>JAGIQG010000028.1:21297414-22714914 GCA_024679065.1 Sphyrna mokarran | reverse complement strand
TGTGGTTAACTCTTAACTGCCCTCTGAAGTGGCCTGGTGAACCACTCATTCCAAGGGCAATTAGATATGGGCATCAAACACTGGCCCAGCCAGCGATGCCCATAACCCATGAAAGAATAAAGAAAAAAAGATCACGATTAAGCCTGGATTAGGTAAATGCTTATCGGGAATTGGCAATTACATGGATTTAAAAGGAAGGTTTCACTCTGTGTGTGTTGGCATCCGAGACCAAAATTCTAAAAATAAACTTTAACAAGAATACCAAATGACCTTTCATGGCTGGAGACCTTCCAGCAAGTCAATTATTATTCTCGATATTTCTTGAACTTTAAAAAAAAATGTGTCTGTGATGGAAAGCTCGCAGGTCCAAGCTGCTGCTTTTTCTCTTCTCTCATTAATATAGAGATCTAAGGTAGCCTCGAGCCTCAGAGTGAACCTTCCTGTACTTCTGAGTCACCTGTATGCTATACAGTGAAGAACAAATCCAAATTTACAATGTCATCGTGTAAAATGCACTTTCACAAACTTAATTAAAGATTTATTAATAAAGGTTAAGCAACTTTCTCCCTACATAGAATCCCTACAGTGCAGAAGGAGACCATCAGGCCCATCAATCCTACCCAGGTCCTATCCCCATGACCCCACATATTTACCCTGCTAATCCCCCTGACACGAAGAGGCAATTTATCATGGCCAATCAGCCTAACCTGTACATCTTTGGACTGTAGGAGGAAAGTGAAGCACTCGGAAGAAACACATGCAGATGTGGGGAGAACGTGCAGAGTCTACACAGACAGTGACTCCAAAGATGTGTGGGTTAGGTTGATTGGCCATGCTAAATTGCCCCTTAGTGTCAGGGAGTTAGTAGGGTAAGTAAGTAGGGTTATGGGAATAGAACCTGGGTGGGATTGTAGTCGGTGCAGGCTAGATGGGCCAAATGGTCTCTTTCTGCACTGTAGGGATTCTTTGGGTTCCATGATCTAAGTCGGAAATTCAACCTGGGTCCTTGGCACTGTGAGGTAGCAATGCTAAGCACTGTGCCACTGTGCTGCTCTCTCTTGTCTCTAGCCTAACACAGCTTCATTGCCTACTCTGAGTGTCTACTGGTGACTGAAGTCAAGTGACCTTTTTCTGCTGTGTTGCTCTTAAAGAATCATGGAAGCTTCTGGCTATACACACCCCTCCACCCCTGCAAGCGAGGATGGAGAACTTGGCCCTCAGCCGTACCTCTGTTCACTGCAGCAGGATCAGAGAATCCCGCAGGCGTGAAGAGGCAGAAAATTCCATCTCTAGAATCCCTACTGCGCAGAAGGAAGATATTCAGCCCCTCTAGTCTGCACCAATCTCTAACAGACCATCTCATCCAGACCCTATCCCCGTAACCCCTTGCATTTATGCCAGAAAGAAAGCATTCGTTCCCGATGTATCACAACTTGGTATAGCTCCTGCACTTTTTTTCCACATGAATTCCAACTTCCAACTTCCCTCGCTGTGGAGCCTTCATCTGGGCCTCGGGATTATTCTCCTCGTGTCTGCGTGGGTTTCTCCCGGGTGTTCCAGCTTCCTCTCACATTCCGAAGATGTGCGGGTTAGGTTGATTGGCCATGCTAAAACTGTCCCTGAGTGTCAGTGGGATTAGCAAGGCAAATGCACGGGGTTATGGGAATAAGGCCTGGGTGGGATTGTGGTTGGTACAAACTCGATGAGCCAAATGGCCTCCTTCTGTAGTATATGGATTCTATGACTCTCAAATTAAGTCCAATCATTGTCCCCACATGAGAGAGAAATATGATCCAAGCTGACAAGATAAGATGTTCTCCGGAGCTGTGATTTTGAAGAGTGGCTGCTGCTGGTGAGACTATTGAAGTTTGAAATCTTTCTTTAATCAATAGGTTTAGGTCGTGGGGGTTTTTTGTTTATTTTGGCGCTCAGTAGCGAGAGATAGGCGCGGGGACTGCTGGGAAGGAAGCGCGGGACTATATAAATAAGGCCAAGGTAGACAACGGGCAGCGTCGGAAGCGGGCAGTGGAGTGAGGCGGGGAGCAGAGTGAGAGCTGTAAGGGCTTAAGCTCACTGGGCTTGGGCGAGCACAGGCTTGGATGTGGTAAGTGGCTGGACTCCTGTCCCACCCAAACTCTAGGTCCCATACCTCCAAAGGGGGTGTATAAAATGTCAGGGTCCATGATAAAACGTGTCCGCTGTGTTCGCTGCCATATGTGGACATTCTTGGAGGCAGCACATCTCCCGAAAGCCCATATGTGCACAAAGTGTTTGGAATTACAACGATTGAGGGCTCGGGTAAGGCAGTTGGAGCTGAGACTGGAGGATATGTTTATAGTCAGAGAGAACGAGGGGCTAATGAACAGGGACCACAGTCCAGAAGGGACCCCAGGGCCTATGGGGAGGGATGGGTGGGTAACAGATAGGAAGTTGAAAAAGAAAAGGAGTCACGGCACTAAGATCACCCCAGAGGAGGCATCCCAGAACATCAAGGGTAGGGCGACAGCTGAGGTAGAGAGTGCAAGGGAGGGGGATCTAAATGCCCCGAAGGACAGTAGGAGTGAGGGATGTGAGATAGTGGTGGCGGATGAGAAGGTCAAGGGGATCAACAGGCGGTTCTGTGGGCAAAAGCGGGACTCCAGGATGGTAGTCTGCCCTCCCTGGAGCAGGGGTTCAGGATGTTATGGAGAGGGTAGAGGGAATTTTGAAGGGTGGAGGGGCTAAGGCTGATGTAATAGTCCACGTGGGAGAGAAGGATGTAGGAACAAAGTGCAGGGGGGACATACGTAGGCAGTTCAGGGAGTTGGGGGCTCGGCTGAAGTGTAGGGCCTCTAGGGTGGCATTCTCTGGGCTGCTGCCGATGCCTGGGAATGACAGGGTTAGGAACAATGAGGTGCTCCAACTGAATGCGTGGTTGAGGGATTGGTGTAGGGTGGAGGGATTCATGTTCTTAGACCATTGGGAAGTCTTCAGGAGGGAGGGGCATCTATACAAGAGGGACGGGGAACAGTTGTCTGGGAAGGGTACCCATATTTTAGCTGGGAGATTAGCTGGAGTGTTTCGGCAGGATTTAAACTAATATGGAGGGGGGATGGGGAGATAGAGGGAACTGGGAATGGGAGAGAGATGGGCAACAGGGTAATTCCGGAGAGTAGGAGGGAGGATCAGAGAGTGCCTGAGGGCCTTCAGTGCATGTGTTTTAATGCGAAGAGTGTCACTGGCAAAACAGATGAACTGAAGGCAATAATGTTCGAGAGGAAGTTAGAAGTGGTGGCGGTGACTGAGACGTGGCTAAAGGAAGGGCAGGACTGGCAATTGGATATTCTGCGGTATAAGTGTTTTAGGCATGATAGAGGTGGTTTGAGGAGAGGAGGGGGAGTGGCGTTATTAGTTAAGCATCACATCATAGCAGTGCAGAAGGAGGGTGGTATGGCTGAGTTAGGAATTCAGTCACTATGGGTGGAGTTGAGGAATAGGAAGGGAGAGGTTACTATGTTGGGTGTGTACTACAGACCGCCCAACAGTCCGCGGGCCGTGGAAGAAGGGATATGTAGGGAAATTTTAGATAAGTGTAGGAAGAATAGGGTAGTTGTAATAGGAGATTTCAATTTCCCTGGGGTAGGTTGGAAGGTGCCAAGAGCGGAAGGTGCAGACGGGGAGGAATTTGTACAGTGTGTTTTAGAAGGGTCCTTGGAGCAGTATGTGGATAGCCCGACTAGAGAGGGGGCTATACTGGATCTGGTTCTGGGAAATGAGCCAGGGCAGGTGGTTGACGTTGTAGTAGGAGAGCATGTGTCTAATAGTGACCACAACTCTGTCTGCTTTAGGGTATTAATGGAAAAAGATGAAGCCTGCCCTAAGGGGAGGGTGTTAAACTGGGGGAGGCTAGATATAGCCAGATTAGGCAGGATCTTAGGGATACCGACTGGGATAAGCTGTTCGAGGGTAGGTCGACACTGCACATGTGGGAGTCTTTCAAGGGAAAACTAAAATTTTTGCAGGAAAGACACGTGCCGGTAAGGAGGAAGGATGGGAAAGGTAGAATTAGAGAACCGTGGGTTACTAGGGATGTTGAGGACTTGGTCAGGAAGAAGCGGGAGGCGTATGTTAGATCCAGGCAACTGGGGACAGAGGCAGCGCTGGAAAAATATAGAGAGTGTAGACGGGATCTTAAAAGGGGTGTCAGAAAGGCAAAAAGGGGCCACAAAATGGCTTTGGCACGTAGGATTAAGGAAAATCCTAAGGCATTTTACTCCTATGTAAGGAGCCAAAGGATGGTTAGAGGGAAGATTGGACCTCTCAGGGACAGAGGAGGGGAACTATGCTTAGAGCCTGAGGGAATGGGGGAGATCCTGAATGAATACTTTGCGTCAGTATTCACAGGGGAGAGTGGCCTGATGTCTGATGCTGGCTTTGAGGAATTTGAGGACCCGTTAAAGGAAATAATCATTACGAGGGACGAAGTGTTGGGGCTTTTAGGTAGCATAAAGACTTATAAAGCTTCGGGGCCTGATGGTATTTATCCCAGGCTGCTAAGGGAGGTGAGAGATGACATTGCTGGGCCTCTGACGCAAATCTTTGTCTCCTCTTTGGACACAGGGGAGGTCCCAGAGGACTGGAGGATTGCAAATGTAGTACCGTTGTTTAAAAAAGGTCAGAGGGATAACCCAGGGAACTATAGGCCGGTGAGTTTGACTTCAGTTATAGGTAAGCTAATGGAGAGGATTCTCAGGGACAGGATGTATGAACATCTGGAGCGCTGCGATCTGATCAGGGATACGCAGCATGGCTTCGTTAAGAGGAGGTCGTGCCTTACGAATCTAGTGGAATTTTTTGAAGAGGTGACAAAAATGGTTGATGAAGGACAAGCCGTTGATGTCGTCTATATGGATTTCAGTAAGGTGTTTGATAAGGTCCCTCATGGTAGGCTGATAGAAAAGGTGAAGGCGCATGGGATACAGGGCCAGGTATGTAGATGGGTTGAGAACTGGCTTGGGAGGAGGAGACAGCGGGTAGTAGTGGAAGGCTCTTTTCCAACTGGAGGTCTGTCACTAGTGGTGTGCCACAGGGCTCTGTACTAGGACCCCTTCTATTTGTGGTGTATATAAATGACTTGAAAGAGGGGGTAGGTGGTGTGATCAGCAAATTTGCTGATGACACTAAGATGATTGGATTGGCGGGTACTGAGGAGCAGTGCCTGGCAATACAACATGACATAGGCTGGTAGATTGGGCAGATAGATGGCAAATGGAATTTAATCCGGATAAACGCGAGGTGATGCATTTTGGCTGGAATAATGTAGAGGGAAGTTATAGGATAAAAGGTAAAACTATCCGGAGTATAGAGATGCAGAGAGACCTGGGGGTGCAAGTTCACAAGTCTCTGAAGGTGTCAGTACAGTGGAGAATGTGGTAAAAAAAGCGTATGGTATGTTAGCCTTCATAGGAAGGGGTATAGAATACAAGAGTAGGAGTCTGATGTTGCAGGTGTATAGAACGTTGGTTAGGCCTCATCTGGAGTACTGCGTCTAGTTCTGGTCGCCGTACTACAGGAAGGATGTAGAGGCCCTGGAGAGAGTGCACAGGAGATTTACCAGGATGCTGCCTGGTATGGAAGGGCTGTCTTACGAGGAAAGGTTGAACGCACTGGGTTGTTTTCCCTTGAAAGACGTCGGCTGAGAGGGGATCTATTAGAGGTATATAAGATTATGAGGGGTATAGATAGAGTAAATGGTGGTAAGCTTTTTCCACCATTAGATTCGGATAGAACGAGGGGTCACGGCCTTAGGGTGAGGGGGACTATGTATAAGACTAATATTAGAGGGCATTTTTTCACACAAAGGGTAGTGGGGGTGTGGAATGCACTACCGAGTAAGGTGGTGGGAGCAGGCACGCTAGGGTTGTTTGAGGGTCTCTTGGACAGCCACATGAGCGGTCTGCAGATAGAGGGATATAGCAGGACTGTTTGAATATCGGGAGGACCAAATAGTAGTAGACTATCTTTTAGTTTCATCTCGGGAATGTCTTAGTTTTTTTTAGCATGTTTAATTAAGTCTTATTTGTTTCCGCAGGCAAATCGGTCCACCTTGTTGACCAACAAGGGGCATGCATGCGGCATGTCGTGCGAGAGCTGCTCTTGGAGGTTGCTTCAGGAGTTGCCTAGTGCTTCACGTCGTCAGTGTATGCTTAAACTGGATCATCTGATGGGCAACATGACAGCTCAGAGACTATCGCTGTTGCTGTGCTGACACATGGATTTGGGCCTGTGTCTGCGGGAGTTTGCGCGTTCTCCCCGTGGTTGCATGGGTTTCCTCCGGGTGCTCTGGTTTCCTCCCACATCCCAGAAATGTGCTCTTAGGCTGATTGGGTAACAAATTGTCCCTATATTGGTCCCCATATGGGAATCTTCAACAATAGGCATAGCCTAAAGACAAGGATATGTCATTAGGACGTTAGGATGGCGGCGCGGGCTCGTTGGACCGAAGGGCCTGTTTCCCGTGCTGTGTTGCTCTTTGTTCTTTGTTCTTTGTTCTTAAGATATTGCATCCCATCTTAGGCTGGATCAAAAGAAGATCCCAGCTAACAGGATGAGGCATTGCACTCCCTCCCAGGTTTGATCTGATCCTTAATTGTAGCCAAAAAGCTGGGATGGCTTTAAAAAATTGCATCAGATAGAGTCTGGGTTTAATCTCATTGGCCATCCTGATCCTTTATTCTATCCTGGCTTAGACAAACCACAGGGTCAGCACCTTCCCTGCGCAATGGGCTATTCTCGACCCCTGCCTACTCGTGGCGTCACCCCAGCAGGTTCCCTCCTTGAACGTGAGTGCCTTTTCATCTGATGTTCCCCACACGCTTTATGCCCTCGGTCTGAACATGTGTTTATTTTCCTTTGTAGAAGGAAGTGGGTGCAAATCTTTGGGAAAGGTGCCACATTGATCCAATCACAGTCCAGCTCTCACCAAGCACATCATTACACCAGGTGAGTACTGGGTGGACAATAGTTCGAATGCGCATTATTAAGATGTGTTCACACTTTAATTATATGTTATACTTAATTTTAAAAAGCTTTGACCTGTGTCTTTTTGTGAGCGACACTCAAGTTACATTCACTTTGTCAGAGTGAGCCTTGAAGTTTAATTCCAATATTTAATACTGTGATAGACAAACAAAAGACAAAGTCACCTAGTACCTGATCAAATGAATATCTCATGAATAGGTCTCAAAGTCCTTCACCTCTAAACAGTAGCTTTTGTTAAGTCAGCAGATAAATAGCGAGCACCAAGTGAGCCATTAGTGGAACACAACAATTCCTCACGCTAGCACACCCATTCTACGGGACAGCAAAGGCAGTGCAGGAACTTATACAGCACAGCTGGAGGCCATTCAGCCCATTGAGTCTGCACCAACCACAATCCCACCCAGGTCCTATCCCCACAATCCCATGCATTTAGCCTAGCTAGTCCCCCGGGACAATTTAGCACGGCCAATCCACCCGCACATCTTTGGACTGTGGGAGGAAACCCATGCAGACATGGGGAGAGTGTGCAGGTTCTGCACAGATAGTGACCCAATGGTGAATTGAACCCAGGTACCTGGTGCTGTGAGGCAACAGTACTAACCACTGTGCTGCCACCAAGGGATTTTTATTATCCATTTGAACAGGCAGGCGGGACACCATCTTGTGGAGTTTACAGCAGTTAATAGGGGTGCGGGCTACTTCACAACGCGATCGGTAGGTGGTTAAATCCTTTGAACCCACTGGTTTGCATTTCCACCCACAGAGCTGTGATTAATATGGCTCTTCACATTGCTACAAACAAATCAAGTGTGCGCTTATGTGAGATCAGAGCAGCTGCTTTACGTTACCTACTGTTATATAATGTATATTGAGATGAAGGATATCCATGCTGGGAAATGGATTACTTTCTTCAACTTTCTGGAACCCAATGCTTGCATTGAGTGATCTCAGATCAAACAGAGTTTTGATCAGATGCAAAATAAAATTCCTCTATCGTGACCTAACCATTTGCATTAACACAATCTTAGAGCATTACTTTGTGGCATGGTAGCACAGTGGTTAGCATTGCTACCTTACAGTACCAGGGCCCTGGGTTCAAGTCCCAGTTTGGGTCACTGTCTTTGTGGAGTTTACATGTTCTTCTTGTGTCTGCGTGGGTTTTCTCTGGGTGCTCTGGTTTCCTCCCACAGTCCAAAGATGTGCAGGTTAGATTGGCCAAAGTAGGGTAAGTATATAGGGTTGTGGGGATTGTCATCAGTACAGACTCAATGGGCCGAATAGCCTCCTTCTGCACTATAGGGATTCTATGCTTCTATTTATTGTGCCAGTATAAAGCTGCCCTTTGCCCAATGACTGGGGCCCCTTTGATTAAGATTGCCAGTGAAATGCTGCTTTGTGTTGGAGTCTTGGGATGTTCACGTTGTGGGCCTGTAGCCATTAATTTGATGAAAGTGACCGAGACTCATTCAAAGTAAGGTCCCTGCGGCTAGCTGAGAGAAAGAGGTGCTGCCTTTCATCAATCCCTGTGAGATTATAATCTTAAACAAAGACTGAGGATTTTACAGCCAATATTACTTTAACAACATATTAATCCATGTGAATTTTGATTGGGATAATGGCAGCATTAAAGTCCTGCCAGCTGGAACCTCCAGAAGAGTGTGTTCATTAAGTACGTTTGTACTCAATTCCTTTTTCAGTCTTCAGCCGTGTGTGTAAAGTCAGCTTCCTGGAACTTTGCCAAACCCATATCCAAACTGTGTCATTAGTATTCACTGCTTAAACGAAAACGATCGAGAGAGAGAGACAGAAATAAAAGGGTCAGGATTTGAGTGCCAGTGGGGCGGTCTGTCTGACGCTTACGCCCAAGGAAGGTACGAGTTGCCAGACTGCTTCATGGAGCGTGAATTGCAATTCCTGATCTGACCCACTATTTAAACCCCAGCAGCCCTGCTTCACTGTGCTGTGGGCAAAGTGACTGCTCGCCAGGGCTATTTAACAGCAGTGTCTGAGTGACCTAATTGTCACAAATACCAACGTAGGCATGAGCACAAAGCCCAGAGCGCCGAACGTTTCAATCCAACAGGAAGATGACTCACCTGCCCGTTTTGGAACACTGCTGATGCAAATGCTGATGACATTTCAGATGGAACTGGAATATTTTGGAACTTCTGGCTTCAGCCGAGGAAGGATTCAGAGAATAAAAAGAGAATTCTGGTCTTAACCCTCTGCGCACTAGACTTTGCAATCTGGTCTTGGGTTCCTAGTCTGGTTCGATGAGTAGATTTATCTGGGAGCTCGAACCAGGAGTTCTGCACCGGAGCTGCATTTATTTGGAAAATTTTATTCAAAGAATTGGCAATGACACAAACAAAATGTGGATGCAATGGGCCGAATGGCTTCATTTTTTGTGCCGCAATGCTCTGTGACTCTGAGCAATCTTAGGGTTTATCTAAAGGACGTTACACTGACATTGAAGGCAGTCCAAAGAAGGTTGATCCCAAGTATCGAGGGATTTTCTTATGAGGTGAGATTGAGTAGCTTGGGCCTGAACTCATTGGAGTTTAGAAGCATGAGAGATGACTTTATTGAGGCATGTAGGATTCTCAGGGTGCCTGACAGGGTGGATGCTGAGAGATTGTTACCCCTTGTGGAAAAGCCTCAGACCAGAGGCATAATAAAGGTTTGCCCATTTAAGTTTAAGTTTTACATTTATATCTTAGTGTCACAAGGAGCCTTACATTAACACTGCAATGAAGTTACCATGAAAACCCTCTAGTCACCACACTTGTTTAGGTACACTGAGGGAGAATTTAACATGTTAAAATTCCCTAACTCAACCTAACGCACCTGCTACTGTTTTTATGAGTGCGGATTGCGTTGATGCATCATTCTTCAGAGGCAGGACACTTCATTATATTTAAATCAGGCTCCCACTGTATGTTGGAGAGCTTGATTTTCAGTTATTTTATTAGTGTCAAAAGTAGGGTTCCATCAACACTGCAATGAAGTTACTGTGAAAATCCTCTGGTCGCCACACTCCCGTGCCTGTGCGGGTACACTGAGGGAGAGTTTAGCATGGTCAAAGCACCTAACTAACATTCCTTTCAAACTGTGGGAGGAAACTGGAGCACCCAGAGGAAACCCACGCAGACACAGGGAGAACATACAGACCTCGCATAGGCAGTGACTGAGCTGGGAATTCAGTCCTGGTGTTGTGAAGCAGCAGAGCTAACCACAGTGCCACCGTGCTACAGTGCACCCATATGATAAGGGACTACACATTCTCTATGATGACACACCTTAAGCCATTTATTTGCAAGGACTGAGAAGTCAAGGTGAATACATCACCACTCTGGATTAGTAAGTTTGCGGATGACACTAAAGTCGGAGGAGTGGTAGATAGTGAAGAGGGGTGTTATAGTTTGCAGAGAGACTTGGACAAGTTGCAGAGCTGGGCTGAGAGGTGGCAAATGGAGTTTAATGTGGAAAAGTGTGAGGTAATGCACTTTGGCAGGAATAATAAATGTGTAGAGTATGGGGCTAATGGTAGGATTCTTAATAGTGTTGATGAACAGAGGGATCTTGGTGTATTTGTGCATAGATCCCTGAAAGTAGGCAGTCAAGTCGGTAAGGTTGTTAAGAAGGCATACGGAGTCTTAGCTTTTATTGGTAGGGGGATTGAATTTCGGAGCCGCAACGTCCTGTTGCAACTGTACAAAACTCTAGTGCGGCCGCACTTGGAGTATTGTGTGCAGTTCTGGTCCCCACATTATAAGAAGATGTGGAGGCATTGGAGAGGGTACAGAGGAGGTTTACCAGGATGTTGCCTGGTATGGAGGGCAGGTCCTATGAAGAGAGGTTGGAGGGTTTGAGGTTGTTTTCGTTAGAAAGGAGGCGGCTAAGAGGGGATCTTATTGAAGCATATAAGATGATTAGAGGTTTAGATAGGTTGGACAGTGATAGCCTTTTTCCTAGGATGGAGAAAGCTAGCACGAGGGACACAGCTTTAAATTAAGGGGTGATAGTTATAGGACGGATATCAGAGGTAGGTTCTTTACCCAGAGGGTGGTTAGGGAGTGGAATGCCCTGCCTGCAGCAGTTGTAGATGCGCCAAGTTTGGTAGCGTTTAAGAGGTTAGTTGATAAGTTTATGGAAGAGAAGGGAATGGTTTAGTTTGGAGGGGCATTGCTTTTTTCATAATTGGTCGGCGCAACATCGAAGGCCAAAGGGCCTGTTCTGTGCTGTAATGTTCTATGTTCTACACTCTTTCTTTAGTTCAGTTGGTTATCTTCTAGCCTCTGAGTGCTTGAGAATGGAGTTGACATTGACATCACGGTGAAACATTGAGGAAGTCTAGCATGATTGGAGCTGCTATTCTTTAGGTGCAATATCTGCCTGTTTAACTGGCATTATTTGAAGAAGAACTAGATGTTTTTCCCTCTGGTGTACGAGCCAGTCTTCTCCTCTTTCAAGCAATACTGTTGAAAAGTGATTCACAGAACACTTATGTATTGGTGCAAAGTCTCACAACACCGGGGTCAAGTCCAACAGATTTATTTGGAATTACGAGCTTTCCGAGCACTGCTCCTTCCTCAGGTATGTCCCACTCATCTGATGAAGGAGCAAGATTCCGGAAGCTCGTGATTCCAAATGAACCTACTGGCCTTTAACTTGACGTTGTGGGATTTATTTTTGTGTCCACCCCAGTCCAACGCTGGCATCTCCATCTCATTTCTGTTGTTGTATATGGAATATTCTTGGGGCAGAGCAGCTGATGTATTTATCAATAAACAACAATTGCTCCACAGAAGTGGAAGTACTTTGAGGCATATTAATTGTAATTATTGCTGTTAGCGACACCACAGAACTGTGTCTAATGCATGAATAAAGTGTTAAATGGTTTGCGATCAGTTGACATTTTCAAACTGCCAGGCAGCACCTGGAAGGGATAATGAATTGGAATTGCGGTGAAATTGTTCTGAGGAATATCATTAAAAATGTGATCTATTTCCAGGCACACAAGCTCTTTGATCTTCTTGTCCTCCAGCACATGTTTGTTAGCTCCGCAGGCAAAGTGGTTGGCTTCGTGACCAGGAATGAGGTAAGACAAGTAGAAAGTGTAACCAGGGATTCAAGTTAATTTATTCATCACAAGTAAGGCTTACATTAACACTGCAATAAAGTTAATGTGGAGTTCCCCAAGTCGCTGCATTTCGGTCAATGCATCTAACCAGCACATCTTTCAGTCTGTGAGAGGAAACTGGAGCAACTGGAGGAAACCCATGCAGACACGGGGAGAATGTGCAAATTCCCCACAGACGGTGACCCAAGCTAGGAATCAAACCTGGGTCCCTGGTGCTGTGAGGCAGAAGTGCTAACCACTGTGCCACTGTAGGAGGGAAAGAGATATTTGTATATGAATTCAAAATGTTCAGCAACAATTATATCCTTGGCTGACTGGATACTAGTATGGGATAGACATGGGCAGGGAAGGGGGAACATTGCATTCTAGAACATATCCTATTCAATTGAATCATAGAATCCTGACAATGCCGAAGGAGACCATTCAGCCCATGAGTCTACACAACCCCAACTCCCTCAGACCTTATCTCCATAACTCCACCTATTTACTTGCTAATCCCCCTGACAGTAAACAGCCAGCCTTGTTCAGCCAGACAAGAATAAAATATAGCATGGCCAAGGAACATAACCCATACATCTTTTTGGAGTGTGGGAGGAAACCCATGCAGACACAGGATGAATTGAGCAAACTCCACAGAGACAGTCATCCAAGGCCAGGGTTGAACCCAGGACCCTGGCACTTTGCCACAGTGCCATCCTTGTCTGGCTGAGCAATGTATGGGACCGACATGAGCAGGCAGGAGATCATTGCATTTTAGAATATATCCTATTCAGCCACACAAATTAAAATAGAATAAAAATTGAATGAAGTACTTGACTCTCTTGGAGACTAAGAGGGGAGTTTTAACCCCTCGAAATGGACGAGAGAGTCAGAAGGGTGGTGTTAAAATTCTGTATTGCAGCTAACTCACCTCCTACTGTTTTCCTGGCTATGTATTGTATTGATGCATCAGTGTCCCATTCTCGAGAGACAGGACACTTCATTATGATATTTATAACACTGTGTGAATCTGTCTCCACCACACTCACAGTGCATTCCAGATCCTAACCACTCGCTGTGTGAATCTGTCTCCACCACACTCTCAGACAGTGCATTCCAGATCCTAACCACTCGCTATGTGAGTCTGTCTCCACCACACTCTCAGACAGTGCATTCCAGATCCTAACCACTTGCTGTGCGAATCTGTCTCCACCACACTCTCAGACAGTACATTCCAGATCCTAACCACTCACTACGTGAGTCTGTCTCCACCACACTCTCAGACAGTGCATTCCAGATCCTAACCACTCACTGTGTGAATCCATCTCCACCACACTCTCAGACAGTGCATTCCAGATCCTAACCACTTGCTGTGTGAATCTGCTGCTTCTATTTTCTATGTTTCTAATCATCCTTCCAATAGTGGGGAGTGTTTCTCTATATCTACTCTGCCCAGACCCCCTCATGATTTTGAACACATCTCCAGGATCTGGTCTGAACTTTTTGCAGTTTCTCCAGGCAATCCATGTAACTGAAGTCTCTCACCCACAGAACTATTTTTGTAAATCTTTCCTGCACCCTCTTCAAAGCCTGGTGCGTCCTTCCGAAAGTGTGAGTTCCTGCTAATATAAAGCCCCAAGAGATGCATCAATCTGACAGTTTCCTCTAGTTAAAAGTTTGTTTGCGTCCAGCAAACTGCAGTGTAAAACCAAGCACACCACCAATTATCAAAGAAAAGCTAAATACTGCGGAGGCTGGAAATCTGAAATAAAAACTGAAAACTGTTCTGTCGAACAGGCTGGAAACATTGCCCTTAAATCTTTGGCCATTCACACCGGCCGGATTCTCCAGTAGCGCACCTTTCCTGTGGGAATTCCACCGGCACGGAGTGACATCAATGGGAATTCCCATTGACAGTAACGGGACCAGAGAATCCCATCACTAGCAAACAGCACACCATCCCCAACTGGCAGGAAACACATGGCTAGGAGATCAGAGAGTTTCGCCCGTTAACTTTAATTCACTCTCCACAGAGGATATCAGACCTGCTGGGTTTATCTAGCATTTTTTGTTTTTATTCAACTATTAAGTAAATTTGCCAGAATCTTGGACTTTATACAACAAAAGGAGAGAAGAACATATCAAATGACACAAATGCAAGAGCATCTTTAAGCATGTTATAATAAATTTTTGGAGAAGTCCTTTACCAAAATCCCTTTATTTACAATTCCTACTGTGGGACAACAGTCTACCTTCAGGAGTGCCAGAGGAACTGACACATCCAATTAAATACAAGGAAAAGACTTGCTGATTGGTCCATCAATTGATTTCTTAGTCAGGGAATTCATATTCCAGTTGACCGGCCTAAATGGCCTGATTGAAGTTATTACACATACCCTCATTACTTTGAAAGTGTTTGGGAGGGATGGTAATATCGTTTCCAAACTGAGATCGATGACTTAGCACTGTATATCCAGGTGTTGATGCACTGTGGGCTGTTCAGTAACTAATATTTGTGTGTTCTCTATCAGCTGAAGAAGGTAATTGAAGATCTCACCAATGGCCGTAGCCCAGCCAAGGTGTAAATATTACAGAGGAAGAGAGTTGTGTGCCTTCTCTTTGTACCATTGTGATTTCTCTTTCAGTGTGATATGTCATGACATGTTCCTGCAGCAACACATTAAGCTTTGCGTGCTCTGACATTGCACTCAGGATGTGCCTCCTACATTCCAAAGGGTTTCACAACAGTTAAAATTCCTACATTAAGTTGTTTTGAGTTCCTCTTTATTGTGAGCTATATGACTCTATATATATTTATGAAATAAAGTAGTGAATAGCTGGGCTATTTAATCAGATTCCTGCTTGAGGAGACTACAATAATTAAATTGTGATATTAAATTTTGTATTGCCTTCTCAGAACTTACAATTGACCAGAAACTGAACTGGGATTATGTTGCAGTTCAGATGTTGTTTGCGTGTCAGTGCAGGCTTGATCGGTCGAAAGGCCTCTTCTGCACTGAATGATTCTATGAACTTGATTAGCTATGTAAACACTGTGGCTATCAGAGATGGTCAAAGGCTAGGAGTCCTGCAGCAAGTAACTCACCTCTTGACCCCCACCTCCCCCAAATCTGTCCACCATCTACAAGGCACAAGGCAGGAGTGTGATGGAATATTTTCCACTTGCCTGGGTGGCTGTAGCTCCAACAACACTTTTAGAAACTCAACACCATTCAGGACAAAGCAGCCCGCTTGATTGCTACCCCATCCACAAATATTCAATCCCTCCTCCACTGATACACAGTGGCAACTGCTTGTACCATCTACAAGATGCACTGCAGGAACTCACCAAGGCTCCTTTGGCAGCACCTTCCAAAACCCCTACCATAACCTTCTAGTAGGACAAGAACAGCAGATATACGGGGACACCACCACCTAGAAGTTCCCCTCCAAGTCACCCATTATGCTGACTGGGAAATATACCAGCCGTTCCTTCAATATCACTGGGTCAAAATACTGGAATTTCCTCCCTAATAGCACTGTGATTGTACCTACACTTCAGGGGCTGCAGTGGTTCAAGAAAGCAGCTCACCACCACCTTGTGAGTGGCAATTAGAGATAAGCAATAAATGCTGGCTTTGCTAGTGATACCTACGTTCCATAAATGAATTAAAAATAAAGAGTATCTGTTGTCTTATTGAAGGGGCAGTTTGGAGTGTGTCTCCTGAAGAATTCACTGTGTATCAAGGAAGAGTCAGAAGTATTTAAGCAATGATATTCCACACTAGTGCAAACGATATTTTCCCCAAATAACCCTTGTTATTTCGTCTTCCAACATTGGAGTAAGAACTCCAGAGGGGTTTATCAGTCAGGAGGAAGACATCACCACTTACATTTGATGAGAGGCATCGCAACGAGAGAGTCAACCCTTCAGAGTGCCATCTGATATTTATAAAATTTCACCCACAGCTTGTTATAATCCTAACAATGTGAGACACAAACACTTTAAAATCCGTTCCATGCATTCATAGAGTTGTAGAAATCCTACATTGTTGAAGGAGGTCATTCGGCCCATCGGGCCTGCACTGACAGCAATCCCACCAAGGCCCTATCCCTGTAAGCCCACATATTTACTCTGCTGCCCCTCCCCCCTCCCGGCACCAAGGGGCAATAGAATGTGGCCAATTCACCTAACTCAGGACAGAACTGAAGCACCCGGACAAAGATGTGCTAGTTAGGTGGATTGGCCATGTTAAACTACCCCATAGCATAAGGGAAACTAGCGGGGTAAATTCGTGGGATTACAGGGATAGAACCTGGATGGAATTGTTATTGGTCTAGTCTTAATGGGCCAAATGGCCTTCTTCTGCACTGTAGTATTCTATGATTCTAAATCATGTTCATTGCTGTTAATACATGGTGCTGGTTTTTAGACTTACTTCAGCATGAGGCTGGCTATGGATAGTTAGGTGTTTCAATATTTGTCAGCAGCTTTCCAAAAAATGTTTTCCAACCCAAACTCCTCTATTCCTATGGTTCTGAAGGGCCGAATGGCCTACAAATGCTTCGAATTGTTACATATTCACAGCTGGAATTGTTTGCAGAATTTTAGAAGTCTTTCCAGAAAAAGCTAAGAAATAAAAGAACACGTTTCAATGAAGTTTAATTTTCTTTTTTGTTTAAATATGGTTGAATTCCAAGTACAATTCTCGACAAAGACGGAATAGGCAATCACAGCCATTTAGATACCCACATACCCTCGCAAACTCACACTTGACAAAATGCTTTCTACATAGCGTGGCACAAGAGAGAACTAACATCGCATTAATTGAGATATGGGATGATTAACAGCTGAAGGGTCAAACAGTTTTGATAAAAAGATCTAAAGAAATGAAAGACTTATAAAAAATATATATTATTTCACAGGCTGTGGGTGTTGCTGGCTGGGCCATCACTAAATACCAAAAGACCATATAATATAGGAGTAGAATTAGGCCCATTGAGTCTGCTCTGCCATTCAATCATAGCTGATAAGTTTCTCAACTCCGGTAACCTTTGATCCCCGTACCAATCCAGAACCTATCTATCTCTGTTTTAAATTGATTCAGTGACCTGGCCTCCACAGCCTTCTGTGACAATGAATTCCACAGATTCACCACCCTCTAACTGAAGGAATTCTTCCTCATCCCTGTTCCTTTGACTCTGAGGCTGTGCCCTCGGATCCCAGTTTCTCCTACTAATGAAAACATCTTCCCTACATCCACATGCTCTCCAGGTTTTTATTATTCTGTAAGTCTCAATGAGTCCCCCCCCCTCATCCTTCTGTATTCTATCGAGTAAAAGCCCAGACTCCTCGTGCATAAAGCTTTTTATTCCTGGGATCATTCTCCTGAACCGCTGGACCCTCTCCAAGGCCAGTACATCCTTCCTTCGATACAGGGCCCAAAACTGTTCACAATATTCCAAATGTTTTCTGGCTAGAGCCTTATAAAGCCTCAGCAGTACATCCCTATTTAGTGTGTTCTGAAGCTAAGCCCTCGGATCCTATCATTGAACCGAATGGCTTGCTAGACCACTTCAATGGACAGCTAAGATTCAAGTACGTTGCAGTGGGTCTGGAGTCGCGTGTAGGCCTGACCAGCTAAAGACAGCTGGAAAGGGCATTAGTGAACCAGATAGGTTTTTATGACAGTCAATAGTTCTGTGATCACCTTTACTGAGACTAGCTGGATTTTACATAGAGTTTAAATTCCACCAGCTACCATGGTGCAATTTGAATGCCTGGTTCCAGAGGATTAACTTGGGTCTCTGGATTACTAGTCTAGTGACCTTACCACTGTAATACTGAATCCCCCTATTCAAGTGAGCTGTACCAAGGCTAGGTATGGTCAAGAATATAACAGGAGATTCTATTTTAAGGCAAATACTTGTCATCAAAAAAGGGGGAACTCTATATTACAGTGATGTGGTACTAGACTAGGATCTCAGCCAAGACATACCTGACTTTTCTCTCACAATATTCTCCCCTTCTCTCGCAGGGATGTTGATCTTTGCAGGAGTATCCTGAGAGTGGCACAGTGACGCAGTCTTGCCTCACAGTGCCAAGGACCTGGGTTCAATTCCGGCCTTGGGTGACTGTGTGAAGTTTGCACATTCTCCCTGTGTCTGCGTGGGTTTCTACCAGATGCTCCATTTTCTCCCATAGTCCAAAGATGTGTAGGTTAGATTGATTGGCCATGATAAATTGCCCCTTGGTGTCCCAAGATATGTAGGTTAGGTGGATTGACCATGAGAAATGTATGGGGTTTTGGGGATAGAGCAAATAAGAGTGTGGATTGAGGTAAGATGTTGAGTCGGCGCAGACACATGGAGCTGAGTGGCCTCCTTCCGCACTGTTGGATTCTATGATTCTATCTATCTTGTCCATCATCTTGAATATCATTTCCCTGCAAGCTTTAACAAACTCCCTATGGAGATATGATGGGAGACCAGTCAACCATCCGTTGGATTTTGGGCTTGGCGATCTGAAAACTGTGAAGAACAGTGAAGCTCTATTGATTCCTAATCTCAACCCCGAGCGACTTTCACTGGACTGTGATAGAAAACAGGAAACGCTGCCCATTTCTGATCCTCCTCCACTGCCTCCTGCCAAACTGTGGGACGATGTAAGCAACTGTGGAATTCCAACTTCTTGTCATCCCGTATCTCAATGAACACACACACACACATACACACAAACACACACACACAAAGTTAAAATGAAATAGCAATTCAATTTTCATTTCAGGGAAGCAGTAAGCCCCCTTGCCCAAGAGTACAGCTTCTAATTCTAGTTATAAAACACATCATCTTCTATCAGGGAGCTGCTGTTGCTGGAGTGCGAATGATGTAGGTGACTGCCTGTGCTCTGCTGCAGTGTCCTGTGTAATTCCGCCCCATGGCAGGCGGTTTCTGGCAGGGACAAGCAGGTAGGTGGGTCACAGGTCACGAAGGTTTCTGCCAGGGATTGGCTGTGGGAAGGCTGTACAGCAGTCACGTCTGTTTGCACTGCTTCACCAGATAGGCTGGCCACGTATGACATGACAGGGGTTACCATATTGCATGAATCCTCGACACCCAGAGAGTAAAAGGTTTGCGATCCACTGGGAGACTGATCATCAAAGTACACTTCATCTGTATCTGAAAAAGAGAAAAGCTGCATTAAAAGCAATACTTTCCAAAGGATTAGAAATAAAGAGTTCCATTGGTCTCCTATCGAGTCATAGAATCCCTACAGAGCAGAAGGAGATCATTTGGCCCCATTGAGATTGCACCGACAATAATCTCACCCAGGCCGTTTCCCTGTAACACTGTGTATTGACCCTGCGAATTCCCTGACACCAAGAGGCAATTCAACATTCACCTAACCCGTACAAATTTAGACACTCATCATCCA
Source organism: Sphyrna mokarran (assembly GCA_024679065.1). Taxonomy (NCBI): domain Eukaryota; kingdom Metazoa; phylum Chordata; class Chondrichthyes; order Carcharhiniformes; family Carcharhinidae; genus Sphyrna; species Sphyrna mokarran. The sequence goes on along the minus strand of JAGIQG010000028.1, from coordinate 22,695,337 downwards.
TCGACTCCGTCTACATTTCCCGTTGCCTTGGAAAAGCAGCCAGCATAATTAAGGACCCCTTGCACATTCTCTCTTCCAGCTTCCCCCATTGAGAAAAAGATACAAAAGCCTGAGGTCGTGTACCAACCGACTCAAAAACAGTTTCCTCCCTGCTGCCATCAGACTTTTAAAGTTGATCTTTCTTTACACACTAGCTATGACTTTAACTCTACATCCTGCACCCTCTTCTTTCCTTCTCCGTTTGTACTCCATGTACGGTATGCTTTGTCTGTATAGCATATAAGAAAAAATACTTTTCACTCAATCCTGATACATGTGACAATAATCAATGAAATCAAATAAGGGAGAATTGAATGTGGCCAAATCCACCTAACCTGCACATCTTTGGACTGTGGGAGGAAACCAGAGCACCAGGAGGAAACCCACGCAGACATGGGGAGAATGTGCAGATGCCACACAGACAGTGACTCAAGGCCAGTATTGAACCAGGGACCCTGGAACTGTGAAGCAGTAGTGCTAACCACTATGCTGTTTTGTTGAAATATTAGCCATGCTAAATTAACTCTCATGTCAGGGATTAGCAGGTAAATATGAGGGGTTATAGGAATAGGGTCTGGGTGGGATTGTGATCAGTATGAATGCAATGGGCCGAATGGTCTCCTTCTGTACTGTAGGGATTTTATGCTTCTACGAGAACTCACAACGCGTTTTACTGAAACTGTTCCCACAATTTAAAGTAGGTGTGTTGGCATTAATGGGATTTGTCTACAAAAGTCAAATCAGCAACACATCTTTGTAAAACAGAAAATCGCACTTAGCAGCTGCCTGCCTGTGCTAATTGCCTCCAGCAGTTGTAACCAGAAGCTCATCACAAAAAGAATCACACTTTAACTTGGTGTGAACCACTTCAACGCCCAACCCATGCCTGAAATCAAAACAGTATTTTCAATCGCTAAGTACTTGTAACAGACTGTGCACTTGATTGGTTACTAGCAGTGCCTTTGTAATTGACTTCTATGGAAATGTGTGGTTGCCATGGTAAAGATGGATGGGAACTGCTGGGTGTAATGACGTCAATCAGGCTATTGAGGTTGGCCTATTGGAGTATAAACTCCCTGATTAAGGATCCAATTGCCTTGTACTTAACTGGGGGTGTCAGTTCCTCTGACACCCCCGGGGATAGACTGCTGACTCTGTGTATCGCTGTTAGAGTTTGTAAATAAAGGGATTTAGGTGAAGCGACCTTTGCCTCCAATGACTTATTACACTGGAAGCTTGGTAAAAAAGACTAAAGTCACCAGATCTTTTGAAACAGTTTAAAGGAAATCGTTTAGTGTGAACTGCACTCAGGCAAACCTGAACACGGGAACATAGAAACATAGAAAATAGGAACAAGGGTAATCATTTGGCCTTTCGAGCCTGTCCCACCATTCATTACGATCATGGCTCAACATCCAATTCAATAGCCTAATTCCACTCCCCCCCTCCCCATTATTCTTGTGGAAGAGGACCACAAAGGCAACACGGTGGTACAGTGGTTAGAACTGCTGTCTCACAACACCAAGGACCTGGGTTTGTTTCCTGCTCGGGTCACTGTCTGTGCAGAGTCTGCACGTTCTCCCCGTGTCTGCCTATTCCTGTGGATGCTCCGGTTTCCTCCCACAGCCTGAAAGATGTGCTGGTTAGGTTCATTGGCCATGCTAAATCCTCTCTCAGTGTACCCAAACAGGCGCCATAGTGTGGCGACTAGGAAATTTTCACACTATCTTCACTGCAGTGTTAATTTAAGCCGACGTTAATAAATAAACCAAACACAAAAATGTCGAAGGTTCATTGTGCAAAGAAAACCGCCCGTTCAGTGCTGAATGCCAGTGGCATTTGCACATTACTGTGTTGCTTGTGAATGCAAAATGGTCACTAATACCCATCCGTGCACACACACTGGCCTGACATACGAGAAAACTAATTATGTCAGTCTGGTATATCCCTCTATTCCCATTCTATTCATGTATTTGCCAAGACACCCCTTAAAAGTCACTAGTGTATAAGGAACAAAGAAAATTGCAGCACAGGAACAGGCCCTTTGTCCTACACCAGCCACACCGCCCAACTGAACTAAAACCCCCTACAATTTTTCCTCCTGGTTTCGAACCGAGAACCTTGCGCATGTGAAAATCCGCATCTGGAACTTGTCTCCAAATAATCCATTTTAATTCACTTCTATCCCACCAGGGGTTAAAAATGTGACACCGCGATTTTAAGTAATTGGTTGAATTCACATAGTTAAGTTTAGATATTTTCTCCATCCAGTGGATTTGGAACTGTTAAACTTTATGGAGAAATTAAGAATGCCTTATGGACAGGTAAAAGGATCCCCATTGCCTAAAACAGAGCTGTGATGATTTGAGTGGCACCATCTTTGGTCCTGGCTGTTGCTACTCTGTCTCTCTCTCTCAATAATATTATGGAGTAACACACCTAGACTGTGCTATAAATAGGATTGGCAGCAAATGTTGTCTTCATAAAAACGCCATGTGCCAGATGTGGCATTGCAGGAGGAGCGAATAAATTCTTCGAAAAGTATTTCTCAAATCATAGATGATCTTGAGATCATAGAATCCCTACAGTGCAGAAGGAGGCCATTCAGCCCATCAAGTCTGCACCAACTACAATTCCACTGAGGCCCTATCCTTGTAACCTCATGCATTTACCTTAGTGAGCCTCCCCGACACTAAGAGGCATTTTAGCATGGCCAATAAACCTAGCCCACACATTTTTGGACTGTGGGGGGAAACCAGAGCACCTGGAGGAAACCCACGCAAACATGAGGAGAATGTGCAAACTCCAGACAGACAGTGACCCAAGGCTGGAACTGAACACGGTCCCTGGTGCTGTGAGGCAGCAGTGCTAGCCACTGTGCCACCGTGTCAGTGTCATTTTCCACCTTAGTTTGGCCAGTCCATAATTTGAAATAACAAACTGTTTATTGCTAATTCTCTGACCCCACAAGAAAAAATACAATTCTGCAAAGTGAAGGGACGAGGTGAGGAGGAATTCTTCAGCCAGAGGGTGGGGAATCTGTGGAATCCATTGCCACAGAAGGCAGAGGAGGCCAGATCATTGAGACAGAAATAGGTCCTTGATTGGTAAGAGGATCAATGGTTCTGGGGAAAAAGCAGGAGAATGGGGTTGAGAAACATATTAGCCATGATTGAAAAGCAGAGCAGACTTGATGGGCCGGATGGCCTAATTCTGCTCTTATATCTTACGGTTTATGGTCTAGGTTTTGTAAGACGGCAAAGTAAGAGTGCAGCGTATGAAATATGTTAACAGGAAATGAAGACCATCCTACCAGCTAAATAATCCATCGTTCTGCTTAGCTCTTAACACTACATGAATTATAACTCTATGTAGGAACATAACACGCAGTCAGGAGGAGAAGTTACATTGTTCCTCACAGTAGGGAGGCTAAAAGTAGTCAGATTATAGACTCCCACTGGGTTGAATGCCCTCTTATGGTGAGTCACACGGCTTGTTTACCCACTCTGATTGTAGGGGCTGGGTATCTCTCAGTGATGTGTTGGTAAATTTATTGAATTATTTCCAGCAGGTATTGATTATGATACTGCATTTAGTGTGAGAAGGGAATGCTGAACTCAGGTTAAATGGTTCACGTATCATTTCATGCCTCGGGATGTTAAGTATAAAAGCACGGAAGTCAGGTGAACTGGTGCAAAATATTAGGCCACGCTTGGCGTATTGTACATGCTTCTGGATATCCCGGGATAGGAAGGACATCCAACCCGTGGGAAGGATGCAGCTCCATTCCAGCATTCAAAGAGTGTGGTTATGTCTCAAAGTCTCGAAACACTGCCACTTTCATCCAAAAAAAGATGCCCAGAGATGATATGATTGAATTTTTAAAGCTTATAAGAGTTTTTAAAAAGGACAGTGGCAATTGACTGGCATTAACTGATCAGAACACAGAGGCTAGCACTGCTGCCTCACAATGCCAGGGACCTGGGTTCAATTCCAGCCTTGCGTCACTGTCTGTACGGAGTTTGCATGTTCTCCCCATGTCTGCATGGGTTTCCTCTGGGCGCTCCAGTTTTCACCCACACTCCAAAGATGTTCAGGTTAGGTGGAGTGGCCATGCTCAATTAACTCTTAGTGTCAAGGGATTAACAGGGTAAATAAATAAGGGTGACAGGAATATGGTCTGGGTACCATTGTTGTCGGCGCAGGCTCAATGGACTGAATGGCCTCCCACTGCACTGTAGAGATTCAATTGGGAATAATAAAGAGGAAAGTTAGGAACTCTTACCAGAATTGACCATTGGGACAGACACAATAATATTTCACAGGTGATTAGATAAGTGTTTGAAAAGGAAAAATATTCAAGGATACTAGAATTAATCAAGAGAATGGATTGGAGAAATTGCCACTTAAAGACCAACAGGGTAGACCTCATGAGTCTAATGGTCTCTTTCTGTGCTGTAAATCCTAACCAACCCATCACATCATTATAGTCAGTGGCTCTGTCAGTAAATGGAGAATTTACTTCTTGCTCGAATACACTTCATGTTAGGAGGTTACACTGAGTGGGAGCCTCATGGTGATGGGGTGGGGGAGGTGGAATTCATTTAAATGTGGTACTGGCCAGGAATGACCAGAGAAGCTGGAGATGATCGGGAGGAGGGGTGGAGGAGGAGGAAGAGGTCGATGATTGGGTGGGGGGAGAGGTAGGGAAGTATGAGGGGATGGGGATAGGTGGGTCCTGAGACCTCTGTGATGGGCTGAGGGCTGGGAAGGCTTACCCAGGTTACAATTGGAGTGCCCTTTAAAAATGGCGCTCCGATCTCTGAGCAGCTGAGTTTTGTGTTGAGACTCCACCCCTCTGAATGACATATGAAACACGCCCCCTTGATTTTCTTTGGCGTGAGGGATGTAAGATCTGGAGGGAAAACCTATTTCCCTGGAGAGAAGCACTGGTGCCGAAATTCTCTGGCCATCCACGACCCGTCTCCGTTACCAGAGAGGATGAAGAATTCAGCGCTCTGCCAAATCTCTTTTTGCTGTAGCGAGATTGGAGAATTCCATTGGTCAGTTTTCTCACCAGAAACAACATTTTCTCATTTTTTATAGAATGGTAGAATCCCTACAGTGCAGAAGGAGGCCATTTGGCCCATCAAGCCTGTACCAAAAACAATCCCACCTAAGACTATTCCCATAACTCCATATATTTAACCTGCTAATCCCCCTGATACACTAAAGGGTATTTACCATGGCCAATCAACCTAAGCCAACAAGATGTGCAGAATAGGTGAATTGGCCTCCTAGTGTAACCAAAAAGGCACCGAAGTGTGGTGACTAGGGGATTTTCACAGTAAATTTCATTGCAGTATAAATATAAGCCCACTTGTGACTGAGAAATAAATTTTACTTTATCTTTAGACTGTGGGAGGAAACCCACTCAGACACAGGGAGAATGTGCAAACTCCACAGTCACCCGAGGCTGGAATTGAACTGGATCCCTGGTGCTGTGAAGCAGCAGTGCTAACCACTGTGCCAACATGCAGCCCTACTTAATGGCAAGGTCTCGTGTGCTTTGTGTTTCTATAGGGAATGACAAACAACTGGAAAGAGTGACGAGGAAAGATGACTGAGATCATATCAGAAACAGAAAGATTTTGCGATGCAAAAGCATTTGATAGGAAGAGATGAAAGGCCTTTCCATTTGAATGAACATTATAATGGGATTTATACTCCACACAACAGACCAATAACAAATTTGACCTACTGAGGTAGTCCATTGTGTTGCTCAGGCTACTGCTCCCCATAACTTCCTCTGTGTCTAGAGAGGACCAGGCGCTTAGTGTAGCTTCAGTGATGGCAAACTGTTCAGCAACACCTATTCAAAAGAAAAAAATAGATGGAATTAGCCAGTTAAAGCTAAAAAGCATCAATATTAAAGCTAAGAATTGACAGGAACGAAAGCTATTTTAACTAGATCAAGAAGAATAACACTGGGCAAAAAAACCCCAGTATCACGCAACAGAAATCAATTGCCATCTCAGTTAGATTCCATTAATAAAATAGCCCAAATTAAAGTCCAATCAAACTGAAGGAAGCACAGTGCAAAACTAAATCAGGGTCTTGATGTTGTAGTCAAAAATATAATTAATTTTCCACCAGTTTTGGAAGGCAGGGACTTGTGGTGCTTCAGAGTTGAAATTGCGACATTTCTTATTTGCAAAATATAAGTCTGCGCCTGAATTATCCCACTATTAAACCCCTATGTCTCTCTCCAGTTCAAACACCCTCCTATAACCTCTCTCTCCATCCACCCCTTCTGCCCGGTTAGCACAGTGGCACAGTGGTTAGAACTGCTGCTTCACAGCTCCACTGATCTTGGTTCAATTCCCCATTAGGGAACACAAATCTTTACTCAGTCTACTCACTCCACACTCCAAAACATTGGCTGCTCACTCAGGGCAGTTCCTAACCGGCTCACCCACATACCTGGTCACACGACCTATTCCCTTATGCTCCGACATACATAACATACAAGGGGAAAGAGAGGTAGAGAGATGCAGGAAAAGAATTTCAGAGCTTGGGGCTCAGGCAATGGAAGGCACGGCCATCAGAGTGATTAAAATTAGGATGCACAAGAGGCAAGAATTAGATGAGCACAATTATATTTCGGGGGGCTGTGGGGTTAGAGGAGATTGCAGAGATAGGAAGGGGCTTGAGAAAAAATAGATGAGATATTCAAATTCTAGACATTGCTTGACAAAAGCTAATTCGAGTAAAGGGGTGATAGGGGAATGGGGCTTACTGTGAGTTAAGACACAAATAACAGAGTGTTGAATAGTCTGAAGGTTACAGAGGGCGAATGCGGTGCTGCTGAGAGTGCGTTGGAATAGTTGAATGCAGAGCTAACGATGGCATCAATTGTCAATGTTGTAAGTGAGAGCTACTGGGGAAAGGTTTTCACCAGTTTGGGTACAAGGGGAAAGGTTGTGTGTGTTCATAACCATAGATGTGCTGACACAGAGGCAAAGTCGGGCAATATTACGGATGTGGGGGTAGTCGGTGTTAGTGATGGCTCAAGTGTGAGGTTGTAATCTCATCTTGGAATCCAAAGTGACACCAAGTTTGGGAACAAACTGGCTTAATCTCAGGCTGCTGCCAGGGAGAGGGACAGAGTTGGGAGCAAGGAACAGGGTTTAGAGTGGGGACCAAGAATAATGTCTTCAGTGGCCTGAGCATTGAGGATGACAGGGTGTTCCTTCTGGTCTTTTGAATTAACCCCCTTTCCCGCAGTCTTTTCAATTGGTGTCAATTGGTTGCGGTCACTCAGGAGGAATTCCCACCTTAGAGACCTGCTGAATAATCAGATTGGCCGAGGTCTCTCCCTACTCCCTGCAGTGGGAGGAATTGCAGTGGTCAGAAGAGGAAGTGTGTGGAAAATTCTGCCATCAGTTTTGATCTTCCTAACATTTATAATCTGTTTTAATGCATCTGTTGAATGCAGGGAAGATATACACCTGGAATAGTATACAGCGACATTAGAACAAGAGTATCTCTCCTTATGGAAGTGCGAGCAGTTAGTGTTGTTGCTAGGTTTCACTAGGGGGAGCCAATGGATTGGGAGGCCCATTTGGGTTGGGATTTTGGAGTTCTGTTTTCAGCACAGATTTTTTCACATTAAAGAGCTAAGTGTGTGCTGGAAAGACCTGGCTTTGGTCACTTGCATGTGGTATAGAGAGAGCCTCGAGGTCAATGCCGTAACACAGCGTAGAATTTCACTAGTTTACATATGGTAAACTTTAGATCAATAGATCAAGAGTTGGAACTACACCGCAACTCATACGTACATCTAAGATTTACAGGGGAGGCAATGGCCCAATGGTATTATCGCTCGACTATTAAAGCAGAAACTCAGCTAAATGATCTGGGCACCCAGCTTTCAATCCTGCCACAGCAAATGGTGGAATTTGAATTCAATAAAAAAAATCTGGAATTAAGAATCTACTGATAACCATGAAACCATTGTCAGAAAAACCCACCTGGTTCACTAATGTCTTTTAGCGAAGGAAATCTGCCATCCTTACCTGGCCTGGGGTGTATGTGACTCCCGAGCCACAGCAATGTGGTTGACTCTCAACTGCCACTCTGAACAAGGGCAAATAGGGATGGGCAATAAATACTGGCCAGCCAGCGATGCCCGTGTCCCATGAATGAATGAAAAAACATCAGTTTTTTTGATTGTCAGATTCTTTAACCCTGTCCTGCTACAATGTGACACAATGGATCAAATTGGGGTAGAGGAAAGATGGGGGATCATTGGCTACCTCCCCCATGTTGATTGAGTGGACATTTGACTTCGGGCCATTACTGTAACCGACTGCTTTACTTCCATCTTGAGAGGGACACAATGTCCAACACAGCGTGACACATCTTACCGGCTGCAAAGCGAGCCTCTTTCAGTTCGTCAGTGAGACTGGAGTAATGGACTTCATCCATTGGACAAGTGTTAGATCCTCTCCCATGTGCACCCCAACCCTTCCATTCAATTAGATGAGCAACTCGCCCGCGGGCCATAGCTGTTGGCTTTGTTATGTGATCTTTCACAGTCTGAACCAGGCCTGCAACAGAAAATCAATATCACACTTCACTACAAGGGTAAAACAAATCCACACGTTTCATTCTATACCGAAGAAAGTAACTATCTGAAATTTTAAATGGAGAGCATTATAAATGAAGGACTCCTGTTACAGTCCTGAAAACCTCAACCCCTTAGCTTCTTCTTCTCCATTTACACACCAGTTCCTTTCATTTGTCTGTTCGCTGTCTTGATATTTAATAAAACTAATTGGAAATCATTTTACTTAACTCTTTGCTTTTCATTTGCATTTTTCAGGTAAAGACAAGGTTAGCCATCAACAGATTAATTTTATAAAAACAAAGAGAGTGATACGGACTTGGAGCATTAACGCTATTTTTCTCTCCATGAATGCTGCCAGACCTGCTGGGTTTTTCCAGCATTTTCTGTTTTCGTTAACAGGTTAACTTTCTTGCAGGTCATGGAAGAGAGCAGGAAGCCTTGGGGCACGTCCTAATCAGAGTTAAACTTAGAGAAAGACTTGCAGTTAAATAACACCAATTCATGTTGTGGTTTGACCCAATAGCTGTGTTCAGACAATGCTGTAGTTCATAGAAGAATCATCATTGAATTCCTACAATGCAGAAGGAGACCATTAAGCCCAATAAGTCAGTACCAGCTTACCAGGCCCTATCCCTGTAACCCAACATATTTACCCCACTAATCCCCTTAATCTACACATCCTGGGACAATAAGGGTCAGTTTTATCACGGCCAATCCAGCTAGCCTGCACTGACAGCAATCCCACCTTGGCCCTAACCCCCTGTAACCCCAAATATTTACACTGCTGATCGCCCTGACATTAAAGGGCAATTTAGCATGTCCAATCAACCTAACCTGCACATCTTTGGACTGTGGAAGGAAACTGGGGCACCCGGAGAAAACCCACACAGACATGGGGAGAATGTGTTAACTTCAATAAATAGTGACCCAAGGCTGGAATCGAACCTGGGTCCCTGTTGCAGCGAGGCAGCAGTGCTAACCATTGTGCCACCACACCACTTGTTTAGTGTTGCAGTGAAGTGCTGGCCTAGATTATGCCCTTAAGTCAGGAGTGGGATTTGAACTCACAATGTACTGTCACTGGAAATCATAGATAAGAAATGGTGTGCTGTATTGTGTGTGTAATGCATTACCATCGGGCACAGCTCTTTGTCATGGGGCAAAGTCAGAAAATCGTCATTGGGGTGTCAGGACCAATTTTAAGTGGTGTTATTTTGCACCCAGGCAGAAACTACACCAAAGACAAATAGGCCAGAACTTTACCATCTCGCTCACCACGGAATCAGCGCTGGCAAGAGTCCGACAACGGAAATTTCTGTTGATCTCAGGTAGGAATTTCCAGCCTTGTCCGACCGAGACTGTAAAATCCCACTCATAGTTTAGATCACATCTGGCAAGTGACACTCGCAAAATGAATCTAATTTCTCTTAGCTGGGTGAACATTATCAATGCTTTGCTCTACTTTATTTTGCAGGTTGATGACTCGTTTCCCCGGGGTTGTTTTGAGTGTGAATTTCAGCTTCGTTATCGTGTAGGCACTTGGTGAACAGACTGAATGTGGAGATGCCGGCGTTGGACTGGGGTAAACGCAGTAAGAAGTCTCACAACACCAGCTTAAAGTCCAAAATAAATCTGTTGGACTTTAACCTGATGTTGTGAGTCTTCTTACTGAGCAGGCTGAATGCAGAGAGGTTTAGACACAGACAGAAATTAAACATTCAGAGAGAGTCACATTTTTCTGTGGATCTGCGTTCTGAATTCACCTCGGATTTAGGAGAAGTTTGATTTGGGCTAAATTCAGATCTCTCCTTATCAGATAATCAAGGAATCGGCTCCAGGAGTAATGTATTCGTTGCCAAGAGATTGAGTGGACTATGCCTTTAGAAATCAGCAAACAGAAAGGCGATCCCACTTATAACATTCTTGTGGGGTTTAACTGCGTGCAAGTTGAACAGAAGTTTCCCCTCCCTGGTAGTAAATACCTACTTTATAGGTAAAATTAGGGTCAAAACTTTACCTATAAAGTAGAGCCCACCCAGATGTCATTGCGCCCTCACATGATATTTTGGTCAATGGCCGAGAGCACAAATCGCATGAGAAGGTGCCAGGCCCTGTCTAGCATATCTGTAGAGACAGCACAGATGTAGGCCATTCAGTCCACTGTGCTTGTGCTGGCTCTTTGAAAAAGCTACTCAGTTACTTCCACTCTCTTGCTCATTTGTGATGATGTTGTGCCTTTAACAAATATATTTTAGTTGTTCTTTTGTGCTCAATGTGTCCCTTCCATTTTATCCATTCTGTTTGGATTCAGCAGCACTGTATTGTTACTGTAACAACAATATTGACCTTAATTATTGCAGCGTTTGTTTTGAACTGAGTTCTGTTGTGTTATGTTTTCCTCTGGGATATTGCAGAGTGAGACTTAATTAGGTTGATTGACAGGTATGACCATATGTTTGGGTGGCACAGTGTGGCACAGTGAGTCATTCTTGACTCACAGTGTCAGGGATCTGAGTTCAATTTCCTGCTAGGGTCGCCATCATTGCAGAGTCTGCACATTTTCCCTGTGACTGCATAGATTTTCTCCAGGTGCTCTGGTTTCCTCCCACAGTCCAAAGGTGTATAGGTTAGATGGATTGGCCATACTAAATTGCTGTTTATTGTCTGGGAAACTAGCTAGTTAAATTCATGGAGTTGTGGGCATGGGGTCTGTTTGGGATAGTAGTCAGTGTATACTCGATGGGCCAAATGGCCTCCTTCTCTAAGGTAGGATTCTATGTCTTGGTATAGTGAGGCTTACACAGAAAAACCAAGCTTGGGATTTTTAGAGAGAGATCGCCTTCTCTGTATGTTTTGCTCTGTTTGAAGTAGAGATTGGAACTTGCCCAGAAATAAACTTTTATCTCTGAGATTCTACTGTTTGGGTGTGGTGCTTTCTCTGGAAATAGCTGCATGAGAATTAAGAGATAAGTGTCTGCTGGTATATTTTCTAGAAGTGTCAAAATCTAGCATCTATGTAAGCATCTTTGCTTTCTATGCAAACTGATTCTAAAGAAGGGATTCAAATCTATGGGGAATATTGCTAAATTGAACAATAGAGATAGCTAACTGTTCAGAATTATACATAGCCATATTTAAGTAATTTATTTGGTAACAATGATACTAATTCTTTTTGTTATATTCTAATTGTGTTTTTAAATAAAGTTTGTTTTGATAAAAGATTCCTAGTGGATCACTTGAATCATACCTGGCTTAAAAGATCTCACGTTCACCCTAACACCAAAATTTAATCTAAAAGTTAGGGTCGAGGCTAACTTCATAATATACTTTCTGGTCCTTAGTACATTCCACACAGACCTGCTAAATGAATCCTTTTCAAATATTTATCCAATTTCCTTTTGAAAGTTACAATGGATTTTGGTTCCAGAAGACATAGGAGCAGAATTAGGCCATTCTGCCCATCGAGCCTGCTCCACAATTCGATCATGGCTGATAGGTTTCTCAACCGCATTCTCCCGCCTTTTCACCATAACCTTTGATCCCCTTACCAATCAGGAACCCATCTCGCTCTGTTTTGAATACGCTCAATGACTTGGCCTCTACAGCTTTCTGCGGCAAAGAGTTTCACAGCTTCACTGAAGAAATTCCTCCCCATCTCTGTTGTAAAGGGCCTTCCCTTTACTTTGAGTCTGTACCCTCAGATCCGAATTGCTCCTACTTTTACAGGGCTGCAACCTTTGATTTAACTGTGGCTGGCTGGCTTATCCAGACCTCAGGAAACCTGGTCAATATAATGGAGAAAGGCAGAGCAAGTACTTTTACAGCACTGCATGTGGGCCAAGAGGAATAGGGGCTTTCCCTGCACCTTATCTCCGGAGTAACATTCAACATGCTAATGGTTCAATGGTAGAAGTTTCAGACCAGTTTTGCCCTGGAGAACTTACAAATGATGCCCAACAACCTACCAACCAACGACGACCTGGCAAGTGCGGTGATGTCGTAGCCATTCAGAGTTTGCTTAGAGCCGGAAAAAATGACGTTCGTGCTCCCAAAACAATTCTAAATCCCAAAGAAAGGAAGAATTACAAAAGAAATCGCAGAATGTTTGATCAGATTTTGGTTAAATAGTGCATTACCATGTAACTTCGAACAAATCTATCACTCTTGCAATATCACATCATTACCTGCCTAGAACACAAGAAAACAGGTTTTATGATCTTTTACATCTCTGTGACATATCATAGAACCCTAGAATGCGGAAGAGGCCATTCAGTCCATTGAGTCTACACCGACACATTAAAAACACCTCAAACTCCCATCTAACCCCATCTAGCAGCCCCATAGCCCTGAATATTATGATGTGCCCCAAGTCCAGGTATTTTCAAAGGATGTTAAGCCTCCACCCCCCTCCCAGGCAGCACATTCCAGGCCATCATCACCCTTTGGATAAGAGATTTTCCCTCACATCCCCCAAACCTCCTGCTCCTTACTTTGACCTATGTCCCCTTGTGACTGACTCTTCAAATGAGGGGAACAACTACTCCTTATCCACTCTGTCCACGTGTCTCGTCCATCTCCCTTCAATCAGATCGCCCCCTCAGTCTTTCTGCTCCAATGGAAACAATCCAAGCCTATCCAATCTTTCTTCATTTGTTCCATCCCAGGCAGCATCCCAGTGAACCTCCTCTGCAGCCCTTCCAGTTCATATCCTTTCTATAATGTGGTAACCAGGACTACACATAGTATTCCAACTGTGGTCTCACCAAAGTTCTATACAACTCTAACATGAACTTCCCTGTTTTTGCAATCTATACCCTGATTGATAAAGACAAATGTCCCAAATGTCTTTTTCAACACTAACATGTCCTTCTGCTTTCAGAAACCTGTGGACAAACACGCCAAGGTTCCTTTGCAATGTGGAGGCTTTCGGGACGTCGGGGAGTTAGAACATAGAACATAGAACATAGAACATTACAGCGCAGAACAGGCCCTTCGGCCCTCGATGTTGCGCCGACCAATTAGGAACAAGCAGTGACCCTCTAACCTAAACCATTCCTTTTCATCCATAAACTTATCTACTAACCTCTTAAACGCCACCAAACTTGGCGCATCTACAACTGACGCAGGCAAGGCATTCCATACCCTTACCACCCTCTGGGTAAAGAACCTACCTCTGACATCTGTCCTAAGACCACCACCCCTTAATTTAAAGCTATGTCTCCTCGTGCTAGCTTTCTCCATCCTAGGAAAAAGGCTATCACTGTCCACCCTATCTAAACCTCTATTCATCTTATATGTTTCAATAAGGTCTCCTCTTAGCCGCCTTCTTTCTAACGAAAACAACCTCAAATCCCTCAGCCTCTTCTCATAAGACCTGCCCTCCATACCAGGCAACATCCTGGTAAACCTCCTCTGTACCCTCTCCAATGCCTCCACATCTTTCTTTTAATGTGGGGACCAGAACTGTACACAATACTCCAAGTGCGGCCGCACTAGAGTTTTGTACAGTTGCAACATGACGTTGCGGCTCCGAAATTCAATCCCCCTACCATAAAAGCTAAGACTCCGTATGCCTTCTTAACAACCTTATCGACTTGATTGCCAACTTTCAGGGATCTATGCACACGTACACCAAGATCCCTCTGTTCATCAACACTATTAAGAGTCCTACCATTAGCCCTATACTCTACACATTTGTTATTCCTGCCAAAGTGAATTACCTCACACTCTTCCACATTAAACTCCATTTGCCACCTCTCGGCCCAGCTCTGCAACTTGTCCACGTCTCTCTGCAAACTATAACACCCCTCTTCACTATCTACCACTCCTCCGACTTTGGTGTCATCCGCAAATTTACTAATCCATCTTCAATACCCTCATCCAGATCATTTATAAAAATTACAAACAGCAGGGGCCCCAAAACAGATCCCTGAGGTACACCACTTGTAACCGAACTCCATGATGAAAAATTTCCCTCAACCACCACCCTCTGTCTTCTATCTGCTAGCCAATTCCTAATCCAATTAGCTAAATCACCCTCTATCCCATACACCTGCATTTTCTGCAGAAGCCTTCCATGTGCCACCTTATCGAACGCCTTACTAAAGTCCATATATACCACATCAACTGCCTTACCTCCATCCACCTCTTTGATCACTTTTTCAAAAAACTCAATAAGGTTAGTAAGGCACGACCTGCCCTTCACAAAACCATGCTGACTATCCCCAATCAATTCATTTCTCTCTAAATAACTATAAATCCTATTCCTAATAATTCTCTCCAATACTTTGCCCACAACAGAAGTAAGACTCACTGGCCTATAATTCCCTGGAAGGTCTCTCTTCCCCTTCTTGAACAATGGGACCACATTCGCTATCCTCTAGTCCTCCGGAACCACACCCGTAACCAACGACGACCTGAAGATCAGAGCCAGAGGCTCTGCAATCGCCTCTCTTGCCTCCCAGAGAATCCTAGGGTAAATTCCGTCCGGCCCAGGGGACTTATCTAACTTCAAACCCTCAAGAATATCTAGCACATCCTCCCTATCTACTTCAATACTTTCCAGTTTGCTACCCTGTACCTCAGTGTTCTCCACAATTACATTTACATCTCCCTGCGTGAATACCGAAGAGAAATATTTGTTCAGTGCCTCTCCAATCTCTTCATGCTCCACGCACAACTTCCCACTGCTGTCTATGACTGGCCCTAATCTTGTCCTAACCAATCTTTTATTCTTAACATATCTAAAGAAAGCTTTAGGATTCTCCTTGATCCTATCAGCCAAAGTCTTCTCGTGTCCCCTTTTAGCTCTCCTCAACTCACTCTTTAGCTCCCTCCTGGCTAATCTATAACTATCCATTGCACTAACTGAGCCTTCAAGCCTCATCCTGACATAAGCCTCTTTTTTCCTTTTAACCAGCGAATTAACTTTTTTAGTACACCATGGTTCCCTTACGTGACCATTTCCTCCTTGCCTGACAGGGACATACTTATCAAGGACTCGCAGTAGCTGCTCCTTGAATAAGCTCCACATTTCAGATGTTCCCAGTCCCTGTAGTTTCCTAGTCCAACCTATGCACTCTAATTCCCTCCTTATGGCCTCATAATTACCATTCCCCCAGCTATAACTACTGTCCCCAGCTTCATGCCTATCCCTATCCATCACTAAGGTGAACGTAACCGAATTATGGTCACTATCACCAAAATGATAGAAGGGTTGGAAGAGCTCAGATTGTGTTTTCTTTTGCAAAGTTCTCCTGTTGCCCTCTCTTTGTTGGCTGGATTCATTGTCCCAGGGAAATGACATCTTTCTTCTGCTTCATTCATTCTTCAAGCCTGAGACTAAATGGCTTGTGTGGGCAGACAGAAGACAACGTCACTTCCTCAAATGTCCATTTGAGCAGAGCTTAAAATCCTGTTCAATTTTTCAGCCCCTGCTTTGTTTTGAGTTTGTTACATCAATTGGAACACACCTTCCTAACTCTCCCATCCTCGTTGCCAGCTCAGCTCTCTGCTACTGTGATTCCAATTCCAACGATACAACTGTATTGCAAGGGGAGTGGAATACAAAAACTTTACTGCAGCTGTTCAGGGCATTGGTGAGACCACATCTAGAATACTGTGTGCAGCTTTCACCTCCTTATCTGGAAAAGGATACTATTACTTTAAAAGCAATTCAGAGAATCATAGAATCCTGCAGTACAGAAGGAGGTCATTCAACCTATTCTGTCTGCACCGACCACAATCCCACCCAGGCCTTATCCCTGGATTATTGGGCTGGAGATGAGTGCAGACTGGGGAAAGGAATTGAGACCACAACCAGATTATTGAATGGCAGAGCGGGCTCGTTATATAATCTCCTCCTATTCTTAAATCCTACATTTCTATAAATATTGGCCAGGACAAGGGGGGGGATCTCCTCTAATAATTTCATGGGATCATTAAATCCACTTCAGAGCAGATAGGGTCTTGGTTTAATGTTTAATCTGAAACACATCAACTGTGTAGCATTCCCTCCATACTACACTGGAGTGCCATCCTAGATTTTATTTTTGAATCTTTTGACTTAAAGGCTGACACAGAGGCAAGGCTGCTGACTCAGAGGCAAGGATGTTGACTCAGAGGCAAGGATGTTGACTCAGAGGCGAGGATGCTGCACATTGAGCCATGGCCAGTACCTGGCAAAGCTCAAACTTGGCATTTAACAATTACTCATTCACTCATTTTGTTTATTTCTCCTCTTGTCCTACATTGGTAGCACTTAATGTCACTACATTTCTGGAATAAGTAATGTCACAAGCTGGAATTGAACCCAAGAACTTCCTGCACCATCTGGCTCTGCTCTCCTTTCAGCAATGCGTTTAGGATCTGGAGAGTTCCAGTCAGTTTGGTTTCTTTCTCTAAATGTGGTCCTGTATTTAACGATGTTTGGAACAATATCGTGCGATGAAAGAGATGCCAACCTGTATGATGGGGTCCCAGCAGAAATCCATCCTGTCTTGCTGAAACAATCAATCAAAAGAAAGTATTAGTTCAACAGCACAATAAGGATTTTCCTTTTTGCAATCCTTTCCCCCCTTCCCCCTGCCTTTACCATTTTTAATGTGTGAATGTTCTGGATGAGTGTGGGTGGGAACGGAGGAGGTGGGGTGGGGGGGGGGGGGTGATTTAATCTGCACATTCACAATTCACTGGATAATAATTTGAATGAAAAATGGTTCCCAGAAGTGCTGAGGCTAAGGTGGAGCAAGACTTTTCTCGTGGGCCTCTTGATCCCAATGTTGGGGTCAAACTAGGGTTCCAAGAACAAAGAACAAAGAACAGTACAGCACCGGAACATGCCCTTTGGCCCACCAAGCTTGCACCCATCATATTGTCCTACCTAGACCAACCGCCTGTATCCCGCTATACCCCGCCTGTTCATGTGCCTATCCAGATTAGTCTTAAATGTTGCTAATGTATTTGCCACAACCACCTCACTTGGCAGTGCATTCCAAGTCCCCGCCACCCTCTGTGTAAAAAACCTCTCCCGCACATCTCCACAGAACACCCCCCCTCAAGGTATCCTTCAAATACCTTGAACTTGTGCCCCCCTTGTAACTACATTTCTGCTCTGGGAAAAGACTTCCAACCGCTTACCTTATCTATGCCCCTCATAATTTTATACACTTCTATCAGGTCACGTCCCTCAGCTCCATGTTTCCAGGGAGAACAATCCCACTTCATTCAATCTCTCCTCATAGCTGATACCCTCCATACCAGGCAACATCCTGGTAAACATTTTCTATGCTCCCTCCCCAAAGCCACCATATCCCTGCATTGTGTGGGTAACAGTCACCTGGCTGTGATTCTCCCCAGATTGGTCAACTATTGGCCA
The DNA here is from genome assembly GCA_024679065.1 of Sphyrna mokarran. NCBI lineage: Eukaryota > Metazoa > Chordata > Chondrichthyes > Carcharhiniformes > Carcharhinidae > Sphyrna > Sphyrna mokarran. Next base: position 22,677,290 of record JAGIQG010000028.1, on the reverse strand, counting down.
GAGAACAGCTTTAATGACCAATTTGATGGTGGGTGGGCTCTCAACATAAGAACAAAAGAACATAAGAACTAGGAGCAGGAGTAGCATCTGGTCCCTTGAGCCGTCTCTGCCATTCAATAATATCATGGCTGAAATTTTCGTGGGCTCAGCTCCACTTACCCGCCCGTTCACCATAACCCTTGATTCCTTTACTGTTCAAAAATTTATCTATCCTTGTCTTAAAAATATTCAATGAGGAGCCACTACTGCTTCACTGGTCAGGGAATTCCACAGATTCACAACCCTTTGTGTGAAGAAGTTCCTCCTCAACTCAGTCTTAAATCTGCTCCCCCTCATTTTGAAACCATGCTGCCTCATTCTAGTCTCATCCACCAGTGGAAACAACCTCTCTGCTTCTATCTTATCTATTCCCTTCATTATCTTATATGTTTCTATAAAATCTCCCCTCATGCTTCTGAATTCCAATGAGTATTGTTCCAATGAGTATTGTGTCAAAGCTGAAGGCCCCTCAGCGTTCACAAAACGCCAGGATTCCATGGCAGGTAGGAGAGAGAGAGGACATCCCACGGTGGAAGTTTCTCCTCAGGAGGATTTTTAACTTTAAAATAAAGTTATTAACATCCAGGCCGCAGGATGGGTTGTGACTGCAGCTGAATCCGAGGAGGTGGAGTAGGCCTCAAAGCCTACCTGCAGTACTGGCTTCCAGGCTACAGAAAGAAGCTGGCTCTACTCAGCCGGCCTGTTTCCTGATGCCAAGAGAGGCCTGGAGGTGAACTGGAAAATTTCAGCCAATCTCTGACAATAAGCCTTGAAATGATTCACTTCTCTGTGTAACCCCGAGTTCCTCACCCAACTCCGGGAAAATAGTCCAGGGGACAGAAAAATTGGGATGCTGGCTGGTATGAGGAATTATCCTATGTGTCTGCTTCCATGTTTGCTCCCCCATTTGGGGGGGATTAAAAATCTTCCCCCATTGTTTTCAGTCCCAGATAAGACTGATAAACATTATTAAATCTCATCTTCCTATTGTGCAAAATTGAGTCCTCCATTTTGTAAAAGCGAAGGGATAGACATTGCCCTAATGATATCACCCAGGCACTCAGCTCATGTTCTGGGGGACCCAGGTTCAAATCCCGCCATGGCAGGTAGTGGAATTTGAATTCAATCTGGAACTAAGAATCTACTGATGATTGTGAAACCATTGTTGGAAAAAAACCCATCTGGTTCTCTTTAGAGAAGGAAATCTATCAAACTTACTTGGGCTGGCCAACTCCAGAGTCACAGCAATGTGATTGACTCTCAACTGTCCTCCAAAGATAACTAGGGATGGGCAATACACACTGGCCAGCCAGCGACCCCCATGTCCCATAGGAAAAAAGAAGTGGCTCGGATAGAGAAATTGGAGAGCTGGCTTTGAACTGCAATGTTGTCAGGATAATGAATATTGATAATTAGGTGGGTCCAGAAAATTCCTTGGAGTTTCTCCTGCTTTGCTGTTGTTATTTTAATGGAAGTGTGGTAGGGGCTATTTTGTTCACCTAAGAGTTTCTGTCACATTTCAGCGTTGTAGGCTAGATAGAAGACTGACTGTCAGATTTCATGATGTGAGATACCAGTGTTGGACTGAGGTAAACACAGTAAGAACTCCAACAGATTTATTTGCTAGCAAAGTGGTGTTTGCTACCAAATAAACCTGTTGGACTTTAACCTAATGTTGTGAGATTTCTTACTGTTTTGGATTTCAAGCAGACAGCTATATAGCAACGTTAGGGGTTGGTCATTTTGTAAATCATAAATCATAGAGTCCCTACAGTACCATAGGAGGCCATTCAGCCCATTGAGCGCACAACAATCCCACCCTATCCTCACGTATATATCTTGCTAACCCCCCTGACATTGAGTGCAATTTACCATGGCCAATTCACCTAACCTGCAGGTCTTTGGAGCGTGGGAAGAAGCCAGAGCACTTGGAGGAAACCCATGCAGACTCAGTGACAAAGTGCAGACTCCACACAGACAGTTACCCAAGTCCGGAATTGAACCTGGATCCCTTTCACTGTGAGGCAGCAGTGCTAACCACTGTGCTGCTCATAAATGGTACAACAGACAGGGTGAAAGGTTAATGGTATGTTTTTTTGATGCTGATTATCGTGTATCAGGATGTGGTGGGGGGGGACATTACCTTACACACATCATGGCCTTCAGAGTTTGGTGGAGGTTCTCTCTTCTCCTGTGGGACAGGAACCTGAGGGACATCACTGGCTTTTGAGGGATTTTCACAAGTGTTTGTGAGAATTTCTGAAGAGATTAAATATTAACAGAAGTATAAGCGATGCACGCACCAGAGATAAATAATGAATTGTACCACAAAAGAGTTATCATCAGAAATACAACAGTTCTCTAGCATCTAATTATTCCCTGTTCCAAACCCATCCCCAATATTATATTAATCCAAAAGAAATGCTCCGCCATTTCCTCCCTTGGTTTTCCTAAGCTCTATTACACACCAGGCTACACGAATAGGATTCCTTGCCTGCGCTCAACTGAAAACTGGAGATTTGTGCCCAACTTCAATGAACCTTCACATAATCATTTCATAGAATCCCCACAGTGCAGAAGGAAGCCATTCAGCCCATCAAATCTGCACCAACCACAATCACACCCAGGTCTTATCCCCATAACCCCACATATTTACCCTTGCTGGTCCCTCTGACACTAAGGGACAATTTGCCACAGCCAATGCACCTAACCCGCACATCTTTGGACTGCAGGAGGAAACCAGAGCACCAGGAGGAAACTCACACCGAGAACGTGCAAACTCCACACAGTGGCCCAAACGGGGAATCGAACAAGTCCCTGGTGCTGCGAGGCAGCAATGCTAACCACTGTGACAGCCTGCCTCCAGTTGGCAGGCGGGATGAGAGAATTCCGTCCTCACTGTGTAAAGATTTATTACGTTATCTCCTCCTCCAACTTATTCTTCCCCAGGATTTCAAAACCGAGGAACTTCCCAGCACATTCCAAATTCCCATCCTTTCCGACTTCTAAAACCAAAGTGTGGAGTCACCCGTTGACCACTTCCTGATTAATGAGCTCTCTCTCATGCTTTTCCACATTCGGAGCAGTACGTCAGGACAAACTGTAACCTTCACACTAGTACCTCAAATGAAGAAAGTATCATTCGCAAATGTCCTGGTTAAGATAGAAACATAGAAAAAGGAGCAGGAGGAGACCATTTGGCCCTTCATTATAATCATGGCACATGAAGTGCTGAGTATTGCAAAGGTAATATTGTACATCTAGCACTATATTGCTACGTGCAATCTCTGACCCATAGCTGCGGCGTCATAACCATGAATGGGTGTGTTCCTGGAAGAGTCATATGGAGACTCATTCAGACTTGTCTGGACTTGTCCCAGCAGTCAGAATTTTGGGCCTATAGAGTTCTCCTCGCTCTGTTATGTGTATAGTTATTCCATTAATAAATTTTTGTTCATTCACTGATTTGATTTGATTTATTGTTGTTACATGCATTTAGTATACAATAAAAAGTATTGTTTCTTGCACGCTACACAGACAAAGCATACCATTCAAAGAGAAAGAAATGAGACACTGCATAATGTGGTGTCACAGTCATAGCTAGGGTTTGAATCTTACCTCATTACATTACAATAACTTCTCATCTTTCATGGTTCCATCAGAACAGTGCGGCTCGGTGGCACAGTGGTTAGCACTGCTGCCTCCCTGTGCCAGGGACCTGGGTTCAATTCCCAGCTGGTCATTATCTTTGAGGAGTTTGTACATTCTCTTCATTTCTGTGAGGGTTTCCTTCTATTGTCTGGTTTCCTCCCACAGTCCAAAGATGTGCAGGTTAGGCAGATTGGCCATGCTAAATTGCCCCTTATTGTCAGGGGGACTCACTAGAGTAAATGCATGGGGTTACAGGAATAGGGCCTAAGTGGGATTATAGTCAGTGGATTCAATGGGCCGAATGGCATCCTTCTGCACAGTTGGGATTCTCTGGTCAGAAAATAATGTATCGGATAGGATATGGTAGATGAAGGACGCAAACTTCTCTTTATTTTGTAATATTAATTAATTATTTTACATGATACCGTTACTTTCCTGAGCTTACCACAGATTAGACAGATTTCTAATCGACAAAGGGATAGAGGGTGTTGGAAATCAGGCAGCAAAGTGGAGTTAAGGCTACAGTCAGATGAGCTTTGATCTTACTAAATGAGGAGCAGCTTTGATGGGCCAACTGGCCTCCTCTTGCTCCCATTTCTTACGATTGTATTATGATCCATATGGCGCAGCTTGTAATTTCACCAACTGGCAATTTTTCATGTGTTGGCAGAGATTCAGGCTTGTGGCAAGTTACATTCACACCACACAAGTGCCAAGCACTGACCATCTCCAGTATGAGAAAATCCAACCATCTCCCCATGATATTTAATTACTATCAATGGGGAGGCACTGGCATAGTTGTATCTTCACTAAACTGGTAATTCAGAGATCCAGAGTAATACTCTGGGCAGCTGGGTTCATGGCAGATGGGTGAAACATGACTTCAATAAAAATTCTGGAATTAAAAATCTAATGATGACCATGGAAATTGTCATTAATAAATCTTCCATCCTTTCCCACTCTGGATCTATCGCAATGTGGTCGACTCTTAAATGTTCTCTCAAATGTCTTAGCAAGCTCTTCAGGCCCAGTCAGTCTTGCTCATGAAAGCATTTTACTAAAGAATCTCCCAATATCAGCATCCTGGGGGTGACCATTTACCTGGAACTGAGTTGGATTTGACATATTAACATGTTGTGTACAGGAGCAGGAGAGAAATCCAGAATTCTGCAGCAAGTCTCACCTCTACTCAAGTTTTCTCAGAAGACTAAGGAAATTTGGCTTGTCCACTATGACTGTCACCAACTTTCCCATAGAAAGCAATCTTTCTGGATATATCACAACTTTGTTTGGCTCCTGCTGTGCCCAAGACCACAAGAAACTACTACATGAATGTAGCCCAGTCCATCAAGCAAACCAATCTCCCATCCACTGACTCCATCTACACTGCCTGGGAAAAGCAGCCAGCACAATTAAGGATCCCACACTCTCCAGACATTTTCTCTCCCATCTTCTTCCGTCGGAAAAGGAATAAAAGTCTGAGGTCATGCACCAACCGACTCAAGAGCAGTTTCTTCCCTGCTGCCATCAGATTTTTGAATGAACCTGTCTCGCACGAAGTTGATCTTTCTCTAAGCCCTAGGTATGACTGTAACACTATATTTTGCACTCTCTCCTTTCCTGCTCTATGAACGGTACGCTTTATCTGTATAGCATGCAAGAAACAAGACTTTTCACTGTATACTACTACAATAATAAATCAAATCAAATCACTTCCTGATTCTCCCAAGCCTATCCATGATGGAATGCTCTCTGCTTGCCTGGTTGAGTGCAGTTTCAGCAATAGGGATCGACATTATCCAGGAAAGAGCTTGAATGCTTGATTGGCATCCCATTTGCCACCTTTAATACTCATTCCCTCCACCACATTGGCAACAGCTCACCAAGACTCCTTCAAAATCCATTACATCAGTGACTGATGCCCCTTCACTGAGGTAGGAGAGCACTTTCCAACAGATGTGGAGTCTCAGATCCAAAGAGCAATGGAATTTGAATCAATATCTGGCTCTCCATAAATACAAGGTCTGATAGTTCACACACACACACATTGGCAGGATTTAGCCTGGCATTGGTTGATGGTGGATTTTTCTGCTCCCGCCATTTTCTCTGGGGTTTCCCTCACATGTACCCCTGCTGTGGGCAAACCCACGGTGCTGCCTCACTGTTGGCAGAATTGGAAGATCCCACCAGCAGGAACAATCAGAAAATTCTGCTCATTGTCATCAGAAGCGAACAGATATATGCAAAGAACGTCTTTACATTCAGTCAGCATACAGCTTGTATGTGACCACCATGGTGGCACAGTGGTTAGCACTGCTGCCTCATAGTGCCAGGCACCAAGGTTCAATTCCCAGCTTGGGTCACTGTCTGCGCAGAGTTTTGCACGTTCTCCCTGTCTCTGTGTGGGTTTCCTCCGGATGCTCTGGTTTCCTCCCACAGTCCAAAAAACATGCTGGTTAGGTGCACTGGCCATGCTAAATTCTCTCACAGTATGTTCAAACAGGCGCCAGAGTGTGGCAACTCGGAGATTTTCACACTAACTTCATTACAGGGTTTATGTAAGCCTGCTTGTGACACTGATAAATAAATTACACATTTTTTAACCTTAAAACTTTAAAAAAAGCTCCACCTCTGTGTGCGATTTCCTGAAAGCTGTCATGACTCATTTACCCTGAGGGAGTCAAACCTGCCGCTCATTTTCCAGCCTATACCTCAGCTCCGTGGATACGGGTAACAGAGGTCACACATTGAGGAGATGACTGCTTACTTCATTGCACCAAGCAGAGAGGGTATCAGGGCAGTATCAGAACAGCAGTCAAACCCCCCCTTCACCCCCACACACACAAAGCAGGAGGCAATGAAGAAACTGCAAAGAAGCTTGGGGAATGAGACAGGACAAGTGGATAAAGTAAAGCAGGGGGACCATTTTGAAGTTAGTGACCATAAACAGTCAGATTTAACATGGTTATGTAAAAGATAGAAAAGAAGTTCGATTTCTAAATTGTGAGCGACATGGTGGCACATTTATTAGCGCTGCTGTCTCACCGCGCCAGGATCCTGGGTTCGATTCCAGCCTCAGCTCACTGTCTGAGTGCAGTTTGCACATTCTCCCCATGTCTGTGTGGGTTTCCTCCAGGTGCTCCGGTTTCCTCCCACAATCCAAAGATGGACAGGTTAGATTGATTGGCCATGCTAAATTACTATGCGGTGTTAGGGGGATTAGCAAGGTAAATAGGTGGGACTACGGGAATAGGCCGTGGGTGGGATTGATTCAGACATTCTAGTTAAAACATGGAGTGTGAAACATTAGACGCAATAAGCATAGTCAGAGAGGAAGTACTGGAGGAACTGGCTCCTTGAAAATGGATAAATCACCAGGACAGATGGATTGTATCCCAAGCTGTTGAAGGAAGCCAGGAAAGAAACAGCAGTTGCTCTGAGGATTATTTTCCAAACCTCATAAGATGCAGGTGAGGTACCAGAGGATTAGAGGTCTGCGAACATTGTATCATTATTTAAAAAATGTGCAAGGGGTCAACCAGAATATTACAGCTCTGTCAATCTGACTTCAGCGGTGGGAGAATTATTAGAATCAATTCTGAGAGGCAGGATACATTGTCATTTAGAAAGGTTAATCAGGGATAAGTCAGCATGGTTTTGGTAGGGGAAGGTCAGGTTTTACTAATTGAATTGAGCTTTTTAAAGAAGCAACAAGAAGGATTGCTGAGGGTATTGCAGTGGATGCTGTCTACATGGACTTTGGAAAGGCATTTGTCAAGGTTGCACATGGGTGCCCCTGTTTCCTTGAAAGCCACGCTGGTTAGGCAGATTGGCCGTACTAAATTGCCCTTTCCTGTCCCAAGATGTGTAGCTTAGGGGGAATTAGCCATAGGAAATGTGTGGAGTTACGGGGAATAGAGCAAAGGTGGGCCTGTAAAAATGCGCTTTCAGAAAGTCAGTGCAGACTTGATGGGCTGAATGGCCTCCTTCTGCTCTGTGGGGATTCTATGGATTCTAAAACACATCAGTGAGTCTGATTCTCTCTTTGTGCAGCAATACTCAATATGTATTGAATCTTCATTCTGAGTAATGCACAAACTACTGTTGTTGGAGGGGTCTGTTTGTAGATTGTGGGTACTGTTCTTCTATGTGAGCTCCCGTTGCCTGGGGTGCTAACCAGCCTAAAACAGCTGATCCTTGTGATGTTATCTGCTTATATATCCTCCAATGTCTAATTATCCCCCAAGATAGTTAATCATTTTGTGGTAATCCTCATTCCCCCTCATTCTCTCCTCACTCGCTTTCCTGTCACTCCCTCTGGACCTATCCTCTCTCAGTTCACTCGGTCTATTTACTCATTCCCCAATCCTTTCCTCACTCCTTTACTCCACCCTCCCTTGCCTTTCCACACTCATTCTTCCTTGTTTTTCTCTCTACACTCATCCCTCTGCCTCTCTCTTCTCACTCTCCCTGTTGTAGAATGATAGAACCCCTATGGAGATGGAAGCCATTTGGCCCATCAAGTCTGCACCCACAACAATCCCACCCAGCCTTATCCCCATATCCCCTTGCATTTACCCTGCTGGTCCTCCTGACTCTAAGGGGCAATTTGGCACAGCCAATCTGCCTAACCTGCACATCTTTGGACTGTGGGAAGAAACCGGAGCAACCGGAGGAAACCTACACAGACACGGGGAGAATGTGCAAACTCCACACAGGCAGTGACCCGAGGCTGGAATTGAACCCGGGTCCCTGGCGCTGTGAGAGAGCAGTGCTAATCACCGTGCCACCCAAACCCTTCATCATCTCACCTTTCCCCTCATTTCACAGTTCATTGTGGCCACGGATTAATATTTCTTTATCTCTTTGCAGGGTCTTGTGGTTTTAAAATTCCTCTTTTGCAATTCCTAGCCCCTGCGAGTCGTTTTAGGAACACAGAGAGCAAGTTCAAGTACCTTTGGGACAACTTGCAAAATTGAATTCAGGCTTTGAAAATCTGGAAATAAATGCCAGCTAAAAGTGACCACAGGTTTGCCAGAATCTTGTAAAAACCCAACTGGTTCACATCTGCATCCCTTGAGCGGGGAAAGAAACAAACCTGTTGCCCACATGACTCCAGTTCCACACAGACCTGAAGGGGCTTAGGCCACTCCATCTGAGAGCTTTCAGTTTATTTGTTAGTGTCGCAAGTAGGCTTACATTAACGCTGCAATGAAGTTACTGTGAAAATCCCCCAGTTGCCACACTCTGGCGCCTGTTCTGGTACACAGAGGGAGAATTTAGCATGGCCAATACATGTCTTTTGGGCTGTGGGAGGGAACCCACGCAGACATGGGGAGAACATGCAGAATCCCCACATAATCAGTGACCCAAGCTGGGAATTGGACCCAGGTCTCTGGCGCTGTGAGGCAGCAGTACTAAACATTGTGCCACCATGCTGCCCGGAGAAATTTATTGATATGCACTAAATTGGCATATCAGCTGGTGTCGGAGCCCGCAGGTTACAATCCCCTATTTGAAAGATAACGAATTGTATTTGCAGCAGAGTGTCCACAATTACAGGACAATTACATTACCACAGGTTTAGGAAGCCAGACACAGAAAATGTGACCCTGCGTTTCTAGAATATTCCAACAAACGTGTACTGAATGTACACATTTTGGGCATCCTTGTATTTTTTTCTCTCTCTCTGTGCAAGTCAAATAAAGAGCAGTCAGGTGCTGTTCCATCTGTACTTGTAACCATAGCAGCAACAAACCAGATTGATTTAGCACAGTGTATCCAAGACAGTCACCCAACACCACGGCAAGAGGGCGGGGGGATGTTGGACCAGATGACAAGGGGTGCAGTCTGATTTGGGAGCGAGTGGCTTATATGTCAGCGTTTTCACTCACCTCTGGAGATGCAGCAACCCATAATGAGCTGTGGAGAGAGGGAGAGAGAGGGAGAGAGCAGGCTGTCCTCTGCTAGCTTTCAAAAAAGCGTACCATGTCTTTTTGTAAAAGAAAGGATTTGACTGTCTTCCTCAGAGTACCTGAACAGACTGCTGGCTGAGGCAGCTGGTCTTGGCGTCTGCGCTATCAATCGCGGAGCCCCCGGTCCACACGCCTTGAGCTGAACTGAGACTGGAGAAGCACAGAGGGATGGGGACACCGAACTGTCACTCTCACTGCATCTAGGCATTAACTCCTTCACCACCAGGCACCAGGTTTGCTCTGACTCTGGCTTGCATTGATTACCTAGCTCACTGGTCTGGAATCGGAACCTGTTGCCACACGCACAGTTTTTATTCATTCCATGGGACTTGGGCTAGCCAGCATTTATTGCCCACCCCTTGAACTGAGTGGCTTGCTCGGTCATTTCAGAGGGCAGTTGAGTCTCAACCACGTTGGCTCTGGAGTCACATGTAGGCTCAAGATGGCAGATTTCCTTCCCTAAAGGACATTCGTGAACCAGATGGGTTTTTCCGACAATTGACAATGGTTTCATGGTCATCAGTAGATTCTTAATTCCAGATTTTTTTTTAATCATTGGTGGGATTCAAACCTGATTTTCCCAGAACGTTAGCTGTGTTTCTGGATTTGGGTTGCCAGTGGCACAGTGGTTAGCACTGCTGCCTCACAGTGCCAGAAACCCGGGTTCAGCTCCTGGCTTGGGTCACTGTCTGTGTGAAGTCCGCACGTTCTCCCCGTGTCAGCGTGGGTTTCCCTCTGGGTTCACTTTCTAAATCCCCAAAGCTATTCACCACTACAAGGCACAAGTCCGGAGTGTGATGGAATAGTCTCCACTTGCCCAGATGACTGCAGCTCCAACAACACACAAAACACTTGACATCATTCAGCCTCCCATCCGTTGACTCTGTCTATACCTCCCACTGCCTTGGAAAAGCAGCCGGCATAATTTAGGACCCCACACACTCCGGACATTCTCTCTTCCATTTCCATTCATCGGGAAAAAGATATAAAAGTCTGAGGTCACATACCAACTTTCTCAAGGATAGCTTCTTCCCTGCTATTATCAACTTTTGAATGGATTTACCTCGCATTAAGTTGGTCTTTCTCTACACCTAGCTATGGCTGTAACCCTACATTCTGCACCTTCTCCTTTTCTTCTCTATGAATGGTATGCTTTGTCCGTGTAGTGCACAAGAAATGATATTTTTCACTATATGTTAATATATGTGACAATAATAAACAATTCAAATCAAAATCATCCAGCAGTGACATAGTAATCAGCACTGCTGCTTCACAGCTCCAGTGATCATGGTTCAATTCCTGGTTTGGGTCACTGTCTGTGTGGAGTTTACACATTCTCCTCGTGTCTGTGTGAGTTTTCTCCGGGTGCGGGTTAGCTTGATTGGCCATGCTAAAATTGCATCTTAGTGTCCTGAGATGTATAGGTCAGAGGGAGTTGTGGGTAAAATAAATCGAGTTAGTGCCTGGGTGGGATTGAGGTCAGTGCAGACTCCTTGTGCCGAATAGCCTCTGTCTGTATTCTTTCTGATAAATGCATGGGTTAACAGTGATAGTGTGGGGCAAGAGGGTGTGGGTAAGATACTCTGTCAGGGAATCAGTGCAGACTCGATGGGCTGAGTGGCCTTTGCTGCACTGTTGAGTTTCTCTGATTCTTTCAAACCTGCCATCTCTACAAGGGCAGCCTGGGATCATCACCACCCGCAGGTTCCCTTCCAGGACACTCACCACTCTGACCTGGAAATCTGTCACTGCTCCTTCACAGTCACTGAGTCAAAATCCTGGAACTCCCTCCCTAACAGCACTGTGGGTGTGCCTACACCGGATGGACTGTAGCAGTTTGAGAAGGCAGCTCACCACCACCTTCTCAAGGGCAATTAGGGATGGGCAATAAACGCTGGCCCGGCCGGGGACTCCCACATCCTGTAAAAGAACAGAAAGATGATGGAAAGAAAGAAAGGTTTACATTTAGAACCGTAGAACCTTTACTTTTAGAACGTTTACATTTTGAACCATAGACGTAGGATCAAAATGAGTGGCTAGTTTCTTCTTTGATCGATTTCTGCAATGCAAGGCCATTCAGCCCATCATGCTTATGTTGATCAGAGAAAGAAGAAACTAGCCACTCATTTTGATCCCACTTTCCAGCCCTGGTTCACAGCCACGCAGGTTCCAGCACTTCAGGTCCATTTCAAATGCACTGAGTGCTTCAGTCACTACCACCAACTGAGGCAATAAATTCCTGGATGACAAGGTCTTTACTCATATCCCCCCTCCCCGTCCTCCTACGTAGAATCCATGCCAATTGGTAACTGAGGCTAAGGAAATTCAGCATGTCTGCTCTGACCAAGACTGCAAGGAACTACAAAGGGTCATGAACGAAGCCTGGTCCATCACACAAACCAGCCTCCCATCCACTGACTCAGCAAAGCAGCCAGAATAATTAAGGAACTCATGCACCCCGGACATTCTCTCTCCCACTTTCTTCCAGCGGGGAAAAATGCAGGGAAGTCTGAGGTCACATACCAACCCACTCAAGAACAGCTTCTTCCCTGCTGCTGTCAGACTTTTGAATGGACTTACCCCATATTAATTTGATCTTTCTCTACACCCTAGCTATGACTGTAACACTACATTCTGCACTCTCTCCTTTCCTTCTCTATGAATGGTATGCTTTGTCTGTATAGCGCAAAAGAAACAATACTTTTCACTGTATACCAATACATTTGACAATAATAAATCAAATCAAATCAAAAACTGACCCCTCAACTAGGGGAAAAAAGTCTTTCCTGTCTACCTTACCCAGGCCCCTCATAATCTAGTACCCCTCAATTAGATCATTCCCCAAATTCATTTGCTATAAGGAAAATAACTCTAGCCTATCTAAATATAGAAGTAAAATACTGCACAACGCTGAAAATCTGGAGTAAAACAGAAAAGGCTGGAAAATCTCAGCAAGTTTGGCAGTATCCGTGGAACGAGATAAATAATCAATCTGCTGATACCCTCTTTTGAAATAATATTGGGCTGAAGGGTTGGAATTGGCATGGACTCACGGTCAACTCCCTTGTCCTTTGTGCAATCATGCCACAGGATCCTTTCCTGAACCAGTAACCAGAGCCTCAATTAACATCTCAACCATAAGAATGTGCCTCTTACAACCTCCCTCTGGCCTAGTGGAGTTTGGCAGTCTGGATTCTGTGTAAGAGAAGGCGATGGCCTCGTGGTCCTATCACTAGACTATTAATGGGCTAATATTCTGGGGCCCTGGGTTCAAATCCACCTTTGGTGCAATTTGAATTCAATAAAAAAAAATCTGGAATTAAGAACCTACTGATGACCATGAAACCATTATTGGAAAAACCCATCTGGTTCCCTAATGTCCTTTAGGGAAGGGAATCTGCCGTCCTTACCCAGTCTGGCCTACATGTGACTCCAGAGCCACAGCAATGTGGTTGATTCTCAACTGCCCTCTAAGGGCAACTAGGGATGGGCAATAAATGCCAGCCCAGCCAGCGACATCCAATGTCCCAGAAACGAATAAAAGAAAAATTCTTTGGGATTAGGGACTCGAAGGCATGAGCTTCTGTCTGAGAGGTGAGAGAGCTACCATTGAGGATTGGGTCGTGATTACAGAGGACCCATTCTCGTAGTGTGGCTGCATAGGAACTTCACAGTCTTATTAACATAAACAGGGCTTCGGAAGGGGGAGCTGAAGAACTAAGTGGCCAAGGTCACCTTTCTGGGACCATTGCAGACCTAAGTCTGAGGTTATAGACTATCAGGACCTCTGTACCACGTACCCTGCTGCGGCCATTGCTATGAGTTGGGGCACTCATTGTACAGCAGCACCATCATGAGGAACTACAAGATATTACACTGGTCTTTCTTTCCTGACTGCTTTATCCATTTATCTGTCTTATTTATTACTGTCACAAGTAAGCTGACATGGACATTAGAACGGAAGAACTAGCAGTAGGAGTAGGCCATCTGGCCCCTTGAGCCTGCTCTGCCATTCAATAGGATCATGGCTGATCTTCCTGTGGACTCAGCTCCCGTCCGCACACCATCACCCTTAATTCCTTTACTGTTCAACAACTTATCTACAGTTGCCTTAAAAACATTCAATGAGGGAGCCTGAACTGGGCAGGGAATTCCACACATTCATCTGAGTGAAGAGGTTCCTCCTCAACTCAGTCCTAAACCTGCTCCCCCTTATTTTGAGGTCATGCCCCTTCAATGACATTAACACCCACAATGAAGTGCCTGTGAAAATCCCGCAGTTGCCACACCCCGGCACCTGTCCGGGTGTACTGAGGGAGAATTTAACATGGTCAGTGGGCCTAACCAGCATATCTTTCAGAGAGTGGGAGGAAACCGGAGCACCCGGAGGAAACCCACACAGATACGGGGAGAATGTGCAGACTCCGCATAGAATGATTGCACACATTGGGCCCAATTTGATCGTGAATTTCTCCAGACGCACAGCCGAGTTTTCACACCAGAATTTCTGGCCTTTGGTGCAAATAAAATCTGGGGGTGGGGTGGGTGGGGCATAGTTTATACCATCAGCCTGGTGGGGTGGAGTGGATGGAGTCAACAAGGCTGGCTCCACACAGATCGGGCATCATCTTTAAAAAGCATCCCAATTCGCTCTTGAATTAAACTCTCCCAATTTCCACTCCTAGGACACCGAGGACTATCACCCCTGTCTCTCCCATTCCCACACACACACACACACACATACCAATCAGGGTGACCGAGAACATGCAAACTCCACACAGACAGTGATCCAAGCCAGAAATCGAATGCGGGTCCCTGGCGCTGTGAGGCAGCAGTGCCCATCAATGTGCCACCGTGCCAGCATGGCCTCAACGCAGAGTAAGCCTAATAATAAATAAACCTTAAATGTTTAAAAACTTGGATTTAAACCCTACCCCCTCCTCCCTAAAGACTATTCAGGCAGTGCAGGTCAGATTGAGACCTCGCTACAACAGAAGGCTGTGTTTTTCCAAACACAGTAAGAATCTGGCAACACCAATTTTAAATCCAACAGATTTATTTGGTAGTAAATCTGCTAGCTTTCGACTTTCGTCTTCGTCAGGCAAAAACACTGCATTGAAAGTTGAAAGCTAGCAGATTTGCTGTTGACAAAATTGTTGACAGTCATTTGCTGTTGACAAAATATCCCAATGTGGAGATGCCAATGTTGGACTGGGGTAAAACAGAAAGAAATCTGACAACACCAGCTTAAAGTTCAACAAGTTTAGTTATAGCAAATGCTAGAACTCGCACCTACCCAAGGAAGGAACAACATGTTCCGAAATCTTGGGGCATTGGCTACAAATAAACTTGCTGGACTTTAAGCTGATGTTGTGAGGTTTCTTTCAAAAGGTCCCACCAACCAGAAAATTCCGGCTTCTGTTTCTCTTTCCACAGTTGCTGCCAGACCGACTGAGTATTTCCAGCCGTTTCTCCCTGTATTTCCACAGGGGCACTGCTGCCAGGTTTGATTCCCGGCTTGGATCTCTATCTGTGCAGAGTCTGCACATTCTCCCTGTGTCTGCGTGGATTTCCTCCGGGTGCTCTGGTTTCCTCTCACGGTCCAAAAGACATGCTGGTTAGAAGCATTGACCATGCTAAATCCTCCCTCAGTATACCCAAACAAGAGTTTGGCGACCAGGGGATTTTTACAGTAACTTCATTGCAGTGTTAATGTTAGCCTAATTGTGACCCTAATAAATAAACTTAAACTTAGCTATTTCCAACATCTGCAGTATTGCGTTGTAACGCTGGTTAACTTCTAGTGTTTACATGCCTGGCTTCTAATGGCTTTGCACATGTCTTGTGTTACAGAATACTCGAGTGATAAACACTGACCGTGTCCCCTCGACCTTCAGCACCATTTTCCATTGCCAGATCCCCCATAACCAACATCCTGGGGTTGGGGGGAGGGAGTCACAATTGTGTAGAAATTTAATTGGATGAACCTCAGAAATGCAGCAGCCACTGGCGTGGGTTAGAAGCTGAATATCCTTTACAGAGTGGCTCTCTCCTTAACTCCTCAATGTCTCTTCACCAATTAAAAGGAACAAGTCCAGAGTGTTGTGGAAGCTCGACACCACCCAGGACACTGGATTGGTACCCCATCCACTATCTGAAACATCTACACTCTCCACCAGCAGTGCACCATGTCTGCACTGTACAGAGTTGTCAAGGCTCCTTTGATAGCCTACATGCACTTACAGCAAAGGGATTGCAGCAGTTGAAGAAAGCAGCTCCCCACCATCTCCTCAAGGGATGGGCGATAAATGCTGGTCTCACTAGCAGCACCTGGGGGAAACCTGCGCAGACACGGGGAGAACATGCAAACTCCACACAGACAGTGACCTAAGCTGGGAATCGAGCTCAGGTCCCGGACACTGTGAAGCAGCAGTGCTAACCACTGTGCTATCGTGTCTCCCTCCCCGCACAATGCTACAATGTCACCCCTTCGGAGTGTAGAAGGAGACTGGAGCACCTGGAGGAAACCCACACAGTCACAGGGAGAATGTACAAACTCCACACAGACAGTGACCCCAGGCCGGAATTGAACCTGAGGCAGCAGTGCTAACCACCAATTGAATAAAAGAAAACTCCCAAACCTGGGATCTCTGCCACCTGGAGGGACAAGGGCAGCAGACGGCTGGGAATACCAGCACTTCCCCTCCAAGCTACACTACATCCTGGTTTGGAACAGGCTTAAAGGACGATCCTTTAAAACTGAGATAGGAGGAAATTCTTTGCCAGAGAGTGGTGAATCTGTAGAACTCTTTGCCGCAGAAGGAGGTCAGAGTGTGTTTAAGACAGAGATAGATAGGTTCTTGATTAATAAGGGGGTCAGGAGTTATGGGCAAAAGACAGGAGAATGGGGATAAGAAAAATATCAGCCATGATCAAAGCAAACTCGATGGGTTGAGTGGTCTAATTCTGATCTCATGCCTTATGGTTTTGTGAAACCACATCGCTATTCGTTACTGCTACTGGGTCGAAAACATGGAGCTCCCTCTCTGACTGCGCTCTGACCGTATCTATATCAGATGGACATCCATGGTTCAAGAAAATGGTTTGTCACCACCAGGGATGGGCAATAAATGGGTATTGTGCCAGCTGTAAACACAGCCTCGTGCATGGTCTCCACTGGCTACAAGTGCACTTTCCTCAAATATATACGGCGGGCACAAACTGAATATTGGGGATGGCTGGGGGGGGATGGTTTGGTCTTGGCATTGAATGTTTGGAAACTCCCTGAGTTACACTGTGATTGAATGGTCTGTTCAGGGAGTGACATTACTCTGCTTTCCACTGCAGTGATCCTCGTGTCTGACACTAGCTGTGCTGCAAGGAACACTGGAAGGCATCATTTGTCTCATTGGACTGTGGCAGTATTGCATGTTCGCCGTTGAAGTGATCTTCAGAAACTTTGGCCCCTGCTACTTTGTAATTTATTTTCCCATTTAATCATAGTTTGTGATTGTTTACGTCATTCATCTTAAGAGAAACCCCATATCTGGAACAATGTGATAACTATCTGCACTTCAGGTGGGCCAACTGTTCAGAATATGATAATTATGAGGTTAGCTTCAGTCACTACACCCTCACTCCAGGCAACGATGAGTGATTATTTTCCCATTGGTATTGTGTTACCTCACAACATATTATGTAACACTTGGCTATTGCGTCTTGCACTGTTGTGCTGTGTGTGTGTATGTGTCTGTACATATGTGTGTACGTGTGTGTTTGTGTATGTGTGTACATGTGTGTGTGTGCGTGTGTGTGTCTGTGTGTGCACATACATGTGTCCAAAACGTGGTGTATTTAATGTGTGGGTGAAGACATGTTCCCAGGTTGTATAGCACGGTGGTCAGCACTGCTGCCTCAAGGTCCCGGGTTCAATTTCGGCCTGAGGTCACTGTCTGTGTGGAGTTTGTAAGTTCTCCCCTTGTCTGCGTGGTTTTCCTCCGGATGCTTCGATTTCTTCCCACATTCTGAAAGACGTGCTGGTTGGATGCATTGATCCGAACAGGCACCAAAGTGTTGCAAGTAGGGGAATTTCACAGGAGTATTCATTGGAGTATTAATGTAAGCCTTTCTAATAAATAAACTGTGCAGATTGGCCATGCAAAATTGTCCCTTAGTGTCAGGAGGATTAGCAAGGTAAATATGCGGGGTTATGGGTAAAGGACCTGGGTGGGATTGTGGTCAGTACAAGCTTGATGGGCTGAATGGCCTCCTTCTGCACTGTAGGGTTTCTATGATTCTAGTTTGTTTTTCATTTTCAGCCTCCCCCACAGGCCAGCAGCAAGCCAAAGTGTTGATGTATGATGTTGTTTATCTGTGTTTGTGCCTAAGGCTCTGTCTCCCTGTTGATACCTCCTCGGCTGCGCTTGCTTGTGACAACACACAGAGACTGGGTCCCTCGAGGCCCCAGGCTGACACTGCCAAAGGACCTGGAGAAGGTTTGGATTCCCCCTTAGAGGCATGCAGCTTGCAGGCGCACTGACACAGGGACACACCCTAAAACACTCGTGAAACAAAAAGTACGTTGGCCTTCATAGCAAGAGAATTTGTGTATAGGGATAAGGATGTTTTATTGCAATTGCATAGCATATTGGTGAGGCCACCTCTAGAGTATTGTGCGCAGTTTTGGTGTCCTTGTCTGAGGAAGGATGTCCTTGCTATAGAGGGAGTGCAGTGAAGGCTGATTCCTGGGATGGCACGTCTGTCATATGAGGAGAGACTGAGTTGTTTAGGATTACATTCATTGGAGTTTGGAAGTGTGAGAGGGGGTCTCACTGAAACTTATAAAATTCTAACAGGGTGAAGACACGATGGATTCGGAAAGAATGTTCCTGAGAGTTGGGGGAGTATCAGGGGTCTAGAACTAGGGGTCACAGTTTGAGGATAAGTTTCAAGACTGAGGTGAGGAGAAATATTTTCACCCAGAGAATGGTGAATGTGTGGAATTCATGACCATCGGAAGTATTCGAAGCCAAAATATGGGTCATTTCAGGAAGAAATTGGGCAGAGCTCTTGGGGCTAAAGGAATCAAGGAATATGGGAGGAAAGGGGGGATCAGGATATTGAATTTGATGATCAGCCATGATCATGATGAATGACTGAGCAGGCTTGAAGGGCCAAATGGCCTACTCCTGCTTCTAGTCTCTATGTTTCTGTGATGGTGTATTTATTTGTGTTTATTTGGGACTTTGTGTTATTCCATACTGCATTGCTATGTGACACATGCTCTTTCAGTAGTAGACTAACATAGGTGTTTTTTTAGACAACATAGATGACTATGTGGGGGTAAGATTAGTAAATCTGTGGATGAAACTAAGACTAGTTGTGTGGTTAACAGTGAGGCAGAGTGCCTTGGGTTACAAGAAGATATAGACAGAATGGTCAAACGAGTAGATAAGTGGTAGATGGAATTTAACCCTGAAAATACACTTTGGAAGGAGTAATTTAACAAGGAAGTATTCAATGAATGCTAGGACACTAGGAAGTTCTGTGGAACAAAGGGACCTTGGCGTGTTTGTCCACAGATCTCCGAAGCGGAAGGGCATGTTAATAGAGTGGTGAAAAAGACACATGCTTTTATCAATTGAGCATAGATTACAAAAGAGGGAAGGCACATTGGAGTTGTGTAGAAGTTGGATGAGGCCACAGCTAATGTACTGTGAGCAGTCTGGTCTTCACATTATTGGAAGATGTGACTGCATTGGAGGGGGTGTGGAGGAGATTTACTATGTTACTGTCTGGGGATGGAACATTTAAGTTACGAAGAGAGGTTAGGTAGGCTTGGGTTGTTTTCATTTGAGTAGAGAAGACTGAGGGGTCTGATTGAGCGTACAGGATTATGAGAGACAGAGTGGATAAGAAGTAGCTGTTCCCCTTAGTTGAAGGGTCAGTCTCGAGGGAATATAGGTTCAAGGTGAGGGGCAGGAACTTTAGGGGGGATGTAAAGAAAAACGGTTTTACCCAGAGATCGATGACAGTCTAGAATGCGATGGGAGGGTGGTGGAGGTGGGTTATTATCACATTCTTTAAAAAGAACCCAGATGAGCACTTGGCACATCATAACATGCAGGGCTATGGGCTAAGTGCAGGCAGATGGGATCAGGTGGGAGGTCAGGTATTTCTTCTGTGTTGGTATAGACTTGAGGAGCTGAAGGGCCTCTTCTGCACTGCAGTATTCTATGAGTCTACAGTTCTAGGAACAGATAAAGGCCATTATGCCTAACAAGCTTGTTGCTTTGTCAATGGTTAGTCCCTTCAAAGCCAAGTTCCCCAATTCCTTCTCAATTGAAACACATTGAAGTCAGTCCGCTTAAACTGCCTATTTCAATGGTTTTCCTTGATACGCTGTCCAATATACAACAGTTCAAAGAACAAAGGAAATTACAGCACAGGAACAGGTCCTTCAGCCCTCCAAGCCTGCACTGACCATGCTGCCCAACTGAACCAAAACACCCGACCCTTCCCACATACCTCCATTTCCATCTTTTCCACGTATTTGTCAAGATGCCCCTTAAAAGTCACTAAGTTCTTGCACACGCTACAAACAGACAGCATCATAGAAAGTGTTTTCTTAAAAAAAAACCTTAATCATCCAAATCCAATTAAACAAGATTGAGATGAGATCTTACCCCGGCGAACAGCCTCACCCCAACGGCGTTGGAGGAACAAAGATGTCAGTAAAATGGGGTCTGCCACATTAAATGATGGGTTTAACTGTTAGTATTCCACAGGAGATTCCAACTGCCAGTAAAGTGGGAGATTTGGAGTCACTCAGGAGTTAACCCGACCGTTCAGTTTCTGTGGCTGTGCGAGTTTGATTCATGACATTAAAGGATCCGTTGTAACATTCCATCCCTCATAGATAAGTGAAGCAGAGTGATTTACATTCTCGTGGCTCATCAAAGCTCAAAGGCATTCAGTAAATACTTCTTGTGAACAGATAATAAGGGGAAAATCCAGACCATCATTGATTTTTATATCCTTTCAATTTTCTTCCTTGACTCTTGAAGATTGTGTACTCTGAGATAAAGTTCAG
This sequence comes from Sphyrna mokarran, assembly GCA_024679065.1. Taxonomy (NCBI): domain Eukaryota; kingdom Metazoa; phylum Chordata; class Chondrichthyes; order Carcharhiniformes; family Carcharhinidae; genus Sphyrna; species Sphyrna mokarran. Next base: position 22,656,533 of record JAGIQG010000028.1, on the reverse strand, counting down.
TTCAAACAGAGCTGTTAGTCTTCAACTACCTCAATGGTAATTCATCACTTTGGCAGCCAAAGTGGGAAGGGTCAGCGCAATGTTCAGTTAATTTGATTTGATTTGATTTATTATTATCACATGTATTAACGAACAGTGGAAAATATAGTTTCTTGTGCACTATTCAGTCAGAGCATTTTGTTCTCGCTGGAGCGACGGAGGTTGAGGGGAGACTTGATAGGAATCTCCAAGATTCTGTCATAGACAGAGTGGATAGTCAGAATGTTTTTCCCAGGATGGAAGAGTGAATTACTAGGGGGCGCAGGTTTAAGGTGCGAGGAGCAAGGTTTAAAGGAGATGTACGAGCCAGATTTTTTACACAGAGAGTGGTGGGTGCCTGGAACTCATTGCCTAGGGAGATATTGAAAGCGGATACGTAGTGAATTTTAAAGGGTGTCTTGACAAGTACATGAATAGGATGGGAATAGAGGGATAGAGTCCCCAGAAGCGTAGGGGGTTTTAGTTAAATCAGTCAGCATGGTTGGTGAAGTCTTGGAAGGTCCTGTTCCTGTGCTGTAATTGTCTTTACTCTTTGTTCATACTGTTCATAGAGGAGGAAAGGAGAGGGTGCAAAATGGCATGTTATAGCTAGGGTGTAGAGAAAAATCAGCTTAATGTAAGGCAGGTCAATTCGAAAGTCTGATGGCAGCAGGGAAGAAGCTGATCTTGAGTCAGTTGGTACATGTCCTCAGACTTCTATATTTTTCCCCAAAAGCAGAAGGTGGAAGAGAGAATGTCTAGGGTGCATGGGATCCTTGATTATGCTGGCTACTTTTCTGAGGCAGTGGAAGTGCAGACAGAGTCAATGGACGGGAAGTTGATTTGCATGATGGATTGGGCTGTATTCAAGACCCTTTGTAGTTTCTTGTGGTCTTGGACAGAACAGGAGCCATGCCCAGCTGTGATATAACCAGAAAGAATGCTTTCTATGGTGCAGCTGTAAAAGTTGATGAGAGTTATAGTTGACATGCCAGATTCCCTTAGTCTTCTGAGAAAGTAGAGGCATTGGTGGGCTTTCATAACTATAGTGTCAGCATGGAGGGAACCAGGACAGGTTGCTGGTGATCTGGACACCTAAAAACTTAAAGCCCTTGACTATTTCCATTTTGTCCCCTTTGATATACACACGGGACTATGCTTCCTAAAGTTGATGTTCAGGCTCTGACAGAGAGTCACCCAGATTTGGAACATTGGCTCGATTCTCTTCCCACAGATGATGTCAAATCCGCTGAGAATTTCCAGCATTTTCAGACTCCAACGTCTGCTGCATTTTGCCTTTAATTCAATCGACTAATACCTTCCTAACAGCACTGCAGTTGTACGCTACATCACATGGACTGCAGCAGTTCAAGTAGGTCGTTCACCATCCGCTTCTCAAGGGGCAATTAGGGATGGGTAATAAATGCTGGTCTAGCCAACAATGCCCACAACCCCTGAAAGAATATAAAGGCTATCAGAACTGGTCATTCCCTGTGTTAAAGGCCTCACTTTGTGGTCAGTCAGCGTAACTAAGATATTTAAGGGATAGCCCGATGGGGGTTTTAATGGGTTGAGTTAAATCAAATAGTGACAAATTGTTCCCACGCTCAGGGAGGCGGTATCAAGAGACACAAATTTAAGTTTAATCACAAAAGAAATTGAAGAGAAGGTTGTAAAAATAACTTTACACAGGGAATGATTGGAATGTGGAATTCTCCTCCCAAGACTCTTGTTGAAAACTAGTCCTAACCATGCTGGGGCACCCCCTCCCCACTGGCAATTCCGACCACCCCCCACTCTGCAATGCCAACTGCCCTCGCTCCACAGCCCTAACACCCCCAGCAGGCTTTCCTCTCCTTCCCCTCCCACCCCACCCCATCAGCCAGCCTCGATCGCTGGCCTCCCTCCCCCATCAATCCTAACTACATTCGCAGCCTGTCAGATTTGCATCTCAGTTGACCAGGATATAGTAAAATTGTAGTACAATAGTTTCACTACACTCTGGAAAACTGAGATGTTAAATCTGGCAGGCTGTAAATTGGGTAAGAAGTCTCACAATACCAGGCTAAAGTTCAACAGGTTTATTTGGTAATAAACACCATTAGCTTCTGGGGCTTTGCCCCTTCATCAGGTGAGTGGGGAATTCTGATCACAAACAGGGCATAAAAAGGCACACACTCAGTTTACAGAATACAGATTAGAATGTGAGTCTTTACAACTAATCAAGTCTCAAAGGTGCGGACAATGTGAGCAGAGATAGCATTAAGCATAGGGTTAAAGAGATGTGTATTGTCTCCAGGCAGGACAGTAAGTGAGATTTTACAAGCCCAGGCAAGTCATGGGGGTTACAAATAGTGTGACATGACTTGTCCTCCTTGAAAGCTGTGGAAGACAAGTGTGCCTCAACCGGGATCTTGGGTTCATGTCACACTATTTGTAACCCCCATGATTTGCCTAGGCTTATAAAATCTCACTTACTGTCCTGCCTGGAGACAATACACATCTCTTTAACCCTATGCTTAATGCTATCTCCACTCACATTGTCTGCACCTTTAAGGCTTGATTAGTTGTGGTAGATAGTGAAGAGGGGTGTTATAGTTTACAGAGTGACTTGGACAAGTTGCAGAGCTGGGCCGAGAGGTGGCAAATGGAGTTTAATGTGGAAAAGTGTGAGGTAATGCACTTTGGCAGGAACAATAAATGTGTAGAGTATAGGGCTAATGGTAGGGCTCTTAATAGTGTTGAGGAACAGAAGGATCTTGGTGTATGTGTCAATAGATCCCTGAAAGTAGGCAGCCAAGTGGATAAAGTTGTTACGAAGGCATATGGAGTCTTAGCTTTTATTGGTAGGGGGATTGAATTTAGGAGCCGTAGCATCATGTTGCAACTGTACAAAACTCTAGTGCGGCCGCACTTGGAGTATTGTGTGCAGTTCTGGTCCCCACATTATAAGAAAGATGTGGAGGCATTGGAGAGGGTACAGAGGAGGTTTACCAGGATGTTGCCTGGTATGGAGGGCAGGTCCTATGAAGAGAGGTTGAAGGATTTGAGGTTGTTTTCGTTAGAAAGGAGGCGGCTAAGAGGGGATCTTATTGAAGCATATAAGATGATTAGAGGTTTAGATAGGGTGGACAGTGATAGCCTTTTTCCTAGGATGGAGAAAGCTAGCACGAGGGGACACAGCTTTAAATTAAGGGGTATGAGTTATAGGACGGATATCAGAGGTAGGTTCTTTACTCAAAGAGTGATTAGGGAGTGGAATGCCCTGCCTGCAGCTGTTGTAGATGCGCCAAGTTTGGTGGCGTTTAAGAGGTTAATTGATAAGTATATGGAAGAGAAGGGAATGGTTTAGTTTGGAGGGGCATTGCTTTTTATTTTGGTCGGCACAACATCGAGGGCTGAAGGGCCTGTTCTGTGCTGTAATGTTCTATGTTCTATGTAGTTGTAAAGACTTTCATTCTAATCAGTATTCTGTAAACTGAGTGTGTGTCTTTATACGTCCTGTTTATAATCAGAATTCCCCACTCACCCGACGAAGGAGCAAAGCCCCGAAAGCTAGTGGCGTTTGCTACCAACTAAACCTGTTGGACTTTAACCTGGTGTTGTGAGACTTCTTACTGTGTTTACCCCAGTCCAACGTCGGCATCTCCACATCATGGGTAGTAAATTTGACAGCCAATTCATTCTTATCCACCATATGCCACTGATGAATACCAGTTTCACCCCGAGTGAGGTAGCTGAAAGGGATCGCATTAAAACCTACAGAATAATGAAAGGCCTGGGTAGAGTGGACGTGGGGAAGGTGTTTCCATTAGTCAGAGAGATCAGTATCCGAGGGCACAGTCTCAGAGTAAAGAGACAAGCCTTCAGAACCGAGATGAGGGGGAATTTCTTCAGCCACAGGGTGGTGAATCTGTGGAATTCATTGCCACAGAAGGCTGTGGAGGACAAGTTATTGAGTGTATTTAAGACAGAGATGGATAGGATCTAGATCGGTAAGGGGAAAAGGTAGGAGAATGGGGTTCAGAAGCATGTCAGCTATGATCAAATGGCACAGCACAATAGATAGGCCAAATGGTCTAATTCTGCTCCTGTATCTTAACAACCACCAAGCTGTTCTGTGTTGTATACTGAAATATGATTATGACAAGCTACATTACTACATGGAGAAAATAATCAAAAAGCCAAGCCTGCCGTAGATCAAACATATAGACCACTCAATTCAACAAATCTCTGCCTGTGCTTTTCCCCTCATGAGTCATAGAACCCAGTCTCAATGTCCTGCTTATGTCCCACATTTTTTACAAGTTTTCTTTTTTCCAACAGCTATCTAATTCAGTTTTATGAAAAATTTATGGTTTCAACGAGAGTCTTGGGAGGAGAATTCCACATACCAAACATTCCTTGTGTAAAGTTATTTTTATAACCTCCTCTTCAATTTCTTTTGTGATTAAACTTGAATTTGTCTCTCTTGATACCATCTCCCTGAGCGTGGGAACAATTTGTCACCATTTGCTTTATCTCAACCCATTAAAACCCCCATCGGGCTATCCCTGAAATATCTTAGTTACGTTGACTGACCACAAAGTGAGGCCTTTAACACAGGGAATGATCTGTTAACTTTTGTATTCCTTCAGGGGATGTGGGCATCGCTGAGTAGGCCAGCATTTATTACCCATCCCTAATTGCCCCTTGAGAACGACCTTCTTGAACTGCTGCCATCCACTTGGTGTAGGTACAACCACAGTGCTGTTAGGAAGGTACTGGTTGAGTAAAATCAAAGCAAAATACTGCGGTATTGGAATCTGAAACAAAAACAAAAAATGTTGGAAAATCTGTGAGGAGAGAATAGAGCCAACATTTCAAATCTGGATGATCCTTTATCAGGGGCCTGGCATCAGGAAGCAGAGTAGAGAACATGCCCCAGTCTACATCAACGGGGACAAAGTGGAAATGGTCGAGAGCTTCAAGTTTTTAGGTGTCTAGATCAACCTGTTCCTGGTCCCCCCATGCCAGCACTATAGTTAAGAAAGCTTCTACTTACTCAGAAAGCTAAGGAAATTTGGCATGTCCGCTACGACTCTTACCAACTTTTACAGATGCACCATTGAAAGCATTCTTTCTGGATGTATCACAGCTTGGTATGGCTCCTGCTCTGCCCAAGACCACAAGAAATTGCAAAGAACTGTGAATTAAGCCCGATCCATAAAAGACCCCACAACAAGAGAGACAATAGCGGTGACTCTCCTCAATATTCGAAGTGTCCAATTGGCACGCAAACTGGAGTAAATCACACTGTTTTTCTCAGTGGGAGTTCAGAGAAGAATCTCCCACACTCTGTGCACTGCTGAGTGCACTTGCATAAATCAAGTAAAAACCCAGGGAGCGGGGCCTATTCCCACTCAAGAAGCCAGCAGCACAGCGCTGAGTGCGCCACTGCACATGTGCTATTCTGTCAGCAGCGAGATGGGCGCATGTGCAGTGACCCCTGTCTGCCAGCCTCCTGAACACTAGCCAGGCCCGTGACCCCCCGCATTGCTGGTCTTTTCACCCCACCCCTTGGGCCAATTGCTGGCTCCCAAGTATGCCGGGACCCTGCCTTGCACCCCTCCCTCCCCACAACCCTGATCTTCCACCTCCCTCAACTCTCCTCTCCTTACCTGCAGTTCTGACCATCCCCTCCACAATGCCTACCTCCCCATACACCTCACAGCCCTGACCCTCCCAGCAGCTACCCCTGCCTGACTTACTGATCCTGACTGCAGAGTAGCAGTCAGACACTCCCCCCCACCCATCAAACCCCGCACCCATAAGGCCTTGCCCCACTGGGTTCTGCCTCATTAGGCCCGGCCCCCAATTGGCACTGCTCCACAACCAGTGGCCAGTGCCAAGGTTCCCACTGCGTATTGGCACTTTGTCTGTTGGACAGTATCAGGAGGCCCAGGGTGGCACTGCCAGGGTGTCACTGCCCAAGGGACACCCCCTGTAAGGGACCCTGATTTCACTGCAGTGGGTTTGGGCCAAAAGCTCCAAGTTTTTGTATCTTTTTCTCTACAGAGGAAGGTGGAAGGGAGAATGTCTAGGGTATGTGGGATCTTTGATTACGCTGGCTGCTTTTCCAAGGCAGTGGTAAGTGTAGACAGAGTCAATGGATAGGAGGCTGGTTTGCGTGATGTTCAGAAGTACATTCACAACCCTTTGTAATTTCTCGCAGTCTTGGACAGAGTACCTGACACTGCAACTCAAGGCATTAATAAAACAAGTACCGCCTTCCTATTCTTAACTGGAAAATATAGAAGATACATTATCCAATCTGATAATGCTTGAATGCCAGCCAAGCACATTCACAACCTGTTTCTATCTGGTAAAGTCTTTTAAGAAAATGAAAAGAACCCAATCTTTTTCAATGTTCCATTGTTTCTTTTCCTTTGGAGTCACACACAACAAGTGTTCTGGAGATTGAGCTCCAATCCTTGGAGACTCCAGGGCAATCCTGGTGGGTTCAAAACCCTAATGAGGGTCCAGGAATGTTGATTATGTATGTGGTCTCATACAATAGCAAGAGTCGATGCCTTCAACACAGGAGGACAGTGTTTTGACCAGATGAAATAATGCTGGTTAACTATCCTATATGATGATACTGTGCCTTTTAAGAAATGTATTTGTCATGTTCCTATGCAGGATCTTTTTCAAGTCTTTTCCATTTTATCAGTGCCGTTGGGTTTACGTCTGACAGATCTGTATTGTTACTGCAGCAGTATAATTGCTCTTAATTGCTAGAATGTTTGTTTTAATCTGGACTAATGCTGTTCTGTTGTTCTTAGTGTTCCCCTAGGGTTTTGCAGAGTAGGGCTTGATTAGAATGATCGACAGGGAACAAAAGATAGGACAGGGGGAACTAGGCTTACACGGCACACTCACACTCAGATGCTGCTTGGAAATGATGGTACCTCTCTTCTCTTCACTGAAATTGGAGACTGGAACCTGCCGGGAAATAAGTCTCTTTCTCTGAAATTCTGCTGTTTTGGGTGGATCTTTCTCATAAAGTCTGCTGTATGAGTGCCTGAAGACAGGTGTCTGTCTGGATCACCGTCAAATGGTGTTAAAAAGTTGGAAATCTAACATCCACGGTGCTTTCGGTGCTAACTGATTCTGAAGAAGAGGTTTTCATTTATGGGATGCTGCTAAATTGGAACAAAAGTGATAGCTAGCTGTTAAGAATTATATTTTGTCATGTTTAAATATTTTAACTGGTAAAAATTGTGTTTATTATTTTTGTTATCTTCTAAAAGTGTTCTTAAATAAAGTTTATTTTGATAAAAAAAATTCCTAGTGGGTTAATTGAATCATAAATGGAGCTAAACAGCTTCCGCTCACCCAAAGTTAGGGCCTAGGCTAAATTCAGAATATACCTTGGAGATTCTGATCTGGGCACCAACACCTGAGACTCCCTCCCCTGAAGATGTGCATGTGAAATCTCAATAAAATCTTGACAATAAAATCTCTCACAGTTTGATGGTTGCTACATTACTCTGTTTGGAGCAGCTGATGCTCTTGAGTTGGATTAAATATTCAAAAGGATTTCAAGCCTTCACTCCGATTGGCTCTGAATCAATTCCCTAAAGTACGGATGGTGCCTCAGGGCTCATTCACAAAGGCCACTCCCAGACTAAAGTTTACAGTTTAAATAATCTTTTCCTTCTTTATCAGCCATGACTATGTAACTCTGTACACATTAGACACGGTAATTCACTCTGCAACATGTGTGGCCTTTATAACCATTCCTCTCTCTGCTCATTTTCCGTCTACCCTTTCTGAGATCCCGTGATTCTTGTTGGGGCACAGTGCCAGGGCTAATATGCTACCCTTCAGAACCTCCCCTAATTCATTCTTCATCTTTGGAGCGAGATGATGATTTGTATTAGTATAGTATTAACCCATTGGGCACTATTTGTATCCAATCCTGTATTAATGTACACATATTTAGAAATTTCAGATGATGGGGAAGTGGGTGGGATTTGGTGAGGCTGTGATTAGGAGGAAGGTTATTGACTGGCATCCCCTCCTACACTGTGGACGCTGAGATCAATGGCAATTTCTCAACTAACCTCTCTCACTCTCTCTGTCTTTCTCTCAGTCTCTTTCTGTCTGCCTGTTTCCCTCTTTCTCTTTCTCTCCTCTCCTCTCCTCCTCCTCCTTCTCTCTCTTCTCTCTCTGCCTCTCTTCTTTCTCTCTTCTCTCTCTCTCTCTCTCTCTTTCCCTCTCTCTGTCTCTCTTCTCTTTCCCTCTCTGTCTGTCTGTCTCTTTCTCTCTCTCTCTTCTCTGTCTCTGGCATTCTCTCTCTCTCTCTCTCTCTTATCTCTCTCTCTCTCTCTCATCTGTCTCTGGCACTCTCTGTCTCTCTCTGTCTGTCTATCTGTCTCTCTCTTTCTCCTTTCTCTCTTCTCTGTCTCTCTCTCTTCTTTCTCTCTTCTCTCTCCTCTGTCTCTCTCTCTCCCTCTCTCTCTTTGCCTCATCCCCTCCCTCTCTCTGTCTTCTCTCTCACTGCTTCTCTTGCTACCTATATCCATCCTGCACTCCTCCTACCCTGTCCCACCCTCCACCACCACCCCACCCCCTCCCATTTTCTGTGCAAAATGACTGGATTTAGTGGGGGTGCTGGAAAAGCTCAGCCGCTCTGGCAGCATCTGTAGGGAGAGGGTTAACAGACTGGATTTAGTCACAGGTGAGAGATAACTTCATTTTATAAGGGCTTGCTCAGATTGGGTTTTGGCAATAAAATAAACGTGAGCAGCCAATAGCGAATCTATCAAATACCTGCCTCAGTTATTATAGCGATAGTGACTGAGGCAGATATCTGATAGATTCCGGTTGTTGGAAGCACTGGAAGAATTGCACAAGTTCTACTTCAGAGAAATCTACGGTGAGGAAAAAGGCCATTTGACCCATCATGGATGTGTTGGCTCTTTGTGGCAAAAGCAGATGCATGATGAGTAAGCCGGGAGTGGCTGTGTGGAACTGTGGAGGAAGGAGGAGTGTTTCTTATTTTAAATTTTTCACTCCATTCTTAAAGTTACAAAGCCTTTGCACCAAGTCAATCAGGCAAGACCTAAATACATCTCCTTGCTCACTCCAAAAAACAATTCAAATTGAAACCAATTCATGACCCCAACAAGGGAGACAAGCAAGAGAGAGGGGTGGCACAGTAGCACAATGGTTGGCACTGCTGCTTCACAGTGCCAGGGACCCGGGTTCGATTCCCGGCTTGGGTCACTGTCTGTGTAGAGTTTGCACAATCTCCCATGTGGATTTCCTCCGGGTGCTCTGGTTTCCTAATACAGTCTGAAAGACCTGCTGGTTGGGATGCATTGGCCGTGCTAAATTCTCCCTCAATGTACCCGGGCAGGCGCCAGAGTGTGGCAACTAGGGGATTTTCCCTGTAACTTCATTGCAGTGTTAATGCAAGACCACTTGTGACAATAATAAATAAATAGACTAAACAAGATCCAAACTGACAAGACAAGGCGTTGCACCCCATGTTGAGCTTGATCCCGCGTTGGATCTTACTGGAAAAGCACTTAGTGGAGCAACCTTGTTTCGCTGAAGCTTATATTGTTGTGGTGAGGCACCACAATTGATCCATTTCAGATCAGCCATGATCTTATTGAATGGCGGGGCAGGGTCGATGGGCTAGATGGCCTACTCCTGCTCCTGTTTCTTATGAGGCACAGAATCCCTCTGCTCCTGATGTGAACCTGTCTGTTCTTCCAAGGTTGCTGTAGTTCTGATCTAATAAGCAGCTAATGGCCTGGATGGATCACCCTGGAATAGAAGCTGATTCCCTGTGTGACAGGCCTGGTTTTGCTGGTTACATCAGACAAGGCATAGCTTGCAGCAACTAGATTCCCGTACAAAAGCTGTTTTGTTGTCTTCTTAGTTCCTCCCTTCACAACTGAAGAATCCTCACAGATGAAGTCATAACAGATATAAAATGTTCTGAACAGATTAATTGTGAGTCTTACACCTACTTATTTGATAGGCCAGAGGTGCTCTGGATTAAGTATTCAAAGCATTTCGACGCTTCTTTCGAGTTAACCCTGAAACATCTTCACAAAATACAAGTTATTACCCGAGGGCTAATCCGCTGGAACACTCCCTGAATGAAATCTTTTCCTCTTGAAATAATCTTCCTCTTCAGTAATTAACTATTGTTGCATATCTTTGAACCCATTAACACCCTCCAACTTTTGTGGGCCTCAATGCTTTCATTTTGAGGGTGACGCCATTCGATACCTTCTCAAGTATAACCTTGACCCTGTAAATGGACCTTGCATCTCTTCTGTGTGAAGATGCATTTTCCGAATCCATAATATCCAGTAAATGATTTGCAAGAGTCAGAAGTTGTAGAAAGCCCTTGCCCTCTGTTTTAACGGTGGCACGGTGTCCCTCACAGTGCCAGGGACCGGGGTTCAATCCCAGCTTTGAGTGACTGCTTCTGTGGAGTTGACACATTCTCCCCTATTTGATTGGCCATGTTAAATTACCCCTTGGTGTCCCAAGATATGTATGTTAAGGGAATTAGGACAGCACAGTGGTTAGCACTGCTGCCTCACAGCTCCAAGGACCCAGTTTCAATTCCAGTCACAGTCTGTGTGGAATTTGCACATTCTCCCCATGTCTGTGTGAGTTTCCTCCAGGTGCTCCAGTTTGCTCCCACAGTCCAAAGATGTGCGGGTTAGGTTGACTGGCCATGCTAAATTGCCCCCTAGTGTCAGGGGTTTAGCAGGGTAAATATGTGGGGTGACGGGAATAGGACCTGGGTGGGATTGTGGTCGGTGCAGACTTGATGGGCCAAATGGCCTCCTTCTGCACTGTAGGAATTCTATGATTAGCAGAATAAATCGCTGAGATGTGGAGATAGGGCCTGAGTGGGATGCTCTGATGAAGAGTCAGTGCAGATTAATGGGCCGAATGGCCTCCTTTTGCACTGTAGGGATTCTACGATTCTACTAGCATGTATTACAACTTGCAGGAAATGGTGGCAAAGGCACCAGCCCAATGTTCTGGGGACATGTGTTCTGGTGAAGTTTAAATTCAGTGAACACATCAGATGGTATAGGCGCGATCCTCCCATGATGACACACACGTTTTTTTTGGGAGAATCGCGTGTCGACCATTTTGCGGGATTCGTGGATGAGTTCTCCATGAGTCAGGGCCACGCTGGGAACTGTCAGGAAGGCAAAGAAAGTAACTTAAGTCTACTTTTAATCTATTTTAAATGTCATTATGGTGCCCGGGGTTGAATTCTCCCAGCCCAATAGCATCTCCCGTCCTGCCAAGAGTTTTTCACTCTGCCAGGGTTAGAGTCTGGTCTGCCCTTCACTCCAGCAGGGTCTCCCGTGGGTTCTGCGGGGAACCAGCAGGACACCCTGCTGGAGTGAAGGGGGGCAATTGGGGCCCCTTGGGGGGAAGGGGGTTGGTTGATGGGGAGGTGGTGCCCCCCTGGGCATGGGCACCCTGGCACTGTGCACTGGGCAAAGTGCTCATGCACAGGGAATGCCTTGGCACCCCCCAGGCATCAGTCAGTGCCAAGGGCCCCGAGCTTTTAATGATATTCACAATTGTGAGCTCTGTATTGCACAGAGTGAGGGAGATTCGAGCCTGAACTCTTCTGAAAAATAATCGTGAATTATATCATTTGTTCCACCAATACAGCACTTGCAATTTTGTTGGGAGAATCAGGCCTATAAATCTAATCCCATTAATAGTGACCATGACAATTACCATAGAAAGCCCAAAAATTAATGGTTCATTCATATTCTTCTGGTTTGGCCTTCATGTGACTTTAGATCCACAGCAATGTGGATTCTTAACTGCCCTCTGCATAGTCGGTAAGTCACTCAATTCAAATCAATGCCACCATCTGGTATTCCCCCTCCAACTTGGAAACTTACACATTCTGAACAACTGAAATGGCAATTAATTGATGAATGAAAAGAAACCAGGTTAAGAAGGTGTGATATATAATAATTGTGTTCCCTTGATGGATAAAAACAACAGTTGCGAATTCTCTGTTGGTTCGAATAAATGTTGTTTCTTCTCTAAACTGACAATCACCATTTCGAATATAGCTAGCCTCTCCACACAGGTTTCAAGGCTCACACAACAGAACTGCTTAAGAAACTGTTCATCACTCTCGAAGAGGATTTCTTCCCCGAAGCTGATAAGTCACAGAAGCTGCCACCCAGTCAATAGACCAACGCCCTTTTCAGAAATTCCCAGGAACAGATGCCAAAGTCAATAAAATGCAAACAGAAATTGATGAAAGCAAGATCCTGCAGCAGGTTAGTCAGCGTCTGCGGAGAATATCGCTCTCGCAAACTTTCCACAAAATCGCCAAACTTCTGTCTGTTTCTGCAACCAGTAATTTTTGGAACTGGTCACCAATTGTTGTCAGGGAGCTTATAGCTTGAGGTCACCATACCACATCAAACATAGACACGCACCCATACACACTCATACAGACATACACACTCACACACACTCTCACGCACACACACACACTCACACACACTCTCATGCACACTCTCACGCACACTCACACATGCACACACACACTCACCGCACGGCACCACACACACACACTCACGCACACACACACACACTCTCACGCACACACACACTCACGCACGCACACACACACACACTCTCACGCACACACACACACACACACACACTCTCACGCACACACATACTCTCATGCACACACACACACACACACCACACACACACACACACACACACACACACTCTCACGCACACACACACACACTCTCACGCACACACACACACTCTCACGCACACACATACTCTCATGCACACCACACACACACACACACACACATATACAGACAAACTAAGGGAAAATTTAGCATGGCCAATCAACTTAACCTGCATATATTTGGACTGTGAGAGGAAATACACACAGACACGGGGAGAACATGTAAATCCTAACAGACACCCAGGCCGGAATCAAACTCGCGTCCCTGGCACTGTGAGGCAACAGTGATAAGATGGATGGGTGGGGGGCTGGGGGAGTAACAAAGGTTATGAAAGGATGAGGGGTGGGAACCATTAACTGACAAGATGGATTTACTGAATCCTGCAGGACAGGAAATGTTACAGCGATATTTCCAAACATGTAGGCAACATTTCCAATGCGAGCCATTCTTCACAGTTTTGAAAGCTTATCACATCTCGGTGACGCTACTGACTGAACTGCCGTGTGTTTTCTGCTTTTGTTTCCGATTTATATTGTGTTGTTTATTTGAGAGGTTCCACTCAGAGCGGGGAATCTTTACCTTCAAATTTCACTTCAGAAACCTGGCCACATGATCTGGGTTGGTATTTTACAACAGGGACTGAGGCAATAGGGTACAGTGTGTCAATGCAACCTGTCCTCTCAGCTAAATGTCAAATATCTCATGGTGTGAAATGCAGGAGAGTTCAGCCAACGTGCCGGCTAATATTTATCCTTCTATTCATTTCCAGAGGAGTAGAATACAAGAGCAGGGATGTACTGCTGAGGCTGTATAAGGGTCTGGTCAGATCCCATTTGGAATATTGTGAGCAGTTTTGGGTTCCGTATCTAAGGAACGATGTGCTGGGAGGGGGTCCAGAGGAGGTTCATAAGAATGATCCCAGGCATGAAAGGTTTGTCATGTGAGGAGCCGTGGAGGAGTCTGGGTCTGTACTCGATGGAGTTTAGAAGGATGAGTGGGGGGAATCTTACTGAAACTTTCAGAATACAGAGAGGCACAGATAAAGTGACATTGAGAGGATGTTTCCACTAGTGGAACAGACTGAACTTGAGGGCACAGCCTCAGAATGAAGGGTGCTCCTATAAAATTGAGATAAGGGGGAATTTCTTCAGCCAAAGGATTGTGAATCTATGGAACTTGTTGCCACAGAGGGCTGTGGAGGCCAGGTCATTGAGTGTCTTTAAGACAGAGATGGATAGTACAGTGGGGAATTCTTCTAGGTGACCTGATTAATTTAAAGACTACATCGTTTCATTAAACATTTTATTTCACAAAGGCAAAAAGAATTTATTCAGTTCAATGAGTCCTTCAATTAAAGTAGTTTTTATTAAACCATTGAAATGTTAGAATCAGAAACATCACAAATTAAAAATATTCAGTCAAACATACAATTAAGAGAAGGCAAATTTCTTGCGGCCGAAAGGAAGATCTCTGATTTCACCTATACAGAAAACTAGTTATGTGGCTTTCTCCAAAGATCTTAGATCTCATGCCAAAATGCAGAATGGTATAATTTTTCTTTACCAGATTATACAGCCCAGAACTTAATTAAAAGCAATTTCATTCATTCACAGTTCTGTCCACCTAACAATGGCATGTTCTTCAATCAATTATATTTTTGACACCTTCACACGTTGATCTGCCATTTGTCTGTCCAAGTTCTCTCCCAAAAATGGCTTCTTGTGATTCAGCATTTCTCTAACCAGTTTAAACCAATTCTAATATCAAACGGAGACACCTTTATCTCTTGGCATTATCACCCGGCCTGGGGAATTTACTTTGATGCATAATTTATGCCTGTCTTGTGCTGGTATCTTTCATGAAAACATCTTTCATTTTACTGGCGTGTTACAAATTCATCTCTTAGAGACATTATTAAGATATTACTTAAATATTTTTTATTATTCTCAAATCACATATTAAAACGTTAACTGCTAATTATCTTCATGTTGGGTATTTAAAATTAATCAGTATTCTCAAATACAGATAGTTCTTGATCTATAAAGGGGTCAAGTGTTATGGGGGGAGAGGGCAGGAGAATAGTGTTGAGAAATTTAACGGTCATGATCGAATGGCAGAGCAGGCTTGATGGGTGGAATGGCCTTATTCTGCTCCTATATTTTATAGCCTTATGGTCTAACACAGAACAATCTGGTAATTCATTGAATTACTGTTAGTCAGAACTTGCTGTATGCCATGCTTCTTACAGCACAACAATAATTACACTTCAATGGTACATGCCTCCCTGATGTTGTTAAAGGTGCTATACAAATGCAACTTATTTCAAACTTGTCAGCAATGTTATCCCAGGCTGGGGGCCCATCGATTCCTCAGAAAATTGTCATGAGTAATGCGATTCTCTGACTGCCTGACTTTCTGTGTGTTACACTGGTGAATTCGGCAGAGTGATGGTTTGAGGAGCGAGGGCTTTCACAGCTCCTTAGCAGAGGCAATCTTCGACAAAGGCATGTTGAGAAGCGCTCATCCAGATTCCCAGGGTGATTAAACTGCTAATCCTTTGATCATTGTGTGGGCAAACCCAGAAAAAACCCGGTAGCCAAACCAAACAAAAGGGGAAAAAAAATGTGCTAGAATTAATCAGGGAGTCGGGCGTCATCTGTGAAGTGTTCATCAGAAGATGTGCTGTATGTTTATAGAATAATCTTAAGACATTGGGTCCCAAAGCCTCCAATTATTTAGACTTCCACTTTTCGCCACCTCCAATATGATATTAGAGCAGCGCAGTGGCACAATAGTTAGCACTGCTGCCTCACAGCACTAGGGACCTAGGTTCAATTCCCGGCTTGGCTCACTGCCTGTGGAGAGTTTGCACATCCCCCCCCGTGTCTACGTGAGTCTCCTCCAAGTGCTCCGGTTTCCTCCCATAATCCATAGAAGTATGGATTAGTTGGATTGGTCATGCTAAATTGCCCCTTTGTGTTGGGGGACTAGCTAGGGTAAATGAATGGGCTTATGGGGATAGGGCAAGTGTGGGATTGTGGTCGGTCTAGACTTGATGTGCTGAATGGCCTCCTTCTGCACTGTAGGATTCTATGATTCTAAGGTCACTTCTTATTCCTGATCTGATCAGGGATACGCAACATGGTTTCGTTAAGGGGAGGTCGTGCCTTACAAATCTAGTGGAATTTTTTGAAGAGGTGACAAAAACGGTTGATGAAGGACAAGCCGTTGATGTCGTCTACATGGATTTCAGTAAGGCGTTTCACAAGATTCCTCATGGTAGGCTGATAGAAAAGGTGAAGGCGCATGGGATACAGGGCCAGGTATGTAGATGGGTTGAGAACTGCCTTGGGAGGAGGAGACAGCGGGTAGTAGTGGAAGGCTCTTTTTCCAACTGGAGGTCAGTCATTAGTGGTGAGCCACAGGGTTCAGTACTAGGACCTCTTCTATTTGTGGTTTATATAAATGACTTGGAAGAGGGGGTAGGTGGTGTGATCAGCAAATTTGCTGATGACACTAAGATGCTTGGATTGGCGGGTACTGAGAAGCAGTGCCAGGCAATACAACAGGACATTGATAGGCTGGTAGACTGGGCAGATAGACGGCAAATGGAATTTAATCCGGATATATGCGAGGTGATGCATTTTGGCCGGAATAATGTAGAGGGGAGTTATAGGATAAAAGGTAAAACTATCCGGAGTATAGAGATGCAGAGAGACCTGGGGGTGCAAGTTCATAAGTCTCTGAAGGTGTCAGTACAGGTCGAGAATGTGGTAAAAAAAGCGTATGGTATGTTAGCCTTCATAGGAAGGGGTATAGAATACAAGAGTAGAAGTCTGATGTTGCAGGTGTATAGAACGTTGGTTAGGCCTCACTTGGAGTACTGCGTCCAGTTCTGGTCGCCGTACTACAGGAAGGATGTGGAGGCCCTGGAGAGAGTGCAGAGGAGATTTACCAGGATGCTGCCTGGTATGGAAGGTCTGTCTTACGAGGAAAGATTGAACACACTGGGGTTGTTTTCCCTTGAAAGACGTCAGCTGAGAGGGGATCTAATAGAGGTATATAAGATTATAAGGGGTATAGATAGAGTAAATGGTGGTAAGCTTTTTCCACCATTAGAAATGGATAGAACGAGGGGTCATGGCCTTAGGGTGAGGGGGGCTATGTATAAGACGAATATTAGAGGGCAGTTTTTCACACAATAGGTAGTGGGGGTGTGGAATGCACTGCCGAGTAAGGTGGTGGGAGCAGGCACGCTAGGGTTGTTTAAGGGTCTCTTGGACAGCCACATGAGCGGCCTGCAGATAGAGGGATATAGGAGGACTGTTTAAATACTTTATTTGTTTCCACAGGCTATTCGGTCCACCTTGTTGACCAACAAGGGCATGCATTCGGCAGGTCGTGCGAGGGCTGCTCTTGGATGTTACTTCAGGAGTGGCCTAGTGCTTCAAGTCGTTAGTGTATGCTTAAACTGGACCATCTGATGGGCAACATGACAGCTCAGAGACTATCACTGTTGCTGTGCAGACACATGGATTTGGGCCTGTGTCTGGGGGAGTTTGCGCGTTCTCCCCGTGGTTGCGTGGGTTTCCTCCGGGTGCTCCGGTTTCCTCCCACATCCCAAAAATGTGCTCTTAGGCTGATTGGGTAACAAATTGTCCATATATTGGTCCCTATATGGGAATCTTCCACAATAGGCATAGCCTAAAGTCATGGATATGTCATTAAGACGTTAGGACGGCGGCGCGGGGTCATTGGGCTGAAGGGCCTGTTTCCTGTGCTGTGTTGCTCTTTGTTCTTTGTTCTTTGTTCCTCTAAACTCCAAGTGGTATAGACCTAATCTTCTATGCTTTTCTCACAAGATAACCTCTCATTCCTGGAGTCAGTCTACAGAACCTTCTTAGCATAGCTTTGAATGCAATTATATTCTTTAAGCAAGGAAATCAAAATTGTCATGGTACTTCAGACACAATCTCACTAAGGCCCTGTAAAGTTCCAGCAACACTTACGTACTTTTATATTTAATTCCCATTAAAATTAATAGAAAAATTCAATTTGCCTTCCAAATTACTTATTGTACCTGGACACAAATGTTGTGATTGGTGTACTGGGACAGCCAGATCCTTCTGTAACTCGGGAGCCCACAATCTCTCTCTATTTAAATAAAATGTTGCTCTTCTATTCTTCTTACCAGAGTGAAGAGATTCAGTTTTCCCAACATTAAACTCCATCTGCGCCATGTTGCCCAGTCACCTAACCTACCCATATCCCTATGTAGACTCTGTGCTGTGACCTGTGGGTTTGTCAGTGTCAGATT
Organism: Sphyrna mokarran; assembly: GCA_024679065.1. Classification (NCBI taxonomy): domain Eukaryota; kingdom Metazoa; phylum Chordata; class Chondrichthyes; order Carcharhiniformes; family Carcharhinidae; genus Sphyrna; species Sphyrna mokarran. The sequence continues at coordinate 22,638,416 of JAGIQG010000028.1, read as the reverse complement.
TGGGGGCTGTACTCCAAAGATTCACAGGGCAATCCCTCGCGCAACTTCCCAGGTCAGCACTTGTGTGGCAATTGTCCAGAAATGTGATCATCACCTGAGCAACTGCCCTGGGAAACATCTGAAAATCCTTAACTTTGGATAATTGTTCCAGGCTTGTGCTAATAATTGCTCTGACAATCTAGTGGGCAGGTTGAGAAATTTAACATAAAAGTGCCAAGGGGGCGGGGTCTGATAGGGCAGGGCAATTAGTGGGGGTGGGAGGTTCTATTGCCTATCTGCATAGGGACTGGGGGTGGGGGGGGGGGGTGAATGAGGGAAGCCAATGATTGGGGCTGGCTGGGAAGGGGGGGATCGGGACTGTGAGGAAGGTGTGGGGTTTACTTGAGGGAATGAGGGAAGCCAATGGTTGGGGCTGGCTGGGAAGGGGGCGTGGGGTCAGTACTGTGAGGAGGGTGTGGGGATTACTGGGGGAATGAGGGAAGCCAATGATTGGGGCTGGCTGGGAAGGGGGGGATCAGGACTGTGAGGAGGGTGTGGAGTTTACTGCTAAGGAGGGGAATCAGTGGGGGAGGAGGCTGGAGATTGCGATGGGCCGGGGAGATAGGGATTGGGCTGGGCCCGGCAATGTTGGAGGGCCAGGGATCGAAGCATGCAGAGGGGGCAGGAGGGTGCAATGCGGGGGGTCATGGGGCTGGCCAGATCGAGGGTGCAGGGCCATTGCGAGTGCGCCAATCTCGGGGCTGACATATCTTGGCACTCACAGATCAGCACATGCCCGTTCAGGGCACTGATTTGTACAGAGGGGTTAGGCCCCGCCTCGTGGAATTTAATGATATTCAAAATGGTGACCTCTGCACTGTGCAGAGTGTGGAAGATTCTTCTCTGAACTCCCACTGAAAAATCAACATGGGTTACTCCAGTTTTCACATGAATGCGACCTGTTTTGGGAAGAATTCCACCCCTTGTCTTTCAATAGTAATGACATGAGTTGTCTGATGTATTAATGCATGTTGCTTCCTGACATGGAGGAGTTCCTGAGCTCGGCAGAACCAGCTGGTAAACAGTAACATTTATCATGATCATGCGTCTTTAGCATGGTCGGCGCTGGACCTGAAATTTGATCAATTATCTCATTAACATATGACCAAGCGCTGCCGCTTGTGAAACTTACAAGTCCTTTTGTTCAGAATGAACGATGAGCCAGCACAACCCAGGCTTCACCCTGGCTCACAAGAGGTATCGGAATTAAATTTATTTTTATGAAGGGCAGTCCAAAGGTATTTTGAATTGATTAATTAATTAGCAAAACTCGAAGCTGTCTCAAAACACTCAAAAGTGCGAAAGGCCACAGCAGTGGATGTGCATCAGCCCCAATTCACCACCTTATTTGGGAAAGGTCTTTGGAATTATATGTGCCTAAGGCAGCCACGTCTATATCAGCTTTTAAGAATTACAGCAGAATTTAAATTACTGTCTAAAAAGCCACCGAAACAGCTGCACGAAATGGCGCGGCCCAGGTAAAACAGTTAACCTTGAGAATGGGAGAAGTTTCCTTTCTTAACCTGTCAAGTTTATCTGACAGCCAATTTCCTCAGTAAGAGGTCTGACAACACCAATTTTAAATCCAACCAATTTATTTGATAATAAACTTGCTAGCTTTCGGCCTTTGTAGCCATCGTCAGGCGAATGAGGTGTTCTGGTCTGCAGTAGCACACATATCAGCACAGACAGTTTACAGATTACTGATTAGAATGTGAATCCTTACACCTAACCTGCTATTCAAGCCTTAAAGTGGCTAACAAGGTGAGTGCCCATTTCCTGGCAACTCAACCACAAGAAACCTCGAAGCACGCTGATAATCCCCTGCTTTTATCCAATCTCCACTCCAGATCCAGAATCAATTCAGCTGAAAAACTACAGGCCTGCTATGAAAGACATTGAAATTATTTCAACTTATTAGTTACTTTCCCCCTCATTTGCACCTTAACTTTGCAAAGAAAAACTTTGCGTAAAAATGGGTAAATGAGATGTTGCATTAAAACTCCAGGGCGAGAGTGTGATAATAAATATTCGTCACCATTTTTAAACTCATAAATGCTTGCTGCTGGAAAGTTTTTAATCTGGGACAAACCACTCTGAAGTTAAGACTGCACACCAATCGCATGAATTAAAATGTTATACAATAAACACATCCACTCTGTCCACGACAACAGATTTAATCAGTGTTGTTGCATAACTTGTCAGAACATTGTTCTTTTGAAAGTAAATTTGAATCTAGGCCAGAGGATTAACATTTATGAAATTAATGGCAATTTAATTACTGATTCAAGAACAAGTTTCTCCACATGAAACAGAAGGTGATGATGAATGGGTAAGATTGCCTGAAGGAGCAGTAAATATTAATGGGCTGTCTGAGTCTCTTGCTGCTAGGACTATTTATACACCTGGAAAAAGTGTTCTGCATCAATATTGTTCCACTTAATGAAGATGCTAAGTTTTATACTGTCTCTTGTCATGCTATCTCATTGATGTCAGGTAGGTAAGTATCATTAAAAAGGATTTGGGTGAATCAAGTAGGGAGCCAAACAGATAGAGGGATTTTAATACAAAAAATGTAAGGCTCGGTATACTAGGGTGGAACAGCGGTTAGCATCGCTGCCTCGCAGTGCCAGGGACCCCGGTTCAATTCCCAGCTTGGGTCACTGTGCGGCCTCATCATCGTGTCTGCCTGGGTTCACCCCTGGTGCTCCGGTTTCCTCCCACAGTCTGAAAGATGGTTAGGTGCATTGGCCATGCTAAATTCTCCCTCAGTGTACCCAAACAGGAACTGCAGTGTGACAACTAGGGGATTTTCACAGTAACTTCATTGCAGTGTCAATGTAAGCTAACTTGTAACACTAATAAATAAATAAATAGAAACATGAAACGCTTTACGATAAAGCAATGTTCACTAGCAAAAAGGAAAATGTTAACCAGCCTTTGTTAATTATTAAGTTTAAAGTTTATTTATCATCAGTAGGCTTGCATTAATACTGCAATGAAGTTCCTGTGAAAATCCCCTGGTTGCCACACTCTGTTTGGGTAAACGGGGGGGCAGAATTTAGCATGTTCAATGCACCTAACCAGTACAACTTTCTGCCTGTGGAAAGAAACTGGAGCACCTGGAGGAAACCCACGCAGACACAGGGAGAACGTGCAGACTCCACACAGACAGTGGCTAAAGCCAGGAATTGAAGCCATATCCTGGTGCTGTGAGGCAGCAGTGCTAACCACTGTGCCACCTCGTTGCCCATAATCAGTATCATCTTCCTGTCTTGCGGAAACAGTGGGGTAGGATTATTCTGGCCTGTCCCCCAAACATCCCCTGGTGCATTTTCCAGCAGCAGAGGTAGCTCGCCATTGGTCGCTGGGCAGGATTTTCCAGTTTTTCCGATATCTATGGCTGTTTGTCTGACTTTCCTGTCCTGCCGTCGGAACACCAGTCGCTGAGGGTTGCCTTTGGCAGGACTGGAAAATCCCACCGGCAGGACAGGCCGGAAAATCGCACCATTGTTTTATCTTTCCTCCCCACCGATGCTGCCTGACCTGCTGAGTGTTTGCAGCATTCCCTGTTTAGGTGATCAGAATCCAGGATATCCCTTTAATTGACCCTGTTTTGTTTACCTGGCCGGACATTTTACATAAAGAGGCTTGGAAAGAGCTCCTGTCACTTTGGCCATTATTCATCAGTCTGGTTGCGTGCAGCTGGCTGTGGGTGGAGGCTCATTTTACCAGCGAGAGTGGGACAGTGCTGAGCATCGATCAAGTGTGATCTGATCCAAAGACAGCAGCTGTCATCATGATTTATAGCTATTAAAGAAGAAAAGAAAGTCCTTCTATATCCACCTTTTATAACCTCCGGTAATGAAGCACTTTTGGAGTGCACTCATTGTTATAGTATAAGGAAAAGGCCATGATGTTGAGATGTTGGACTGGTGTGGGCACAGTAAGAAGTCTCACAACACCAGGTTAAAGTCCAACAGGTATGTATGGAATCACGAGCTTTTGGAGCGCTGCTCCTTCATTGTGCTACCAAATAAACCTGTTGGACTTTAACCTGGTGTTGTGAGACTTCCTATTATAAGGAAAAGCAGTAGCCAATGTGGATGTGGTAAGGACTCACTTATTCTAATGGGTTCAATGATAGGTGTGGCATTGTGGCACACTGGTTAGCACTGATGCCTCACAGTGCCAGGGACCCGGGTTCGATTCCCGGCTTGGGTCACTGCCTGTGCAGAGTCTGCGTGTTCTTTCTGTGTTCCGGTTTCCTCTGGGTGCTCTGGTTTCCTCCGGAAGACTTGTTGGTTAGGTGCATTAGCCGTGCTAAATTCTCCCTCAGTGTGACCCGAAAACAGGCCCCAGGCAGTGGCGGCGAGGGGTTTTTCACAGTAACTTCATTGCGGTGTTAATGAAATCCAAAGATGCACGGGTTAGGTTGATTGGCCATGCTAATTGGCCCTGGTGTCAGGGAAATGGCAGGGTAAATTTGTGAGGTTGTGGGAATTGTGGGTGGAATCGTGGTCAGTGCAAACTTGATGGGCCAAATGGCCTCCTTCTGCACTGTAGGGATTCTAATGGGTTCTATGAATGTAAGCCTGCTTGTGATAATAACAAAGAAATAAATTTAAATGACCAGATGATTAAGTGTTTACCAAGGAAAGCTCCCCAGTTCTCAGTGCAAGATAGGCTGTGCAATATTATGGGGATAAGGGAGTGAGAATAAGACAAAGAGAATAAAGAAAAGTGCAACACAGAAACAAGGCCCTTCGGCCCTCCAAGCCCATGCTGATTATGATGTCTAACTAAACTAAAATAACCTTCTGCCCTTACTCAGTCTGTATCTCTCTATTCCCTCCTTATTCATGTACCCATCCAGATGCATTTTAAACGTTGCTATTGTGTCTGCTTTCACCACCTCCTCTGTGTCCCAGGCACCCACTACCCTCTGTGTGAAAAACTTCTCCCGCACATCTCAATTAAACTTTCCCCCTCTCACCCTGTACTTTGGGATTAAATAAAAACATAGAAAATAGAAACTTGAGTAGGGCATTCGGCATTTCAAGTCTGCTCCACCATTCATTCTGATCGTAACTGACCAACCAATTCAATATCCCGATCCCCTCTTCCCCTCATTTCCCTTGATTCCTTTAGTCCCAGGGAACTTTATCTCATTCCTTCTTGAAATCGCACAATGTTTTGGCCTCTATTTCTGTGAATTCCACACATTCACCACTTTCCGAGTGAAGAAATTTCTGTCAATTCTCAAAGGTTTACCCTTTATCCTCCATCCATGACCCCTAGTTCTGGACATCGGGAACATTCTTTCTCTATCTCCCCTGTCTAATCCTGTTAGAATTTTCTAAGTTTTTAGGAGATCCACCCCCCCCCCCCCCCCCCCCCCCCACCCCCCCAGCCCTCACTCTTCTAAACTCTAACGAATATAATCCTAACCGACTTAATCTCTCTAAGGCTTAGACTCTCTATGACAGAACTGCCATCCCAGGAATCAACCGGGTAAACCTTCACTGCACTCCCTCTATAGCAAGGACATCCTTCCTCAGATAAGGGCACCAAAACTGCACACAATACTCCAGGTGTGGCCTCACCAATTCCCTATATAATTGCTGTAAAACATTCCTATTCTTAAAGTAAAATTTTCTCTGTATGAACAGTAAGAAGTCTCACAACGCCAGGTTAAAGCCCGACAGGTTTATTTAGAATCACGAGTTTTTGTTGTGCTGTTCCTTCATCAGGTTAGTCACTCATCTGATGAAGGAGCAGTGCCCCAAAAGCTCGTGATCCCAAATAAATCTGTTGGACTTTAACCTGCTGTTGTGAGACTTCTTACTGTGTCCACCCCAGTCCAAAGCCGGCATCTCCCCATCATGGTTCTTGGTATGAAGGCCAACATATCATTTGGCTTCTTTATCTGCCTGTTGTACCTACAGACTTACATTCAAGGAGCCTGTCCAGACATGATGGGCTAAACGGCCTCTTTTGACAATGTGGAGATTCTGTGATTCTGATGTGCCTTGGGATCTTTCACAATTACCAAAGAGAGTCACTCGACCTTAATTTAACACCTCAGCTGAAAGGCGACATTCCTGACAGTGCAACACTCCCTCAGTACTGTATTGGAGTGTCAGGCAACGATGTGAAAATGCCAGCGTTGGACTGAGGTAAACACAGTAAGAAATCTCACAACACCACATTAAAGTATAACAGATTAATTTAGTAGCAAAATCCACGAGCTTTTGGAGTGCTGCCCCTTCGTCAGGTGAGTGGGAGCTCTATTCACAAACAGGTCATATAAAGACACAAACTCACTTTGCAGAATAATGATTGGAATGCGAGTCTTTACAGGTAATCAAGTCTTAGAGGTACAGAATGGAGAGAGCGTTAAGGACAGGTTAAAGAGATGTGTATTGTCTTCAGACAAGAGATTTTGCAAGCCCGGGCAAGTCGTTATATGGGGGTTACAAATAGTGTGACATGAAAGCAAGATCCCGGTTAAGGCCATCCTTGTTTCAGCACAGACTGATAGCCAGGTTCTGCGCAGATGAGGACAGCCTCAACCGGGATCTTGCGGTTCATGTCACACTATCTGTAACTCCCAAAGCTTTCCTGGGCTTGTAAGGTCTCAGTAATCGTCCTGGCTGGAGACAATACACATCTCTTTAACCTGTGCTTAACGCTCTCTCCACTCACATTGTCTGTACCTCTAAGACTTGATTACTTGTAAAGACTCGCATTCCAACTATTATTTTGTAAATTGAGTTTGTGTCTTTACATGCCCTGTTTGTGAATAGAACTCCCACTCACCTGACGAAGGTGTAGCAAGCTCTCCGAAAGCTAGTGGCTTTTGCTACCAAATAAACCCATTGGACTTTAATCTGGTGTTGTGAGATTTCTTACTGTGTCAGGGGATGTCAGATTATGTGCTCATATTGCTGGTGTGAGGCGAAAACCTCTGATTCAGAGACAGATCACTGCCATAGGGTCAACTTGAAAATTGATATTTGTTATTTCAATAGTTGTTGGTTTTGTTTTGAGATGAATTCTCTGTTGCAGGAATGTCAGCACTAGGAGTGGTGTGCTGCTTTTGAACTTTTCATAACCAGTGCCAGCACCAAGTAGGTCAGGGTAGAGCAAAGCTCTCACTACCCTGTCCCATCAAACGTTCCCAGGTTGTAAATTATACGGGTTTGGCGCTGAGTGAGCCTCCCTCTACATTATCCCATGAAACTTGTCCAGGTTAGAGATGGTACGGGTTAGAAGCAGAGTAAAACTCCCTTGGCGCTGCCTTAACTTCAGAATGGCACCTCTTTCTGCACGAGTTTAATATTCTGGCCATTCTCATGATGGCCATCAGGGGACAGGATCAGCACCAGCAGGGAGGTTGTATCACTAATGGAAGCTCCATTTTCTTGTGAAAGTGTACACTCATCACAAAACACCCGAAACTTTGCAAAACATTTCAAATTGTTAAAGCAAGATTGCGTTGCTCTGAGCTGTTTAAATGCAATAAGGAGAGGGCAGCACGGTGGCACGGTGGTTAGCACTGCTGCCTCACAGCACCAGGGTTCAATTCCAGCCTCGGGTGACTGTCTTGTGTGAAGTTTGCACATTCTCCCCGTGTCGGCATGGGTTTCCTCTGGGTGCTCCGGTTTCCCTCCACAGTCCAGAGCTGTGCAGTTTAGGTGGATTGACCATGCTAAATTGCCCCAAAATGTGTCAATTAGAGGGATTAGCAGGCTGAACATACAAAACTATGGCAATAGGCCCTGGGTGGAATACTCTGTCTGAGAGAGAGAGTGCGGCCTTGATGGGCTGAATGGCCTGCTTTTGCACTTTAGAAATTCTATGAAAACAAACATTTCAAAACGGTCATTACAGAAAGTGCAATGATGTTGAGATTAAGTTCATAAATCACTTTGAACTCTGAGGTGCTTCAAAACAGTTGCATTTACTTTTGTGCAGTCAAAAACAATCTTACGGTCACCAGCCCCTTGGTGTACTATAGCTGAAAGGTCTTTCCACACCATGCCTTGGCAACATCTGCCCCAAGCTGGCGTACATTTTGGACTGTGGAATGTGTCAGTCTGCAACACCCATTTGAGGACATCCCTTTGCAGAGGAAAGATCAACAGGTTTCAGGCAAATCAAAGCACATCCTTCATCGAGTTCACAGAATCCCTACAGTGCAGAGAGACGCCATTCAGCCTGCACCAACCACAATCCTACCCAGGCCCTATCCCCATAACCCCCATGCATTTACCCTAGCTTGAACTCCTGGGCAATTTGGCATAGCCAATCCAACTAACCCGCACCTCTTTGGAGTGTGGGAGGAAACCGGAGCACCTCGAGGAAACCCATACAGACAGGGGGAGAACGTGCAGACTCCACGCAGACAGTGACCCATGCCTGGAATTGAACCCAGGTCCCTAGCGTTGTGAGACAGCAGTGCTAACCACTGCGCCACCGTGCCGCCCTCCAGCTGACAATTCTCCTGCAGCAGTCACCGTGCGTCTCAGTGCGTGTGCCCCTGAGCTCAGACCCGTAGAGCGTAGAGTTCTGCAGAGTCACAGGGCTGTTCGGGGTAAACCTCACGGAAAACTGCCTGGGAGCGAAAGTGCCGATTTAGTACCAGTTTGTTGTATGGGGTGAAGGTTAGTTCAAGTTCGCGTCAGGTCCCTTCAGTCAGAAAAAGGAAAACTTATTTAAGAAATCCTAATTTGAATATGTTTGAAATTTCTGATTTTCACAGTGGAAAAACATTGTCATTATCCGGTGTGATCAGGGTGGGGTTGCAAGTTATTACAAAGAGCAAACATCTCAGGGTGCAGTTCTTAGTATCAATTGTTGAACTTGTTTGAGATTTAAATATAGTTGCGCACCTTCAAAGGATGTGCCGGTAACCAGCTTCCTCCCCCACCAGCATTACCTGTGGTAACAGGACCCAAAGGACAGTGAATCACTCAGCGTCAAACCCAATTCTTTAAGTGTGAATGACAACTCCACTGAATCCAATCACGAAACCATTATTGACGTCTGACTGATTTAGATAAAGATATCTCCGCTGTTAAAATCATAGGGCCAATGTAGCAGGAGAAGGCCATTCTGCTTCTTGAGCCTGTTCCAGCATTCCAATAGATCACGGCTCAACACCATTTGCCCCGTATCCCTCCGTACTCTCACCCAGCCCAAATCCACCTCGGTTTTGAATTTTTTGATTGATTTAGGCTTGGTTTCTTGGCCCTAAGCTGGCAAAAACTGCCCCACAGGAAGAATTCCAAATTCCCACCAGGGGCACCACAGTGATTAACACTGCTGCCTCGCGGCACCCGGGTTCAATTCCGGCCTTGGGTCACTGTCAGTGCGGAGTTTGCACATTCTCCCCATGGGTTTCCTCCAGGTGCTCCAGTTTGCTCCCATAGTCCGAAAGACGTGGTGGTTAGGTGCATGTTAAATTCTCCCTCGATCTACCTGAACTAGCGCCGGACTCGGGGGATTTTCGCAGTAACTTTATTAATGTGAATCTACTTGTGACACTAATAAATAAATAAGTAAATATCCTGATGTGAAGGAGTGCTCCCTGTCATTGCCCCTAGAACAGCCTCTCTCAAATTGTGAGATGATGCTGCCTTGTTCTGCCTTGTTCTGGTTTCCCCTGCCAGAGGAAACAGCCTCTCTTTATCTACGTTATTGAATCGTGAAGCATCTTAAAAATCTTAATTCGATTATTCATTAATGCTCCACAGTCCAAAGGAATGTGAACCCAGTCTGCACAGCCAGTCCTCATAGTTTAACCCCTTCAGGTAACCATACAGTAAGGTATGCCTGAGATGGCAGCTGGAATTTTCTTCCCCTCAATCCCTACCGGCATGTTCCCTAGTGTTAGATGTGACACACTATTGATTTGATTTATTATTGTCACATGTACAGTGAAAAGTATTGTTTCTTACACATTATACAGACAAAATAGTGTTCGTAAAATACATAGGGGAGAACAAAAGGAGAGGATTGTAGTGTTACAGTCATAACTAGAATCAAAGAATCCCTTCAGTGCAAAAAAAATCATTTGGTCCATTGAGCCTGCACCACCAACAATTCCGCCCAATTTCTGTAACCCCCACATATTTACGCTGCTATTCCCCCACCCCCCCAGCCCATCTATGCATCTTGGGACACTAAGGAGCAATTTAGCATGGCCAATCCAGCTAACCTGCACATCTTTGGACGGTGGGAGAATACTAGGGCACCCGGAGGAAACCCATGCAGACATGGGGAGAACTTGCAGACTCCACATGGATAGAGACCCAAGGCCGAAATTGAACCTGGGTCTCTGGCGTTGTGAGGCAGCAGTGCTGATCACTGGGCCACCCTGTCACCCCTATGGTGAAGAGAAAGATCATCTTAATATATGGTAGGTCCATTCAAAAGTCTGATGGCAGCAGGGAAGAAGCTGTTCTTGAATCGGTTGTACATGATCTCAGACATTTGTGCCTTTTTCCCAAAGGAAGGGAGCCTTTTTCCCAAAGGGGGGGGGGGGGGGGGGGGGGGGGGGGGGTGGCGGTGCCACCTTCTAATCCTGCCGGTGGAAAAAATTGGAAAATCGTGCCTGTGGTGTCTGGAACTGGAAGCAGTTCTTCAGCTGTGAACCAACCAGAGCTTGATCCAACCACAATATAACATCCATTCCTCTTGTACTCCAACAAAATAAAGTCCAAATTTCCATCAGCCTTTTAAATTAATATTTTGCATGCACTAGCTTTTTAATGATTTGTGAGGATGATACGGTGGCACAGTGGTTAGCACTGCAGTCTCACAGTGCCAGCGTCCCGAGTTCGATTCCAACCTTGGGTACTACCTGTGTGGAACAAAGAGCAAAGAACAGGACAGCAGAGGGATAGGCCCTTCGGCCCATCAAGCCTGATTACATTGTCCTATCTAGACCTGCATCCCTCTCTTCCCCATCTGTTCAGGTGTCTGTCCAGATAAGTCTTAAATGTGGCTAACGTGTCAGCCTCAACCACCTCACTTGGCAGCGTATTCCAGCCACTCACCACCTCTCCTGCACCTTTCTCCCCCTTATCTCGAATGTGTGATTGCCATTTCTGCCCTGGGAAAAAGCTTCCAACTATTCAGCTTATCTATGCCTCTCATAATTTTATAAACTTCTATTAGGTCACCTCTGGGCCTCCGTCTTTCCAGGGAGAACAATCCCAGTTTATTCAATCTCTTCTCATAGCTAATACCCTCTATACCAGGCAACATCCTGGTAAATCTTTTCTGTACTCCCTACAGGGAGTTTACACATTCTCCCCGTGTTCCAAGATGCACAGGTTAAGTGGATCAGCCATGGGAAATGTAAGGGGTTAGGGGGTGGAAGTTCTTTTGGACAGTTGATGCAGGTTCGTTGGGCCAAATGGCCTCCTTTGGCTCTGTCAGGATTCTATGACTCACAGAGTCTGCACCATCTCTCTGACAGAGTATCCTCCTCAGGCCTTCTCTCTGCCCCATCTCATACACTTCCCATGGCTAATCCATCTAACACATCTTGGGACACTAAGGGGCAATTTAGCATGGCCAATCCACCTAACCCCCACATCTCTGGACTGTGGTTCTATATTGGTTCCTTTCCTACTCCATCACAGTTCCTAGCTTCTCGTCATTTAGAAAATATTCTGCTCTTATCTGGCTTTGGTCAAATTGGATGAACTCACAGTTTCCCCACCCCTGAATGCCATCTACCACAATCCGCCCATATGACCTACCAATGACTCACTTTTGCTACCATCTATACAATTTGCAGCATTAGTTAACTAACTGCCATGAACAAACTTGGATAGGTAGCTCTTTATTTCTTCATCAAAACCACCTATACATGTATCGTGAAAAGTCGGGGCCTGAGTACAGATCCCGAGGGAGGGAGGGGTGGTGGGGGGTCGGGTGGCGGGAACAGTATATATCACATCAGGAAGCCAATATACAGCTAAATCACACAGAGCAGGAAAACCCCACGTTGGCTCTCCAGCACTGAGTCCATTGGTCTCATTCTGGCAGCACTTCTCCAAGAAAGGGAGTGGAGAATGTTTGTTGCGAGGGAGGACTGGGGGGAGGTGGGGGGGATGGTTGGTTGTGGGTGAGCAATCAGATTCTCAGGAAAACTATAACAAGATTTTTGTGGAGCCTCCGCAGTTGAATTCTCACTGTCTGGACTCACTGATGAGAGATGTCATTTGGGTGATAGTAACGGAGGGCTGGGTGCTGTATCTCAACAAGATGTGGAGCTGCTGGCGTTGGACTGGGCTGAGCTAGTAAGAAGTCTGACAACACTAGGTTAAAGTCCAACAGGTGTATTTGGTAGCACAAGCTCATCAGCTCAATGGTCCAAAAGCTCATCCCACCAGATAAACCTGTTGGACTTTAATCTGGTGTTGTCAGACTTCTTACTGTGCCTCAACAAGAGTCAGAGAGTACAGAGAAAGGGATTGTGAGTTATCAGGCTCTATTTCAACCTTTAGTTTGATGTGGGACTTTACAAATAGGCACAGTGGTTTTACCTTCCACACAAGCTGCTAAGTATAATGCGGAGAAATGCACTGAGGTGTTGGAGAATGCACATGCAATAAATTCTCAGGCGTTACGGTGTAGTCTGAGGCTATGGGTGTGGTTTTCCTTCCAATAACTAACTGCCCAATGAGCAGGAATACGGGAGCTTTTCCCGCTCCCTTTTTGGGCAAGCTAAGTTGAATGTGTACCTGTACATCACAGCAGCCAACAGCCGGGGGGGGGGGGGGGGGGGCGTCTTTGGGAGGGAGGGAGGTGGAACCTAATCCTGCCTGAGAGGCCGGCATCAGACCGCAGAGGGAGCTAGTGCACACGCACCATCTCCCGGTATCCTGGCAGATTAGTTGACAAGTGCTTGACCCTCCCTCAACTGTCAGCCTCACAGATCGCTGGCCCTGACCCCTACCTCTGCCAATCACCAGCCCTGACTTCCCCCCTCCACCTCACTACACTCCCTGCCAACCCCCTACAGTGGCTGAACTCCTGATGGCCAAAGCTGACCTCCGAACCCTGATCCCACCACCAGCCCCCACCCCATCACTATCAGGATCAGCAGCCCCACAGTCTGTGAGGGCAATAAAATATGCATGGAACAGGCGGTAGGAGAAGCCAGACACCCCCTGTTTTGTGATTTGATTTATTATTGTCACATCTATTAACACTGTATCTTGCGCGCTATACGGACAAAACATACCGTTCATAGAGAAGGAAATGAGAGAGTGCAGAATGTAGTGTTACAGTCATAGCTAGGGTGTAGAGAAAGATCAACATAGTGCGAGGGAGTTTCATTCAAAAGTCTGAGAGCAGCAGGGAAGAACCTTGAATCAGTTGGTACCTGACCTCAGACTTTTGTATCTTTTTCCCGATGGAGGAAGATGGAAGAGATAATGTCCGGGATGTGTGGGGTCCTTAATTACACTGGCTGCTTTGCTGAGGCAGCGGGGAATGTAGACAGAGTCAATGGATAGGAAGTTGGTTTGGTTGCTGAATAATTCTGTGAGCATTAGCGCTGGAAACCTGTGCCTCCGTTTGCTGTTCTGCCACCTTCATCTGAAAGTTTCTTAATCTTCATCGATTCCCAGCTTGGGTCACTATCTGTGTGGAGTTTGCACATTCTCCCCATGTCCACATGCGTTTCCTCCAGATGCACCGATTTCCACCCACAGTCCAAAGATGTGTAGGTTAGATGCATGCTGAATTGCCCCTTTATGTCCCAAGGTGTGTAAGTTAGGCAGGGTAAATCCCTGGGGCTATGTGGATGGGGCCTGGGTGGGATACATTGTTAGGGAATTGGTGCACACTCAATGGGCCGAATGTCTTCTTTCTGCACAGTAGCAATTCAACGATTCCTGACTGCAGTCAGATACACAATTGCAGGAGGATCGTATTGAGAGTGGTGCAGGCCTCTCCTCATGCAATTAACACCTGCTCCTAGATTTTATGTTCTTATGTACATCTCTAGTGTTGTGCCACTTCATTCTGTGACCGCCACAATCCAACACTGGCATCTCACATTCTATGAATACATCCCCTAGAACCAGAAGCCACCTTCTCTGTGCCCATCACAACTCTCTCTATTTGAGAAGCTGTTTAAGAGCAACTCCTACACCCCTCTTTTTCCAATCCCCAGCCAAACCGTGCCGATAAGCTCCTGTAAAGCCAGGTCAAAATGGACAGTAGAGGCTGTGCTAAAAAACTAGGCCCTGACCAACTCAATGGATAAGACAAACTCCTCAAGTATGGATAGGCGCAGCTTCCAAATGCACGTCATTGGGGACTCAGGGCCTAGCTGGCTCTATCCATGGCTTATCTTGTACAAAGCACTGTCCTGTCCCGCATAATCCGCGTACCGCCTGACCTTGATATCGGAATCTCTCAACTCTCGTCAGCTCTGCACTTAGCTCATCTAATTAAAGTTGGCAATTGCTCGTGGTGCAAGTTTAATCATTGGACCCCTAATTAATGCAGCCAGTCATTAGGAGGGTGCAGGAAAATGTTGTCACCTGTGCGTCGATGCACAGAGACAGAATCAGAGGCAGTGCAGACACGTTGCACCGAAACAAGTATTGACATTTACCCGCAGCAATTATGCTTACCCACTGAAGCGAGCTGGAACTTTCAGCATCCAGCGAGGATGCCTGGGATAGTGGGCGCACAGAGATAAGTGACTGCAAATTAGACTGCTGGAATGTGCAGCTCAGAAGCATCTTTGTTCCGCTGACCCCGACCCCTTCATTCCCATTCACAATACCATGAGTTAATTCATTGCACTTGTTCCTAGCTTGTGGAGTGGAGAAAGCAAGCAAAAGACTACAATCAAGGGCATTGTTTTATCACTTCCATTCCTCTCCTCCCATGAGGTGCTCGCTGAATTTAAGCAGATTCCTGACATTCACATGCATGAATACAGCTTGACGGGAACCTTTAAATATCTCCTCGTCCTGTCGTTACTTGTTATCGTTTTCTGAGTCAAACATGCGATAATTATCTGCACAGGCGTAGTGTCTAATCCTTTCCGCCTGTTGCCTGCTTTTGCTGCAAGGTTCAGAGCCAGCTGATGTGGAAGCTTGCGGGCAGGGTCTGGACAACGGGTTCCTGAGAGTTACATTTCAGGCTGCGGAAAGGCCTAACTTGCGACATAGTGTGAGGAGCTTTTCCCAAAGGAGCAAGCTGGTGTCTCCTCACATTGAGCGAGGGGGACAAGGGAGAGGAAATCTGGCCTATCTAGGGGCAAGTAGAAATCCCGTACCAATTTTTATATTGTTCACATGCCATGCTAATACCCAAGCCCTCCCCACAACACCACAGCTCCTGGACCAAATGGCCCCTGTGGCACCTCAAATCAAACAGCGGCACGATGGAACAGTAGTGCCTCACAGCTCCAGGGACACAGGTTCGATTCCCGGCTTGGGTCACTGTCTGTGTGGAGTTTGCATGTTCACCCCGTGTCTGCGTGGGTTTCCTCCGGGTGCTCCAGCTTCCTCCCACACTCCAAAGATGTGCAGGTTAGGTGCATTGGCCATGCTAAATTGCCCATTAGTATCCCAGGATGCATGGGTTTGAGGGATTGATGGGGTAAATATATAGGATTACAGGGATCAGGCCTAAGTAGGATTATTGGAAATGCAGACTAACTGGACTGAATGGTCTCCCTCTGCACTGTAGGGTCTCTATCTATGATTCAAATGGTGCAAGATTTGCAAAAGACTTGTGTGAGGAAGCTCGCGGCACTGAACTTGCCACAAAATCAAGATAAGAGTAGTATGTTTTGGGAAAGGATAAAGTGTGCACAACAATGTCAAAATGAGAGAGGAAGTGAAGCACAGAAAGCAGCCTATTGGCACAGTGGTTAGTGCTGATGCCTCACAGTGCCAGGGACCCGGGTTCAATTCCTAGGAATTGTCATTGTCTATGGGAGGTTTGCACATTCTCCCTGTGTGTGCATGGGTTTCCTCTGGGTGCTCTGGTTTCCTCCCACAGTCCAAAGGTGTGTGGATTAGGTGGATTGGCCGTGCTAAATTGTTTGTCAGTATCAGAGGATTAGCAGGGAAAATGTGGGGTTACGGGGGTAGAGTCTGGGTGGGATTGTTGTCGGTGTAGGCTCAATGGGCCAAATGGCCTCCTTTCTGCACTGTAGATTCTACGATATCACTGGGGCTTTTTCTTTACTTTGAATACTTTTTCTTTATCCGATATAAGTTTGTCAAGCATTATCCAATCGAATAATGAGTCTTCTTGTTTTCCAATTAGCATAGGAAGGTGGTGCATCACACGGTTGGTTAATGGCTGGAGTGCGGGGGCAAATCATGTGATGAAATCTCCAGGAATACAGTTAATTACACTTGTCAATCCTAGGGGTTTTATGGATGAGGTGCATCAGTGTGAACCCAAGGTAAAACAGAGATATTGTGCTGGGAGTGCTTGTAAATTGGAGCGGAACTTTTAACCCTAAGACATAGGGGCAGAATTAGGCCACTTGGTCCAGCTAGTCTGCTGTACCCTTCAATTGTGGCTGATATTTTCTCATCCCCATCCTCCTGCCTTTTCCCCATAATTTCTGATCTTCTTATTAATCAAGAACCTATCTATCTCTGTCTTAAAGACACTCAATGACTTGACCTCCATAGCCTCCTGTGGCAAAGAGTTCCACAGATTCACCATTCTTTAGCTGAAGAAATTCCCCCTCATCTCTATTTTAAAGGATAGAGTTACAGGAATAAGGCTGAGGTGGGATTGTTGTCAGTACACACTCAATGGGCTGAATGGCCTCCTTCTGCACTGTGGGAATTCTATGATACTGGGAGTGGGAAAGGAAGTTCACTGATGTGACTGGGCATGTCAAGGTGAGACATTAATTACTCACTTGCTTGGGGCCCAGCATAAACTTCACCTTGTAAACTAACTGGATCGGTTGCCTAATGCCACCTTCATTCAATCTTATCACGGGAGAAACTTGCACATGATTTCTGCAGAAGACAAGGCATTGGACGGGATATCAATATTAAGGATGGCACCCACAAGAAAGAGCATACCAGAGACAGATTGTGTGGTCTGAGCCAACTTAATGAGTGCCCACTTACAGTCACTGTGGCATGCCTGAGAAGCCACATAATAAAACCAAGGACCAATTAGTATTGTCTCCTGTACAGAAACAGAGAATGCAACTCTGCTGCACAGAGGCAAAAGGTTAAATCGCATTTGAATTCAATTAATTACAATCTGGAATCAAAAGTTAATTATAATAGTGACCATCAAACTATCAATTGTTATAAAATCCCGTCTGGTTCACTAATGTATGAAAATTGATAAGTCCCCTGGGCCAGATGGGATTTACCCTAGGATTCTCTGGGAGGCTAGAGAGGAGATTGCAGAGCCTTTGGCTTTGATCTTCATGTCGTCGTTAGCTACAGGTATAGTGCCGGAAGACTGGAGGATGGCAAATGTTGTCCCTTTGTTCAAAAAGGGGAGTAGGGACCATCCTGGAAATTATAGACCGGTGAGCCTGACTTCTGTTGTGGGCAAGGTCTTGGAAAGAATTATAAGGGATAGGATTTATAAGCATCTAGAGAGAAATAAATTGATTAGGGATAGTCAGCACGGTTTTGTGAAGGGTAGGTCGTGCCTCACAAACCTTATTGAGTTTTTTGAGGAGGTGACCAAAGAGGTAGATAAGGGTAAGGCAGTTGATGTAGTGTATATGGATTTTAGCAAAGCGTTTGATAAGGTTCCCCATGGTAGGCTACTGCAGAAAGTGCAGATGCATGGGATTGAAGGTGATTTAGCAGTTTGGATTAGGAATTGGCTAGCTGATAGAAAACAGAGGGTGGTGGTTGATGGGAAATATTCAACCTGGAGTGCAGTTACAAGTGGTGTACCTCAAGGATCTGTTTTAGGGCCACTGCTGTTTGTCATTTTTATAAATGACCTAGATGAGGGTGTAGAGGGTTGGATTAGTAAATTTGCTGACGATACCAAAGTGGGGGGAATTGTAGACAGCGAGGATGGATGTTACAGTTTGCAGAGGGACATAGATAGGTTGCAGAGCTGGGCCGTGAGGTGGCAAATGGAATTCAATACGGATAAGTGTGAGGTGATTCACTTTGGTAGGAATAACAGGCATATGAAATATAGGGTTAATGGAAGGACCCTTAATAGCGTTGTTGAGCAGAGGGATCTTGGGGTACAAGTACATAGCTCTTTGAAAGTTGGCACCCAGGTTGATAAAGTTGTTAAGAAGGCGTACGGTGTGTTAGCTTTTATTGGTAGAGGGATTGAATTTAGGAGCCGTGAGGTTATGTTACAACTGTACAAAACTCTGGTGCGGCCGCACTTGGAGTATTGCGTACAGTTCTGGTCGCCGCATTATAAGAAAGATGTGGAAGCATTGGAAAGGGTGCAGAGGAGGTTTACCAGGATGTTGCCTGGTATGGTGGGAAGGCCTTATGAGGAAAGGCTGAGGGACCTGAGGTTATTTTCATTAGAGAGAAGAAGGTTACGCAGTGACCTAATTGAGGCGTATAAGATGATCAAAGGACTGGATAGGGTGGATAGTGAGAGCCTTTTTCCTCGGATGGTGATGACCAACACGAGGGGACATAACTTTAAATTAAGAGGTGGTAGTTATAGGACGGATGTCAGAGGCAGGTTCTTTACACAGAGGGTGGTGAGGGCGTGGAATGCCCTGCCTGCAGCAGTTGTGGACTCGCCTACTTTGGGGACATTCAAATGTTCGGTGGATAGGCATATGGATGATATTGGAATTGTTTAGGTTAGAGGGTCCACTGGCCGGCGCAACATCGAGGGCCGAAGGGCCTGTACTGCGCTGTAATGTTCTATGTTCTATGTCTTTCAGGGAAAGAAATCTGCTGTCCTTATCTGGTCTGGCCGACACGTAACTCCAGAACTACAGCAATGTGGTTGACTCTGAACTACCCTGAGAAATGGCCTAGCAAGCCACTCAGTTCAAGGGCAATTAGGGATGGGCAACTAATATTGGCCTTGCCTAAATAAAGAAAAAAAAACAATCCTTGTGTGTCTTCTGCAAGGTATTTGTCATTTTTCTTTCTCAGCTCCTGTTACTAAATGTCGAAAGAAGGAACATAAAATACGAAAGGCCACTCAGTATTGCTGAAAAAACATACATGTTGTCAATCTTTTTGTCTTGCACTCATCAGGATAATTTGTAAGAATATCAAATGTAAAGGGAACAGCAATTCATGAGAAGAGAGTACTGACTGGATCTTGATCATAAAGTATGAATGCTTTTTCTCTTTACTTGGTATTCTTGCAAATTGTCCTGATGAGTGCAAGATGAAAAGTTTTGGCAACATGTGATTTTTTCCAACAATGCTCAAATTTTGTACTACCAAGACCATTCAACCCATACAGCCTGCTCTTATTATCAGACCATTTACATTTCATACTGTTACAAACTCTCCCCATCTATTTCCTGAAGGAATATCTTGCATCAGCTCATCTTTTAAAATTGGGATTCATCCCAAAGAAGATCTTGAAGGATGCCAGATCATTCAACCTTTCTCACATCTCCAATGTATTGATCCTCCAGAAGGAACTTTTCAGTTGCAGGCAATAAAATAACACATTTCAATTTATAAATTAAAGAAAAAAGTTTAAGTAATGCAACTGCATTACTACAACATTTCAGGCCTCACCTTGGGCTGTTCCAAGCTTCCCCCAGCCTCAATAGATGTTTATTTATACTGAGTCAGCTGGTCAGCTGACCACCACATCATGTTGTCATCGGTTACATTGTGCATGGATCAACTGACCTTTACAGATTGTTATCATTGGCCACACTACAACAGATCCAATGTTATCATTGGTTAGATTCTAACACTGTGTTCAACCCAAACTGGTTGTCTTCCAAAACAACAATGGCTTCTATTTATCCAGCTTCGTTATTGTAAAGAAACATTCCAAGGCATTTCAGAAGAGTTTCATCAGATGAAATTTGACACCCATCCACATGAGGCAATATTAGGGCAGGTGGCCAAGGACTCCATTAAACAGGAACATTTTAAAGCGCTTTTTGAAAGCAAGATGGAAAAGCAGAGGGCTTTAAAGAGGGAGCAAATTCCAGAACAGAGTGTTGAGACACTCAAAGGGGTGATCACCATAGAATCCATACAGTGCAGAAGCCCATCGAGTCTGCATCAACTCTCCAACTGAGCATCTTACCCACGCCTGTAACCCCATATATTTACCTCGCTAATCCCCCCATCTTGGGATATTAAGGGGAGATTTATCATTTCCAATCCTCTTTGGGCTGTGGGAGGGAACCGGAGCACCTGGAGTAAACCCACACAGACATAGGGGCAATGTAGAGACTACACACTTGCCTGAGGAAGACACAAGAGTGTTGAAAGCTCGCTTTTTTACTATCAAATAAATCGGTTGGATTAATAATTGGTGTTGCTAAATTCTTACTGAGACTACACACAGACAGTGACCCAAGGCTTTAATTGAACTCAGGTTAACCACTGTGCCTCTGTTCCGCCCCAATGGTGTTAAATTAAAATTGGAAATACACAAGGTGATTAGAGACGCAAATAGGTCAAAGGGTTATAGGGTTGGAAGAGGGATGAAAAGGATGAATATTTTAAAATCAAGTCATACTGCAATCATAATCTTTCCCAAATCATACAGCATGTGATCTATAATGTCCTCTGGCAGATTTGTTCATCCTATTCAGCACCAACACTTTATAATCTATGGGCTCCTTCCAATAAGGTATCATGTAAGTGTATTGTAAAAGGAAGCAAACTTCGTCATTCGCAGACAGCTACTGGGTGATTGAGGATGGTGAGCCTGGCTTATCCTCATTCTTTTTGGGAAGCTCTTGTTTTTTGCTCCTTCAGTCTGTTAAACCTGTTCCGCCATTCAATAAGATCATAGCTGATTTGACTGTGGCCACTTTCTCACTCACCCTCCTCCTCCCCCAACCTTTGACTCTGTTGTCAATCCAAGGTCTGTGTAACCCAGCCTTCGATATATTCACAGACTCAACTTCTAATATTCTTCGTGGAAGAGAATTCCCAAGTTTAGCTGCATTTAGAATAAATAAAATCTTCCAAATCTCTGAATTAAAATGAAAGACCCCTTTATCTTTAAACAGCAGACCCCCATCTCCTGCCACCACCACCCCCCACTGTGCCACCCTGCTGCCTCCCCATCACCCCTCTATCCCCATACCACCCCCCACCTACCACACCACAACCCCTTTCCTCCCCCCACCCTGTTCCAGATTCTTCTGCAAGAGGAAACATCCTTATTTTTCATTCACTCATGGGATGTGGGCTATCCAGGCTAAGATTTATTACCCACTCCCAATTGCCCTTGGTGGTGAGCTGCCTTCTTGAACCACCGCGATCCATGCAGTGTAGGTACACCCACAGTGCTGTTAGGGAGGGAATTGCATGATTTTGACCCAGTGACACTGAAAGAATGGCGATAGATTTCCAAGTCAGGATGGTGAATGGCTTGGAGAGGAAGTTCCAGGTGATGGTGTTCCAATATGTCTGCTGTCCTGTCCTGCTGGAGAATAGCAGTAGTGGGTTTGTGTGGTGCTGTCAAAGAAGTGTTGTGAGTTCCTCCCAGTATTTACTCTGTCAAACTCTCTTTGAGTCTCATATATTTGAATAAATCCATCTCTCATTCTTCTGAACTCCAATAGTTAGAAGCCCAAATTGCTCAATCTATCTTCATAAGACAACCCTTCATCCCAGGAATCAGCCTTGTGGATCATTCCAAATGCTGGGATATCCTTCCTTAGGTAAAGTAAAACTATACAAAGCACTCCAGATATGGTCTTACCAAGGAACAGTAAAGTTGTAGCAAGACTTTACTACTTTCATACTCCAACTTCCTTGCTTGCTTCTTATATTCATCACAGATATGAGCGTCACTGGCTAGGGCAGCATTCATTGTCCATTGCCTTTGAGAAGGTGATGGTGAGCTGGTTCACCCATCTTGTTCACTAATGTCCTTTAGGGAAGGAAATCTGCCATCCTTTCATGAGACTTCACATCCACAGCAATGTGGTTGACTCTTAACTGCCCTCCAAGGGCAACTAGAGATGGGCAATAAATGCTGGCCCAGCCAGTGACGCCCATGTCTGCCGAATGAATGCCTTCTCAAACTGCTGCAGTCTGTACAGTGTAGGTACACTCACAGTGCTGTTAGGGAAGGAGTTCCAGGATTTTGACCTAAAGACAGTGAAGGAAGAGTGAGATATTTCTAAGTCAGGGTGGTGAGTGATTTGGAGGGGAAATTTCAGTTGGATGGCGTCCCAATAAGTCTGTGCCCTGTCCTTCCAGATGGTAGCTGTTGTGTATGTACATCCACAGTGCTGTTAGGGAGGGAGTTCCAGGATTTTGACTCAGACACAGTGAAAGAGCAGTGATATATTTCCAAGTCAAGGTGGGTCGTGGCTTGATAGGGAACTTCCAGGTGGTGGTGGTGTTCTTGTTTGTCTGCTGCCTTTGGAGGGTGTGGTTTGGAAGGTGCTGCATATAGATCCTTGGTGAGTTCCTGCAATTACTGCGATTTGCAAATCTTATTCCTAATTTGCATCGCTAATAACTAGCTGCACTTTCCTGCTAACAGTGTATGATTTGTGTAAACCTTCAGTCTCACACAGAGATTTCGGGGCGTGTATGAACACATACTTTGCCAATCTATTCCTCAAATGTGTCTGCTGTCTATCAACCAGGTAAATCACACCCATGGTTATGGCACAGAAGGAGGACTGGTTTGTTCTGTCCGTGTTGGGTGTCCGAATCTCACATCCCTGCCTTTTTCCTGCACATTTTCTCTCACTACATAATTATCCAATTCTGCTTTGGAAAGCCGCAATTAAATCTGCTCCTTGTGATAATGCGAAAGTGGAATAGTGATAGAAAAAAGATGAGAGACCATAGGGAGACGCAGACCTGGAGACAAAGAGAAAGGAGACAGAGAAGTAAATACAGAGAGAAGCAAAGAGGAAGAACTCAGAATGGAGAGACTCAACGCAGACTGGGTGATCGCTTTATGGAAACACCTTCGCTCTAGTTGCAAGAATGACCCCAACCTTCCTGTCACTTGCCATTTTAACTCATCATCTTGCTCTTGCACCCACATGTCCATCCTGAACCTGCCACAATGTTCCAGTGAAGCCCAACGCAAATCAAAACACCTCATCTTCCAATTAGTCATTGGCCTTCTGGACTCAACATTGAGGTCAACAATGTTCAACAGCAAACTCCCTTCTCCATTTTAAACAATTCCCTCCCTTTTGTAGTTTGTTTTCCACTGATTTTTAGCTTCCTGGCCACCCCCACACAACCCCAATCCCTCCTCCACTTGGCCACCTGTCCCTACCCGTTCAATCACTCCATTAACACTACCTCTCTCTCATCCTTTGCCCCGATTAACACTCTTCATCCCTAATGGATCCATTAACACTCCCGTTGTTCTTATGTCCGGGCCAAACGTGTCTCTACTTCCTTTGCCATGACCTATCCTTGATCTTCTATTCTGCCTAACCTCCATTATGCCCTTCCCAAAATAAATTCTGTATATTTCGTAGGAGCATAGAATCCCCACAGCACATCAATTCTGCACTGACTCCCCTACAAAGCATCTTACCCAGGCACTATCACCACAGCCTCACGTATTTACCCCACTAATCCCTCTAATCTACACATCTTCAGACACTCAGGGGCAATTTAGTTTAGCCAAATCCCCTAACATGCACATACCTTGCTTCAATTCTGTCAAAGGGTCACTTATATCCGAGACGTTAACTGCGTTTCTCCCTCCATGAATGCTGCCTGACCAGCTGAGTCTATCCAACATCTCCCGTTTTCTATTTTCGAATGGATACGAGCCCAAAGTGCAGAGCTTTTCTCCAAAGATTGGATGGTCAATTTTGTGTCGAGCCTGGGTTAACTAGCTCTGAGGAATGTTCCGAATTGGAGAAGATATGAGGCCAATTGCAGAGTACAGGTCCACAAAAGATGCCTGTCTGCCAAATACAGCAGTGTGTGTGTGTGTGTGTGTGTCTCTATCCTGCAATTATAAATGGCTACATCATCTGGCACTGAGATTTTGGGTGGTCTCATTGATTTAAGAGAAATGTAAACATATTTAATAAATTGACACCGGAGGCTGCTGTGTGTTGAGTAATCCATTGGCAAACCTCGGTGTGAACAATCAGGAAGGAAATTCCACATGACAGCTGGATAGGTTTAAGGAAACAGCAGAAAGCCACATACAGATGTGTCCAAGACCTGCCAGTGTGTTTGCATACAATGCACTCAAGAACATTTTGCTAATTTTGTCAATACCTCCTTCACGGAAGTCTGATAATTTGTGACTCTAAAGATACGCACAAACCTGTCTGAGCAGTATCTGGCAATTAGTGATTACACAAGTTTCAGTCGGTTGCCTAAATGAGACTCTATCTGGAAGAATAGGAGAGACTGGGGTCCAAGAGTACTGCCTCAGGGTGAAGGAACGATCTCCTGGAACCAAGATGAGGAGGAATTTTTTCAGTCAGAGGCTGGTGAATCTGTGGAATTCATTGCCACAGAAAGCCAGATCATTGAGTGTGTTTGAGACAGGGATAGGTTCTTGATTGATAAGGGGATCGAAGGTTATGGGGAAAAGATGGGAGAATGAGGCTGAGAAACTTGTGATCAAATCGCAGAGCAGACCTGGTGGACTGAATTACCTAATTCTGTTCCTATATCTTATGGACTTATCTCCTATGTTCCTTAGCTTTTCCAGTGACTTCTTGGTTCTTCCATTTTCTTTGTCTCCTCTCCAATGTTCTCCTCTACTCTCTCTCTCTCTCAGTTATTGTATTTGCTCTTTCGTTCTTTGGCTCCTGCCCAGTGGCAATTCTCCTGGCCTTGCGTGGAATGATTTGTCCAATGTTGCACTTTTGCGAGACCCCTTCGCAATCAGGCTTGGGGAAGGTTCTGTACTCAAGGCACTGAACCTTTGAATGCTTGGGAACAAATGATTTTTTTTCCAGTTTCAGAGGTAATGCCACACACATCAGCTGGGCCCCCAGTAATATGCAACTCAGTACAACAAATCCCACAACTAATTCTCTTTGGCTGTGCAATGGACCAAAGCCATAGAGAGCTTCAGCCTATTCACTGATTGTAAGAAGTCTCACAACACCGGGTTAAAATCCAACAGGTTTATTCCGGAGCTTTCGGAGGGCTGTTCCTTCATCAGGTGAGCGGAGAGATAGGTACACAAACACAACATGTATAGACACAGACTCAATTGTCAGGTAATGGTTGGAATGCGAATCTTTATAGGTAAATCAAGTCTCTACAGGTATAGATAGTGTGAGTGGAGAGAGGGATATTCAGAAGTTAAAGAGATGTGAATTCTCTCATGTCAGGACAGTTAGTGAGACAAATGGAAAGGCAGAATCGCTGAGAGAAACTAATAGCAAGTTCCGTATGGATGAGAATGGCCTCAACTGGGATCTTGGGCTAATGTCACACTACATGTAATCCCATCATTTCGCCTGAACTTGCAAAATCTTGCTAACTGGCTTGGCACAACTCACACCTCTTTAACCAGTGATTATCCCTCTCCCCACTTGCACTGTCTGTACCCGTAAAGATGCAATTATGTGAAAAGACTTGCATCCCGAATATTAGCTTGCAATTATGTCTTTGCCCATATATGCTGTGTTTGTGAACCTACATCTCCACTCACCTGATGAAGGAATTGCGTTCCGAAAGCTCACGATACTAAATAAACCTGTTGGATTTTAACCCAGTGTTGGGAGATTTCTTACTGTGCCCACCCCAGCCTAACACCAGCATCTCCACATCATTCACTGACTGTGCCGCTGCTGAAGGCCACACCAGCTGATATAGGACCCATTGAAACTTCATATTGTTTTTCACTGGCCAAACTGAATTGTGTGCATTATAACAAAAATTTGCATTTATATAGCGCCTGCAATGTAGTAGAAAGTCTGAGATATGTTCACAGATGTGATTATCAAACAAAATTTGACATTGATCTGAATTAGGAGGTATTAGAACAAGTGACTAATAGCTAAATCAAGGACTTGATTTAGGACATTTGATTTATTATGCTCACTTGCACTGGGATACAGTGAAAAGTATTGTTTCTTGCACGCTATACAGACAAAAACATACCGTTTATGGAGTACATAAGGGAAAAGGAAAGGAGAGGGTGTAGAATATAGTTACAGATAGGGTGTAGAGAGAATCAACTAAATATAAGGTAAATCCATTCAAAAGTCTGATGGAAGGAGCTAGTCTTGAGTCGGTTGGTACATGATCTCAGACTTTCGTACCTCTTTTACAACAGCGGAAGGTGGAAGACAGGGATCGGAACTCTACCACGTTGCCCACCATGGAATTGCCGTGGGTGAGGGTCAGACAACAGAAATCACTGTTAACCTCGGATGGGAATTTCCGGTCTTGCCTGAGAGAGGCTGTAACATTCTGCCCAGTATGTCCAGGGTGTGTGGGGTCCTAAGTTAGTTGCTTTCCCCAGGCCTCGGGAAGTGTAGACAGAGTTAATGGATGCGAGGCTGGTTTGCGTGATGGTTTGGGCTTTGTTCACAACCCTTTGTAGTTTCACTATGGTCTTGGGCAGACAGGAGCCATACCAAGCTTTGATAGAACTGGAAAGGATGCTTTCTATGATACATCTGAAAAAATTAGTGAGAGTTGTAGTGGGCAAGCCAAATTTTCTTAGCCTCTTGAGAAAGTAGAAAAGTTGATGGACTTTCTTGGCTTAGGAGGAAAAAGTGGTGTATGTTCTTGTTGTTTGGTTCCCAGATGTTGTCAATAATCGCACTTGAAACTCAGAAAGATCAGAAACTTCAGTTTTCCTTGCTATCTGGCACAAAGAAGAATTGGATTTAACTGATACATCACATGGCTCTACTGTAGAGAGGTCAGTTGTCCAGCTTTAGGCCGGACAGTCCGGCTTTTAAGCACTCTATCCTCCGTCTGGCAGCACCTTGAGCTGGACGTTAATTTGTCCTACTTTTTTGGGTCTGACTAAAAAACTTCAGGATTTCATTCCCTGAGTTTCTGGTTTACAGCACCTGGTTATGAATCTTCTCTGCCCACCCACCAGATCGATTGCTCCCCCAGCCCCCAAGCCACCATTCCAACCAATCCCCAACTGGATATCAGATCATCGCCACTCCATCGTCATTCCTCAAACTGCACATGCTCCACTCCCTGCCCCTCATTCACTCCAATTGTTTGGAGGACCAGCTGCTCCCACTCGGTCCTCCAGCCCCGTCGTCTCTCCTCCTATTGGTCTGGAGCTGCTGTCAATCAGCTGGGCATTGTGATGGTGACAGATGGTGGGCATGGCCACAACCTCAGGCTGACATTTTTTTGGAAATGCACTGAATGTATATGGTAACCACATACGCAATGTCCTCCTTTTTGGAAATTTGGAAATGATCACCCTACTGGACTACGTGAGCCATGTAAAATGGACCCCCGGACACTTACACAATAACAGTAAGTTCCTAGCTAAATGGTCCTAGTTCCTTGTGGATAATTCAACAATATTTAACAAAAGGTTTTCAGGAGAAGAGTCAAATTAGGGGCGCGAGGTCAAGAAGTTTTGAGGGGGGTGCGGCATTATAAGCTAAGGGCCTAAGCAGCAGATATTAAAACCTGGTTGCTGTTTCTCTGTGCTACCAGAACCCAAAACAATTTGATTCCAGGGCCTGCTCCTGTGGAAGCTCGGCCTATGTCAAGCCTAAGGGGATTTCCAGTTGTGTATGGGCATAAATGCAAGTCAATGAATGTTCCCACAACCGGGGAATTTAGGAATGATTTGATTTAAATCAAAAAATGAAAGCTTGTATTGTGGTTAAAATTGGCTTTTTAAAATCATTTTATCGTTTGATTTATTCCTTCCTCCAAGAACAGCCTTATTCCAAAAATAGCCTCAGATTTGTTACCAGATAATCACGTTAATCAGTCGTATTATCCTTTTTTTTCCAGGGGAGTGAGTATCTATCCTAAGAACTGGATTGCTCACACATTAATTGGCACTGAGCTATAGCAGTTCTGCCTGAGGAAATCTTACCTGACGTCCCTCATTCGGAGATACCTGAATGATACCTATTGATTGTCAGTCAAATGGTATTAGGGTTCACATCACTTTGTGAGGAAGTTGACACCACTCCCAAGCTAGCTTCTTAGTGTCTGCTTGATCTGTTCTCAATGTGTAATGACATGAACCAGCTGTTGAGAGCTGCCAACCATGTAAGTCATTGCCCTGTACCAGGAAACCAGTTCCAAGCTAAATCACTTTGTTCTAGAAAGCCAGTTAATCGTAGAATAGAATGGAATTGTAGAATCCCTGCCGTGCATCAACAACAATCCCATCCAGACCCTATCTCCATAACCCCACATATTTAGCCTGCTAGTCCTCCTGACATTAGGGGGCAATTTTAGCATGGTCAATCAACTTAACCCCCACATCTTTGCACTGTGGGAGGAAACCGGAGCACCTGGAGGAAACCCACGCAGACACAGGAAGAATGTGCAACTCCGCACAGACAATGACCGAGGCAGGAATTGAACCTGGGTCCCTGGCTCTGTGAGATAGCATTGCTAATCATTATGCCACCACGCCACCCAAATCCAGAGACATCGCATCGCTTCTGCCTTAAATCCCAACACTGTGCATAGTTGGGAGATTTCTTCCAGATTCCAGGGAATACAGGCCTAGAATCTCAGGCCTGTATTCAAACCAATAACAATGCTTGGTCACCTCTCATTTCTAAATAGTTCCATGTCCCTTGATACCCTTAACTACCAAAACTTTAGCAATCTCAGTCTTGAAAGCTCCAATTGTCCCAACATCCATAGACTTCTGGCTGGGGTCAGTTGTGGGGGTGGATTCCAGAGTTGTACCATCCTTTATATGAAAAGAACATTCCTGAATCCTCAAGCCCTAACTTTAACATCAAACTTTCTTTCTTAATTCCCCCACTCAGGAAAATTGTTCCCTTGGACTTGGCTTAGGTAATCCCATCAAACACTTCAATCAGCTCATCCCTTGTAAATTCACGGGAATGCAAGCCAAGTTTGTGCTAAGTGTCCTTATAGCTTAACCCACCAAGACCTGGTATCACTCCATTGATTCTGCGACATTGCCCAGTCAGCACTTACAGAGTGTTAACATAATGCAGTCGGCATTGACAGAGAGTATAGCACAGCCCAGCCAAAACTGACAGGATACCAGCACGGTGCAGTAGTATTGCCATACAGTATTCACATTAATTAACTGGGGGACATTCTCACTTCTATGTCAGTATGGTGCAGGTTAAACTCCAGTAGTCCTGAGCATGTAATCATGACTGATATTTCAATGCAACATGATAGAAATGTATAAAATAAGCAATTCATTTATCCCCGCCATTCATCATGATCATGGCTGATCATCAAATTCAATATCCTGATAGCCCCCTTCTCCCCATATCCCTTGATCCCTTTAGCCCCAAGAGCTACCTCTAATTTCATCCTAAATCACACAAAGTTTTGGACTCAATTACATTCTGTCGCAATGACTTACACACGTTCACCACCTTTTGAGTGAAGAAATTTCTCCTTATCTCAGACCTAAACATTTACCCCTTATCCTCAAACTATGATCTCAGGACTTCCCCACCATTGGGAACATTCTATCTGAATCTCCCCTGTGTAATTCTGTTAGAATTCTATAAGTTTCTATGAAATCCCCTTTCACTCTTTTAAATTCCAATGAATATAATCCTTAATGATTTATTCTCCCCTCAAATGAAGACCTGCCATCCCAGGAATCAGCCTGGTAAACATTTGCCATACTCCCTCTATAGCAAGGACATCCTTCCTCAGATAAAGATCCCAAAACTGCACACAATACTCCAGATGTGGCCTCACTAATGCCCTATACAATTGCAGCAAAACATCCCAATTCCTATACTCACATTTTTTTTGCTATGAAGACTAACATACCATTTGCCTTCTTTACTGCCTGCCATAACTGTGCACTTACTTTCATTGACTGGTGTACAAGGACATCAAGGTCTTGCTGAGTATCCACCTCTTTCAATTTACTTCCATTTGAATAATAATTGAAGGAGCATTGCCCTCTGAGAACTGTTACCTTAGTTTCAGAGCGTGGTGTATCTGACCACATTTCACCTGTTGATTTAAATGGACTGTGCACATATTGAGAAGAATATCAGAGTTTTGTTTAACTTATGTAATTATTATAGATCTGTATGTATCTGTTAAACAAAGTCTTTGACTATCCTCACAGTTGGGTATAAAAATTCTCACATGGCTATTTAAAGAAGAGCAAAGGAGTGTTTGCTGGTGTTCTGGCCATCATTAATCCCTCAATAAATGTCACTAAAATTATTTGATTATCTGGTTGTGGAACATTTCTGTGCACAAATTGTTTCTGGGGGATGAATTTAATGGGACACCAGGGTCTGTCCCCTTTCCAGTGAGAATGTCAGGGGTGAGCTCACCCCCTTCACTTGGTTTACCCCGCAGTGAGAATGTCAGGGGTGAACTCACCCCCATTCACTTGGTTTGCCCCGCAGAGGTCGAATGCTCAGAGAGGCATGAATTGATTTAATTGGGACTTTTACCTTCAACTGGACAGGTGGTCCCACCTCAGGGAGCTGCCGGCCAATCAAGTGGCCAGCAGCTCATTGGTCTCCATCAGAAGTGGTTTCCAATCCTGGGACTGCTGCTAGGAAACAGAGGTATTTGAAACAAGGTGTGGCATTAAGTAATTTTGTGTTTCTGTATAAGAAAGGGTTAAAACTTTAGTTAGCTTCATATTAAAACAAAAGTGCCTGCACGTCTGTGGGTTTCAGTCAATTTAAACAGTGGTTGCATTATAATGAAAGGTTTTACAATGTGAAAGAAAACAGGCTTTAAAGGAAATCTAGGTTGTTGCTTAGCAACCAAGGGTCACCCTAGCTGTAGTATTTTGCTGGGCATGGCAAGGTACCGAGCAGATTTTGTGGAAGTGTGAATGCACATGGCAATCTGTGGCAGTGGAATATTGAAAGGAGAGATTAAAATCCTGGAAGCTGATCCTTGGTGAAGGCATCTGAGAGAAACTCTTGCATGGGCGAAGATTCTAAGGTTTTTTTTTCAAGAGTGGATTTTGGAAACACTTGGGTGATAATCAGAATTCCTTTGAGATCAGTTGGCTCACAGTTTGACAAGCATCTAGGGGGGTTTGATAAGAAATCCACAGAAGTTAGGTGGAATCTGTCACTCAGTTTCAGAGTGTGGTGTGTCTGACCACATTTAGCCTGTTGATTTACATGGACTGTGCACATACTAAGAACATCAGAGTGTTGTTTAATTGTTATAGATCAGTATATATCTGTGAATGTGCAGTGGGGGGGGGGGAAGGAGCAAAGTGTTATAATTCATCTTTTTATGTTTATGGAATGTTATATTCTTTTGTTAAAAGTTCATCAGCTATCCTGCAACTCCATGTCTCTAAACAAATGTGAGATGTATGATCTATTGAACCCGGGGTTCCGCTCTGCGATCTGACTGCCCATCAGCTGGGATTGTGACACCGTGGGCAGTCCCTAACACTGAGGAGCTGGAGTGAAGATAAATCAGGGAGGGGGGGTTGTTGCATTGCTGGGGCCAGGCTACAGACATTTGAACTATAAAGTCCAATGTAGAATCCCTACAGTGCAGAAGGAGGCCATTTGGCCCATTGAGTCTGCACTGACTCTCCAAAAGAGCATATTGCTCAAGCCCATCTTCTACCCTATCCCTGTAACCCTGCACATTTATCATAGCCAATCTGCCTAACCTACATATCTTTGGACTATGGGAGGAAACCGGAGCACTGAGAGGAAACCCACACAGAAACGGTGAGAACGTGCAGACTCCTCACAGACAGTTGAGAATTGAACCTGGATTCATGGCACTGTGAGACAACAGTGTGTGAGCTGAATGGGAAGCCGGGATAGACACCAGGATAGATAGGCTGGGGTGGAGGAGGCAGAGGGAACTGGGATGAGTGTGAAAGTGGTAAGGGGGAGACTTCAGATGGAATTGGGGAGGGCCCATTAAGGAGACACCCTTCCCCCTGCCCCTCCCTTTCCTCCTTGCCTGTCACCTGACGGCACAGTGGAAGCTGCTGGGAGTTTGGTGTGAATCATTCCTGTCATTGGGACAAAGCCTTAAAGTGGCTACCAGCCCGTGGGCAAGGGGACCACCCATCACTGCCCTGAATGCAGCAGCAACAGGGCTGGCAGTAGACAATGGGCACAGTACCTGTGGGCATTTTACAGGCACCCTTCCCCTAACATTTAGCTAAACAGGCTAAAAATCCTGCCCTACCTTACAGCAGTGACCAAATCCCAAACATTCTTTCATAGCTCTAAGGTGCTTTGAAGTTGTGAAATGCACTTTCTAAAAGAAAGCATTTTCTTTCTTTGTAGAAAAGGTCAAATGAGCATTGGTATATAAAATATAGAGTCAGCCTAGAGTGCAGAAGGAGGCCATTTTGCCCATTAAATCCGCACCAATCACAACCCCACCCAGGTCCTATTCCCGTAACCCCGTGTATTTACCTTAGCTAGTCTCTCTGACACTAAGGGGCAATTTGACATGGCCAATCCACCTAACCCATACATCTTTGGACTGGACATGAATCAGATCACACCAGATGTAAATGGCACCAGTGACGCAGTCCCTCATCAAGTGGCGTGTAGAAATGTGGGATGTGTAACGCACACTTGACCCCATCTCACTCTTAAATTAGTGCTTCCACCAGAATATGTTGCTTCTTCAGAAAGAACACTTTAAACACAGACAATAAAATTATAACAAAACTCACTCCAACTTACAAATCAAAGAAAGGGTTTAATAAAGAAACTTTATTACTCCAAACTTGGGGCCTCCCTGGGCCATTCCAAGCTTCCCACAATTCCCAACAGGTTCTTATTTAGAGTAGTCAGTTTGTCAGCTGACCCTCACATCATGATGTAATTGGTTCCATGGTTTACTGGGTCAGCTGACCCTTACAGCTTGTTACCATTGGTCACATTATATCCAATACAAAGTTGTCACCTGTTACATTCTAACATATGTTACCTCAACACAGCATGGATTTTTGAGGTTATTTGCAATAAGAGGATTGTCAGTTCCCACAAGAGGCCTGAAGTGTATGAAAAGCTGATGGCAGTAAAGGACGTACGGATTTTTTATTATATAGTGTGTTGCCAGGTATCAAGTCAAACAAACAGCAGCTACTATCACTTTCAATGGAATACCTGAATGCTGAGGACATTGCTTACTCAGTATGTCCTGATTAGATCTTCAAAGCTGAAGGGAGTGGTGCAGAATGAATGATTTCATTCCAGCAGAATGAGCTGGACCTGGAAACATTCCAAACCCAACACAGGATCACCTTCCCAGTGAAGGTTTCACAAGACAACTAATGTCATCCTCAAGGCATGTCCCCCCACTCAGGAAAACCTTGACACAAGAATGAGAAGTGGGAAGGATCCATTTGAATTAGGGGTAGTAACAGCTGAGAGAGTAAAATCAGGGTGGATGTGAAATGGTTTTGGCTTTGCACTGATACAGGGTGTGATTCAGGTGTGAGGTGGCCAAGTCATGTTTAGCAGCCGTCTGGAGGACAATTTAATGCCTCTCTTTTACACCTCTTGTAGTGAACTCATCGAGTTCTTAAAGATTATGAAGGAATTTGAGCAAGAAGATGTTTCAACTTGTGGGGAAACCCAAAACTAGTGCTCAGACTGATAAATTCAATAAGGAATTCCGAAGAATTTTCTTTACCCATGGAGTGGTGAAAATGGGAAATTTGCAACCATTGTGAGTATCTGAGAGGAATGTGCAGGAAATCCTGTGAGAGAAGGGTAACATCCCTACCTCAGGTTTAGAAGGTTCAGGTACACATGGTAAGGAATAGGACAGTTACAGGAGAATTAAAATCCATATTCCTCTATTCCCTCCCTATCCATGTACCCATTCAGATGCCTCTTAAATGTTGCTATTGTGCCTGCTTCCACCACCTCCTCTGGCAGCATATTCCAGGCACCCACGGTGAAAAACTTCTCCCATACATCTCTCTTAAACTTTCCTCTTCTCATCTTGAACCTATGCCCCCTTGTAATTGACACTTCCACCCTGGAAAAAGCCTCTGACCTTCCACTTTGTCTATATCACACAATTATGTAAACCTCTATCAGGGCTCCCCTCAGCCTCCATCTTTCCAGTGAAAACAATCCTATTTCATTCAGTCTCTCCTCACAGTCAACCCCCTCGAGACCAGGCAACATCCTAGTGAACCTTCTTTGCATTCACGCCAAAGCTTCCATGTCCTTCTGGTAATGCGGTGACCAGAACTGCACGCTATATTCCAAATGCAGCCTAACCAAGATTTTGTATAGGTACAACATGGTTTGCCAACTTTTGTACTCAATGCCCCAGCTGATGAAGGCAAGCATATCATATACCTTCTTAATCACTTTGGGTACCTGTATTGCATTTTTAGGGAACTGTGGACCTGCACGCCTGGATCCCTCTGTATATTCTGCAATGGTTCTGCCATTTACAGTATAATTCACACCCTTCAAAATGCATCCCCTCACATTTGTCCAGATTAGACGGGTTGGGTTACTTACCCACTAACCACAAGGTTGCAGTTTTTCTTTTCGAGTTGCAATGTTTACAAAGCACTTGAGATGCATTGAATTGTGAAGTGAAAAAGAAGACAAAGCTCCTGGCTAGTGGGTAAGTAATACAACCTGTCAATCAAAGCACTTCAGTGGGGCCAGACACCAGATGCAGCTTTCTCAATGTTAGAATGCGAGCTCCTCAGTGAAACTCAGTACCTGCCCCGATCTCTGTAAAGCCAGCGTGTATGTGTTCAAATGGTTAGTGTGGGTATATGCCACCTGACGGGCACTGCTAAACACCAGCGGGAAGGAGTCCGGTTTTCCCACAGAGAGCACAGTCAGGTGAATCGCGTTTAATGTCCGGAATTTTACTGCGACGCCTGCCCCGGAATCGGGGCGGGCACGGCTCACAGAGCGGAATCCTCTGTTGGCCTCGGGCGGGATTTTACAAGCCTCATCCAAGTGAGATCGTAAATTACCAGCCAATATGTCTGTTAGTCTTTAATTTGACAGATGTCTCCTTGCTATGTGAGGCTTCTGCTTTGAGAGGAGAGGAAAGAGATATTTGTTGGAATGAAGGATATCACAGAGCCTCATAGCAATTGCAGCACCTACCACCCAATGAATTTGTCACCTCATCTGCGCCTTTTCACTTTTAGCATGGGGAGTGCTGTAAGATATGGGCCTGGAAGCAACAAAAGGTGCAATTGGAGCTCTCCCTAGCTCAGGGCTAGATGCAGGCAGCTCTTACACACTGGAATATTTCCTTTGTAAAGTGTTTTAAGGACGGCCTCCCTCTCAACATTCCAAGAGTTGGAGGAAAGCCGTGACTTTAGGGAGCGTCTCAGGTGCCCATTTGCACCCACTCCTACTCCCCATTCTGCTGCTATGGTTCCAGAGCAGCTGCACAGTCCTGGAGCGAAACCCCTTTCTGTTTAAGAAGGGGATAGTATTAGCCTGGTGTGTCAGCAGGATGCGAATAAATACCACCCTGCGCTTCTGGGAACATTGAGCCACACTGTCCAGGTGCAGCACTGCCGTGTATTCTCTGCTGCGCACGAGGATATTTATCCGATCACTGGACCAGAACTGTCAGTCACTGTCGATGGTGAAACTGATGTTGGCCACAATTTTCCGGCTGCATCGCACCCGGCACAGATTCCATTGGAGCGGAGCGGGCTCGGAGAATCCTTAGTGAGGGAGTGTCAGCGACAGAGTGAAACCCAACTGTGACCCTCCCAGCCATCGCACCCACACATAAAGGACGGGAACAAAATTAACAAAGTTAAATAAATATTTAAACATGCTGCATCTGTTTGTGTCCAGATTTTCCCGGCTCCTGGAATTCTCTGATGCTCGGACACAGTGAACCCGGTGAGAATCATTACTGATCTCCTACAAAGAGGGACCAGGCATGATGCCCACACCTTGGGGAGGGGAGGGGGTGCCCTGGGGTCATTGAAGCCCCCAGGTGGCCGCGAACATGGCTGGGCAGTGCCAACTGCACCATAGCAGTGCCAAGTGGACATTACCAGGCTGCTGGGGACAGTGCTAAGGGTATGGAGCCTTAAGGGGGCTGGGCATTTAGATGGTCATGAAGGGGGGCATTAAAGTGGGGGGTGTGCGGAAGCGAGTTATGAAGGAGAACAGATTGGGAAGGCCCAAATGCCCCATTGCAGCGATTTCTGTCGGGGAGGAGAATGGGGCGATATGCCTTTAATGAGATGGGGGTAGGGGGGGAGTTGGTGCCTCCCTGATGTCCGCAGGGGGAGGGGGTCTTCGATTTCACTTTGAGATCGTGGCACCCTTAAAACCGTGCTTGCTCCGATGAAGTGAAATTTTAGGCCCCACCCCTCTCAGAACCAGAGCAAAACTCTCCCAAAAAATGTGAGAAAACTGCCATGTGATCACGCTGGTTTGCTCTTTTTGGGAAAATCTCACCCTTTTTCCTGTTGCTTGGAAGGATTGAATGGTACAAAAAGTCAAGGAAGCTAAAGTCAAGGCTTAGTAACATTGGCAGTTACTAAGTTTCCAATCCTTACCCTGGACCTGCTTTCCCAGTAATGGCTACTTCCCTGGAAAACTATAATTTCCCATTTAGCTGCCCCTGGACACAGGGAGGTACAAATGCCAAAGCCTAAAGGCAGAGGAATTGACAATCAGACAGCTATCTTGACAACACCACCAAACCTGTCTGGCATTATCCTTCTCTTTCTCTCCAAACTCCAGAACTTGCAGAGAGTGAGGAATACTTAACTGGACTTCATTCATATTATTTAACGTACTTCCACCTTAAAAGTTTTCTTGACTAACAACCCCTGAAGCAAAATGAATGTTGTTTCAAGAAGGAGTGGTTTTCATAGAATTATAGAGTCTGTACAGTGCAGAAGGAGGCCATTCAGCCCATCGAGTCTGCAATACAACAAACCCACACAGGCACTCTCTCTGTTACCCTGGGTATTTACCCTGCTAACTCCCCTGACACTGAGAGGTAATTTAGCACTGTCAATCAACCTAAACTATGCATAGGCAGCACAGTGTTAGCACTGCTGCCTCACAAGGACCCAAGTTCAATTCCAGCCTCAGATCACTATTTGCACATTCTCTTCGTATCTGCGTGGGTTTTGTCTGGCTACTCCAGTTTCAAAGTCCAAAGGTGTGTGGGTTAGGTTGATTTGCCCTGTTGAATTGACCCTAGTGTTAGGGGATTAGCAGAATAAATATGTGGGGTTACAGAAATAGGGCTGGGTGGGTTTGTGATTGCTGCACAGCAGATGGGCCAAATGGCCTCCTTCTGCACTCTAGAGGTTCTATGATCTTTGGGCTGTGGGAAGAAACCGGAACACCCAGGGGGAAACTCACGCTTACATGGGGAGAACATGCAAACTCCACACAGACAGTGACCCGACTCAACCTCGGGTTTCTGGCAGCAGTGCTAACCACTGTGACGCCCAATTTCAAATGAAAGGGGAAGGAATAAAACAGCAACTAAGTATTAATTTTTCTGGATTAACATTCACATACGTGCTTCAACATTATTCTTTTCTCACACACCTTCCAACAAGTCACTGCGGAGTGGGAACTCTCAGAATCCTGGCTTCCTTAACCCCTCCCTATTCGAGAGAGTTAAGATCAAACAAAATGTCTCAACTGTATGACACAGGGTGAATAGTTAGGAGTTAAAACTCTGTAGTGTATAAAGATATTGCCTAGAGAAATTGGACAATTCACATCCTGATCAAAGAACTGGGAAACAAATAATTATTAACCCTTAAAGTGGAGATTTGAAAACATGGAGTGATGGAGTTTAAGTAAGTAGAGGTTAACAAAAAGAAGATAAATGTTGCTTTGTCAGGTGTGCAGAGATTCTGAAGAAAAAGGCAGGAATGATGGGATTCTTCATGTACAGAGCACCAGATAATGATAAGGCCCTATTTATTAATGTCACAAGTAGGCTTACATTAATGCTGCAATTAGGTTACTGTGAAAATCCCCTAGTTACGATACTCCGGCACCTGTCTGGGTCGCCTAACCAGCGCATTTTTCGAACTGTGGGAGGAAACCAGAGCACCTGGAGGAAACCCGGTTTCCTCCCACATTCCAAAGGTACACATATTAGGTTGATTGGCCATGCTGAACTGGGCCTAGTGTTAGGGGATTAGCAGGGTAAATACATAGATCTAAGGGATAGGGCCTGGGTAGGTGGTCAGTCCATACCAGGCAGGCCAAATGTCCTCCTCCTGGTCTGTAGGGATTCTATAATCTTTTGGACAGTGGGAGGAAACCCATGCAAACACGAGGGAGAATGTGCAGACTGCACACATACAGTGACCCAACCTGGGAATCGAACCCAGGTCCCTGGCTCTTTGAGACGGCAGTGCTAACCACTGTGCTATGACAGCAAGTAGAACAGTGCGAAGTGAGCTTTGCATGAAGATGTGTTTGTACTGAGGAGGAAGGGGTGATGATGATTGACTGGCAGGTACCATTAACAAACTGCTGCTTCAATCAGTGCAAAGATGTTTTATCGGCTGGATGTTCGCCTGTTTATTGATACTCGGAGCTCTGCCATACGTTCAGAGCTTCCTGACAAGGCGCTGATGAAAGGACCCTTCTGCTGCACGCAACCATTGTCAAGTTGCGTGTCTTTGTTCCCAGTTATCCGCACTCTGAATCATGTGGTGTATTGTGTTGGCTGAGTTATAACTAAGACGGCTCATACAAAGCATTTTATCTTGAGGAAAGACGGCTTGTTGCCAATAATGTGCTATTTACTTTTTTTTTATTACCCTCTGGTAAAACAGATATAATGAGGTTGTTAATGAAGTCTGTCATCAGCAGATCACAGGTGATGGGCAGTTGATGTTTGAAGGCGCAACAACACAAGTAATTGGAGCTGGAGTAGACCTGTCAAGTCTGCCCCACCATTCAACCTAATCGGGGCCAGCCCTGTTCTCCAGCTTTATTTTCCTACCCTTGGCTTATATCCCTGAGAGATCAAACATCTGCCTATTCAAGCTTTAAAGGTATTTAATGATGGAGCAGCCTGTGGGTGCGTGGGCATGGTGGGTGGAGTGGGTAGAGCCTGGCAACCTAGTGTGTATAGGAGCGGTAGGGACAGTCAGTCAGAAAATGAGGGGTCTACAGGGTGTAGTCAATAGTGTCCATGTTCGGGTGATGGTTGGCAGAACAAACATTTGCAGCGTTAGTGGTAGGTTAATGCAGTGATACTGGGGGGAGCCAGGTTCATCCTGAGATAATCAAAAGGCCTCATAGGGTGCTTCATGGGTCATGTGACCTGGGAACAGCTCCAAGAAAGATGTTGGGAGGGCCCAGGATTCAAGGGGGCAATGTCAGACAGGCTGAGAGGAAAGAGATGGTGGCACAGTGGTTAACATTGCTGCCTCACTGTCAGGGACCCGGGTTCAATTCTTGGGGATGACTGTCTGTGTGGAATCTGCATGTTCTCCCTGTGTCTGCGTGGGTTTCTTCCTCGTGCTCTGGATTCCTCTCTCACTCCAGAGATGTGTGGGTTAGATTGATTGGCCATGCTAAATTGTCCCTTTCTGTCAGAGGAATTAGCAGGTAAATACATGGGAGTAAAGGGATAGGGCTTGAGTGGGATTGTTAACAGTGCAGAGTTGATGGGTCGAATGGCTTCCTTCCTGCACTGTAGGGATTCTGTGATTCGAAAAGGTGACATTTTCAATTGGATAATAACTTAGTCCAGGGTAATGGAGGGAGATTGACCGCAATGTGACATTGGGAGCAAAAGGAAGGTAACAGCTTTTCTGCACAATCCTTACGATGAACATTTTTGTAATACCAACAGAAGCTGGTGCAACAACAGGTCCGGCTCCTGTGGGGTGTGGGTGGAGTTTTGCTTCTGGACAAAGGACTTGAAAATCTCACTGTTAATCAGTTACAATTGTGAAAGCCGTCGGTATGCTCACTCCCAGCTCGCAAAATCCCTGCCTCCCCCTCACTCCAAGCTCACTGTCTCCCTGCCTCCCCCTCACTCCCAGCTCACCTCCCTGCCCACCCCAGCTCACTGTCTCAGCTCACTGTCTCCCTGCTTCCCCCTCACTCCCCACTCCCAGCTCACTGTCTCCCTGCCTCCCCCTCACTCCCAGCACTCTCCTGCCTCCCCCTCACTCCCAGCTCACTGTCTCCCCCTCACTGCTCCTGTCTCCTGCCTCCCCTCACATCACTGTCTCCCTGCCTCCCCCTCACTCCCAGCTCGCTGTCTCCCTCCTCCCGTCTTCAGCTCACTGTCTCCCTGCCTCACTCCCGGCTCGCTGTCCCCGCCAGCTCACGTCTCCTGCCTCCCGCTCCAGCTGCACTGTCACTGTCAATACCTGCCACTCCAGCTCACTGTCTCCTGCCTCCCGCTCACTTCTCGCTGTCTCCCTGCCTCCCCCTCACTCCCAGCTCACCTCACTCTCGCTGTCACTAGCTCAGCTCACTGTCTCCCTCACTCCCAGCTCACTCCCAGCCTCTCACTGCCTCCTGCGCTCGCTGTCTCCCTGCCTCCCCTCACTCACTCCCCAGCTCGCTGCTCCCTGCTCCCAGCTTGTCCCCTGCCTCCCCTCACTCCCAGCTCACGTCTCCCTGCCTCCCCTCACTCCGCTCTGCCTCCCCCTCACTCCCACTCACTGCTCCCTGCCTCCCCGTCCCAGCTCCTGTCTCCCTGCCTCCCCTCACTCCCAGCTCCCTGCCTCCCCCTCACTCCCAGCTCACTGTCTCCCTGCCTCCCGCTCACTCCCAGCCTCTCACTCCCGCTGTCTCCCTGCCTCCCCTCCTCTACTCCCAGCTCTGTCCAGCTGTCTCACCTCACTCGCTCACTGTCTCCCGTCACTCCCTCCCAGCCTCCCCCCACTCCCAGCTCGCTGTCTCCCTGCCTCCCTCACTCCCACTCCTCAGCTCACTGCTCCCTGCTCTCACTCCCTCACTGTCTAGTCTCACTCCCACTCCCACTCCTGCCTCCCCCTCACTCCCAGCTTCTCCTGTCTCCTGCCTCCCGATCACCACCAGTCTGTCCCCCTCACTCTGCTCCCTGCCTCCCCTCACTCCCAGCTCTGTCTCCCTGCCTCCCGCTCACTCCAAGCTCACCGTCTCGCTGTCTCCCTGCCTCCCCCTCACTCCCAGCTCACTGTCTCCCGCTCACTCCACTCCCAGCTCGCTGTCTCCCTGCCTCCCCTCACTCCCTCGCTGTCTCCCTGCCTCCCCCTCATCAGCTCGCTCCCTGCCTCCCCTCAGCTCCGATCACTCACTCCCCTGCCTCCCGTCTCCCTGCCTCCCGCTCACTCCCGCTCACTGTCTCCCCCTCACTCCCAGCTCGCTGTCTCCTGCTCATTCCCCCTCCCCCTCACTCCCTCCTGTCTCCTGCTCCCCTCTCACTCCAGCTCACTGTCTCCCTGCCTCCCCCTCCCTCCCAGCTCGCTGCCTCCCCTCACTCCCAGCTCACTGTCTCCCCTGCCTCCCCCTCACTTTCTCGCTCTCTCCTGCTCTCCCTGCCTCCCCCTCACTCCCAGCTCGCTGTCTCCCCGCCTCCCCCTCACTCCCAGCTCCCTCCTCCCCCTCACTCCCAGCTCACTGTCTCCCCGCTCACTCCCAGTTCACTGTCTCCCTGCCTCCCCCTCACTCCCAGCTCTCCTGCCTCCCCCTCACCTCCCAGCTCACTGTCTCCCTGCCTCCCCTCACCTCCCAGCTTCACTGCTCTCTCCTGCCTCCTCCCTCACTCCCAGCTCACTGTCTCCCTGCCTCCCGCTCACTCCCAGCGCTCGCTGTCTCCCTGCCTCCCCCTCACTCCCAGCTCACTGTCCCTCCTCTGCTCGCTGTCTCCCTGCCTCCCCCTCACTCCCAGCTCGCTGGTCCTCCCTCGCCTCTCCCCCTCACTCCCAGCTCACTGTCTCCCCCTCACTCCCAGCTCGCTGTCTCCCTGTCCTCCCCCTCACTCCCAGCTCGCTGTCTCCCTGTCCCCTCACTCCCGCTCGCCTCCCTGGCTCCCCCTCACTCCCAGCTCACTGTCTCCCCTGCCTCCCGCTCACTCCCCACAGCTCACCTCACCCCTGCACTCCCAGCTCACTGTCTCCCCCTCACTCCCAGCTCGCTGTCTCCCGCTCACTCCTAGTTCACTGTCTCCTGCCTCCCCTCACTCCAGCTCGCTTCTCCCTGCCTCTCTCACTCCCAGCTCGCTGCCTCCCCTCACTCCCAGCTCGCTGTC
The DNA here is from genome assembly GCA_024679065.1 of Sphyrna mokarran. Taxonomy (NCBI): domain Eukaryota; kingdom Metazoa; phylum Chordata; class Chondrichthyes; order Carcharhiniformes; family Carcharhinidae; genus Sphyrna; species Sphyrna mokarran. Next base: position 22,595,853 of record JAGIQG010000028.1, on the reverse strand, counting down.
TCCCTGCCTCCCCCTCTCCCAGCTCGCTGTCTCCCTGCCTCCCCCTCAGCACTCCCAGCTCGCTGTCTCTGCCCCCTCACTCCCAGCTCACTGTCTCCCCGCCTCCCGCTCCTCCAGTTCACTGTCTCCCTGCCTCTCTCCTCAGCTCACTGCTGCCTCCCGCTCAGCTCTCCTGTCTCCCTGCCTCCCCCTCACTCCCAGCTCGCTGCCTCCCAGACTGTCACTCCCCAGCTCATGTCTCCCTGCCTCCAGCTCACTCCCAGCTCACTGTCTCCCTCCTCCCCTCACTCCCAGCTCACTGTTCCCTGCCTCCCCTCACTCCCAGCTCACTGTCCTCCCCCGCTCCCAGCTCACTTTCTCCCTGCTCCCCCTCACTCCAGCTCACTGTCTCCCTCCTGCTCACTCCCACTCGCCCTCCCTCACTCCTATCCTGCACTCCATCACTGTCTCCCTGCCTCCCGCTCACTCCCAGCTGTCTGCCACTCGCTCGCTGTCTCCCTGCCTCCCCCTCACTCCCAGCTCACTGTCTCCCTGCGCTCCCCTCCCTGCCTCCCCCTCACTCCCAGCTCACTGTCTCCCTGCCTCCCCCTCACTCCCAGCTCACTGCTGCCTCTGCTCTCCCCCTCACTCCCAGCTCACTGCCTCCCCCTCACTCCAGCTCACTGTCTCCGCTCACTCCCAGCACTCCCAACTCCCTGCCTCCCCCTCACTCCAGCTCACGTCTCCCTGCCTCCCCCTCCCTGGCTCATGCTGCTCCCCCTGCTCACTGTCTCCCTGCCTCCCTCACTCCCAGCGCTGTCTCCTGCCCCCCCTCACTCCCAGCTCGCTGTCTTCCTGCCTCCCCTCACTCCCAAGCTCGCTGTCTCCCTGCCTCCCTCTCACTCCCAGCTCGCTATCTCCCTGCCTCCCCCTCACTCCCAGCTCACTGTCTCCCTGTCTCCCCCTCACTCCCAGCTCACTGTCTCCCCCTCACTCCCAGCTCGCTGCCTCCCGCCACTGCCCAGCTCGCTGTCTCCCTGCCTCCCCCTCGCTCCCAGCTCACTGTCTCGCCGCCTCCCGCTCACTGCCAGCTCGCCGCCTCCCGCTCACTGCCAGCTCGCCGCCTCCCGCTCACTGCCAGCTCGCCGCCTCCCGCTCACTGCCAGCTCGCCGTCTCCCTGCCTCCCCCTCACTCCCAGCTCGCTGTGTCCCTGCCTCCCCCTCACTCCCAGCTCGCTGTCTCCCTGCCTCCCCCTCACTCCCAGCTCGCTGTCTCCCTGCCTCCCCCTCACTCCCAGCTCACCGTCTCCCTGCCTCCCCCTCACTCCGAGCTCACCGTCTCGCTGTCTCCCCCTCACTCCCAGCTCACCGCCTCCCTGCCTCCCCCTCACTCCCAGCTCGCTGTCTCCCTGCCTCCCTCATGTAATTCAATCACTATTGCTGCAATCGCTGGAGCAGAAGAGGATGTGACAAACGAGTGTTCTTGCCAACCAACCTCAATGCTAACCCCAAAGAGGAAGCCTGGTCAGGAGGCCATCATAGAAGAAGTGATTGGCAGCAAAGTTGTGGCCATGATGCTGACCCCACCCTTGTCTCCAGGGGGTTCCTTTATAGTTGGCCATTGGCTTCAGCTGATCAGAGGAGTTTGCCAATGGAATCTATCCCCCAGTGCAGAATTTTGTGTGCCCGTGCCCACCGTGAAAGAGAGTAGAACAAAGAACAGCACAGAAACAGGCCCTACGGCCATCCAAGGCCATGTCAATCAAAATGCTAACTAAACTAAAAACCACCTGTCATTACTTAGTCTGTATCCCTGTATTCCCTCCCTATTCCCATACACATCCAGATCCCTCTTAAATGTTGCTAATGTGCCTGCTTCCTCTGGCAGCGTGTTCTAGATACCCACCAGTCTCTGCAAGAGAAACATCCCCCACACATCTCCCTGAAACTACCCCCCACCCTCACCCTGGGGATTTTCACAGTAATTTCTTTACAGGGTGAGTATAAGCCTGCTTGTGACTAATCAATAAACTTTTTGAACCCTTGTAATTGACACTTCCAACTGGGAAAGAAGCTTCTGATTATCTGGTGCACGCTGTCAGGAAAGGCTTGGCATTGATAGAATCCCCCATACCATGTGTTTTTTTTTGCCCTAATCGAATAAAGGTGGAGCAGACTCGAGGGGCCAAACGACCTTCTTCTGCTCCTGTGTATTCTGGTCCTGCTCCATATGGGAATCACCACGGGCAGGATGGAAAACTTGATAGACCAGCAAAAGGTCTGGTGACTTCAGGAGTGGATTTCTCAATCTGTGGAGAGTAGGACCAGAAAATCCTGTCCTGAATCAACAAATTGAGGGCTAAATTTAATTGGCTGCCCCATAAAGGTAAATTAAACAGAATCTTAGAGGCTTAAAGCAACAAAATAAAATGTGATTAATGGGGAGGGGCATAAAACACTCCAATCCTGGTGGTGTTCCGTGATACGGAGATGCCGGCGTTGGACTGGGGTAAACAGAAAAAAATCCCACAACACCAGTTTAAAATCCAAACAGATTTATTCATAGCAAAAGCTGCAAGCTTTTGGGAATAGCTTGTCCCTTTGTCAGGTAGCTGGGAATTTTGATATGATCAGAAACTGGTGTTGTGGGATTTCTTTCTGTGCTCATTGATTAATCCTGCTGTTGTGATCCACATCTGCCTCAGCAGATCTTCAGATCTGCCCATCAAGGCAATTAGCCCAATACATTAATACTGAAAAGCATGCTCTGAGCAGACATGGATTATTCTCCACCCCCATGTACGTAAATATTTAAAGGGGGAAGGCGATGGTTTAGTGGTATTATCGCTAGACTATTAATCCAGAAACTCAGCGAAATGTTCTAGGAGAACCAAAAGAGAAAATGTTGGAAAATCTCAGCAGCGTCTGTAAGAGAAGAGCTAATGTTTCAGGACCAGATGACCCTTTGTCAAAGCTAAAATGCCTACTAAGTGGGAGATATTTATACTGCATGGTGAGGGAATGAGAGATGAGGCATAGTTGTAAAAACAAGGAAAAAGACTGCTAATGGCAGCCCATTGAGATAGTAGAAGGTGTGAAGGCCAAATGGTGGAGAAGCTGAAATCAGAAGGGAAAATGTTACAGAAGATGCTGTTGGGAGCAAGGTAACGTTGAGATAAAGGGAAAGCAAAGGAAAGAAAAGATAAGGAAAGGGGGATAAAATAAAAAGGAAAGAGTTGGGGTGGGGAAAGAAAATGTTTTGGGGACCTAGGTTCGAATCCTTCCATGACAGATGATGGAATTTGAATTTAATAAGAATAATTTGGAATTAAAATCTACTGATGATCATGAAACCATTATTGGAAAAACCTATCCGATTCACTAATATCCTTTAGGGAAGGAAATCTGCCGTTCTTACCAACCTGGCCTACGTGTGACTCCAGACCCACAGCAACGTGGTTAATTATCCTTGGGCAACTAGGGGATGGACAATAAATACTAACCAGCCAGCGATCCCATGTCCCAAAAATGAATAAAAGAAATTATAGAAAGTCTGATTTATATTTCCAAGCAACGTAAACGGCAGTGAGAAGCAGGAGCTTGGAGACTAATTCTGCTTATACACAAGATATTTTAATAAAAGCTCACACTTAACGGATGTGCAGAATTGCGTGCTCATTTCGGATTAGTTAGCTGAAATTTTACCCTACAGAAAGCAATGAGTAATTAAATGTATTAGCCGATACTGGGCTGGAATCCAAATGGAACGAATCACTAACCAGAGTGGACAGATTGTAAATGGACCAGGACATGGGATATAGACTGAGTCACATTGTGAAATAGCTCATGTATCTTTCTATTGTGGAGCAGTTTCATTAGTAAATGGATAACTAATTCTCAGCGCCTTTTCTGGCAGCCGCACAGGTTTCGGATCCTATGCGATTGAACATCTACACTGCGCACTCAACAATCTTCCCAAAGTTGGTAAAGCTTCTAGGGTTCCATCCACCTGGCTACTGGCATCTGAATCAGAGTCAGTGGGCCGAATGGCCTCTTTCTGCAGTGTCATGGAGATTAGCAGAGTGAATATGTGAGGTTATGGAGATGGGGCTTGGGTGGGAGTGTTGTTGGTGCAGGCTCAATGGGCCAAATGGCCTCCTCCGGCACTGTAGGAAATCTGTAATGCCACTCTTCCCCAGTACCAGTATTGTACTAAAATGAACTGGGGCCTACATGTGCCTTCCTCCAGTGAACACACACAAAGGCAGTTCTTGCTCCACCTCCAAATCACTGCCACAGAGGTTTGGTAGGATATTCCTCCCCTCCTCCATGGCACGTCTTTCAGTGACCAGAGGGAGCCTGCCATTGGTCTATTCCCCCACTCTCAACAGGGCTTCCCATTGTTCACCAAGATAAAAGCAAAATATTGCTGTTGCTGGAACTTGAAACAAAAAAATTGCTGGAAAATCTCAACAGGTCTGACAGCATCTGTGGAGAGAGAATAGAGCCAACATTGAGTCTGCATGACCAATGGCATTGCAAGATTAGGTCATCTAGTTGTAGAGTCATAGAGGTTTACAGTATGGAAACAGGCCTTTCAGCCCAACTTGTCTATGCCCTCCCTTTTTTTTTAAAAACTCCTAAGCTAATCCCAATTACCTGCATTTAGCCCATATCCCTCCATACCCATTGTACCCACATAACTATCTAAATACTTTTTAAAAGACAAAATTGTACCCACTCTACTGCTACATCTGGCAGCTTGATCCAGGCACACACCACCCTCTGTGTGAAAAGTTGTCCCTCTGGACACTTTTTTGTATCTCTCTCCCTCATCTTAAACCTTTGCCCTCTAGTTTTAGACTCCTCTACTTTTGGAAACAATATTGGCTATCTAGCTGATCTGTGCCCCTCATTATTTTATAGACTTCTATAAGATCACCCCTCAGTCTCCTACACTCCAGAGAAAAAGGTCTCAGTCTATCCTTATAACTCAATCCGTAAAGTCCTGGTAGCATCCTAGTAAATCTTTTCTGTACTCTTTCTAGTTTAATAATATCCATTCTATAATAGGATGACCAACATTGCACACAGTATTCCAAGTGGGAGCCTTACCAACGCCTTGTACAACTTCAAAAAACATCCCAACTCCTGTATTCAATGTTCTGACCGATGAAACCCAAGCATGCTGAATGCCTTCTTCGCCACTCTATTCAACTGTGACTCCACTTTCAAGGAGTTATGAACATGTACCCCTAGATCTCTTTGTTGGCTCTATTCTCTCTCCACAGATGCTGTCAGACCTGCTGAGACTTTCCAACATTTTCTATGTCTGTCCCTGATGCTCGCACCGGAAGATCTTGCTGGCATGACCATAAAGCCCCACCGCTAGATCCCATTTGCAAGACACAACATGTATTCCCTCCCCACTGATCTAAAATCAGCAGAGTGACAAGAATCCTACAGTGCAGAAGGAGGCCATTCAGCCCATCTCGTCTGCACCACCACAATCCCAACCAGACCCTATCCCTATAACCCTATGCATTTACCCTACCTAATTCCCCTGATATCAAGGGCAGTTAAATATGGCCAATCAACCTAACCAGTTCTTCTTTTGGATTGTGGTAGGAGAGTGGAGTACCCAGAGGAAACCTGCGCAGACATGGAGAATGTCTGTGTGAAGTTTGCACAGTGACTCAAGGCTGGCAATCCAATCTGGGTCCCTGGCACTGAGGCAGCAGTGCTCACCACTGCACTGCTCTGTGCCAGAGATAAGGCTCAATCTGCTAGATATTCAATAAGCTAAAATTAATCATTTGATTTAACAAAGCTGCTCAAAAAGAATATTAAATAAAAGGCTTCCCACAGCAGGTGAGTCAGTAACCTTGACAACGCAGATTGAAAATAATTGCCAGAAGCAGGGAGGGGAGGGGGGAAAAGGCAGAATGAGGAAACCTGCTTCTCCAGATTGGTTATGATCTGGAAAGTATTGCCTGAAGGGCTGGAGGAAGAAGATTAAAGAGGAATTTTCAACCTGAAGGAAAAATTGCACACAATTATGAAGATCAGGAAATTGACGTTTTTTTAAAAAAAAAACAGCCAATATAGGAACTTTGTTGTGTGCTGAAAGTTACAATGATTATTTAGTTATTGATGGGTTTCTCACACAGAATATATGTTACAGTATCTTCACAGAGTTGGCCTGTGCAGCAAAGGCCTTCAGCCCATTGAGTCTGCACCGACAATAACTGTCACTAAAGTCCTGCTAATCCCATTTTCCTGCTCTTGTCCAGTATCCTTGAATTTTTCTGATGTTTCAAGAGCTCATTCAAATTCTTTTTAAAAAAAAGATTGTAAGGTTTCCAGCCTCCACTATCTTTCCAGGCAATGCATTCCAGATTCCCACCATCCTCTGGGCAGCACAGTGGTTAGCACTGCTGCCTCAGCGCCAGGATCCTGGGTTCAATTCCCAACCTGGGTCACTGCCTGTGTGGAGTTTGCACATTCTCCCCATGTCTGTGCCGGTTTCCCCCGGGTGCTCCAGTTTCTCAGTTCAAAAGTTGAGCTGGCTATGTGCATTGACCCTGTTAAATTCTCCTCAGTGTACCTGAACAGGCAGCAGAGTGTGGCGAAGAGGAGATTTTCACAGTAACTTCATTGCAGTGTTAATGTAAGCCTACTTGTGACACTAATAAAATAACTTTGAGCAAACTTTTTCTCCCCGCAAATCCGCTCTGGAATCCCTGAAGCAAGCGGACTATTATTTGGAAATCAGAGTCACCAGAGAGATAAATGCTTTCCAGGTACGCCGCGCCATGGACATTCATACATTAGATCTCAGCTAAAAATGTAGCTTCATCAGCAAGTCCTTGGCAGCACTCCAAGTGTCTCAACCCTGGATAAAAGTTTATTTATCAGTGCCACAAGTAGCCTTACATTAACATGGCAATGAAGTTACTGTGAAAATCCCCTAGTCACTATACTCCAGCGCCTGTTGGGGTACACTGAAGGAAAATTTAGCACGACAAATTCACCTAACCAGCATGTCTTTTAGACCATGGGAGGAAACTGGAACACATGGAGGAAACCCACACAGACACAGGGAGAACGCGCAGCCTCCCCACAGGCAGACAGTGATCCAAGCCGGGAATCGAACCCAGGTCTCTAGTGCTGCGAGGCAGCAGTGCTAACCACTGTGCTGCAAAAGTGTTTCCCCTTCAGCTATCTGACACAAGAGCTGCCTGCAGCATAGTTGAAGGAAGGTTGCTGAGTACTGCAGTATTAAACGTAAGCCTACATGTGACTCAAATTAATAATAAGACCAGTTTACTCGACCTTCTGCACTCACTTCTGCAGTGAAGAGTTCCACTCTGCCAGCTTGGGAGAGGGTGTGTAGGCACCTGTATTGAGCTCTGGGATTCAGTATCTCACTACATCAAGTATAATCTCAGCACAGCAATAGAAACTTGCACAGATCCCAAATGGACAGGAAACTGTCCAACCCATCACGCAAACCAAACTCCAATCCATTGGTTCTGTTTATATTTCCTGCTGCCTCGGAAAAGCAGCCAACATAATTAAAGGACCCCACGCACCCCAGACATTCTCTCTTCCGTCGTGCAAAAATCCAAGGTCACGTACCAATTGTATCGAGAACAGCTTGTTCCCTGCTGCCGTCAGACTTTCGAATGGACCTACCTCGCATTAAGGCGATCTTTCTCCACACCCTAGCTATGACTGTAACACTACATTTGCACTCTCTCCTTTCCTTCTCTAGGAATGGTATGTCCTGTCCATATAGGACACAAGAAATAATACTTTTCACTGCACAGTAATACATGTGACGATGATAAATCAAAATCAAGAACTTTAAAAGACAAGAAAATCACAGGAAACTCTGTACTAGTACATCTGCTTTTATTACAAAAGACATCATTCTGCACAGACAGCCTGTTAATCTCTTCACCAGCTCCATTCACTTCGATCTGAATAAATAAACCACTTCCTAAATACAGGCAAATTTAAAGACAATAAGGAATAAAAATCACACTTGCAACCAGAGGCAACACAAATAAGTTGAGAGTTAAATAAATTAAAAGGTGTGATATGAAAGCACAGAATAAATACAGTTTAAATAAAACACATTTCCACTTCTTTTTTAAAAAAAGAACCAAGGTTTCTATCAAACTATTTCTGAAAAGATTCATATACAATATATATATAAAAATCTGTCCAATCCCAATAAACACTAAATAAAATTCAGGCTGTGCAAATTCACTCTTTCGTTTTTAAATTTTAAAAAAGATAACACGGATTTTAAAAATAAAGGATTCCATCCCCTCCCCCCACCCTCGCAGACACTCCGTGCAAATCCATGAGTTGGGCCACTCCAACAGCACTCCCCCTGCCCCACACATCCTGCCTAAAGCTAAATGATTTTATTGCAATGGATAAATTGCAATTACACGCAGACACAGGGAGGTGGGAGAAGGTCTGAAATGGGAATGCTTGTAGGACATGGAGATCAGACATGCATTTCGGGGAGGGGAAGTTTAACCTTTGGGGTTAAGCAGGATGGCGCATTGTTGGCAGAAAGCAGTCAAAAGTACCCGTCACTTGCACCCTCAGGATTGGCGCAGAGGTAGTCTTTGAATTGGTTGAGTGGCACATGACCACTATTGTTTGGATGACCTGCGCCGCGTTATACATGTGGAATATTGCCCAGTGGTCACTACTAGGGCACCTTGTGGATTTAAACACTAGCCCAACATCGAGCGAAACGTGTCAAGTGGCCCCGTCGCGTGCTGGCCTTTTTCGACTGTTTAATCACGCACTGTGTGGTGATCTTCAGCAACCTCCGGGGCCAAGCTGCTGGGTATTTCGAATGCAGTGTTAAGAGTAGGAAATCATTCAACAAAACCTAACGAGCAGGTTCAGCCAACTGGGGAAATGCTGCGCGAGATTTCACCAGTCACAGCTTGACTGTAACACTTGTTTGTGATGCTCTAGATCTAATGAAACCGGTTTTAAATTACATTTGTACACAAGCATCCAGAATTAGGATTCCACGTGCCATTTATTAAACTTTGATGGCATCAAGTTTGGTGTTGTTGCTTCAGACTGCAAGTGTAGCATTCTAAGAAGTCCACATTGCCCGAGAGTTTCAGCTTCAGTCCGGTAGCAATTCTGCAGATGCTGCTCGATAGGGAGATGTCTCTGGCAACAGGTTTAAAAACCGGGCACCTGCTACCCTGTGGGATGAAGCCAAACCAATCCAACACACACGGACTGGGACAACAAAGTAGAACTGGATGCTGCCTGAATCCAAAGTAGCCAGTTCATTCCCTCCACACACACATATATAAGCAAACACACACACACACAGCGTACCAGCTCGGCAATTCAGTCACAGCCTCTCTAGCTCCAGGGCTTTGGAAGGTTCCCAGTCCTTACACAATCACATTGGACACTCGCCAGCTGGAATTCCAGACGCTGGACGGGAGGAGTCGCGAGAGTCCGGGCAGTGAGGCATTCCTCTCCGTCCATTTCAATCTCCTCCAGATTTCAAAAGGACCACAGGAAAAGAGATTTTCTTCAGCACCAGATTCCTCCAGGACTCTTGTGTCTTTACATAAAGCCATTGTTCTGTTCAAGTATTGCAAGTCATTTGAAGGTGGTTTTTGGATGGTGAGCACCCTCACGGGTGGAATGTGCAGGGGGCAGCGGGGGCCGGGTTCACACAGTGTATACACCCATGCTGGTAGCTTGTTCCTGCAGTCCCAGAATGCTGTAAGCAATCCGTTTCTGGTGGCCTGGTAATCGCACTCCAATCTTTTTCACATCCCTGAATTAACATTAAAAAAAAGGGATTAGTTTGCAAAATCAAATTTTTAAAAAAAACTTGCATCTATACGGTGCTTTTCACAACCACCAATATCTCAAGGTGCCAATGATAGGCCATTCAAGCACAGTGACAGACAACCAATTTACGCACAGCAAGGTAACGATAGCCAGAAACTCCCCATTTGTGTTGTCGGCTGAGGGATAAATATTGCCCGAGACACTGGGAGTAACTCCCCTACTCCTCTTAATTCCAGAGAGAGCAGACAAGGCCTTGGTTTGATGTTTTGTTCAAAAGGCAGCACCTCTGACAGTGCAGTACTCCCTCAGCACTGCACTGGAGTGCCAGCCTTGAAACGTGTTCGGATTCTGATGCAGGACTTGAACCCAAACCTTCTGGCAATTGTGCGACTGACTAAGACACGTCTGACATGTGGAAGGGGCTCAATCACTAACACAATGATTTATTTTTTAGTTGCCCCCAGTCATGTATAATGACTTTGCAAATACATCAGACGCAGATAAAATGTAACTGATCATGCAAATGATAGGAAGAGCAAGGAAGAAGTTTTCCTATGTCTAGCTATAATAAAACTTCATACAGATAGGGAGGTTAGCGCATCATTGTCGCATCAAAGTTTAAATTTATTTATTAGTGTCACAAGTAGGTTTATATTAACAGGGTAAGAAGGTTATTGTGAAAATACCCTAGTCGCCATGCTCCAGCTCCTGTTCAGGTACATAGAGAATTTTAGCAACGGCAAATGCATCTAACCTGCACACTGGAGTAAACCCATACAGACACAGGGAGGATGTGCAGACACCACACAGACAGTGAGCCAAGCTGAGAATCGAACCTGGGTCCCTGGCAATCCGAGGCAGCAGTGCTAACCACTGTGCCACCCCTAAGGGGGAACTGTACACCAATCCTTTCACAAAAAGGACTGGAAAACCCATTCAGCAATTGATTTCTGCTCAAAATCGCAGATGAAGAGATATCAGGCAAAAGCATCTATATGCCAGTGTCTTTAAAAATATCATTCCCAAGCTACAGTGCATGGGGAGATTGTCTCCCCACCCCCCCAAAGATCTTTCCACCCACTGCTTGCTGCATCCTCCCAAGGTGTACCAAGCTGGGTCCCTCTGTACTCCACTTCCACTTGTCCTTATTCCCCAGAGATAAAAAGCTGTTTAGTTCCTGTTTAGTGAGTGAGCATTCCAATGAGGGGCCAAGGTGATCCCATCATGTTTCACTCTGCTGTGGTTATAATGAATGCAAATACTTTCCTTATTTATTTTAAATCTGCAGAAAAAGATGTGCGTGTCTCTGTCCGTGTGTCTCTGCATGCATGCACGCATGTGTGCATTTTCCAGTTTGTAAAACACTTGCTTTTTTCCTATCTCACATTATGATTAATTCAGCCTGTCCCGACTATTCCTAAGGGCCCTGTCTCCATCTTGCTGTCACTGCACGCTGAATCCCGTTCCACATTGAAGAAGTGCTCACACAAAATGCTCGGAAATTGGAGCACTTGTTCGGAGCCGGCGATACATGTCGCCTCTTTTAAGACGAAACAGCCTCTTTCTCATGGTCACACAACAGGAGGAGGGAGACTAAATCCCAGTGACAACAAACCAGGCTGCACGTAATGTTTATTACGATGTGGAGGGTCAGTCGTGTTTATTTAGTCAAGTGATAGCTTCATGTCAGACTATGAGAAGTTAGATTGTCCTCAAAACTATTAATAGCACATCCTCGAAATGGTGCCTAAACATTCATGCAAAACTCCCCAGGGAAGGAGGCAAATTCCCAGCAATTCCAGATAGAAATTCTCATTAAGCATTCTTTTTGTTTATGGCTCGGGTAGTAAACTGATGAACAGAACGAGTTTAAGAACGTTGCAGACTGGGAAGACGTGGGTTGTGTATTGGGGAAGGGGGAGTGGACTGCTACACCAGTGAGTGGAGTATCAGAAAGTGGGGCAGGAGCGTCACAGCTTTGGGAAGGTTTAGAAGCCAACTTCTCAGGGGCAACTTGCCCAGACGCAGAGTTCACATCGCTGAACGATCAGATATGCAACCCAAGACTGACTTGAGTATTTCTTCCATTCTGCCACTCACTCCCAGTTCTGCAGGGGCAGTGCCATTAGGGGCAGTTCCTGTGTGTACTTACTCTGTGGTTAGCTGGACAACATGCTCCATTGTGTTGTATCCTGCTGTCAGAAAATTCTCTAAGTATTGTCCCATCTTTATAGACTCCAGCCACTCGTTGACCGTACGGAAGATCATACCATCAGTCCCACTGGTGCTTGGCAGGCGGATAGACACACTACAGAGAATCAGGAAAACCACAGGTGGTTAGAATTTATTGACAAGGTTGCAATGTACAGTTATTTTCATTGTGGGCATTGATACACTATGAAATGCAACCTTCTGAGGCATCTTTGTGGGGAGTGGCTGACATCATTCCCTTCTCTCTTACTGTCAAAGACGCTACAAGATGGAATGCCTGCACTGTTATCCTTGTGACCAGCCTGAGTAGACCTTAAATTGGACAACTTTGTGGTCGACCCACTTCTCCAGAGAGGACTCCATCATCTATTTGAGCCTTACAACTTGAACAGACTATGTGCCAATTCAAAGCCTCATTCTAGGATCAACATTATTGAGACAAATGTGGAGTGACATATGCATTTTGACACCTTAAGATCTCTAAGATACCACAGTATGTGTTTAAACTGAGTCTCTTTCCTAACATTTGCCCAAAATCAGAGTTGCAGCAGATTTTTCAATCCATCATACTTTATTTTTTCAGAAAAAATAATGGTTATGATGTTTTTATGGCATATTGGTAGCTTAAATTTGATTTATTAGTGTCACAAGTAGGCTTACATTAATACTGCAATGAAGTTACTGTGAAAATCCTCTAGTCGCCACACTCTGGCACTTGTTCGGGTACACCAAGAGAAAATTTAGCATGGCCAATACACCTAACCAGCATGTTTTTCGAACTGTAGGGGGGAAACCTGAACACCCAGTGGAAACCCACAGAGACACAGGGAGAACATGCAGATTCACACAAACAACGACCCAAGCTGGGAATTGAACCCAAGTCTCTGATGCCGGGAGGCAGCAGTGCTAAAACTAAGCCACCAATTTAAAAGATGGTGATTAAGAAAACTCAAAGTTATCAATTCATTCTCGCATCTTCTTCATTTAGTTTGGCGTACAGACATTATTCTTTGCAGGAGCCGAGAACAGGTATCAGAGTGCCTGCCCCTTTAACCTCCAAAACCAGAGATATACGTGACTTCCTCTGGAATGTTTTAATTGCCTCAGTGGCATCCACTGGTTTTATTGCAGTCTGTTTCATATCCAGTTCCCCGTGGGTGACAAGGGCTTATTTTGATCCTTAAATCTTATTTTGAGGTCAGTTAATCTCTGCAAATGTTAGCTCGGCACAGGATGGCCTTAAGCTTGGGAGTAACTGCAAAACCACGGCAGCGAGGGGTTAAATATCAGAACATGAGGACAGCCAGTTCAGCGCAGAGGCTAATATTCCAATGCACCATTATACTCAAATTCACCCTCGGCCAATGTAATTCCTTCATTTCTGAGCTAGTCAGACAGACATTGATTGCTGTGCTCTGATCAAATTGCCCACAGCCATTATTCAAATAGGACAGTTTTTTTTGTGTGGTTTTTCCATTGTTCCTGCACCTGGATCACTGGAATGTGCATTTCTGGGATTCGAGAGCTATCAAGTACAAAGTTGGATCCTCGCCAGCACAGAGATTTCATTACCACTGCCACTTACGCAGTGCAACAAAATCTAAACCAGTAGTTAGGACCAGGTAGGTACCTTCCCCGCTCATCCCCAACTGTTAAGAGGGCTGGTCAGGGTCAGAGTTGTACTGTCCAAATGGTCAGTCTGTCCGACTGCATATCAATTGTTCATGTACAGACTGCCCAAGATTGTTTCCCACTCATATGGGGAGATCACTCAATCCCTCCACCTTTGTGTTTTTAGGCAGCAGTAGATTTATTAACTGCTTATGTTGAAGAATATTCAGCTTTTTTTGTAACTAGAATTTTTTTTAAAAAAGGCAAGATTTGGACACTCCCTGTTCCTTGCAACTGATAACTCCGACGTCACACACAGACATGGCATGGTAGTATCATGGTTAGCACTGCTGCTTCACAGCTCTAGGTATCTGGTTCAATTCCCAGCTTGGGTCACTGTTTGTGTGGAGTTTGCACATTCTCCTTGTGTCTGCTTGGGTTTCCTCCAGCAGTCCAGATATGCAGGTTAGGTTGATTGGCCATGCTAAATTGTCCTCAGATGTGTATGTTACAGGGATTAGTGGGTAAAATCTGTAGGGATATAGGGTTAGAGCCTGGTTGGGATGCAGACTTGATGGACCGAATGGCCTCCTTCTGTACTGTAGGGTTCCTATAATTTCTATAGATAGACTTCCAACACCATTCAGAGGGAGAATTACATAGAGGGATGATCAGATTGCATTCTCACACACCACAGACACAACTCAATGTGATTCACAGTGGATGGGATTTTCCACTCCAGCCTGCCTGCTGTTGGCCAGTGGGTGGGATCTTCCAGTCCCACCGCTGTCAATGGGGTCTCTCATCATTCGCACCCTCCACTGCCAGGAGTGGGAAACCTCATGGCATTGGGGGCGGGGGGGGGGGGGGGGGGAAGAAGAGAGAGAGAGAGAGGGGGCGGTGAGGTTGCTGTCAGCAGGACCGGAAAACCTTGTTGATAGGAGTGACCATTGGCAAAGCCTGACATTGCACAAGCACATAAACTGGGTGACTGCAATGTTGGTGGAGGGGGTGATGTGAAGGAATTTATTTACCTTGGCACTCTCCAAATGAAACTAATAAAACATTCCAAGCAAATCCCTTGCTTAAACCATGTAACAGGTGGAGTTGAGCAGTATTCCCAATAGGCCCATCAACTCAGAAGCTGGAAATGCCAATAACAGCATCTATGGAGTTCACCAATCTCCAAGCTGTTTTGGACAATTTCCTTTTGATATTGCAGTGAGTTTTCTATCGACCAATTGCTGGCAGTTTATCAATAAAGCCTGCTGACCTTCACTTTGTGGACATCGATAACATTGATGTCCATCTTCAGAGGAGCCTATCAGTGTATACACAGTCAAATGGAGAATCACGTTGGAGGGTGATTGGTTTATAATCTTTTCATGGCATTAATTGATGCTGGGGTGTACATTACACAGAACCAATCGTTACATTGAAGGATCAAACAGTCACCACTTGGGAATATCACAGTCGATCCCCAAAAGTCTTCATCCAACATTGATATGTGCACAGCTTCTGAGCTGGGAGTGGATCACAGAATAGCAATCAGAACTGACTCCTCTCCTCTGACCCACCCACCCCAAACTCCACATGAGCACCTCAGTGGCACTGAGCCCAACAGCAGCAGCCCTTCTACAATCAACTAATGAGGTTTTGGGAAAAGAGCACAGGAACACTGAGTTGCTCCCAGTCCTCCAGTACAGAAGGTGGCAGCATTTTATCATCTCGCAGGGGCCTTACCGTGGATCGAAGTCCGCGATGTTTTTCAAGGAGTCTGGGTTGCGGATCAGTTTGTCGAGGATGTTGACGATGTCACCAAACTTGGGCCGCTTAACCCGCTCCTGTTGCCAGCACTGCATCATCAGCTGGTAAATGGCGGAGGGGCAGTCCATTGGAGCAGGCAAGCGGAATCCTTCATTAATCGATTTCATCACCTGCAAAACATATAAACTGCAGCTGACAGATGCCAAGGGGAAATAAAATGCAACAACAATCCAGAGATCGTACTTTTTTCAAACACCAGGGAGTACATGGTGTCTGAGGCCAAGGCTGAGGCTTATAGTGCAAGAACCATTCTCACCACCGATAGCAGTTTGGGCTGATGCATTGGCGCACTGGCACTCCAACAGCAATGTTGACAACTCAGGGTCCAAAAGGTAATTTTTATAGGAGGTGGGTGTCACTGGCTAGGCCAGCATTTGTTGCCCACTCTTAATTGCCCTGGAAAAAGTGGTGGTGAGCTGCCTTCTTGAATCATTGCAGTCTGAGGTGTAGGTACGTCCACAGTGCCATTAAGGAGAGAATTCCAGGATTTTGATCCAAAGACAGGGAAGGAATGGCCGATACATTTCTAAGCCAGGATGGTGAGTGGGAAATTCCAACTGGTGGTGCTCTTAGATACTGCTACTCTTGATTTTCTAGATGGTAGAGGTTATGGGTTTGGAAGGTGCTGCCTAAGGAATCGTGTTGAGTTCCTGCAGTGTGTTTTGTAGATGGTGCACACTGCTGCCACTGTGTGCCTGGTGTGAAGGGATTGAATATTTGTGGAAGTGATGCCAATCAAGCCGGCTGCTTTGCCCTGAAGGTCACTGAATGGTGACAATTTCTTAAAATATTGCTCAGCCAAACTGTTGGGTGCAGGGCTTCCACTTGAAATGAGATAGTCTAGCATCTAATGAGCTTGGATTCCCAGAATAAATAGTTTCTAAACAGGCAATCCCACTCCGTTGGTGAAGAATGGATTGTACCACCTGGTGCAGTGGTGTGCTTTCCAATGCCTGAGGTTAAGATGTGCATTCTATCTAACCGGGTCAGTAACCAAGCCGGTGGTGCCTGGTACGATCCCAGGTGACCAAAACACAAAATGTTCCCCACTAACTTTATCCTTAACTTTAATTAGCATTTGACAAACTGCAGAGAAGTGAAATGGACAAACACTTCTTATATAAAGTGCAAAACAACAAGAATACACAACAAAAAAAAAAAACATTCAAAAATTATTGGCCAGGAATCTTGTTTCCACTGATTATTAGTCCACATGTGCATTTTGTGGCAGTTTCTTAATTAATAGATTAAAAAGCGTGTTTAAAATTGAGTTAAGTTCAAGAAGACTGTATCTGCTCATAGGAAATAAAAGCAGCAGTAGGCCCATTCAGCCCTTCAAGCCTGCTCTGACATTCAGCTTGATCATGGCTGATCATCAAATTCAATATCCTGATCCCACTTCTCCCCATATCGCCTTCATCCCTTCAGCCCCAAAAGCTAACTTGGCCTTGGACCTAACAGCTACCTCATAAATAGGATGGGAATTGAGGGATATGGTCCCTGGAAGTGTAAGGGGTTTTAGGTCAGTCAGCTGGCATGGTTGGTGCAGGCTCAGAAGGCCTGTTCCTGTGCTGTAATTTTCTTTGTTCTCCTCAGAACCCATCAGATTGGAAATCATCCTCAGTCCTGAGGGACTGTTTGAGAAGAAGATTATTCCCCGAAACTCTATCCCACCTCACCCACCACAGAATTTGAGATCCTCCTCACTCTTCCAAACTCCAATAAATATAATCCTAAATGACTTAATCTTCCTTTACATAGGGACCTGCCATCCCAGCAATCAGTCTGACAAATCTTCTCTTCACTCCGTTTACAGCAATTCTGGGCTTGCCCACTATCGGGAATGTTCTTGCTGAACCTGCAGACATTTGTCCCTCTGCACTGCACTCTCTGTCCGTCTATTCTTCCAGGCTACTTTTGAATTACCTCTACTCATTGGTGAGAGTTGCCCCCTTTTCTCCTCTATAAAATAATTTGTCCTATATATTGCCCTTTATGTTATTCAAGCTCCCATGTAGTGTTTTCCTGCTCCCATTGAACTCTCGGTTGCCTAGGAATCTCTGCTCCCAGGCCTCTTAAGTTTGTTAAACCCTTTACACAAAGAGTTTGCACTGTTCGATAGGCCTCTGACTCTTACCTCATGATTGGACATATCCCAATAAGGTCTCTCGCCGTAGGACAAGACTTCCCACATTACGATGCCAAAGCTCCACACGTCACTTGCTGAGGTAAACTTCCGATAAGCGATTGCCTCCGGAGCAGTCCAACGGATGGGAATCTTCCCTCCCTGAAAGCAGAGGTGTCATCAGCAACTGAGGATGCCAAGGTTTCTCCAAGTGCATCAAGAAGAATAATAATACCACAAGAATTGGAGCTCGCATGACAATCCCCATCACAATATTGGATGTTTATAGACCAGCAACTTCCGACTACATTTTCCACATCCTTAAACCCGCTGCTTCTTGGCACTCCATGGACACAATCTGCCACAAGTGGACAACTCTTAGGGTCTTTTAAGAAACTTAGTAAGATAGAGGGTTATAGCCTAGCAATCTCTAGGGACATGTTCAGCACAACTTTGTGGGCCTAAGGGCCTGTATTGTGCTGTAGTTTTCCTATGTTTCTACCACGGGCAATTATCAGCCTCTATAGCAGACAACCAATTGCTGTTCAGAGGCCAGTAATACACCGGAGAAAACAGCAGCTGCCATATTCATGAGGTACTTACAGAAATCCAGGAAAATCTAATGACAATCTGCAGGTTAAAGATTAGGATCATTGGAATGAGAATGGAACTATTTGCAAACTTAAGAATTTACAGCAGAACAGGTGCGTGTTACCCGGAAAGGACACTGAATCAGACCACATCAATGGGTTATCACAGAATGTGGGTAATAAGTAACTGGCTCCCAGATCATTTCTTCTCACTTCTAAAATTCTTATCCATTATCCAGTGTGCCCATGTTACATTTGACAAATGAGAAGGACAACAGGTTTATTTGGTATCACGAGCTTTTGGCGTGCTGCTCCTTCCTCAGAGAAGTGCAATAAAATCTGTCGGACTTTAACCTGGTGTTGAGAGATTCCTTTACCGCTCCCCCCAAGTCCAACCCCAACATCTCCGCCTTGCAAAGGACATACTCACACTCGTGGTGTATGTCCCCTCGGGATCATCTTCCAATACCCGCGAGAGCCCAAAGTCGGACACTTTGCACACCAGCTGGCTGTTCACCAGGATGTTGCGAGCTGCCAGGTCCCGGTGGACATAATTCATGTCGGAGAGATACTTCATGCCGGAGGAAATTCCACGCAGCATTCCGACCAGTTGGAGGGAGGAGAAGTCACCGTCATTCCTCTAAAATGGAAGAAGTGAATTCCTGTTAGCAGCGCAATCAGTTTCTCCAGCCCTACTCACTCCCAGTTATCATTAACTAAACATTGAATGCATTCAGGAGGTGGCTGGATATAGCATTTTTGGTGAATGGGATCAAAGGTTATGGAGAGAAAGCAGGATTAGTTAGGCTATTGAGTTGGATGACCAGCCATGATCGTAATGAATGGCAAAGCAGGCTCGAAGGGCTGAATGGCCTCTTTCTGTTCGTATCTTCTATTTTTCTATCTAATCCGTGTAGGGAAGAATGACAGGAAAAATCATGGACTGTGCCAGAATTCTCTCCTGTGATTCCCAATGTTCACTTGCAGACCAAGTGGTTTTTAATAAGCTGCGTGCCTTGCAATAACCACACAGCGCTGGCTGTGACATCTTCATTCCCACACCTCAAATTGCAAGATCAAAGGGCAATAATCTGCTGACCTTTGACTCTTGGCAAGATTATTTAACACATTTAATCATCCTCAAGGAATTGATTGTACACAATCAGTCTGGTGGCCATGGGGTTGGGATCCCAGAATCCAAGAGGAGGCCATTCAGTCCATCGAGTCTGCACTGACTAATAGAGCATCTTACCCAGGCCCATCCCATCCCTGTAACCACAGGACCATAAAACAGAGGAGCAGAATTAGACCACTAGGCCCACTGAGTATTCTCCACCGTTCAATTGTGGTTGATAAGTTTCGCAAGCCCCATTTCTCCCACCTGTTCCTTTGATCGCCATGTATTTACCCCATTAATTCCTCTAAACTACACATCTCGAGACACTAAGGGGTAATTTAGCGTGCCCAATCCACCTAATTTCAGTAGGTTTGAGATCTCCCTGGAAACCGGGGCGCCCAGAGGAAACCCACGCAGAGAACATCTAGACTCTGCATAGATAGTCACCCAAGGCCGGAATTGAACCCAGATTCCTGGCGCTATGAGGTAGCAGTGCTAATCGCTGTGCTGCCGTGCTGCTCTGTCGGAAAATGCAGAGAAATGCATAACTCAAGATATTTATACAAGCTGTGTAGCTTGGTTCACTTTCTATGCTGTATCCTCTTACTGAGTGTTGCATGGAGACATAATTAGGAATATTGTTCTACGTGGAAAAAAGGATAAAGGCTGCACTACACAATGTGCTTCACAAATTTTTCCACTCCATTGCCTAGAACTGATTAAAACATTCCAGATTTTTTCAAGTAGACTGCCGCCAAGGACGCGAATCTCAGATACTCACCCGAAGGTAGGCATCGAGTGCTCCGTTTTCCATATATTCGGTAACAATCATCAGGGGTTTGTCTGTAAGGAGACACAGTGTGTAAAGTTAGTATATCTTCCAGCAGATAGATTCGCTCGCTCTCTCCCCAGGCCACCCCACAAGTTTACTGCCCAATTGTATTCTCAATAAAATACTTCACTTAACCCAGTTACTCACATTTAGTGACAACTCCCTCCAGGTGGATAACATTATGATGACTGAACTGCCCCATGATGCTGGCTTCGCTCAGGAAATCGATCCGTTGGCTCTCCGTGTAGCCGGCTTTCAGGGTTTTGATGGCGACACCAATCTCCTTCCGCCCTTTCTTCAGAATCCCTTTGTAAACTTCACCAAATTCACCTGTTTGGGTACAGAGCAGAGAATACGGTTATGGTGCTGCTCAGCACGCACTGCCAGATACTGGGTCATTTTCCTGGTAAAAAAACATTACCTACCGGCTCCGATCACTTTTTGTTTGGTGATTGCGGAGGGGTGGATCTCGTCTGCAAACTTCAGGATGGCCTGGTTTGGGTCCTCGTACGTGTGTGGATCAACGTAAGTCTTCAGGGGCTTCAGCTGGTCTAGAGGCACAAAGAAACACAAACATTTTCATGTTCTCATCCACATCTGTTAAAACAGTGGGCAAGGTACTAACATTAACAGTTGCACACCTGATTTCCATATCATCCAAGTCAGTGCAAGGGCCTGTGGACCACCAGGCCAGCAGGAAGGTCGCATTTACTCAGACAGAGCTAATGGAGGGTGAGGCCTAAAGGCCTAGCAAGCCGAAGGCGTCTGTGGAAGCCTCGAAGGACTGGCTTTTTCAATATTTGGTCAGTAATGCAGAAGGTTTGAAATACCAAACACAAATTTGAGGTGATTAAAATTAAAAATCTGCATTTTCAAAATGCGAGTGGTAAAAAGGGAAGATATCACTCAGCTTACGAATAAGAAATCAGCTTTTGCTGACTCCACTCTGACTGGTTTTTCTCTCTCAGAAGCAGGATTTTTAAAAATTTTCAAACGAGACTTACCAGAATGCTTGGTGAAATAAATATCTTCGGGTCCCTGCCGTGCCCGGGAACCGCGCTTCCTAAAAAAAAAGATTTAAAAAGAAAATTATTCACGGTCAGAGGAGCACTCGGTAATTTTAATCATTGAAAGCCAAGCAACCAAAGGTCTCGGTGGGATTTTGCCATGTCCCTCACCACCCCACCCCGGCAGTGGAGGTGGTCATCATTGGGCAGTGGTTGGGGGGGGGGGGGGGGGATTTTCCAGTCCTGCTGCTATTGGGTGGGACTTCCCATTATTCCCCCTGTGGTGGGGGACTCATTGTCAGTGGGAGCCAACAGCCTGAATCCCAACCCTCATTTTCAATGCATGAATTGAATGGAAGAGTTTGACTTCTTCCATGTGTGGCTTTAAAGTTTACTAGGGTCACAAGTAGGCTCACATTAACACTGTAATGAAGTTACCGTGAAAATCCGCCACACTCCGGCACCTGTTTGGCTACACCGAGGGAGGATTTAGCATGGCCAATCCACCTAACCTGAATATCTTTGGAGGGTGGGAGGAAACCCACGCAGACACGAGGAGAATGTACAGACTCTACACAGACAGGCTGGAATCGAACCCGGGTCCTTGGCACTGAGAGGCGGCAGTGCTAACCACTGTGCAACCACTACCATTTTGAAATTAATACACATCACCACCCCTCTGGTTATTAATGAGGGGAAGAAAAATGTTCCCTTGGACTAATTAGGTTTCAATTGCATTGACCAACTGGGACTTTTAAAACCCCAATGCTAATTGTTCACAGCCACCGAGGGCTAGGTCAAAATCTGGAGCACTTCACACAAGTATTCAACTGGTCTGGAAACAACAGGCGGGATTTACCACTATTGTTTCACACTGCCATTGGCTGGTGGTAAGATTTTCTGGTCCCTCCGTTGTCAACAGGGTTTCCCGTTGAACGCACACCCCGGGAAACCTGTTGCCGGCGATGCACCACCGGCAAACTGTAAGATCTCACCGGCGCGAAGGGCTGGAAAATTCCGGCCAGCGTTCTGAAAGCGTTTTTTTGCGACTGCTGCAGTAACTCACCTTCGCCTCAAATAGAAAATAACGAACAACAGCAGGACGATGATGACTCCTCCAACCACAATCCCCACGATAAGGGTAGTCCAGTTAGAATCTACTGAGAGAAGCGGACAGGAATTATTTTCTGGTTTTAAGTGTTAGCACGTTTTCCATTTCATTTTAGATTCACGCCGTGCACAGTTTTCATTCTGACCAATGGTTATTTCACGTCAAGCTCCTGGGAACTGGGAAAACTTATTGATCTATCAAGGGGACACTGGCTGTGTGGGATCAAGCTCGCACTGGGAGCAGCATTTACTCTGGACCATTAAGTCTTCATTGCCTAAGATACGGACAACAAGAGGCCTTGCTGCAATAGTATAGGGCCTAATCGAGACCACACCTGCACCAGCACGCCATTCATTTGGTCTCCAGGGCTGGGATTTCTTTGCTCCATCGTGGTGTTGATCCTCCGTAGGAGATTCAATAGCTGGAAGTCCACTGATGTTGGGTGGGGCTGGACGATTCCAGCAGCTGGGGAGGGGGAGTGGGAAATCACAAAACCCCAACCCAAACTCCAAGGATTGGAATGCTACAATGGTGTTGAGGTAGAAGATCAGCTGTGATTGTACCAAATGGCACAGTAGACATTGGGGGAGGGGTGGAGGGAGGTTGTGTGGTCTACACCAGCTTCTATTTCTCGTGACTGTAGGCACAGCAATTTACAAAACACCGAGTGGGTTCAGTAAACTCAGACCAAACTGGCAAGGTACGGGAGCCTTTGATCTGCTAACCTGACCTCTTGGGCAGGATCTGAAGGCTCGAAGCAGCATAAGAATAAAGGAATCATTAAGGGGGGGGGGGGGGAAAAAAAAAAAAATGGTGGAAACAGGGTCTAAAAGCATCCAAATATTGACAATACAATGCAGATCCCACCAAGAGAGTTTCATACAGTTCCTACAGTGCAGAAAGAGGGCATTAGCCACATGTGGGGATAAGAGGGGCAAAGGACCTGGGTAAGAAAGTCTGTCAGAGAGATTTGGTGTAGACTCGATGGGCCAAAAGGCCTCCTTCTGCGCTGTAGGGATTCTACAATTCATTTGGCCCACTGAGCCTGCGCTGGCAATAATCCCACCCAAGCCCCATCCCCAATAACCCCACTGACAGCAAGGGACAATTTAACGCGGCCAATCCACCTAACCCACCCATCTTTGCTGGGTTTAACATCTGGCAAAGGTGCCCCCATGAAACCGTTCTCTTACATGACGGCGCAGCCATATGCATATTCCCATCTTGAAAAAGAGAGACGGATTTACAAACATATCAAAAGAGGAAAAGGACAATCCGGGAACACATGGACAAGACTTTACCACCTTTACCTTCAGGAAGGGTCAGGAACTCGTACGTCTCACTGTAAAATCCAGCTCCTTCGGGTGTCAGCGCCTGCACTTGGAAAACGTACATGGTTCCCGGCTGCAAGTTTGAAACCGTCACGATGTTATTGTCAGATCGCAGCACCGTGTAGCTCTGCTGATCCACCTACAGGCAGCGAAACATGGAGAGAAAGGACCGGTTAAAAACAGCAGCTCCCGTCACCATGGCAATGGGGTCGACCCCAGTCTCTTGGGGGTCACAGCAGGGGGAGGAGGGAGAGGGCAATGTTGCTCTCAAAAGAACGTGAACTGAAGTGAAGAGAATTAACCTTCTCCTTTTCTGTGGATTCTCTTGTTCTGCATAGCAATGGCATCCTGGTGATTAAGAGGCAGTAATGATCTCTTTGGAGCAGCGAATGGCCACTATTAGATAAAAGGGAGGTGGGGGAAAATCACACATCTCTCAGAGTGTCTCATTATTATGTAAACACTTCAACGTGCCCAGGAATCAAGCATGTTAAACAGGAGAACGACACAGCTTTTTGTCATTCACGGGAGAACAAAAGGGTTCACGCTGCAAAGCAAATTCTTTTCAGCTCATCACCATTTACTGCAGTGGCTGTGAATTTGATGTTGCAATTTGCAGCGGGAATTCTTTTCCTTTGAGAGATACATTCGGGAATCCGGAATGGGATTGGATCGCCTTCACCGCAATGGCCACTCTGCCAGTTTGAAGCCAAATAGTGAATATGGTCGGGCTGTTTGGCCATTGTGTGCATCTTCGCCAACCTCTTCCTCTAGGCCAGCGGTGATGTGGAGATGCCAACGCTGGGCTGGGATAGGCACAGTAAGTAATTTCACAATAGCAGGTTAAAGTCCAACAGGTTTATTTTATTGCCCAGGGACAGATTAACACACACACCCCACCCATCCCTGCATGAAGAGATCAGTTTATTCAGTAGAGATCGGGGAATAGAGTGGCAAATTATTTTAAGGAGTTTGATGCTGGCACAGGAATCCTTTCATTTAATTTAATCATGAGACGTGGGCATTGCTGGCTGGGCCAACATTTATTGCCCATCCCTAACTGCCCTCCATTTCAGAGGCAACTGCATTGCTGTGGCTCTGGAGTTACATGTAGGTCAGACTGGGTAAAGATGACAGTTTTCCTTCCCTAAAGGACATTAGCGAGCAGATGGATTTTTAACAACTATCGATAGTGGTTCCGTGGTCACCAGTTGACTTGTAATTCCAGATTTTTATGGAAGTCAAATTTCACCATCTGCGTTGGTGGGTTTCGAACCTGGGTCTCCAGAGAATTACCTCAAGTCTCTGGATTAATAGTCCAGCGACACTATTCCACTGCCTCCCTGATCCGTGTTGTTTCTCAAACTTCTGGGAATTTCTGGTGTGCAAGACAGAGGAACGCTCAAAATCAAGGTTTTCTTTTCATACCAAGGTAATTTTGGAGAGAGAATTTCACAAAACTAATTCCCTTCCCACAGGATATGGAACGGAGCTGTGAGGTACAATTCCACTAATTCCCACTGACAACCTGTCAGTTTCCACTTAACACCTCGAGGGATCGGACAGGCTGTTTCTCACTCATCTCAACGAGGGATTAGTCGGACTGGTTCTCAGATATACGTAACAGTATCTGTGTTTCAGGATGTTACACTTATTACCCGCTACACAACCTTGCAGCTGTCTAAAGTCCAACACCCTCACTCGCCTGTTCGCTCCCTTAATTAAACTGCAGGCTGGTTTCAGTCCACTTGTTTAAATGCATAAACTGGTGTGAAATTCCTTTGGTCAGCTGAATGTTAGATACGCTGTAGAACCATCACCATAGGATCACAGAATCCTTACAGTGCATTGAATCTACGCTGACTCAGCATTTCACCAGATTCCCCCCTCCCTTCTATCTCCATAACTCCACACATTGGGTGGCATGGTGCTCATGGGTTAGCACTGCTGCTTCACAACGCCAGGGATCCCGGTTCGATTCCCAGCTTGGATCACTGTGTGGCATCTGCACTTTCTCCCCGTGTCTGTGTAGGTTTCCTGCAGATGCTCCAGTTTCCTCCCACAATCCGAAAGACATGCCGGTTAGGTGCACAGGCCGTGCTAAATTGCATCATTTTATCCAAAGATGTGCAGGTTAGGTGGTTTGGCCATGCTGAATTCTCCTTCAGCGTACCCAAACAGGAGCCAGAGTGTAGCCACTAGGGGATTTTCACAGTAACTTCATTGCAGTGTTAACATAAGCCTACTTATGCAACTAATAAACAAACTAACTTATCCTACACATCTTTGAACACTCAGGATCAATTTAGTTTAAAGTTCCAGTTTCTTCCCAAAGTCCAAAGATATGCAGATTAGGTGAATTGGCCATGTTAAATTGCCCCTTAGATGTGTATGTTAGATGGTATTAACCATGTGTGGGATTACAGAGATAAGGCTGGGGAAAAGGCATAGGTAAGATACTTTGTCAGAGAGTTGGTGCAGACTTGATGGGCTGAATGGCCTCTTCTGCACAGATTTGATTTATTATTGTCATAAGTATTAGCATACAGTGAATAGTTTCTTGTGCCCTGTACAAACATTCCGTACGTAGAGAAGGAAAGGAGAGAGTACAGAATGTAGTGTTACAGTCATAGCTAGCGTTGTAGAGAAAGATCAACTTAACACAAGGTAGATCCATAGGATTCTATGATTTTTGGGAGTAGTGGCATGTTATGGTAGAGCCACAATTGAGTTAGGTGAGGTATTGAGGGGTGACTGATATCTGGGGATCTGTGCCTCAGTAAATCAGCACTTCCAGGAAAAAAGAAGGATAATTGGAAAGATAGCTCTTTTGGATGAGTCTTTATGGAAGACACAACCATTGGCAAATACACAAAGAACGACAGCTTCTCAAACATCTCGAGACAGGAATAACAGAAAAGGTGATGGTAATTGCCGGCATTCTGTACCGAAAAGCACAGTGACAGCTCTGACGTTAAACCACGTTTAAGAGTTTTTCATGAGTGACAAGAGGACAGAGACAAGGATGTGGGGAGTAACACCAGCCACTGAACTGAAATGGGTCAAGTTCTCACCTTCTTGCTGTACATGAGTTCGTAACCCGAAACGCCACTCATCTGTCTCTTGGGAACACTCCAGGATAGAGTAAGGCTGGACTTCTCCTGTTTCTCCATAATTATCGAGGTGATCTTGGGAGGCTCTGTGAGAGGGAGAAAGAAGAGGTCAATATTATTGTGCAAATGTCTCGGTCGGACGATTGCCAGCACAGGACCATATTCCAGGCACCAAAGAATCCCTACAATGCAGGAAGCCATATGGCCCATTGAGCCTGCACCAACAACGATCCCACACTGGTCCTATCGCTGTAACACCACTATTTACCCTGCTAGTCCCCCTGATACTAAAGGGCAGTTTAGTACGGCCAATCAACCTAACCCGCACATCTTTGGACTGTGGATGGAAACTGGAGCACCTGGAGGAAACCCATGCAGACACAGGGAGAACACGCAAACTCCACGCAGACAGTGACCTGAGACTGGAGTTAAACCTGGCTTCCCGATGTTGTGAGGCAGCAGTGCTATCAACCGTGCAGTTCAGTTTGAGTTAAATCAACCTAGTAGTTTTGAGTACTTTAAACCAAAGCTTTGGATCATGTGCAAACGTGAAGTGACCTGGCTGGATGGGAACAGGATTTGCAATAAATAAGTAAACAGATTGGACTGGATAGTACAGCAGTTACCATTGCGGACCACACCCAAGAGCTAAACACTGACAATCCAAACAGCGTAGCTGCAATGCTGAGAGTTGGTTGTGAAACTCATTGACTGATGCCCAAATCACTGACCCAGGCACTACCCGCACCCACAAACCCAATGCCAAAGATGCCAATACCATCTTTTCCAATACTCCACTGCCCTAGCCAACATTCCCTTTTCAACCAGGGCGACAGAGCTGAACAACATCTTACTCATTCACTTGCTGGTTATGGGGACATGGCTATCTCTGATTCTATCAGCACCCTCAGTGGAGTGCGAAGGGACAACAACTCTGGAGAATCATGAAATCCCTACATTGCATAAGGGGGCCATTTGGCCATTGTGCACCAAGAATCAACATTTCTGTTTGGTACCCACGCCCACTGGGAAAGCTGCCTCACGTTGCTGTGCAGTTGACCGCTTACCTATCTCATTAACGAAGGCGACGATGCTGGCGACACTGCGGGTTAAACTCTGGTCAGACACCCCATTCCTTGCTTCAACCTTGAAGGTGTAGTTGGTGTGTGGCTCCAGCTCCAGCACGCTCACCGTGGTCTCCTTGGAGGGGAACTGGCGGGTGAAGCGGATACCAGTCTCACAGGGCTTGCAGATGCCCGTGTCCCAGGCACAACGCTCGCAAACCACACTGTAGGTGATGTCCGTGCGGCCCCCAGTGTCACTGGGTGGTTTCCACCTCAATACAACCATGGAGCCCACAGCAGCAGCAGTAAGAGCCTCTGGTGCGGACGGTGCCCCTGAGGATTAAACACAATCGAGACATCAGTCACCGCGTCGGAGGCTCACTCAGCAAGAGAGAAGTTATGTGAACAGTCAACAATGGTGCCCACACTGGTAAGACATGAAGCTTATACCCCAGAACATAGACCATTCCATAACAAAAACCATTACACGTACAAGTACTCGCATACTTACGAGAACACGCAGAGGTGGCTTGGTCACCGGGGGCTCGGTAGAAACCTTCCTCACACGGACACGACATGGAGCCTGCTTCAGAGGGCTGGGTGTGGGCAGGACATTTCACGCAGGGGCTGTTGCTGGCCTCCGATTTGAAGAACCCCTTCTTGCATTCTGAAAGGCAGAGCCACCATTTAGCACAGGGTCAAATCAAAACAGGATACATCAAGAACAGCTCAAGAGGATCATCACACAAGTCTCTGATTGCATCCTGCAGCAATATTTAATATTCCTTTGTTCCCACCCTTCCAGCATCCATTTTCCTGCCCGTTTTTGGTAGCTCCCACAAGCCTATTCTGCATATTGCCAGGATGATCAATTGTGAGGCCATTTTAGTAACAAAGTCTGCTATTGGTTAATTTAGTCAAATTCAAAGCACCACCTTAATCTGGGGCTACCACCATTTTTTAAAAAAAAATCATTCCTGAGACATGGGCATTGCCGGCTCGCCAGCATTTATTACCCTAGTTGCCCTGGTACAGCAGAATCATAGAATTCTACAGTGCCATTCGGCCCATGGAGTCTGCATTGACAACAATCCCACCCAAGCCCTATTCCCATAACCCCATGTATTTACCCTAGCTAGTTCCCCTGACACTAAGGGACAATTTAGCATGGCCAATCCACATAACCTGCACATCTTTGGACTGTGGGAGGAAACTGGAGCACCCAGAAGAAATCCACACAGAACATGCAAACTCTGCATAGATAACGACCCAAGCCAGGAATCAAACTCAAGTCCCTGGCACTGTGAGGCAGCAGTGCTAACCACTGTGCCACTGCAGTTACAAGTCAATCACATTGCTGAGTCGCATGTAGGCCAGACCAGATAAAAACAGCAGATTTCCTTCCCTAAAGGACATTAGTGAACTCAGTTGGATTTTCCCAACAATCGAGAATGGTTTCACGGTCAACAGTAGATTCTTAATTCCAGATTTTTTTTTTATTGAATTGATATTCCACCATCTGCCATGAAGAGATTCGAATCCATGTCCCCCGGAACATTAGCTGAGTTTCTGGATTTAGAGTCCAGTGATAATACCACCAGGCCATCGCACTTGGAGAGCCTGCCTTACGTTGACTGGGGAGCTGATCACCAGAGGCTACACATTCTGCTGTTATAACAGAGCCCCAGACAGGATAAACACAAGTTTTCATGGATTTACAGTTCCGACTGGAAGCTGGCCTTGTTTACACTGTCAACCGGAGCTGAAGGCAGCAGAGGCTGTCTGTCTGCAGTTAAGCTGACCTTCTCTGTCGAGCAAAAAGCCTTTTATTCAAAAGTTTAGCAGGAATCTCTGCTCAAGCAGGTGAAGCAACATCAAACTGGAGGAGGCCAAAAACAGAACTGCTTCAATATTTGAAATAAAAACACAAAATGCTGGAAAACCTCAGCAGATCTGGCAGCATCTGTGGTACCAAAAACAGAGCGAAAACTTGGAGTCTGCCTTCACTTTTTCTGAGTTGCTTTAATATCTGGTTTGCTGGGAGGTTGGTGCTACAATCACTGATAACTCAATTAACACAGTAACAGAAAGGGTCAATTGAGATTTTTTTTCTATTTATTAGTGTCACAAGTAGGCTTACGTTAACACTGCAATGAAGTTACTGTGAAAACCCCCCCTAGTCGCCACACTCTGGCCCCTGTTTGGGTGCACTGAGGAAGAATTTAGCATAGCCAATGCATCTAACCAGCACGGAGAATCTGGAGGAATCCCACGCAGATATGAGGAGAATGTGCAGACTCCACACAGACGATAACCCAAGCCTGGAATCAAACCTGGGTCCCTGGCACTGTGGACAGTGGTTCCAACCAATGTGCCACTCTTTGTTTGGCTACCAATGAGTTTTCCACGCAGACCATGTTATGGAGCATTTATAGAATCATACAGTGCAGAAAAGACCCTTCAGCCCATCAGGTTTGTACTGACAATACTATACTTTAAACTCATTTTATAGAGAGGAGCACTTGAGAGGTTGCAGAAAAGACTCACATCAATTTGTTCCAGGGATGAGGCACTTCAGTTCTGTGGATAGATTGGAGAAGCTGGGATTGTTCTTAGAGAAAAGAAGGTTAAGAGAGGATTTATGGAGGGTTATTCAAAATCTCGAAGGGCCCAGACAGAGTAGAAACCGTTCCTATTGGTGGAAAGGTCAAAGTTAACCAAACAAAAAGAAACCAAGGATAAGATCGGGGATGGGGAACCTGCAGGGATTATGATCCGGAATGCACTGCCCGAGGGTGTGATAGAGGCAGATTCAATTGCAGCTTTCACAAGGGGATTGGATCATCAATCCGAAAAAGTTTGCAACTCAGTGGGGAAAGAGCAAGGCTGGAGAATTAGCAAAGCTGTTCTTGCAGACAGCCAGCATGGGATATGATGGGCCAAATGGCCTTCTTTTGCCGACTAACCGTCCTCTTAGAAAGCATTCTTTCTGGTCGTATCACAGCTTGGTATCTGCCCGAGAAGCAAGGGGCTACAAAAGGCTGTGAATGTAGCCCAATCCATCACCCAAAGCAACCTCTCATCCATTGACTCTGTCTACTTCCTGCTGCCTCGGAAAAGCAGCCAGCATAATCAAGGACCTCACGCACCCCAGACATTCCCTCTTCCAAAAGTCTAAGGTCATGTCCCAACCGACTCAAGAACAGCTTCTTTGCTGTTGCTGCAAAATTTTTGAATGAACCTTCCTTGCATTAAGTCGATCTTTCTCTGTGCCCTAGCTATGAAGGTAATACTACATTCTGCACTCTCTCCTTCTCTATGAGCAGTACGTTTTGTCTGTATAACGTGCAAGCAACAATACTTTTCACTCTACGTTAATACATGTGGCAATAATAAATCAAATCAAATCAAAATCAGTTCTCACTTGAACGGATTGCTGGGATAATGGGTTTTGCCCTCGGGAACTTCCTGAATGAAACTGATGAATCCGCTTTGCGAAGTTGGCACCGTTCCACAAAGTGGAAATAGCCAATTCTAAGAGCCTGTCAAATCCCATGAGCACTGACTTTATACGCGGGAGCGAGATAGAAAACACAATTTAGATGAGTTACTGCATGACGGACAGTCTGGGATGTCTCTACAGTTGAGGGCCTGAGTGGTCAGATAGGATTTCAATTTAACTTGTGTAAACGGAATGTCCACCGCCTGACAATCGGCCTATTGTAACCATCAGCCTGTCACTCAAACGAAAGGCATCAGCAGGTACGGATAATGCTGTCCTGAGCCTCAGTCCACAGGCTGCTTCTCCCACTTTGGGGGCGGAATTCCTGGTATCTCTCCTCAAACACATATCCAACAGCTGAGGGGGAACAACTGCTCCGAGCAAACAGCCACCTCCTGTTGGTTACACAGAGTGGGTTCAGAGCTGGAGGCCAAGTCAGTGCAAGGCAACACAACAGTGCCTCTGTGCACACAGCGCAGGACAGCTGACCTTGGTGGGCCAGGGTCTGCCGATCCCATCCACTCACCCAGAGAGAGAGAAAACATTTCCCAAGACGGACATAAAGGCTGAAGAATAAGGCCGGGGGGGGGGGGGGGGGGGAAGCGGGGGAAGCAAGGGTGCTTCACACGACCTCGGGCATTCTCACCCCAACTGTCGTGCTCATTCCATCTCTCCAGCAACCGGCAACAGGGAGATTTAACTGGCTCATTAATTAACCCTAAGAGCACAGCAACAGAAAACAGAGACGCCTTGCCCCAGGACCGCACACAGTATCGGCCTGCTCACGGGCACTCGATAAGCATCCAGATGTTTTGTTCACTTATTGCTTGGAAGTGACTATTTGTAACCTGAGACAGCGATTGCTCTCCATCTTCATAACAGCAGCCTGAAATTTCCATTAGCGTTGTTAACCATCAGCTCAGAGCAGTGGACTGTCAACACAAAGCCTTCATACCCTAACGACGCACATTGCAAATCACTGACCTAAACAGCTTCAATGCTTTGCATTTATGTAACGAGAGCCAGACGGCACGGTGGCACAGTGGTTAGCACTGCTGCCTCACAGCTCCAGGGACCCGGGTTCAATTCCAGCCTCAGGTCACCGTCTGTGTGGAATTTGTACATTCTCCCCGTGTCTGCATGGGTTTCCTCCAGATGCTCCGGTTTCCTCCCACACGCCAAAGATGTGCAGATTAGGTGGGTTTTCCATGCTAGATTGTCCCTTAGTGTCGGGGGGACCAGCACAGTAAATATGTGGGTTATGGGGATAAGGCCTGGGTGGGGATTGTTGTCGGTGCAGACTCCATGGGCCAAACGGCCTTCTGCACTGTAGGGATTCTACGAAACTTCTACTTGTGGGGGAAGGAATTAAGTATGTGCATTCATATAGCACCAGTCCCACCCTCAGGATATACATTCACCCCCACACATAATGAATGAATTTCTTACGAAATTCCATTAAGAAACACAATAGCCAATTTGCACAAAACATGATCCCAAAAAGGAGCGATAATACCTGACGGAGGGATAGATATCAGTCAGGACAATGGGGCAAACCACCCCCCCCTCCTCAACTCCTCTTCTTTGAGCGATTCCAAGTGGAATCTTTCACTTGCACAAGAGGTTGACTGACTTATCGAAAAACAGCATCTCCAGCATTGCAGTGCTTCCCTGAGACACTGCTGCAAAAGATTAGTGTTGATTCTGTGCTCAGTTTATTTATTAGTGTCACAAAGTAGGTTTACAATAACACCGCAATGACGTCACTGTGAAAACCTCCCAGTCGCCATACTCTGGTGCCTGTTCAGGTACACAGAGGGAGAATTTAGCATGGCCAATGCATCTAACCAGCATGTTTTTCAGATTGTGGGAGGGAACCAGAGCATCCGGAGGAAACCCACACAGACATGGGGAGAACATGCACACTCCACACAGACAGTGACCCGAACTGGGAATTGAACCCGGGTCCGTGAGGTGGCAATCGATGCTAATCACTGTGCCACCCTTCAGATCCTTAGAGGGAGAGTCGAAACCTACAGTGTTCAAACACAGAGGCTACTGTTGAACTAATATAGAATCTTTCACATTATGAAATGAAACACAGCTACTGCCAAATCGTGAAAGATGACCTGGAATGATTGGATATTGGACCATAAAACACATGGCATTGTCTAAACACCCCCATAATACCCCTCACCTTCATCTGTCACAGTTTACCATCTGATTTCAGCTTCTCTGCTGTTTGGCCATTCACACCCTCTATTCTCTCTACGGACTGCCATTAGCAGCCTTTCCCCTTGTTTCTGTGACTTTGATTCACCGTCCATTCTCTTCCCTGCAGTAAAACTGTGTCCCCTGATTCCAGACTCACTATTCAGGAGAAACTACCTATCTCCATCTACCCTTTTGTATCCTGTAAGAACTTTAAGTTTCAATGAGATCAGCTTCTCATTCTTTGAAACACTATAGAATATCAACCCAATTTTCCCACTTTTCATGCCTTTTAGCTTTGACAAAGGGTCATCTGGACTCAGAACAGCAGCTCTTTTCTCTCCTTACAGACACAACCAGACCTGTTGGGATTTTCCAGCATTTTCTCTTTTGGTTTTAGATTCCAGCAACTGCAGTAATTTGCTTTTACACCCCCTCCGTCTCCCACCCCCAACCCCGCCGTTCAGCAAGTTAGAGGCAGTAAGAATAGCTCATCTCTCAAAACTATGCACGATTCATTAATCATCAGCAGAATCAAAAGGTTTGAGAGCTCCTCTCATTTCTTCTCCATTCCAGGGGACATTCGCTGACGGGACTCGCATCGACATTGATGTTCTGCTTAATAACGTTGTTAGACAGCTTCCCAAATAGCAAGGGACCTCAAACGACTCAAGTGTTTTATTGCCGGGACCCAGGGAGAGCAGGGGGTGGGCGAGGCTGCTTTGTGTTTGTATTGTGCTCAGAGCTCCGATTCAGCCAGGCTTGCAGTTAATAGAATAGGAATGTCTATCTGGGCAGGAGTAAAACTGACGCACGCTGGGTTCAATCGGAATGCCCAACCGTTCTCTCTGTTCATCGCCCAGCACAAAGCCGAGCCTTACAGGTTGCTGGTTGTTAAGGGATTAACACTGGTCCTGTATCTATCCGGATTCCCATGGCTGGGAGCATACCCTGAAGCACATGGTATTTCATGAATGGAAAAGGGTTTAGATCACATGATGACACCAGTGACCCAAGAATAAGTGTTCATCGCAAAACGAAACCGTCCCTTTTCCAGGGAGAGTTCCACTATTCCACCAGCAACCCCACCCCCCACTCCACAAAAGAGGGGAGGCTCCCAAAGATGTGGGGACATCCTCCGTGTACCTGGGGCTAGCAGCGGAGACGAGCGCACAGCATTGTATCCACACAGCACCTTTGGGGATGCAAAGCACCCAAAGCAAATCTAAATTTAAAAAAAAATCACTGCTTAAAAGACATTCTCTGTCATCGAATGCCTACCCTGCAGCCAAAGGAGGCCATTCGGCCCCTTGAGTCTGCAGCAGCAACAATCCCACTCGCGCCCTATTCCTGTAATCCTCTGACACAAAGGGGGCAATTTAGCAATCAACCTAACCCTTACATTTTGGAGTGCGGAAGGACACTGGAGCACTTGAAGGAAACCCACACAGACATGGGGGGAATGTGCAAACTCCAGTGACCCAAGGCCGGAATTGAACTCGGGTCCCCGGCGCTGTGATGCATCAATGTTATGTCGAGAGCCCCGAAATAGCTAGGACTGAGGCAGGCAAACCAGGATGTTTCAGGTACACCGCCACATCTTTTTCTGAATCAGTGAATGACAGCCAGAGGGGTGTAAACAATTGTGCTTCAGGGAAAGATTGTCACCCGCTCAGAATCTCGATCTCAGCAGGCCAATTGTACACACATGGAAGCATCCAAGGACATTAGACATGGGGATACTGCTCTTCTAACCCCCGCAGAGACACCTCATACATGGAGAATGGGCACTTCCAAGTGGGCAGAGAGCTATAATCCATTAGTGTCCTCGGCAAAATTAGGGCGGCTCAGTAATTAACATTGCTGCCTTACAGCACCAGGGACCCGGGTTCAATTCCAGCCTCGAGTCTGTACAAACTCCACACATTTTCCCCATGTCTGCATGGATTTCCTCCAGGTGCTCTAGTTTCCTCCTACACTCCAAAGATGTGCAGGTTGGGTAGATTGGCAATGCTAAATTATCCCTTAGTTGTCCCAAGATGTGTAGGTTAGGGAGATTAATGGGATAAATACATGGTGCTATGGGATAAAGCCTGGATAAGATGCTTTGATGATGAGTTGGTGCAGACTTGATGGATTGAATGTCGTATCTTCACAGTGCAGAAACAAGATACTATGATAGTAAAGAAAAGAGGTGAGGGAGGCTTGCATGGTTCGGGGATTTGTACTACCTAGTGCTGGCCATCTGTCTTCACAGATGCTGTCAGACCTGCAGAGATTTTCCAGCATTTTCTATTGTTCTTTTTGCTCTAAATTGGCTAGCAGGTGCGCAATGGGCTGAGTGGCCTCTTTCTGCATCCTAATATTTCTATGGTTTTTATTGGACCTGAAGTAGCTGCACTTTTTGGTGCTTGCAGGGTACATTGCTGCCTGGTCAGGACACATATGTTGACAGTTCAAAAGCACTCCTAATTCCCACGCCTGCAAGACAGAGATCCATCTTTCTAATCTCTTTTGGAGAGCAGGAATTCTAAGAATATCTCAGTTTGTTCTTCTAGGTCAGTTGGCAGTTGGCAGCTGGCAGCAGAAATTTGGTTTAAGGGTTTGGGATAATCGGTTCACATCCCACTGACAGCTCAGAGGCTGCTCTGAAGGAATATGCTTCTAAATCCAAATGAAATTACATTGAGAAAAAACTTAAATGGGCTTCTTCCCTGTACGAGTCACCCTAGGGCTAGAATTCCATCCAGCAGATGAACAGCTGGAAAACAAATCCGGAGCAGGATGTATCTGATACTGGCCTTTCATTTCAAATGAATGTTATTCCTTTCTCAGAGTTGCAAAGCCTTTGTGCAGAGTGGACAAAGAAAGCCCTTAACCCAAACCAAAACAAATCGAATCCCATTTGTGATCCCCACAAAGAAGGATATACTAGATCCAAACTGACACGCAGAGGCATTGTCCTGACCCCAGACTTGATCCCACACTTGATCTCAGCCAGAAACTGGCCTTGTAGAGTCTATTTGGTCTAAAGGATCTTCCCAAATCCACTCCGCATGAAGCCTCAGTGTAAGATCTTTACACTAAGTCTTGTAGTCAGTCTTACATCTTATGGATAGTCAGAAATCCTTGGAGACTGGTACACCCACTGGGAAGAAACCTTCCTTGTTATCCCCCGCTTCACATCTGGCATTTTAACTGTACATGCAGTCTGTTCATTAGCTGCTGCCTGTAAAATGGCCAGTCCTTCATTCAAACCCAGCCTCCCATCCATTGGCTCCCTCTATACTTCCCCGCTTGCTTCAGAAAAGCAGCCAGCATAATTAAGAATCACACACATCCCGGACACTCTCTCTTCTGCTGGGAAAAAGGTGCAAAAGGACACATACCAACTGACTCAAGAACAGCCTCTTCCCTGCTGCCATCAGACTTTTCAACCTTGCATTAAACCTTTCTCTCCACCTCAGCTAATACTGTAACACTACGTTCTGCATTCTCTCCTTTCCTTCTCCCCTAAGTACGCTTTGTCTATACAGCACAAGAAACAATACTTTTCACTGCACACTAGTACACGGGGTCAATAATAATTCTAGTCAATTTTAGTTACTAGTACAGCCTCTTGACAAAGGGGGGATGTTGTTGGGAGGTTGAATTGAAAAAAGTGTTCAGGGATCTTCAAATATCCCTCTGGCCTGGGCTGCAACTGTTCAATCCTCAATAACCTGGAACCAGAAATACACTCAATCAATTGGGGCATCCACCAGCAATGTATAATGGGGCAAACTCCCAACAACACACCCCTTTCCAGCAGAGTCTGTAGTGGGAGCGACCACGTGGAGATGCCAGCATTGGACTGGGGTAAACACGGTAAGAAATCTCACAACACCAGGTTAAAGTCCAAC
Source organism: Sphyrna mokarran (assembly GCA_024679065.1). NCBI lineage: Eukaryota > Metazoa > Chordata > Chondrichthyes > Carcharhiniformes > Carcharhinidae > Sphyrna > Sphyrna mokarran. The sequence goes on along the minus strand of JAGIQG010000028.1, from coordinate 22,558,459 downwards.
AAGTTTATTTGCTAGTAAACCCACAAGTTTTCGGAAACGCTGTTCCTCTATCAGGTGAGTTCTGATCATCTTGGAAATCCTCTCTACTTGGAGCCAACAGTTTGCAGCGTCAATTGTCTTGGAATTCTCCACTCACCTGACGAAGGAACAGCGTCTCCGAAAGCTTGTGGGTTTACTATCAAATAAACTGGTTGGACTTTAACCTGGTATTGAGAGACTTCTTACTGTGGAAGTGACCAGCAGACATGTTCCTAAGGTTGGGAGAGTTAGCGATTGTTGTGGTGAAGGAAAGGTAGGGCCAGAAACTGCAGTTGGGGTCAAGATATTGATGCTGCAAATTGTTGAATGAAGCCTGAGGCAGTGACCAGACATGAAAGAACTGGTAGCAAGTCAGTGTGTGACCATGACTTGAATCTAACCGAGGCTGGGGTGGAAGAAGTTGTGACTGAATATTTCTCATCTACCCACCTTGACCTTTCAAGCTTGTGGTGGTAAGATTGTCTGAAAGAGCAGGGTGCCCTCAGGATGCAGGAATAAATCCTCCAGAAATTCCAGAAGTGACAGATTGGGAAAGATGAGGAGCCAATCTGGGAAATGCATCAGCCACAAAGACAAAGCTGGAGCAATGGAAAGGACATGACGGATGGTGAGGTTAAGCGCGTAACACGTCACCAGGAGATTTAGGAGAATAAGTAAGAGGAGGATGGTTGCACTTAGAGGGCATGTAGTTTTGAGTAGGGCTGTTTGCAGTGCAGGAAGAGCTAACCACAGCTCTTTCGCAGTTACACGGAGGCGATTTCTTCATTCTGGCATTTCCTGGGTGGGGAAATGGCGCATTGTGATTTTTTTTTTTAAACATCAAACGACAGGTCTGTAAATTAGTACCAGAATGTAAACACACACAGCCCAGCTGTTCCCTTTCTTAATCAGTTATGTGTCACTGCCAACATACCAAGGATATATAACACAACGACCTTCACTGCGCAATGGGCCCGCTCTGTTTGTAAATACTGTGTGGCGGTTCTAAACCTGCTGAACCCAACAACCATTGGCTCTGCAAGCATTCCCAACTCATTCCCAATCCTGTTCCAAAAAGGAAAAGGATAGAAAGATGAAGCAAGGTGACAAAGAAGCTCAGATTGTGTGTCAGTTCTTCAGGTACCTGTGACACAGTCAACGTGGATCGCATACAATGAAACCCTAATAGTGTCACTTGCATGTGAATCTGAACTGGATTCATGCTGAGTTAATATAGAACAGTTTTTTTTATTCATTCATGGGATGTGGGTAACATTGACTGCTGGCCAACATTTATTGCCCATTCACAAATAGCCTTTGAACAGAGTAGCTTGTTAGGCCATTTCAGTTAAGAGTCAACCACATTGCTGTGACTCCTGGTCCACAGCATAGGCCAGATTTATGGGAAGCATGGTTGATTAATGAGAGGCAATGGCCTAGTGGCATTATCGCTAGACTATTAATCCTGAAACTCACCCAATGATCTGGAGACTCAGGTTCAAATCCCGTCACAGCAGATGGTGGAATTTGAATTCAATAAAAAAAACCTGGAATTAAGAATCTACTGATGACTATCAAACCATTGCCAATGGTCGGAAAAACCCATCTAGCTTACTAACGTCCTTACCTGGTCTGTCCTACATGTGACTCCAGAGCCACAGCAATATGGTTGACTCAACTGCCCTCGAGTAATTAGGGATGGGCAATAAATGCTAGCAACACCCCTACATCCGACAAATGAATGAAGTCAATGACATTATCTGGAGTTACACGCATGCCAGAGCAGATCAAGAAAGCAAGGTTATGGTAGCTAAAGGTTTGATCTCTGGTGGTGGGGAAACCCAGGGTTAAAGAACCTGAGGACATGAGGAGGTTGAGTGAGTGGCTGAGGGAAAGGGAGGCAAGGCCAGGAGGGAATTTCAGCCAAAGGCAAGCAGATCAAAGACTCCATTCATCTTTTATGCAAAAAACATTCAACAAACTCAGGAAGACTTCGAAGTCAATTCCTGAGGTAATGCTGTTTATTTTATTAAGGAAACACAAACTGGACTTCGGAATTTTTAGTTTTAAATGAATGGAAATGCACGTTGATAGGTTTCTGAATGAAATCTGGTCTGAAGTGAGAATTTCAAAGGCAGCCAAGGTCACGTTGGGTGGTTTTCATCGTTAGAGGTTTTGAAATAGGTGTTTCATAGCAGACGAGAAACAGCAATCTCTTTTGAGATGGCCACGGTGATAGTGCCCACGACTCATTGCAAATACATCGCGACTGACTGGGACTGATCTGGGGAGTGAGAGAAAGAGACAGCAGCTAGACAGAGAGAGGTCACAGCTCTTAACCTTTCTGTAAGTGAGTGGGGTTGAAAGGAAGTTGAAAGCCCAGGGTTTTATCACATTGGGTGCACAGGGCTTTAGGAAGGGATAATGACTCGTCATTAGGAGTAAGCTGTCAGCACCAGCCTGGCTACACTTCCGTTCTGTGTGATCCTCCAATTAACTAGCAACACAAACACAAATGCATCAGTCCCTCGGGGACAATGAGGCCTCAACAATCAGACCGGAGCATTTACAGAGAAAGATATGACCTGGAAAACGAGGGTGGTGAGCAGCGCGATCGGGCTGGCAGCTATCAGCACACGGAGAGTCTGATAAAAAGGTGCTGCCCAGCCCTAGAAGTACAGCCAGCCCTCATGGAAACGTCACAGGGGGCAAGGTACAAAGCGACCTGCGATCCTTTTCCCAGAGATACTCAAAGATGTTTGCACCGGCCAAAATTCACACCAGCCAAAGCAAACAGGAGGCAAACAAACAAAACAGGAGCCCAATGTAACACTCTTCACTGCACTGCCCCACCCAGCATCACCACCACCGATCGCACAGGTGCCAACTAGCCTCAGGTGGTTCCCACAAGTGGCCAAGTTTTAAAGGTTAGTCTAGGCAGTTAAGCTGCCGAGTCACATGTGGCTTCACGCAAACCCCCAAGCGGAATCATCCCAAAATTACAGAGCGTCGGATCAGGCAGGAAAAGCTGGATGGAACCTGCCGGATTCACAGATGCCTTTTCCCGCCCGATCACATTGCAGAGAGTGTTGGTGAGAGTCTCACAGCCAGCTGGAGGGGTGAGGCCTAGACTCACCAAAGCACTGGGATTCTGCAATTGGGTGCTCCGATCCCAAAGTTTAAGCAAAGGGTTCTCTCCTCCCCCCTACCCCCACCAAAAGACACTGGGGCCACTCTTCTCCCACTAACCAACAGTTCCCCTCACGCACAATGGATATGGAGCATACTGCACCCCACTCCCAAATGTAGGTGGTGTTCCCCCAAATAGAGAGTAACCCTCCATGCCGGTATCCATTGGCGCTCACAGGGAGCAGGTGTTGTGGTGTCAAGCCTAGTAATTATATGTGAATGTATTAAGGTGTATGACAATTAGGTTTGCGTCCTTTCTGGGCACATCCCTTCATGGGGAGGGGTCAGGGAAAAGCAAATTCCAGTTTTGGATCACTCATAAGATTTAGCAGTTATTATTATAGGATTTGTGCCCATGGCTAACAGGGCTGCGATTCACTTTTGCTCTTTCCAGTAGGGCAGGATGGGGGTCACTGATCAGGAGTTTCCTCTGCCTAATCCAGAGGCTTCAAAATGAACCTCATGGCATCGCTCTTTGCCAAGGTCAGCAACAGAACAGTGAGGGGGCTTGATCTACTTGGTATGATTGGCTCAGTAAAACATCAGCCCAGGACATTTATCTGCTCGCTCTTTGGCTGAGGGATTCGGAGAGAGATTGAGATCTGAAACTAACTCTATGAATGATCCCCCGCCATTCCCTCCCCCTCGGTGGGCTGTGGTCAGTGACATCTTGGAATTGGTTGAGGCAAACGGATGAATTGCCCGCTTTTGCGAACATCTCGGGTCTGCTGCTGGACAGGGGAATGTGGCCCAGTTAATGAGGGAGCTGAAAGAGGCCACAACAGAGAAAACGGGAGCAGAAAGCCCAAGATCAGTGCAGAGCGGGAGAAAAGGAGCAGAGCAAAGGGATGAGGGAGCCCAAAGATAAAAAGGATAGCACAAACGTGAGCGGATGGCTTAGAAAACAGAGCCCTTGTGTGTCAGCTGGATGGACCTTTCGGGAGATGATTGATGGAGCCAAGGAGCAAATTGATAGTTGCACACAGTGGCACAATCCTAGAGCCAATAGCAAACCCACTTGGCCACACAATGCCAATGGGACGTTGTTTCCCCATTTAACAGCGGCCTTGAAACACTCTGTTACAGAATAATAAGACAGGTCTGGCTCTTCAATGAGGTTCTGGTTTGCCCGGAAGCCCATCAGTATTTGTAGGATTGTCCAGAAGGCACGAGAAGGAAACCAGTGGAAGAACCAGGACTGGCCTCGATCCAAGGAACCTCGTCCATATCCGGCAGGATGACAAATCAGCACTTTCCTGATGCTGCCCCACATCTGGCGCAGTCTGAGGAAGTTTGGAACGATTGCCAGAATAACTGTGCACATCCTCCGGAACCAGGGATTCAAAATCTATGAATAGAATGATGTCACCAACTCTTGTCCAGAAATTCCGTTAACATTTTTAAAAATTTCTCAGCCAGCCCGCAAGCGGGTGCTGCCATTTCCAGGAGCAGGTGCCCACCCCACACACACAGAGCAGGGGGGGCACACCCCACAGAGTGGGCAGCGCGATGCAGCAGAATTGGATTCAGCTGGTTCTAGTGTCCCCCATCACGATGTCTGGCAAGGGGCGGTTTACCCAAAGTAAGTTCAGACAAGTTCAGACCCTCCCGCTGTCAACATGATTCTGAGATCCTAAGGGCAATACTGCCACGAGGCACTCAGGAATGATGGCGAGAGTCTGGGAGGAGCACGTCAGGGAGAAAGACAGGCCCAGGCTTATCCACCAAGCTCTATCCTACAACTAAGGAAATGAGCAAAGCCTTCAAGAATGTCAGCAAGAATTCAGACTCGGTAATGCCACACTGTAACTTCATACAGTGTGAGACTGAAACACGTTGGGTCTATACCAGGCAGGACTGGGCCTGTTCAAATAAAGGCCATTATAAAAAGCCTTTATTTTGCACTTACTAATCAGGGCGTAGACAAAACATATACAGATTAACCCAATAAACGCCAAATTCCATTCCAATTATGGCCAGCTCCCATTCTATTCCCACCTGGACAGAACCCTGGGCGTTTCACACGCTTTTGCTAAGCCAGAGATATAGTACAGTTGTACCAACTCTGCCACAACCTTAGCTGCCAACTTAGCACAGGCCAGACACCTCGGGGACTTTCCTGGTCTGAATAGTTCAGATTCTTCCTTGCCTTCACCGGCCGAACTACAGGTATTTCTACATCGACTCAGTTACAAGAGTGCACATCGACTATAACTTGCGTCAGTACATTACCCCACATCGCCAAATGACAAGGTAAGAGGCGTTTCTTGGCCAGATGCCTGTCCTTTGGAGTAATCAGCAGTAAATGTGAAATCAACATGTCGGACGAAGGTTTTCTTATGGGAGGAGGTAATTCTTTGTGACCTCTGAACTGCTCTGGAGGGAACAGAATGAGCAAGGGGCAGCATGCTGAAAGTGGTGAGCACAGCTGCCTCTCACAGGACCCAGGTTCGATTCCCAGCTTGGGTCACCACCTCTGTAGAGTTTGCACATTCTCCCCATGTCTGCGTGGGTTTCCTCTGGGTGCTCCGCTTTCCTCCCACAGTCCAAAAAATGAGATGAGGTTAATTGGCCTTGTTAAAATCAGCTCTGTCGGGGGACTAGCTAGGGTAAATGCATGGGGTTAGGGGCCAGCTGGAATTGTGGTCGGTGCAGATTCGATGGGCTGAATAGCCTCCTTCTGCACTGTAGGGATTCTATGATTCTAACGAAGGGTACATGAGAGGACTTTTGGGAGAATGTACTTTGGACAACATGCTTTGACCGGCAAATAATAATTTCCAAGATTCAAGCCCCAAGTCAACAAGCAACACATCTGGAATGGTCTGGCAACATTTGTGTTGAGGTTGCGAAATATTTTCTCAGCCGCAACTTATGAAAACTTTCCCAAATGCTGGCAGGTCAAAGAGGAAACAAAAAAGGGTCAAGGAAAGATTTTTTTCCATTAGAACCGAGGGGGTGGACAGCCAAGGCATCAATACAAATGTTCCCTTTCCAACCCATCGTGTGTTTCCAGCACTGGAAATTCCTGGTTGACTATCCTGAATTTGTTTTCCAGCCATTCTAGACTTGGATACTGGAGACAAAGAATAGAGAAGTGACTGGTGTTCAGATGTAGCCAGGTTAGCGATGAAGGCGGCCTCCTTTCTCACAGGGGCTCTACTGCACTAAACAGGTTTTTTTTGTCCTTGGGACAAAGTCCAGCTGGATAAAAGTCTTCCCTCCTGCCGTGACAGGCCCAGGACTGATGTGAATCAACACTTTACATAGTTATGGCCTAACACTGCCCTGGAGTCACTCCACAATAAAACTGGATACTGACATAAAGCTGGAGAGGAGAGAGGAAATTAAAAACATCATAATAACAGCTGAGCTCATAATGGTGCCCATAAATTAGCACTTTTTGAAAATTAAATGCCTTCCCATTTACAACAGGATATGGTGACAAACTCAAGATTAAAACATTACGGACTGTGACTCTCCCTCACAAGCAAGTGTTGCCAAGCACGCCCAAGTTAGCACTGACACAGATAATCCTCCGAGTTGCAGTTTATATTTTAGTCAACACTGCCTATATTAGTACCACGGGTAGCTTCTCATGTCAATTATCTTTGTTACTACTAATTATAATTAATAATATGGGCTATTCTCTTTTCTCCTTCCATGAAGGGACCAATGCTGACTGGAGTAAGCTCCACAGGTTGCAAATACAATCCTCCAGTACGCATTCACATGTGACTTAGGGGATTGGAGAGGGTTGGTTAAGCTCATCTGATTATTCCACCCTCCCCTCCCCCTTGCAACTCTAGCCCTGACCCAAAGGCACTCACTCCAATTCATAGATCATTGAACCTTCACTGCAGGAAGAGGCCATTTGGGTCAATCGAGCCCAAAGATGTGTGTGTTAAGTTGATAGACCATGCTAAATTACCCCTTGGTATCAAGGGGACAAACTGGATAAATACATGGGGTTACAGGGATAAGGCTTGAGTGGGACTGTTGCAGTCTCGATGGGCTCAATGGCTTCCTTCTGCACTGTAGGAATTCTATGAATCACCCAACTCTTACCCATGCCCTTTCCCTCACTCTATCTCTGTAAACCCACACATTTTACCATGGCTAATTCATCTAAGCTGCACATCTTGGGGCACTAAGGGACAATTTAACAAGGCCAATCCACCTAAACTGCACATCTTTGGATTGTGGGAAATCTTTGGAGTGTGGGAGGAAACCGGAGCACCCAGAGGAAACCCACACAGGCACGGGGAGAAAGTGCAGATTCCACACAACAGTGATCCAAAGCTGGAATTGAACCCAAGTCGCTGTGAAACAGCAATGCTAACCCACAGATGATATTAGTTAATTGGAGATGGTAGTTTAGTTCAAATGCAATCTCACGATGGCGGCTACCCCTAGTGGTGGGCTTTCTAGTTATTTGATGTGACTTGCTAGACCTCTTCAGGGAACAGCTAGGAGTCAGCCACATTGGACAACACATTGTCCAGAGTGAGTAGCATGGATGTTTTCCTTTAAGTGGCCCACAATGCCTGGTGTAATTAAACATTGCACTTAACAGCATCTTGGGGGGTAGGACAGAGAATCAGGGAAATTACAGCACTGAAGGTCAGCTATTCCAAACCCACGCCAGGTAGCAACCTGCTTAACTCCGGCAAAAAACAAAAGAGTGGATTAGCCATTGAACAAGAAACATATCTGAAAAGTAGTGACTCTGAACATAAAGTATTAGTGTCACAAGCCCATGCGATGAAGGATTACTGTGAAAATCCCCCAGTCACTTCGAGTTCTATTTGGGTACATCAAAGGAGAATTTAGCATAGTCATTGTACCTAACCAGCACATCTTTTCAAGGTAGAATGAAAATTCTCCAGATGCTTAGTGTTTGCACTGGGGACAAAGTCTGTGAAATGAGGTTGGCTGTGTTTATTGTGAAAAATACATCAGTCTGGTCCTTATCTTCCCAGCCCTTGGGGCACCGAGTGTCTAAGTCAAGCTCCTCATCCTTTGGACTAAGATCAAGAATCAGTTGATTAGGCCCAAGATGGGACACAGTGCCTTATCCTGTCAGCTTGGATCATCTTTGTCTCTCTTGCGGGGACCTTGAATTGGATTAAATTTGAATTGGATTTTTGGAGCAAACAATGAGATGGATTCCGATTTTGTCCCATCCACTCTGAGCATTGGGTTTATAATGGTGAGAGCAGAGTTTTAAAAAAAAAGGTTTTAAAGAGACAGGAATAGATCATTAAATGATGTCCTTGCTTACACCCGCTAATCAAAAATAGCACAGACATTCATTTCATCAGTTAAATCTCTTTTGTGAAAAGAATGATGAAAGAGAAACTTCCGGAAGGTCTAAAAGCTTGTTTGTCTTCGGACTGATTGAGCCATTACATTGCCAGAGTGGGTCAGTACTTGAACGTTGAATAATGCTGTCACAAAGGAGCCAGAGAACCTTCCATCCACACACAATACAGAGAGGGGGGGGGAAATTACAAAAACCTTGTGACAGGAGTTGAGGAAGGAACTGACTGACCATTCAAAAAGATAACAGGGTGACTCACTCCAAAAGAACGTAGGTGGGGCAGAGAAGCAAAGACTGAGACGGTTATTGGCTGGAAGAGGAGAAGCCTTACGCCAGGGAGTGAGCTACACTCTGGCCTGTCGAGATAAGACTCAATCTTTCCTTGCCTGGGAGAGCAACTTGGCGATAAAGCCAAGGACTGGGAAGGGGCAAAGAGCGTCCAAGGGGGAAGTCGAGCAGCAAGCCCTCTGTAGCACTGACCCAGCTTGATCATTTGTTTGTCTAAAGGCTTCCGCCAATGGGAAAAACAAGGACGTTCCACTTTAGGAATCTCAAAAAAAAAATCTGAAATCAGGTCAAAGCAAGGGTTGGGTGTAGGGGGAAGGGTGAGCGGCATGGTGGGCTGGAATCATTCCCATATTAGCAACAGGGAAAAGTCTCCATATTGAGCAGAGAATGATGCATTGTCCTCTTATTTTAAATTTCAGGGTCCCATAGACACCAAACAATTGTTAATAAAATCACTAGCAGATTTGCAAATAGCCTTGGGCTGGCTGTGATGGATAGAATCCAACCAGTCACTGCATGTGGTTCTCCGTCATTGGGGGAATTCCACTAAACCCCAGCGAGTCCATCCATCCACCCACCCAATCCACAACACAGCAGGCAGGCCACTATCTCAGTTAATAGTAACCCATCCCAGTCTTCGGTCAGTCCAACAATTTCCCTGCTGCCGTCTCTCAAACTCATCCCCTCCACCACATTATTTTTGCAGCTGATAATTTCACCACATAATTGAATTGTGTACAACCACACACAGACATACACACACACACACATACAGAACTACAACAAAACACACTAAATTTTGTCATCACATCTGGTGGCAGATAACATCAGCATCCTCTGTCAATACACCAGGGGTTTTAAACGTAATGGTGACCAAACTTCTCAGATAGTGTCCCTTCACCAGATTCCCTTTATTTACCAATTCGATTTCTCTCCTGAAGTGCTTCAGGTACAATGTCAGAATCTGCAGTGCCAGTAGCCGACACTCCTCGGTATAGTAAGAAGTCACAAACACATAATCAGAACTCTCATTCACTTCGCAAAGGGTTAGAGGCCTGAAAGCCAGTGGCTTTTGCTACCAAATAAACCTGTTGGACTTTAATCTGATGATGTGAGACTTCTTACTGTATTTACCTCAGTCCAATGCCAGCATCTCCACATCACTCCTCAATATATACATACATATATACAGGTGAGGCTCCCTGTTTGAGCAGGCAATGGTTGCCTCAATCAGGGAGCTCATACTCCAAGGAGCCAACCTCATGGGCCTTGCTGAATCATTACAGAGACAAACTCAGAATCCAAGCACTGTACTAGTCACATCATTATCAACAGATGCCATCAAGGCACAGCAAGACTCAACCTCCCAGCTGCTTCAACTCCCGTATGATTGAATAAACAAACAATGTCACAAGTAAGCTTACATTAACACTGCAATGAAACTACTGTGAAAATGCCCTGGTGGCCACACTCTGGAGCCTGTTTAGGTTCAGAGGGAAAACTGAGCATAGCCAATGCACCTAACCAGCACCTCTTTCAGACTGTGGGAGCAACACCCAGAGGAAACCCACAAAGACACAGAAAGAAAGTTCAAACTCTGCACAAACTGAGGCAGGAATTGAACCCAGGTTCCTGGTACTGTGGGACAACAGTACTAACCACTGTGACACCATGCAGTCCTATTAATTAAGGAGGCCAAGTGACAGGGGAGATGTTTGGTAGAAAAGAAAACCCAAGGTTAAAGTTGTAGGAGAGAGCAGAAAAACCAAGAAATACTGATTAGCTGACGCCAATAAAGTGTATTTAATCTCTGTTCCTGGGCACCAGTGTAGATTTAGAATGTTGCTTTACCTAATCCCTGTTTAGATACCGGTGGAACTAAAGTCAGATTTTCAGATACCTCGCTCTCTGGCTGATCTTTCAGAAGGTAGTCGAGATAGCAAAAGCACGTTATCCAGCAGGGAAATCAGTGACAAAGCTCTCTAATTGGAGCTGGTAGACCAAGTGCCAAAATTACCATTGGACTGACTCCCCACTTGAATATTTCGAGGTTTCTAAACTGCAGCCTTCACATCAGTGTACTGATTGTGAAATACATTAATAGGAAATACTGAATAAATGTGTGGGCATCAATTATTGAGGTTGGATTTTTGTCGTTGTCTACATTCGCACATTTTATGAAGCAGATGCAGAAATGAATTCCATCTGTTGTATTTAAAAATGAATATTTACTGAAACAAATACACATCAATTATATGGTGCTTTGGAGAGAGTATTAGTGCATCCAAACCTCAGCATGCTGAGGCAGCTTGTTTGATCTTGATTTAGGTGGCACAGTGATTAGCACTGCTGCCTCACAGTGCCAGGGACCTGGGATCACTTCTGGCCTTTGGTCACTGTCTGTGCAGAGTCTGCACATTCTCCCCATGTCTGCATGGGTTACCTCGAGGATGTGCAGGTTAGGTTGATTGGCCCCGCTAAATTTTCCCTTACTGGGGACTAGTGGGGTAAATATGGGGTTATGAGGATATGGACTGGGTGGGATTGTTGTCAGTACACACCACACTGGCACAGTGGTTAGCACTGCTGCCCCACAGCATTACGGACCTGGGTTCAATTCTCGGCTTGGCTCACTGCCTGTATGGAGTTTGCACGTTCTCCCCATGTCTGCATGGGTTTCCTCCAGTTTCCTCCCACAGTCTGAAAGACGTACTGGTTAGGTGCTTTGGCCACGCTAAATTCTCCCCGAGTGTACCCGAAAGGTGCTGGAGTGTTGTGACTAAGGGGTTTTCACAGTAACTTCATTGCAGTGTTAATATAACTTGTGAAACTAATAAATAAACTTAAACTTAATACTGTAAAATAACATTGACACACATCCTATTTCCTCCATCTTCTTTCCTTAGTGGGAACTTTGTTTTTGACCTCTCCCTGTCCTCGTGCATTTTTTTTTGTTAAACCACTCTGTCTCTCTCACTTCTCCCAGGGTTTTTACGCTCTTTGAGTTTTCACTCATTGTGTGGGCATGTGGTATCTTTGGATTTGTACATGGGCCTCACTAAGCAAATACTTTAAATCGTGCAGGTGTGACATTTCCCAGACAGTGCAGGAGGCACAAAGTTCATCAAGTCTTGGAGGTGCCAGCCACAGAGCTCAAGACAAAATTTAGTCTTAATTTAGTCACAAGAGCTTGGAGTCTCTCTTTTTTTTTGGTGGTGCACTTGAGATCTTCACAGCACGCCAGTGCACCATGATACACTGCTTAGGCACTCCTGACCTAGACAGAGTGCAAACCTGCCCTTGTGGTTAAGAGACTGCTAGTGTGACTTGCCAGGAAGGGAGTGAGCATTTGGGAGTGCCCATGGAGGTATTGCCCATGGAAGCAGCACCCCCAGCAAGTATCAAAAGAGTCAGGGGAGAATGAGGTGGGCGGAGGTCACGGAAGGGAGAAGACTTAGCAAAAAGAATCTATCCAACAGGGAGCAGCCCAGCAATTTAAAACACAGAATAGTTACGTTCTGAATACTTCGAGAATACAGATCCCTGCCCCTGGCAAATACCAAAGTGCCCATCTGAAAAACATCATTCATCACTGGGGAGTTTGCTGCTGTGACTGCAGTCAGCTTAATGCCATGTTTTCCTGTTTTCTCAATGCTTTAATGAGTAGGTTGGATCATTGCTCAGAGCCGTACGTTTCTCTGACTCCAGAGACAGAAAAAAAAAATGGTGTTGTTTCTGAGGCAGCCCCCCGTGGTTTTGCTCTGCTGAGTCTCTGTCTGTGGTTTCACATTCCATCACTCCAGGGCAGTACCGTGGAGAGATTTGAAATTCTAACGCATTAACCCCAATCCTGCCATGCTCCACCTGCCCACACTCATTACAGGAGGATGCAGCCAAGGAGTTTGTCCACTGTAACTGCAACACCACCCTTTTCTTCCCTTCTTCCCAAAATGTGTAATGCGCAACAGAAAATACTTGGCACTGTATCCCAATACATGTGACAATAATAAATCGAATAAATAAGATGTGGGACTCAAGTAACTAGCAGATTGTCTTACACAACATCATCCCACGTCCAGTTCCAAATCGAGACTTTAAAACATTGCATTCCAGTTGAGACCCTCTGCCCTCGAAAGGTCTCTGCCAAAGACAAGCCTACTTTGAAATGTCTCTGGCACACTCACAACGAAGCATGTTTATTGTCAGATTTTGCTCCCTCACAGCAGCCTTTTGAACCTCTTTGTCTTCCCAAATTCAACCTTTCCCATACTTAGCCAAACCAATCCTTCACGCACTTAGCCCGCAGATAGCTACTGCCCATTTGAGTACAAAAAGTATCACAAATGAGCCCAAGCCTGTCCTCACCCAAAGGGATGGGATGGTACAATGTAGAATGGTTAGCACTGCTGCCTCGCAGTGCCAGGGGTTCAATTCCGGACTGTCAGTGTGGAGATTGCACATCCCCCCCATCTCTGCGTGGGTTTCCTCCAGGTGCTCCGGTTTCTTCCCACAAGATCAGGATGATTGGCCTCGCTAAATTGACCCAAGTATCGGGGATTAGCAGGGTGGGATTATCAGGGATAGAGCCCGAGTAGGATTGTGGTTGATGCAGACTCAAGGAAATGACCCACGCACCCCCTCCCAACCACCCGATGGTTGCCTGGGAATAAGGAAACTCATTGCCCTCAGTTAAGATCAACTAATTCAGCACAGAATTGGAATCAACGTAGCAAGTTCCCTGTCCTGTGAGACCCTCTCTCTTCAGGTCAGTCATTTCGGGACAGAACGAGATTCAACGTAGGTGGTTTCCTGAAAGACCTTTTGGTACACAGCCATCAAGAGGAGTTCGATTTGGAATTGACGCCTAGGCGTTGGGCAGCACGTACAGAGGTCTGAGAGAGATAGTCTTTGGAGCTAAAAATCCCTACCTTCCTCTTGGTGAAACTTCATTGTAAACACATCCTAGTATAATTATAGATTATCAGATTAACCGTCGAACCAGATTATTTAGACCTCCTTGACTGGTGCCAACCAGTCTGACAGTTAGGTCTGTCTTTAACGTGTAGAGTTTGTTTAGCTCAGAAAAACAAGAGTTATTGAAAATATCCAATATGATATTGGACCCCTGCCAGATTCGACCTACAATTGGATCTTATACAAAAGCTAAGATTATCAAATTCCTCCCCAGATATCACCCACTAATCTTTTTCTACAAAGAAAACAACACCGGCTAAATGGAAGGTTCCCATTACTGTCAAAAGTCAACCAAATCCAAGGACACCCAACAATCCAGGGAGAGCAACATGTATGGACACGGGACTTCTATACAATTATCTCACCCACTCCATTCCATGCCTTTTGTCCAATAATGCTACTTCTATCTCAGTTACTTCCGATTTTGAGAGTGAAGGACATTCCACAGCACGCTGGTCTGTAATTAGCTGTAAAAAAAAAGGGTGCACAAAGCCCAGGAGGGGCCCAGGCAGAGGAAATGGGTTGGGACATACGGGACTACACAAATTCCCCACAGTTAGAGACTGACAGACTCTCTCTTCTTCTCTGCACAACAGCAGCTATTCCCAAACTGGAGCTACTTATTTGGGACGTAGGTTAATGATTTATCAAATTCCCACTTCATCTCACTTGCCCAATTGAAACAGGATTGTGTGTTTCAACAAAAGGACCTTTGGTTTAGTTTCAAAATTTACTTTTTAAGTAGTCTTACATTAACACTGCAATGAAATGACTGCGAAAACCCCCTAGTCGTCACATTCTGTCACCTGTTTGGGTATAGAGAGGGAGGATTTAGCATGGCCAATGCACAAATCAGAACATCTTTCAAATTCTGGGAGGGAACCCAGAGGAAACCCATGCAGACACAGGGAGAATGTGCAAACACAGAGTCACCCACGTGAGAATCGAACCTGGCTCTGCGAGGCAGCAGTGCCAACCACTGTGCCACCTTGTGGTATGCCATCCCTTCCACTTTTTTGCACTAAAAATGAAGATCCCCTATTCGCCACACTCCAGTGCCTATTCGGGTACATCGAGGGAGAATTTAGCATGGACAAAGTATCTAATTTTAAAAGAGGACAAATACCAAATGACCCTTTGATGTTACAAACATCAGGAGACCAGTGCAGCCCTCTCATAGCTGGTTTTGCACTTAACCAGAGTGCATGACGGGTTTTGGAATAAGAATAGAAGAAACATGCATCCTTATCCCATGTCAGGAAAGGCAATCTGTTTTGGAAATCAAGAGGCAGTGAAATGTCAAGTTGACCCAATTGAAGTTGGCGGGTTCTGTAGGGAATTAGGGAAAACCAATGTAGTCATTTTCTTTCTCGCGCTGGGAATAAGGTTCAGCCAGGCTAACGAGTTTAAATTAGGAATCAGCAATAAGAAAAGAAGGGGAATTTTATTTACCCCAGAGAGTGGTTCCCAGGGAAGAACAGGATAGCAGACACGGTAAATGTAACGGGACAATTGGACATGTTTATGGAACAGGAACTGCTCAAAGGAAATGGAGAGTAGATAGGTTGAGCCTTCACAAAAAAGGGGACAGACTCATTGACCTCTTCCTGTGGCTAAAAGTGACATTGTTGGCAGTGAGGACGGAAATTAGCCTCACCGGCGCAGTTAAACCAAGAGATCAGAACTAAATACTTCACATTCCAGCCTCACTGCAGGAGCAAGTGAAGTTATATCCCCCCAGGTTTCTTGAATTCATTTCACCCACAACTCAGTCAAAAGTGAGGACAATGAGAGTGACAAATACAAACCCACTCTCCTGTTACCACACAGTAAAATTGCCTGAACTCACAAGGAGTGGGGGAAGGGGAAGAATCCAGTAACAGGGAGGCAGGGACTGTGGAATGTCTGTTTATTATATATGGTGATGGAATTTCACATATGCCTAGAAATAGGGAGGGTCTCCAGTAAATCACCGATGAGTGATGAAGGCCACGTCTCATTAAACAAACTCACTGCACAACAGTGCCCATTGTCCGATGAATTCTTTCCAAAACTATCTATCCCTGCCCCCTTTGTCTCCCACCCCCCCGGCAACATATAACGTTCCCTCATCAAAATTTAAAGCATGGCTGTGTTCGGTGAACAGTGCTCTCTCAGCCAGGCACCTTGCTTCCAGTGTTGCATCAGAATGAAAGTGGTTCCTGAGACTAGAACCCAACGCAACAGTCCACCAGTGCAATTTAAGTCAAGCAAAACAAAGAAGGGAATTGTACACACAAACGCACACCGACGCCACACAAAAAAGGGACTGATCTCTGACTGAATTGAGTCTAAATTCAAGCAGATTGTCTACAAAATGCCCTTACACGTGAATCAATAATCTCTCCCCCAGTGTCAGTAAAACAAAGGAGATAGTCATCGACTTCAGGAGGATATGCTGCCTCAACGGTGATGAAGTGGAGATTATCAACAATCTGTTCTGGTTCTGCCATACGGTTAAGAAACACCCCTACTTTCTCAGGAGGCTGAGGAAATTCAGCATGTCCACTAAGACTCTCATTAATTTTTACAGACGCACCAATGAAAGCATCTTTTCTGGAGATATCACAGCTTGCTATAGCTCCTGCTCTGACCAATAAATGACAGTGTTGTGAACATAGCCCAGTCCGTCACACAAACCAGCCTCTCACCCATTGATTCTATCTATACTGCCTTAGAAAAGCAGCCAGCATAATCAAGGACCCCATGGGCACTCTCTCTTCCACCCTCTACCATGGACACGAGAAAAAGACACGAGTCTTAGGTCACATACCAATCGACTCGAGGACAGCTTCTTCCCTAAAGTTGTCAGATCTTTGAAAGGTCCTATCAAACGTTAAGCTGATCTTTCTCGTCTGCCTACCCGCAACTGCAACATTATATTCTGCACCCTATCCTTTTCCCCTTTGTAGTTCATGAACAGTATCTTCTGCCTATAAAGCGTGCAAACAGCATTTTATACAGTATCCCAGCACATGGGACAATAAATCAAATCATACCTACATAATATAATGGACACTCCCAACTTAATTTCAAACATTAGATGTGCGAGACAAGCCGAACATTGGGTCAGGGATGGAATGCAAGAGATAATTACAACTCGAACTTCAGTATTCAAAAAGATCAGTAATATAATTGTTAACAAAAATATTTGAAACAAAGCAAAGGGGATGAATCTGGAACCACATACTAATGCATAGATGAAGTGCAGCTCTTGAGATACGTATTATCTTAGTTTCCTCAGCCCCAGTCCCTCACAAAAATTAAATTCTCACTTTTTTTAAAAAAAAGACAGGAGACTGAACTGGAGAACATTTAGCAGCACTTACCTTGGCAAGTACCATTCACGACCTCGTACGCAGCCTCACACACACATTGACCGACTGGGACCAGCCACTCGCCATCACTGTTGCAGTGCATCTTTGGTGGTTCTTGGGCCACCGCGTGGTCAACACAGGTCCCGATGACTTCAGAGGGCGCTTGAGAAGCTTCCCCGGCTATCGTTTCTGGAAAGGCAGCCATGTTGCGGACGTTGGCCGGGCACTTCTTGTAGTACACGCGCACGGACAGCAGCGCGACACAGGCGCCGACATCTTGAAAGGCCAAGTAGAAGCCTTTCTGCTTGAGCGGGCCAACCGCGCGCACCTCCACGTTAATCTTCACTTTTCGCGAGCTTACATCCTCTTGTCTTGTGACTTCATCGGGCGCGATGGTGTCAATCTTTTTGAACTGCGTCTTCCGGAAGATTGTCCCAAAATCGTAGTCCGACTCGGCGTAGTAGAGGTTGAAGGTCTCCTTGCAGGAAGTCTCAACGGGGAAGCTGTTGCAGTCTCGCACGGTGAACTTGAGCTCGACGAACACGCGCTGCACTTCTCCGCGGTAGATCCAATTGGTCCGTAACCAGTTGTCCTGATTGCCTTCAGCCACATTGCACACACTGTACATGTATATGGGTGTGTCATTCCATACAGTCTGGAGAAGATCCCACTTTAAAACAAAAACCAGAGAAAAGAAACACACATGATCAGCTACTTAAAACTGGAAGTTATTTGTTCCCCAACTCCCACATCTTCTCTCTTCCTCCCTACTCCTGAAGATTACAACTTAATAAAGTCCAGTAGGAGTGACCTCCTGTGCGCCACTGGCATGTAACTATTCACAACCAGTCTTAGCAGATCACCAAGCCCAGCTCTGTTCTCACCCAATACTTACACTTTCCTACATGAATCTCTGCGTGGGCAGCATGGTGGCACAGTGGTTAGCAGTGCCTGGGACCCAGGTTTGATACTGGTCTCGGGTGACTTGTGTGGAGTTTGCACATTCTCCCTACGTCTGCATGGGTTTCCTCCCACAGTCCAGAGATATGCGGGTTAGGTTGAGCGGCCATGCTAAATTGCCCCTTGGAATCCCAGGATGCACATCTTAGGGGGATTGGCCATGTTAAAATTGTCCTGTGTAGGTTAGGGATATTAACAGTGTAAATACTTTGGGTCACGGGGATAGGGCCTGGGTTGGATGCTCTGTTGGAGAGTTGGTGCAGACTCAATGGGTGTCCTTCCATACTGTCGGGATTCTATGAATCACAGGATGCTGATTTGACAAAAAACCAAGATGGTGTACTCCACTCTCTAACCATGGGAGTGACAAGAAAAGTTAAATCAATCCTGTTGAGACAGATGTCCAGCTTATTACTGTGACCTTCTAAACTTTGGTCAGTAAGTGCACAGTGAACGCGTTTAATTGCATTTAAAGGTGATGCTTCCAGAGTGGGATGGCCTGTAAACACTCCCAGTTATAGAAGGCAAGTGGTCATGGAGGTAAATCCCTGAGAGAATCATTGCTTCTTCGGAAGATGCAGCCATTGGAAGGGGGCAGAGGGAAAGATCACAGTGGATTTTATTTCCAATGTTCCATGCCAACAACCATTCCACTTTAATCAAACATCCCACCCACGTCATCTTTCCGTAGGCTTTCAAATAACCAACTGGAACCCTCCCTCGACTCAATTAAAAACTCATTGCCAGGTGGAGAGTGGAGATGGGTCGGAGTGGTGCTGCGGTGAGGGAAAGGTTGCCCAGCCAGTGATGGTACTTACAGCTGCATTATACGGATCCGTCAACCAACCAAGCTCACCATGAGCAGAGGCAAAATCCAACAGGTCAACTGAAAGACAAAAAGATACAAGAGCGTGTTAGAATGAGCAAACGAGAATCCATCCCACAATTGCTAGTTAAAAACACTCCACAAAAGTCAAATACAGAGAGTATCCAACAACATTTAGCTATTTTTCTATTCAGTTAGGTATTGGATGGAATCACTCAGATACATGAAATACAGAGATATGTCACAGTGCAGAGCGTCCAAAAATATCCAACTCCGATCAACCGGAGTGTTTTGCTGAAGACTTTGGAGGTGACTGTTTAATATTCAATGGACTCAAGATTGATATGCAGTTGCACAAAATGCAAGCCATTTGCGGAGAACATGAGTTAAGATCGTGGGTTTCCTCCCAGAGTCCAAAGATGTGTACGTGTAGCCATATAAGTGCATGAGGATGGGGAGCCTGCATGAAACACTCTTTTGAAGAGTTGGTACAGATTTGTAAAAACAAGAGCAGGAGTAGGCCAATTTGCCTCTTCAAGCCTGCTCAACCTTGATCATAGAATTCAATATCCTGATCTCTCTTTCCACCCCCCATATTGCTTGATTCCTTTAGTCCCAAGAACTATCTAATTCGTCCTTGAAATCATACGTTTTGGCCTCTCTTACTTTCTGTGGTAGTGAATTTCACACATTCTGATGGGCCAAATGGCCTCTGTCTGTACTGCAGGGACTCTATGGAACATCAGAACATCAGCGAAAGCACCAGCAGAGACCCAAATCGTGTTCATCCTGTGTCAATATTCCCCTCAGAACTTTCTCTCATTCACGTTAGGCACCAAATGCCACATCGAAGGAACATAGTGACGCAGCGGTAATACCCCAGGATTAGAGCTCTAGAGAACTTTGCTAATGCTCTGGAGACCTGGATTCAAATCCCACCATGGCAGCTGATGGAATTTAAATTCAATTAATATAATCTGGATTATAATACTAGTCTCAGTTAACAGTAATAATTATCAGTCATGGTAAAAACTCAGATTCACTAATATCTTTAAGGGAAGAAATCTGCTGTCTTTATCTGGTCTGGCCGACTTGTGATCCAGACCCACTGCAATGTGGTTGACTCTTAATTGCCCTCTGAAATGGTCTAACAAGTCACTCAGGGGTAATTAGGAAGGGCCAACAAATAGTGACCCAGCCAGAAACGTTCATACCCCGTGAAAGAATTTTTTAAAATTCCTACACTCCTTGTTTCTCCATCCTCATTCCATTGAGGAAGAATTACTGCACTGACTCCTATCCCAGGTGTCAAAAGCTGGGAAATTCCTTGCATTTCTACATTCCTTTTTCTCGCCATAACTTGTCACCCATATTTGGCATCACATCATCAATATTTTTTGGGTTGATTCTGTCTCCCTGTCTCTTAAATCTGAGAGCACATACCAGCCAACTCAAGAACAGCTTCTTCCCTACTGCCAGAGCTGTGGACAAAGTTCATTTATTAATGTCACTAAGTTAACGCCACAATGAAGTTACTGTGGAAAAATCCCCCTAGTCACTACACTCTGGCGCCTGTTCAGGTATATTGAGGGAAATTTAGCACGGCCCACGCACCTAACTAGCATGTCTTTTGACCTGTGGGAGGAAATTGGAACACCCAGAGAAAACTCATGCAAACCTCAGGAGAATGTGCACACACAGAGACCCAAGGCTAGAATTGAACCCACGTCCCTGGTGTTGTGAGCTAACCATTGTGTCACCGTGCCCCCCAATAACAGGAATGGATCAATTATACATTATGCTAATCTTTCTCTTCACCCTATCTGCAACACCATATTCTGCATCCTTTCCTCCTCCCCTATGTACTCTATGAATGGTATGCTTTGTATAGCACGCAAGAGACAATACTTCTCACTGCTAAAGTTAATTTATTCGTCACAAGTAAGGCTTACATTAACACTGCAATGAAGTTACTGTGAAATTCCCCTAGCTGCCACATTCGAGCGCCTGCTCGGGTCAATGCACCGAACTAGCACGTCTTTCAGAACGTGGGAGGAAACCAGAGAACCCGGAGGAAACCCATGCAGACATGAGGAAAACGTGCAAATTCCACACTGACAGTGACCCAAGCCAGGAATTAAACCCCGGTCCCCGGTGCCACGAGGCAGCAGTGCTAACCACTGTGCCACCCTATCTGTATTCCAACACACGTGACAGTAATAAATCAAGTCAATGGCATCCCGGCTTCTTAATTTAAAAACACCCGCAAAAAATCTCATCAAATCAAATTTCTGCCCAAGATAAAATTGCACAGCACTGACACCCTTCGCCATTACCCTCTACTCTCCCCCCTCTCACACACACACGGATACACTGACATCTGCAGCTTATTAGGAAGTGCCCTCAAAGCAAAATGCAGCGTGACCCCTGAACCTCACAAAAGTTGATTCATGTCAATAAACGGGTGCCGACGGTCCCTTTCCTGTAACAGACAATCTCCTTTTCAGTGTTACTCACAGACAACCTGTCAGACCTGATCAGTGCCCGATCCACACTCGGCCTTTGAACATTTCAGCGGGCTGTCAGTAGAATTCCACGGAGTCCATCATTAAATAAGATGAGAGGACTCTTGTGTAAAACTATCCAGAAGCCAGCAGAACAAAAGACGACAAGGGTAGAAAGACGTGCAAAAATTACCCACACCCCGTCAAAGCCACCTCTCCTTATCCCCCCAAACGCCCAACCAATTTGTATCCCCTTCTTATCCCGAGAGCAACAATTTTATTGGGTTTACATCCCACAAGAGTTGATGCCAGCCGTTAGTCTACCCAGGCCTTTATTTGTCAGCCTCTGTGAGGATTATCCCTCAGTGGTGATGAGAAAGTCAACTCTGTCCCTCCCTATCCAGCTTCAGGATATGGAATTTCAGGAACAGAACACATGGCTGATGTAATAACCATCCCGTCCCTCCAAATCTCAGATCCAAGTTAAAATCCAATCAACATGAGGGAGGGATCTGGGACTTTCCTCACCTTTTTGGCACAATACCTCAACCAACAGATGTTCTGACTTGTTAAGTTGTCAAGGGAGCCACTTCGGAACTGCAAATGTCAGAGTTTGGGCTCATTCCTTGGCCCATGTGAATGCCTGAGATCACTGCAGCCCCTGGTTCAATTCCCAACTTGAAATCCTACCCTACCCCCCCTCCCTCCCCAGACACTTCAGAATCATTTCTATCTGGAAGCTGACAGGTCTGAGACATTTACTTTCATTCTGTCTCCGCAGACACTGCCAGGCCTGCTGGGTATTTCCAACATTTCCAACTCCCACTGCCTGACAGTATTGTGGTTTTAGAATTAGAAGAGAGAGAGACACAGAGAGACAGAGAGACAGAGAGACAGAGAGACAGAGAGACAGAGAGACAGAGAGACAGAGAGACAGAGAGACAGAGAGACAGAGAGACAGAGAGACAGAGGAGAGACAGAGAGACAGAGAGACAGAGAGACAGAGAGAGACAGAGAGAGACAGAGAGAGACAGAGAGAGACAGAGAGACAGAGAGACAGAGACAGAGAGACAGAGAGACAGAGAGACAGAGAGACAGAGAGACAGAGAGACAGAGAGAGAGAGACAGAGACAGAGAGACAGAGACAGAGAGAAGCTGGTTGAAGATGACACATGGATTTGAGAAAGGGTGTAGGAACCAAAAGCACCTTTTATTGAGGAAGTTACTCACCAAAGGGAGGGAGAGGCTTGTGGTCTATGACTGGTTTGTCCACACAGAGCTGCAACTGACAACAACAAAATCCCATATTGTAGATGGGCAGCAGTAAAAAGAGCATCACCTCGTGCCTCACAGAACAGCACAGAGGAGGAAGTTACTTGTTCACCTCCTTAAATATTTCCAAACAGCCTGGCATTAAACACTCCAGCTCCAGTCAGACTTCACTTAAGGAGAAGGGTCTTGGACAGGAATTAGGGGATAGGACAGATAGGCCGAACTACTCTGCAGAAGCTCTACTTTCCCCAGCTATTCATTACTTCTCCTTGGCTAATTTTACATTCTCTTCTGCCCTTGGTTGCTGTCCCTCACCTCCACTGCCCTTTTTAATTAGGGTCAAAAGTAGGCTTACATTAACACTACAATGAAGTTACTTTGAAAATCCCCTAATCACCACACCCCAGTGCCTGTTCAGATACACAGAGAGAATTTAGCATAGCCAACGTACCTAACCAGCACATCTTTCCAACTGTGGGAGGAAACCAGAGCAGCCAGACACGGGACAAGCGTGCAAACTCCACACAGGCGGTGACCCGAGGCCAGAATTGAACCTGGGTCTCTGGTGCTGTGAGGCAGCAGTGCTAACCTCTGTGCCACCATGTCATTAAGGAGAACAGTCCCAGTCTCTCACCTACATTTCTCAGTTTTAGTAAAAGGGAAATACATCTTTAAGCATCTGTTGAGAATAAGCAATCTAACAAATTTAGATTCATCACTCAACAAACGACATTACAGCAACTTCCACTGGCAAAATACAACATATTTGCAGTACAGAAACAATCCATTCTGGCCAAATAGTCCTCTCCCAAGTGTATGCTCCACACAAGATTTCTTTATTTAATATTCCTTTCTCCAATGTATTTACCAGTTTCCTCTTAAATATTGACATTCTTTGACTCACCCAAGTCATGTGGTAGTGAATTCTGTGTGAAAATTTGCATTGGGGAGGCAATGGCCTAATGGTATAACCACCAGACTGTTAATCCAGGAACTCAGCCAATGTTCTGGGGACCTGTGTTCGAATCCAACCACAGCAGATGGTGGAATTTGAATTCATCGTTTAAAAAAAAAGCTGGAATTAAGAATCTACTAATGACCATAAATCCATGTTGGGAAAACCCATCTGGTTCACTAATGTTCTTTAGGGAAGTAAATCTGCCGTTCTTGCTTGATCTGGACTACATGTGACTCCAGAGCCACGGCAATGGGGGTTGACTTTCAACTGCTCTCTAATAGCAACAGGGGATGGGCAATAAATGGTGGCCAGACAGTGATGCTCATGTCCCACGACTGAGTATTAAAAAAACTTCCATGATTATTTTATATTTATAGCCCCTGGTCTCTAGTTTAGCGAGTCCCTTGATAATCTCAGAGAGCTCTTATCAGGTCATTCGCTTCTCTAGAGAAAAGAGTCGCAGCTTTCCAATGTTTTCTGATGGGTAGAACCTCTCAATTCTGGTATCTAATAATAATTTCTCCAATGCTTCTGTATCATTTCCATTCATTTGGAGACTGAAGATTCCATACAGGTTTCACATGACTCTCCCTGCTTTTTAATTCCATCTCTCGAAAAAAAATCCCCAGCGCTTTGACTTTTTTTTAATTGCCTCATTAACGTGCACATGGTGTATTTAACACGAGACATTTCGTCGAGAAATTATACAGGGAACAGATGCCAAGTCAAGAGGGAGAGGTCAATAAAGGTTAAGTCACAAAAAAAAAAGGGAAATGGGTCTCGCAAAGATTCTAAAAGAGACACAGGAAGATCATTATAAAAGCAAATCACTGCGGATGTTGGAATCTGAAACAGAAAATGCTGGAAAGTCTCAGCAGGTCTGACAGTACCTGTGGAGAGAGAATAGAGCCAATGCTTAGAGTCAGTCCTTCAGAGAGACTCGAAACGTTGGCTCTATTCTCTCTCCACAGATGCTGTGAGAACTGCTGAGATTTTCCAGCATCTTTTCTGATTTAGCATAGGACATCTGTTGACAGCAGAGTGTGGCAATGTATCTCATGAGGTTCTCCAGAAATCCCCCCCATCTGAATACAGTCACAGAAATGGGAACCTTTGGGGAAGTTCACGTGAAAAGGTTATTTAGGTTGGGGTGAGTAACATGAAATCAGCAGCAAAACCTTTCAAATAGATTAAAGGTAAAGTCACCATAGTCCCAGATGACCAGAGGCTGCTTACTCCTTTGGAGGGGGGAGACCTGACTGGTGGTGATTTAACCAAAGGATCGCCCACACCTCAGGTGAGGGGCAAGATTGAGAAGGCAACCCCAGGCAATACAAGAATTAAAACACATATTTGGGTAGGAGATTTTGGACTGATCTAGGCAACCACAGGGACCCCTCCTCGCGGTAAAAAGAAAAGTTTCAAGAATCTAAATTGAAAGTTTTAAATGGAAAATGCCAGAGATAAAGAGTAAGTCAGCATCTCCACTGCATCCTGCTGGGAGACTTCTTTACAAAACTGTAGCCCATCTTTTTCTATTCTAATGGGAGCATTAGAAAAAGGTGTTTCCAAAATTCTCTGCCTTTGGTTCAAGTAACAAGTTGCATGGAAGTGTTATTTCGCCACTGATTCCCAAGTCAATCAAAGAAGCCTATGATTCAATCTTTTTGACTAACCAATTAAACTAAATCAAATTAACTGAGGGACAAATTAAAAGGGACAGCTCCCAGAAAGGGAACCACCCCAAACAAAAGACAAAGAAGAAAGGAAACTTAAAACTTCAAACTAAAATGTGATTAAAGGCATCGATAATACACCCCAGCCTCTGCGGTGCCCCACAGGCATGGAAGTCATCGACAGTGTCCTCGTACACTGCATGCTCCCTCTCTAGGGACACCTGCCCATGAATGTAGCCCTGGTAGAGAGGCTGATAGTCAAGTCGAATGACCCCATCAGTCGATTGCTGCCTACCAATTCCCTACTCAAGAACAAACACGCTGCCCAGACTAACAGTACAGATAAAGAAGTCCGACAATGCCTCTACTTTCTCAGGAGACTAAGAAAATTTGACATGTCCACTATGACTCTAACCAACTTTTGCAGATACACCATAGAAAACATCCTTCCTGGGGATGCATTCTAGTATGGCTCTGCTTTGTCCAAGACTGCAAGAAACTACAAAGGGTCATGAACGAAGCCCAGTCTATCACACAAACCAGCCTCCATCCACTGACTGTGTACACTTCCTGCTGCCTCGGAAAGCAACCAGCACAATCAAGCACCCCACACACCTCGGACGTTCTCTCTTTCACCTTCTTCTGTCAGGAAAATGATACAAAAGTCTGAAACCAACCGACTCAAGAACAACTTCTTCCTGTCAGATTTTTGAATCGACCTACCTCATGTTAAGTTGATCTTTCTCTATACCCTAGCTATGAATGTAACACTACATTCTGCACACTCTCCTTATCTTCTATATGAATGATATGCTTTATCTATATAGCACACAAGAAACAAACTTTTCATTGCATACCAATATATGTGACAATAATAAATTAAATCAAATCAGTTCCATTCAGTTTTCATTCCGATGGAATAAGATGTTTCCAAAATTCTCTGCCATTTGTTCCTGTAGCTAATTATAAGCGAATTCTCTTTCTCCACCAATTCCCTAGTCTAGGACGAGCAAGCTTTCCTTGGATCGTGTGGCCACACATCATGGAATATCATAGGCAAACAAAAATTTAAACGCACACCCTTATTAAGCTGCATTTATTTATTTTATTTATTTATCATTGTCACAAGTAGGCTTACATTAACACTGCAAAGAAGTTACTGTGAAAATCCCCTAATTGCCACTCCAGCGTCTGTTCGGGTACACAGAGAGAATTTAGCACAGTCAATGCACCTAACTAGCACGTCTTTCGGACTGTGGGAGGAAATCGGAGTCCCTGGAGGAAATTCACACAGATACAGGGAGAACGTGCAGACTCCGCACAGTGACCCAAGCCAGGAATCGAACCCTGGTCACTGGCGTTGTGAGGCAGCAGTGCTAACCACTATGCCACCATGCCGCCTAAGCACTTTTTGATGTTCAGATACTCATTGCTAAAGAGCAGTCTTCAACAAATCTCTCAACAGTCAGACATGACAAAACAATTCAGTGAGAACCGTGTTCACAAAATCAGCAGGAGTTTGTCCGAGATTCATACACCAAAGTGATAGAGCTCAAGCAACCCAGGGCGATCACCCTTGTCTGAGAGTTTGGCTTTTGAAAGATACACTTTTGGCCTCAAATCTTTCTCAGCACCCCCACTCCACTTCCCTCCCGGGCTCCAGGAACCATACTCAGCTAGTAACAGGATACCAGGAGCCTTCCCCTGAGAGTTATTGTTGGTTTTGCAGGAAAAGCAGCTCCGCAGCAACATTTCAACATCATTCACATCCTCTCAGCAACACAGGCAAGAGCCAAATGGGAAGAGGCTATGACAAAACAAGGGGAATCTACAGGAACTCCCGCAGCTGCATTTCAACTTCACATTTTCTGAAAACAGGAATCATTCTTGCTCATGGTCAGCAGCATTCCGCCTGGTGTGGCAACAGGATTCGGGGGATGGGTTACACCAAAGGTACAGCCATTCAGGGGAAGGCACTTCAGTTCATTTCATTGCCACCCTTTTATTAAAAGTTAATGTTTATTTATTAGTGTCACAAGTAGGCTTATATTAACATTTCAGGAAATTACTGTGAAAATCACCTAGTCAGCACACTGCGGGGACCTTTCAGGTACACCTAGGGAGAATTTAACATGGCCAATGCACTTAACCAGCATGTCTTTCGGACTGTGGAAGGAAACCCACGCAGACACGGGGAGATGGTGCAAACTCCACACAGACAGACAGTTAGCCAAGCCGGAAATCAAACCCGGGTCCCTGGCGCTATAAGGCAGCAGTGCTAACCACTGCGCCTTTAAGATGCTTAAAGCACATGCCCGCAAAATGAGCCACAACAGGTGGCACAGTGGTTGGCAGCATGGCTGGGTAAGCTGCTCTTTCAGAGGGGGTCAGTGCAGACTCCATGGGTCGAATGGCCTTTTTTCTGCACTGTGGGGATTTTATGGTGGTAAGTTTGCATTTCATTCGATCCAAAACAGACACAATCTTAAATTCTCAGCAAATAAAAAACCCTTTCACAAACCATGAAACCAATCACTGCTGGATGTACAGAAATGTCCACCCAAGGTCTGTGTCTGCGTTCAGCAAACAGGAGGCAGCCTCCTTACAGCTTCAAAGGAGTAAGCTCCTTCTTTGAAATTTAAACCAACACCTTTCAGTTCACACATCAAACATTCAGGACTTTAAACTTCCAAGTGCACTGTGTCCCCTTCTCTCTTTGACCTTTCCATTCCCACCCGGGTCTGAGGAGCTGGACTCGCTGGTACCTACCCACCCACCCGGACAGCCACTGGCTATTCCACCAAGAGTGGCATCACACACAACTTTGATCCCAACGAGCCCACACTGGACAGGAGTGACACAGAGTGGGAGTCGTCCCAATGTGATCAGGAACAGACCCTTCGGCCCACATGTCGGTGCTAGAGGCAATCGCTCTGCATTTGGAAGATGCCAGTCACATCCCCCACAATCCGATCAGAGATGGAAAGGTTCAGCAGGTTTGACATTCAGGTGGCAATCCATCCCAGAGTGTGGAATTCTGATGGAGTGTTTAGCTACTGCAGGATTTTAATCTTTTATCAGATACTAGCCCGGCTGCTGAATATCCCAGCATTTTCTGGGAATTTTTTTCCCCCAATTCAACATTTGTAGGTCTCCGTATCTCCGGATACAAGCCCGAGATGTGACCATTTGTTTGAATATGTTACAAGTTTCCCTTTAACACCGAATAGGCAGCAGCTTCTCCACTCCGAGATTTACCTCCGCCCCAACGGAAATTGGATTTGGGGGGTGGGGGGAAAAGAGTGAAACTCATCGGATAACTCTTCCAAAAGGGTGAGTACATGCGCGATGGGCCGAACAGCCTCTATCTGTGCAACAGAAGATCTTCTTCACATGGTCATTTTTAAAAAATTAATGTACAAATAGACAGATTCTCCCTGAGCCCAGGGAGTGGCAGGTGTTAAAAAGGACTGGCACCCAACTTACACAGAGAGAAATCGCAGGTAATTTCAAGTTACAGAAAGAAAAAAATACAGACAATTTAAATGAGAAGGGAAGAAATCGCCGACAATTTAAGTTATACAGAGAGAGAGAGAGGAAGAGAGAAATCGCCGACAATTAAGTTATACATAGAGAGAGAGAGAGAGAGAAATCACAGACATTTTAAGTTATACAGAGAGAGAGAAATCACAGACAAGTTACAGAGAGAGGGAGAAATCGCAGGCAATTTAACTTGAGAGAGAAAAAAAATCACAGGCAATCAGTCCAATTGAAACAGCATTCTTCCAGTATCAACCCAAGTAAAACTCACTCAGAAAAACTTAATCAAATTCCTCATGCCTTTTTTAATATTCTAATAAAGAGTTATAGAAGAGGAATATTGGGACACCTGCCGGATTCTGAGCCCCTGATGCCGATTTAGATAGGGAATGAACACACACACACACACGGACAGGACAGGACAGGAGTGTCCCCAGCCTTCAACAACAGTCCGGGATATATTCAAATTTCCATCCATTCCCCTTCCCCACCACACTCTCACAGACAAAAAGAGAACTGATTTTTTAAAAAACCCTCCGCCTAAATCCACTGGGGAATGAATCGATTTCCTGGGTGGGTGAACATTTAACAGTGGGAGGAAAAAAAGATTAATGTGTGGTTATTTACCTTCTTCTGCCTGGTGTGTGGGCACCACGCTGGAGAGCAGCAGGAGGAGCAGGGTGCCGAGGTGCAGGTGGTGTGGCTGTCCCATGGTGAATGCAGCCCAGGACTCCGGCAAAACTCCAATTGAAACTTTTCAGGAAAACTTTTTTTTTCGAGAGGGAGGGGTGTGGGGAGAGGAGGGAGGAAGGAAAGAGGCGGGGCCTGACTTTCATTCATGTCCCAGTGACGTCACAGGCCCCGCCCCCATCCTATTGAACAATGAGAGTTCTACCTGGAGACATCCAATCAGCAGCCTGCCCAAATTCCTGAGCAGGGTGTCAGTTTCAGGGTCCCCCCCTCCGGAGGGAGTGGGGGCTGGCTCTGTGCCCAGTGCTGGGAGTTGTCTCAGGAGCCTGAGAACTCTGCTGGTTCTCACATAATACACCCTGACTATGCCCTGTCATTTCTCTTCTACACAGGCAGACAGGCCCGGGCAGGTTATACCTTGCGAAAAAAAGAACCTACCCAGGGATCTAATTCTCCAGTTGGAAAGACTTTTGGAGTTAATCCAACACTGAGTCGACTCATCCGCACCTTCCCCTCGTCTCCAACCTGTCTCCGCTCTCTGTTTTCATATATTAAAGTTTATTTAAATGTTATCTGATACTGGTGATACCGGCGGCACAGTGGTTAGCACTGCTGCTTCATAGCCCCAGGTACCTGGGTTTAATTCCCGGCTTGGGTCACTGTCTGTGTGGAGTTTGCACATTCTTCTCGTGTCTGCGTGGCTTTTCTCTGGGTGCTCTGGTTTCCTCCCACAGTCCAAAGATGTGTGGGTTAGGTTGATTGGCCATGCTAAAATTGCTCTTAGTGTCCTGAGATGCATAAGTTAGAGGGATTAGTAGATAAATATGGGGGTAGGACCTGGTTGGGATTGTGGCCAGTGCAGACTTGATGGGCAAATGGCCTCTTTTTGTACTATAGGGTTTCCATGATCAGTGTCACAAGAAGGCTTATATTAATAATGCAGTGAAGTTACTGTGAAAATCCCCTTGTTTTCACACTCCAGCACCTGTTCAGGCACACTGAGGGAGAATTTAGCACATGCAATGCACCTTACCAGCATGTTTTTTGGATGATGGAAGGAAACTAGAGCACCTGGAGGAAAGTTCACACTCATTTGACCATTTCCTCCCAGAACCCCTGCAGTGCAGAAAAAGAGGCCATTCGGTCCATCGAGCTTGCACCCATAACAATCCTACCCAGGCCCTATCCCCACATATTTATCGTAGCTAGTCCCCTTGACACTAAGAGGCAATTTAGCACGGCCAATCCACCTAACCAGCACATCTTTAGACTGTGGGAGGAAACCAGAGCATCCGGAGGAAACCCACGCAGACATGAGGGAAGGTGCAAACTCCACACAGACAGTGACCCAAGGTCGGAATTGAAGCCGAGTCCCTGACACTATGAGGGAGCAGTGCGAACCACTGTGCTGGCCAGTTTATAAGAATGGCTCCGGAAATGAAGGACTTCAGTTGTGTGGAGAGATGGGAGTAGCTGGGATTGTTCTCTTAAAGAGAAGATTGAGATAAAATCTGATTGAGGTCTTTGCAATCATGAGGGGTCTGGACAGAGTAGAAACTGCAACCATCGGAGGAGAGACGAAAAGCATTGGACACTGATTTAAAATGAGATGCCAAAAGAACTAAAGACAACATGAGAGGGGAGGATAAAGTTTTGGCAGTGATTTAGACATGGAATGCACTGCCCAAAATAGTGATGGAGGCAGATTCAATAGTAGCTTTCAAAAGAGTATTAGATCTGTAGAGCAATTTATTACAGGGCTATGGGGAAAAGGCAGGAGAGTGGGTTTAGCTGAATTGTTCTTACAGACTGCCAGCACGAACACAATGGGCTGAATAGCCTCCTGCACTGTTACCATTCTACAATTCCATGGTTTGATTCATCCTTCTCAAACCTTGATTATACACAATAAATCTTAGTCTTTTTTCGCCACATTTCTTACAGTCATGTGGGGAAGTGACCTAAAGAGTATAGGATTGCACAGTGGTACAATGGTCAGCACTGCTGCCTCACTGCATCAGGGACCCAGGTTCAATTCTAGCCTTGGGTGACTGTCTTGAGTGAATTTGCATGTTCTCCCTGTGTCTGCCTGGGTTTCCTCCAGGTGCTCTGGTTTCCTCTCACACTCCAAAAATGTGCAGGTCAGATTGATTGACCATGCTAAATTGGCCTTTAGCGTTAGGGGACCAAAAGGGTAAGTATATGTGTTACAGTATTATTGTCGGTGCAGACATGATGGGCAGAATGGTACCTATTGCACTGCAGGGATTCGATGATTTTATTATGTATAACACTTTAAAATACAAATTGCAGGAAGTTAGACCTGATATACACACTCTTATGTGTGTATATCAGGGCAGGCAGGCAGGTAAAAATAGTGACACCCCAAGAATTTAAATCCTGACTGGGTCTTCTTTTAACTCCCCCAAGCACAAGGGCAAATACCACTCCATTGATATCCAGGTTGTGATTGACTGACCAAGCCAATTGGTCAGGCCTGAAGCTTTCAGATCAATGCAATACATTCGGGCAGCACAGTGTTTAACACTGATGCCTCACAGCACTGGGGACCTGGGTTCAATTCCTGGCTCAGGTCACCATCTGTGTGGAGCTTGCACACTCTCTACACAGGTTTCGTCCCACAGTCCAAAGATGTGCGAGTTAGGTTGATTGGCCACGACAAATTGCTCCTCAATTCCAGGGGACACTAGCAGGGTAAACTTGCAGGATTACAGGAGTAGGGATTGGGTGGGGATGTGGTTAGTGCAGATTCGATGGGTCGAATGGCCTCCTTCAGCACTGAAGGGGTTCTATGAGCCTCTCTGCTTCTTTTGTTATCATGTTTGCAAGCCCCATTTGACATGAAATGCAACTCTCTTCTCCCTTGTCCAATTCTTCACCTACGGGATTGAAGCTTCCTCTGTGGCTGTGTTCGCACCACAGTTAGACTCAGGTTCTCAAACAAGCTTTATTTACTGATCAAACACAGCAACTGAATTACATCAATACTCATTAGTGTCTGAGGCTAAGGAGACGATCAGAGTGCCTCTTAGCTATCGCGATAGCAGAAGCTGCCCCTAAAATAGTTGCAGTGACACACTTTATTATGGCTGAAGGAAAATCTTTCCTCCACTGATGTGGACTGAGCTACAATGTGTTTCCAACATCTTTTGCTTGTTTATCCTTCCTCCACTGTGCCCAGGATTTAGAATCACAGAATGGAATTATACACTGGAATTCTATCACCCCTTTGGCCACGGAATCACAGTGGGGTGGCGGCGGACAATGGAAATGTCCCTTGACCTCGGGCAGGAATTTCCAGTCTCCCTAGAGTGAGGCCATAAAATCCCGCCCTGAACTAGAGTGCAAAGGAAGGCCCATCGAATTTCTCTGACAGAGTATTTTACCCAGAATTTATTCCTGTAAACCCATATATTTACCCCGCTAATTCCTCCTAAACCTCACATTCCGGGGCAATTTAGCACGGCCAATCCATCTAACCGCACATCTTTGGACTGTGGGAGGAAACCGGAGCACCTGGAGCAAACCCACACAGACATGGGGAGAACGTGCAGACTCCACACAAACGGTGACCCAAGCCGGGAATTGAACACAAGTCTCCGGCGCTGTGGGGTAGCAGTGCTAACCATTGAATCATTTACCAGAAGGCTGCTGTCACTTAGGCAAATAGGTCAAATTGACTTCCAGTGCACTAGCAAGATGCCTCAGGGGACAAACCCTGGCGAGTTGCCACAGTTTTTCCGACAGCCTGAGGGCCAATTTGTGTTGTGTTCCTGGGCTCTTTGGACCAGATGCAAGTGTGCTGTCATTTGGTTGCCCAGAAAATGGCTGTAGCAAATTTAATGCCCCAAATATCAGCTCATCTGAGACCAAATGCGAAGAGCAGGAACCAACCTCTGCCAAACAATGCTCAAAATATTTAGCAATCTCTCTTTGCTCTGTGTTATCAATTCAATGCAATTCACCATTCATCCCTGGCGCATTATCATCCCAGTTAGAGTCTTGTTAAAGGTGGAAGTAATTATCTGTGAGAGTGTAAATAAAAAATGTTAAAATCCAGGTCCCCTCACAGACCCAGGACCAATTCATCAATCCCATCCTCCAACCCCAACTCAACATCCACTCAGTTCAAACCTGCATGACCGAGTCTTACGATAGATTTTCCGACTCCCAAAGTTTTGATTATTTTTTTTTGCCATTCGGGGATGTACTCACTAACTTTAAATCCAGGTAGGTTTTCAGTAATCTGTCCAGGATAATTAATGGAACAAACATCCCGGTGATTAGCTTTAACGACTCAAATTATCCTGGGCCTCGATAGGATTTCAGCTCCCATCGATAATTAAAGAGCAGCACAACATCTGGCCTCATTTTAATGATATGTTATCAAGTAAATTCATTCCAAAGAAACAAATAATTAACAATCATGTAATACTTATCATTTATAACACATTAACCTTTTTAAATCATAGAATCCCTTCAGTGCAGATTGAATTTGCACCGAACACAATCCCACCCAGGCCCTATCCCCATGTATAAATCCTAGCTAGCCCCACTCCCTCGACAACAAGGAGCAATTTAGCATTGCCAATCCACCTAACTCATACATCTTTCTGACTGCGGGTGGAAATCGGAGCATCTGGAGGAAAGCCACACAGACACGGGGAGAATGTGCAGTCTCTGCACAGACAGTGACCCGAGGCTGGAATTGAACCCTGGCACCGTGAGGCAGCAGTGCCGCGCAGTTCATTTGAAAATCGCATCTGTGTGCATTTTCTGTTTAATATCCTTTGATTCTTGGTGTCATCCGTTTGCCACGTTCGCATGAATGAGGAACAGGAATAAGCCATCCAGCTCCATCTGGTTAGAGCCTCAGTTGAACTCTCCTACCCATTCCTCCATAACTCTGGCGCAGGCGGCACAGTGGTTAGCACTGCTGCCTCACAGCGCTAGGGACCTAGGTTCAATTCCCAGCTTGGGAATCTACATGAGTTTCCTCCGGGTTGTCCAGTTTCTCCCACTATCCAAGAGACTGCTTAGGTGTATTGACTCTGCTAAATTCTCCCTCAGTGTATCCAAACAGATACACTGTTTGTGTGTGCAGCGACAAAAGGGATTTTCACTATAACTTCATTGCAGTGTTAATGTAAGCTTATTTGTTACACTAATAAAAACAAACTTCAAACGATATCCCTAATCGATCAAAAATCTAACTTTGCCTTGAGTGTATTCAATGAGCCAGCCTCCACGGCTCTCTCTGAGGAAGAGAATTCCACACACTAACTATCTTTTTGTCTGCCAACATTGCAAATTATAAGTGTCCACATTTACAAATGCACCACCTATGTAAATATGTCATGCTATAATTATATCGTTCTGGCACACAACTCCATCATGGTTTTGCATCTCACGCCTCTGCAGTCTGTACGTCAGAGAAACTCCCATTTTTCAACCACCTAACACTACTTCCTAAATTTTTGTAAGCCCAGTTACTTCACTGTAAATAATACAAATCAAAAGTGTTATGCAATAATAAAGACAGACTGTATAACTTTAAAATGGTGATTAAATGATGTCTGCCAACTATGGTCTAATTATTGCATTCTCCACTCTAAGACTCCACATCACCTAAAGACTAGGTGTCCAAATTTTCAATCATAAGCATCTCTCTCCCTAAGCCTTCAGAATTGTTTTCATTCATTGTAACAGCTAAGTGATATACATCATAGGTCAGCGACAGAACCACCTTCCTGATGACTTTTGTTTGCTGCTGGAATTTTCCCATGTTCTGGTCGAATCCCTCCTGGTTTGATTAGTAATGGACTTCTTCACTTCTCTTCCCGGAGGCAGCTCCACCCCAGTGCCAGTTATCAGTTCTCAGCCACAGGCCCTGAATCCACCCCGACCAGAAGCCGAAATCCGATTCACACCAGCCATCCAGCCAATTGGCCCTCTGA
This sequence comes from Sphyrna mokarran, assembly GCA_024679065.1. Classification (NCBI taxonomy): domain Eukaryota; kingdom Metazoa; phylum Chordata; class Chondrichthyes; order Carcharhiniformes; family Carcharhinidae; genus Sphyrna; species Sphyrna mokarran. The sequence goes on along the minus strand of JAGIQG010000028.1, from coordinate 22,522,907 downwards.
GGAGTGTGGCAACATACACCCTTTGACATGTGGCATGATGACACAGTGGTTAGTACTGCTGCCTCACAGCGCCAGGGACTCAGGTTCAATCCCAGCCTGGAGCAACTGTCTGTGTGGAGTTTGCACATTCTCTCCATGTCTACATGGGTTTCCTCTGGGTGCTCCAGTTTCCTCCCATGCTCCAAAGATGTGTAGATTAGATTGATTGGCCATGTTAAAATGCCCCATAGTGTCAGGGGGCTTAACAAGGTCAATATGTGGAGTCACAGGGCTAAGGTCTGGGTGGGATTGTTGTTGGGTGCAGGCTCGATGGGCCGAATAGCGTTGTTCTATGATTTTACCCAGGTTTCAGCCAGGAACTACGGATAGTGACAGTACTATTCTCCATCACATGGTTGGCCAGGAAGCTCTACCATTCTGACTGCCTGAATGTTGGATAAATTAACATTTGGCAGCATTGCAAACACACCTTCTTTGATATCAAGTTCTGGACTGAGATGCGGAGCCAGAGCTTTTGGGGTGATAGGGTGGAACAATGGCATATTGTTTAACACTGCTGTTGCACAAGGGTTTGACCTTGGCTGACTGTCTATGTGGAGTTCGCACATTCTCCCTGTGTCTGCATGGGTTTCTTCCAGGTGCTCTGGTTTTCTCCCTCAGTCCAAAGATGTGCAGGTTAGATGGATTGGCCATGCTAAAATATCCATTAGTGTCCCAGGATTTATTTATTTATTTGTGTTACAAGTAGGCTTACATTAACACTGCAATGATGTTACTGTGAAAATCCTCAAGTTGCCACAATCCAGTGCCTGTTCCAGTATCCTAAGGGAAAATTTAGCATGGCCAATGGAACTAACCAGCACGTCTTTTGGACTGTGGGAGAAAACTGGAGCACATGGAGGAAACCCATAAAGATACAGGGAGAACCTGCAAACTCCACACTGACAATGACCTACGCCGGGAATCGAACCTGGACCCCAGTACTGCAAGGTGGCAGTGATAACCACTTTGCTGCCCCACTGGAACCAAATGTGTGGATTAAGCAAATTAATGGGGTAAATATGGGGGATTAGGGGCATAAGACCTGGATGCGATGCTTTGTCAAAGTGGCAGTGCATATTTGATGGGCTGTTATTTGGCTTTTATTGGTAGAGGGATTGAATTTCGGAGCCGCAACGTCATGTTGCAACTGTACAAAACTCTAGTGCGGCCGCACTTGGAGTATTGTGTGCAGTTCTGGTCCCCACATTATAAGAAAGATGTGGAGGCATTGGAGAGGGTACAGAGGAGGTTTACCAGGATGTTGCCTGGTATGGAGGGCAGGTCTTATGAAGAGAGGCTGAGGGATTTGAGGTTGTTTTCGTTAGAAAGGAGGAGGCTAAGAGGGGACCTGATCGAAACATATAAGATGATTAGAGGTTTAGATAGGGTGGACAGTGATAGCCTTTTTCCTAGGATGGAAAAAGCTAGCACGAGGGGACACAGCTTTAAATTAAGGGGTGATAGTTATAGGACGGATATCAGAGGTAGGTTCTTTACCCAAAGGGTGGTTCGGGAGTGGAATGCCCTGCCTGCAGCAGTTGTAGATGCGCCAAGTTTGGTGGCGTTTAAGAGGTTAGTTGATAAGTATATGGAAGAGAAGGGAATGGTTTAGTTTGGAGGGGCATTGCTTTTTATATTGGTCGGCGCAACATCGAAGGCCGAAGGGCCTGTTCTGTGCTGTAATGTTCTATGTTCTATGTTCTATGAATGGTTTCTTTCTACACTGTAGAGATTCTATGATTTCTGTGGTAAGCGCTGTATCAGAAGAGCTCCTTCCTAAGTGATTACCACAATTTATTTTACAAAGGTTGAGCAAGTGAATAACAGACAATGATATACTACACTGTCATATTTAATAGGTGTCATTCACATAATTGAGCCAATTATACAGTCTGTACAAGCTGAAATCTCCGGCTCCATTTATCATAAGGCTACTGTCATGGAAAAAACTAATAAACCTTGCTGCCCACCCATCTATCCGAAACTCTCCAGCTACCCATTTCCAAACCTACCACACAGGTCTCTGAAATCATAAAACCTAAGAACTAGAGGCATCTGGACCTTCGACCCTGCCCCACCGTTCAATAAGATCATGGCTGATCTTTTCATGGACTCAGCTCCACTTACCCGCTGGCTCACCATAACCCTTAATTCCTTTACTGTTCAAAAATGTATCTATCCTTGCCTTAAAAACATTCAATGAGGTAGCCTCAACTGCTTCACTGGGCAGGGAATTCCACAGATTCACAACCCTTTGTGTGAAGAAGTTCCTCCTCAACTCAGTCCTAAATCTGTTTCTCCTTATTTTGAGGCTATGCCCCCTTGTTCTACTTTCACCCGCCAATGGAAACAACTTCCCTGCTTCTATCTTATCTATTCCCTTTACAATCTTATATCTTTCTATAAGATCTCTCCTCATTCTTTTGAATTCCAATGGATATAGACCCAGTCTACTCAGTCTCTCCTCTTAAACTAACCCACTCAACTCTGGGATCAACCTGGAGAATCTCTTCTGCAGTGCCAGTATATCCTTTCTCAAGTAAGAAACCAAAACTGTACACAGTACTTCAGGTGTGGCCTCAACAACACCTTATACAGCTACAACATAATCTTGTTGCTTTTAAACCCTCTAGCAATGAAGGACAAAATTCCATTTGCCTTCTTAATTACCTGCTACGTCTGCAAACCAACTTCTTGAGATTTCTGAAGAAGAACACCCAGGTCCCTCTGCACAGCAGCATGCTGTAATTTTTTACCATTTAAATAATAGTCTATTTTGCTGTTATTGCTACCAAAATGGATGACCTCACATTTACCAACATTTTACTCCATCTGCCAAACTCTCGCCCACTCACTTAGATTATCTATATCACTTTGCAGACTTTCAGGCCCTCTGCACACTTCGCTCTCCCATCCATCTTAGTGTCATCTGTGAATTTTGACACACTACACTTGGTCCGCAACTCCAAATTATCTCTGTAAATCGTAAACATTTGTGGTCCTAACACTGATCCCTGAGCCACGCCATTAGCCACTGATCGTCAACCAGAAAAACACCCATTTACCCCCACTCTATGCTTTCTGTTAGTTAACCAATCCTCTATCCATGCTAATACATTACCTGTAACGCTGTGCATCTTTATCTTATGTAGCAGTCTTTGGTGCAGCACTTTGTCAAATGCCTTTTGAAAATCCAGGTACACCACAGGTTTCCCATCATCCAACGCATATGTAATGTTCTCAAAAAATTCCACCAAATTAGTCAAAAATGACCTGCCCTTCATGAATCCACCATCCCACTATCACCAACTTAATTTAAATACGTAATTTCTTCATTCTAAATCCACCTTCTGTCGATCCTAAAATCCACAGACCCTTCTCTATGTACGGTATGCTTTGAATCATAGAATCTCTCCAGCATAGAAGGAGGCCATTCGGCCTATCAAGTCTGTACCGATCACAATTCCACATAGACCTTATTTACCCCGTAATCCACTTGACACTAGGATCAATTTAACATGACCAATCCACCTAACCCACACATCTTTGAACTGTGGGAGGAAATTGGAGCACCGGGGGAAACCCAAGCGGACACAAGATAAATGTGCCAACTCCACACAGACAGTGACCCAAGACAGGAATTGAACCTGGGTCCCTGGCGCTGCAAGACAGAAGTGTTAACCACTGTGCCACCATGCTGCCCAGCCTAGCAATAATACCACTAGGCCATCGCCTCCACATGTTGTCATATTGACAGTGCCTGACGTATGATGGCATGATTAGGGAAGTCGCAGCTATACAATAAGCTGCCAAACACCTATTTACATGTACTGGGATATCCGTGTAACAATATGTTTGGCCCAAGCCACAGACTGTCCACGCTTACACACACAGAAAAAAAACAGCCACTTGGCTGGGGTACAGGAGAGTTACTGTGTGTGTTATTGACAGCAGGAAACCCTGTTGCATTGGTGCGGGTGCCAATTATCAGGCTGTGTGAAGTGGAAGAATTGCACAAAGAGGAACATCAGAGACAACAGCCAATAACTCCATGGGGTCAATAATGACACAAAGGGAAAGGCAAAGCTGTCACACAAAGCTCATTCCTTTCACTTTGCCTCCTTTTAGCAAGTGCCCAGGTTAATTCTACTGGAATAACCTGATACCGTTTTTAACGATGACACATCAAATAAGATCCTGTTAAAGGCAAAGGGCCCGTTTCTTTCCCCCTTCAATCATTGTATTCAAACAGCAGAGGAAGAAATGAATTGAATCTCATTCAGCCACGTCAGTCAGTTTGAACCTGATTGTAAAAAGTGTGATTTATTTTACTGTCACTCAACCAAAAGGAGCTTTCGACGTCGCTGGAACCTTGACTTACTGACAGCTTGTGTCGGAGGGGCTTTGGATTATTGGTTGTCTGTGGGAGGGGCTTTCTATCACTGCCACTTTGAAGCAGTAACTGTCAACATAGTTTCTGGATTGATCATTGGGAGGGAGGTGGCTCCACTTTCTCTCTCCACCGATGCTGCTTGACCTGCTAAGCATTTCCAGCCTTTCTGTTTTGCTTTCAGATTCTGCAGTATATTTGCTCATTGCTATCTTTTAAAGTTTATTTATTGGTATCTCAAGTAGGCTTACATTAACACAAATAAAATTACTGTGAAAATCCCCTAGTCTTTTCACATTAGCTTTTATTGCAGACGTCATACTCCCTGCCTATTTGAGTCATCGAGGGAGCATTTAGCACAGCTAATCAGCTGTGGGAGGAAACCGGAGCATCCAAAGGAAACCCACACAGACACGGGGAGAACATCCACACCAGCAGTTACATTTATAGAAATCATTGAATCCCCATAGTGCAGAAGGAATCCATTCGGCCCATCAATCTGCACTGATTCTCCTGTAGAGAATCCCACCCAGACCTTATCCATGTAACCCCATGCATTTACCCTGCTAATTCCACTAACTTACACACCTTGGAGCAATTTAACATGGCCAATACGCCTAACCTGCACATCTTGGGACTGTGAGAGGAAACCGGAGTACCCAGAGGAAACCCACGCAGACACGGGGAGAACGTGCAAACTCCACACAGACACTCACCCAAGGCAGGGAATCGAACCCGGGTTCCTGGCACAGTGGTGCGCAGTGCTAACCGCTGTGCCACCATACAACATATATCAATTTTCATGATGTCAGATCATCTCAATGCTTTACCATTAATACACTAAATTAGCACTTCCGATACATGCACAGCAAGATCCCCCAAGTAGTGTGGGGACAGATGACCAGGGAATCTAGTTAAATCAGAGGTAAGTATTGACCTGGATATTAGAAGAACAGACTTTTGTGATCCACTTCAAAAAATGTCATGGGATCTTTTACTTCCGTATGAGATGGGCATGATGGTAGGGCATCATGGTGGCACAGTAGTACCGCACTGCTGCCCCACAGCTCCAGGAACCCAGGCTCAGGTCACTGTCTGTGTGGACTCTGCATGTTCCCCCTGTGTCTGTGTGGGTTTCCTCTGGGTGCTCTGATTTCCTTCCAGACATGCTGGTTAGGTACACTGGCCATGCTAAATCCTCCCTCAGTGTAACTGAACAGAATGTGGCGACTAGGGAATTTTCCAGTAACTTCATTGCACTGTTAATGTAAGCCTACTTATGAGAGTAATAAAAAAAAGAACAAAGAAGAGATGATAGCCTAAGTTCAGGATTCCAGGAATTGCTGAATGATCTGTTGCCAAGCTAATCCCTATGATGAAATGTCAATTTAGGAAATATTACCTTCCCACACCTTCCTTAAAATATCTCCAGGACAAGATCAAAGAGATTAATCATTGACCATATATCTTTAACACCAGTGAGTCAGGTTTTTAACATTTACCTTTGCTCTCAGATTTCAAGCTGCTTCAAGCTTTCAGTTTGACTTTCTCCAACCGATACTCAGAGCAGCTGCAACCAACTTCCTTTTGGGAAGGAAATCTGCCGTCCTTACCTGATCTGGCCTACATGTCATTCCAGACCCTCAGCAATGTGGTTTACTCTCAACTGCCCTTGGAAACGGCCAAGAGGAACCACTCAGTCCAAGGGCAACAAGGAATCAGCAATGCTCACGTCCCACTATTGAATTAAAAAAGATTGGATCTAGTTTTATACACTATTTGTTTCGTCTGTTTCCATTTCGAACCACCTTCTCTGCGTGCCTGCACGTAGCCAACTGGGGTACTAGGAGGGTGGGGTTTGGGATGTTGTGGGCAGAGGTGGGGTAGGCAGATGCAACCCATAGTTTCATTACATTTCCCCCCTCAAAAAAAACGTGTGAATTCGAGAGACAGGTTTAGGCAGGATGGATTGGTCTTGGGCACCACACAATCATCCGCAGCCTTGGCTTTCACCTCATATTGACAGATAGGTACTCTCCAAGAGAGTTTATCGGATGTTGACCAGAGGTGGGAGTGCTGTAGGAATTTAATCTTCTAGTTCAGGATTCCTCTACATCCTGGACTCTACCTGATCCCTGTCCCGATAGCAACTTCAGAGTTCTTCAATAGACAACGATAAGTGCTTTCATAGAACTATAGAATAGAATCATAAAATCTCTAAAAGGCCATTCAGCTCATCACGTCTGCACTGACTCTCTGACAGAGTATCTTACCCAGATCCTCTCCCTTGCTCTATCCCTGTAATGCCATACATTTCCCATGACTAATCCCCCTAACTTATACATCTCAGGATACTAAGAGGAAATTTAGCATGGCCAATTCACCTAATTTAACGTAACCTAACTTAAAGATGCACAGGTTAGGTTAGGTTGATTGGCCATGCAAAATTGACCCTTCCGCTGTAATTCTACCACCCCACCCATCACATATCGGAGTGGAGGAGGGGCAGACAACGGACATATCTGTTGACCTCAGGCAGGAATTCCCAGTCTTGCTTGAGTGAGGCTGTAAAATCCTGCCCTTGCTGTTGGGGAGATTAGGGAGTTAAATATATGAGGATACGGGAGAGGGCTTGGGTGGACATTGTGATCAGTGTGGGCTCAATGGGCCAAATGGCCTCTGCCTGCACTGTAGGGAGTTTATAATTATAACCTGTGCATCTTTCACCCCTTTCCGCGTTAGAGCAACCCTCCCAACCCAGCTACATGGCCACAAACATGGTGAGACCTTCCCAATTGTGTCAGGAAGAAAATGCTGATGACAAAGAAACATTCGGGATTGCAAAGAGAACGCTGCAAAATGGTGCAACGTGAAAAGAAAGAGATCACAGTAGCGACTGGGTAGAAAAATGCAGCAAATTGCAACACAAGCCACTTGCAGCAAGAACATGTCAGGACATTCCACCTTCGGCTGACACAGCCAAAAATCACCATCGAAACTGTACACAAGATAAATGGACCTGAAGAGAACCGGAATTGAGCAAGATAACAGGGTCATAAAGTTTATTTTATTAGTGTCACAAGTAGACTTGCATTATAATCTCAACGAAGGACTGAAAATCCCCTAGTTGCCACATTCTGACACCTGTTCAGGTACACTGAAGGAGAATTTAGCATGGCCAATGCACCTAACCTGCACATCTTTCGGACTGTGGGAGGAGACCAGAGCACCCAGAGGAAACCCCTGCAGACAATGTGCCAACTCCACACAGACAGTGACCCAAGCTGAGAACTGAACCCTGGCCCCTGGCATTGTGAGGCAGCAGTGCTAACCACTGTGCCACCATCTCACCTCAGCCAATGGGCAAGCTGGCTCAGACATGGTGCCAATATTAAAATGGAATTTCAATAAATTAATAAAAAGCACGCTGTAATCATAGAATCCCTACAGTTACAGAAGGAGGCTGTTTGACCAATCGTGCCTGCACCGACAACAACCCCACCCAGAGCCCCAGCCCCATAACCCCATGCATTTAACTTAGCTCATTCCCCTAACACTAAAGGTCAGTTTATCAAGGCCAATCCATTTAACCAGCACATCTTTGGATTGTGGGGAGGAACTGGAGCACCTGGAGGAAACCTACGCAGACACAGGGAGAATGTGCAAACTCTACACAGACACTGACCTGAGGCTGGAATCAAACCCAGTCCTCTGGTGCTGTGAGGCAGCAGTGTTTCTCAAAATGAGAGTGCCCAATGTGGGGCTCGAACCCACAACCCTGAGATTAAGAGTTCATGCCCTACCAGCTGAGCTAGCCAGACTGTTAATGATAAATCACTCTGCTAACTTATTTTCACCCATTGAGTAAACACTGTTTAATATTTGTATAGAAATATCTTTAGTTATTTTAAGAAAATCAGTGCAGGGACTTGGATGTCATTAACAAGTCAGTATTTATTTCCCATCCTTAATTGTCTTCCAGGGTGGCACAGTGGTTAGCACTGCTGTCTCACAGTGCCAAGGACCTGAGTTTGATTCCTGGCTTGGGTCACTGTCTGTGTGGAGTTTGCACATTTTCCCCATGCTCTGGTTTCCTCCCATAGTCCAAAAATGTGTTGATTAGGTGGATTGGCCATTCCAAATTGCCCCTTAGTGTGAATTGGTGGGGTAAATACATGGAGTTATGGGGATAGGACCTGGGTAAGGTTCTCTATGGGAGAGTCAGTGCGGACTCCTTCTGCACTGTAGGGATTCTGTGAAGATGGTAGTAATGGGTATTATTACCCATTACCTTCACTGTGGTGAAGGTCCTCTCACAACACTATTAGAGGTTCCAGGATTTTGACATAGTTACCATATAGTGATACAGCACATTTCCACATCTAGCTGATTCAGAGATCTGAGGCAGAAGCCTCAATGAGTTACTAGTTCTTCAAAAATCCACAGATCCTGCACTAAACTAACAGGTCACATTTGGGAAGATGGTGGCATAGTGGTTCTGTCAGTGAGCTAGTAATCCAGTGGCCTAGGCAAATGCCCTGGTTCAAATCCCACCATCGCAGCTGATGGAATTTGAATTCATTTAATAATCCTGAAATATGAATGTAATCTCAGTAGTGGTGACCATTGAAACTATCATGATCGTCGTATAAACCCCATCTGGTTCCTTTAAAGGGATGGAAATTGTCCGTCCTCATCAGATCTGGCCTACATGTGACTCAAGACACACTGCAACATAATTGACTCTTAACTCTCTCTCAAATGGCCTAGTGACCTCTCAGTTCAAGGGCAACAAATGTGATGTCCACATCTCATGAAATAATCTGGCCTCATATCTCAGGGTTAGGAGGGAGGGGGGCCAAACTCAGCTAGGATTCTTGGTCCCTATTTCTGTCAGGGTTCCCTGCTCAAAAGTGCAAGCTTGGATGCTGAGCAAGGATGGGATTGAGTTTAGTGCCACGTCTTTTGAGTCAAATAGTTTGCCAAGTCTCATTGTCTGGATACTCACATGATCAATGGTCATTTCGATCTAGTTTCAGGTTGGGTTTGGTTCACATGGAATCCCAACACCAGCAAGAGTAAGGAGAAACATCCACATGTTGATATAAGTAGAAAGGTTGCCTTTACAAGATCAAGTGGGACCATAAACATGTGTTATCTTCATAGCACAGTGGCACAGCTGCCTCACAGCACCAGGGACCTGAGTTCAATTCCAGCCAGATTCAGTTCCAGCTGTGTGGGGTTTGCACATTCTCTCTCGTTTCCTTTGGGTATTCTGGCTTCCTCCCACAGTCCAAATTGCTCTTTAGTGCCCAAAGATACGTATGTTGAATGGATTGGCCACAGAATATATGTGGTGCTATAGGGATAGGGCAGGGGAGAGGGCCTGGGTAAGATGCTCTGTCAGAGAGTCAGTGCAGACTCGATGGGCCAAATGGCCTCATTCTGCACAGCTGGGATTCAATGACGATTCCAAGAAAATTTCCCCAAGTAGAATTTATGGATGGTATTCAAGGTAATTTCCTTCTGAACATTTTGACAAAAGGAGGATTAAGACATACGCTTTGAGGAAACTACATTTCCGGTATTATTTCACCTGGTCTGGAGTCTTTAGCTTGCAAAATGAGGCAGGGCCGCAGCCTAGACACACGAGTCACTCAGTTGAGAAAATCCGGGCCGGAGCCTGGGAGACAGGGTGGCAAAGATTATCTTCAAGAGAAACAGTGATGGACTAGTAATCCAGAGCCCCAGGCTAAAGTTCGGGGTTCAAATCCCACCCGTGGCAGCTGGCTGTATTTGAATTCAATTAATAAATCTGAAATAGGAAGCTGGTGATAGTAACCTTGACAGCAATCAGTGATTGGAGTTAAAACCCACCCGGATAGATTCAGAGACACTTATAGCACAGAAAAAGGCCATTTGGCCCATCATGTCAATACCAGTCAACAAATGTCTGACTACGCTAATCCCATTTTCCAGCATTGCCCTGGAGGAGGGCAATGCCAATTTTTAAATCATTTGTGGGACATGGGTGTCGCTGGCTGGGCTAGCATTTATTAATCACCCCTGATTACCCTAAAACGGATCAGAGGGCAATTAAGAGCCAACCACATTGCTGTGGGTCTGGAGTCACGTGTAGGCCAGACCAGATAAGGGTGGCAGATTTCCTTCCCTAAAAGACATTAGTGAACCCGATGGGCTTTTGCGACAATCGACAATGGTCATCGGTAGATTCTTAATTCCAGATTTTTTTTATATTGAATTCAAATTCCACCATCTGCCATGGCGGGATTTGAACCCGGGTCCGCAGAATATTAGCTGAGTTTCTGGGTTCAAAATCAAGCGACCATCGCCTCCCCTGAGTCAGCCATCTTTCCATAAATCTGGCTTGCAGTAATGTGGCTGACTCTTAACTGAAATGGCCAAGCGAGCCACTCTGTTCAAGAACAATTAGGGATGAGCGACAAACACTGACTTTGCCAGTGATGCCCATATCTCAGAAAAGAATAAAGAGACCTCCAGGCTCAGGATGGAGCCAATCCATTCTTATCCTAGAGTTCCTGGTTTTCTTTCTCTCCGACATCTCCAATTCCTAAGGGGGGATAATAGGCAGCAATCTGATTCAGCGAACAAAAATGTAGGTTTCCAATAGCCAGGGAGAAAAATCTCCAGGACTTTCCAAGTAAAGATTGGTGTCTGTCACGGCTGCTTTAGCAGTTGCTGAGTACAAGGACAGGCTGACTCAATGCATCACTATTCTCACCAATGTGTTGACTCAAATCTGAGACACAGGTTCCTCCGATCCCGCCTTAGTTATCAGTGTCAGTTCCTCAACCTTGCTCAAAACCTCAAGGCAAATACAGAGAGAGAAAGATCATCTCCTATTATGGAAAATTTCAATTGTGTCATGCACACCAGCAAATAGCAGAGCTTAGGTGTCAGACACTGAGGTGGAAGATGAGCTTTTAACCTAGTCAGATTTTTTTAATACATTTATGGTTCATGTGTATAACTGGCTGGCCAGCATTTATTGCCCATCCCTAGTTACCCGTTGAGAAGGTGGTGGGGAGTTGCCTTCTTGAATCGTTGCAGTCCACGTGCTGTGGGTTGACGCACAATGCCTGTAGGAGGGAATGCCAGGATTTTGACTCAGCGACTGTAAAGAAATGGCGATATATTTCCAAGCCAGGATGGTGAGTGGCTTAGAGAGGAACTTGCAGATGGTGGTGTTCCCACTTATCTGCTGCCTTTGTCTTTCTAGATGGAGGTGGTCGTGGGTTTGGAAGCTGCTGTCGAAGGATCTTTGGTGAATTGCTGCAATGCATCTTGTCGATAGTACACACTGCTGCTACTGAGCATTAGTGGTGGAGGAAGTGGATGTATGTAGATATGGTGCCAATCAAGCTGCTTTGTCTGGATGGTATCAAGCTCCTTGAGTGTTGTTGGAGTTGCACCCGTCCAGGCAAATGGGGAGTTTCCATTACACTCCTGATTTGTGTCTTGTAGTTGGTGGACAGGCTTTGGGGAGTCAGGAGATGAGTTACTCTTCACAGTATTCCTAGCCTCTGGCCTGCTATTGTAGCCCAGTTGAGTTTCAGATCAATGGTAACCCCAAGGATGTTGACAGGTGTAGGGAAGGCCTGGGGAAACTGTCCATGCAGAGAGGCCAACATTGTAACAGCATGGCAGGAGTACTAGGGAGGCAGTACTTGTAATCTGTATTGGGTGGACCGATAGCACAGTGGTTAGCACTGCTGCCTCACAGTGCCAGGGACCCAGTTCAATTCCAGCCTTGGGTCACTGTGTGGTGTTTGCACATTCTCCCCACTCCTCTGGGTGCTCCAGTTTCCTCTGCAGTCTGAAAGACATGAAGGCCAGGTCCATTGGCCGTGCTTAATTCTCCCTCAGTATATCCAAACAGGTGCCAGAGTGTAGCAACTGGGGGATTTTCACAGTAACTTCATTGCAGTGTTAATGTAAGTCTACTAATAAATAAACTTTTATCCTAGATTTTTATATAACACAAACAGACCTGGTAAACTTTTTAATTTTATTGGATGACCCATGGTGAGCGCAATTTTTGAAAGGTGACAAACTACTGCATTTAGGGCAGGTGGTATTATCACTGGACTAGTAATCCTGGAGTTCAGTTTAATTATGTGGAAACATGGGTTCAAATCCCAACACGGCAACCGGTGGAATTTAAATTCATTTAATAAAAATCTGGAAAGTACAAAAGCTAGTGTCAGTAATGGTGATCAGGAAACCATCATAGATTGTTGTAAAAACCCATCTGGTTCACTAAATGCCCTTTTGGGAATTAAATCTGCCATTCTTACCTGGTCTGACCTACATGTGATTCTGGCTGGAATTCTCTGGCCGTTCATGTGGCGGGGTTCTGTGGTCCCGGAGATATGGCTAAGCGCCAAATCCTCCACCCTCGCCTGTAGCAGCAGCGAGGAGAGAACAGCTGTGGGATCCCAACGGAGGCTCTGGTTGACTCTGAAGTGGCCTAACCAGCTATCCTGTTCAGGGGCACATAGGCAACAAAGGCAGGCTCGACCAATAACGTCTGCATCCCACGATAGAATTAAAGAACATTTTAAATCATTGTCCTCTGTGGTCCAGCAGTCACTGTCGACTGTTGTCGTATTTTGCAGGAACACATTCCTTGTACATCCGTTGCTCACTGACTGACTTCCACTCCTTTTCCTAGTCACCCAGTAACATTTCCTCTCTGATGGTCGGAATGTATCAGTCACCATCCAGCGCACCAACTGTATAACAAAGATAGGGCTTGGTTTATCAATATTCTGGGTTACGTCTCTGCAGGACTGTGAGACTCTGAATCACTACTGAGAGGGTGCTTGTATTCTTTTGCTGGAATTCTTTTTAAGTAAAATATAATCACTCTCAGTGAAGTTTTTTTTTAATTGAGCTTTTCATTGACACCAGGAACTGTCTGATAATATTACAGTACAGCTTATGCCGCCTCAATCACAATGTGGTTATAAGGCATCCTGTCCCTTTAACTAAAGCGGGGGGGCAGCTTATACTGTCCCTTTAACAAGAGGGCTATATGTCTACTTCCCCTTGAACAGCAGGGTGTCAGATATACTGGCCCTTTAACAGCAGGGCTACATTGTTCCTTCACCAGCAGGGATATAAGTAAACTTCCCCTTAAACAGCAGGGTACAGGTAATAGAAGCCTTTTTAACAGCAGGGATACAGGGTGTAGTGTCTCTTTAACAGCAGAGGTACACAGACACTGGCCCTTTAACAACAGGAAGACAAGTATTAGGTGGAAGCTTTTAAAAAATAGCGAGATTGTATCTGGCAAGAAAACCGACATGTTTCCCCAGATTCTACCACATTCTGTCAAAAAAAATGAAGGGGGTGCAATTCAGGCCATCACAGAGGTGGACAGAGTAAAACCTGACTTCTTCGAAATCAGGGCACCATCTTTAAAGAGTACCCCAATCAAAAACTGCAATCAATCTCCCCTCCCACCTCCCAGCGGAGGCCTCAGGGTCTCCCCACCCACTCCCGATTGGAGCGAGGTGTAATTCTGATACCTGCCCCACCCTCGATCATCAGCCCCTTGTCTCTCTCTCTCTCACCCCCATGATCATTGGCCTCTTTTCCTCTGCAGTTGGAGCTAGCAACCCAACCCCCCACCTCTGCCCTCACCGGTATCCCCTCCTTGCCAGGACACTCCCTACCCACAGTAAAATTGATCCCACTCCACCATGAGGCTGCCATTGGAGCACTGCCGTTGGCACAGCTTGGCATTGCTGGACAGACACTGGCAGTGCCAACCTGTGCCAAGAGGCAATGCCAAGATTACCAGGGCACTGCCTGGACATGTCCCTCTCCCTTGGGGGAGGGCTATACTCACCTTTATGCTCCCAGGAAGACCCCCATGATAGGTTCATGCCTGGGTGAACCTGTCATTAACCATGGCGATATGACTTAATATCCGCAGTGTCAATATCTGGCAGATGGGTCAAGATTTGGCATGGGAGGGAGGCATGTTAATAAGATTAATATGTATGCAAATATATGCAAATGTATGCAAAGTATTTGATGATATCGCCGGTATGGCTGCAGGGTAGATCCAAAGTTGTGCTCTTGCCAGCGAATACTGTGGTATCCAGATCTCAAGCTCCCGCTGGCATCCGCAAAAACAGCAATCAGAGGCTCAAGATTTCATCCATTATGTTCCTCAAACAGCTCCAGAAATCCTAATCTGCTTTTGTTAACTTTTCTCTCTGAAGTTTCATGGCCAGCATTTATTGCCCATCCCTAGTTGCCCTTGAGTAGATAATGGTGAGCTGCCTTCTTGAATCGCTGCACTCCACGTGCTGTAGGTTGACCCGCAATGCTGTTAGGGAGGGAATTCCAGGATTTTGTTCCAGTGACTGGGAAGGAACGGCGATATATTTCCAAGCCAGGATGGTGAGTGGTTTGGAGGGGAACTTCCATGGGGTGGTGTTCTCATGTATCTGCTGCCCTTGACCTTCTAGATGAAAGTGGTCGTGGGCTTGGAAGATGCTGTCTAAGGATCTTTGATGAATTGCTGCAGTGCACCTTGTAGATAGTATACCCTGCTGTTACTGAGCATCGGTGGTGGAGGGATTGTATGTTTGTAGATCAAATGGGCTGCTTTGTTTTGGTCAAACTTCTTGAGTGTTATTGGAGCTGTAGCCATCCAGGCAATAGGAAGTATTCCGTCACACTCCTGACTTGTGTCACTTCCTTTTCATTTTTGTTTAAAAACAAAATATAACAATATTACACCTTTACTGTAATAAAATGGCCCACGGCAGCACTGCCAAACAAAATATGACACTTAGCTACAGAACGAGATATTAGGTCAGATGGTCGAGTTTGATCAAAGACGGAAGTTTTAAGGATATTTTAAAGGAGATAGAGATTTGGAGAGGGGAGTGGCCTGGACCGGTGAAAGTGCAAGAGACCAGAATTAGAGAAACACAGATCTAAAGGTACATTCTACTTTTTCCCCAGCATATTTTCCTGCAGATTTTCCCTCTCTGTCACTGCTGGAGGAACAATTCTGGAATGAGTTTCCATAGGTCGGGCCTTCTTCTGTTATCTTGTTCAAGTTTTGATTTGATTTGATTTATTATTGTCACATGTATTGGAATACAGTGAGAAGTATTGTTTATTTTGAGTTGTACAGACACAGCATACCATTCATACAGTACATAGAGGAGAAGGAAAGGAGAGAGCGCAGTATGTAGTGTTACAGTCATGGCTAGGGTGTAGAGAAAGAGCTGCTTAACATATGTTAGAACCGTTCAAAAGTCTGATGGCAACAGGGAAGAAGCTGTTCTTGGTATGTGACCTCAGACCTTTGTCTCTTTTTCCCAATGGGAGAAGGTGGAAGGGAGAACGTCCGGGATGGATGGGGTTCTTGATTATGCTTGCTGCTTTTCTGAGGCAACGGGAAGTGCCTATACTTCCCGCTATGGATAGGAGGCTGGTTTGAGTGATGGACTGGACTGCATTCACAACCCTTTGCAGTTTCTTGGACAGAACAGGAGCCACACCTTCCAAGAAGGTGGAAGAGAGCACGTCTGAGGTACTTGGGGCCCCCTGGTTATGCTGGCTGGTTTCCCATCCGTCTTGTTCGAGGTTTGGCAGAGATTTGATGCCTGGCACTGATTAACCTTCAGTCAGGGCTGACCCTGCCCTCAGCCTGCCCTTCAGTCACGTCCGCCTGCCAGGAGGGAATGGAATTAGCAGCAGGATTCCTGACTGACCCTGCCCCAGCCTGGGGTGCTGGAGATCAATTGCAGCTGAGGTAATGCACTTGTAAAAGGATATCTGTTGCAGCCACTGACAGAAAGCAGTCATCAAAACTAGCCGACAGATACACTGGCTAACACATAATGAGGTGCCGGCACAGGGTTTGAAGCAGGTGCCTTCATATGTATGGTTACCATAGAGACTGCTACAATAGAAATGGGATGGGGTTGTTTAATGTGGGACACACGCAGTGATTCACAGAACAGGTTCAAGTTCAGCATCAGATCAGATTAATATCAGTTTGATGTGGAGTTGGTCTGCTCTGTAACGTGTGTGTGGAATGGAAGATTGATAAGGAAAGGCAACACTTTGAGTCTTGAATTAATGATAAAAACATATTAACCAGAAGCGTCATAAAGCATTTTGCTTCCAGTCATGTCAAGATCTGGAGTTTGTACCCACAAGGTCTCCGCAGATAGACTAAACCCCACCCTGGAGTCTTTGTGAAATTCCAGATGCTGTCAGGTAAGAGTGTGCCCCTCCTAGTGAGTCACCGCGGGGCTGCAGAGTTACAAATGGTCATTGGAAACTCACCAATCCGCCAATCATTAGATTCATTCCAGTAGTATGACTCTTGGAAGCACTTCTTAGACTAAACTATTGCACAGTTCCAAATAAATGATGTAGAACTGTGATACAGTGCCAGGAAGTCCTAACTCCAATCTGAGCTATATCACCAGCCCTCAATCAGGGTGACAGTGCTGGAACTATTTGGTTAGGGAGGGGGATATGAGCCAGGATTCCTGGTCCTTGTCACTATCCAGTCATCGCGGCTGCAATGTGTATGTATTTGGTTTGATTTGATTGGATTTATTGTTGTATTGGGATACAGTGAAAAGTATTGTTTCTTGCACAGAAAACATACCGTTCATAGAATACACAGGGGAGAAGGAAAGGAGAAAGTGCAAAATGTAGCATTGCAGTTACAGATAGGGGGCAGGATTTTATAGCCTCGCTCATCCCAAACCTGTAAAATCCCACTCAAGGTCAATGGATCTTTCCATGATCTGCCCTCATCTGCTGCCATTCCCGTGGCGGGCAGGACGGTAAAATTCCGGCCTGGTTGTAGAGCTTCATGTAAGGTAGATCCATTCAAATGTCTGAAGGCAACAGGGAAGAAGCTGTTCTTGAGTTAGTTGATGTATGATCTTAAACTTTTGTATCTTTTTCCGGGCGGAAGAAGGTGGAAGAGAGAATGCCCGGGGTGGGTGGGGTCCTTGATTGTCTTGGCTGGTTTGCCAAGGCACTGGGAAGTGTTGACGATGTCAATGGATGGGAGATGCTTTTGTATGATGAACCGGGCTTCGCAACCTTTATCGTTACTTGCGGTCTTGAGCAGAGCAGGAGCCATACCAAGCTACAATCCATTTAGAAGCATACGTACATACAATCTACAGAGACTGTTGGACTCAACTTGAGGAAGAACCACTTCAGCAGGACAGTACCACAGGAAAGTCAAGCATAAAGTCAACAGAACTGTTTTGCCCCATCTGCCCATAGGGATTCTAAGCAGGCCAGCAAGATTTCATTCAGCTTTCTATGGTGCATCTGTAAAAATTGGTGAGATTAGTAGTGGACGTGCTGAATATCTTTAGCCTCCTTAGAAAGTAGAGGCATTGGTGGGCTTTCTTAACCCTGCGGTCAGTGTGGAAGGACCAGGACAGATTGTTGGTGACCTGGACACCTAGAAACTTGAAGCCCTCAACCATTTCTATTTCATTGCCGTAGATGTAGACCAGGGCATGTTCTCCACCACACTTCCTGAAGTCAATCTCCTTCGTTTTGTTGACATTGATAGAGAGATCGTGTGTGAGTGTGGGTGTGATTAGGACGGGGTACTTCAGTGTCATCCTGCATGGAGACTGTTGGACTTCAGTGGGGCAGTAGCACAGGAACATCAAGCATAAAGTCAACAGAACTGTTTTGCCCCATCTACTCATAGGGACTCTAAGCAGGCTGACCAGGTTTCATTCAGCTTGGAGTGTTGAAGCTAACAACTAAATGACCAGAACTTTGACAATCATAGCATCGCAGGGAGAAACATTGAACAAGCCAGCATGAAATCAAGCTGCCCACTTCGGGCAATCAAGCAGCAGCTCTGAAAGATCCATGGTTTCTTCAGCTTACTTTGGTTTCAAAATAAATAGTGGCAGCTTTGCCCAGGGTACCAGCACTGCACTGATAACAACTCAAGTATCAAGGGTTTGTCTAATGTAAACATAACTGATGGAATTATCTGACATTGTGGAAGTTACATTCCAACACCTACCGCGGTGAGAATGAAATAACATTCCGAAGAGGAAAAATGCTGGAAAACCTCAACAGGTCTGACAGCACCTGTGGAGGGAGAATAGAGCCAACATTTTGAGTCTGGATGATCCTTTGTCAGAGCTGATATAAATAACGTTCTCTATCAAAGTATAGAATGATATGTTATTTATATTTAGATGAGTTCCATCAATCAGTAACTGAAGCTGTTTTTTTTTGCCAGATAGGAAGAGATACATTTTGGATGCTCTGATTTTGGAATCAATTAAATCACAGTTATAACAGCAACAGCAAAGTTTGTTAAAAGTGTCCTAAAGGAAGAGTTAGAGAAGCATTTTATTTTACTCATTGGATGTGGATGTTGCTGGATGGGCTAGCATTTGTTTGCCATCCCTAATTGCCCTTGAACTGAGTGGCTTGCTAAGCCATTTCATAGGGCAACCACATTGCTGTGGATTTGGAGTCCCATGTAGGCCAGACCAGGTAAGGATGGCAGATTTCCTTCCCTAAGTGAATCAGATGTGTTTTTACGACAATTGACAATGGTTTCATAGTCACCATTAGAGTCTTAATTCCAGATTTTTATTGAATTCAAATCTCACCTTTTGCTACATCAGGATTTGAACCTGGGTTTCTGGATTACCAGTCCAGTGACAATATCATTATTGCCACCCAGAGCTTGGGATCTAGACAACTGAAGGTAAAGCCACTAATGGTGGGCTATTCCTAATTAGGAATGCTCAAAGGACCAAAATTAGGTATGAGCAGATATCTGGGAGGGTTGTAATGCTGGAGAGGATTGCAGAGATAGGGAGGAGTGAAGGTACGGGGAGGATTTCAAAATAAGAATTTGAAAAGAAGGATAAAATATTAAAATTGAGGTGTTGCTTAACCAAGAACCAAATGAGCAAAGGGGAGATAGGTCAATGAGACTTATGGTAGCAGAGTTAAAAAGCTAAGAATCATCATAGAATCCTACTGTGCGGCCAGAGGCCATTCAGCCCATCAGGTTTGCTCCGATTCTCCAACAAAGCATCTTACCCAGGCCCATCCCCCTGTCCATTCCCTGTAACTCCTCACACTTACCCTGCTAATCCCCCTAACCTACACATCTCGGGACACTAAGGGAGAATTTGGCATGGCTAATCGACTTGGACAGCATGTTTTTCAGACTGTGGGAGGAAACTGGAGCGCCCGGAGGAAACCCACGCAGACATGGGGAGAATGTGCAAACTCCACACAAATAGTGACCCGAAGTCAGAATTGAACCCTGGTCTCTGGCGCTGTGAGATAGTAGTGCTAACCATTATGTGCCACCCTGGTGCAGAAAAGCATTTTTAAAAATGAATATTATGGAAATGTTTCAAAAAATAAAATCTGAATATAGTTACATAAAATTTACAACAGAGAAATAGGCCATTCGGCTCATCTGGTTTATGACAGTGTTTGAGGCCTAGAATAGTCTCCACCTTCCCATCTCACTCTATCACAGTAACCATCTATTCTTCTGCCTCATCTGTTTTTCAAGTTAACCGTGCTATTTGTTTAAGGGATGCTCCACGTAACAGTGAGTTCCACATTCTAAACACTCTTCAAGACGGCAAAGTGATAAGCACTGCTGCTTCACAGTGCCAGCGATCCGGGTTCAATTCCAGCCTCAGGTTACTGGAGTTTGCATGTTCTCCCTGTGTCTGCATGGATTTCCTCCAGGTGCTCCAGTTTCCTCCCACACTCCAAAGATGTGCGGGCCAGGTTGATTGGCCATTCTGAATTGACCCTTAGTGTCAGGGGAATTAGCAGGATATGAGGTTATGAGAATAGGAACTGGGTGGGATTGTGTTCAGTGCAGAATCAATGGGCTGAATGGCCTCCTTCTGTAGGAATTCTACAATTGGAAAGAAGTTCCACTCCAATTTCCTATTGGGTTTTTTGATGGTTTAATTTATGTGCTTATGGCCCAATAGAGCAACATATAAGGAAGAACCAATGTGGTTAACCACTACCAATTTCTATTTTAATATTGTCTGCTGAATGTGACTCACACCAGTGTCAGGATATCAGTTCAGTATCTCAAGATCAAGTGAGCTTGACTCTCCCGCAACTAGTATCAGTGGGACTGTAACAACCAGCACAACTCGGCACCTTCAGAAACACAAATAAATAAACAAAATAAATTTCCTTATTTCTAAGAAGGAAACGCAGTGTAACTTCAAATAAGCAGTACGGACTAGACCATGCTGAGTACGAGGTTCCCAAACTATGCCCATGGTCAATAAAGAAATGAATGCTTGTATTTATAGAGTGCTATTCATGACCTGCAGACGTTTCAAAGTGCTTATAGCCAGTGCAGTATTTCTGAAGTGTGGTCTGTGTTGTAGTGCAGGACACAAAGAAATCCCACAACACCAGTTTAATGTCCAAACAGGTTTATTTGTAGCAAACGCCGCAAGCTTTCGGGACAGCCTGTCCTCCTCGCCACCTAGAACTCCTAGCTACCTGACAAGTTGTAGAGCACAGCAAGCTCCCACAAAGAGCCATGTGGAAAATCAGGCGCCACAGTGGTACTGTGGTTAACGCTGCTGCCTCATAGTGCCAGGCAGGCGGGTTCAATTCCCAGCCTGGGTCACTGTCTGTGTGGAGTTTGCAAGTTCTCCCCATGTCGGCATGGGTTTCCCCCAGGTGTTCCGGTTTCCTCCCACAGTCCAAACATATGCAGGTTAGCTTAATTGGCCATGCTAAATTGCCCCCTTAGTGTTCAAAGATGTGTAGCTTAGGAGATTGGCAATGCTAAATTGTCCCTTAGTGTTCAACAATGTGCAGGTTAGGTGGATTGGCCATGCTAAATTGTTCCTTAGTATCAGGGCGAAACTAGCAGGATATGTGGGGTTACTGGAATCAGACTTGGATAGGATTTTTGGTGTGGGTTCGATGGGTCAAATGGCCTCCTTCTGCACTGTGATTAATTTGGTTTTATTTTATGATGTTGATTGGCCAGTTTTTTGGGGAGACTCCCCACCATTCTCCAAAACGCTGTCACGGGATCATTTGTGACTATCCAATCAGGCAGACGGAGCCTGGGAGGAGATCTAGAAGCATCTTAAACTGAGGTCAATAGGAATGTTGATCCCTGCCTCAGTATGCTATCACTTATTTTGAATTCTTCGCCCATTGCTCAAAAATTATAATAAAATTTTCAACTGAAAAACCACAATAGCAACTTACAACAACAACTTTTATTTATATAGCGCATGAGGCTTTGGTGAAAGACATAGGTTTGAAAGTGTATTTTAAAGGAGGAAAATGTAGAGAGGCAGAGGGGAGTCAAAGGCTGGAATTCCACAGAGAGTAACCCGTCTCCTGACTCCCTAAGGTCTGTCCACCATCGATAATGGTGGAATCTCTCCACTTGGATGAGTCCATCAACAGTCAAGATACTCAACACCATTTGAGACAAAACAGCCCACTCACCTGGCACCCCTTCCACAAACATGCACTCCCTCCTCCACCGACCATCTACCATCTACAAGATGCACTGCTGGAACTCACCAAAGATGCTTCGACAGCCTCTTCCAAATCTGTGACCACCACCATTTAGAGAGAGGAGGGTAACAGACGCAAAACCTGGACATTGTCCTCAAAGCCCCCACATCACCCTGACTTGCAAACACATCGCTGTTTCCTTCACAGTCATAGAATCGCTACAGTGCAGAAATAGGCCTTTTGGCCCATTGAGTCTACACCAACAACAACCCCATCTATCCCCATAACCTCACTAACCCTGCTAAACTCCTGACACTAAGGGGAAATTTAGGCCGATCCACCTAACCTGCACATTTTTGGATTCACTGGATCAAAATCTTTGAACTCCCTCTCTAACAGCACGTTGGGTGTACCTACACCACATGGACTGCTATGGGTTCAAGAAGGCAGCTCACCTCCATCTGCTCAAGGGCAGCTAGGAATGGGTAATAGCAGTTCTGGTAGAGCACGCGATGCCCATGTCCAGAACTTGGGTCCAAGAAAGCTCAAACACCAATGGTCAAGCAATTGAGACTATAGTGCCATAAGATATAGGAGCAGATTAGGTCATTTGGCCCAGTGAGTCTCCTCCAACATTCAATCATGGCTGATAAGTTTCTCAACCCCATTCGCCTGCCTTTTTCCAATAACATTTGATCCCCTTACCAATCAGGAACCTATTTTTCTCTGTCTTAAATACATTCAATGACTTGGCCTCCACACTCTTCTGTGGCAATAAATCCCATGATTCACCATTCTCTGGCTGAAGAAATTCCTCCTCATCTCGGTTCTAAAGGATCATTCCTTTATTCCGAGGCTGTGCCCTTGGATCCTAACCTCTCCTACTAATGGAAACATCTTCTCTGCATCCATTCAATCCAAGTCTTTCTTTATTTTGTAAATTTCAACGTGATATTCTTCTAACCACTTTCAAGTACAGACACAAGCCTTCAAACACTTCTCATATGTCAATCTTTTCATTAGAATCATACAATCCCTACGCTGCACAAGGAGGCTATTTGGCCCATTGAGCCTGCAACAATAACAATTCCATCCAGGCCCTATTCCCTTAACCCCACATATTTACTCTATTAATCCCCCTTACACAAAAGGACAATTTAGCATGACCAATCTACTTAACCCGCACACCTTTGGACTGGGAGGAAACTGGAGCATCCGGAGGAAACCCACACAGACATGGGGAGAACATGCAGATTCTGCACAGTCACCAGAATCCAGAACGTTCAGATTATGCCAGAATTGAACTTGGGTCCCTGGTGCTGTAAGACAGTAGTACTAACCATTGTGCCACCAAGGGATCATTTTTATTCCCGGGATCTTTCTCGTGAACCTCCTCTGGACCTTCTCCAAGGCCAGCACGTGTTTCTTCACATGCGGGGCCCAAAAATTGCTTGCAATATTCCAGAAATCGGGAATGCACTAGAAGTCAGAATTACAGGAGCACAGGTATTCTGAAGGGTTATCGGGTTGGCGGAGATTACAGGGACAGGGAGAGGCAAAGCCATGGAGGGGTTAGAAAAGAAGGATGATTATTTGAAAGCGAAGATGTTAGTTGACAGGGAACCAGTGCAGGTCAGAGCTAAGGGGAGCTTTGCAGCAATTTCAAATACAGGTAGCAATCGACAGGATGACAATCTTACAAAGAACTCCTGTTTAAAATAGACAACCTAAACTCTAGCAAACTTGTGATAAAATTTTTTTAAAAAAGAATCATAGAACCTCTACAGTCCGGAAGGAGGCCATTTGGCCCATCAAATCTGCACTGACCACAATCTCAAACAGGCCGTATCCCCATAAACCTATGCATTTACCTTAGCTAGTCTCCCGACACTAAGGGACAATTTAGCATGGCCAATCCGCCTAAAACTACACAGACACAGGAGGAAACCCACACAGACATGTGGAGAATGCACAAACGCCACACAGTTACCCAACCTGGGAATCAAACCCGTGTCCTTGGCACTATGAGGAAGCGGTGCTAACTGCTGTGCCATCTAGCTGGCCCAAGATGCAGACTTTGCTTTTAATTGGTCTTTTAAACTACTGAGTGTCTTAGTCAGCAGCAGCTTTATCACAGGTTGGGGTGGATCACATGAAACACCAGGGAGACAAATCTCCAATTAGTTCCAATTCCTTCGTCCTTCCTGGAGTTTATCAAATATCTCATCAAGTGGCTTTTCTGTTGCTAGGCAAATGCAACTCAAAACAAGATTAGAAATCTTCCACTAAATGGTATTACCTTTGAAACTAGAGAAGTACTTTGCATGAGATATTTTAGTTGCCTGTGTAAGCTCATAAAAGACTGGAATTGGAGCCAGCAATAGACTAGAATAATAAAAGGATTAAATCAGACTAGGATCAAACCAGAAGCAAGCTGGAATCAGAACTGGAATTAGACAGGAATTAGAATCAGATCTAGAAGCAGAACCATATTTAAAATCAGATTAAGTGAAGACTTGATTTGATTTATTATTGTCACATGTATTAGTATACTACGAGAAATATTGTTTCTTGTGCACGCTACAGACAAAGCATACTGTTCATAGAGTAGGAAAGGAGAGAGTGCAGAACGTATTGTTATATCCATAGCTAAACTGTCAAGAAAGATCAACTTAATGCAAAATAAGTCCATTCAAATGTCTGACAGCAGCAGGGAAGAAGCTGTTCTTCAGTCGGTTGGTACGTGACCTCAGACTTTTGTATCTTTTTCCCGACGGAAGAAGGTGGAAGAGAGAACGTCCGGATGCGTGGGATCCTTAATTATGCTGCTGCTGCTCTACCAAGCCAGCGGGAAGTGTAGACAATGAATGGGAGGCTGGTTTGGATTGGGCTACATTCCATATATGTCCATTAAGGACAAAAGACTCAGCGAATAATGTGCACTCCCACAGCAGAAAATCTGGCTATTACTGACTATCTGTATGTACTTACACATGAAGTGATCCCATGAGAGAGAGCAGACCCCAGGAAGTATCAGCACTTTAAGGAGAGAGATATCTGACGTTCTCTATTTTCTTTCCATATTCCTAAATCGTTCACTTCTCAAATAGGCGTTGATTCCTCTTTTAAATACCTTAACTTGTTTTGTGTCCACAATCTCCTGGAACAATATTTGAGATAACCATACAAATAAATTGTCACTGGATTTACTTTTAACCATCTGCACTTTCATTTTAACTGAATATCCTCTTGTTCTGGATTCTCACGCTTTGGGAACGAGATATTCCACACCTGCCCTCGAACAATCCACCAAGCACCAAGCCAACTGAGAAAGTGGCGCCCAATGACTATTTTTAAGGTGTAAAATCATATTTTGCAAACCTGCGTTTTGTCTGCAGTCGACCAGATGTTCAGTATCCCTTTGTGGGAACATTTACTGAGCTTTTCAGGAAATCTCCTAGCCAGGAAACAATGGCCTAACGCCTCGGATGTAAATGGGCTTTTCCACTTCCTTATGTATGTTGAGATTCCAGACAAATCTTGGAATGTCCGGTGTGTCATTTCCTGCAAACTCCCCCACCCCAAATTTTACATCAGCCATCTTTGTCATCTTTCTAAGTGAGAATTCTAACTTAAGATCAGTTCTGGGCAGTTCTTAGCTCACATGCTTTGGAACCAGAGTGAGGCTGCTCCGCCCATTTTATATGGCACCACAGTAATGACAGAACATTTTTTCCTTAAAAATCTACTTTATTCATAAAATTCAGAAAGGTACATTATATAACAGACTCGCAATAAAATTCACCTTGCCTATAGACAGTGTGTTCCTCTCCGTGATCTTTGTTGTTCCTCTTCTCACATTGAGTGGTGCACAAGGCAGTCTCTTGGCTGTTCCCATAGTGAGGGTTTTCCTGTAACAGGATGCTGTAACCTGTGGCCAGGGCTTATAGCTTAAGGGACATCATTCCACCAGCAGTGACCAGGAGTCACTGCTACTCTTACCACCAGCCATTGACATGTTGGAAGGATTTTGCCGGAATACATTCAACCTGTCCAACCCCATTATGAGCACACGTTCCTTAACCATCAAATCCTGAGGTGGGACTCAAACCCAGAGCTTCTGGCTCAGAGGCAGAGACACTAACCCACTGTGCCACAAGATCTCTGAGATTTTTGATTTGATTTGATTTATTATTGTCACACATATTAGTATACAATGAATAGAATTGTTTCTTGCGCACAATATAGACAAAGCATACTGATAATAGAGAAGGGAAAGGAGAGAGTGCAGAATGTAGTGTTACAGTCATAGCTAGGGTGTAGAGAAAGATCAACTCAATGCAAGGTAAGTCCATTCAAAAGTCTGACAGCAGCAAGGAAGAAGCTGTTCTTGAGTTGGTTGGTACGTGACGTCAGACGTATTTTTCTCCCACAAGGAAAAGGTGGAAGAGAAAATGTCTGGGGTGCTTTGGGTCCTTAATTATGCTGGCTGCTTTTCCAAGGCAGCAGGAAGTGTAGACAGAGTCAATGGATGGGAGGCTGGTTTGCGTGTTGGATTGGGCTACATTCATGACCTTTTGTAGTTTCTTGCGGTCTTGGGCAGAGCAGGAGCTATACTAAGCTGTGATACAACCAGAAAGAATGCTTTTATAGTGCATCTGTAAAAGTTGGTGAGAGTCATAGCTGATATGCCAAATTCCCTTAGAATTTTGAGAAAGTAGAGGCATTGGTGGGCTTTCTTAACTATAGTGTCAGCATGGGGAGACCAGGACAGGTTGTTGGTGATCTGGACACCTAAAAACTTGAAGCTCTCGATCCTTTCTACTTTGTCCTCATTAACGTAGACAGGGCATGTTCTCCTTTACTCTTCCTGAAGTCGATGACAATCTCCTTCATTTCATTGGCACTGAGGGAGATGTTACTGCTGCCACATCAATCCATCAGATTTTCTATCTCATTCCTGTACTCTGTCCCATCATTGTTTGAGATCTGACCCATTAAGATGGTGTTGTCAGCAAACTTGAAAATCGAATTGGAAGGGAATTTGGCCGCACAATCATAGATGTATAAGGAGTATAATAGAACACAGCCTTGTGGGGCACCAGTGCTGAAGATGATAATGGAGGAGATGTTGTTGCCTATCCTTACTTATTGTGGTTTGTGAGTTAGGAAGTTCAGGATCTAGTCACTGAGGGAGGGGTCGAGATCCAGGCCACGGACTTTGGAGATGAGTTTTGTGGGAATAGTATGTTGAAGGCTGAGCTATAGTCAATAAAGAGGAGTCTGACATGGGTATCCTTGTTATCTAGGTGTTCCAGGGTTCATTGCAGGGCCAGGGAAATGGTTTCTACTGTGGACCTGTAGAGGTAGTAGGAAAACTGCAGTGATCCAGGTAGTCGGGAGGCTGGAATTGATTCGTGCTGTAACTAACTTTTTAAAGCAATTCATAATGATGGATGTCAGACCCACCGGCCAACAGTCATTAAGGCACGTTTCTTGGTTTTTCACCATCAGGATGGTGGTCGTCTTCTTGAAGCAGAGAGGGACCTCAGATTGATGTAAGATTAGAATGTTGAATGAGACTGTGGCCTTCAAATCAGTGTTTATAATTAGAATTCCTGAAGGGCACTATTATTTAGATTTGGTTTGGTGTTTAGAAAGGACACTGAGTTCAAAATGGGGCCATTGATTAGAATAGTGGCTGTGTTTGGAATGTTCCCTGACGTTTAGAAGGAGTTCGAGTCTTTGCTCCCATTCTTCTCAGGCACAGAGCAAACCCTGTTCAGCACTACAGTACAAAGTCATGCCTGCTGCAAATGTGGCTAAGAACACACTTGGGTCTTTCCCTTAACCAATAAAGAGATAACTGAAGTTTAGTTGGATTGACGCAGAGACAAACCAACAAGGAAAGTAGCTGAAAGCAGCATAGATAGAAGAGAGAAGGGCACACAGCGAGAGGTGCAAGTACACATGAAAAGGGATGTAGACAGAGCATAGGTAGAGAGTGATAAAGGCACGTGTGCACAATGCTTAAGATCCCATTCATTATCTGACCTTTGAACTTCCCGTTCGTGCGATGGAAAATAACATTTCAGGGACATGGAGCAGTTTGCTCAGTCAAACAAACGCGAGGGCTGTAGACAAATAGCTGTCTCAGCGCATCTCAGGATTATTAGCCACCAATGAGAGTACAGGGCCTAAGCAGGAATGTTCCCTTGAAACTCTTCCAACACAACGCTTAACACTTTCATTGCTAATGAGAAAGGTGGGCAGGCCAACACTTACTCACTCAGTGTCAGCAACAATCCAATTGAAAATTCCACAAAAACAAGTGGTGCATGAGTGTTGTGGAAAGTCAAACAGAGATCATCAAAACCAGTGGGTAAAAAAAGGCCATTTGGTCCGTCTACCTCATCATTGCATAAAATCCCCTATCACAGGTCCTAGCTTATTTTTGAATTGCTGCAGAATTTGTGTCTCCACTAACCCACCTAGAAGTCATTCTAAGTATTAATCTCTTTTAGTTCATTCGTGTAAAACTTCCTGATATCAGTCCTGAGTTCGTCATAGCAACATGGGAAATAGAAGCAGGAGTAGACCATTCAGCCCTTCGAGCCTGTCCTGCCATTCATTTTGATCATGAAATTCATGACTGTCTTCCCCCCAATTTCCTTGATCCCTTTAACTTCAAGAACTATATCTAATTTCATCTTGAAGTCTTGATCCTTCATTAGAATCCAGTCCGACATGTTTTAAAGTGCTTTAACCTCTTATAAAGTCATTAGCCGGAGTTTTACCAGCCCGATGCAACAGGATCGGAGTGGGTGAGGGGAAGGTCCGTTGACCTTGGGCAGGATTTTATGGTTCTCGACAAGCGAGGCTGTAAAATCCCGCCTATAGATTCCTTACAGGGCAGAAAGAGGCCATTCAGCCCATTAAGCCTGTACCGACAACAATCCCATCCAGGTTTTATTCCTGTAATCTGAAGTATTTAATCTACTAATTTTCCCTGACACTAAAGGGCAATTTAGCATGTCCTAACCCATACATCTCCGAGGAGAAAACCGGAGCACCCGGTGGAAACCCACGCAGACAAGGGGAGAACGTGCAAACTCCACACAGACAGTCACCTGAGGCCAGAATTGAACCCGGATCCCTGGCACTGTGAGGCAGAGTGCTAACCGCTGTGCCACTGTGCCGCCCTTGATGTTGCCTTGTCACACACTGGAACACATTGACAAGATAGCAGCTAATTCTGACAGGGAGCATTTCCACGTCCAGCAGGAGGTTAATTAGACATCAGACAACTAGAATCCACTGCTTGGATATATCAGTTCCCGTCTGCCAATACTACCGCCTCTCAGGGACGGTTCAAGACTTTAGGGTTGAAAAAGAGCAGGAAGACCTCCCAGTGTTCTGGGTAACAATTCCCCCTCTTCCCCCAACACTATCAGAAACAGATTATCTCGTCTTTAACGCATTGTGGGCACTTGTGTTTGGCTTTACGAATAAGAACCAATGGACTTAACCGGGTGAATTATTCTGGGCTGGTTCTAAGGGTTGCGCTAAGGACTAAAACATTTCCTATTCAGTCCCCCTGGGCAGGATTTATTGTCAGGGTACAATCTTGAAATGCAGGATAATCCGAGGACCTCGACAATTAGGAGAAGAGACCAGGATCTGCGGGCACAGAGCCTCAGAGTAATGGGCCACTCTTTAGAACCGAGATGGGGAGGAATTTCGTCAGCCACAGAGTGGTCAATCTGTGGAATGTTAAGCTTCTCATCTGCAGTCCAGTAATAAAAGATGATGCAAGTCCAGCTTCTTCACAAACTGACTTTACAACTGCATGCGCATGCACGCATACACACCACACCACACACACACACACACATACACACACACACATGCAACACACACACCCCAACACCCTGTGCTGCCTGTAACCTCTTTATATGTCCCAGCGGGTACCATTAAACTATTAACGTACAAATTATGTTTAAAGTGGAAAGTTGCAATTCACCCAATCTGAACATGGAATTCACTAGCACACAACACTGTGGAGGTCAGGTCATCAGGCAGAATTTTCTGGCCACTCTCGCTCCAAGACTGGAAAATCTTCCCCCAATGTCATCGGACCTTTGCATTGTCCACCTCCACCCACTACAATTCCGGCAGTGGACAGGATGGGAAAATTCCGCCCATTGACTATATTTAAGACAGAGATAGATGGGTTCTTGATTGGCAAGGGGATCAAAGTTATGGGGAAAAGGCGGGAGAATGGGCAGCACGGTGGCAGAATGCTTAGCACTTCTGCCTCACAGCTCCAGGCACCCCAATTCGATTCTCATCCTGGATCTGTGAGGCAGCACTGTCTTGTGGAGTTTGCATGTTCTTCCCATGTCTGTGTGGGTTTCGTCCAGGTACTCCGGTTTCTTCCCACAGTCCAAAGATGTGAAGGTTAGGTGCATTGGCCATGCTAAAATTGTCCTTTAGTGTCCTGCAATGCATAGGCTAGAGGTATTAGTGGGTAAATATGTGGTGATGTGGGGGAAGAGCCTGGGTGGGATTGTGGTTGCTGTGGACTCAATGGGACGAATGGCCTCTTTCTGGACTGTAGGATTTCTATGATTCTTTTTTTGAGGGTTAGGTATATTGGCCGTGCTAAATTGATCCTTAGTGTACCGGGATGCATAGTTAGAGGGATTAGTAGGGTAAATATGTGGGGTTACGGGGGTAGGGTCTAGGTGGGATTATTGTTGGTGCGGATTCAGTGGGCCGAATGTCCTCTTTCTGCACTGTTGGGATTTTATGAACAGGGTTGAGAAACCATGAGTAAGCAGACTGGATGGGCCAAATGGCCTAATTCTGCTGCGACATGTTACAGTCTAATTGCATGCACCAACAGTTCTTTATTAACCAGCTTCCTTGTGAAAGATCTGCTTCAACAACAATGAGATTAAAATTAATGTGGCTATTGTTTATTCAAGAGGATTCTTAGGAGATTAAAGGTTATAAAGCATAACCATAAATACTTTGTCATGCCAGATTACCTCAGTATTTTAATTCCCAGGATTACATACTGAAGGTTTGAATTAATTATCCATTTCACACCCAGGAATTTTTGGGTGAGAGAAGCACAATGCAGAGGAGTGGATGACAAAGACACTTCTGTTACAATGCTCAAGCCCATTATTTGATTGAATATAATTGTTATCAGTCCGCGTAGGCAACAAAGCCTTTCTGTTGGAGCTAAAGCATATCATTATTACTGAGACATTGCGGGATCTTTGCCGCTGAGGTAAAATTGCAATTACCTTAAGGTCTGCCTTGCTCCCTAACTGAATGGAGGGAGTTCCTCGTCATTAAGAAATAATGACTGTTATTTCTTCAGTACACATGTCTTGACAATTAGTCTGCCTTAATGTCTCAACATGACCTCTGTACCCATTTGGCAACACTCATTGGCTCGCAGATTTGCCGTGGCATTCAGTAATTGTTAATTAAAGCCTTCCATTCCACAGTGCGGGACTGATTGAGTGTGAGTGCTGTTCAAACAATGAGCTGATCTGTGCAGTGGATTCATGGACGTTGTTTAAACAAATGTGTCATCTGATACCCTGGGATCCTTTCTTTCTCTCTCTCCACCTACACAGTTCTAGCACCAGCAGACCATTCCGTGCATGAGCCATGGGCTATCTGAGAGAGGCTGGCATCACAGTGGAGACTGATCCTATTCTCACCCAATGTTTGTACCTACTTTCTCATTATTGAATTGAATTGATTTGTTATCATCACATAGAATCCCCACAGTACAGAAGGAGGCCATTTGGCCCATTGAGTCTGTACTGACAACAATTCCACCCAGGCCCTATCCCCGTAACTCCAAGTATTTGCCCTGTTAATCCCCCTGACACTAAGGGGCAATTCAAAATGGCCATGAACCTAACACACACTTCTTTGGAGGAAACCCATGCAGACATGAGGAGAATGTGTAACCAAAAGAGAAAATGCTGGAAAAATCTCAGCAGGTCTGGCAGCATCTGTAAGTGGCAAGGCCCGAAAGCTAGTGGGTGTTTACTATCAAATAAACCTGTAGGACTTTAATCTGGTGTTGTGAGACTTCTTACGGCATCTGTAAGGACAGAAAAGAGCTGACATTTTGAATCCTTTGTCAAAGTTCTTTTCTCTCCTTACAGATGCTGCCAGCTCTGCTGAGATTTTCCAGCATTTTTGCTTTTGGTTTCAGATTCCAGCATCCACAGTAATTTGCTTTTATTGGGAGAAGATGCAGACTCTGTGCAGTGACCCAAGCCAGGAATCAAACCCGGGTCCCTGGTGCTATGAGGCAGCAGTATTAACGACTGTGCCGCCTCATATTTAGGATACAATGAGAAGTATTGTTTCTTCTGCACTATGCAGACAAAACATACTGTTCATAGAGTTTTAAGGGCATCTTAAAGGAGGAAAGAAAGAAATAGAGATGTCGGGGGTGGGGAATGGTGAAAGTGCAGCCAACAATAACGGAGTGCTTAAAATCAGGGACGTGCAAGGTATCAGAATGAGAGAAATGCACATCAAAAGGTGTTCCCCCAACATTTTTCTGCTGATTTTCTCTTGTTCTGTCACTGCTGGAGGAACAATTTGGGGACGAGGTTCCCTAGTTTGGGTGTTCCTCTGGTAACTTGTTCAAATTTTGGTTTATTATTGTTCCATGTATTAGGATTTAGTGAAAAGTATTGTTCCTTGCACGCTGTACAGACAAAGCATACCATTCACAGAGTACAGAAAGGAGAAGAGAATGAGAATATAGTGTTACAATTACCGAAACGATGAAGAGAAAAGGTCAGCTTAATTTGTGATAGGTCCATTCAAACGTCTGAAGGGAAGAAGCTGTTCTTGAGTCAGGGTTGGTACATGACCTCAGATTTCTCCCAACAGAAGAAGTTGGAAGAGAGAATGTCCGGGGTGTGTGGAGTCATTGATTATGCTGGCTGCTTTTCTAAGCAGAGGGATGTATAGACAGAGTCGATGGATGGAGGCTGGTTTGAGTGATGGACTGAGTTTTGTTCACAAACCTTCATTGTTTTTTTCCTGGGTAGAACAGGAGCCAAACCAAGCTGTGATACAACCAGAAAGAATGCTTTCTATGGAGTATCTGTAAAAACTGGTGAGAGTTGTAGTGGACATGGCAAATATCCTTTAGCTTCTGAGAAAGTTACAATAACTCCTTAGAAATTAAGAACTTAGTGTACCTCAACTTAGTGTTCACCACAGACCAAGGATCAATTTGCTCTGACAATTTGTTAGCTGTGACAGCTATTGCTCATTTTAATCCCAATTCCCAGTGATGCATACATCTACTAATTAAAATAGATAGGTATTTGATGGCTAGTGCAACTGTGATGGGCCAAAGGGCCTCTTTCTGTGTTGTATGAAACTCAGTCAGCTCCTTAACTAGGAAACGAGAACATTTATCCCTCACTGTGATATTGGAATAGTGTTCTGGCCAGAGAAGAGCTTGAGAAGGGGGCCAAATTCTTGTCATTAAGACACAGGGCCAAGAATTAACCATTACAAAAAGCCGTGAGACAAATCTCTGGCATTTATGACATTTGAAGAAAGGTTAGATATATTGGACCATTTCCACCTTTTAAAAATGTATTTACTAGCGTCACAAGTAGACTTACATTAACATTACAATGAAGTTATTGTGAAAACCCTGCAGTCGCCACACTCCAGTGCTTGTTCGGTTACACTGAGGGAGAATTTAGCCAGCGTGCCTTTCGGACTGTGAGAGGAAACCAGAGCACCCAATGAAACCCATGCAGACATGGGGAGAACGTATAGACTCCGCACAGACAGTGACCCAGGCAGGAATCAAACCCAGGTTCCCGGAAGGCAGCAGTGCTAGTCACTGTACCAGCATGTCGCCCCCTGTAAATTGTTAGGAGGTATCTGAGCAAGGAAATTTTTACACAGCAAAGTTTGAAAAAAATCACCATCAATTAAATTGTGACATAGGACAAGGGTTCAGACTAATACAGGAGCAATTTAGGGTTGATATCAGGAAACACTCTATACAAAAGAGTATTAATCTTTCCTAATATAATCCAACAGCAGAGACAGTAAAACCCTAGAATTGTTCAAGGGGATAAAACCAATGAAGGAACTTTATGGTTTATCTGAAAGGATTTACAAAATTAAACCAAACAGCCACCCTCACAGGGAATTATTTCCTGATGGTTAGATTTGGGTGTGGACCTGTTCCAAATGATGAAGGTAAAGTCGCCATAGCCCCAGATGACCAGAGGTTGCTCTTCCCTTTGCAAGGGAGAGTTGACTGGTGGTGATTAACCACATCTCAGGCAAGGGTAAAATTGAGAAGGCAGATATTAATGAATTATCTCTGCTGATATGGGAATTGAAGTGTCACTATGCGTCACATACCAGCCATCCAGCCAACTGAGCTAACTGGACACAGCCCGCCTGTTTTCCTGCATCTACTCATGGCTGGCATGTCCATCACGGAACTGTCTGGAAATTCAACGCTTCCATCACTTGGACACGAGTATGGGCTCCCTGATTGAGGTAATGATTGTCTGCCCAGTCAGGGAGCCTCACCACTGGGTATATATTGAGAAGTGTCAGGGTTACTGATTCTCCAGATTCTGACTTTGTACCTGAAACACTCTCAGGAGTGGAATCGAATTTTTAATAAAGGCAATCTGGAGAAGGGACACCGGTCCCTGAGGAGGTAGTTGAGGTTCCAACATGAGGATCTCAACCCCAAACAAAAAGTCATGCCTTAAGAATTTGGGATGAGTGTGACAGGCAGCTGAGGGGCACAGATAACAAAGATAATAAATTTCATCCCCAATAAGTAGGCAATTAACCAATTAACCATTATCCCTGAGAGACAACTCACTTTATTAGAGGGGAATTTCCTCACTAATGTTCTTCAGGGAAGGAAATCTGCTGTCCTTATCTGGTCTGGCCTACATATGACTCCAGAGCCATGGCAATGTGGTTTTGACTCTCAACTGCTTTAGAGCAAATAGGAATGGTCAATAAACACCAGCCAGCCAGCAATGCCATTGTCCCATGGATGAATAAAAAAAAAGTTCATTACATAGCTTGAGAGCATCACCCTGCATCAAGTATGGAGCAGAAATGAGGAGCAAGTCCCCAGTCAACCAAAAAGGGTTGCACCCATGCTTTTGGCATCATTTTGAACCAGGCATTAGTCAATTGAGCTAACCAACCCCCCAGCCAACCCCAGCCTCAAAAAAATGTATGACAATCTCCTTTTAAATAAATCTGACACTTGGAAACAGGGTGATTTGCGTAACTCACATTTTCACCCTCTGTGAGTTCAGTGTTTCCCCTCCCAAGGGACCCAAGTGAAATAAATGGGGCAGACACTCCAATGCAGTGCCGAGGGAGGGCTCAAGGTTAGGCTGGAAAATAGCCAACTAGCGGGGGAGGAAAAAAGGCTGGGAGGAAATTAACTCAGATAAACTGCCCATGAAAAAGTGGCAGGGCAAACAATAGGAAGGATTCAAACAGCAGACGATTAGGGGACAGACTAGACATATTCCACAAGATTGTGCAACAAAGACAAATGTTCCATGGATGAGTAGGAAAGTTTAAAAAAAAACTTAGAAATGAAGCAGATGCCAAATCCCGGGCTAACAAAACAAATCAAGTTGAACATTTGTTGAATGAACATTTGGGAGAGCTGTAACAACAGAATGTTGAGATTAGGAGAGGAATGCCAATACTTGCTGACTGCTGAGAAATCACTTATAATTGTTGGCCCCCAAGCCCACACCAATGGATTAGCTTTACGTCCTTTTTTTTACATTCTTACATGGGATGTGGGCATTACTGCCCACATTTACTGTCCATCCCTAATTGCCCTTGGACTGAGTGGCTTGCTAAGTTATTTCAGAGAGGCATCTGTGGTCTGGAGTCACATGTAGATCAGACCAGATTTTAGTATAGAATTTCTATAGTGCAGAAGGAGGCTACTTGGTCCATTGAGTCTGCACCAACTACAATCCCATCCAGATCCTATTCCCGTAAGTCCAATGTTTACCCTGCTAATCCCCCTGACACTAGGGTTAATTTAACATGGCCAATCAACCTAACCTTTGGACTGTGGGAGGAAACCGGAGCATCTGGAGGAAACCCACACAGGCACGGGGAGAATGTGCAAACTCCACAGTCACCTGAGGCCAGAGTTGAACCCAGATCCCTGGTGCTGTGGCAGCAGTGTTAATCACTGTGCCATCACATCACTCTGAAGTCCATGAATAAACCAGATAGATTTTTACAACAATTTAACATGATTTCATAGTCATCAGTAGATTTTAAATGCTAGATTTCCAGTGATTCAATTCAAATAAGCAGCATAGTGGTTAGTGCTGCTGCCTCACGGTTCAATTCCAGCCTCGGGTCATTGTCTGCGTGCGGTTTGCACATTCTCCCCATGTCTGCGTGAGTCTCCTCCACGTGCTACTGTTCCTTCCCACACTACAAAGATGTGCAGGTTAGGTAGATTGGCCATGCTAAATTGCCCTTTAGTGTCAGGGGGTTCAGCAGGGTAAATAATTGGGATCAAATGGATAGGGTCTGCGTGGGATTATTCTTCGTGCAGATCCGATGGGCTGAAGGGCTTCCTTCTGCATTGTAAGGGTGCTATGATTCTATGAAATTTCACCATCTGCTAAGGCAGGATTCAGTCTGGGTCCCCAGATCATTATCCTGGGTCTCTGGATTATTGGTTTAGTGACAATGCCACTATGCCACTGCCTCCTCTGTAATTATCCAGTTTATTGTGATTGTAACTTTGATTAATTTGTGTAAATAAACAAACCATTCTCCTCACTTCGGCCTGGATTTCCTCCGGATGCTGTGGTTTCCTCCGATGGTATGAAAGTGAGCAGGTTTGACAATGCTAAATTGCCCGTTAGTGTCCCAAGATGTGCAGGTTAAGTGAATTAGTCTTGGAAAATGTGCTGAATTATGGGGATAGGGCAGGGGAGAACGACTGGGTAACATACGACATCAGAGAGTCAGTGCAGACCCGATGGGCTGAATGGCCTCCTTCTGCACAGTAGGGACTTTATGATTCTATGATTTGTCTTTGAAAAGGTTGAGCATGCCATTATGAAAGGTAATTCTTTGATTTTCTTTACATTGTAAATATGATTTGATTTGATTTATTATTGTTGCATGTATTGGGATATAGTGAAATGTAATTTTTCTTGCACACTATGCAAACAAAGCATGCCAGACATAGAGAAGGAAAGAAGTGCAGAATAAAGTGTTATATAGATAGGGTGTAGAGAAAGATCAACTTAATACGAGGTATCATAGAATCACAGAACCCTACAGTGCAGAAAGAGACCCTTCGGCCCATCGAGATTGCACCAACCACAATCCCACCCACGCCTTACCCCCATATTCCTACATATTTTACCCGCTAATCCCTCTACCCTAAGCATCTTAGGAAATGAAGGTGCAATTTTAGCATGGCCAATCAACCTAACCTGCACATTTTTGGACTGTGGGAGGAAACCCGAGCACCCGGAGGAAACCCACATAGACACGAGGAGAATATGCAAACTCCACACAGACAGTGACCCGAGCCAGAATCGAACCCAGGTCCCTGGAGCTGTGAAGCAGCAGTGCTAACTACTGTACTATTGTGCCGCCCATTCAAAAATCTAATGGCAGCAAGAAACAAGCTGTCCTTGAGTCGGTTGCTACGTGACTTCAGATTTTGTATCTTTTTCCTGACAGAAGAAGGTGGAAGAGAGAATGTCCAGGGTGCCTGGGATCCTTGATTATGCCAGCTGCTTTTCCAAGGCAGTAGGAAGGGTAGACAGAGTCAATGGATGGGAGGCTGGTTTGTGTGATGGACTGGGCTTCTTTCAAAACCCTTTGTAGTTTCTTGCAGTTTTGATCAGAGGAGGAGCCATACCAAGCTGTGGTACGACCAGGAAGGATGCTTCCTATGGTGCATCTGTAAAGGTTGGTGAGAATCGTGTACATGCCAAATTTCCTTAGCCTCCTGAGAAAGTAGAGGAGTTAATGAGCTTTCTTGACTATTGTGTCAGCGTAGAGGGACTAGGACAGGTTGCTAGTGATCTGGATACCTAGAAACCTGAAGCTCTCGACCATTTCCACTTCATCCCCATTGATATAGACAGGGGCATGCCCTCCATTACATTTCCTGAAGTGGATGACTATCTCCTTTGTTTTGCTGACATCTAAGAAATGGGATGGAAAGCAGCCCAAATCTATAGATGAAAAACAATAAATGAAAGTGGAGGTTCATGATAATGATGACGCTGAGAGGTGTCAGGAAAACGATGGACCTCATAACATCAGTTAACAAGAAAAGAAGATCCAGATTGCTTAAAAAGACAATTTGATCCTAAGTATGAGCACAAAAGAATGTCATGGTGGCACAGTGGTTAGCACTGTTGCCTCACAGCTTCAGGGACCCGAGTTTGATTGCCAGCTTGGGTCACTGTGCGGGCTTTGCAAGTCCTCCCCATGTCTGCGTGGGTTTACTCTGGGTGCTCCGGTTTCTTCGCATGGTCTGAAAAACATGCTGATTAGGTGCGCTGGCCACTCTAAATTCTCCCTCAGTGTACCTGAACAGGCGTCCGAGTGTGGGAACTAGGGGATTTTCACAGTAACTTCATTGCATTATTAATGTAAGCCTACTTGTGACTAATAGAACTTTAAAAGATGGAGCACAGAGTTGTTGAGAAGTCTGAATGAACCCGTGTACTTTTTGTGGAGATAAGGGATGAAATTAAAGAAGACAGCTGGATCTCGAGAGACTGTGACAACATGAGAAAACTGCTTCTGCATCAGACAGTGAGGGAGGATGGAAAGCCACTGAGAGGTTTGCTTAGCTGGTGGACAAGATATAAAAGGAGGAATATTCAACCCTACAAAAAGAAGAAAAAATATATAGCAGCAGCAGTGAGGAAAGGAGCCCAGCGTCCAAGGAAAGAAACAAGGTGGAAAGTGTACTGTCAAACAAGGGTGCAGTTTGCACATTTCACAGACTCTCCACTTTAAACCAGTGTTAATCTGTGGTCTACGTAATCTTCTCTAACAATTGCCTTCCTTTTCTCATTATCTGCGAAAGTAATGTGGTCTGACTGTCACTTTCCACAAACTGCAGCTCTCCCCCATTTGGAAGAGGCAGGCTCACACTGTGAGTAAACTTTATTTATTAGTGTCACAAGTAGGCTGGCATTAACACTACAATGAAGTTACTGTGGAAAAATGATCAGTACCAAATTTAAATAATTGTTAATTTAGTTGAAAAGCTGTCCGTGGCACAGCGATTTGAAGAAATCCCAAATATAACATATCTGAATTGAAATGACTGGTCTCTCCCTTCAATCTCTGCCTCAGGGGCAGATGTTATATTGGATTCTTGAACTTTCCTTGTAAAGTTTCTCTGATCCTCCCTCCCTGCAACAGATGATGAATCCTCACTGCCGTCTGTGCACAGCTAGACATTGCCAGCAGGGGATGGCTGGTTTGCAATGAAAGATAGAAACTCTGGGAGTTTCTTTTCTCTCCTCCCCCATCCCTCACTGTTTCCAACGGATTCAATTAGACATTTGTCAAAAGCAATTTGTTAAAAATAAAATGGAAGAACTGTGTCACTGATTGTCAGTAATAAGAGTGTAAGAAGTAGGACAGGCCATTCAGCCCTTTGAGCCTGCTCTGTCCCATTCAATCAGATCATGGCTAATCTTCTGTTTTCACACCAATTTCCTGCATTATTCCCATATATCTTCATGTTTTTAATATGAAGAAAACTATCAATCTCAATTTCATTGTGAGGCTAGATTGATTTGGTTTAGTATTAGTATTAATATACAGTGAAAAATATTGTTTCCTGCGCACTATACAAAGTATACAATTCATAGAGAGGGAAAGGAGACAGTGCAGAATGTAGTGTTACAGTCATAGCTAGGGTGTAGAGAAAGATCAACTTAATGCAAGGTAAGTCCATTCAAAAGTCTGACAGCAGCAGGGAAGAAGCTGTTCTTGAATCGGTTGGTACATGATCTCAGACTTTTGGATCCTTTTCCCAATGGATAAAGGTGGAAGCGAGAATGTCCAGGGTGTGTGGTGTCCTTGGTTATGCTGGCTGCTTTTCCGTGGCAGCAGGAAGTGTAGACAAAGTCAATGGATGGAGACTGGTTTGTGTGATGGACCGGGCTTCATTTACAATCCTTTGTAGGTTCTTGCGGTCTTGGATAAAGTAGGAGCCATGCCAAGCTGTGATGCAACCGGAATAATACTTTCTATGGTGCATCCATAAAAGTTGGTGAGCGTTGTAGACATGCCAAATTCCCTTGTCTTCTGAGAAAGTAGAGGTATTGTGGGCTCTCTTAACCATTGAGATGGCATGGAGGGACCAGGACCGGTTGTTGGTGATCTGGACACCTAAAAATTTGGAGAGCACTTGGAGATTGGAGAGCTTGGGATTGTAGTCCTTAGAAAGGTTCGGTGACATAGTGATTGGCATTGCTGCCTAACAGTGCCATGGACCTGGGTTCAATTCCAGCCTTGGGTCACTGTTTGTGCGGAGTCTCCCATTCTCTCCTTGTCTGCCTGGATTTCCTCCAATTGCTCTTGTTTCCTCCAACATGCCAAAGATGTACCGGTTAGGTGGTTTGGCCATGCTAAATTGCCCCTTAGCATCAGGGGATTAGCTAGGTAAATGTATGGGTTTAAGGGATAGGGCCTGGATAGGATTGTCGTTGGTGCAGGCCCAATGGGCTGAATGGCCTCCTTCTGCACTAAAGCACTAAGAGAGTTAAGGCTAAGAGGAGATTTGATTGAGATGTTCAAAATCATGAGGGGGCTGGACACAGTAGGTGGAAAGAAACTGTTCCCACTTCTAGAAGGATCAAGAACGAGAGGGCACAGTTTTAAAATGATTTAAAAAGAAGCAAATGCCATGTGAAAAAATCATTTCCCCATAGCGAGTGGCATTTGGAATGCACTATCTGGAAGAGAGGTGGAGGCAGGTTTAATAGAGGCATTCATAGAAGATAGGAGCAGGAGTAGGCCATTCAGCCCTTTGAGCCTGCTCTATCATTCAACATGATCATGGCTGATCATCAAATTCAATATCCTGATTCCCACCCCCGTCCCCAGCCCTCACTCTGTATATCCCTTGAGGGCATTAGATGATTATTTCAATAGAAACAAGGTGTAGTGGTATGGGCTGGGTAATCATAATGCAAATTTGGAGAGCTGGTGCAGACGCAATGGGCCAAACGGCCTTCTGCGCCAGACCAATTCTGTGATCAAATTTTGGATACGCTCAATGACTCTCTGGAGTAAGGATTTCCAAAGATTGACCAC
This sequence comes from Sphyrna mokarran, assembly GCA_024679065.1. Taxonomy (NCBI): domain Eukaryota; kingdom Metazoa; phylum Chordata; class Chondrichthyes; order Carcharhiniformes; family Carcharhinidae; genus Sphyrna; species Sphyrna mokarran. The sequence goes on along the minus strand of JAGIQG010000028.1, from coordinate 22,481,473 downwards.
CGTCTGGGTGACGAACTCTTCCTCATCTCAGTACCATCTTATTCTGACACTGTGTCACCTGGTTCTCAATACACACACTCTCCCGGCCCCCACACCCCCACGCTCCCACGCTTCCCAGCCAAGGGCGACTTCCTTCCTGCTGAAGGTGGTGTGAACACAGGATTTGAGAGGGCATCTTCAGTTCAGTAGTCATTATGGTAAACACTCATCACTTGAAGTTGGAAATGAGTTTAAGTAAGTTTATTGATTAGTGTCACAAGTAGGCTGACATTAACACTGCAGTGAAGTTACTGTGAAAGTCCTCTAGTTATCACACTCCTGTTTGGGTACAGGAGAATTTAGCATGGCCAACGCACCTAACCAGCACGTCTTTCGGACTGTGGGAGGAAACGAGAGCACCCGGAAGAAACCCACTCAGTGAAGATGTAGATTCCACACAGTGACCCAAGATGGGAATCGAACCCCAGTCTCTGGCGCTGTGAGGTAGCAGTGCTAATCACTCTGCCATCAACAATAAAGAGGCCATGTATTTTGACATATATACAGAGCAAGCATTTCACACTCGGCGCACATGTGATTGCGATGCTGTCACTGTAATGGAATTTGCTGCCAGAGTGGTAACTGCCAACAGCAGTTGTGGGCAAGCTCAGAGGCCCCGCTGTGTGTCACATCACTGCTTCTGGTCAGGGCCAATTTTATCTGGGTTTTTACCTTGAAATTATATTTTAAAAAAACACTGAAAGGGGAAGTGAATGAAGAGAATAAAACAAACAGGTAAAACTGGGATGTAATTGTGGGAATAATTAAACTATTGTCTTCAGTCATTCAATAAGATTGCGACAATCAGTGAAACTGAGCACTGGGATGGGGGGAACAGTCACATCTGCAATGGGTTTGGTGACACTGACTCTTGTTATCAAATACTTAAGGGGCAATCAGGATCTTAAAAGGGGAGCGTTTAAACTGCCCCAGAGAATGGGTTAGAAATCTTTGACAGGGGAGTTTTATATGAGGCTGTATTATTTCCTGGTGTTTTAATATTTAATTTTAATTACGTTTGTCCGGGCAATTACCACAGTCGGGTCAGTATTTAATTCTTTAACCTCCGGTATTGTCAGGCTGAAGAGATATCCTCGTGGGACTGTAAGTATCAAACCGATCCATTGGAGATTGGATGCAGGCAGAGTGTTTGCTTTTGAACTGAGCTTGTGAACTAGCCAGAGAAGCACGTTTTAGGGTCCCTGAAAAGCTGCCCTTTTCTCGGGTAATCTTCACTGCACATTGTCCTTGCAGGGGTGAGGTTAACGCTCCAAACAATCCTCTTCCATTTGCTGTGAATTGGAGCTTACTCGCCACAGGCGGAGCTAACACGAGTCTCCTGCGTGTTTTCTTTTACAGAACCTGAAAGGTTGGAAAAGGGGGTAAATGTCTCGCCAGATTCAACTGCTGCAGAAAAGAAAATCCAAGTACGTCCGGACACGTAAGTACCCCTTTCCTCAGAAGCTAAACAACCCAATCGATCTCTGCTAACCCTGCGGGATTTTCACAGTGACTTCATTGTAGTGTTAATGTAAGTCTACTTGTGAGTCTAATCAATAAACTTTAACAAAAAATTCCTGTGGGTTTCCAGCCCTCCTGGAATTAAAGGACAGGGCAGTGTGCAACGTGGGGTGGTTGAGGATATCAGTGAGAGATTTCATATCCTACAGGGCATAAAGAGGCCATTTGGCCCATTAAGTATTCACTGACCACCCAGGCCCTATCCTCTTAACCCCATACATTTACTCAACTAATCCCCTGATACAAAGGGACAATTTAGCATGGCCAATCCACCTAACCACACACCTTTGTGCTGTGGGAGGAAACCAGAGCACTTGGAGGGAACCTGTGTAGACATGGGGAGAATGTGCAAACTCTGCACAGACAGTGACCCAAGCTGGGAATTGAGCCCAGGGTCCCTGGTGCTGTGAGACAGCAGTGTTAATCACTGTGCTGCCTAATCTAATTTATCATTTTTCTCTGAACACTTCCCCTCACCACGTATTTAGAATATTGAAAATGGGGATAAAGGCTGTTTGTCTGATAGTCACCCATTGCCCAAATGGGTGATGGGGCTTTATTTTCTTGTTTGCTTTCCAGTTGGCATAGGATGAATGTGTTGGTCACCTGATAAGGGTGGCACAATGGTTAGTGCTGCTGCTTCACAGCGCCAGGGATCCAGGTTCAATTCCAGCCTTGGATGACTGTTTGTGTGGAATCCGAATGGGTTTCCTCCCACAGCCCAAAGATCTGCATGGGTAGGTGGATTGGCCATAGCCCTTGGTGTCTGAAGATGCCTAGATTAGGTGGTAAACGTGCAGGGTTACAGCGATAGGCAGAGAATTTGTACAAACTTGATATGCTGAATGTCTGTCTACACAAAGTTTACAAGTTTTGTTTATTAGTGTCACAGGCTTACGTTAACACTGCAATGAAATTACTATGAAAATTCTCTAGTTGCCACATTCTGTTTGGGAACACTGAGGGAGAATTTGGCATGATCAATGTATGTAACCAGTACACCTTTCAGACTGTGGGGGAAAAAATCAGAGTATTGGGAGGAAACCCATGCAGATACTGGGAGAACATGCAGACTCTGCACAGACCGTGTCCAAGCTGGAATCAAATCTGGGCCTTGGTGCTGTGAGGCAGCAGTGTTAACCACTGTGCTACCCCTACTGTAGGGATCCTATGATGTGTATGGTGGGAAAGCTCCAGGAATACATTTAATTACCATAAGAGTACTGCAGTGTTAAGAGTCACCATCATTTTGATGATTTGATACACCAAAATCACTTCAATAGATGTAAAAGGTCTCACGGCAACATTTTTAAGTGCTGGGGAATTCTCTCCTGGCATCCTGGACAATATTCATCAGTCCTTAGAGTTATCTCAAACAGATTATCTACATTATAACTGCTGTTCCAGGTTAGAGATAGCGGTGTGCACATTGCCTACACTTCAAAGGCAGCTGCAAATTACGTAAAGACATCCTGAGATTGTGAAAGGCCCAAATCTTTTATTATCCCAGTGTTTTTTCTGGTAAAATCTGATAACTTAATTGATGTTGAAGGGTTTTGTGGTTGGGGAGTTCTGAATGTTTGCTCTGTTTAAAATCCTTGCTGGTAGAGAGGGATTAGGATGGTTCTTTGTACAAAAAAATTATACTTGTATAGCATCTTTGCCAACAATGAAATGTCTTCGTGTTTCACAGGATTAACACTCTTAAGCCAGGCATAACACCAAGTGGCTTACTCAAAAATATAGGTTTTTAGGAAGTGCCTTTTTTAAAAGGGAGAAAATGAGTTGGGGAGATAGAACATTACAGCGCAGTACAGGCCCTTCGGCCCTCAATGTTGCGCCGGCCAGTGGACCCTCTAACCTAAACTATTCCAATATCATCCATACGCCTATCCACCGAACATTTGAATGCCCCCAAAGTAGGCAAGTCCACAACTGCTGCAGGCAGGACATTCCACGCCCTCACCACCCTCTGTGTAAAGAACCTGCCTCTGACATCCATCCTATAACTACCACCTCTTAATTTAAAGTTATGTCCCCTCATGTTGGTCATCACCATCCGAGGAAAAAGGCTCTCAAAATCCACCCTATCCAATCCCTTGATCATCTTATACGCCTCAATTAGGTCACAGCGTAACCTTCTTCTCTCTAATGAAAATAACCTCAGGTCCCTCAGCCTTTCCTCATAAGGCCTTCCCACCATACCAGGCAACATCCTGGTAAACCTCCTCTGCACCTTTCCAATGCTTCCACATCTTTCTTATAATGCGGCGACCAGAACTGTACGCAATACTCCAAGTGCGGCCGCACCAGAGTTTGTACAGTTGTAACATAACCTCACGGCTCCTAAATTCAATCCCTCTACCAATAAAAGCTAACACACCGTACGCCTTCTTAACAACTTTATCAACCTGGCTGCCAACTTTCAAAGAGCTATGTACTTGTACCCCAAGATCCCTCTGCTCGACAACACTATTAAGGGGCCTTCCATTAGCCCTATATTTCATATGCCTGTTATTCCTACCAAAGTGAATCACCTCACATTTATCCGTATTGAATTCCATTTGCCATCTCACTGCGCAGCTCTGCAACCTATGTCCCTCTGCAAACTGTAACATCCATCCTCGCTGTCTACAACTCCCCCCACTTTGGTATCGTCAGCAAATTTACTAATCCAACCCTCTACCCCCTCATCTAGATCATTTATAAAAATGACAAACAGCAGTGGCCCTAAAACAGATCCTTGAGATGTCGGGAGCAAATTCCAGTGCTGTGGAAACTGAAGGCACCATCACCCAGAATGGACCAATTCTGACTGGGTTTAATTTCTTGCCAATGTAGTGGGGTATAGTGAAAAGGATTGTTTCTTGTGGGCTATACAGACAAAATACTCTATTCATAGAGTACATGTGGAGAAGGAAAGGAGAGGGTGCAGAATGTCAAAGATAGAAAGGGTACACTGGGGATGGCTCGCAAGATGCCACCTCAATTCAACACCACTTTAAGAAGTCACAGTTGAAGGAGTGCAGCTATCATGGAGGTTAGAGATCGGGAGAGATAAAGCCATGGAGGTATTTGAAAGCAGTAATACAAAAAGAATACTTTGCAATATGTGATAGGCTGTTCCCTTTGGCAAAGAAACATTTAAGCTGAGACTTAATGAGTGATCTGCAGGGTGATGGGATTATTTTTGGACAGGCACAGACCTGGATAACTCTTGGTTTTGTGGCTTCCCTAATGGTAAAATTGGCACACTTTTTTGTATAGCAATGGGAGACTTCAAGCCTAGTTCACTTTTTGTTAATGTCATAACTGATTGTCTCTCAATTCAGTTTGCCATCAGCACGTCCAACACACCCAACCCTAAACTCCCTTGTCTATCAAAAATTTAACTGTGCCCTCAATAAGTTCAATGACCCAGCCTCCACTGGGCTGGCACAGTGGTTAGCACTGCTGCATCTCAGCACCAGGGACCTGGGGTCAATTCCTGACTGGGTCATTGTGTGGAGTTTGCATGTTCTCCCTGTGGTTTGTGAGTTTCCTCTGGGTGCTCTGGTTTTGTCCCATAGTCCAGAAGACAAGGTGGTTAGATGCATTGTCATGCTAATTTCTCCCACCGTGTACGCAAATAGGTGTTGAAGTGTAGTGACTAGTGGATTTTCACTAACTTCATTGCAGTATTAATGTAAACCCGCTTGTGCTACTAATAAATTAACTTCAACCACTGCTCTCTGGGGAAGAAAATGCCACATTCAAACAACTATTTGAGGGAAAAGTATGCTCTCCAGTCTCAAATGGTAGACCTCTTGTGCATAGGATGTATCCCTGGATCTAGTCTCTCTCTCAAGACATAGAATAAAATAGTACATACGTAGAATCTCTACAGTGCACCAGGAGGCCATTCAGCCCATTGAGTCTGCAGTGATCACAATCCCACCCAGGCCCTATCCTTGTAACCCCATGTATTTACCTGCTAACTTCCTGACACTAATGGAGAATTTAGCATGGCCAATCCACCTAACCCATACATCTTTGGACTGTAGGAGGAAACCCATGCTGACATGGGAAGAATGTGCAAACTCCATACAGACAGTGGCCCACGGTCAGAATTGAACCTGGGTCCCTGATGCTGTGGGGCAGCAGTGCTAACTATTGTGCTACCCTGTGGAAACATCCACCTAATGTTGACCCTATCAAATCTCCTCAGATCTTGTACTCTTTAACATCATCCTTCACTTTTTTCTAAACTCTGAAGATTATAGGCCCGAAATGTTTGCTCTTTCCTCAACATGATTCTCACGTGTGCAATTGATCCTTTCAGAGCCACTGTACCAGAATTATTGGTTCCAATCCATGCATGGAGTCCCAACAAAGCCTGGGAAAACCTCTTCTGTGGTGGATACAACCCTGTCCCTTGCCGGCCTTGTCGTGTCTTCCATACTGAACTCTTCGTCCTCCCAGTTTTCTCACAAAGACACCAGCTTTGTGTTCTGGTGCGAGGTTCCTGAAGTGAAGAAAAGTGGCCTGTTGGATGTGGTTAGTGCTCAGGAACACGAGCTGCAGGAGGTAAGAGTTAACGTCAAACCCACGAGAATTCCATTCCAACAGTCAATTAACCACACAAAACAAGGGGAACATTCAAGTCAGACAGCATCCGATAAGAGAAAAGCAATTGATTGATAACCATTGTTTCCTTTTTCTTTATCTATACAACACTGCTAAATGTTATGTTGCTAGTTGGAGCTCCTCCAGAACAGAATTAGGGTGGCACAGTGGTTAGCACTGCTGCCTCACAGGAACCTGGGTTTGATTCCAGGCATGGGTCATTAATGTGATAGTGTTTGCACATTCTCCCTACGTCTGCGTGGGTTTCTTCAGGTTTCCTCCCACAATCCGAAAGATGTGCTGGTTAGGTGCATTGACCATGTTGAATTCTTCCTCAGTGTATCCAAACAGGCGCTGGCGTGTGCTGACCAGGGGATTTTCAGTTGCTTCATTGCAGTGTTAAAGTAAACCTACTTGTGACACTAATGAATAAACTTTAAAACTAAGTTCCTATTGCCTGCGCTTTTGCCATGCACCATCCCCCAAGATGTGCTGGTTAGGTGCATTGGTGTGCTAAACTCTCCCTCAGTGGTACCTGAACAGATGCCAGAATGGCAACTCAGGAATTTTACAGTAACTTCATTGTAGTGTTAAGGTAAGCATTAAGACATAAACCTGTTACCAGATGGGGGGGGGGAAAAAGAGTGAAGGGATGTTTCAGTGGCTTTGAATTGATGTAAAGCAAAATGACAACTGACAAAAGAAATGTTGGCTTTATTCTTATCACAAATGCTGTCCGATTTGTTAAGATTTTCCAGCTTTTTTGTTTTCAATTCCAGCATCTGCAATATTTTGCTTTTTTTTTTTGCTTGGAGGAAAAACAGTTTGTTTCAGCTTAATTAAAGCAAGATACTGTGGATGCTGGAATTCTGAAATAAGTGCCTGTTTGGTGACTTGTCAGAACTGAGAGATGTTGGAGTTGGAGGAAGAAAGCAATACAAAGGGAGAGATGGTTAATGACAAAAGGGTAATGGTGCAAAGCAAAAAAAGATGGTAATGGGATAATTAATGAGATAGATGTAAAACCATTCGTTCCTGCTGTGAGGACAGGGTGCAGAACGGAAGAAATAGTTATGATCCAAAGTTCTAGAAATCTGAATTGATCAATAGACAAATGGTAACTGATCTGAAAGATGAACTTGCAACCTCAATCTTCCAACCCCACATTGCCCACTTCTATCTACCTAATTTCTATGGCTATGACTCATCTTTCTTTCCTTCACCCTGCAGTATAAATATTTCCCACTTTCTATGTCTTTTAGCTTTGACAAAGGGTCATCTGGACTCAATGTCAGCTCTTTTCTCTCCTTACAGATGCTACCAAACATGCTGAGATTTTCCAGCATTTTCTCTTTTGGTTCCTGGATCTACAAACTTGGCAAAAGAAATTGGGAAGAATATTTTGAATGGCTGGTGTAGTGATGTCAGTAATGATTCGGAGTCAGGGTAGGATGTGAACTTGTCTGAAACGACAGCAGTGTCTCCCCAAGTAATCCTCCTCCTCCAGCTACCATGACTGAGGAAGGTGATGATGAGCCTGGATTTTCATTAGATTGGTCTATGATGAGGTTTGACAAAGCACTACCATGGTTTGCCAATGCCTTCTATAGTATGGTTGACCTGGAAACACTCCATCTCTTTATCACCTGGGGGATTTGTTGATCAACCTGCTTGACCACATTGTAAACGCACTTCCCATGGCTGTTATGTCCTGAAATGGGATTTGAACCCAGAACTTCTGGAACATGGGTAAGGGCATTACCAGTCAGTCCCCTGCCAAGTACAGGAACATTATATCCCACACTCTCTGCTGGAGATAAGTTTGTAACTGCCTACGATCATTTAGAGAATCATAGAATCCCACAGTGCAGAAAGGGGCCATTCAGCCCATCAAGACAGCACAGTAACAGAGGTTAGCGCTGCTGCTTCACAGCTCCTGGCCTGAGTTACTCTGGAGTTTGCACATTCTCCTTGTGTCTACATTAGTTTCTTCCCACAGTCCAAAGATGTGCAGGTTAGGTTGATTGGCCATGCTAAGAAATTGCCCCTTAGTATCCAGGGATGTGTAGGTTAGAGGAATTACTGCGTGGAATATGGGGGTAGGGCCTGGGTGGGGTTGTGTTCGGAGCAGACTCGATGGGCCAAAGGGCCTTTTCCTGCACTGTAGAGTTCTATGAAGATTGTGCTGGCCACAATCTCACCCAGGACCTATCCCCATAACCCCATGCATTCACCCTAGCTAGTCCCCCTGAGACTAAGGGGCAATTTAACATAGTCAATCCACCTAACCCACACATCTTTGGACTGTGGGAGGAAACCAGAGCACCTGGAGGAAACCCACGCAGACACGAGAATGTGCAAACTCCATATGACAGTGACCCAAGCTGGGAATCCCTGGCATTGTGAGGCAGAAGTGCTATGCCACCCTTAATTCTGTGTCCTTTGACTTTTAAATAAAAAAAATCCTGAATTCACAGCCAAAGTTGGGAAGGATGGTTTTGTTGAAAGAAGTCTCTGGCTTGTAATAGTGGAGAGAAATCTGCTGCAGAATGGAATTGGGGAAGCACTGATGATGGGTTGAGGGGAAGGTGTTGTGATCAGAGGGGAGTGGGGCAGGAAATGTTGGTCTGGGGCAGAGATATTAAAGGTGGAACAAGGCCAGGGGTGATGTGAGTGGGACTCCATGTCCATGATTTGAGTGGGATATTGGTGACGGGGGGGGTTGGTTGGTGGTGGTGGTATGTTACCACGCTAATGGTTTTGTACTTTATCCCTAGATTGACAAGGGACATTAGATTATGCTCTAGTTAACAACCTGCTGGATCAATCATTAAGACAAGGCGACAATAACCCAAGAAAAGAAACAGTTTCTGGATCCTGAGTTTTTATGGGGTTGGGAAGTGACCAGAACAGTTAAATCAACATATTCTGTTATCAATCCTGATCCTCCTTGGAGCAAACACAACAGTTTATTTATTTTCTCAGTATTTATCTGATTGTGAGTGGGACCAGGGCTTGTGAAGTTTGACACTAAACAGTAGTTGTTTCCACTCCTCAGGCCATGTTTGAAGTTATTACCTCTGAAGCATCTTACCTGCGGAGCTTGATGGTGGCTGTCAACCATTTCAGTAGGAGCCAGGAGCTGCTGGGTATGCTGACACTCACAGACAGGCACATGCTGTTCTCTAACATCCACGAGGTGAAAGATGCCAGTGAAAGGTAGGTGTATGGAGCCCAAAGGTTACTAAATCCATTATTATTCTTCCAGAAAGCAAATCTGAAAATGTTGAGAAGCAGAACCGAAAAGAGCGTGGGGTAAAGGCATCATCGTAGTGTAATACTGAACTGTGCAGAACCTTGCTTCAAGTCCTGCCCTGTAAATGTTATTCACAAGTAGACTTACTGCAATGAAGTTACTGTGAAAATTTCCTAGTCACCACACTGTGGCATCTGTCGGGATACGTAGAATCTACAGTGCAGAATGAAGCCATTTGGCCAATCAAGCCTGCACTGACGACAATCCCACCCACCTCCCATCCTCATAACCCCACATTAACCTTACAAATCCAGTGATACTAAGGGACAATTTCGCAATCCACCTAAACTGCACATCTTTAGGAATGTGGGAGGAAACACGAGAACCTGGAGAAAACCCGTGTAGAAAATATGCAGACTCCACAGTGACCCGAGGCTGGAATTGAACCCAGGTCCCTGGTGCTGTAAGGTGCTAACCACAATGCCACACAGGGCATCATCACAGTAAAATACAGCACAGTGTAGATTCTTGGCTCAATTCTGGAGTTGTATTGATAGCTGGACAGTAGTGAGGGTTTTATAATTTAATCGCTCTCAATGTCCAGCGGGAGACACGTGCAGGGAAAAGTTACGGCTGTATTGTGGTGTCCTTGACGATTGAATAATTTGCCTCTGCTTATTGTTATGTTCAAACATCAAAGGCACAAGGTTTAAAAGTTCTGCAGATCCACAAGGAACTGGATCATTAACGAGAGCAAAGTGCTGTTTGGAGAGGGGAAACAAGTGAAAAATTCTGGCCAGTCAGTTGCTTTTGGACATAAGGCCAGTTGTTACCCAGCCAGGGTCACTGGGAAGTCTGGAGGTTCATATGGTAAATGTTTTTTGCAGACAGCGCACCCCTGTGTTATCTCACACTTCCTAATTTAAACTGGCCGTAACTTGTTGGGCAGGTTTCTGTTGGACCTGGAGGAACATCTAGAGAAGAACATCTTTTTAAGAGACATCAGTGACATAGTGCTGCAGCATTGTGTGGAGTTTCACCGAGTTTATGTCCCTTATGTGACCAATCAGATGTACCAGGAGAAAACCATGCAGCATCTCATGTGAGTGGTGGTCACTTTAAGTATTTAGTAAGGTTTTTTAATTTAGACTATGCAGCAACTGACCTTCACAAACACAACAGGAATCTAATCTAACGGGAGGGTGCTATTGTGTCACAGTTCCTGTGTATTCATCAAGCTCCACAGCTCAGTCACTGCCACGTGATCTGGTTACATGCACCCTTAACGAATCTACACTGTTTACTGGCATCATCCTTCTCCCACACCTCCATGTCACATCCCCAAAATTAAGGGGATTAATTTTATTATTGTCACATGTATTGGGATACAGCGCAAAATATTGTTCTTTATGCACTTGTATAGACAAAGCAGACCATTCATGGAGCACATAGAGGAGGGAGAGGGTGAAGAATATAGTGTGAGTTTAAGAGGTGGGGTACACTCTTTAAGAGCATAAAATGAGTAAAAGAGCATATGCTGGGGATAGCTTGCAAGAAATCACTGCACGGCCCATTAGCTGTCTCCCATTGAACAATTCACCTTGTCTTCTTCCTGCCCCTGTAACCCTGTACATTCTTCCATTTTTGGATTAAAATCCAGTTCCCTCTTCTTCAATTTCCTACCTTAACCTGCCTCCACCCCTCTCTGGCAAGAACAATCCAGATCCTTCCATGAGAAAGTTTCTCTTTTTTTTCACCGTGGCTGTTTTTTGAGTTAATCTCTTAATTTGTGCCCCCCCTCATTTTCGATCCTTCCATTGTGAAACCCCTACAGTGTAGGGAGAAGCCATTTGGCCCATTGAGTCTGCACTGACAACAATGCCACCCAGGCCCAATCTCCACAACACCATGCGTTTACTCTGCTAATCCCCTGACACTAGTGCTGGAATTTTATCAGCCCACCTGAGGCCAACAGAGAATGCTATTGTGCGAGCCTTGTTTGCTCCAATTCTAGGGCATGCATGCTGGTTAAAATCTGGCCTAAGGATCAATTTAACAAGGCCAGTCCATCTAACAGTTTCTCCTTATCAACCCTGTCCTGATCCACCCTCAATTTTGAATACCTGTATCAAATCTTTTTTCCAAGAAAAACAATGCCAACTTAGTTTCTCATCCCTGGTACAATTCTTGAATTTTTTTTCTGCACTCTCTCTCCCCAATGCCTTCACATCCTTATGCTACATTGTTGACTGGTTAACTGACTAGCATTCCTATTCTGTTTTTAGTCCCAACACCATGTGTCTAGGCGCTTGAGACAAAAATGAAAAAGTTACAGGATAAAATAGTGGATGAGCTGCTAACCAACTGGACAGTGACCTCCCCCCAGGCAGGCAGGCAAGTCTAGTAGCATGGCGGTTTGAAAATGTGCTGAATTCTGATGGGGGCAGTAATCGGAGAGTTTGTGAGCTGCCTATGTGTAAAGTCCATCTCATACCCATGTCTGTCTGTTTGGTTTCTCTGCCAGGCTAAATGAGCAATTTGTGCAAGTTCTGAGGAAACTGGAGGAACAGCCAATCTGTCAGCAGCAAGTGCTGAAATCCTTCCTGATCCTGCCCTTCCAGCGCATCACAAGACTCAAGATCCTGCTCGAGGTAAAGGCTCCAGTTTCTCTCTCATGCACTTATATTTTTCTCTCCACAACTATCTCTTGTTTTCTTTGCCACCATGCTGTGGGGCAGCACAGTGGTTAGCACTACTGCCTCAGTGCCAGGGACCCCAGATTCAATTCCTGGCTTGGGTCACTGTCTGTGTGGAGTTTGCACCTTCTCCACGTGTCTGCATGGGTTTCCTCCCACAGTCTGAAAATATACGGGTTAGGTGGATTGGCCATGCTAAATTGCTTCTTAGTGTCAGGGGTCTAGCTGGGGTAAATGCATGATAAGACCTGGATGGGATTATTTGGTGCAGAATCCTTCCATCTTTCTCTTCTTTCTTTCTTTCTCCCCACCCAACCCGAAATCTCTTGATCCCAGCAAGAGCAAGCAATCTGAGGTGATAATTTTCACTCGATAGTTCCAGAAATTGTGGCCATTTTTTAGCTCATAAGGAGTGAAGGTTGTTCCTACCTGCTCCACACAGGATTCCCCTTGCCTCCGTTTGTGCCTCTCTGTCAGAACAATTACCATGGTAACCAGGTGGAAGTTGCCATCTATCTTGGCTGGGTTGAGGCACATTTAATTCTATTAAAAATTAAAATACATGGAAAGGGGAAAGAGAACCTGACGCTTATCTGAACTTAAGTTTTCTTGCCATGTTTTTCTTAGCAATGTGATGATGGGGGTGGATTTGGTTTCACTGGATGCCTTCTCCGTTTCCCTCCCCCAACCTAATAGTCAAAGGACTCCAAACATTAACTCTCTCCCTGTTTGGCAAACCTGTTGCATTTTTCGTGTTTTGTTTAGTGTTAGACTTGTGTTCTGTTTCTTTAAAATCTAATTACTGAGGTGAACTGTCTGCTGATATCATTGGCAGAGAAACTTTGCACTTGTTAGGCCTTTGCTTTGTGTTGGAGGGAGAGGCCTGTCTGTGGTGGCTGTCCACTAATCAGAATTTAGCAACACCAATTTTTAATCCAACCGATTTATTTGATAGTAAATCCGCAAGCTTTCAACACTGTCTTCCTCAGGCAAATGCAGTGTTCTGGCATCTTTACATCATCACTAATCAGATAGCAGTGCTGCCTCAGTGCCATGGACCTGGATTCAATTCCCAGCTTAGGTATGGGGACAATTTACAAACTCTGCATAGACAGCAACCCATGTGGGGTTTCCTCCCACAGGTGTGGGTTAGATGGATTAACCATGTGAAATAGTCCCTTTAAATGTCCCCGGATGGGCAGGGTAGAGAGATTAGTGAGATAAATGTGAGGTGATAGGGACTGGGTGGGATTGTTGACGGTGCAGACTCTGGGCAGAATGGCCTCTTTCTACACTGAGATTCTGATTCTAATCAGTTGTTTGTATATTTTTTTAAAGAAAATCCTAATGTTAACCTCTCCAGAGTCTCCGATGGCAGATTCAGTCAGAAAAGCTGTGGAAGTAATCGGGAAGGTGAGGCAGATTACAGTTTTGTTTGATGATCCCTCAGACGTGAGGACAGGTCTGGTCTGCCTGAGTTGCTGCTTTTTGTTATGCCTGAACAGTGCTCTCCCACATTAATGCTACAGTCGTGAACTGAAGCTCTGATTGTTCTAGAAATGCTGAAAATAGAAGCAGGAGCCCTTCAATCCTGCTCCACTATTCATCGAGGTCATGGTTGATTGTCCAATTCAATAGCCTGAATTCTATGATTCACATTGTTGGCAACGAGCTGTCTTTCCTCACGATAAACTGCTTTGTGAACCGTCTTAGTTATAACTCAGCAAACACAATACACCCACATGATTCAGAGTGTGGGTAACTGGGAACAAAGACACACAACTTGACAATGGTTGTGTGCAACAGAAGGGTCCTTTCATCAGCGCCTTGTCAGGAAGCTCAATGTATGGCAGAGCTCCGAGTATCAATAAACAGGCGAACATCCAGCCGATTAAAACATGTCTGCACTGATTGAAGAAGCCGTTTGTTAATGGTACCTGCCAGTCACTCATCACCACCCCTTCCTCCTCAGTACAAACACATTTTCATGCAAAGCTCACCTCGCACTGTCTACTTGCTATCATGGCACAGTGGTTAGCACTGCCGTCTCAAAGCGCCAGGGATCTGGGTTTGATTCCTGGCTTCGGTCACTGTTCGTGTGGAATCTGCATCTTGTCCCTGTGTTTGTGTGGATGAGTCGGTTTCCTCCCACAGTCCAAATTTGTGCACGTTAAGTGGACTGACTGTGCTAAATTGCTGCTTAGTGTCAGCGGGATTAGCAAGATAAATACATAGGGTTATGGGGATTGGGCTTGGATGGGATTGTGGTTAGTACAGACTTGATGGGCTGAATGGCCTCTTTCTGAACTATTATGATCTATTTAGCAAATACATGAAACCCATGGATTAACTGCTGTTGGTTCATCCAAGCATTGTGCAGTGTTGGAAAGCTGAGCTGAATCTGCTTTGAATTCGTTGTATGTCACTGGATGTTGATTTCTTTTAATTAGAAAGAAACCTGTTTTTCAGGTTCCATCAGGGGAGCAACTTACTTCATAAACATGGGGCGAAGTGGGATGGTGGAAGTGAGGGAGGTGGTAATCTGGTGGGGTTGAGGATTAGAGGAACATAACATTTTCTGTTTATCCTCCTGCAGATAATAAGTGGATGTAATGAAAATGTGAAGAAGATGAGACAGCTCGAAGAGCTGGTGTCTCTGGAGAAGCAGCTGGAATTTGGCAGCACCAAGGTGTGCATTGACAGTGTAACGCTGAAATGAAGTGAGGGTGGGGTTTGGGTTTTTGGCTACAAGTGACATCCAGTGAGCTGTGACCCTTTTTGTAACAGCACACCCTAAGGAAGTCAATCAGCAGGATCCATTGACTCCTCATTGTCAAAAAAACAAGTGATTGTTTAAAATCTTGTTGCAGAGGATGGGGAATCTCTGCTTCAAAACATTGCAGAATAAGGAGTGAGAAAACACAGCATCTGTGGAATGTAACAAATTCAAATCATTGCTGTTCATTAAAACCCATGAGGGATCACATAACTCAGCTCTGGTTCTATTCCCTCTCCACAGATGCTGTCAAACCTGCAGAAATTTTCCAGTATTTTGTTTCAGATTCCCAGTATTTTGATTAAACCTGCATAAATATCTTCATGACACCTCTGTCAATCTCTCCTTCGCTCTGACCATATAACTTTTTTACATTTCCACTTCTGTAGGAGGGTGGTATGGATCCACAGTTGCTGCCAGACCTGCTGAATTTACCCCCCATTTTCTGTCTTTATTTCTAATAAATTGTCCAAACCATGTTTTTAAGCACTTGTGATCTGCAAACCTTTTATGGCAAGTGTTGCCTAACAACCGTCATGAACCACTTGGACAAGTGGATTCAGTTCATTTCATGAGCAGCACACTGGCTAGCACTGCTGCCTCGGTGTCAGAAACCTGAGTTTGACTCCCAGCTTGGGTCACTATACCTATGTGGAGTCTGTGTGTTCTCTTCCCGTGCTCCAGAGATGTGCGGTTAGGTTGATTTGACTATGCTAAATTGCCCTTTAGGGGAATTAGCAGGGTAAATATGTGGGGTTATGGGATGAGACCTGAGTGGGATTGTTGTCAGTGCAGACTTGATGGGCTGAATGGTCTCCTATGCTGTACCATCTATGAATTGAGATACTTTATTTTTCAGGTTATAGAGAATGATTGATTAATTCTCTTCCTCTTGCTCTGCAGTTTCTTCCTCTTATTTCCCAAAAGCGTTTTCTGGTCAAGGAAGGGGAACTTAATGAGATATCTGGCTCTGAGTTTGGACAGCAATCTGGAAGTGCGACCACCTTGATATATCTTCATCTATTTAACGATCTCCTGCTGCTGTCACGGAAAGAGTAAGTGCACTATTTATTTTGCATTTACTTCCATTAGCCTTAAATTGAACAGTTTGCATTGATTCTGAACTTTGAAAGGTTTCAGGCATTTTACTCCAGTATATCCAATCCCTGCCCATGAAGTGGGGCAAGAGGATGGCAGGCAGGCAGTCAGGAACCCTTGATGGTTGAGAGGTTCCTCAACTTTTTTAATTTGATTTTTATTATTGTCACATGAATTAGTATACAGTGAAAAGTATTGTTTCTTGCACGCTATACAGACAAAGCATAGCATTCATGGAGAAGTAAAGGAGAGAGCGCAGAATGTAGTGTTACAGTCAAAGCTGTAGAGCAAGATCAACTTAATATGGCAGGTTCATTTAAAAACCTGAGCAGCAGGTAGAAGCCAGTTGGTACAAATCTCAAACTTTTACACTCTTCTACCTTTTTTTTTGAGGAAAAATGTATATGTTCGGGGTGCATGGGATCCTTAATTATGTTGGCTGCCTTGCTGAGAGCATCAGGGGAGTGTAGACAATCAATAGATGGGAGACTGGTTTGCATGATGGACTGGGCTTTGTTCACTTGCTAATGGTTCCACATACAGCCAGTCTTGACTGGGCCCCATCCACCTGTGGTGAACAGTGGCAGCCGTGTGTACCATCTACAAGATGCACTGCAAGAACTCACCAAGGCTCCTTCCGTAGCCCATGACCACTACCATCTAGAAAGACAAACTGCATGGGAACACCAGCTGAAAGTTCCTTTCAACATAACCACCCCCTAGCCACTCACCAAGCTGGTTTGGAAATATATTACTATTCCTTCTCTGTCGCTGAGTCACAATCCTGGAACTCCCACCCTAGCAGCACTGTGGATGTACCTGCACTGCATGGATTGCAGTGGTCCAAAAAGGTGCTGTCTTATCACCACCTAAAGGACAATTGGGGATGGGTAATAAATGTTGATGTAGCTAATGATGCTCCTGTCACTTAAATATGGGTGGCAAGGTGGTACAGTGATTACACTGCTGTCTCTGTGCCAGGGCCCCACGTTGAATTTTCCGCTTGGGTGACTGTCTGTGTGTGTCCACACCTTCTCCCTATATCTATGTAGGTTTTCTCAGTGCTCTAGTTTTCTCCCACGGTGGAAAAATTGTGCAGATTAGGTGGATTGAGAATGCTAAATTGCCCATTGGCGTCCTAAGATGTGTTGGTTAGGGGAATTAATGAGGTAACTACATGGGGTTATGGGGATAGGGCTGGGTGAGATGCTCTGCCAGAGCCAGTGATGACTTGATGGGCTGAACAGCCACCTCCTGCACTGTAGGGATTCTATAGAAATGATTTTTAAAATTTTCTGGTTCGCATTGGATCTTTACAAATCTTCATAATGTTAATTCCCTTAGGCTGAGTTAGAATTGAAAGCATTTTTGTGTTTGAAATTATTGGGTTTTGACCTTCCACCAATTTATTTGCATAACTCAGGATTTTTCTTTTCTCTCCTCTTGTACCAGGAACAGCAGGTATTCAGTACTGGACTATGCCAGCATCACCAAGGTGAGAGTTGACTGCTTTGAGACCAAGTCGCTGGTTTTTGTCCTCTGCCTTCTGGAGAATCACAAGGCATCCAACAGAAATGTTATCGTGGGAGCAGGAAATGAGTAAGTGTTTATCCATAAGCAATGTAGATAAAAACCCCAAGATCAAAGTACTGGAAATTCACAGCAAGTTAATGTACAAAAGGACAGGTTGACATTTAAGATAAGTAGTTTGACCTGCCCATCATAATATTGCTTCTCTCTCTTGTGTTCCTGTTTCTCTATTTTTTTTTTTTTAAATTTAAGTCTTGTTTTTTTTTCACCCTCTTGCACTTCTAGCATCTTAGTTGAGATTTTGTCTCTGGAGAAATTTGAGGTCCAATCCAGATCTGGAAAGCAGTCAGTGATCATGCTGTTCTGCTATTGTATTGAATTTTATTAGTCTATTTTGTACATGTCAATCTAAAATGGAATAAATTATTATGGCCTTACCCTTTTTTAATACAGCTAGGTGGATTTGCCATGGCAGATGTGCAGGGGACTGGGCTAGGTGGAGAGCCAGTGCTGACTCAGTGGGCTGAATGGCCTCTTTCTGCAGTGTAGGGATTCTAACCTATCTGCTCTGTACTTGGACTGTGCAGGTGTGAAATGCAAGAGTGGGTCGCAGCCATTTCTGCTCTGCAACAAGGGGGAGGTAAGCCATCAATCGGGGGATGAGTAAGCTTTCACCATCTGTGGAAATAGAGCATTATCTTTAGGTCCTACACTTGTGCCCACCACCTAGCCACCACAAACTCTACATCATCTATTTAATTGTATTCCGTAACCACTCCTTTTCCAGCATTGTCTCCAAACTCCATTTCCTTACTCCCATTTGTGAAGTATTTTGCTTCTTTAAGGTTGAAGACTGGCACAGTGGTTAGCACTCTGCCTCTCAGCACCAGGGTTCAATTCCTGGCTTGGGTCACTCTGTGGGGATTCTGCACATCCTCCCCATGTCTGCATGGGTTTCCTTCAGATGCTCTAGTTTCATCCCATAGTCTGGAAAAACATGTTGGCTATGTGCATTGGCCATGCTAAATTCTCTCTATGTATGTGAATAAGTGCCAGATTGTGGTGACTAGGAGATTTTCACAATAACTTCAATGCAATGTTAATCTAAGCCAACTTGAGATTGATCAATTTTAAACTACTTTTTAGCTGCTGTACATGTTGCTGCAGTATTACCCATTGCAATCTGCCCTACATTGGACTCTTTCCATTCTAAACCCCAATATTCCTCATCCCCCAGTGATAATTGCAGGAGAATCCCAGAACACTTCTCCATCCTCGCATCTCTTGCTGGTCTGCTATCAACCTCTATCTATCCCAATGATTTCCAGTTCTACTCTTAACCATGTGGTTTGTTTGTGAAGGTTCAGTGATTTGGCATCAACTTTGCCTAGACTCTGTTCTCTGGGAGGGGTGAGCATGGAGTGTGGATCCCTTACCTTGAGGTGCCAAATCTAATATATATATATTTGTGCTTGGAATATTAGTAATGCCAGCAAGTCTTCATTTATGTTACTGTTACAAGTAGGCTTACCTTAACACTACAATAGAGTTACTGTGAAAATCCCCTAATTGCTACACTGGCATCTGCTCTGGTTGTCAGAGGGAGAATTTAGCATGGCCAATGCTAACCAGCATGTCTTTCATCATGAGAGGAAATCCATGTGGACATGGAGAGAATGTGCAGACTCTGCTTGGGCAGTGACCCAAGCTGGGAATGAACCTGGGTCCCTGGCACTGTGAGCCAGCAGTACAAACTACTATGTCGTCCAACCTTGCCTCTTGCCTAAGATGTGGTGATCACTAGTGAGCACACGCACACCCTCACTCCCCCCACCCCCCCCCCCCCCCCCCCCCCCAAACAAAAAGGGACAAGCTGCCTATTGT
Organism: Sphyrna mokarran; assembly: GCA_024679065.1. Taxonomy (NCBI): domain Eukaryota; kingdom Metazoa; phylum Chordata; class Chondrichthyes; order Carcharhiniformes; family Carcharhinidae; genus Sphyrna; species Sphyrna mokarran. The sequence continues at coordinate 22,462,068 of JAGIQG010000028.1, read as the reverse complement.
CATCTGGGACAATGGCCTCTTCACCTTTTCACTTCATTCCCTGACCCAGGTTGCCCTGGTTTTGTCATGACTAACCTTGCTTGTCTTGTAACTTTTGCTCCTCTCTGGTTTTCCTTAGGGATCCCAGGAAATGTGGATCGTTGAGCTGTGTCTGGATGTGGAAAGAATGAAGGGACCTGGTGCCTGAGCTGGCAATCTAGCCTGCCAGTCATTCAGTTATGGTGCTCACTGAGTGATCATGGTGCTGAAAGATTCCTATTGGGTTTGGCAACTCTTTGCTTATTTTCTAAACATTCCAGTGAAGTTGTGTGCTTTACAAGACTGAAATGACCTGTGATTGTCACTGCCACCATGGCTGCTGTTCTCACACAACTGCAACACAAACTAATCCCTCTGACAGTAAAGGAGCGATAATTTATTTAATTTAATGACTGTGGGAAGGAGTAAAAGTGATCATGGCACAGTTGGAAGGCCAAGGTACTGGAAACAACTGGTGATCAGAATGTTGGAGATAGACACAATTTTAAACTGACAGTGAATTTTAACACTTTGACGCTGTGACAGGACTTTTTGTGATTCAGGTTAGGTTGCTTTGCTAAAGATATGGAATTGCAAAGCTGGGAGTCACCAAAAGGAATCAATTTACAACCAACTTGCCTGGACAATTTTAACTCCCAATATTTATTCATTATCTGAATGAGCCAGCACTCTACTGCAAACCTCTGTCTTCACATTGTGACACTTGACTAATTTCTGTGAAGATCAGGGTTTGCCTGCTGCTTGTTAAATTAGTTGGAGCCTACCCTTGGGGAAACTTCTGGAAATGGTGGCTTATTTTGGAACCTGTAAAATAGCTATAAATAACTAGTAATGTTAACATATCTACCTTTTACCTTGTGCTAATAAAGATTTGTTTACTCAATTTCCTCCCAAGTCTCTATCCTTCCATGTAACTGATTACTGAGTTTGCAAGTGTTACAATCTGGTGAGAGCTTCCTCTTATGTATTGCTTGATCTCCGTGCCCAGAGTGTGAGCAAGGACAAAGAACAAAGAACAACACAGCACGGGAAACAGGCCCTTCGGCCCAACGAGCCCGCGCTGTCATCCTAATGTCTTAATGACATATAGAGACCACTATTGGGTAACAAATTGTCCCTATCAGCCTAAGAGCACATTTTTGGGATGTGGGAGGAAACCGGAGTACCCAGAGAAAACCCACGGGGAGAACACGCAAACTCCCACAGACACAGGCCCAAATCCATGTGTCTGCACAGCAACAGCGATAGTCTCTGAGCTGTCATGGTGCCCATCAGATGGTCCAGTTTAAGCATACACTAACGACGTGAAGCACTAGGCCACTCCTGAAGTAACCTCCAGGAGCAGCCCTCACACGACCTGCCGAATGCATGCACCTTGTTGGTCAACAAGGTGGACCGAATAGCCTGTGGAAACAATTAAAGTATTTAAACAGTCCTCCTATATCCCTCTATCTGCAGACTGCTCATGTGGCTGTCCAAGAGACCCTTAAACAACACTAGCGTGCCTGCTCCCACCACCTTACTCGGTAGTGCATTCCACACCCCCACTACCCTTTGTGTGAAAAAGTGCCCTCTAATATTCGTCTTATACATAGCCCCCCTCACCCTAAGGCCGTGACCCCTCGTTCTATCCGATTCTAATGGTGGAAAAAGCTTACCACCATTTACTCTATCTATACCCCTCATAATCTTATATACCTCTAATAGGTCCCCTCTCAGCCGACGTCTTTCAAGGGAAAACAACCCCAGTACGTTCAACCTTTCCTCATAAGACAGCCCTTCCATACCCGGCAGCATCCTGGTAAATCTCCTCTGCACTCTCTCTCCAGGGACTCCATATCCTTCCAGTAGTATGGCGACCAGAACTGGATGCAGTACCCCAAGTGAGGCCTAACCAACGTTCTATACACTTGCAACATCAAAATCCTACTCTTGTATTCTATACCCCTTCCTATGAAGGCTAACATACCATATGCTTTCTTTATCACCTTTTCCACCTGTACTGCCACCTTCAGAGACTTGTGAACCTGCACCCCCAGGTCTCTCTGCATCTCCATACTCTGGATAGTTTTACCTTTTTATCCTATAACTCCCCTCTACAGTATTCCAGCCAAAATGCATCACCTCGCATTTATCCAGATTAAATTCCATTTGCCATCTATCTGCCCAATCTACCAGCCTATCTATGTCCTGTTGTATTGCCTGTCACTGCTCCTCAGTCCCCACCAATCCAAGTATCTTAGTGTCATCAGCAAATTTGCTGATCACACCACCTACCCCCTCTTCCGAGTCATTTATATAAATCACAAATAGAAGAGGTCCTAGTACTTAGCCCTGTGGCACACCACTAGTGACTGACCTCCAGTTGGAAAAAGAGCCTTCCACTAATACCTGCTGTCTCCTCCTCCCAAGGCAGTTCTCAACCCATCTACATACCTGGCCCTGTATCCCATGCGCCTTCACCTTTTTTATCAGCCTACCATGGGGAACCTTGTCAAACGCCTTAGTGAAATCCATGTAGACGACATCAACGGCTTGTCCTTCATCAACCATTTTTGTCACCTCTTCAAAAAATTCCACTAGATTCGTAAGGCATAACCTCCCCTTAACGAAGCCATGCTGCATATCCCTGATCAGATCGCAGCGCTCCAGATGCTCACACATCCTGTCCCTGAGAATCCTCTCCATTAGCTTACCTATAACTGAAGTCAAGCTCACCGGCCTATAGTTCCCTGGGTTATCCCTCTGACCTTTTTAAACAACGGTACTACATTTGCAATCCTCCAGTCCTCTGGGACCTCACCTGTGCCCAAAGAAGAGACAAAGATTTGCGTCAGAGGCCCAGCAATGTCATCCCTCACCTCCCTTAGCAGCCTGGGATAAATACCATCAGGCCCCGGGGCTTTATAAGTCTTTATGCTACCTAAAAGCCCCAACACTTCGTCCCTCGTAATGATTATTTCCTTTAACGGGTCCTCAAAGCTGGCATCAGACATCAGGCCCCTCTCCCGCGTGAATACCGACGCAAAGTATTCATTCAGGATCTCCCCCATTCCCTCAGGCTCTAAGCATAGTTCCCCTCCTCTGTCCCTGAGAGGTCCAATCTTCCCTCTAACCATCCTTTTTGCTCCTTACATAGGAGTAAAATGCCTTAGGATTTTCCTTAATCCTACCTGCCAAAGCCATTTCGTGGCCCCTTTTTGCCTTTCTGACACCCCTTTTAAGATCCCGTCTACACTCTCTATATTTTTCCAGCGCTGCCTCTGTCCCCAATTACCTGGATCTAATGTACGCCTCCCGCTTCAAGGCTAAAGTAATCCTTCTTTCAAGGCAGGTATTGAAATGGCAAGGGACGGCCATTCTCAACGATGTACCTCTCTCCGAGTACAGACTCTGCTGCTGGGTAAGGGGAGGCCATCTTGAAAGATGGTGGATGTAGAATGATGATTACACTTCTTGGTACTTGAGTAGGATACTTTGGAGTAAAATTGGTGTTCGTATTTCAAATTAGGAGGTGATGAGTGAATCCAACATTATAGTGATGTTTAAAAAGTTCGATGCTTTTTTATATTCACAATTGTTAAAAGATATTTTGCCCCCTCACCAAATCTGTGGCCCATGCCCTACTGTTTGGCTCAGGCTCCCACCGGAGCAATCCACAGGAGCCTTGTTGGCCACATGACCCTCAACATGTCATCTTCCACCCCATCCCCACTTTTGTCTAAGGGCCATGCTACTGTTTGAATCTATATCATACTGGGGACAATCCTGACTCTCTGCAGTAAAATGCATCTGATGATCTAATCCTAAAGATTTTTACTTCCTGTTCTTCGCACTGCCGGCAGCATTTTGATGACTCTCCCTTCACTCTTGCTCTACCCCAATAATCAAACTAAAATCAGGAATTTGCATTGGGCAGGTCACGGTGGTTATGAATCAGTCTTGCTGCACCTTCCATTGTCTTTTTAGTCTTTGCTTAAACAGGTAAATGAAATGAGCGTTGGTTTGATTTGAGTTTGGGTTCCATTTTCATTTTGAATCTTTATTTCTCCCAGTTCTGGAACAAGCTACCATCCTGCATCAAGAAGTCTTCACATCTCAAATTGTACTCTATTCTCATGAACAAAATTTCACCCACCCCACCCACATTGCTTTGATTTTTAGAGAAATTCCTGCATCACCTGTCCCTCCCCTGAAGTTTAACAATTGTCAGCTCCTATCTCCACAAATAACTCCAACTAACTTCACTCCTTCAATCACAAAGTTAGAGACTTCCTGTGGATGATTTTGTGTTTCTCTTCCTGTTGTCATGGTGAATTTGTATTTGTAACCTTGGTGCTAATTTTAAATTAAAAGGGATGCAATTCAACACCCCAAATTTTGTTCTTCATATTTGAGGCTTTAAACAAAGACAGCTGGTTAAACAGGCTGTATTCTCAAACGGGCTGTGTGGTCAGGAGCCAGTATAGCTGGAATTTGAGAATTGTGCTCATCCTGGGATCTTGCTGCTTCTGAGACAATTTCCAATTTCAGTGGATGGGCAGGAAGAATGGTTAATACCAGCTTGCCATTGATTTAACTGCTCTTCAAACTAGAATCCTACAGTGAGTTTTGACAAAGGGTTAACTGGTCTCAATGTCAGCTCTCTTCTTGCAGGTACTGCCAGATGTGCTGAGATTTTCTCTTTTGGTTTTAGATTCCAGCATCTGCAGTAATTTGCTTTTATATAGGCTCCTACAGTACAGAAGGAGGCCATTCAGCCCATCAAACCTGTACCAATAATAATCCCAAGTCATCTTCCCTGTAACATAATTGCCCTGCTAATGTACCCTGTCACTAAGGGGTAATTTAGCATGGCCAATCCATCTAACCTGCACTGCTGCCTCACAGTGCCATGGAACCTGAGTTTGATTCCTGCCTCCTGTGTGGAGTTTGCACATTCTCCCCATGTCTGGGTGATCTGGTTTCCTCCCACAATCCAAAGGTGTGCAGGTTAGGTGAATTAGCCATGCTAAATTGACTCTAGTGTTGGGGGATTAGCAGGATAAATTTAAGAGATTATGGGGATAGGGTCTGAGTGTGATTGTGGTTGGTATAGACTTGGTAGCTGCATAGTCTCCTTCTGCATGGTAGAGATTTTAATTTAATTTTCTAAGCTTTGGAGTGTGGGAGGAAACCAGAGCACTCAGAGGAAACTCGCACTGACCTGGGGATGGGGGGAGAAAATGTGCAAACAGCACATAATTGCCCATGGTCAGAATTGCACTGTGTCCCTGCTGCTGTGAGGCAGCAGTGCTTACCACTGTGCCATCCGAATTTTTTTTTGAGGGATTTGTAAAGGTATCAGTCCATTGCAGAATGGAGCTTTTTAAACTGTTCATTATGTGGGGAGAGGAGTTTGTGCATTTTTGTATTAGCCACAGGCAAGTTAAACTTTTTGTTTTTTTAATCTGTTTTATCCAAGAATCATTGCTGCTGCAAGTGTTAGATTCTATTTTCTCCTTTAATATTGTTGGGATTGCCTCTCTAGAGAGCTGCTGATGACGAGTTTCAGTAAGATGGCACTAGGTCCCAACATGGGCACCTATCTGAGGCAGAGCTTGCATCCTGGCCAAAGAAAATATTTAAATTTGAAAATAGCCATGCAAGGAACACCCCTATCTCTCCCCTGTTTGAGGCAGGGGGCCAGATTCCTAACCCAAGTTTTGAAAATATCAATAGTGTTAATGGTGACGTTGTACTTAAGCACAACCCCAACCTTAGCTGCCATCCTTACCAGTACAGAAAGAGGACATTCAGCCTCTGAGTCTGTATCAACTCTTACCCAGTCCCTATCCTTGTAACCTTCACCTATCTTCTGTATCTTAGGACATAAGGAGCAATTTAATATAGTCATTCCACTTAATCTGCACATCTTTGGCTTGTGTGAGGAAACTTATGAAGACATTTGGGGGAGGGGGGTGGAAAAATGTGCAAACTCCACATAGACAGAGACCGGAATCGATCCTGGCGCTGAACATTGCTGCCATTCTGCCAGAAGATAAATGAAGTCATCATGGCCCAAAGGGAGATTAATCAGCTAAGCCAGGAACCTCAGCCCAAAGAGCAATTCAACTCCTCCTCATTTCCTTCCCCCTCATCCTCACTCACTGGTCAGGCCATCCCAGCCTATGGGCTGGCAACCCCCATGGGGCAACCAGACAAGATTCTGGGGTGGTGAGCTCTGAGGTATCAATAGCTACTGTGGAGCTTCCCAACTGGGTCCAAATCCTGGGATTCCATCTCTCTCGTCACGGACTGCATCTCTTCAGGACGGCAACTCACTACCACTGCTCCAGGACAATTAGGGAGAGGTAATAATGGGCAGTGCACACATCCCAGGAAATTAGTTTATAAAGAATGTTTACAGCTGTGAAGCTGCTTTGAATCCTCCTGTTTTTGAGCAGTGGGTATATCCTGGCAGACAAATCTGCAAGGCTTAATTCCAGCTGCAAGTTAAGTCGCCACTTAAATCCCTGAACAGTATGTTGCACGTCCCCATCAAATTCTGGAATTTTCCCCCCTCCCACCTCTCCCTATTAATGGCTCTTCAAAACTTACTTTCTGATGAAGATTTTGGTCTTATTTCATTTTTTCCAGGATGTGGATCTCGCAGGGGTGGATAATAAATGCTGGCCCAGCCAAAGTTCCCTCCATTTCAGTGGCTCCAAATTCCCAAGAAGACAAGGATGGCAGGTTTCTTTCTCTAAAGGGCATTAGTGAACCAGTTGGGTTTTGATGACAGTGGTCGTCATTAGATTTGTAATTCCAGATTTTAATTGAATTCAAATTTCACCATCTGCCAGGGTGGGATTCGAACCTGGGGCCCCAAAACAATCTCAGGACTGTTAGTCCAGTGCTAATTCCATTGTGCGACTCCCTCCCACGTATTAATACTGCTTCATGTGCTTTGGTTTATATTGTTTGATGACACTTGTAAAGTGCCCAGGAACTTCTTTAACTGTATAAAAGCTTCTATAAAGACACTAGTTTTTTTTTTGAACATCCTCGTGTTTAATGTGGAAGCAATGGGAATCATGGTTTGACTGATATTTGGTCCGTTTCACACCGAGCAATTGACTTGAAATGAATGTACAGAAAGTGAAAGCATGCCTGAAGATTTGGCGTGCATGCAGTGAGATTGGGTGGACTCGGCCTGCCCCAGCAGCAAGCCGTACAGCCGCCGGTTTGATATTCTGCCTGTACATGTCTGCATTGTGACTAATCTCACTCAGCTGGTGGCCATGAAGGGAGTTGTTGCACATAAAGGCAAGGTGAGATTAGGGTTAAAAATTTCAGCAAACTTTCATTCCTGCCCCTCCCTCCCATTTCCATGTACTGAGTGTTGTGGTTATCCAGCCTGCCACTCACTCTATATTCAGTTGTGGAAGAGATTCACTGGAATGGGTGGCATGTTTTTGTGCAGTAGCCCATTGAATCATAGAATTCTACAGAATCATAGAGTCCCCATTCTGCCCAGCGAGTCTGCAACGACCCCAATTCCACCCAGACCCTATCCCTATAACCCAATGCATTTACTCTAGATAGTCCCCTACATTCCAAGAGTTAATTTAGCTTGGTCAATGCACCTAACCCACACGTTTTTCAGATTGAGGGAGGAAACCGGAGCACCCAAAGTAAATCCACACAGACACGGGGAGAACATGCAGACTCCGCACAGACAGTGACCCAAGCCAGGAGTCGAACTCAGATCCCTGGCACTGTGAAGCAGCAGTGCTAACCACTGTGCCACCTGCCATTGGAAGGAGGGGTGTGGAAGAGAGACGATTAGTAAAATAAACCACCACGCTCATTGTAACTTACCACGTGACAGCAATCGTGAATAATTTTATTTGAAACACCAGAGTTGCAAATGTTCCAGCAGAGTTTTGATGGTGGTAAAATCCGATATTGTTGTATTGTTCCAGTGAATAAATCAATTGTCAATAACCACACATTTGGCCCAGGCATCAAATCTAATGCCTGAGTGTCTGATCTTGAGCATTTGATGTTCAGGAATCCTCTCATAATGATGCAAACACGGGGTGAAGTCTGTGTCACATTCCCGCTGTCTCCTGACTATGTACAAAGTGCCTTTACAAATGCTCCCTCAGTGGCAGTGTTAGTATAAGATGACAGTAATGGAATCATGACTCAATTGTCACTTTTAAAAAAAAGGAACCTTTACAATAATGCCATGACTTCCAGCCAACGTGTGCCGTGTTTCGCCCACTGACTTTATATTCAGCTTGTAGGGACACTGAAGATAAAAGATTCTTTTCAGTGGCGCACAAAACTTGACGCCAAGTGTTGGCGCTTCTCAGCTGGGCCATGGTCAGGCAGAGAGGACTTGCTCTCTGAGCACTTTCCACCTCGACACAGCTCTGCGCCAGGCAGGCGGTATTGTGTCCGGTGACCTCTCGTTCTTTTCTGGGAATATATATACATATAAAAATGAGTGCGTCCTCTATTCTCGCTCAAACCTGGCTCTCTCACGTGTGTCCTCACCTCCTGTAACCAGTTTAAAGTTATCTTACGTTGAAATGTACAAAGAGCAGGAACCATTCCGGATCAGAATGATACCGTTTATAAAATGAAGTTCTTCGGAGTCTTGGAACAATAGCTTAGCGCTTGAGCAGAGACGCCAGCGCAGTCACCAAGCAGTGGGTGTCATACCAGTTGCGGGCATTGTCCAGTCAGGCTCATATCAGGGTGCACAGAATGATGGTGATTACACTTGCTGCAAAGATTTGGTGAGTGGCTTCAGGGAGTGCAGTCATATTCTAGGAAGTAGCTCACTTTGTAAACATCATCCCTGGCTGCTGTGGGCGATTTATTGTCCATCGCTGGTGGCCCTCGGAAGCTGATTGATGCCAGTTCTTGAGGGAACCGAATCAAGTAACCAGCTCCAACCAGTTGCAGAGTCCATTCCCCCACCTCCAGGAAATCATGAATGAACCCCAGTTGGGGTTTTAACAACCCTATTGCTTCACATTTTCCAGTGCCACTTTTATTTCATTCAACACCACCCCCCCCTCCATCTTGGCCAGGGTGAGAATTGATGTGAGGGTTTCTACAGCAGTACTGTAACTCCCATGGGAACGCAAGCCTTGGCGACATGATAAGGTCACAGTAAGGAGTCTCCCAACATCAGGTTAAAGTCCAACAGGTAGCACGAGGCAGGCAGGCTAGCACGAGGGGACACAGCTTTAAATTAAGGGGTATGAGTTATAGGACGGATATCAGAGGTAGGTTCTTTACTCAAAGAGTGATTAGGGAGTGGAATGCCCTGCCTGCAGCTGTTGTAGATGCGCCAAGTTTGGTGGCGTTTAAGAGGTTAATTGATAAGTATATGGAAGAGAAGGGAATGGTTTAGTTTGGAGGGGCATTGCTTTTTATTTTGGTCGGCACAACATCAAAGGCTGAAGGGCCTGTTCTGTGCTGTAATGTTCTATGTTCTATGTTCTAGGTTTATTTGCTAGCAAACGCCACTGTCAGAGGCTGGCTGTGCCGATGTGCGGCAGAAGAGATCGGGAGAGAAATGTCTAGAAGTTCCCACTGACAAGGTGACAATGTCACTGCCATCACGCTGAGGGACAGAGTCCTTGCTTCGTGCTCTCTGCCTTTGTCTCTCCCACCCGTTCGATTAGACCCTGGCTAAGACCGGGTCGGAATTCTGGAAGCTTCCGTTTGGAAATGAGGCAAAGGAATTGGTGATTCCACACCCATCTTAAAAGAAACTTCTTTCTTCCCCTTTGGAACTGGCCGCTGGTGATTGGGTGAGGGGGCAGCGATGGGGGGGCAGTAAGGTGGCAGAGGGGTGGGGGTGGTACTTGAAGGGAGTACATTCCGGCCTCATCTGCTCACACACTGGCACCAGCCACCCTCTGGCACCTTGCCAATATCACCATGGGCAAGTTACGGTACTGCTGTAGAAACCTAGACCTCGATTCTCACCATGGCCAAGCTGGGAGAGGCCGTTGAATGAAATAAATGTGGCATTGGAAAACGTGATGCATAGGATTGCTAAAACCCCAATCGGTTCATTCATGATTTCCTGGGATGGGGGAATGGACTCTGCAACTGGTTGGGCCTGTTTTATTCACACAGGAAACTGATGACTGAGACAGTTGCTGAGTTCGATGGGACAGAGAGTTAGACTGTTGTGTCAGAGGGGCAGGGATTGTGTGTCAGGTTTGCCCATCATGATGTTCAGTATGACTAGGAGCATTCAGTCCCACTCACCCTGAACTGCAAACTCAGTCCTTGCCTTAGCTAAACATTGACTGTTTGGAGATTTGGAGCGGCATTCTCCCACTGGAATTCCAGTGGGCGCGTTGTGGAGAATGTGAAACCCCACTGTTGGTGAAGTGGGAATTTCCAGCTTAAAGACCAGCGTGGCCGGAGAATTCCACCCTTGTTATTTAGTGGGTGTTAAGTGAGGGGGATGTGTGTGCGGGTTTGGGGGAGGGGAGCTGCTTTTTAAAAGCCCCACTGCCAGTGAAACTGAGCAGCAGTGAACAGCTTTCAGACCCGTGTAGGATTTGTTTTTACCCAGCAGAACGCAGAGAAACTCCAGCCACACACCCTGAGTGTCAAAAAGAGCCACCAATTGTTGGAGTGGAGTGGGAGGGGAGGACGAGAGACAGGGTGACATGGCAGTTAGCTCTGCTGCCTCACAGCGCCAGGATCCCGGGTTCAATTCCAGTCTCGGGTCACTGTCTGTTCAGAGTCTGCACATCCTCCCCACATCTGCGTGGGTTTCTTGCCACAGTCCAAAGATGTGCGGGTTAGGTGGATTGGCCATGCTAGATTGCCAGGGGGACTAACTAAGGTAAATGCATGGGGTTGTGGGAGTAGGGCCAGGGTGGGATTGTAGTCAGTGCAGATCCCATGGGCCGAATGGCCTCTTTTTGCACTGGCGGATTCTATGGTCACAAGCCAGACACATCATCCCTTCTGCTCTGTGAGCAATCATTTTAGAATCATTGCCACTAAGTGAGAAATGGATCGATACTGGGACTGTCCTGCTTGGGCACAGCGAGGATGAGAGTGAGGGCTTGACTGTGTTCGAGAGAGCAGCCTCCCCATACCTTATCCTGCCTCAATTTCTGCTGCTTGGTATCCTCCCCCCTACCCACCAACCCCCCATAACCCTGAGCCACAGGTCTTATGGATCAGATCCTAAAGGGAACTGGCCCTTTTGCCAGTCGAAGCTATTAAACAGCGCCTGGAACACTGGGCCCTGTGGCCTTTCCCTTCCAGCCCACTGAACTCCCACTTACGGACAACTCATGGTGTCTCCTTGAAAGCTGGGGTGTAATCAAATCTGTGACATGCTGTAACATTCCCGCCCGCATCAAAGACTAATTTGTTCCCCGGAAGAGACATAGCGTATGTCATTCATGGACTCCACACTGGGGAACTCGAACCTCGTTTCCCCTATTAAATCCGGGATGCGTTCAGCGTCCGTGCTCCACACGTTCTCTCCAAACGCCGCCTGGCCTCTGGTTACTGACATTCCTCCTGGAGTTTCTGTGTGGCGTGTTTAATCCGATTCTTCTCCCGTAGATTTCGTATCCTGGCGTTCTTGTTTGTTATCTCTTCCACGTGAGTGTCCGGAAACCACCCTCGCTCTCCGTCCGACAATCGGAATCCCTCGATCCAGCCTGGAATGAGATTTGGAATGAGATTCAGTGAGGGGAAATTTGCGACGAGTCAACGACAGGTCATTTATTGTGTGCTTCGCACAAACCCTCCTGTTCTGTAACACTGAGGGGGAATTTAGCACGGCCAATGCACCTAACCAGCATGTCTTTTGACTGTGGGCACCCAGAGTAAACCCACACAGACACGGGTAGAATGTGCAGACTCCACAGACAATGACCCAAGACCGGGAATTGAACTGGGGTCCCTGTGAGGCAGCGGGAAAAGCTCCGGAGTTTCTTCCTGTTTCAGTTCCTGTGAGGCACAGGGCGGGATAATCTCGGATAGAGGGAGAGAGATTTCTTCAGACGGTTGGGAATGTCTGGAATGATGTATCCCGGAAGGCTGTTGGTGCTGCATTGTTGAATATATTTAAGGCTGGCATAGAGAGGAGACTTGGAATGAGGGGATACAGGGAGCAGGCAGGAATGTGGAGTTGAGGCCATAGGTGGGTTATGATCATACTGAACAGTGGAGCAGACTCAATGAACTGGCCGAATGGTCTATCTCAATGGGTCCCAAGATCTACTCCTGCTCCAATTCCTTGGGGGGATTTTTCCCATCCTGTGAGCCATGAGAATTATAGCGGGCACATTTATTACAATGTGATACTGTTTCAGAATCACCGAATCACAGGATTGTTACAGGCTGAAGGAGGCCATTTGGCCCATCATGTCTGCACCTTTTCCCCCATGCCCCTGCACATTGCTTCTATTCAAGTATTCATCTAATCCCCTCCTGAATGCCTCAGTTAAACCTGCCTCCACCACACTGGCAAGATGGATGGCAAAGACTGATTACATCCATTGGCCATGGTAAAATCCTCCCTCAGTCTACCAGAACAGACACTGGAGTGTGGCAACTAGGAGATGTTCACAATAACGTCATTGCAGTGTTAATGTAAGTCTACTTGTAACTAATAAATAAACTTGATTTTATGGTGGCACAGTTGTTAGCACTGCTGCCTCATAGCACTAGGAACTCAGATTCGATTCCCGCCTGGGTCACTGTCTGTGTGGAGTTTGCATGTTCTCCCCATGTCTGTGTGGGTTTCCTCAAGTGCTCCAGTTTCCTCCAACAGTCTGAAAGACATGCTGGTTAGGTTAGGTTAGGTTGCTAAATTTTCCCTCTGTGTACCTGAACAGGCACTGGAGTGTGGTGAGGAGGATTTTCACAGTGACTTCATTGCAGTGTTAACGTACACGTACTTGTGACATGAATAAATATATTCTAAACTTGCAGACTAGTGTATTTCAGACCCCAACTACTCGCTGCATGATAAAGCTTTCTCTCACATCACACTTGCTTCTTTTGCAAATCATTTTAAATCTGTGCCCTCTTGTTTTTGATCCTTTTACCATTGGGAAGAGTTTCTCCCAATCTACTGTGTCCAATCCCTTCATTAGAGCATTACATTGTCAGGATCATTTGGAGACACTTGGATTGAATTCCGTTGTATAGGGAATTGAAGGAGGATTTAATGGAGGTATGTGAAATGTTAAAAAGATTGGATAAGGGAGACACGGAGAGACTATTCCCTTTGCTGAGGGAATCTAGGCCCAGGGGATATGAGGTGGAATTTTCTGGTCACACCAAGATCAGAAATTCCCGCCCAAGGTCAAAGGAACTTTGCTGTTTACAATTCCCATGAGATTCAGGATGGGAACATTTACCCCATAATGTCCACGAGGAGTGAGGTCAGGAAGCATTTTCTCACACTAAGAGTAACAGAAATGTGGAACTTTGCCTCTCTGAAAGCCGTGACTGCTGGAGGAGTGTTCAGGACTCTCTGAGAAAGGTTGTTGAAAGTCGAGAGTCTCAAAGGATATGGAGCAAAGATAGAACGATGGAAATATAGACCCACTATGATCGAATTGAACAGAGGTGCAGACCCGAGGGGCTGAATGGCCTCCCTTTGTCCCTGAGCATCCCCAGGGACCCTCTGATGCTGCGGTCTCTCAAGCAATGTTACTCTCACCGTCTTTAGTTCTGGTCTTCACTTCAAGGACATCAGCTTTTTCTAATGCCAGCTCATCAGCTTCCTGGGGCTTGTACGTCTTGACACACTGAACCTGCGGAATGTCTACAACAGAAAGGGGAAAGGTCAGGTGGTTCATGGTGTCAATTCTTGTTAATTACATTGTTACACTTTAGCAGCAATGACATTGTGATGAGTGTTTGTACATCTCGAAATGGGGATAACTGGGACACTGGGCAGAGGGGGAATAATGCTGATTGTCAATTAGGTTAATAATCTCTCTCCAACAAAAGAGTTGCATCTTAGTTTTATCCTTGCTAACCAGCGTCCATCTGATTGACACATGTTCACAAGTAGGCTTACATTAACACAGTTACTGTGAAATTCCCCGAGTCACCACACTACAGCATCTGTTCGGGTACACTGTGGGAGAATTTAGCACGGCCGATGCACCTAACCAGCATGTCTTTTGGACTATGGGAGGAAACAGGAGCACTCAGAGGAAACCCACGCAGGGGAACATGCAAACTCCACACAGACAGTGACCCAAACCGGGAATCGAACCTAGTCCCTGGTGTGTGAGGCAGCAGAGCTAACCACTGAGTTAGGTGGATTGGTCATGCAAAATTGACCCTCAGTGTCAGGGATGTGGGGGGGGGGTGGTGATTGTGGGGTAAATGTGTGGCGTTACGGTGATAGGACCTTGGTGGGTTTGTGGTCAGCGCAGACTCGATGGGTCAAATGGCCTCCTAATGCACTATAGGGATTGTCTGATGTGTGAACATTGAGCTGTGTGGCACAGTCCCATTCCCTGGTCTGGACCAAGTAACCAGCAGCAAGTGACACAAGGCTTTAGAGTCCAGCGTACCTGGGTTAGGGAGCCAGCAAATGAGCCATGGCCTCAATCCCTGTTGTATGGTGGGGCAGAGGAAATAAATCACACCCATATAGCACCTTCCACAACCTCAGGAAGTCTCACAGTGCCTGGTAGGTCATGGAGTATTTTTAATGTGTCAACACTATTGTAATGTAGGTAAGACAACAGCAAAGTTATGCATAGCAAAATCCCAGAAGAAGCCCTTTAAATTGACCTGATGATCTATTCTGTTGATGCTGCTTGACAAATAGATACTGGCCGGGACATTGTCGAGGACTTCCCCCAGCACTAGCTTCAACCGAGAAAGCAAACCAGGCTTCACTTCAACATCTCATCTGAACCACAGTGTTTTCGATACTACGGCATTCCCTCCGCACTGCTCTGGGAATCTCAGGCTGGATTTTGTGGTCTCCGGAGTGGGATTGAGTCCACGAGGTTCAGCGAGGAGAAGGAAAGCAATAGAGAATTTTACCAACCTTATGGAGGGATAGCAGGGAGCCGGGCGGGGGGATATCTGATGCTACCCATCACACGTTTAGCAGCAGCACAAACTCCACTCAGTGGTCAGTGGGGTCACTTAGCTATCCGATTGACGGGCACCACCTGCATTTGACTAGCACCGGAATGGCTGCTGTTCTACTGCGTGAGGAGACTGCAAGTAAACCAGCGGAGTCCAATGGGGGTTCCTGAGGTTTGGAGCAGCGGGGAGGGGACAGGCTCCTTCTTAATGGCATCTCCATGGGTTCAATAAGGACCCTCCCCTGGTGCCAACAACCGCCCCTGTGGCAACAGTTCCCAATTGGACTGGCAACACTTGAGGGGTGCAGTGGTGGGAGAGGGAGGGGATGTTTGGGGTGGGGATTGGGAGGGGGGGGGTGGGTGGGGATTGGGGGTGTGTGTGGGGGGGTACCCACTGTCAATTGGATGGTGGTCGTGACAGCAGTCTGTTAATTGGCCCGATTCGGTGACAAGTCTCCCACTTCAATGTCAGTTTTCCTCAAATGTCTGAAGCACCTCGACATATTCCGCTGGTCTTTAATGTTGTTATTTGCTTCTTCTTCTATTCGAACGTTAATCGAATAACCTTCTTCGTTGGTTATTCAGACCAACCAACAGGACGAGGCAGCTTCAGGGATTGATTAAAACCACCTCCTTTAAAACCAACCACCCCTGAGAAGCACATTTTATTATATTCAAGGCGCTACATAAATGCAAGTTGTTGTTGAAGTTGGACCACCAGCAGAGAATCTCAGTGCTGGGTCACTCTCACCTCTACAGGAGTTATCTCTACTGTACCACCCACAATATTCCTTTCATTAATCACTGGCAGTGTTTTAGGGATATCCCGGTTAACACAACATGTTGCCATTGGTAGAACCGACCCAGTGTACACGGTGTGGAATTCTCACCATCCTTCTCCAGCTCCGTGTATTCCGTGTCGATCTCTTTGTCTGCGAGGAGCATGGCTGTTATCCAACGCTGCTTCTCACTCCTGGGGGAAGATCAGAAAAATACAATGTACGTGAACAGGATTGGGCACATGAGCTCTGTGTATCCGTATGTAATATGGGTGGCACAGTGGGTTAGCACTGCTGCCTCGCAGCATCAGGGACCCTGGGTTCGAATCCAGCATTGGGTCACTGTCAGTGCAGAGTCTGCACATTCTCCCCGTGTCTGCGTAGGTTTCCTCCAGTTTCCTCCCACAATCCAAAAGATGTGCTGGTTAGGCGCAGTGACTATAGTAAACGCACAAGGTTGTGGGGATAAGATGGGCGGACCTGGGTATGATACTCCTTTGGAGATTCAATGGGCCAAATGACCTCCTCCTGCACTGTTGGGGTTCTATTTTTAAGTATATGAACAGGACTGAGTACATGGGTCGTGTATATGCACCAATCCAGTATACGTGGCTCATTATATATCCACCAAACCAGTATGGGTTAGATTGACCGGTTGGGTTCTGTGTAGGCGGAAGGGGTGAGGAGGGAGCGTGGGGAGAGGGTAGGGAGTGCGGGTGACACCATTTGTTATCCTGTTTTGAGACTGAGTTTAAACTTCTTCCAGACATCTCCTGCTCTTGTTTCAGCCGACAATTGTAATCTTTCCCCATCCCCCTTCCCCACTTCCTATCCCCTGGAGTCCATCTCCATCTCCCCCTTTCACCTTCTATCACAGAAACCCTACAGTGCAGAAAGAGGCCCTTCGGCCTATTGAGTCTGCACCAACCACAATCCCATCGTACACCCATATCCCGATATATTTTACTCACTAATCCCTCTAACCGAAGCATCTTAAGACACTAAGGGCAATTTTATAATGGCCAATCAAACTAATCCGTACATCTTTGGACTGCGGGAGGAAACCGGAGCGCCCGAAGGAAACCCAGGCAGACACGAGGAGAATGTGCAGACTCCACACAGACAGTGACCCAAGCTGGGAATCGAACCCAGGATCCTAGAGCTGTGAAGCGGCAGTGCTAACCATTATGCCACTGTGCCACCTGTCAATCTCCTGAAATACTCACTCATTTTTCTTTTACAGCCTTTCCCTTATCGTGATGTTATGGCCTCGTAACAGGTTCCTATTGAACAGGTTGCTGGTTATTCAGAGACTCTCTCTGTGACTGGAACAGCTGATCGATGGCCAATGTTTTTTATTCATTCCAGGGACATGGGCGTCTCTGGCTGGGCCAACACTTACTGCTTATCCTCCTAATGGCCCTTGAACTGAGTGATTTGCTCGACCATTTCAGAGGGCAGTTGAGAGTCAACTACATTGGAGTCACATGTAGGCCAGACTGGGTAAGGATGGCAGATTTCCTTCCCTAAAGGACTTTAGTGAATCAGATAGGTTTTTCCAACAAAGGTCATGAATAGATTCTTAATTAGATTTTTTTTTTAAAAATCCTAATTCTACCATCTGCTATGATGGGATTTGAACCTGGGTCCCCAGAACATTCACTGAGTTTCTGGATTAATAATACCAAGGCCATCAAATGTGACTTTGCCTTTTCCCTTGATGGATTTATGGAGTTTGGTGCCACCTGCTGGTCTGCTGGATACACCACCCGGCGTGATGATGAGTCACTTGAGACTTGTTCCCTCTGGTGTAACTCTTGCATTGAGCCGTGTGAGCTGACTTCAACCATCAGGGCAGCTGAGGCCTCTCGGTACAAGACAAACATAGGGCAGCACGGTGGCACAGTGGTTAAGGGTGGCACAGTGGTTAGCACTGCTGCCTCACAGCATCAGGGACATGGGTTCGATTCCCGGCTTGGGTCACTGTGTTGAGTTTCTCCCCGTGTCTGTGTGAGTTTCCTCCGGCTGCTCCGGTTTCCTCCCACAGTTCAAAGATGTGCGGGTTAGGTAGGTTGGCCATGCTAAATTGCTCCCTAGCCTGGGTAAGGTCCTCTGTCAGAGAATTTGCACAGACTCAATGAGCCAAATGGCCCCCTTCTGTAGAGGTTCTATGCCTGCAGTTTTTCAATTAGCCTACATTATTTCATAGAATCCTACAGTGCAGAAGGAGGCCATTCAGCCCATCAAATCTGCACCGACCACAATCTTATCCAGTTCCTCTCCCTGTAACCCCATGCATTTACTCCAGCTGGTCCTCCTGACATTAACGGTTAATTTATCACGGCCAGTCCACCTAACCCACACATCTTTGGAGTCTGGGAGGAAACCGGAGTACCCGGAGGAAACCCACACAGATACGGGGAGTGTGTGCATACAGACAGTGACCTGAGGTCGGAATTGAAACCGGATCCCTGGCGATGCGAGGCAGCAGTGTTAAACACTGTGCCGCCCTTTCTTAAAGGAAAAGAAATTTCATAGAATTATGAAATCCTACAGTGCAGAAGGAGGCCATTTGGCCCATTGAGTTGGTGTAAAATGAAAGATCTCTATGCTGCTGGGACCTGTATGGGCGCCAGATGTTGCAGTGGTTATGCCCATTACACAGCCCCGGCCTGCAGCGCTCAATCATTGCTCGGTAACACCGTGTCAGATCACTCACTCGGTGCGGGCTCGGAGGAGGATCTGCTGCTTCACACGATCCTTCTCGAGTAGTTGCAAGTGGAAAACGTGCCCTGGGATCCCGTGCACCTTCATGTTCAAGTCCTTCGCTCGGAGCTGATGGGTCTCGGCATGTACAAACACGGCAAACTTCCCTGTACTGAGAGAGAGAGACACACACACAGAGTTTGAGTCTGCAACCACGTTGTAAACAGCTTCTTCACTTCAACCTGCCAAGATCAGGAAGAAGTAAATACAACACCCTTCGCACTTAAAGAGTGTCAGACCACAGAATAGTTAACACAAAGAGGAGTTGAAGTAGAAACTATTGCATCTTCTGAGGAAAATACAGAGCTTTGGGAAGAGAGCAGAACAGCAAGATTGGTTTGGTGTCGTGCCAGCAAAGAGCTAGCATTTGCTAGAAGGGCTGAATAGCCTTTGGTTGAAAGATTGGAATTCAGGGATTTGTAATTTTCATCATAGAATCGCTACAGGAGGAGGCAATTCAGCCCATCGAGTCTGTACTGGCCACAATCCCATAACCACATACATTTACCTGCTAGAGCCCCTGACACTAAGGGGCAATTTTAGCATGGCCAATCCACCTAACCAGCACATCCCTGGACGTGGGAGGAAACTGGGGCACCCGCAGGAAACCCATGCAGACACGGGGAGAATGTGCAAACAAACAGTGACCCAAGTCAGGAATCGAACCCGGTCCCTGGCGCAATACTAACCACTGTACCACCCCTGTTTCCACTGATGCAGTTTGCAAAACAAAAAGATTTGCATTGGCATTGTGCCTTTGATAACCTTAAGATGAACAAAAGTGCTTTTTACAGCAAGTTACTGACTTTTGAAATATAGTTACAGTTCTATTGAAGGAAATGCAGCAACAAATCTGTCCTGAGCAGAATCCCACAAACAGCACAGTGATGGAGACAATATCTGTTTTTTCAATGTCGAATGTGGGATAAAGCATATCCAGGTTCCTGGGGACAACTGTTCATAAACCTCTACAGTGCAGAAGGAGGCCATTCAGCCCATCAAGTTCACACTGACCCTCTGACAGAATGTTTTACCCAAGCCCACTCTTGCCATTTCCCCATGTTTTGACCCCACTAACTCCCCCTAACCTCACATCTTGGGACATATTCTTCTTTGTAATAATATTCTTACATTCTTTGCTCTTACCTTTCTTTGTACTAATACCACGCGATCTTTTGTATCCGCCTGAAGAACATTTTACTTTGTCCAGAGGTCCGCCTAATTATCCCATAACAGACAAAATATGTCCCAAACCAAACAGTGAATTATAAAACTAAACACAGATTCTCTCCTTGATAATTGAATTGTTTATTTGGGGCAGCATGGTGACACAGTGGTTAGGTGCATTGGCCATGCTAAATTCTCCCTCAGTGTACACAAACAGGCACCAGAGTGTGGTGACTAGGGGATTTTCACAGTAACTTCATTGCAGTGTTAACATCAACCTACTTGTGATACTAATAAATAAACTAAAACAAAAGGGAGCAGATAGGAGCTGAGTAATCTTGCATCTTGCAAATGAATCATAGAATCCCTATAGTGTAGAAAGAGCTTATTTGGCCCATCGCGTCTGCACCAATAACAATCCCACCCTGACCTTATCCCTATAACTCTACTTATTTACCCTGCTAACCTCGACACTAAGGGGCAACTTAGCTTGGCCAATCAACCTAACCCGCACATCTTTAGACTGCGGGAGGGAACGGGATCACCCGGAGGAAACCCACGCAGACATGGGGAGAAACTCCACGCAGACAGTGACCCAAGCTGGGAATCGAACCCAGATCCCCGGCGCTGTGAGTCAGCAGTGCTAACCACCATGCCATCGAATGATATCGAATGTGCGTGTGAGTGTGTGTGCATGTGTCAGTGTAATTAACTTGTATATAAATGAACAACTTTTTACAAGGAACATTTTCGTGTTAGTGCAACTCAGACTGAAACCTTGAAATCTTAGAATCCTACAGTGCAGAAGGGAGCTATTCAGCTCTGCACCAACCACAATCCCAACCAGACTCTATCCCCGTACCCCAAGCATTTAGCTTAGCTAGACATAAAGGGGCAATTGAGCATGTCCAGTCCACCTAACTGTCAAAGCAAACATACTAAAAAGTCTCTGCTAAGGAAAGTCTCTCTTTACATGTGCTCAAGAGACTTAATCAATCAAACAGAGACTTAATTTTAACAATATTATTGACAGAATATTAACATTATCTATATTTAAATAGTCTACTTCAGCCTTTTCCAGTAATTTTTCCCAGAAAGATTCCATTTGCTGTCCCTTCCTAAGCTTCTCTGACCACTTGGGACCCTGGGATTTGAACCCTGCCTTTTTATAAACAATATTCCCAGAATATCTTTGTCTATTCTCTCCAGACCTTATTTTGGAATACTGCAATTAGGTGACCTTATGATCTTCTACTTTCCACAATAAATAAACTGAAACTCCTTTAACCTCTTTTCCACTGTAAATAAACTTTAACCTTTCCATATAATCTCAGTTCCTAATGTTCGGTTCCTGACTCTGGGGGCTTGTGTATTTGGTTTCAATCCAGTTCTCAAGGGATTCGCTTTAAAAGCAGCTACAGCAGCCTCTGTTTTCCTACTTTTATCCCCTCGGGTTTTCTCTGTGGGATACAGGTTCCCAGTTCCGGATGTAGACAAGGAGTGTCCAATGGGGCGAATGATTCGGATAAGTACCTGAGTTCTCAGGAGGGAACAGAACGTCTGAGAATGGGGGAGGGAATGTTGCTGCCCTTCCTGACCTGAAGCAGAGCAGAACAGAGACTCTGACAAATATTTAGAGATTCCAGTTGAGTCACTGCCCTGGCATTTTACTGAGCAGTGGACTCCCAGATTCTGCCTCAGCGCCGGCAGAGATAAATACAGTCCAACCAGTGTCAGAGGATCTGTGTGAGGAGCAGGAAAAAAATTAACCAAGGTTTTTTTCATATATGTGTGTGTGCATGTGAGTGAGAAAATGCGTGTGAGCATGTGTGTGTGTGTGTGCGCGCACATGAGTGTGAGTGTGACTGAGTATGAGGACATGAGTGTGAGTGTGCATGTGTGTGAGAGAATGTGTGTATGTGTCTGTGTGTGTGTGCATGCATGCATGTGCGTCTTGTGTGTGAGTGAGTGAGTACGTGTGTGTGAGTGTGTGCATGTGTGCGTGTGGTGTGACTGAGCGTGTGAGTGATTGAGTGTGTGTGTGTGTGTGAACAATGGGTGGATGTGTGTGGGTGAGTATGAGTGTGTGTGTGTATGTGTGAGTGTGTGTACACTGGGTGGGTGGGTGTGAGTGTGTATGTGTGTCTGTGTGTGAGAGTGTGTACACTGGGTAGGTGTGTGGTGTGTGTGTGTATGTGTGTGAGTGTGTGTGTGTGTACACTGTGTGTGTACATTGGGTGGGTGTGTGATGTGTGTGTGTATGTGAGTGAGTGTGTGTACACTGTGTGTGTGTGTGTACATTGGGTGGGTGTGTGGTGTGTGTGTGTATGTGAGTGTGTGTGTGTACATTGGGTGGGTGAGTGGTGTGTGTGTGTCCGAGTGTATACTGGGCGTGTGTGTGTGTGTACACTGGGCGTGTGTGTGTGAGTGTGTGTGTGTGTACACTGGGCGTCTGTGTGTGAGTGTGTGTGTGTACACTGGGCGTGTGTGTGTGTGTGTGTGAGAGAGAGAGTGTACACTGGGTGTATAGGTGTGTCTGTGTGTGTATGTGAGCTGAGTGTATGTGTAAATGTTGCAGAAGGCTGGAGTTACGATCAGATTTGGTCAATGTGCTGCAAATATCACAATCTGCGTCAAGGGTGAAAACTGTAACCTTGCCTGACGTATTCTATCCGGGGGTCTGAACCACAGACCTGGACTGTAACAGGAATCAGTATCCTCAGGAGAGTTGGGGAAACTGATATAATATAAACAGAAAATGCTGGAAACTCTCAGCCGGTCAGACAGCAGCTGTGGGAAGAGAACAGAGCCAATGTTTTGAGTCTGGATGACCCTTCACTAGAGCTGGACAGAAGGAAAATCAGATGAGATTTACACAATGAGAGCGAGGGGGGTGTCGGGGCCGGGGGGGGGGAATAATCGATGGGAATGGAATAGATAAAAAGACAAAGGAATGGTGACGATAAAGGCTGAGAAAGGTGCTAATAGCGTCCATGAAGAGATTGGGATGTGTGAATGGCAGGACACCTTCAATCCGTCCACAAGCAGGACCCAGACCTTCCTGTCACCATTTCACCCCCTCGCTCTCTGGTCCGCAGGTCTGGTGTTGGCCTTTTACAATGTTCCAGTGAACCCCAATGCAAACTAGGGGGAACAGCACCTCACCTTCCCATTGGGAACTTTACAGCTTTCCAGACTGAACACTGAGTTCAACAACTTCACAGCCTGAACTCTCTCCTCCACCTTCACTCCAATTCCATTTATTTTATTTGATTTTTATCGTATTTATCCATTTTTATTATTTTATATTCTTATTTTAATTTCTCCAATTCTGAAATCTGGTTTTCCAAAAACCACCCCTCCTGCCATTCGCGCATCCTAATCTCTTAATGAATGTTTTTTACACCTTTCTCAGCCTTTATTGCCATCATTTACATTTCCTTTCACCAATCACAGTTCCTCCCCTCCCCTCATAGTATAAATTCTGTCCTACTGTCTTTGTTTTTAGCTCTGACGCAGGGTCACCCAGACTCGAAATGTTGGCTCTATTTTCTCTCCCCAGGTGCTTTTAGACCTGTGGAGGTTTTCTGTTTTTGTTTCAGATCTGTCTTTATATTAAACTGGATGTAGCTTAGATTTACACAGGGTCAAGAGAATAGAATCATAGGATAGTTACAGCACAATGGGGAGAGCCATTCTGGCCACCATATCCATGTCAGCTCATTGCAAGAGCAACTCTTTGATTGTCACTAAGTGCCTTTTCCTCTTAAACCTGCAAATCTTTCCTTCTCAGATCATTGACCAATTCCCTCTTGAAAGGTTCAATTGAATCTCCCTCCACCACACTCTCAGACAGTGCATTCCAGATCCTAACCACTCGCTGTGTGAATCTATCTCCACCACACTCTCAGACAGTGCATTCCAGATCCTAACCACTCGCTGTGTGAATCTGTCTCCACCACACTCTCAGACAGTGCATTCCAGATCCTAACCACTCGCTGTGTGAATCTGTCTCCACCACACTCTCAGACAGTGCATTCCAGATCCTAACCACTCGCTGTGTGAATCTGTCTCCACCACACTCTCAGACAGTGCATTCCAGATCCTAACCACTCACTGTGTGAATCTGTTTCCACCACACACTCAGACAATGCATTCTAGATCCTAACCACTCACTGTGTGAATCTGTCTCCACCACACTCTCAGACAGTGCATTCCAGATCCTAACCACTCACTGTGTGAATCTGTCTCCACCACACTCGCAGACAGTACATTCCAGATCCTAACCACTCGCTGTGTGAATCTGTCTCCACCACACTCTCAGACAGTGCATTCCAGATCCTGTGTTGTTTCAGACAGTGCATTCCAGATCTAACCACTCCTGTGTGATCTGTCTCACACACTCAGACAGTACATTCCAGATCCTAACCACTCGCTGTGTGAATCTGTCTCCACCACACTCTCAGACAGTGCATTCCAGATCCCAACACTCGCTGTGTGAATCTGTCTCCACCACACTCTCAGACAGTGCATTCCAGATCCTAACCTAATGTATATCTGAGAGTGTGGTGGAGACAGATTCACACAGCGAGTGGTTAGGATCTGGAATGCACTGTCTGAGAGTGTGGTGGAGATAGATTCACACAGTGAGCAGTTAGGATCTGGAATGCACTGTCTGAGAATGTGGTGGAGATAGATTCAATTGAATCTTTCAAGGGGGAATTGGTCAATGATCTGAGCCTGGCTGGAGGCTACTTTACACCACTGGATGGCAGCACTGGGCCACATTTTTTTAGCAAACTCAAATCAATGTTTTTTTACAAAGGGGAAAAGCTCCAAGGTCTTTGGCAAAAGAATCAAACGGCTACACGAGGAGAACAAAGCCCCCTTTCTCACACCTTGGCCTTTTACAATGTTCCAGTGAACCCCAATGCAAACTGGAGGAACAGCACCTCACCTTCCGATTGGGAACTTTACAGCTTTCCAGACTGAACACTGAGTTCAACAACTTCACCCCAATTCCATTTATTTTATTTGGTTTCTTCCTTTCATCGTATTCGTCCATTTTTATTATTTTATATTCTTATTTTTATTTCTCCACTTTTGAAATCTGGTTTTCCAACAACCACCCCCCCACCAACACTCATGCCTCCCCCCACCCCCTCCCCTTCCCCTTCTCACCAACCCCATGCTCGCTCACACACACACACACACACACACACACACGGAGCTAACTGTAATATTCCTCAGGTTGGCCCCTGACACTCTGTATCTTTGTTCTGCCATTCACACATCCCAATCTCTTGATGGACATTCTTTACACCTTTCTCAGCCTTACTCATCCTCATTTACATTCCCTTTCACCAATCACTGTTCCTCCCCTACCCTCACAGTATAAATCCTGTCCTCTTTTTTGTCTATAGCTCTGACGCAGGATCAACCAGACGCGAAAAGTTGGCTCTATTCTCTCTCCACAGATGCTGCAAAACCTGCAGAGATTTTCCAGCATTTTCTGCTTTTGTTTCAGATCCGCAGATCCTAACCACTTGCTGTGTGAATCTATCTCCACCACACTCTCAGACAGTGCATTCCAGATCCTAACTGCTCGCTGTGTGAATCTATCTCCACCACACTCTCAGACAGTGCATTCCAGATCCTAACTGCTCGCTGTGTGAATCTGTCTCCACCACACTCTCAGACAGTGCATTCCAGATCCTAACTGCTCGCTGTGTGAATCTATCTCCACCACACTCTCAGACAGTGCATTCCAGATCCTAACTGCTCGCTGTGTGAATCTGTCTCCACCACACTCTCAGACAGTGCATTCCAGATCCTAACCACTTGCTGTGTGAATCTGTCTCCACCACACTCTCAGGCAGTATATTCCAGATTCTAATCACTTGGTTCTCCTCATGCAGCCATTTGATTCTTCTGCCAAAGACCTTGGAGGTTTTCCCCTTTGTAAAATAATCATTATTTTGAGTTTGGTAAAATGTGGCCCAGTGCTGCCATCCAGTGGTGTAAAGTAGGGATTGCCTCCACCTAGGCTGAAATAAACCCATTTCCTAAAAAAAACATAGATATCACCATCACAAATGGCAGCAATTTATTATCAAATGGAGGGCACACTTACTCCTTCTTTCGGGAAAGCAGAAGGCAATCATTGAAGAGATGCAGGTAAATGGGTCTGGTGGACAGTTTGAACTTTGACCCAGCTGTATTATTGACCTGAGAATCCACTTCGGTCAGCTCACCGTGTTTGACCAACCAGCGGGATTGGGAGATCAGCGGAAAAATCTGCGAAGAAAGGCCAGCAAGTTCAGAAATCCGTGACTGGAATTCCAGCAGTCCCAGTACAATCCTTACTCATCCCTTGCCAAGAAGCAGGCTGACTCACTCACGAGTGAAACTGAAACTGTCCAGAGCTCTCCTTTCCGGAATACCAGCCAGTTCTCAGAAAATGGAAAGCTGTCCAGGAATCGTGCAGATGGGTGGGGATATTCTCCTTTTCATTCTGGGAACAGTATATGAATCCAGGCCAGATTGAGGGGGAGGATAGTGGCTCTGGGGCTAGGTTGCTACACTGAGGCCACCCTTCAAACAGGAGCTCACTCAGAAAGGCTGGCTGGCTGGACAGCTTGGTGATCTTGGAGGGGAATGGGGTTGATTCTCACCGGGGTGGGGGTGCTGATTCTCACTGAGGCGGGAGAGATTCTTGCTGAGGAAGGAGGGGGAGTGACTCTCACTGAGGGGGAGGTTCTCACTGGGGGAGGGTGTGATTCCCACTGAGGGGAGGAATGATTCTCTCTGAGGGAGGAGTAATTCTCACTGAAGGGGGGGATGATTCTCAGGGAGGGGGGAGGGATTCTCGCTCAGAAGGGGGTGAGTGATTCTCACTGGGAGATGGGTTGGGGGGGTGAGCACCTGCAGACACAAGGAGAATGTGCAGGCTCCACACAGACGGTGACCCGATGTCAGAATTGAACCCTGGTCCCTGGCGGTGTGAGGCAGCCGTGCTAACCACTGTGCCACCGTGACACCCCAGATTTTCATTTGCGTAGTTGTTTTTCTACAATTGGGACTGAAATGATTCACAGATAATGGCAGGGCAAGTGAAGGGAAGCACACTCACGATAGGGACCACAAGAGCTGGGCGTTCCCTCTGCACCCAAAATGTAAATATTTCTTTTGTTTTTACCATTTGAAATTGATGATACTTCTTTAAAATAAATGATTTTACATTTTCTATCATTCGTGATGAATTATTTGTCATGTATTAAATGTATTTGATCTTATTCATGGGGCTATAGTTAGTGAACAAGCCCGATTTCAGGCCTGCGGCCTACTGAGATAAGGGGGTGTGGGGGAGGGGGGTACCCATGCAGCCCACTCACCCGCAGGGATGTCCCATCAGTGTGTTTGCAGGGAGGTGGTGGAGGGGGTGTAATTTTCTGAGGTGGATGGTTTGGTAGTGAGGTTTTTCTCTATATTAAATCAGCGCAGCGGCCTTGAGCTTACAGCTAATAGTTAGTCACTCTTTCCCACAGTACCTCACCCACAGGCTCTGTCTCAGCTTGTCACACGGACCTGTGCCTGAAAACTCCTCATTTACAGTCTCCCTCGGATCCAGCTCTTGATGGTGCTCACCATTCCCACTGGATAAGAGACACGGAGCAGTTAGCACTGCTGTCTCACAGTGCCAGGAATCGATTCCCAGTTTGGGTCACTGTCTGCGCAGAGTCTGCAGTTCTCCCCGTGTCTGCGTGGGTTTTCTCCGAGTGCTCCGGTTCCTTCCCACATTCTGAAAGATGTGCTGGTTAGGTGCATCGGCCGTGGTAAATTCTCCCTCATGTACCCAAACAGGCACCAGAATGTGGCGACTAGGGGATTTTCATAGCTGCTGTGTTAATGTAAGCTTACTTATGACACTAATAAATAAACTTAAATTTAAAACTTAAAGCCCAAGAGTGGCTCTGGCTTATCCCCTTAGGTTCATCCTTCCGTCCCTGGGCTAGGAACCATGTTGGTGAGAGTGAGGGTGGAGGTGAGGGGTGGGGGTGAGGCTGGGGACTGGCAGTGTTAATGTAAAAGCCGACTTTGTGACTAATAAATTAACTTTATTTTAAGGATAGGTTGGGAGTGGGGGGCGAGTGAGGTTGGGAGTGGGGGGTGAGTGAGGTTGGGAGTGGGGGCGAGTGAGGTTGGAGGGGGGTGGGAGTGAGGTGGGAGAGGGGGGTGAGTGAGGTTGGGAAGTGGGGGGTGAGTAGGTTGGAGAGGGGGGTGAGTGAGGTTGGGAGTGGGGGGTGAGTGAGGTGGGAGTGGGGGGGGGAACGTTGTCTGGACGCTGTTTCTTACCTTACTCTCAAAGTGGATTCTTTTGTTCAGGTGAATGAGTTCCTCTGTCCTCTTCATCGACTGGACGCTGGAGTTACACTCGTGCGTGAGCTGAGGCAGAAAGGAGATGAAGTCACACACACCTCCCGTCATTCTCTCTGCTTGGTTTGAACCGCTGCTATCTTTCGAGCTCCAAGTTTCCCATCCAATCCCCGTCAGAATTTGCAAGCCTGTCCGAACATCCCAAGCTCCACCTGAAACCGCACCCATCACCAATCCCTCACCACCACCACCACCCCCCCCCCCCCCCCGCCACCCCCACCACCCCCACGTCGCCAAACGCTGCTGAAATCCATCAGAAGAACGAAGAGCAGGAGTAGGCTACTCAGCCCCTCGGGCCTGCACTATCATTGAATGAGATCATGGCTAACTAGACTGTGGTCTCAACTCCACTTTCCAATGCATAGTTCTATAAACATAGACAGGGATCACGGATAGAAGTAGGAACATCGAGGTGGCAGCGTGGGCTCATTAGGCCTCCATATTCCCCAACTCCACTATCAATCAGAACACTATCGAACTCTGTCTATGTTCAATGACCCAGCCCCAACTGCGGAAAAGACTAAAGATCCTCTAAAGAGGAGACATTGCCTCTCATCTCCATGTTAAATAAGGAGACCCTTATTTTGAAACTGTGGCCCATTTGGTATCGATACCCCCACGAAGGGGAAACAGCATCTCCCTGTCAAACTCCCCTCAGGATCTTACATTTCAATGAGATCATCTCTTATCCTCTCTGGACTCCGATGATTACAGGCCCAAACTGCAATAAATAACCCCTCCATCCCAGGAATCGGTCGAGTGATTCCTTCTTGCACTGCCTCCGATCTGGGTGCTGTCTCGCCAATGCCATGAGTACAGTTGTAGCAGGCCTGGCCTGGACCTTGCCCAGGCCTCACCGCCCCTCCCCCCACCCTCCATCCCGTCAATTAAGTTGAAATTCAGAGCCTTTCACCTTCTTGAGCTTGTCAAAGGCCTTTGTGGCTGTCTCCTCCTCCCGGGAGCCCTGCTTGGTACGTTTCAGGATATTCTGTAATGACAAGAGGGTTTGGTAAACTCCAGAATAGTTGAGGTTTGTCTGCCCTGAGAGCACGAGGGGAGATTGAACAGAGGCATTCGGAAATGGGGTTATGAGGGGAGATATGGCGAAATTATTTTGCGCAGTGAATTGTGGAGATTTGGAATGCTCTGGTCAAAAAGGGTGGCGGGTACAGGTTAGAAAGAAAATTGGATAGCGTAATAAATCCTTGGGGGAAGGAGTTCCTTCACCAAAATCTCTTTATTTACAAGTTTGACAATAATATACAGAGAGCTTTCAGTCCACAGTCTACACTCAGGGTCCCAGAGGAACTGACACGCCTGGGTAAGTAAAACCAGTTCTTGACTAGCCCATCAATTTGCCTCTTAATCAGGGAATTCATATTCTAACAGACCCCCCCTTAAATGCCTGGTTAAAATCTTTACTGATTGATATTCGAAAAGGAGAGATTCACAGAATTGCAGGGAATGAGCAGACTGGAGTATTAAGGATTTCTCAGCAGAGTAAGGATTAATGTGAGTTCAACAACAGTACGGAATGATGTAGAGAATCACATGATAGTGTACACGGTGCGTAGAAGATTCCGGAAGGAGCCGGCATGGGGACAGTACCTACACACGGTTGTGACTTGGATAGTCATGGATTACCAATAACTGGTTTATGTTCAGCCGTACAACCATCCGGTGAGACACCGGCCAATCTTACAACTTGGAGGCTCTTCTAGGGAGTCAATTAGGAGTGACCCTCCCCCCGCTCCCTGGTCCCCCCCACCCCGCCCAATTCTGCATTCTATGAGCTTTGTGAGTTGTGGAATTTGTGTTGTCCGTGCGGTAGATTTATAACACGTGGCATTTTTTTTTTACCTCCACCAACATCTTGAGTCGCATTATCCGCTGGAAAGGCAGGATTAAGAATGAGGTGAGGGGCAGCCGCTGGCAAACGGGGTCCTCTTCCAGCCTGGCCAGGATACTGGAAAACCTGGCGTTCTCCTGTCTGCAAAGGTGAACCACACAACAGCTCAGTCACTAAGTGTGTTCAGGGTGATGGGGAGGGCGGGGAGAGGGGAGGTGATGGGGAGGTGATGTGGGGACAGGGGTGGTGGTTGTGTCTGTGTGCTAACTATCACTCAGGGGGCAGCAGGGTCTCCTCTGGGTCATGGGGTTCTGGATTCAAGTTCCACTCTAGGGCTTGAGCAGCAGGCTGAAGGCCTACGCTCTGGCGCAGGACTGAGGGAGAGCAGCACTGTCTGAGATGTTGTCTTTTCTAGAGGTTATTAAGCTGGGGGTGGGTGTAGAGGGAAAGGGAAGGGAGGGTAGGGGTTGGAGGGTGAGGAGGGAAGGGTGGATGGGAGTACCAAGATGGAGGGGGAGGTGGATGGGGATAGAGGAGGTGGGGTGAAGGTGGATGGAAGTTGGGGGGAAGGTCGGGGGATTGGGGAGAAGGTGGTGGGAGGGTGGACAGGGATTGAGGGGAGATGCATGGGGGGAGAAGGTGGATGGGGTAGAGGGGTAGGGGAGAAGGTGGATGGAGGTAGAGGGGTTGGGGGAAGGTGAATGGGGGTAGAGGGGTTGGGGGAAGGTGGATGGGGGTAGAGGGATGGGGGAAAGGTGGATGAGGGTAGAAGGGTGGGGGGAAGGTGGATGGGGCGTAGAGAGGTTGGGGGAAGGTGGATGAGGGTAGAGGGGTGGGGGGGAAGGTGGATGGGGGTAGAGGGGTGGGGAGAAGGTGGGTGAGGGTAGAGGGGTGGGGGGAAGGTGGATGGAGGTAGAGGAGGGGGGGTGAAGGTGGATGGAAGTTGGGGGAAGGTCGGGGGATTGGGGAGAAGGTGGGTGGGAGGGTGGACAGGGATTGAGGGGAGATGCGTGGGGGGAGAAGGTGGATGGGGGTAGAGGGTAGGGGAGAAGGTGGATGGGGGGTAAGGGGGGGGAAGTGATGGGGGGGGTAAGGGGTGGGGGAAAGGTGGATGAGGGTAGAGGGGTGGGGGAAGGTGGATGAGGGTAGAGGGGTGGGGGAAGGTGGATAGAGGTGGAGAGGGTGGGGGTGGGGAAGGTGGATGGGGCGTAGAGGGGTTGGGGGAAGGTGGATGGGGGTAGAGGGGTGGGGGGGAAGGTGGATGGGGGTAGAGGGGTGGGGAGAAGGGGTGATGGGTGGGGGTAGGGGGTAAGGTGGATGGGGGTAGAGGGTGGGGGGGAGTGTGGATGAGATAGAGGGATTGGGGGGAAGGTGGATGGGGGTAGAGGGGTGGGTGGGAAGGTGGGCTTGTCCAGGCATTCCTTCGAAGAGGAGGGAAGTTGTTCCGCTGTCCAATGCTTATTTTGATTAATATCATAAATAACAGGTTACTGGGTCATTATCACGTCGCTGTTTGTGGAAGTTTGCAGTGTCCAAACTGGCTGTCCCATTCCCTCCAGCGACCACACTTCAGGAAATGCCTGATTAACTGTGAAACATCTCAAGATGTCTGAAGGTCACGGACAGCTCAACATAAATAAAAATCTTGAACTTCAAAACACACCTCTACTTTCTAAATGGATTGACTGGATAGTATAGGCAGCACAGTGGCACAGTGGGTTAGCACTGCTGCCTCACAGCGCCAAGGACCCAGGTTCAATTCCCGGCTTGGGTCACTGTCTGTGTGGAGTTTGCACATCCTCCCCATGTCTGCGTGGGTTTCCTCCAGTTTCCTCTCACACTCCAAAGATGTGCAGGTTAGGTTGATTGGCCATGCTAAAATTGCCCCTTAGTGTCAGGGAGATTATTAGCATCAATACATCATGTTACAGGGATAGGGTCTGCGTGGGATTGTTGCCGGTATAGGCTTAATGGTCCGAATGGCCTCCTTCGGCACTGAAGAGATTCTATGATTGATCAGGACCAGAAACATCTGGAAGTTCCCCACCCCTCCCTCACCCTTCCTAACCATGGCCCCAAATTAACAGCACAGGCGTGAGAGAGATCAAACCTGACTTGGCCTGATTCCACCTCCCCCGGCCCCATTCAGGATCACTACAGAGTGGCACAGTGGGTTAGCATCACTGCCTCACAGCGGCAGAGACCCGGGTTCAATTCCCAGCTTGGGTCACTGTCTGTGTGGAGTCTGCACATTCTCCCTGTGTCTGCGTGGGTTTCCTCCAGATGTTCCGGTTTCCTCCCACTGTCTGAAAGATGTGCTGGTGAGGTGTATTTGCCATGCAAAATTCTTCCTCAGTGTACCCAAACAGGCACTGGGGTGTAACTTCACCGCAGTGTTAACGTAAACCTAACTTTGTCAAAAATAAATTAACTTTAAAAATTTTTGAAAAGCTTTAAAAAACTTTGGACTTTAAAGTGGTGCATCTATTCACTCAGCCATCCCAAACGGCAAATATTTTCAACTGGCAGACGTTGTGGAAGTGAAGGCAGGGGTGGGGGAAGGTTTACACGTACAGCAGGCGCTGGTAGGTTTGCTCCTGGTAAGCTTGGTTAGTCACGTAAGGCAGGTAGACTCTCCTGAAAGCGGGGCAGTGAGCCAGCACAATGTCACACACATCAAAGTTGAAGATATCTTTCTCCAGCCTCTCCTCCAACTCCTGCAGGAACCTGAGAACAACCAAACAAGCAGGCTCTGTAAAAATAAGGTCCCAGCCAGCCAGCGATGAAAACACCCGGAAAACTGGTCACGACTACAACGACAAAGAAAACAGCCAATAAATGGAAGATAAAGAAACCGGTCGTTAAGGCACAAAAATCAACCCTCCCACCACCACCCTCTCCCCTTCTCACTGCCCACCCTCTAATCCCATCCATCCTCTTCCCAGATCCCTCCCCCCTGCTGTATCTCACACCTCCCCACACTCCCTCCCTAACAGCAGTGTGGGTGCACTTACATTATGTGGACTGAGGCGGTTCAAAAAGACACCACTATTTTCTCAAGGGGCAATTAGGGATGGGCAATTAATGCTGATTTGACCGTCCAGCCAGTGATTCAGACTGGAATGATACAGGAATGATGTTTCCTCTGGCAGGGGGCAGGGTGTCCCGGGATCACAGTCACAGGATACAAGGTCAGGATACATTTAAGACTGAGATGTAGAGAAATGTCTTCAATCAGAGGGTGATATAAGCATTGGAATTCTCTACCGTGTGAAGCTGTGGAGGCCAGGTCACTAACTATTCAAGGAATAAAAAGATTTCTCGATACCAGAGATGGTCACAGGGTATGGGAAGAGAGTGGGAGTGGGGTAGTGAGATAGGAGATCAGCAGTGATCACATTGAATGGTATAGCAGGCTGGATGGGCTAAATGGCCTCCCTCTCCTAGGTGGCATGGTAGTGCAGTGGTTAGCACCACTGCCTCACAGCGTCAGGGACCCGGCTTTGATTCCCAGCTTGGGTCACTGTCTATGCCGAGTCTGCACATTCTCCCCGTGTCTGCGTGGGTTTCCTCCGGTTTTCTCCCACACTCCAAAGTCATGTGGGTTAGGTGGATTGGCCATAGTATATTGCCCTTTAGTGTCAGGGGGACTACCAAGGATAAATGCAAAGAGTTATGGGAGATAGATTTTGGGTGGGATTGCAACCAGTGCAGACTCGAAGGGCTGAATGACCCCCTGCTTATTTCCATGTTTCTAATTCAGTCCAGT
Source organism: Sphyrna mokarran (assembly GCA_024679065.1). Lineage (NCBI taxonomy): Eukaryota > Metazoa > Chordata > Chondrichthyes > Carcharhiniformes > Carcharhinidae > Sphyrna > Sphyrna mokarran. The sequence goes on along the minus strand of JAGIQG010000028.1, from coordinate 22,428,144 downwards.
TCTTCCCTCCTTATTGCTGCGAGACTTACTTTTCGCTGACTTCTTTGACGTCAGGCAGTTTGGAGAACAGCCACTGCTTCTCCTGAGTGTTGAGGCATTCCTGGAGATCCCTGGAATTCTGGAAATGTTCGATGGTGATGGTGAGACTCCGCAGGTAAGATCCCTCCGAAGTGACCAGTTCAAACTTGGCCTAGTGGACACAAAGATGATAGCTGAGGTGGAGTTTCAGCAGAGAACGCACACGGTCTTGGGAATAGCAGCAAAGTGGCAAAGAAAACGCACAAAGAAATTGGACAATAAACATGGTGGAGAATACCCCTTGAATTGGCGCATGGGGAGGTTCGGTTGGCAGGATGATGATCAGCAGAGTAACAGAGCCTGAACATAGGGAGGCCCAATCTGAGCACTGGGCAGGAATATCAATGGGGCTTAGAATCAGAGTCATAGAGATTTACTGCATGGAAAAGACCATTCAGCCCATCTTGTCTATGCTGCCTTTTTTTTTAACCAATAAACTATTCCCAATTGCCTGAGTTTGGTCCATATCCCTCTATACCCATTGTACCCATGTAACTGTCTAAATGCTTTTTAAAAGACAAAATTGTACCCACCTCTACTACTACCTCTGGCAGTTTGTTCCAGATACTCACCAACCTCTGTCCAAAAACATTGCGCCTCTGGACTCTTTTGTATCTCTTCCCTCTCACCTTAAACCTCTGCCTTCTAATTTTAGACTATATATAGCATTGGTAATAATTAAAATGGTTCTGATTCTTCCAAATTCAATCTCTGATCAGAATCCAGAGGATGAATCCCATTTCTTAAATAGAAATTATTAATCCAGGATGTCACTGAAGATATGTAGGGGTGGCCTGGTAGTATTATCGATAGGCTATTAATCTCGAAACGCAGCTAATGTTCTGGGACCCAGGTTCAAATTCTGCCGTGGTGGATGGTTAAATTTGAATTCAATAAAAAAAATCTGGAATTAGCGATCTGCTGATGACCATGAAGCCATTGTCAATTGTCAGAAAATCCCACTTTAGTTCACTAATGGCCTTTAGGGAAGGAAATCTGCTGTCCTTACCCAGTCTGGCCTACCTGTGGCTCCTGACCCACATCAATATGGTTGACTCTCTGCTGACCTGAGGCAACTAGGGATGGGCAATAAACGTTGGCCAACCAGTGACGCCCACATCCCGGAAATGAATAATTTTAAAAATGCCTCTCTACACACACGGATTGACGGAGATTAGATTCCACAGTGCTTCAAGTAGCAATAGTTCACTGATTCTAGACCACCACAGCACTACAGACAACTCTTAATTCCTGCTATTCAACCCAGATGGCCGCAGGGAGAGACCAAACACTTTACAGGAAAGAACACAAACTGATCATTCTGGACTGGGCCTAGCCAACACGTAGCAGCCTGTTCGCAGCCCCCTCAGGCAAATTTGTTTCCCAATCAAAGAAAGGTACAGATACAGGAAGAAAGACAATAAATTGTTAAAATATATTAAACAGACAAGACAAATGGGCTCGAGCTTTGTGGAATATTTATCCAAGCCCGGCAGGGGAGATGTGCACCAGTACTGCGTTCAGGTTGTGTGTAGCCTGCCCAGTGCTAAACGCAGAGGATTCACTCACCTCCTGGAGCTTGCGTTGCTCGTTGCACATTTGATCCAATAATCCGCTTCTCCGCACATCGGGGATGTCCTGCCAAAGGGCGAAGGCGTTCCCACGGACGGAGCGCTGGGACCAGACTGCGTTTTGCGGCAGCGACTGGTACTTGCTGACCAGGATGGCATCGTCTTCCTCGATGACTGTGTCTGCCCGCTTCTGCCTCTGGATCTCACGATCGCTTGCTACGTTGCTGTACTCCTGGTATAGGACCGCTGGGAATGCACAACCAGGAAAGGGATTAATCCTGGGGCTACAGGATTTTCCATACGGCCTTTTTATCACATCAGCGGGGATCTTCTGATCCCGCCACTCTCAACAGGATTTCCCGTTCTGTGTACCCGCTTCCCCCACCAAACGGGGTTCACACTGTCAGCAGCGCCAGGTGATCCGGCCGGTGAGAAAGGCTGGAAAATTCAAGCCTAGTTTTGGTGGATCCACCAACACTGGGAAGCAAGGCCAATTGGTCAAAGTTGTGCCAGGAAAAGGTGCGAGTGGGGCAATTGGCTCATATGGAAACCAGCCGGGGACCTGAATACTGCCTTTGAATTGAATCACACTTTTGACTTCTTTGCTTGACATCATTTGTGATTGTCCACTTTGCACGGTTCAGCTCTGAACGATTGTGAACCCCGGACCCCTCCCGATGGGTCAATCAGCTACACTGCCCGGTGTGAGTACCCCTCAGCCCCCGGATGAGACACTGAGCTTCACTGCCTGGCATAAGGGCTAAAGCAGGGAGAGCAGAAGAAAAGCATTTGGTTTCAGGTCAGCACTGAGTACACAGATTCAGCATCAAGCAGAGCTGAGTATCGCTTTTAGGAATTATATAGAATGCTACAGCCAACTGGGGGGTTAATTAATTCCCAATATAGATCATGGCAGTTATCAAAGACAGAAAAATCTGGATGGCATGTGGGCACAGTGGTTAGTGCTGCTGCCTCACAGTGCCAGAGACTTGGGTTCGATTCCTGGCTTGGGTCACTGTCTGTGTGAAGTTTGCACATTCTCCCCATGTCTGCGTGGGTTTTCTCCTGGTGCTCCGGTTTCCTCACACTTTCCCAAGAGATGTGGGCTGAGTGCTCATATTAAATTGCCCCTTAGTGTCCCAGGATGTGTAGGTTATGGGGATTGGGGGGGGAGGGTAAATGCGTGGGGTTACGGGGAGAAAGCCTGCAGGGATTGCTGTCGGTGCAGACACAATGGGCTGAATGGCCTCTTTCTGCACTGTAGGGTTTCCATTATTCTGTGTTTTGTGATGTTGATTAAGATATATACATATTATGTACATATATGGCTGGGACTATGGTGACAGTACAGCATTCCCTCAGCATTGCACTGTAGTAGAATATCAGCCTTGGCTTTTGTACTCAAGCCCTGGAGTGGGTATCGAACCTACAACTTCAGACTCAAGGCGAAAGTGCCATCAGCTGAATGACTACATTGCCAACTTCGTTAATGGATGACATGGACACCAAGGGCACTGAAACAGAACAATTCATAGCATCAGTTGAAAAGGAGAAAACAGGATTGGGGGAGACATGGAAAATCTCGGGGTGCTCACGGGATCTTTACACAGCACGACTGAGGCCGTTCTGGTAAGAGAGCAGTGAATTACTCACAGTCCAGCAGAAACCTGGAGTGTCTCTTCTCATTCAGCTGTTTTGTGTTCAGTTCCCCTTCTGATCCCACTCGCCTGAACAACAGAAAGAGAAACAGATCCAGGTCATATCATCCCCTCTCCAAATCACAGCCAACTGCTTTGAAATATTTACCGTCCAGCATTTCAGTTCCTGTGAATCTGTATAATCAACATATCTGTTGTTAACACTAATGTGGGAGGGCAAATGAATTTTTGCATTAGTGAGTGTGCATGAGTGTTAATGAGAGAGAATGCGAGGATGTGTTTATTGTGTGTGCACAACTACATATATGATTGAGTGAAAATATGAGTGAGTAATTGTGTGCGTGCATATGTGTGTGTATAGATGTGTGTGTGTAGATGCATGTGCATTTGTGTGTGTGCATGTATGCGCATATAGATGTGTGTGTGTGTGTGAAATTTCACATGTGTGTGCGCATGCACATGTGTTTGAATCCACGTGCGTGTGCGTGTGTGTGTGCACATGTATGTGCATTTGTGTGTGTCTGCATGTGTGTCTGCACATATGTGCATGTGTGTATTCACGTGTGTGTGCACATGGGTGTGTGCCCATGTGAGTCCACATGTGTGCATATGAATGTGCATGTGTGTGTGTATATGTGTGCGTGTGCATGTGAGTATTCATGTGTCTGTGTGATCATGTGTGTGTGTGTGTGTGTGTGTGTGAGTCCACATGTGTGTGAATTTGTGTATATGTGCACATGTGCATATGCATATGTGTGAGCGCTTGAGTACCAGTGTGTGTGCATATGCATGTACGTGTGCGTGTCTGCCTGTTAATCAGTGATTAACCACAAAATGGACAATCAGAAACGAAGTGCATGCCCGTATCACAGAGTGATATCTCAGTGTGCCAGTCCCAGGTGGGAATGGAGAATCCAGTCCCGGGAGTTGGTGCCTGTTCTGAGTCCCAGATGCGGATGTAGAAACTACAGCCAGATGTTACCTTGGAAGTGTGCTTGATCTCCAAACGCTTGGGGGAGGACTGTCAAAGATCAGGCCGTCTCTCTGTGGTTTTGGAGACACGTTACTGTTGATCGAGATGAGAGACTTACTCTTCTGCTTTGCGCTCCGTCTATCTGTGAACAAGAAGGGGATTAGTGAGATACCCGGGCCATCCTGCCCCACTGGGAGGGAGGAATGGCATTGCACACCCTCACATTCCCCAGGATACAATGCAGAGAGTGTAATGTAACTGCAAATTGACAAATATCAGACAGTGCCACACCCTCCCAAACAGTGATCCAGAGACACTGAAAGCAGCCATGTGTGTGTCAGGGAGTTTCTCCAGCCAATCCACAAACTGCTGTGATTTCCAACCAGTTTACAACACCAACTCACATTTCTATCATACATTTAACACAGCAAAGAACCCGCAGGGCAAATCTTGTCAGACAAGAGGAGATTTTCAAACAGGTGATCCAAAGCTTGGTCAAAGAGGTCAGATTTCAGGATGAAAGCGAAGCGGAAGAAGAGGGGGTTAAATCGAAGTCTCAAAGCCTGCAGTGAGGAACCTTGCTGAGAATGAAGAGTCAAAGCCCAGAGGGCTGAGAAGGACAGAATGTGAAACATTTCCACGGCAGCTAGCAAGGATGATACGAAGCAAAAAGAAAACCATTGTAAGTGCTGGAAACACTTAAATGGAAACTGAAAATAACCACTGGGGCAATATTGAATATATTGAACCAATATTGAAAAAAAGAAAAGTATTGAGTGAATGCTTCTGGCCTTTTGGCAGGACGCAAGGAGGACGTTGAGAAAACTACAGAAACTTTCCTGGCCCAGTTGGGATATTTTTCTCAGCATAGAGTCCAAACAGAGGATGGGGCAAACTAGAAACAGCGACACAAAGCAAGAAGCGATTCCAACCCCAAACAGAACCACTGATGTTCACAGTGTAGGGGAATCCGAACTGCGCCATCTTTGTTTAAATTCATTCATGGGACATGGTTGTGGCCGGCTGATCAGCATTTATTACCCATTCCCAGTTACCCAAAGGCAGATTAGAGTCACTGCTGTGGCTCTGGAGTCACATGTAGGCCAGACTGGATAAGGATGGCAGATTTTCTTCCCTAGAGGACATTAGTAACCACATGGGTTTTTTCTGACAATGGTTCCCTAGTCATCAGTAGATTCTGAATTCCAGATATTTTTTATTGAATTCAAATTCCGCCATCTGCCATGCTGGAATTCGAACCCAGGTCGCAGAACATTAGCTGAGTTGCTGGATTAATCATCTGACGATAATATCACTAGGCTACCGCCTCCCCATCCCATCTCAGGCATCTCTTTCCTAAACAAATATAAATACAAATACTGCCGCACACTTTGCTGTTTCTTGCTCTCCACCAAATACATTCCATTAAAAATGATGCTGTGTTCACAGCTTCAGTCATTCCCTGTGGTAAAGCTCCTCACGCTCTCTGACAACTGCGTACAGACATTTCCACAGCCCCTTTCCTCAGATTAAATGAACAATTTCTCATCAATGACTTCCCAATCAGGCACATCGCCGCATCAACCCTTCACCCGTCAAACACTTCCTTCCGTCAAACACTTCCCTGTGTCAAACCTCTTCCCATCAACCCATTAAACACTTCCCCCATTAAGTCCTTCCCCCGTCAAACCCATCTGACCATCAAACCCTTCCCTATCAGACCCTTCCCCTATCAAACCCATTTCCCACATCAAAACCTTCCTCCATCAAACCTTTCCCCATCAAACTCTCCCCCCCATTAAACCCTTCCCCATTAAATCCTTTGCCCATCAAACCCTTCCCCCATCAAATCCATTTCCCACATCAAACCCTTCCCCCATCAAATGCTTCACTCTATCAAACCTATCCTGGCATCAACCCCATCCTCCTTCAAACCCTTCTGCCCCAACCATCCTTTCCCCTATCAAAGCCTTCCCCCATCAAACCCTTCTCCACATCAAACCCTTCCCCCATCAAACATTTCCCCACATCATTCAGTTCCCCCCAGCAAGTCCTTCCCCTCTTAAACCTTTCATCAGTTTCAAGCCCCTATTCAACCTTTTCTTAGCCTTTTTTGTTCCCACAGAAATAGCCTCACTATGACAAATCTCTCTTCCTATCCAGAGCTTTCCATTGCTGACATTATCCTGTTAAATCCAACATAAATGCAATGTTTGATTTATAATGGGAAGCTCGACATACATCCTGTCTTCCTACAATTGACTGCTACAAACCTTTATTAGCTTTTTTTTGGATTATATTCCCATATTTATATATCTGAAGTGTAGCGTAAACCTCTTTGTGTGGGTTTATCCTAGCCTGCCCCAACACATTCATTACTATCCCATGATCCATTACTCTTGGAATGTGAGCCTCTCTGGTTAGGCCACTTGTAATTGCCCTTGAGATGGCAGTGGTGCTTTTTTGGAACTGTTGCAATGCAGGTGTTGTAGGTGCACCCACAGGGCTGTTAGGGAGGGAATTCCAGGATTTTGACCCAGTGACAGTGAAAGGGATAGCAATATATTTCCAAGATAGGAATTTGCAGGTGCTGGCCTTCCCATGTATCTGCTCCCCTTGTCCTTCTAAGTGGTGGTGATGACAGGTTTGGAAGGTGTTATTAAAGGAGCCTTGGTGACTTACTGCAACGCATCTTGTAGGTGGTGCATATTGATGCCATTGTGAGTCAGTGGGTGGAGGGAATGTATACTGAAGGGCAATCAAGCAGGTTGTTTAGTCCAGGATGGTGTCGAGCTTCTTGACGGTTACTGGGACTGCACCCAGCCAGGTAGAGACTATTCCTTGTCGTTGCTGGACCAACCTAGGGATGTTAGGATGCTTAATACTCCTGGAGAACGTGATAGTGGACAGTCTAACTGCTGCAGTCCAGGTAATATAGAAACATAGAAGATAAGTGCAGGAGGAGACCCTTTGGGCCTGCTTCACTATTCATCATGGCTAAATGCCCAATTCAATAGCCCAATCCTGCTTTCTCCCCATAACCTTTGATCCTATTTGCCCCAAATGCTATATCCAGCCACCTCTTGAATACATTCAATGTTTTGGCATTAACTATTTCCAGTGGTAATGAATTCCACAGGCTCACCACTCTTTGGGTGAAGAAATGTCTCCTCACCCCTGTCCTGAATGGTCTACCCTAAATCCTCAGACTGTAACCCCTGGTTAGAAGTATTTGCCATTTGGGACGGCTCAGTGAATAGATGCACCACTTTAAAGTTTAAAGCTTTTCAAAAATTTTTATATAAAAATATAAATATAAAAAGGATTTATATTTGTATGAGTAAACATTAGAAATAAGGTATAATTTTAGGTAGGTTTAACTTAATGTTCCTGCGCTTGCAAGGAAGCTGTAATTAGCCGTGAGGCTGAGTGAACGATGTTTGTCTGTGTGTATATATGTTTCATTTCAATATCCAACTGAGACTCTGTTATGTTTCAGAGCTTCAGACTCTTGTTAATTGCTTAGGAACCTGTGAGAGGAGCTACAGCTTCCTTCTGTTTTAAAACCTGTTTTTAGAAATCTCTGAGTAGAAAAAAACAACTTCACTGAGACTTGAAGAGGAATAGGATGGGCCTCTCAGGTCTGCTTGAAGCTGGAACATTAAAATGGAGTAATCTAGGCAGGGGTAGAGTCCTACAGAGAAAACAAGAAGGGAATTAGAAGGTACAGAGATCTAGAGAGCTATAATAAGAAGATTTCAGAATACTAAAATTTAGTGATCAAAGACTACTGGAGAACAGACAAAGGGAAGAAACTGATTGGTGAGATATAGTGGAAAAGGTTTTCTAAAAGTAATTCTAATGGGTGAAACATTTTATTACCATTTGTGGACAAACTGTAACATAATGACTGGGAACTCAAAAGTGGTGTAACCGTATAAGAGTTAAAGCAGTGGATTCATTGTGAGAAGTGGAGTGGGAAAAATAAAGAACACAGAACAAAGAATAAAACAGCACAGGAACAGGCTCTTCGGCCTCCAAACCTGTACCGATCAAGCCTGCAAACTCTGTTCAATCAAGCCTGCTGGAAAAGGTGAATGTGACTGCAAATCACCAAAATATCTCAATGGGGATAATGGAGCCAGCAAACAAGTTATAGAGTCATAGAGTTTTACAGCAGCTTTACAGGGGCATCACAATGGCATAGTGGTTAGCACTCTTGCCACACAGCGCGAAGGACTTGTTTTCAATTCCCAGCTTGGGGCACGGTCTGTGTAGTGTCTGCACATTCTCCCCGTGACTGCGTGGGTTTCTGCCGGGTGCTCGGGTTTCCCCCCACGTTCCAAAGATGTGCGGGTTAGGTGGATTGACCATGCTAAATTGTCCCTTAGTGTCAGAAGGATTAGCTAGGGTAAATAATAAAGTCATGGGGATTGAGCCAGGATGGGATGCAGACTCAGTGGGCCGAATGGCCTCCTTCTGCACTGTATGGTTTCTATGAAGAATTGAGAATGGGACAGGAGAAAGATTGATATCTATTACAAACAGCCGTTTGCTTACAATGTAATAGAAAAGATTCCGACAGATCGGAATCTGGACCCAGTTTTTAACAGTGGCTCTTCATGTGAGGAAACACTGGCCCAAGAACAAGTACTTCGAGTTAACTTGCTTAACCAAACCGTGGCACTAGCTGGAAATTTCTTTCTAACACTAATGGGCAGGAATAACACCAAAGAAAAATGATTTGATTTTAGAATCGTTCTTTAGCAGAATGGAGCCATGCATTGTGGAATCCCTGCAGTGCAGAGGAGGGCCTTCAACCCAATAAGTCTGCACTGACCCACACTTTTTTTATCTTAAATAGTGACCCAAGTCAGGAATCGAACCTGGGTCCCTGGCGTTGTGAGGCAGTAGTGCTAACTATTGTGCCACCATGCTGCCCACTGCACATGTACCCAGGTTTAGCAAGAGGACCCAGGGTAAAATAAAAGCAAATTAACTAATGAGCCATGTCCAAAGTCAGAATTAGCAAAAGCTTACAACACAGAAAGAGGCCACTTGGCCCATCATGTCTGTGTTGGCCCAGCAGCTAGCCACCTGGACTAATATAATATATTAGCCTGATCTCACATTCTAGCAGTTGGTTGGAGTAAAACAGAATTATTTTTACACATTTAATGAAAATCATTCTCAGGACAGTAAAGATGTTTAAATTATAGAATTCCTACAGTGCAGAAGGAGACCATTTGGCCCATCAAGTCTGCACCGACCACAATCCCACCCAGGCCTATCCTCTTAACCCCACATATTTAGCCCACTAACCCCCTGTCAGGGTGAATTTAGCATAGCCAATCTACCTAACCAACACGTCTTTCAGACTATGGGGGGAATCTCTGCATAGAAAGCGACCCAAGCCAGGAATCGAACCCAGGTCCCTGACGCTGTGAGATAGCTGTGCTAACCTCTTCCACCCTCTATTTAAGCAATGGGGTTTGAGAATGCCTAGATAGTGATGAAAGGATACCATCTATTCTATTCTGTTTTCCAACGCGGAGGAGAAGCGGGCGATGGTCTAACAATATTCTCACTAGACTATTAATCCAGAAACTGAGTTAATGTTCTGAGGACACGGGTTCGAATCCCACCACAGCAGCTGATGCACTTTAAATTCCATTAAAAAAATCTGGAATTCAGAATTTATTGACGACCGTAAAACAATTGTGGGAAAAACCCATCTGATTCGCTAATGCCCTTTAGGGAAGGAAATCTGCTGTCTTTATCCAGTCTGGCCTACATGTGACTTCAGAGCCACAGCAATGTGGTTGACTCTCAACTGCCCTCAGACAACCAGGAATGGTCAATAAATGTCAGCCAGTGACACCCATGTCTCACGAAGGGATAAGGAAAAAAAGCTTTTGAGCTTCCCGTTTCGCTATTAATGCTTACCTTCGAAGAAGAAGGTGGGTATCTTCTCTCGTGGTGTGGATCTTCCCGACAGGGATTTGCTGAGCTTCAGAGCCTGAGCGACCTTCTTCTGGGAGACATAGAGTCTGTTTATCAGTTCCGACGCTGAGAAGCGCCGTTTCTCTTGCTCGATGCAGCTGGCGATGCATGGTGGCATCTGGCTCAAACTGTCCGTGCCAGTTAAGTGATGTGGAATCTCCGGCTCTGGCTCCAGCCCGGGCAACGAATCTGACGGGAGTTCATCGGAGGCAGAGTCATCCAAAGGTTCAGCGTCCTCCTCCAGTGAGAAGCTGTTGTTAAGGAAATCACTGTCCTTCAAGTCACTGTCGAACAGGGTCCCAGAAAACATGGACTCACAATCCAGGCTCCCACTGCTGAAGGACTCATCACTCGCACAGTCTGTGGAGTAAACTCGCATTTTTCTCCCTGGGGGAAAATAGAACAAGGTTTGGTCAGCAAACAGAATATAACTTGGAGGCTTCAACCCAGATGCTAAATGTACTCAAGCAATGTGGAATCAATCATCTGGGAAGTTGTAATGTCCATGTCTGGGAGGATCTGCAACTTCTGCCCACATTCTTGGACACGATAGAAGGAAAGTAAGACCCTAAGACATAGGAGCAGACCACTCGGCCCATTGATTCTGCTCTGCCATTCAATCATGGCTGATATTCTTCTCATCCCCATTCTCCTGTCTTATCCCCATAACCCCTGATCCTTTATTAATCAAGAACCTGTCCATCCCCGTCTTAAAGACACTCAATGACCCGGCTTCCACAGCCTCCTGTGGCAAAGAGTTCCACAGATTCCCCACTCTCTAGCTGAAGAAATTCCTCCTTGTCTCTGTTTTAAAGGATCATCCCTTTAGCCTGAAGTTGAGCCCTCTGACATTTCAATGTTTCTCCACCAGAACCTTTCACTCCTGCCAGTGTTTTACCTGCTCTGGGCAGTCACCTACCAGAAATATTTCTTCCCACGTTCCTCCAGCTCCAAGTTCAGCCACCTCTTGTAGTTCTTCATTGTGTTCAGTCACCTCACAGTCTCCTAACCCCATTCATTCTTTTCCATACTACATAGTCCTTTATATTCCCCCACCTCTTGCCCTGCACCACCCCCTCCACCAACATTCACCCAATCGCTTGCCTAAACTTGCCTTCGACTGTTTTGATCTAGCATCAGCAAAATGAATCACTTGTTAAGACATTGAGACAGACTACATGGGAGAATTCTTTAATGTGATTTGTTGCTTTAAGAGCTTGATGATAGCACTCCAGGTCCAATCCCAATTAAAAAATGCAATGATCAAATGAACATGAGGAGAATTATCGTTCCCCTCACAGAGATCACTAGATCTTTCAGTGAGGCTTTCTTCAAATGGTTTCAGTAAGAAGTCTCACAACACCAGGTTAAAGTCCAACAGGTTTATTTGGTAGCAAAAACCACTAGCTTTCAGAGCGGTGCTCCTTCATCAGGTGAATGGCTGCTCCTTCTTCAGTAGCACTCTGAAAGCTACCAAATAAACCTGTTGGATTTGAACCTGGTGTTGTGAGACTTCTTTCCCACCTTAGTCCAATGCCGGCATCTCCACATCTTGAATGATTGCACTATTGACCTCAAAGACGTTAGTTCCTTTGAGATGCGAGAGAGCTGGTTAGTATTAAAGATTCTTAAGGTAAATCAATATCAGTCATTGTCAGGTTCATCCAGGTTGATGGAAATCTTTTTTTTCGAAATTCATTTGTGGGACATGGGCATCACTGGTTGGCCAACATTTATTGCCCATCCCTACTTGACCTTGCAGGGCAGTTGAGAGTCAACCACATTGCTCTGGAATCACATGTAGGTCAGACCGAGTAAGGATGGCAGATTTCCTTCCGTGAAGGACATTAATGAAGCAGATGGGTCACTTGCCCACAGATAGTCAACCATCTGACTGTTAGTGAGGGAAAGTGGATAGTTTGACCAGTAATTGGGTTAAGTCCCATTTGCACAGAATAGCCTCAGAGGAATCTTAAGGAAGCATTGGATGGGTATTGTCCTGTTACCACAGCAATAGTTAAGCTGCCAACAATTGTTATCTTTCTAAATATTCAAAAGGTAAATAAATATGGGCGGGTCCCTGTAAAAATTGTTCCGTTCCTGTAACAGCCATCAAAAGGTCATGTCTGGTGTCTGGTGGAACAACATAATAAACCTTCGAGAGCTAAAAATAGGAATTATTGAATATCACATGCATCACTTCATAACTCACACCTTCTCATAAACACACTTTTACACAACGTCACAACCTCAGGCCTCACGCACACATTAACAACCCCATCCTGAAGCTGTGAACTTATTTATTAGTCACAAGTAGATTGACATTCACACTGCAATGAAGTTACTGCGAAACTCCTCTAGTCTTCACACTCCTGTGCCTGTTTGGGTACACTGAGGAGAATTTAGCACATTCAATGCATCTAACCAGCATGTCTTTCGGACTGTGGGAGGAAACCAGGAAAAACCCACGCAGACACGGGGAGAATGTGTCTGTATGAGTTTCCTCCTCTAATCCAAAGACATGCTGGTTAGGTGCATTGGCCATGCTAAATTCTCCCTTAGTGTGCCCGAACAGAAGCAGAGTGTGGCGACTTGGGGATTTTCACAGTAACTTCATTGCAGTGTTAATGTAAGCCTACTTTTGACTCTAATAAATAAGCTTTAAAAACTCAATCCCACACCCTTGTGTACAATTACACTGGTTAAACACATTGTCAAGTGTTACACACTTACAAATGCAATTACACATCCGATTATCTCCCCACAGCATCACTCAGGTCTCTTATTTCCACTTCGGTCACATTGCCCATCTCTCCCCGGCCTCTGTTCAAATCTGCTGAAATCCTGACTGTACCTTCAGTATCTGTTCAATACACTCCCGGCAACGTTCACACATTCTATCCTCTGTAAACCTGAGGTCATCCAAATCTTTGCTGTACAGATCCTCACCCATAAGAAACCCTGTTCAACCTTGAATCTCCTCTCTGCTCAGCTCTGATCCTCCCGCTTAGCCCTGATTCCTCCCTGCTCAGCCCTGAGCCCCACACTCCCCACCTAGCCCAGACTCTCCACTCAGCACTGACCGCCCACCCTCCTCTGCTCAGCTCTGACCCCTGCCTTGACCCCCCGCTCAGTCCACCCGCACCCCCCCCACTCAGCCTGACCCCCCCCCTCCACTCAGCTCTGACCCAATCTCTGCTCAGCCTGATCCGCGCCCCCATCTCAGCCCTCATCCCCCTGCTCAGTCCTGACTCCCCACCTCATCCTCGACCTCCCCGCTCTTGCCTCACACCCCACATCCCTGACCCTCCCCCAGCTTAGCCCTGACCCCCTCTCTGCTCAGCCCTGACCGCCTCTCTGCTCAGCCCTAACCCCCTCTTTGCTCAGCCCTGACCACTTCCCACGCACTCTCACCAACACCCCCCCTCCCGCTCACTGACCTTCACTTGCTTTCACAAAGAGTTGATTCTAAAATTCTCACCTTTGTTTTCAAATCACTCCTGGACCTCACCTCTCCCTCTCTCCCTCGGAAATATCGGTGCTCCTCTTTTTCTGGTGTCTTGAACATTCTTGATTTTAATTGCTCCATCATAGGCAGTGGTGCCATTAGTTGTCTTGGTTCTTAGCTCTGGAATTCCGTTCCTAATCTTCTCTGCCTCTCTACCTCACTTTTCTCCTTTAACACACTCCCTAAAGCTTATCTCTTTTTTTTATTCATTCGTGGGATACTGGGTGTCACTGGCTGGCCAATATAAGTGCCCATCCCTGGTTGCCCTTGGAGGTAGTTGAGGTTCTGGAATCACATGTAGGCCAGACAAGATAAGGATGGCAGATTTCCTTCCCATTAGGACATTAGTGAACCAGATGGGTTTTTCTGACAATGGTTTCATGGTCATCAGTAGATTCTTAATTCCAGATAATTTTTTATTGAATTCAAATTCCACTATCTGCCATGGCAGGGTTCGAACCTGGGTCCCCAGAATGTTAGCTGAGTTTTCAGATTAATACTCTAACAATAATACCACCAAGTCAGCGCCTCTCCATGATCAAACTTGTGGCCATCTGCCCTATTATCCCTCTGCTGTATCACATAAATTATTGTGGTACACACATTTACTTACATATACACCCCTAGCATACCATGGGGTGGTACAGTGCACAGTGGTTAATACTACTATCTCACAGCCCAGGAACCCGGGTTCAATTCCCGGCTGTGCATAGTTTGCATGTTCTCCCCAAGTCTGCATGGGTTTCCTCTGGATGCTCCAGTTTCTTCCCACAGTCTGAAAGGCGTGCTGGTCAAATGTATGGGCTATGCTAAATTGTCTCGCAATGTCCCAAGATATGTAGGTTACAGCGTTAAAGTTTATTTATTATTGTCACAAACAGGCTTACATTAACATTGCAATGAAGTTACTGTGAAAATTCCCTAATTGCCACACACTCCGACGTCTGTTCAGATACACTGACGTGCTGATTAGGTGCACTGGCCATGCTAAATTCTTCCTCAGTGTACCCAAACAGCTACCTGAGTGTGGCAACTAGGGGATTTTCACAGTAACTTCATTGCAGTGTTAATGTCAACCTATTTGTGACTAAGAAGGAAACTTCAAAACCTATTGTCCCCTTATACAATTCAATATCAAACTTTATAATACTCCTGCAATGCACCTTAGAGCATCTTACTGTACTAGAGATACTATATACACATTAGTTATTGTTTATACAGATTCACTCAGATATACACCTTCAGCATACCAATAGCTGTAGGAGGATGTATCACATACAAATTTGCATTTATGTGCACTTCTTTAAATATGGACACACTCAAACCCACAATCATCAACACTCACACAATCTCCTGATCACCTATACAAAGGAATTCACTCAGGAAGAGGCAGATGCACAATTCCTATTCCAGCTTAGGCATTTAAATCTATTTTCTGATTAAAAACATTACACTTTGAAGCCAGCTTAAGGATTTAACCCTTGTAAAGTTTCTTCATAGAATCCTACAGTGTCCAAGGAGGCTATTCAGCCCATTGAGTCTGCACTGACCACAATCCCAACCAGGTTCTCTTCCTGTAATGCCACATAATTACCCTGCTAATCCCTCTGACGCTATGGGGCAAATTAGCATGGCCTTGGCACCTTGAAAGCAAAGATTTTGATTAACCTGTTTTCGGACTGTGCTTTGTTCTTCACGGGCATTTACTGGTATCTTGCCCACGTGGAAATATTTCACGTGAGAGTGAATATTGAGAATACCCACAATTAAATCCAACCCCTCCCCTCTCCGAGTTTCCATTTAAGACTGACCTTCTACTTTGTTCCATCTGCTCTACCCACTGCAAAACAATGCACAGTGGCACAGTTAGCACTGCTGCCTCACAGAGCCAGGGACCCCGCTAGGGTCACCGTCTGTGTGGAGTTTGTACGTTCTCTCCGTGTCTGCGTGGGTTTCCTCTGGATGCTCCAGTTTCCTCCCACAGTCCGAAAGACATGCTGGTTAGGTGCATTGGCCATGCTAAATTCTCCTTCAGCGTACCCGAACAGGCGCCAGGAATGTGGCGGCTAGGGGATTTTCACAGTAACTTCATTGCAGTGTTAATGTAAGCCTACATGTGGCAATAATAAATAAATTAAACTCTAATGAGCCAACTCAGAAATTATGAACAGGAGCTTCCTGGGCAAATTCACAGAGCCATTGAAAGAAGCCGAAAAGTTCCTAAGATTCCTCAGCATGCAACAGCCTGCCTCACGATTTAACGTCTCTATGCTCTTTAACCCTTTCTATTGGACTGCTGATTGAAGCATCACAGCACTCCTACACAATACAGAATAAAGAACAACCACTCCAGCCACTGTTAGCTGGAGTATCACACAAAGGGAAAGGTTAGAGATTTCCATTTGCCAACAGTGAATGTGTGTTAGTGACCACGCGATGTATCCCTCACTTGGGAGAGATGGTTGAGATCAGCAGCTTCCTCAGTTGGGGGTGAAGGGGGTGCGGGTAGTGGGTTGGGGGTTGAGGCTAAGGGGACCATCTTGATTCTCCTGCTCTTAGGTACTGGTTGGGGGGGGGGGGGGGGGGGGGGGGTTAAAGAGACTGAACAGAAAAGCAAAACTCGATCTGATCTGTTCCTAGTGAAGGAGTCGCAGTAATTGAATGTTGCTTTAAGGACACATGAAAAGGAGTAGGCCATTCGGCCCCTCAAGCCTGCTCTGCCACTCAATAAGCTCAAGGCTGATCTGATTTCCTAGAATCTCTACAGTGCAGAAGAGGCCATTCTGCCCATTGAGCCTGCACCGACTCTCTAACAGGCTACCTTACCCAGATCCTGCCCCCCCCACCCTCTGCCCTATCCCTGTAACCCCACACATTTCCCACGGCTAATCCAGCTAACCTATATATCTTGGAACACCAAGGGACAATTTAGCATGACCAATTTGCCTAACCTGCATATCTTTGAACTGTGGGAGGAAATCAGAGATCCAGAGGAAACTCACACAGACATGCGGGAATCATGCAAACTCCACACAGTGACCCAAGCCGGAATTGAATCCGGGTCCTAGATGCCATGCGGTAGCAATGCTAACCACTGTGCCACCATGCCACTGGGATTTCTGATTCAGGAATTAACTTCATTTTCCTAAATGCTCTCTCCCACCCTTGTCGATCAATAATCTATCTCAGTCTTGATTCAGCCTCCACTGATTCCTCGGGAAGAAAATTCCAAGATTACTTACCCTCTGAGAGGAGAAATTCCTGTTTAAAGTGGGAGGCCGCTCATTTTGAAATTGTGTTGTCTGTTTCTGAACTCTCTCTAGGGGGAGAGATACCTCCTCAGCATCGACCTTCTCAAGCCCCCTCACAATTTATATCTTCCAATAAACATCCAGGCTCCAGTGAGATATTAGGCCCCATCAACAGAGCCTTACAAAGTAACTTGTTTATTCCAGGAATAAGCCCAGTGAACCATCAAATAAAAGTTTTCTTCATAGATGCAAATATCTTGGTGGGATGATTGGGGGGGGGTAGGGTGACGGGGGCTGGATGGTGGGAGGGTGGGTGATGGACAGTAGGGTGATGGGGGGATGGTGTGATAGTGGGATGGAATGATGGGGGTGGGGTGATGGACTAGATTGATGGAGGGATGGGGTGGTGGGTTGGGATGATGGGGTGGGGTGATGGGAGGATAGTATGATAGGGAGATGGGATGATGGGGTGGGGTGTGGGGGGATGGGTTGATGGGGTGGGGTGATGGGGGTTGGGTGACGCAGGATGGGGTAATGGGGGTGGGTGATGGGGGCAGGGTTTTAGGATGTGGGGTGATGGAGATGGGGTGATGGGAGTGGGGTGATGGAAGGTGGTGTGAGCGAGTGGGATGAGGAGGGTGGGGTGATGAGGGTGGGGGTGATGGGGGAATGGGGTGATGGAGGCTGAGCTGATAGGAGTGGGATGATAGGGGGGATGGGGGAATGGGATGATGGGGGGGTGCATTTGAAGGGGGAAGGCAGAAGGTGAAAACAAATAGCCAAAGTGCAACTACTTGAAACATTCAAAAGCAAAGTACTGCAGCTGCTGGAAATCTGAAATCAAATATAGTAACATGGAAGATAGGAGCAGGAGGAGGCCATTCAGCCCTTCAAGCCTGCTCCTCCATTCATCATGATCATGATTGTCCAACTCAATAGTCTAATCCTGCTTTCTCCCCCTAACCTTTGATCCCATTCACCCCAAGTGCGATATCCAGCTGCGTCTTGAATACATTCAATATTTTTAAATCAACTACTACCTGTGGTAATGAATTCTTCAGGCTCACCATTCTGTGAATGAAGAAATGTCTCATTTCCATCCTGAAATCAAAGTTGCTGGATATACTCAGCAGGCCTGGCAACGTTTGTGGAGATAGCGAGAGTTAACCTTCCTGCACAGATGTCACCAGCACTCATTGCATTTTGCTTCAAGTTCTCTTATGAGGGAGGAGGGGAGTTGTTTGCCTGGATCGTGTATGTTTGTGTGGATCGTGAAAGTTTCCTCTGCTAAGCATTTGATGTTTATGAGTTTGCCACCTCCGGCAGTCAGAACATGTTTGCTTTGACAAATCACAAAAATCAAATCTTGCTGGTGACTGGAGACTCCGCTGGAAAACTCCAAGAGGGTGCGGGCAACAAAGTAACTCAAGCTTTTTGTAATCGTAGTTCAGTCCATCATGCAAACCAGCCTCTCATCCATCAATTCTGTCCACACTTCCCGCTGCCTCGGAAAAGCAGTTTAATTAAGGATCCCAGGCACCCAGGCATATTCTCTTCCATTGGGAAAAAAATCTGAACGTACCGACCCACTCAAAGCAGCTTCTTCCCTGCTGCGTTCAGACTTTTGAATGGACCTACCATATGTAAGAGGTCTCACAACAATAGGTTAAAGTCCAACTTGGAATCACAAGCTTTCCAAGCACTGCTCCTTCATCTGGCGAGTCATTCCAAAAAGCTCCAAAAGCTTCTGATTCCAAATAAACCCCATAGAATCCCTACAGTGCAGAAAGAGACCATTTGGTCCATCAAGTTTGCACCGACCACAATCTCAATCAGGTCCTGTTCTCACAATCCCATGCATTTACCCTAGCTAGTCCCCCCGACACTAAAGGACAATCCATCTATCTTTGGACCGTGGCAGGAAACGTGGAGGTAACACTGGCAGTCACGAGGAAAATGTGCAAACTCCACACCGAGTTGGGAATCGAACCTGGTCCCTGGTGATGCAAGGCAGCAATGCTAACCACTGTGCCCGTTGGACTTTAACCTGGTATTGTGCGACTTATTATTGTGCCCACCTCTGTCCAACTCTGGCATCTCCACATCATTTATTAGGCCAATCTTTCTCTCTACACCTTAGCTGTTACTGTAACACCACATTCTGCAGCCTCCCCTTTTCTTCTCCCCAATGTACTCTATGAACGGTATGCTTTGTCTGTATAGCATGCAAGAAACAATACTTTACATCATATCCCAATGCACGTGGCAATAATAAATCAAATCATATCAAATCAAAACGTTTGCATTTTTCTTGTTCAGTGCAGCAGCGAGCGTTACTCAACAGGACAGCTGGAGCTGAGAAATGAGAAGCACTTACTGGTTGTTTTCTCCTGGTCTGACCCTTGCGAGGGTCGTCTCTGCAGGCTGCTGGCCTCTCCCCTCTCAGCCTCTGCCAGCAGTGTATTGAGGGAGAAGTCACTCTTGGAAGTGGCCGTGAAGTTGCTCTCTGTGGCCAGACTCTGGTGCGGCCAGCTGTCGGCCTTGCCCACCAGCTGCCGGCCGGAGGGGGCAGGCTCTCTGTCCTCGCCGGCATGGTACACAGTCAAACTCTCTGCCGATCCTCGGCTGGCGATGAGTTCCGACGGGAAAGCTCTGAACCGCAGCGGAGCATCCCCCTCGGAATCCCAGTCGCTGAACGGCAAAGCGCACTGTCTCCTCAGGTCTGATTTCGATCTCAAATCTTGCTGCCTGCAAACTGCTGAGTCCCCCCGTGTGTCTGAGTCCTGCTCATCCTTTGCTTTCTCCTCCTCACTGTTCGGCCTCTCTGTTGCGTCGGGACTGAGGGAAGAATTGATCCTCTTTTTGCCGTTCAGCATGAGGTCTGGCAACACGTTGAAGGAGACAGTTTCCTCCTTGCAGATGGCGATGTGATTCTTCAAGCAAGTGCCCTCCTTCAAGCTGTCCTTGAGTGGTTCCATCTCCTCGCCATTGCAAATATGCATCTCTGCGGGACAGCAATGGGAAAATCTATTCAGAAAGTCAGGTACAGAACTCGAACCTGCAACTGTGTCAGAGCTGGGAGTGAGAAAAATGCACGGAAGCAGTCTGGTACTATTGTATTTACAACACTCAGTAAACTTGGCTCAGTCACTAAGTTCACTGCCCCCCCACCGTGTAGCTGACACTACAATAGTGTTTGAGTGTGCTCAGATCACTGATACAGCTTGGAAAAGCTGTCAAGGCAACTGGTCCTGGAGTTAGGGAGAGACAAAATCAAACAAGGTCTGCACTCCAGGGAGTCTTCATTTAAAAATACATATCTCTAGGCGTTAAACGCAGAGCAGGCGAATAGCCCCCTGGACTTACAGTCAAGAGGTGGGATTCTCCAGCTCTTCATGCCAGCCAGATTCTCTGATCCCAGTGCGGAGACCTGGCTGAACGCTAGTTTCTCTATCCTCGCTGGCAGCAGTGGTGGGGTGTAAACAGCTGGAGTCCAGGTTGCCCACTTGGGCAAGGATGCATTGCGAATTGAGATTATTGAAATGGTACCAATTTTTACAGATGCACCATAGAAAGCATTATTTCTGATTCTATCACAGCTTGGTATGGTTCCTGCTCTGCCCAAGATCACAAGAAACTACAAAGGGTTGTGAATGTAGCCCAATCCATTACACAAACCAGCCTCCCATCCACTGACTCTGTCTACACTTCCCACTGCCTCGGAGAAGCAGCCAGCATAATTGAGAACCCCACGTACCCCGGACATTCCCTATTCCACCTTCTTCAATCGGGAAAAGATACAGAAGCCTGAAGTCACATACTAATCAACTCAGGAACAGCTCCTTCCCTGCTGCCATCAGACTTTTGAATGGATCTACCTTACATTAAACTGATCTTTCTCTACACCATAGCTATCTGCAGCCTCTCCTTTCCTTCTCTATGAACGGTGTGTTTTACCAGAAAAGTGCGCAGGAAACAATACTTTTCACTGTATGTTAATTCATGTGACAATAATTAATCAATGCTCTCCTTAAAACCAAAGAAACATACAAATTAGAAGCTGGAATAGGCCACTCAGCCCCTTGAGCTTATTCTATCATTCAATAAAATCAGGGCTGATCTGATTGTAACCTCAACTCCACTTGCCCACCTAACCCCGATAACCTTTTGTCACCCACCTGTCATGCCCTACCTCCACCTAGCCCCACCCACCTCGCCCTCGTCCCTCCCCCATCCATCCCCGTCCCACCCCTGTCCCACCCCCGTCCCACAGACTTGTCAAAAATCTATCCAGTTCTGCCTTAAAAATATTCCAACAATCTGCTCCCACTGACTTTTGAGAAAGAAAGTTTCAAAGACTCACAACCTTCTGAATGAAACAACGGCAGCTCCTCTCAACAACCAATTGACATTATTTTATTTGTTAGTGTCACAGGTAGGCTTACAATAACCCCTAACTGTTCAATAACTGTGAAAACCCCCTAGTCACTACACTCCGGTGCCTGTTCGGGTACACTGAGGGAGAATTTAGCACGGCCAATGCATCTAACCAGTATGTCTTTGGAAGGAAACCCACACAAACACAGGGAGAACATGTAAACTTTATGCAATAACCCAACAACAGTGACCCAAGCTGGAATTGAACCCAGGTCCCTGCACTGTAAGGTAGCAGTACTAACTACTGCCCCACCCTTGAGGGTCTGAGATGACGACTATAACTGTAATGCCTTTAATCAGGCAACTGAGGTGGGCCTGTTAGAATATGAAGTCCTTGATTAGTAAGGGCTAATCAGAGAGCCTCTTGGTTTGTACTTACCCAGGCATGTCAGTTTCTCTGAGACTCCGAGTGTAGACTGCTAACTGAAAGCACTCTGTACGCTGTTGTCAGACTTATAAATAAAGGGATTTTGGTGAAGGCACTTCTGCCTCTGAGAAATTATTACAGTAACCAGTGGAATAGATCATATCTTCAATCAGATGTCAGTGCAATTGGTTACTGTAGATGTGGGTGTGTGTAAGCTGAAAGAATGCGAGACAATTTTATCCCTTTAGCTGCTTCAAGCCAAAAGAACATTTATTTCCAAATAAATCAGCAACGCCCACAATGTACATATGGGTAATAAAAATCAAATGCTGTGAGGTAAGATTAACTATATCTACTCCAAGATAAACAGTACCCACTCATCTCCACCCAGTCAGAACAACAACTATTTGAATTTTATCCTGCATCTTTAAGTTGACAAAATGTCTCAAGCTGTTTTACTGGAGAAATTTCAAACAGGATTTCACACAGTCACATAAGGCAATATTAGGACAAGTGACCAATAACTTGATCAAAGAGATATGTCTTAAAGACATTTGGTAGATCCATTCAAAAGTCTGAACGCAGCAGGGAAGAAGCTGTTTTGAGTGGGTCGGTACGTGTTTTCAGATTTTTTTCCCGATGGAAGAGAATATGCCTGGGTGCCTGGGGTCCTTAATTATACTGCTTTTCTGAGGCAGTGGGAAATGTGGACAGTGTTGGTGGATGAGAGGCTGGTTTGCATGATGGACTGAACTACGATTACAAAAGAATCAATAACTAGGGGACACAGGTTTAAGCTATGAGAGGCAAGGTTTAAAGGAGAAGCAAGTTTT
This sequence comes from Sphyrna mokarran, assembly GCA_024679065.1. Classification (NCBI taxonomy): domain Eukaryota; kingdom Metazoa; phylum Chordata; class Chondrichthyes; order Carcharhiniformes; family Carcharhinidae; genus Sphyrna; species Sphyrna mokarran. The sequence continues at coordinate 22,405,465 of JAGIQG010000028.1, read as the reverse complement.
TTTATACAGAGAGCAGTGGGTGCCTAGAACTCACTGCTGGGGGAGGTAGTGGAAGCAGGTACGATCGTGAGTTTTAAGGGGTGTCTGGACAAACACATGAATAGGATGGGAATAGAGGGATATGGTCCCCGGAAAGGTAGGGTGTTTTAGTTCAGTCAGGCAGCAGTGTAAGTGCGAGCTTGGAGGACTGAAGTGTCTGTTCAAGTGCTGTAATTTTCTTTGTTCTTTATTGTTTCTTGCACACTATACCGACAAAGCACACCGTTCATAGCAAAGGAAATGAGAGAATGCAGAATGTAATGTTACAGATTTCCTGCAGCTGCTCTGGTTTCCTCCTACTGTGCAAAGATATGTGGGTTAGGCGGGGCTGGCCTTGCTAAATTGCCCCTTAGTGTCAGGGGATTAGCAAGATGTGGATATAGGGAATGGGGCCTGGATGGGATTGTTATCAGTGCAGGCTTGATGGGCAGAATGGCCTCCTTCTGCACTGTGGAGATTCTAAACCAAAGGTAGATAATTCCATCAGAAAGAAAAGCACATACAAACTGTTTCAACTCATCTCCTTCTGCAAAGAAACATTGCTTTATAAGTTGAGACAGGTTTGTGATCTGTCTGAATCCTATGCCTGAAGTTTATCCACCTAAGTTGGCTCTCTCATGAGTCGATGCTCTCTGTATTTTAGAGTCTAGCTCCCAGCGTGGGTCCAAGTGCAACATCTGGTGAGCCTGGGCTTGTTGGTGCGGGTTACAGCATAGCTTGTTCTGATTTGACAGGGTGTGGTGACATTCTCCAGGCAAATGGCACCGATCCCACAGAACCTGCACTTTGCAAATAGGTTGTTATTTACTGCGCTCCTGGCTCGACACTCACATGCAGCATCACAATTTTCTAAAGATCTTGTCTGTCCAGGTTAAAAAAAACACGACAGGCTCGCAAAAACAGCCAGCCGGGGTGAGACACACTCTACCCTGGGTGGGGATGCCAAGGAAGCGCGCCAGGGGTGAGAAAGGAAAACGTCTTATCTCAGGAACGGAGCATCCGAAAATAATTTGTGTTCAGAGATCACTGAGGCACATTACAATTTGTTGCATGCATCACCTACTTTCTGTTCATCTGTAATAGGAAATTGTGTAAAATTCATTTTGATGTGAACAGCCATCCACCTACACATGCCCCGAAGCACTTGATCAGCAAAAGATACACAACATCTGGTGCGTAAGCCACCCTGCTCTGTACACGGATCATCGTAATATCATGGTGAGGAAATCAGCCCTCCTGTGCTGTGGTTTGTCAGATCATTTAGAGTTATACTCACTGGAGTTTAGAAGAGTGAGAGGGGGTCTCGTGGTGGCACAGTGGTTAGCACTGCTGCCTCACAGCGCCAGGGATCCAGGTTCAATCCCCAGCTTGGGTCACTATGAAGTCTGCACATTCTCTCCATGTTTGTGTGAGTTTCCTCTGGGTGCTCTACTACCTCACGGTGCCAAGGACCCAAGTTCGATTCCTGCCTTGGGTCACAGTCTGTATGGAGTTTGCACATTATCTGTGTGGCTTTCCTCTGGGTGCTCTGATTTCCTCCCATACTCCAAAGATGTTCCAGTTAAGTGCTAAATGCACCAATTTTACCCTAGCTAAATTGAACTAGCGAGGGTAAATGTATGGGGTTATGGGGATCAGGCCTGCGTGGGACTGTGGTCAGTACAGACTCGATGGGCCAAATGGCCTCCTTCTGCACAGTCGAATTCTATGAAACTTATAAAATTATAACATGATTAGACAAGGTATATTCAGGAAGAATATTCCCAATGATGGTGGAGTCCAGAACTAGGGGTCATAGTTTGAGGGGTCTCAGTTTTAGAACTGAGGTTAGGAGAAATTTCTTTACCCAGTGAATGATGGAATTCACTACCACAGAAATTAGCTGAGGCCAAATATTGTCTGATTTCAAGAAGAATTAGATATAGTTCTTGGGGCTAAAGGGATCAAGGGGAGAATTAGTGATCAGGATATTGAATTCGATGATCAGCTATAATCAAGATGAATGGTAGAGAAGGCTTGAAGGGCCGAATGGCCTATTCCTGCTTTCGGTTTCTATGTTATTATTGTGAACATTTTGACAACGATTTTCTCTGATAACTGGGGGAAAGATGATAACGTAACCTTCTTTTAAAGGAGATGTACAAGGCAAGCTTTTTACATGGAGAGTGATGGTGCCTGGGGCCTCGCTGCCGGGGGACGTAGTGGAAGCAGATATGATGGTGAGTTTTAAGGGACAGCTGGACAAGTATATGAATAGAATGGGAATAGAGATACATGGTCCCTGGAAGATAGGGGGGACATACATGTGACTCCAGACCCTCAGCAATGCGACTAACTCTTAACTGCCCTCTGAAACTAAATTGCCCCTTAGCGCCAGGGCAGCTAGCTAGGGTAAGTACATGGAGTTACAGGGATAGGGCCTGGATAGAATTGTTGTCAGCGCAGATGGGCCAAATGTCCTCCTGTTTCACGGTAGGGATTCTATGTTCAATGTTCCATGAAACAGCCCACTAAATTCCTCAGTTCAAAGACATTTAGGGATGCTGGCCTTGCCAGTGGCACCCATATCTCATGAAAGAATAAGGGTGAGATTTTCCAGCCTCCCAGTTGTGTGTTTTCCGCCGGCGGAAGGTGACGCGTTGTTTGCCAGCGGCGGGATTCTCTGTCCCGTCTCTGTCCATGGCAATTCCCACTGATGTCACCCCTCGACCAGAGGGAACTGCCTGAGAATTCCAGCCTAAATTTTTAACATCTGCTTTGTGTATGAGTTCCAAATTCTACTAGAAAGGTTTATAATGTTCCCCCACACTTAGCGGCTTCGATAAATCATTGGGCAGCAACGCATACTGATCCATTACCCCCCAATCAGCATGATTTCCCTCCCCCACGTATCCATTGCCCCTCTGTCAGTGATGCACCACATCTCAAGTCTTCCTAACCCTTACTCTGAGTGTTCAAGACTGAACCACACATTGTGAAAAGCAGTGTTCAACTATACAGACACCAATACATTAGGTCACTGTGACCCAGCCTGTACATTATAGGAGATGCTTGTCTTTATTAGTCGAAGCATAGAATAAAAGTGCTAGGTGTTATGATGTATAAAACACTCGTTAGGCCACAGCTAGAGTACTGCCTGCAGTTCTGGTCACCACTCTATGGGAAGATAGTGATTACACTAGCAAGAGTGCAATGGATATTCACCAGCATGTTGCCCAGAGCGTTTCAGCTATAAAGAGAGATTGGTTAGGCTCGGGCTGATTTTCCTTGGAGCAGAGAAAGCTGAGGGGGAACCTGATCGAGGTGTACAAAATTATGAAGGGCATAGATAGAAAGAGACTTTGCCCCTTAGTAAAGGCCAGGTATTCTCTCTTCCACCTTCTTCCACTGGGAAAAAGACAAAGTACCCATCAACTCAAGAACAGTCTCTTCCCTGGATCTATTTCGCACGAAGCTGATCTTTCTCTAGCTATGACTAACAATACATTCTGCACTCTCTCCTTTCCTTCTCTATGAACGGTATGCTTTGTCTTCATAGCAAGAAACAATAATGTTCACATTATCCCAATACATGTGATAGTAATAAAACAAATCAAAAAATCAGTAACCAGGGGTCATAGATTTAAAGCAAGCTGCAGGAGAATTAGAAGGGATTTGAGGAAAAACTTTTCCACCCAGAGGATTATGGGAATCTGGGACTCTCTGCCTCAGAGGGTGGTAGAAGCTGGAACCCGCACAACGTTTAAGAAGCATTTCAATAAGCACTTGAGTGTGCAAAACGATGGACCTAATGATGGTAAAAGGGATCAGGATAGATGCTTGGTGACTGCCACAGATATGATGGGCCAAAGGACCTGTTTTTGTGCTGTCAAACTATGACACTATGGCTCTATATGGTGGTTTGATGGTAACATCAGAGAGCAGCAATCCAGAGGCCCAGTCTAATGCTCTGGGAACATGCATTCAAATCCCATTAATGGCAGCGAGTGGAATTTGTATTCAGTAAATATAAAGCTAATTTCAGTGATGGTGACCATGACAACTGTCATCGATTGCTGTAAAACAGGTTAACTAATGTCCTTCAGGGAAGGAAATCTGCCGACTTTACCTGGCCTGGCCTACATTTGACTCCAGAGCCACAGCAATGTGGTTGAATTTTAAATGCCCTCTGCAGTCTAGCTAATAACTCTGTTCATGGAAAACAGGCAGGCAATGCTGACCCACATTCCAGGAAAGAATAAAGAAAAATATTTCATTCAATACAAATTATATCCTGCACAACCCATTAAAGTAGCATTGTCCAAAAGATTAGTGTTTTCACACATGGCTTAGATGCAGATCATGAGGACTTACAGACCATTAACACGGTTTACACTCATAATCCCATCTGTTTGCACTCACTCCAGGCAAACTGATTCTGGCATTTGGATTTGTTGCACAATCAGCACAAAGTATTTGTTTTGGTTTGTTATTGTCATGTGTATTAGGATACACTGAAAAGTATTGTTTCTTGCACACTATACAGACAGAGCATGCCGTTCATAGAGTACATAGGGGAGAAGGCAAGGAGAGGAAAAAGAATATAATATAGAACGTTGTCGCCTCACTCCAGCACCATCTTGTTACTTGACTAAAGCCCTTTCCAAATTTCCATTCTCAGGAAAATCAAGCAGCTTGAACTAGCAAGTATAAAATAGAAATGTACATAAATGCACATAGGTGTTAGGCTTGGAAGTTAGTGAACATTTTGGTGATAGTGACCACAATTCGGTTACGTTCACCTTAGTGATGGACAGGGATAGGCATGAAGCTGGGGGCTGTAGTTATAGCTGGGGGAAGGGTAATTATGAGGCCATCAGGAGAGAATTAGGGTGCATAGATTGGACTAGGGAACTACAGGGACTGGGAACATCTGGAATGTGGTGCTTATTCAAGGAGCAGCTGCTGCGAGTCCTTGATAAGTATGTCCCTGTCAGGCAGGGAGGAAATGGACGAGTAAGAGAGCCTTGGTGTACGAAAAAAGTTGATTTGCTGGTTAAGAAGAAAAAGGAGGCTTATGTCAGGATGAGGCTTGAAGGCTCAGGTAGTGCAATGGATAGCTATAGATTAGCTAGGAAGGAGGTAAAAAGTGAATTGAGGAGAGCTAAGAGGGGACACGAGAAGATGTTGGCTGATAGGATTAAGGAGAATCCTAAAGCTTTCTTTCGATATGTTAAGAATAGAAGATTGGTTAGGGCAAGATTAGGGCCAGTCATAGACAGCAGTGGGAAGTTGTGCGTGGAGCCTGAAGAGATTGGTGAGGCACTGAATAAATATTTCTCTTCGGTATTCACGCAGAGTGCTGGAAATGTAGCTATGGAGAACACTGAGGTACAGGGTTGCAAATTGGGAAGTATTGTAGTAGATAGGGAGGATGTGTTAGAAATTCTCGAGGGTTTGAAGTTGGATAAGTCCCCTGGGCCGGACGGGATTTACCCTAGGATTCTCTGGGAGGCAAGAGAGGAGATTGCAGAGCCTCTGGCTCTGATCTTCAGGTCCTCGTTGGTTACGGGTGTGGTTCCGGAGGACTGGAGGATGGCGAATGTGGTCCCATTGTTTAAGAAGGGGAAGAGAGACCTTCCTGGGAATTATAGGCCAGTGAGTCTTACTTCTGTGGTGGGCAAGGTATTGGAGAGAATTATTAGGGATAGGATTTATAGTTATTTAGAGAGAAATGAATTGATTGGGGATAGTCAGCATGGTTTCGTGAAGGGTAGGTCATGCCTTACTAACCTCATTGAGTTTTTTGAGAAAGTGACCAGAGAGGTGGATGGGGGTAAGGCGGTTGATGTAGTATATATGGACTTTAGTAAGGCTTTTGATAAGGTGGCCCATGGAAGACTTCTACAGAAAATGCAGATGTGTGGAATAGAGGGTGATTTAGCTAATTGGATTAGAAATTGGCTGGCAGATAGAAGACAGAGGGTGGTGGTTGATGGGAGATTTTCATCGTGGAGTTCGGTGACGAGTGGTGTGCCTCAGGGGTCTGTTTTGGGGCCCCTGCTGTTTGTAATTTTTATAAATGATCTGGATGAGGGTATTGAGGGATGGATCAGTAAATTTGCAGATGATACTAAAGTTGGTGGGTGGTAGATAGTGAAGAGGGGTGTTTTAGTTTACAGAGTGACTTGGACAAGTTGCAGAGCTGGGCCGAGAGGTGGCAAATGGAGTTTAATGTGGAAAAGTGTGAGGTAATGCACTTTGGCAGGAACAATAAATGTGTAGAGTATAGGGCTAATGGTAGGGCTCTTAATAGTGTTGAGGAACAGAAGGATCTTGGTGTATGTGTCAATAGATCCCTGAAAGTAGGCAGTCAAGTGGATAAAGTTGTTAAGAAGGCATATGGAGTCTTAGCTTTTATTGGTAGGGGGATTGAATTTAGGAGCCGCAGCATCATGTTGCAACTGTACAAAACTCTAGTGCGGCCGCACTTGGAGTATTGTGTGCAGTTCTGGTCGCCACATTATAAGAAAGATGTGGAGGCATTGGAGAGGGTACAGAGGAGGTTTACCAGGATGTTGCCTGGTATGGAGGGCAGGTCCTATGAAGAGAGGTTGAAGGATTTGAGGTTGTTTTCGTTAGAAAGGAGGCGGCTAAGAGGGGATCTTATTGAAGCATATAAGATGATTAGAGGTTTAGATAGGGTGGACAGTGATAGCCTTTTTCCTAGGATGGAGAAAGCTAGCACGAGGGGACACAGCTTTAAATTAAGGGGTATGAGTTATAGGACGGATATCAGAGGTAGGTTCTTTACTCAAAGAGTGATTAGGGAGTGGAATGCCCTGCCTGCAGCTGTTGTAGATGCGCCAAGTTTGGTGGCGTTTAAGAGGTTAGTTGATAAGTATATGGATGAGAAGGGAATGGTTTAGTTAGGAGGGGCATTGCTTTTTATTTTGGTCGGCACAACATCGAAGGCCGAAGGGCCTGTTCTGTGCTGTATTGTTCTATGTTCTATAAGAACCCAAGGCCCTGATGCCTGGTTTGCCCAGGTTTTTAGATTTTAAGACTATGGAAGTTATAACTAGTCCATAGCCCGCACTAAACAAAAATGTGGAGATGCCGGCATTGGACTAGAGTGGGCACAGTAAAAAGTCTCACAATACCAGAAAAAGGTTCAACAGGTTTATGTGGAATCACGAGGCATTGCTATACACTGACACTGGGGAAGGAACAGAGTTCACTGCATTATTAATGAGAATAGGATCTTTCTCAGGAAGAGCCTACTTAGCCCCTCTAGCCTACTTTAGTCAGATCATGGCTGATCTATAACCTAACCTAATGCCGGGACAGCACAGTAGTTCGCACTGCTGCCCCACAGCACCAGGGATTTGGGTTTGATTCCCGGCTTGGGTCGCTGTCTGTGTGGAGTTTGCATGTTCTCCCTGTGTCTATGTGGGTTTCCTGAGTGCTCCCACAGCCCAAAAGATTTTGTTGGTTAGGATGCATAAGCCATGCTAAATTCTCCCTCAGTGTACCCAAACAGGCGCTGGAATGTGACGACTAAGGGATTTTTCACAGTTACTACATTGCAGTGTTAATAGAAGTCTACTTGTGATGAATAAATAAACTTCAATAACTTTAATCTATGGATATATCTTTACTCCATGCTTCTTAATACACTTGGCTCAGTCTTCCTTTTATCCATTCGTGGGGTGAGGGCATTGTTGGCTAGACCAGCATCTATTACCCAATCCTAACTGATCTTGAGAAAGTGATAGTGAGCTGCCTTCTTAACCCTCTGCAGTCCATGTGGTGCAGTAATGCTGTTAGGAAGAGAGTTCCAGGATTTTGATGCAGCAACAACGAAGGAAAAGGAATTTATTTCCAAGTCAGAATGGCGGGTGGCTTGGAGGGGAATTTCCAGGTCCATGAAAGAATGGAATTCCTTCAGCATCACCTTCCAAACATATGGCCTCGACTATCTAGAAGGATAAAGGCAGCAGAAGGAAACTCCTTCCATCATTCTGACTTGGAAACAAATTGCTGTTCCTTCATTATCGCTGCGTCAAAATCCTGGGACTTCCTCCCTAACAGCACTGTGGGTGTACCTACACTGCATGGACAGCAGTGACTCAACCACCACCACCTTCTCGTGGGCAATTAGAGATGGACAATAAATGCTGGCCTGGCCAGGAAGGTCCATAAATTAATATGTATTAAAAAGAATCTAAGTGTCTTATTGTCTCATTCACTCCAGTATTCTGATGATAATATGGAGCTTTGGAAGAGCGATTCACCCAGCTCACTGCATTAATTTTTTAGCACAGCGGGCTAGGAGAATTACGAATCGTGGGATTCCTGCACATGCGTCTCCCAGGTCCAGATTTTGGCAGCGTCTGCACAGATATTACTTACTATTTAAATGCTATTAGGGGGTTCTGGACTGAATTCTCCAGGCCCGCTCACATCTCTCACCCCACCGGGAGTGTTTCCTTCCAGCAGGGTTCAGACTGGCTCTCCACTTTCAGGGAACTAGCGGATTGGCCCCGCTGGAGTGGGCAATCGAGGGCCTCTCAGGGGGCCACACTGTGAGAGGGGTGCACCCTGGGCATGGGCACCCTGGCAGTGCCAGCCTGTGCCATCTGGCACTGTCCGAGGGCAAAATGTCCATGCCCTGGAGGCACCTTGGCATTGCCCATCAGGCACGGGGCTGTCGGAAGGGGGCAGGGTCTGCTGGGGGAGGGGGCCTAAGGGTGGAGGTGAGGAGGTCCACTGCCACTCTGCTTTGAGATCCAGTTGGGGCAGGAGGGAGGCTAGCGACTGAAGTGGGGTGGGAGGGGTGGCAGTCAAGGTCTGCCTCCCAGTGGGTCTGCAAGACAAGGGGCGGCGTTCTGGGGCTGGCCCGCAAATGATCGGGGGGTATCAATCGGGCTTTGGGGGGGGCGGAGAGTGTGGTTGGGGGGCAGCCCTGCAGGAGTCCCCGGCTGGCCAGGGGTTGAGTCAGTAAGTCAATGAGAGGCTGGCAGTGTGGAGACACTGTATATGCACAGAGACTCGCTGAGTTTAGCATCGCCAGTGGGAATAGGTCCTGCCCTCTGAAACCTAATGACATTCACACTGGTGGCCTCTGTAGTGCATAGAGTGTGGAAGATTCGATCTGAACTCCCACTGAAAAGATCAACATGGATTACTTCAGTTTTTTCAACACTTAGAACTTTGTTGGGAAACTTCCACCCTTTAAGTTTAGTTCAGTCAGTTAGACAAGATATTCTAGGTTTCTGTTTGCAATGAAACATCAAGGTGCTATATTGATATATGGTCTTTGTAGCTGTTTCTACCACATCTGAAGCTGCTAACATTGTGCTATTCCTCACACCATTCTCATTTAAGTAAAATTTACATACTGACAGTGACCAGCGAGGTTGTTTCAACATAGAACATAGAACATAGAACAATACAGCACAGAACAGGCCCTTCGGCCTTCGATGTTGTGCCGACCAAAATAAAAAGCAATGCCCCTCCAAACTAAACCATTCCCTTCTCTTCCATATACTTATCAATTAACCTCTTAAACGCCACCAAACTTGGCGCATCTACAACAGCTGCAGGCAGGGCATTCCACTCCCTAATCACTCTTTGAGTAAAGAACCTACCTCTGATATCCGTCCTATAACTCATACCCCTTAATTTAAAGCTGTGTCCCCTCGTGCTAGCTTTCTCCATCCTAGGAAAAAGGCTATCACTGTCCACCCTATCTAAACCTCTAATCATCTTATATGCTTCAATAAGATAATAAGATAACCTCAACTTACCGAAGAGAAATGTCATGAGGAATGGATTTGGGTTGTTTCGTCTTTGTTGTTGGGGAGGCGATGTCCTAATGGTATTATCGCTGGACTATTAACCCAGAAACTCAACTAAGGCTTTGGGGACCCAGACCAATATCACCATGGCGGATGGTGGAATTTGAACTCAATAAAAAGTATCCTGGAATTAAGAATCTACTGATGACCATAGTCAATTGTCAGGTTCACTAATGTCTTTTAGGGAAGGAAATTTGCCATTCTTACTTGGTCTGGTCTACATGTGACTCCAAAGCCACAGCAATGTGGCTGACTCTCAACTATCGATGTCCAACTAGGGATTGACAATAAACGCTGGCCAACCAGCGATGCCCATGTCCCACAAATGAATAAAAAACACTGAAACAGTCATGTGCATGGATGGCACCTACTCAGGGCATTACACTGAACAACCCAAATTTTATAAACTAAATTGTGGCTTCCTGAAATTGGGAGGTCAAATTTCTAACATGGCAGTCGCTAGGACAAGAATATGAAATATGTCTGGTGACGCAGTGGGTAGCCTCCCTGCCTCTGAGCTAAAATCTCCGGTTCGAGTATCACCCAGGATTTGATGGCCAAGGAAGGTGAGTTCATAACATGGACAAACGGGTTGAATGCACATCCAACACATGCCAATAGTTGGAGGTAAGAGCTGGAGAGACTCCTGGTCAGCCATGCATGATGGGTAGTGGCGCCCCACAAGCTGTAAGGCCCCTAGTGACAGGCTAGTGACCAGTTCCAGGAATTACTAGCTATGGAAGCAGATGAAAGTCTGCCTTAGTTCATCATCGGATACAGGAAGAAAATTGGGAAACTATCAAGGGATGTCTATTTCTGAAGATGAAGAAGATTTGATTGCAATTATTGAGCATTCGTTAAAAGAATCCCAGCTATCCAACAAGGCCAATCATTCTATGAAGATGACTGTACTTAAGGTTTATTTCCTAATGCTATTCTAATACTTGAGAGAATTTCAATATAATAGGGAGTCGGAGGTTGGGGGTGGGGGAAGAGGGGCAGGCAATAAAGTGAAGTTATGGCCATAATCAGATCACCAAGGTTTTATTGAATGGCGAGAATGCTCGACGGGCTAAATGGCTGACTTTTTCCTCCTATCTCTTGTGATTTTATGCCGTCACTGTACGAAAGTTTCACAAATTAACCGATGCTGTTATGAAGGGTGGCACAGTGGCACAGTGGTTAATGCCGTGGCCTCACAGCTCCAGGGACCAGGGTTCAATTCCCAGCTTGAGTGACTGTCTGTACGGAGTCTGTACATTCTCCCTGTGTCTGCGGGGGGGTTCTTCCCACAGTCCAAATTTGTGTGGGTTAGGTTGATTAGCCATACTAGGTTGCCACTAGTTTCAGGGATATTAACAAGATAAATATGTGGGGTTAGGATGGATTTGTTGCTGCTGCAGGCCTTCTGTACTGTAGGGATTGTAATGTGTTGGGTGTGATGATAGGGTCTAGGGTGGAATTGTTGCTGGTACAGATTTGATGGGCCGGATGGTCTCTTTTTGCACTATAAGGATTCTATGAAGCATGAAGTGGACTTTCATTTTCTGTCTTAAATGCTTATCATAATGCAGATCTATTAATTAACACCAAATTATAGTAAATTACTGACGAGAGACTGTGGGGTGTCTTAATAGAAAAACACAGACTGTTAAACCATCTTGCCCAGACAGAGAGGTGTCTTGTCTAGATTTATGTACAGATAAATATATACACAAAGTGAGAAAGGTTAACAAGGCAACATACACAATTACGCCAAATATGAACAAAGTGAACTCTTTAACACAAAACTAACATGGTTCGAAATATTTACCTTGCCAATCAGCAGGTTTCCTAAATGGGGCATGAGATGATTGTTTATGGAGTTGCGAATGGGGGAATATTGAATAACTAAAGACTATGAGAGAGTCTTCACTGGATTAGTGGGCAGAGCAGTTGATAACAGAAGGCCAGGCAATGAAACCTCCAGGATACATCAGTCAGATTTGATTTGATTTGATTTACTATTGTCACATGTATCAACATACAGTGAAAAGTATTGTCTATTGCGAGCTGTACAGCTGGATCATACCGTTCATAGAAAAGGAAAGAAGAGAGTGCAGAATGTAGTGTTGCAGCTATAGCTAAGACATAGAGAAAGATCAACTTAATATAAGGTAAATCCATTCAAAAGTCTGACAGCAGCAGGGAAGAACAGTTCTTGAGTCGGTTGGTAGGTGACCTCAGAGTTTTGTATCTTCTTCCTGATGGAAGAAAGTAGAAGAGAGAAGGTCCGGGGTACATGAGGTCCTTAATTATGCTGGCTGCTTTGCTGCGGAAGCGGGAAGTGTAGACAGATGGGAGACTGGTTTGCGTGATGGATTGGGCTACATTCGCAACCTTTTGTAGTTTCTTACAGCCTTGGGCAGAGCAGGAACCATGCCAAGCTGCGATACAACCAGAAAGAATGCTTGTTATGGTGCAACTGTAAAAGTTGGTGAGAGTTGTAACGGACATGCCAAATTTCCTTAGTCTTTTGAGGAAGTAGAGGCATTGGTGGGCTTTCTTAACTATAATGTCACCATGGGAGGACCAGGACACCTAGAGTGCTATCATTTCCTCAGGAAAGTTGCACCTAGTAACTCTTATTTGTTTTCTTGGAAAACAGGATGTGGAGGGAACATATGATTCATGTTTTGAAATTGCTCTGTAGTCTGCTGTTTTGCCAGTGTCCTCTTGTTGCCCTGATCAATATTTCTCAACCAACACCACAATTGAGGGAATGAGTTGTTCATTCATTTCAATGTTCTGTCTAGTTTTGTACAAAATAACTACTGTTTTGCCATTCAAAATCAAATAATTGAATTCTTACACTGCAGAAGAGGCCATTTGGCCCATCAAGTTTGTGCCAACTCTCTGACAGAACATTTTACCTAGGCCCTCTCCCCTACTCTATTCTTATAATCCCACATATTAGTTAATCCATCTAAGCTACACATCTTGGAAAACCTAAGGGGTAATTTAGCACGGCCAATCCACCTAACCTGTACACCTTTAGAGTTGGGAGAAAACCGGAACGCCCAGAGGAAACCCACACAGACACAGGGAAAATGTGCAAAGTCCACAAAGACAGTGACCCAAGCCAAGAATTGAACCTAGGGCCCTGAGGCTGTGAGGGAGCAGCACTGACAACTGCATCAATGTGCTGCTTATGACTTGAAATTGTCAAGAGATTGTCTGAGATGTAATAACATGTCACATAAATGCCAAACATCCCTTTATTTTGTTATCCCTACACCTCCTCAACCCTGGCCTCCATTTTTAATCACTCCACCATTGGTTGCCATGGTTTTGGCTACGTAGGCCTTATTTTCTGGAATTTTCTCCTCAGGCCCTGCTGACTTAAAAAGAGGAATGGATTGGATGTTGTCTATTTTCTCTCCACTCTCCCCCAGTAATAAGAACACCAAAACGTCACTGCATTGTGAGGAAGGGATGAGTGATTCGGAGTGGCACGGTGGCACAGTGGTTAGCACTGCTGCCTCACAGCACCGGGGAACCGGGTTCAATTCTGACCTTGACTGATTGTCTGTGTGGAGTTTGCATGTTCTCTCCATGTGTGCGTGGGTTTCCTGCGGGTGCTCCAGTTTCCTCCCACAATCCCCAAGATAGGCGGGTTAGGTGAATTGGTTGTGCTAAATTACTCCTTAGTATTAGAGGGCTAAATACATGTAGCGATGGGGATGGGGCCTGGGTGGGATTGTTGTCGGTGCAGACTCAATTGACCTTATGGCCTTTTTAGTATGAATTCTATGATCACTATCTAACAACTCCCGCAGAAGGCATGTGTCAGATGTAACAGTGGAGGAAGATGGAGAAATCTTTCACCTGCACCCCTTGGTTGAGCTGTGGCAGGAAGTTTCCTCATTTGATTTTGTAGTAAGCCTGCAGAGGCTAAAATCCCTTTATTTACAAACTCTAATAGTAGGACACAGGGTGCTGTAGTCAGCATTCTACATCTGGGGTGTCAGAGGAACTGGTACTCCCAATTAAGTATAAGGAAATGACTCCCTGATTGGCCTATCAATTGGATCCTTAATCAGGGAGCTGATATTCCAATAGGCCAAAATCAATGGCCTGTTTGAAGCCATACAGATTTCTTACATAAAGGTCAGGGCGAAAACTAATCATGTCCCTCGCAATTATCTGTACAAGATGTGAGCTGTTTACCCTAATTATTTAAAAGATCCCCATCGCCACCTCTAGCCTGGGAACATCGCAGCCGAGATACACATAACATGACATGTCTTCTCTGAGCCATTTGTTCCTGTAGAGGTGAGGGAACAAAATGGTCTCATATTGCAGTTATACTATACAGGAATTCCCATGGTACTTCCAAATTTCAAACTCCATTGTGTTCCTCCCCAATGGCAAAAGCAAATCTGTCTCTTCCTTTGTTTAAAAGTTACTTATTGGTGTCACAAGTAGGCTTGCATTAACACTGCAATGAAATTACTGTGAAAATCCCCTAGCCGTCACTCTCCAGCGCCTGTTCAGGTACATTGAGGGAGAATTTAGCAATGGCCAATGCACCCAACCAGCACATCTTTGGAATAGGGGAGGAAACCCATGCGGACACAGGGAGAACATGCTGACTCTGCACAGTGACTCAAGCCGGGATTCAAATCCGAGTCCCTGGCTCTGCGAGGCAGTAGTGAGCCCTCCAGGCACTAATTGGTTGCACACATCTCTCTATCAACATCAAAGACATTTGCATAGATGCAAAAAGAGAAGCTGTATTCAGGGGTAGGGCCCAACCTAACAGGTGCAGCCTATTTTTCAGTGATACATGATGATGTGGAGATAAAGGTGATTCATTCATGGTGTCTGAGAAAATAAACAGACTCCATTTTGTCTTGACCTTTAAGGTGAATCATCTTGATGTTGGTTATCCTGAGAGAAAGATTTCTCCTCAGGAAAAGATTGAGGAAAACAAAATGTTGTAAGGCCCCCTAACCTGTGTCAGGATTTTTGGTGAGTAATATTTTTCAACTCATACAACCGTTGCAGTAATAATGGGAATGGGGGGGGGGAATATTAAAGCCATTCCTAGATAAGCAAAGCCCAATCTGAGGTAAACAGTGTTGACCTTTGACCTGCATTGTCACAAATTATTGTCCTCAATTCAGAGGGAGAACCACATATTGGTTAGCTCTGTTCCCATGGTTCAAAGGATGTTTTTTTTAAGAGGATTTCTTTCTATTCTTTTTATCATGAGGGAAGGCCAACATGTGAGAGAAGCGGAGATGATTCGCAGCTGACAACCAAAGAAAATGGGTGACTAAATCTTTAGTCAGAGGGATTCGTTTCTGACGGAGTGAGGTACCCACCATTATCAGATGAAGAGTAGAATGAGGAGCATTGCCATAATCAGGCCAAACTACAGTGATCGCTACGTCACTGTCCTATTTGCCTGAGATATAAGCTTCCAATCCCACATCCTTGCTCTTTATTCCAACCTCCGTGATATTGTTTCTGCTGCTGTCTCAGCCCTCTTGCTGTCGAAATCTTCATGCACACTTTTGTTACCTCCAATCTTGACCAACCCAACGCACTCCCCACTGTCGCCCATCAGTCTCCCTCTGTAAACGTAAGTTCACCCAAGATTCTTGCTCGGATCCAAACTGGCATCACACATTCACACACCCCACACCCCGCCATCCCCCATTTCTGCCCCCTCCCCCCCAGCACACCCTCAGCTCTCTTCTTGCTGATCTACATTGCCACCAGTCCGCTAACGCCACAAATTAGAAGTTCTCACTCTTGAGTTCAAAGTGCTCCATAGCTCATTTGTTCCAATAGCAACAAGATGTGGTGGTCAACTGACCTGGTAAAAATAGGAAGAGCATAGGAATTGGAGGGGGGGTGTGCATGGTGGTACAGTGGCACAGTGGTTAACACTGCTGCTTCACAGTGCCAGGGACCCGGCCTGGTTGACTGTCTGTGTGGAGTCTGCACGTTCTTCCCATGTCTGTGTGGGTTTCCTTTGGGTGCTCTTGTTTGCTCCCACAGTCCAAACAAGAGTCAGACGCATTGACCTGAACAGGCACCGGAGTGTGGCAACTAAGGGAATTTCACAGTAACTTCATTGCAGTATTAACGTAAGCCTTGCTTGTGACCAACAAATAAACTTTACTTGTAGCCCAGGGCATGGCCCAAGTGTAATGAAGGATCTTTATTAAACCTTTACTTTGGATTTACTTTGTGAAATTGTTTTGTTTTTGCTTTTCATTGCTTGTACTGGGGGATTCTTACTGCCAGATGAACATTTTTGCCTCCCTATCTCTATACCTCCTCCCGTTCTCTCTGTGTTCCTCCAATTCTGATGCCCCCAGTATCATTCACTCTACAGTGCCTTTGGCTGTTGGCTCCATCCCTCTCAAGACGCTCCTGAAATACTGACTGGAATTTGACCGCCCTGCCCGTCATGGGAATCAGAGCGGAATGGAAAGGTCCACTGACCTTGGGCAGGATTTTACTATAACGGGATGAACGAGGTCCTTAAAATCCTGCCCACTATCTCATTGACCATCTATCCTTACATCCTGAATCCCCATCCCCATCCTGTTCTGAAGAAGAGTTGTATTTGGACTTGAAACGCTAACTAAAATTCTCCCCCTACTGATGCTGCCGGACCTGCTGAGCTTTTCCAGTTTGTTTTTATTTCAGGTCTCCAGCATCTGCAGTATTTTGCTCCTATGTATATTTTGCCTTTACGTCCTCTTTGGCTTGAGGGAGGGAGTCAGTTTTGGTCTGATCACCCTTCTCTGCAGTGCCTTGGGATATTTTACTGTGTTAAAGCTGATACATAAACGCAGCTTGTTGTTGTGATGTGTCTCAGCATCTTATTGGGTGTTGCCAGCAGAGAATGCCAAGGATCAGGGTGTGTAGGATTTGCAGGGCAGGTTCCTACAAGCAAGAGAGAGAACAAGCAAGAGGTTGCAGCAACGTACAGAAGCCTAAACGGGAAGCATGGTTACCGATCTCAGTCCTCTCCTCACCTAGTGCCCATACAGGAGTTCATAGAATGGTAGAATCTTTCAGTGCACTCCCTCAGCACTGTCCCTCTGACAATGTGGCACTCCCTCAGTACTGTCCCTCTGACAGTGCGGCACTCCCTCAGTGTTGACCCTCTGACAATGCAGCATTCCCTCAATGTTGACCCTCTGACAGTGCGGCATTCCCTCAGTGTTGACCCTCTGACAATGCAGCACTCCCAGGTGTTGACCCTCTGACAGTGCGGCACTCCCTCAGTGTTGACCCTCTGACAATGCAGCACTACCTCAGTACTGACCCTCTGACAGTGCGGCACTCCCTCAGTGTTGACCCTCTGACAGCGCAGCACTCCCTCAGTACTGACCCTCTGACAGTGCGGCATTCCCTCAGTGTTGACCCCCTGACAATGCAGCACTCCCAGGTGTTGACCCTCTGACAGTACAGCACTCCCTCAGTGTTGACCCTCTGACAATGCAGCACTCCCTCAGTACTGACCCTCTGACAGTGTGGCACTCCCTCAGTGTTGACCCTCTGACAGTGTGGCACTCCCTCAGTATGACCCTCTGACAGTGCAGCACTCCCTCAGTGTTGACCTTCTGACAATGCAGCACTCTCTCAGTACTGACCCTCTGACAGTGGGCACTCCCTCAGTGTTGACCCTCTGACAGTGCGGCATTCCTTCAGTGTTGACCCTCTGACAATGCAGCACTCCCAGGTGTCGACCCTCTGACAGTGCGGCATTCCCTCAGTGTTGACCCTCTGACAATGCAGCACTCCCAGGTGTTGACCCACTGACAGTACAGCACTCCCTCAGTACTGACCTCTGACAGTGCGGCATTCCTCAGTGTTGACCCTCTGACAGTACAGCACTCCCTCAGTAGTGACCTCTGACTGTGCGGCACTCCTCAGTGTTGACCCTCTGACGGTGCGGCACTCCCTCAGTGTTGACCCTCTGACGGTGCGGCTCTCCCTCAGTGTTGACCCTCTGACAGTGCGGCATTCCCTCAGTGTTGACCCTCTGACAGCGCAACACTCCCTCAGTGTTGACCCTCTGACAGTGCGGCATTCCCTCAGTGTTGACCTTCTGACAATGCAGCATTCCCTCAGTACTGACCCTCTGACAGTGCGGCACTCCCTCAGTGTTGACCCTCTGACAGTGTGGCACTCCCTCAGTGTTGACCTTCTGACAATGTAGCATTCCCTCAGTACTGACCCTCTGACAGTGCGGCACTCCCTCAGTGTTGACCCTCTGACAGTGCAGCACTCCTTCAGTGTTGACCCTCTGGCAGTGCGGCACCCCCTCAGTACTGACCCTCTGACAGTGCGGCACTCCCTCAGTACTGCATTTTAGCGGCAGGCTTTATTGTCGTGCTCAAACTCTGAGGTAAGACTTAACTCAGAACCTTGTAATTTGGAGACAAGCGTGCTACCATCTAAGCCAGAGCTGACACGTACAGTTGCAATCACTCATCCCTCCCTAGCCCAGGGGTGATTCGATCAATTGTTAAGTCCTGGCTGCTGTCACGTAAGATGAGATCCAATAATGGAGTATTAACTGAGGTCAAACCCTGAGACCTTCAGCACCTTTGCAAGCAGTTGATTTTGCATTGAACCATCAGTATTTTGGCCTAAGACCTCAGATATTCATGTCTGCTTCCTTATAATTTTAAAAACTGGAATTTTTTAAGAAATCTGATAATGACCATGAAACTACCTGGTTCCGTAATGTCCTTTAAGGAAGGAAATCTGCCGTCCTTACCTGGTCTGGCCTACATGTGACTCCAAAGCCACAGCAATGTGTTGACTCTCAACTGCCCCCTGATTTGACCCTCCCAAACATTCACTTCAAGACTACTTAAGGATGGGCAATAAATACTGCCCCCCCCCAACTCGATTTTCAAGTTTGCCAACGACACCACTGTAATGGGTCAGATCTCAAACAGTGACGAGACAGAGTACAGGAATGAGATAGAGAATCTGGTGAACTGTTGCAGCAACAATAATCTCTCCCTCAATGTCAACAAAATGAAGGAGATTGTCATCAATTTTAGGAAACATAGCGGAGAACATCTCCTGTCTACATCAACGGGGACAAAGTAGAAAGGATCGAGAGTTTCACCCTGTCCTGGTCCCCCCAGTGCCGACACTATAGTTAAGAAAATCCTCTAATGCCTCTACTTTCTCAGAAGACTAAGGAAATTTGGCATGTCAGCTACACCTAGCACCAACTTTTACAGATGCGCCATAGAAATTTCTGGTTGTTTCACAGCTTGGTCTGGCTCCTGCTCAAGAAACTGCAAAAGGTCGTGAATGTAGCCAAATCCATCCACCGATCCATTGACTCTGTCTACACTTCCCACAGCCTCGGCAAAGCAGCCAGCATAATTAAGGATCCCACGCACGCCAGACATTCTCTCTTCCACCTTCTTCCATCGGGAAAAAGATACAAAAGGCTGAGATCACGTCTCAACTGACTCAAGAACAGCTTCTTTCCTGCTGCTGTCAGAATTTTGAATGGCAGTAAGTTGATCTTTCCCTACACCCTGACTATGACTGTAATGCTACATTCTGCACTCTCTTGTTTCCTTCTCTATGAGTGGTATGCTTTATCTGTCTAGCATGCAAGAGACAATACTTCTCACTGTACGCTAATACATGTGACAATAATAAATCAATTCAAATCATCTAATAATGTCCACATCCAATGAATGAATTAAAAAAGCTCAATTTCAGATATAAACGCTGGAACTTTACCACCTTGCCTGCCATGGAATTGGCATTGGCGAGGGTCCGACAACAGAAATCTGTGTTGATCCTCGGATGGGAGTTCCTGGTCTCGCCCGAGCGAGGTGGTAAAATCACACCCACAATCTCTACTGTCCCAGATGACCGTGAGCTTTGAAGGGGAGAGATGACTGATGGCAGATTAACCCGAGGATTACCAAAGCTGAGGCAAGGGGCAAATCAAAGTAAATTAAATGGGGAGGGTGGGAAGGGAATGGGCTGGTGGAAATAAAACTACGGATTGAAGCAAGACGTTTGGATTCCCAGGTTGAGTTGAGATGTGGAAGGGATAGAGCGGGGGAGGGGGAGTGGTGGATGGGGGCGGGAGTGAAGGGATGAGGCCGGAATTGGAAAAGTTGGAGATAGAGAGTGACTGTGAAAGGGTAGGACGCTGGACTGGATCCAGTGTCTGGGTGAACTGGGTCAGAGTTGGCAGACGCCTTCTGTAAACAGAGATTCCGATGTGGATGTAGTTCTTGAGGAATTGTTTGTCCTGCAGCAGAAACAGTCTTTATCTCTTTAATTAAATGATCTTTTAAGATGTGAGACATTGGGAAGTGGTGATGTGGCAATACTGTCACTGGGCTAGTACTGCCAAGACGCTGAGTAATGCTCTTTGGCAGACAGTGAAGTCTGAATTCAATAAAAATCCACTGGAATTAAAAGTCCAGTGATGAACATAAAATCCACCTCATCCACTAATGTAGAAGAAAATCTGCCACCCTTACCTGGTCTGGTCTACGTGTGACTCCAGAGTCACAGCAATGTGGTTGATTCTTTTTTTAAAAAAGTCCTCTGTAAACTCTGCAAGATAGTTTTCCCCTCCATCAGCAACTGTGTGCAAAGCTCGCGCTAGAACAGCAGATGATAGATAGAATCATAGAATCTACAGCACTGAGACAGGCCCTTCAGCCCAAACTAGTCCATGCCAACCTAAAAGCCCATCTGAGATAACCCCATTTGGCCCACATCCCTCTGAACCTTTCCTACCTATATATCCATCCAAATGCCTTTTAAATATTGTCAAAGTCCCTTCTTCAACCACTTCCTCCGGCAACTCATTCCACAAATATACCAACCTCTGTGTAAAAAAGTTGCTTCTCAGGTTCCCGTTAAATCTTTCCCCTCTTAACTTAAACCAATGCCCTCTAGTTCTCGATTCCCCAACCTTGGGAAAAAGGACCCAGTGCATTCACTCTATCCATGACTCTCATAATCTTATACACCTCTATAAGATCACCCCGCAGTCTCCTACGGTCCAAAGAAAAAAATCCTAACCTATCCAATCTCTCCCTATAATTCAGTCCCTTAAGTCCTGGCAACATCCTTGTAAATCTCTTCTGCACTCTCTCTAATTTAATAATATCCTTCCTATAGCAAGGCAACCAAAACTGAACACAATATTCCAGGTGCAGCCACACCAATGTCCTGTACAACTGCAACATAACTTCCCAATACTCAATGTCCTAACTATTGTCAGCCAACATGTCTAGCAAATGCACTAGTGGTATTTTACCAAAATCCACTGGACTCTGGGCTGCTTCACACCACTGTTTAAAAAAGGAGGTAGACAAAAGGCAGGTAACTACAGACTGGCTAGCTTAACTTCTGTAGCATTAAAATACTTGAATCTATCTTCAAGGAAGACATGGCGAAACATCTGGATATAAATTGTCCCATTGGAAAGACTCAGCCTGGCTTCAAGTCATGTTTAACTAACTTGGTATAATTGAGAACATTACATATGCAGTGAACAATGAGGAATCTGTGGATGTAGTGTATCTGGATTTTCAGAAGGCATTTGACAAGGTGACGCATCAAAGACTGCTACATAAGATAAAGGTGCACAATGTCACGAGTAATGTATTAGCATGGATAGAGGATTGCTTAACTAACAGAAAGCAAAGAGTGAGGATAAATGGGTGTTTTTCTGGTTGGCGATCCGTGATTGGTTGTGTGCCTCAGAGATCAGTGTTGGGACCGCAATTGTTTACAATTTGCATAAATGATTTGGAGTCGGGGACCAAGTGTAGTGTGTCAAAATTTGCAGATGATACTAAGAGTGGCAGAGCAAAGTGTGCAGAGGACACTGGGAATCTGCAAAGGGATATAGATAGTCTAAGTGAGTGAGTAAGTCTGGCAGATGAAGTACAATGTTGGTAAATGTGAGGTCATCTATTTTGGTAAGAATACTACCAAAATGGATATTATTTAAATCGTCAAAAAATTGCAGCATGGTGCTATGCAGTGAGACCTGGGTGTCCTTGTGTATGAATCACTTGGTTTGCAATTGCAGCAGGTAACTAAGAAGACAAATGGAATTTTGTCCTTCATTGCTAGAGTTTAAAAACAGCGAGGTTATGTTACAGCTGTATAAGGTATTGGTGAGGCCACACCTGGAGTACTGTGTACAGTTTTGGTCTCATTATTTGAGAAGGGATATACTGGCACTGGAGGAGTTACAGAGGAGATTCACTAGGTTGATTCTGAAATTGAGAGGTTGGCTTATGACAAGACAGAGTGGACTGGGGCTACACTTATTGGAATTCAGAGGAATGAGGGGAGATCTTATAGAAACATATAAGATTTTGGGAAAATAGATAAGATAGAAGCAGGGAAGTTGTTTCCACCGGCAGGTGAAACTAAAACTAGGAGGCATTCTCTCAAAATAAGGAGAAGCAGATTTAGGAGTGAGTTGAGGAGGAACTTCTTCACACAAAGGGTTGTGAATCTGTGGAATTCCCTGCCCAGTGAAGCCATTGAGGCTACTTCATTGAATGTTTTTAAGACAAGGATAGATAAATTCTTGAACAGTAAAGGAATTGAGGGTTATGGTGAGCGGGTGGGTGTGTGGAGCTGAGTTCACAAAAAGATCAGCTATGATCTTATTGAATGGCAGAGCAGGCTCAAGGGGCCAGATGGCCCACTCCTACTGCTAGTTCTTATATTCTTATACCTAAAACCTTCTTTACTGTCCTCTGTTCCTATGACTTCACCTTTAGGGAACTGTGCACCTGAACTCCAAGGTCCTTCTGTTCCACGATACTCCCTGAGGTCCTACCATTCACCGTGAAAATCCTACCTTGATTTGACTTTCCAAAATGCAACACTTACACTTACCTGTATTGAACTTCATTTGCCATTTCTCGGCCCACCGCCCCAGCTGATCAAGATCCTGCTGCAATTTTTGATAACTTTCTTCACTGTCTTACGATACTACCTACTTTAGTGTCATCTGCACGCCTTGTACATTCTCATCCAAATAGTTGATATAGATAACAAACAGCAACGGGGGCCCAGCACTGACACCTGAGACGTGATAAATGTGTGTCACACACATGGATTACCATTGTATCAAAGGCAGTGGCAGCCCAAAAAGCAGGAACAGTATCTACAGATGTTAGCTGTGCACAAATCAGTCATTGTGGACAGTTATTGGAATAAACACAGCCCCCGTGCTTCTTGTAAATGAAGAAATTGGCCTTTCCAATGGTGCAAGCAGCTTTTGGCACGCAATGCTGACAGCGCTAGCATGTAGAGACTTGCAGCCACACATTGACTTCTAAAATATGTCAGCTGCTGCAAGAATTTCCTTCCACTGCAAAACCAGCAGGAGAATGAAAGGATGACCAATATGTAGCTTCCTGGTGCTGATCATGCCCACACCACTGTCAGGCTACAGAGACTTTGAATCCAGAAATATTTCAGTGGCAGTGGTCTATGTTCAACCCCTCCTGGCTGAGTCAGTTTGTGTTGTGTACTCCTGTCCCGTGATGGTTTATCAATTACAGTGCATCTGAATCTAATAGACACACGGTAAATAATGCTGCTTTAAATATCTCTTTTCATAGAAATCATTGAAGGAATCACAGAATCCTACAGTGCAGAAGGAGGCCATTCGGCCCATTGAGTCTGCACCAACCACAGTTTTACCCTCCACCCAGGCTCTATCCCCATAACTCTATACCCTAGCTAGTCTCCCACACACTAAGGGGCAGTTTAGAATGGCCAATCCACCTAACCAGCACATTTTTTGGACTGTGGGAGGAAACCGAAGTATCCAGAGGAAACCCACACAGTCATGGGGAGACAATGTACAGACTCCCCACACACAGTGACCCAAACTAGGAATTGAACTCAGGTCCCTGGTGCTGTGAGGCAGCATTACTAACCACTGTGCCACTGTGCCACCCGGTGCTAACCACTGATAGGTTAGCACTGATGGGAAATATAAATGTTTATTTGCATTAATGTGCATAGATATCTCCAGATCTTTACTCTGCGGGGTAAGCATTTTACCATGGAATTCCTTCACATGAGATTTTGGGTATTGTCATCAGCTTGGGAGCTGAGTAAAAAGATTTATAAAGAAAGACCTGGCCGTCGATATGTAAAAGGTAATCATATGTATTGCTGCAATAGGCTGACTATTCTAGAATGCGGGCGGCATAATGGTTTTTTTCAATCATTCATGGGATATGTGTGTCACTGGCTGGGTCAGCACATATTGCCCATCCCTAATTGCCCTTGGAGGGCAGTTGAGAGTCAACAAATTTGCTGTGGCTCTGGAGTAGGCCAGACCAAGTAAAGACAGCAGATTTCCTTCCCTAAAGGATATTAGTGAACCCAGATGGGTTTTTCCAACAATCGACAATGACCTCCCAATCATCAGTAGATTTTGAATTCCGGATTTTTTTAAATTAATTTCAGATTCTACCATCTGCCGTGGTGGGATTGGAACCCGGATCCCCGGAACATTAGCTGAGTTTCTGGATTAAAAATCCAGCAATAATGCCAGTAGGCCTTCGCCTCCTCTGCTGCCTCACGGACGAACAGGGGTCTGGGTTCGATTCCAATCTTGGGTCACTGTGTGGAGTTTGCACGTTCTCCATATGTCTGCGTGGGTTTCCTCCGGGTGCTCCGGTTTCCTCCCACAATCCAAAAGTGTGTGGGTTGGGTGGATTGGCCACGCTAAATTGCCTCCTAGTGTCTCAAGATGTGTAAATTAGAGGAATTAGCGAGATAAGTATGTGAGTTCACAGGAATAGAGCTGGGCTAAGATGTTCTGTTATACAGACTCGATGGGCTGAATGGCCTCGTTCTGCACTCCAGGGGGATTCTATGGGTCTATGATCAAGAAAAGGATGTATGTCTAGCTTCAATGAATGGACCACAAAGAGGAGAGATTAAAATGAAATTAAACAGTCGGAAGCTAGTTTGAGTTTTATCTGTGTGAATGTGCGAAATATTCTGAATAAAACTGACGAAAAAGGAGGAAATTATTATGCTGGGTACAGCAGATGAGTAATGCTCCCTGTAAAATTGAACTGTTATCAGTTTTTTTGTTATGCTATTGCAGAAGATTATTAAATCTTCTCACAGTGTTTAACACAAAACAAGGTGTAGTTACTGTCTAACCATGCACATATGCAGATTTAGCCTGAACATGCTACTAGGCAAAGCTAGGGCAGGATTGAGGCATACACATTCCTGGTCACAAAATATCCGGGAATGTTTGAGCATCCAGAGAAAGAGAGATGGTAATATTAGATTCCAGTGGAGCAATGGCATGCAGAATTGGTTTAGTGGGTGATGCTAAAGTTGATTCTGTTCATTTAGACTAAAGGAGTTATGAGGAACTGTGACGTTGTTACAGACAACCCAAAGTGTGGAAATTAAATAGAGAGGAATGATTCCCTACAGTACAGAAGGAGGCCATTTGATCTGTCAAATCTGCACTGACCACAATCGCACCCATATCCCCATATATTTACCCTGCTAGTCCCCTGATATTAAGGGACAACTTAGCATGGCCAATTCACCTAACCTGCACATCTTTGGACTGTGGGAGGAAACAGAGCACCCGGAGAAAACTCACCCATCTGAATGAGATGTAGCCTCCCAGTGTTCAAGCATGAGAAGAAACAGAGCAATTATTAAAGATTTTGAAGGCAGGGTAGAGTAAAACATTGCAACCACCTTCATAGGAATGATTGGGATTGAGATGCTTGGAAGAAGGATCTCAGACACTGGGAGATAGATTAAAAAAAAACAGGTCTTCCCAGACGTCACACATAGATCAGTAAAGAAACAAGACTGGGTGTAGGAGAGAATGACTCAGATTTTTGGAACAGACAAGGAGAACATTAAAATAAACAGGACAAAAAACAAAGCACTCAAGAATACAAGAATACAGAACTTGTATTCTGGAGGTATGTTTATAGGAGAATACACTGTTAATTTCTTGTCAATTTTATTGTTAAGATTTGTTAATGTCATGAGGATTAAGATAGACAGGTAATGAGTATTAATTGCTTGAGCAGATACAAGCAGGGGATGGCTGGGACACTGGGTAGCATTGTAGCCAGGGATTAATTCCTGAAATGTGTTAGCGGCCCCAAGAATTTTCATCCATTGCCCAGCCAGTGCAATCACAATACAATCCCACAATACAAGCTCATAAGAGTATTGATAGGCAAAGGGATCCGGGTGTACAGGTACATAGGTCACTGAAAGTAGCAATGCAGGCAGAGAAGGTAGTCAGGAAGGCATACAATGCCTTCTTGCATTCCTGCCTTCATCGACCAGTTTAAAAATTGGCAAGTCATGTTACAGATTTATAGAATCTTGGTTAGGCCACACTTGGAATACATTGTTCAATTCTGGTTGCCACACTATCAGAAGGATGTGGAGGCTTTGGAGAAGGTACAGAAAAGATTTACCAGGATGTTGCCTGGTCTGGAGGACATTAACTATAAGAAGAGATTGAGGAAACTTGGTTTATTCCCATTGGAATGATGGAGGTTGAGGGGAAACTTGATAGAAGTCTACAAGATATGAGAGGCGTGGACAGAGTTTTTTCCCAGGATGGAAGAGTCAATTAGTAGGGGGCACAGGTTTAAGGTGCGAGGGGCAAGGTTTAAAGGAGTTATATAAGGCAAATCTTTTTACGCAGAGATTGGTGGGTGCCTGGAAATTGCTGTCAGAGAAGATAGTGAAAGCAGATACGATATTGAGTTTTAAGGATGGGATGGGAATAGAGGAAAATAGTCCCCGGAAAGGTAAGAGGTTTTAGTTCAGATGGGCAGCATGGCCGGTGCAGGCTTGGTGGGCCGAAGGGCCTGTTCCTGTGCTGTAATTTTCTTTGTTCTTTGGGATGAGGATGAAGCTGAAGAAATCAATAAATTCTCTCAGTAAAGGACAGCTCTGTACAGGGTGGGATTTTCTGGCCATGCTCACTGCAAGACTGGAAAATCCCACCTGAAATCAACGGATCTTTGTATGGTCCATCTCCCACCCACTACAGTCCCCATGTCAGGAGGGACAAGAAACTTCTACTGCTTGCCTTGGACTTTGGGCTTCATCGGCCAGTTTGGATTGTAGTGACATGACGGCAGTCGGGGAAGAGGAGACAGGATGAAGAAATGGAGAGGAAAGAAGAGAGAACAAGTATCCAAATAAACAAAAAGCAAATCAGGAAGATAACAATGAATGGACCACAAAGAGGAGAGATTAAAATGTAATTAAATAGTCGGAAGCTAGTTTGAGTTTTATCTGTGTGAATGTGCGAAATATTCTGAATAAAACTGATGAAAAAAGAGGAAATTATTATGCTGGGTACGGCAGATGAGTAACGCTTCCTATAAAATTAAACTGTTATCAGTTTTTTTGTTATGCTATCGCAGAAGATCATTAAATCTTCTCACAGTGTTTAACACAAAACAAGGCGTAGTTACTGTCTAACCATGCACATATGCAGATTTAGTGGGAACATGCTACTGGGCAAAGCTAGGGCAGGATTGAGGCATACACATTCCTGGTCACAAAATATCCGGGAACGTTTGAGCATCCAGAGAAAGAGAGATGGTAATATTAGATTCCAGTGGAGCAATGGCATGCAGAATTGGTTTAGTGGGTGATGCTAAAGTTGATTCTGTTCGTTTAGACTAAAGGAGCTATGAGGAACTGCAACGTTGTAACAGACAAACCAAAGTGTGGAAATTAAATAGAGAGAGAGGAATGGATTCCCTACAGTACAGAAGGAGGCCATTCAGTCTGTCGAGTTTGCACTGGCCACAATCACACCCGGGCCCTATCTCCATATCCCCAAATATTTACCCTGCTAGTCCCCCTGACATTAAGGAACAATTTAGCATGGCCAATCCACCTAACCTGCACATCTTTGGACTGTGGGAGGAAAACAGAGCACCCGGAGGAAACCCACGCAGATATGGGGGAACATGCAAACTCCACACAGGCAGTGACCAGAGGCCAGAATAGCACCCAGATCCCTGACATCGTGAGGCAGTAGTGCTAACCACTGTGCCGCTGTGTTGCCTTAAATGTAACAGACTAGAGGAAGATGCAGGAGTCAGAGGGATGTAATAATTTGTGACTTTAATTATCCAAGGATCAATTGCAGTACAGTAAATGGCAAAGAAGGGAAAAAGTTTTTACAGGACTTTTTCTGTATTGAGTGCTGGCCATAGCTTGCATCATAGCACATTCCCCTCAGGGTTCAAGTCCCCTTCCATGCCTTGAACATGAACTGATATTCCAGTGCGGCACTGAGGGAGCACTGCACTGTCAGAGGTGCTGTCTTTAGGATGGGATGTTAAAAAACAGGCTTGAGCAGCAGGCTCTGGTGGATGTAAAAGATCCCATGGCAGTACATTGAAGGACAGCAGCTGAGTTATCCCCAGTGCCTGGGACAATA
Organism: Sphyrna mokarran; assembly: GCA_024679065.1. Classification (NCBI taxonomy): domain Eukaryota; kingdom Metazoa; phylum Chordata; class Chondrichthyes; order Carcharhiniformes; family Carcharhinidae; genus Sphyrna; species Sphyrna mokarran. Next base: position 22,377,049 of record JAGIQG010000028.1, on the reverse strand, counting down.
TTCATCCCTTAATTGACATCACAAAAACAGACTAATTGTTCATACAGTCATAGAGCTTTACAGCACGAAAACTGGCCCTTTGGCCCAACTTGTCCATTGAGCCCATTTTTTTAACCCCTAAGCTGGTCATTAATGTGTAATCACTTTCGTAAAGTCGAAGTGCCACAGTCAATTTGTGCACAGCAACATCCCACAAATAGTAATGTGGTAACAAGTAGTTAATCCATTTTTCTTGTGATGTTGATTGAGGGGTAGCTCAGATCATTGAAGCCTGGTGTTTAACAATACTGACAATGTCGGCTAAACTCCTGTATTGGCTGCGGTAGTGTTTGCAATCTGCCTTTTCAAATTGCCCCATAGTGACTGCACGCGATAGAGATATGTGGAGAGCTGTTGACCAACTGACTCAAGAAGAGCTTCTTCTCTGCTGCCATCAGACTCTTGAATGGACCCTACCTCGCCTTAAGTTAATCTTTCTCTACACCAAAAGTATGACTATAACACTAAATTCTGCACCCTCTCCTTTCCTTCTCTATGAATGGTATGCTCTGTCTCTGTAGCTATGTCTGAGGCTATATTCATTGGAATTCAGAAGAATGAGGGGAGATCTTATAGAAACATATAAGATTATGTAGACAATAGATAAGATAGAAGCAGGGAAGTTATTTCCACTGGTGGGTGAAACTAGAACTAGGGGACACAGCCTCAAAATAAGGGGAAGCAGATTTAGGACTGAGTTGAGGAGGAACTTCTTCACACAAAGGGTTGTGAATCTGTGGAAGTCCCTGGTCAGGGGGATGAGTGGGATAAATATATGGGGCTATGGGGATAAGGCTTGCATAAGATGCTCTTGCCTCGGCTTTCACAGGAGAGTGGGGTAGTCAGTACGGAGGAGGACAAAAGAAGGACGTGGAGAGAGGAGAGCTAGCAATAAGGAAGTCATTCTAAAAATATGGTGGAATCCAATGTGGCAAAGGCAATAATCCTGCTGGCTTGTATCCTAGAATGCAGAGGAACTTTAATCACAAACTTTAAAAGTTTTCTATGTGGTTGAGCAAGTTGGAAGGCATAGCAGAAGTCTGAAGTATTACCAATGGAGTAAATCTGTTCAAAAAGGCAGAAACCAGATAACCATAGACCAAACGTTGGTAAGCTTCCAAAAACAGTAATATAAGACATCATCCCCAAAAAGCCAGCATGCATTTGTAAAAGGGATGCAGTGCCTAATGAAGTTAACGTAGTTCTTGGAAGAAACAATTGAATAAGTTGGAAAAGGGAAATGTAATAGATCTTGCAAACCTACATTTGCTCCCGATTCAGCAATGTTTTGACTTTAACATTTCCATTCCTGGTTTTCCAATAGCCTCACCCCTCCCTGTCCCTGCAACCTTCTCCCACCAAAACCTGCACTCCTCCAATTAGAACCATAGAATCCCTGCAGTGCAAAATGAGACCATACAGTACATTGAGTCTGTACCAACTCTCCAACAGAGCATCATAACCAGGCCCTACCAGCCTCTCCCCACAACCCTGCACATTTATCCTGCTTGACACAGTGGTTAGCCTTAACCAAGTCTCTGTATTAGCAACAATGTCATAGTTCCAAGTACTAATCCAAGCTCTGAGTTCATCTGCCTTGATGTAGAGGTAGTAAGAAGTCTGACAACACCAGATTTAAATCCAACCGATTTATTTGATAGTAAACTCACAAGCTTTCGAGCCTCTGGTCTTCATCAGGTGAATGAGGTGTTCTGGTCTCATCTTGATGAACAGGTGCCAGCGTTGGACTGGGATAGGCACAGAAAGTTGCCTCACAACACCACGTTAAAGTCCAACAGGTTTACTTGGTAGCATGAATGTTTGGAGCATTGCCCCTTCATCAGGAGATGAAGGAACAACACTCTGAAAGCTCATGCTACCAAATAAACCTGTTGGACTTTAACCTGGTGTTGTGAGGCAACTTACTTTATTTGCCTTATCTATTATACTTCTTGCATTGAAACAAATGCACTTCAATCTGCCAGACCCTCTTTGCTTATCAATTACACCCTGCCTACTATTTATCTGAGTTTTATTGGCCCTACTCTCTGGTTTCCCTTCAATTAATTCATCTTTGCTTTGGTTTCCACTTCCCTGCCAAACTAATTTAAATCCTCTTGTGTGACACTAGCAAACTTCCCAGCCAGAATATTTATGCCCTTCCAGTTTAGATGCAACGAGTCCTTCTTGTACAGTCCCACCTACCCCTGAAAAGTCCCAATGGTCCAGATAGCTGAAACTCTCCCTTCTATACCAGCTGTTTAGCTGCATGTTGAGCTGTACTATCTTCCTATTCCTAGCCACACTATCTCATGGTACAGGGAGTAATCCTGAGATTACTAGCCTAGAGATCCTGCTTTTTAACTTCCTACTTAACTCCCTAAACTGCTGCTGCGGGACCTCATCATTCTTCCTAACTACATCATTAGTACCAATTGTACTACAATCTCTGGTTGTTCACTCTCTCCTTTCTGCCCGTTCAGAGATATCCTAGGAGCAGAAAAGCTGGGAAAACATTGGAAACACTGAGATGTTTCAAGAACAGGAAAGCAGATCTGAGGTTTTATAAATAGAAGCGAAAGCAAAGAAGTGATGTTAAACTTTTACAAAATTAAATGAGTATAGCTTCCTATACACTGTTAGGTGTGGGCAAGATAGAGAGTGAGGTTTCCTCTACAATAGGTATATCGAAACCATACAGGTGGGCATCGTGGGGTCTCAGACATTGCACATAAAGCTTAAATTTTAAAACAGTTCCTGGGGAACTCCAGTAGAAACCTTCTTCCAGCACATCAAATGTCCATTAATTCTAACTTCCTTTTACTGATGTTAAACTGTTAAAATAAGTTTAAAGTTTATTTACTAGTGTCACAGTAGGCTTACACTAACAATGCAATGAAGTTACTGTGAAAATACCCTAGTTACCATATCCAACGCCTGCTCAGGTACACTGAGGGAGAATTTAGCACAATCAATACACCTAACTAGCACGTCTTTCAAACTGCAGGAGGAAACTGGAAGAAACCCATGCACACACAGAGAGAACATGTGGACTTTGCACAGACAGTGACCCAAGCCGGGAATCGAATCCAGGTGCTGTGAGGCAGCTGTGCTGACCACAGTGTCACTGTGCCACCCATACAATGAGGTAAAGTTGCCATAGTCCAGTTGACCATAGGCTTTTAACCTGAGGATCACTACACCTCAGTCGAGGGGCAAGGTTCAGGATATGAAACCTTCATAGATAACGTCAGCCGGTGCGGGATTTGAACCTGTTTCGCTGTGCATCACAAACCAGCTATCCAGCCAACTGACCAAAACTGATCTCTGCTAGACTGTTTAGGATGCTCTATTTCAGGAACGATACGCACACTATCGAGAGAATATAAAATAGATTTATCAGAACACTGCCAAGCATGAGGTGGGCTTGAGAGAGAAGAAACTGGGCTACTTTTCAGCAGAATAGAGAGAATAAAGTAGAGAGAGGATGAAAGTGGGCTTAAACAGGGTAAATATGAAACTAATGACATAAATGTAACATCATCGCCAAGCGAATACAAGGAGAGGTTGATTTTTTAAAATATATTTGTTAGAATGGGCACTGTCCCTAACAGATGATGTGGAGATGCTGACCTTGGACTGGGGTGGGAACAGTAAAAAGTCTCACAACACCAGGTTAAAATCCAACAGGTTTATTTGGAATCTGATGAAGATCTGATGAAGGGACAGTGCTCCGGAAGCTCATGATTCCAAATAAACCTGTTGGACTTTAACCTGGTGTTGTGAAACTTCTTATAGTGCCCCTAATAGAAGCAGGGAGGGGACACAAGTTCATAATTGTTTTTAATAGGGAAGTGGATGGGTATTTGGAAAGTAAAGCAATGGGAATGGGGACAGGCCATGAGGACACTAATACAATGTGCATACTGTCCCATTAATATTTCTCAATACAGTATGCATTCGAACTCAAAACCTTGTGACTTTGGTGAAGGGACATCTACCTCTGAGGACTTATTACACTCTCAGACGATTAAGGCGTGCAATTTAATTGTGCTACTGACACAACCACGCTTGATGAAAATGCTAAGGCAATGGAAGAATGTCCATGCATTAAGGTTGGAGAAACTGTTTACATTTGGGTTGAAGTTGTTGAATTGATTCATACACTTTTCACCAAGGGATTGGCTGTGGAAGGAACAAGTGTCAAAACAAGCCAAGATAGTATCAATGAGAAGGAATACAGGCTCTCTTGATCCAATTCCAGCTTTGGGTCTCTGTGGAGTTTGCACATTCTCGCCGTGTCTGTGTGGGTACCCTCCAGATGCTCCGGTTTCCTCCCACACTTCAAAATGTGCTGGATTAGGTGCATTAGCCATGTTAAAGTGCCCTTTAGTGTCCCAAAAGGTGTAGGTCAGGGGGATGAGTGGGATAAATATATGGGGCTACGGGGATAAGGCTTGCATAAGATGCTCTTTGAAGAGTCGATGCAGACTGGTAAATGGAAAGACACATGCATATGTGTAAACGCTGGAATTTTGGAACAATGAAGAGATGGACATAGATAATCCAGACTGAAGGATTTGTTGATGTCCAGTAAAGTTCATGAGCAAGTCTACATTGTATTAAAGTTATAGCTTAAAACAATTTTGGGGGGTTGGGAGTAAATGACAAATACATTTGTTTGGCTTTTAGTCATAAAGTTAAGGGAGAAATAAAGTCCAGAGGTGGTGCCAGGCCTGCCGGGGTATTTCAAATATCCAGCGTCTGCAGCATTTGACATTATTGGTTAAACTGGGCCATGCTCTTTCGCAGGGAGTTAACTGTAGAAGGAAGGAATGAAGAATATTTGTGTAGCGTCTTCCACTACTGCAGGATGTACTTCTGAGGATGGTTGGATAGGAGGTCGGGAAGATTACTTGAAATATTTCACCTTGTTTCACAAAACATTTGACTTATTGGAGCACAACTTGGGAAGAGAGCTCAGAATAGTCAAATGGAACAAGAAGCCAAAGTCTGGACACTCCAACAACAGATGACAACTGCTGCCCACCCAGGCCGAGACAAAATGGCAGCTCAGGAATATCCAGCATTCTTGTTTTTGAAAGGGCTAGGCACATCCGATGGAATTAAATTTAGATCCATACAAACATTAGAAGGCTCACTTCATGATCTTGTATTTGATTCTAGATGTCTTCACCCTTTGACCTTTATGTCTATTACTACGTTTCTTGTGATTGGACAGGTGAGGCAAAAGTGTCAGCCTGGTTAAGCCAATCCTGGGCAGACATGAACTTGGCCAATACGGCCTCAGTCAGGGACCACAATAGAGACATAGAGATCTTAGTTATTTTCAAAAGGATCTCTCTGTAATGACTTTAATCAGGCAATTGAGGTGGGCCTGTCGGAATATGAACTCCCTGATTAAGGGACAAATTGATAGGCCAATCAGGGAGCCTTTTACTTTGAACTTACCCAGGCGTGTCAGTTCCTCTGGGACTCCAAGCAGACTGAAAACACTCTGTACGCTATTGTCAGACTCGTAAATAAAGGGACTTCTGCCTCCGAGGACTTATTACACTCTCAGACGATTAAGGCGTGCGATTTAATTGATCCATTGATTAAATACATTGAAGAATGATTCAGGCTCTGAGTCAAGTTCACTGCAGGGAGGAGCTTAACTGGGGAGGATTAAAGAGAACTTAATGACAGTGATCAACTCCTCTTTGAGCTAACTCAGATCACGTTTTGGTGCCATCCTTAACCAGGTTCCGTTCAAATCCTTGGACTGTGCTGGATGAACTGAACTCAACCAAGGGGAGCTTTGGAGTTGGATGGAGGAGGAGAAACAGCCAAGGTTCTGCTCCTGATCACTTCCCCCAAGGAGTGCGTGCGGGCGAGAGAGTGAGAGATGAGGACAGAATTCAGTTTTGCCGTGATGTGACTAACACTTGAGGGTGGATTTTGATTCTTGAGGAAGCCAATGGTCTTCTGGCCCACAACAGGCCTTGGCTGATTTTCCAGCCTGATTTACTCCCCATCAGCCAGCTGCCACCCCCACCCCAATGAGGCAGAAAGAGGGAGTTAGCCAGCTCTGGACAATGTCAGAAATAATGAGATCCAGAAACTGCCCAACCGCACCGAGGAAGGGCTGAGAATTCTGAGGATCTCAGGCCAGCAGAATCCCATGCTCCTGATCATCCTGATCCCGTGTGAATTGATTTACCTCGGGGGCACATCCACCCAGCAGAGTTAACCACCTTACTCACTCAACCATCGCAACACCATCAAATATCTACGGATCTCACAGGACCCCAATTCAAAGAGGATGCCACCCAAGACGGGCAAACACTTCAGGCACCTGAAAGAAAGGACCCAGTTATGATGGTGGCAGATGAGATTGGAGCGGGATCAGGGTGGATGTGCCCCACTCCCATTCATGCCAGGCAACGATGGGTTAAAATATCCTTTCACTCTCTCTACCTTGAAGAAAGGTAGCTTGGAGGTGGGGCTGTGGGTAGGGCGGGCAGGGGGGTGGTATGTGAAGGACTGCTTGTACTGACAAGGTAATCACAGATCATTGGGCAATCTTGACATCAGACAGGAAGCAGTTACTGTCAGACGCTGGCTGTGCAACACAAACTCTCTTTATAGAGAGGTGAGGCTACCTGTCAAACCCTGGCCATATAACACAAGCTCTTTATATGGGAGTGAAGCTACCTGTCAGATCTTGTCTCTGCGGTGTATACACTAATCTTCCTAAATCTCGGCTTCTACTGCTCACTTCAGATTTGGTTAGTTTTTTCTCAGTGAGTGAGTGAGTGAGTGAATGAATTGTTACCTGAGCTGCACGAAGCACAAATTGAAGGAAATTCTCTGCGTCCCTTCCCTGCGTTCAGTTCCCATCGAATCTCCTGGTGCCCCTATCTATATGTCGGAGCTGAAAATTGGCTGAATGAGTTTGTGGTGATTGTTCCTTTAAGGACAAAACCATGTGATCCTTCCCCTGCTGTGTTGCTCTTAAAGGGACAATCCACCACGGAGCCCCTCACTGGCAGGGCTTTCACTCGTGCCTCCTGATCTCCTCCCTGGCTGATTAACGATTGAAGCCGAAATAAGGCTACATTTTCCACAAAGTGCATCAAAACTCTGAGACGATCCCCAAACCCCAAGTAACTGCAGCAATCTCAGATTACCAGGTCGGCTGATGCGGCACAGTGAGGCAGTGGTTAACACTTCTGCCTCACAGCGCCAAGGGACCCAGGTTCGATTTCCATCTTGGGTCACTGTGTGTGTGTGGAGACTGCACATTCTCCCCATGTCTGCGTGGGTTTCCTCCGGGCACTCCAGTTTCCTCCCACAGTCTGAAAGACCCGCTGGTTAGGTGTGTCGGCCGTGCTAAAATTCTTCATCGTCGGTGTACCCAAACAGGCGCCAGACTGCGCGATTTTCACAGTAACTTCATTGCGGTGTTAATGTGAGCCTACTAATAAATAAACTTAGACTAAAACTGATGAACAGCTCGATAGCCATGAGACTACACAACCAAATAACAGCCAAAGGAGCGACCCTCGCGATCCTGACTAGTTCGCTGCCCATTCCCGCGTGCGAGTGGTTTGCCTGTGGGACACGAGCCTGTGAGTTGGAATGCACGTCCCTTCCTCGCAGCACAGCGCAATTAATAAAATCCAGCAATTTCTCACCTCTCAAACGTTGGCGTTTCCTCCCTTGCCTGATTTTCCTGTGCTCTAAGTCCATTTCATAACCTATGCCCGGGAGGGGGTTCAATGCCGAGCTAACCCCTCAGCAGTCTGCTCCCTAGAAGTCCCCATTCGACACTGTGGCTTTAACACTCTCCTGACAACCGGCGAGACTGAAGTCCAAAACAAACAGCTTGGCCGCTTCTCGGCAGACACGCTGACATTCCTTATCTGCAGAGTAACAAGATCTGTGTTCTCAGCACCTGGCGCCCGACTGCAGAAGGAGGTCCACTCTACCTAAGGCAGTCCCCCAGCTCTGCTGCTGCTCGCTCTTTGGGTTCCGCGCAAGGCGACAGATCTGGTCAGGGTGCTGTGCTGACTTGCCTGGTAACCTCCCACTGAAGTGTTCCAAACAGGTTCTACTGGTGTGGAGCCCTGTACAGCAGTATGAGAGGGAGAGAAGAGAGAGAGAGGTGCTGTTAGCTTCTCAAAGTCACATTCAGTACTAATTAAAAGGCAATTCCTGCATGGCACTATGCAAATAAGGCGCTTGAACTTGTCCAAATATCACTAAACATAAAAGCTTGGCCCTGTGCCTCTGATCGATATGACTGGGGATCTCAGCTCGGCTGACAAATCAGTCCATTGAATAATTTACAGACTAAACATGCCTTCACTTCACGCCCACTCTATCTGGTTGCCATTTGGAATTCTCCAGTTTATACTGTCAGGTTTTCTCAAACCGTTCTGCATGCCACCATGCCTCCAGCCAGGTCTGTTAATTCTAATTTCCTGTCACAAACAGAATTTGTAGCTTAATCAATGCACAGGGCCCAAACTTCAATCTGGAGAAATATCAAATCCTTCCTAGAACAGACTTAGTAGCAGGAGTGGCCAGCACTGGGAAATGGTGTGATATAGACATCACAGAAGTTGCACACGAGGTGAAAGATTGTCCCTTTCTGCGGTTTAAAGGAAAGATTTGCATTCAAAGGACTTCAGAGATTGCGAATAATCTTGTGCGTGTTAATTCAACACTAATGCAGCCACCACGTTGTGCTAAGTGACATCCCACAATTCCTTTGATAATAACTCCAATATAATAATTCCAGGACTTTATTGCACAAAATAAATTAAAGTAAAACCACAAGCCTGTAGTGAACACAAACAGGTCCCAACTAAGACAATTCAATAATAGACCCACTCAGGGGTCTGCTTTATACAGGGCTCAGTATTCAAGATCCATCCAATTAGTTAATTACCAATCCTCAGGGAGCTCATATTCTACGAGTCCTACAGGGAGGTCTGTCAGTGTTTCCCTGTGCCAGTCCTGGGGGGTGGGTTATCACAACCAATTAGATTACATTTGAAGATTTACTTCAACAAGGATGCTGATACTCTCCGCTCTTTTTCACATTGTGCCATGGGATCTTTAACATTTCAGATCAAGCAGCAAGAGTTTCAGAAAGCATTCTGCCAACTGTCCTTGATGGTCTGATCAAGGAACCACCTGACAGAATCCACCATCTCCTTTTTTGGGGTGGCACGGTGGCACAGTGATTAGCAGAGCTGCCTCACAATGTCAGGGACCCAAGATCAATTCCTGGCATAGGTCACTGTCTGTGGGAGTTTGCACATTCTCCCCATGTCTGCATGGGCTTCCTCCAGGTGTTCTAGTTTCCTCACACAGTCCGAAAGATGTGCTGGTTAAGTATATTAGCCATGCCAAATTCTCCCTCAATGTACCAAACAGATGCCAGAATGTGACAACTAGGGGATTTTCACACTAACTTCATAGCAGTGTTAATGTTAGCCTATTTTTCACGAATGAATAAATAAACCTTTAAACTTTCTTCCCAATAGGGTCTCGAAGACATTATGGCTTTGAGGTTAAAGGTGCTTCTTTACTTAAATTTTTCCACAAGGGCCAGGTGGTACAGTATGGTCCAGTTACTTGGAGCGTTTAGATTTATCAGATTTATCAGAGAACCAGAATACTATTGTACTTTGTCAGACAGCTGCTTTGAAATGGTCTTTCAGATATTTTACAAATGTAACATTGCAGGAGTTTCAATTTCACATCTCATCCAAAGAGCTGTGCCAGTGACAATGCAGCAATCCATATCCATACCGGTCCAGCCCAGGCAATTTAGAAGCACAGAGCCTTATTAATTGAGTTAGAACACAACAGTGGTAAGTGGCACTGTTCTGAGGGTGTGAATTTTGTTTAACCCTGCCCCACAACAGCAAGCAGCAGCAGGAGCTAGCTGAGGGCCAATTTGCACAAGTTTGATCTTAGCCGTTGCACTGAAATTCTTCAAGTAATTGTGCTTGGCTATCAAGATGTAACTTGGAGATTTTCCAGAGCCTAATTAATGGAAATTTTAGCAATCCAGATCTAGCAAACAATTGGTGACTGTTTCAGTCTCTTCGTAGAGCCATAGAGGTTAAGAGCATGGAAACAGGCCCTTCAGCCCAACTTGTCCAGGCCTCCTCTTTGTTTTAACTACTAAGCTAGTCCCAATTGCCTGAGTTTGGCTCATATTCCCCTGTACCCATCCTACCCATATCACTGTCTAAATGCTTTTTAAAAGACAAAATTGTACCTATGTCTACTACTATCTCTGGCAACTTGTTCCAGATACTTACCATCCTTTGTGTGAAAAAATCGCCTCTCAAGACCTTTTATCTCTCCCCTCACACCTTAAATCCACTTGTTTTAGACTCCCCTACCTTGCCTCCTGGCAATTAAAAGACGATTGACAGAAATGTCTGTGGCAGGGGAATAGTTGGGTAGTGCCATTTCTATTGGTGAGACAAGAGATATGTCGAAATTTTTTGTCATGGACTGATCAGGACAAATGCAAGAATACCAAATTTCAAGTGAACACAACCATTTATATATATTACGCATGAGATCGCGTTACAGAAAATGACTGGAATTTTACTGTCCCGCCCATTATGGAATTGTCCACTGACCATGGGCATGATTTTATGGATTTGGGATAATCAAAATTCCGCCCAGAAGTGCATAAATGAGAGAGTGGGAATCGGAGGTAGAGTGAAGCAGTATTAGAATGTGAGTGAGGGCACACGGATGAATGTTTGAGAGAGTGTGAGACAACGTGTATGTGTGAACAGGGGAGAGACAGTTGTGCACGCAGGGAATTTCCATGGGTGTGGCACATATCAGAATGAAACAGAGTGAAGCGAATGAATGAGAAATTGGGCGAGAGAATACAAAATACAACAGGACATCTAACGGCAATTTCTATATCATAATTTTATTCAGTTTCACAATGACTTTAGGTGCCAACTAAAGTAACAATGCACAGCACAGGACGGATGGTGGCACAGTGGGTAGCACTGCTGCCTCACAGCGCCAGGGACCCAGGTTTGATTCCTGGCTTGGGTCACTCTGTGGAGTTTGCACATTCTCCTCATGTCTGCGTGGGATTCCTCCCATAGTCTGAAAGAGGTTAGGTACATTGACCTGAACAGGCTCCGGAGTGTGGTGACAAGGGGAATTTCACAGTAACCTCATTGCAATAAGCCTTACTTGTGACTATTAAATAAACTGTAAACACTATACAATTGTTGAATTCACATGGAAATAGATAGTCTGAGGATGTGCAGAGGGCATCTACCTGAGGAGGAGGCTCAATGAGTCAATCATGAGTTTCCCTCCTTATCTGACTGATATTGCACTGAGTGAGTGAGGGACTTCACACTCTATCTGATCTGTGCTGTTTACATAGTACTGCCATGGAGGTTATTATACCCAATTTTCTCTCAGTCTTGAGTTTAAGGGTGTGAAGTGCGGCTGTGGGTACATCACCACAGTGTTAGGCAACAGGCCCTGTTCTCGCAGGTAATTATAATACGTCAACTGGTGCCCCTACCCCCAACCCCATCCCCAGCCCCCCGACCCCCATCTAGTAAACTGCAGGAGATAATTCTCTCTGGTCACCAAAACATTTAAATGGCCATTAATCAGAGAATTGCTAGAGTGCAGAAGGAGTTCATTCAGCTCACTGAGTCTGCCCTGACTGTCTCTGACAGAGTGTAACCCCAAATATTTACCATGTCCAATTTACCCAACTTTTGGGCACTAAGGGGCAATATAGTGTGGCCAACCCATCCAACTATAGTTCTTTGGACACTAAGGGACAATTTACCATGGTCAATCCACCCAACTTACACATCTTTTGGACACTAAGAGGCAATTCAGCATGGCCAGTCCACCCAATCTAAAAAGCTTTGGACACTAAGAAGCAATTTAGCACAGACAATCTACCTAACCTATATTTTCTTGGACGCTAAGGGACAAATTAGCATAGTCAATCCACTCAACTTATACTTCCTTGGACGCTAAGAGACAATTTAGCATGGCCAATCTACCTAACCTACACTTCCTTGGACACTAAGGAAGAATTTAGTGTGGCCAATCCACCTAACCTACACTTCCTTGGACACTAAGGAAGGATTTAGTGTGGCCAATCCACCTAACTTACACTTCCTTGGACACTAAGGAAGAATTTAGTGTGGCCAATCCACCTAACCTACACTTCCTTGGACACTAAGGAAGAATTTAGTGTGGCCAATCCACCTAACCTACACTTCCTTGGACACTAAGGAAGAATTTAGTGTGGCCAATCCACCTAACCTACACAACTTGGGAGTACTGAAATTGGAAAAGTAATGGAACCAATAAACATATGTAAACACCGGATATATGAGACAGGATAATTTTAATGGAAGGTTTCATTGCGTAAATGTGGATTTAATAAAACATCATTGACTCTAACCCATTGACTGGTTAGAAAGCAGACTTGTGAAAGTAAGCACCTGAATTTGTTCCAATTCCCAGGAGTTGATACCAAATAGTAAAAAGAAGCCTGAACTCCTCACACAGGCCTCAACAGGCTCGCAGCAGATTAGTTTCTGTTACCTGGGTTCCAGACAAACTCTTCACATTGTCACAGAACAAAACAGAAAGAGTCAAGCAGAATTCTGGGATAGGGGCAAGGTGTGCCTGGCTAATTGTGCAAAGTAACTGGAAATGCTCATCCAGTTTCAAGGAAATGTTGATGGGCCATGGCCTGAATTGAGGCAAAGGTCCCACTGAAAGCTTCTTGAAAGAGTCAACACCTTCTGAGTGGCTGCTGATTAAAGTGTTTCTAAGCTACATCATCATTTTAGTTCAGCAATTCATTCCAACTTTTTATGTTTCTTACATTGGGCAGCATGGTGCACAGCGGTTAGCACTCTACCCCACAGTGCAAGGGACCTGGTTTGATTCTCAGCTTGGGTCACTGACTGTGCAGAATCTGCACATTCTCCCCATGTCTGCTTGGGTTTCCTCTGGGTACTCTGGTTTCCTCCCACAGTTCAAAAGATGTGCTGGTTAGGTGAATTGGTCACGCTAAATTTTCCCTCAGTATACCCAAACAGGCATCAAAGTGTGACAACTAGGAGATTTTCACAGTAACTTCATTTGTGTATTAATGTAAGCCTACTAGTGACACCTAGTATGGTTCAAGTTAGAAACTCCAAAATGTCTTATGAAGCCCGCCTGAATCATATGTTTTGCATTTTGAATGTGGCAGGGATAAGTATGAGATGTTTCACTTCAATGTGGTTCAAAAGACCCACTAGGAAGCTTCTTTCAAATACAGGTTATTTAGGAAAATGGTTAACATGTTTAGTGAGAAAATTGGCAAGAACCTTTCTCAATTACAGACAAGAAACTAACAATCACAATAATGTATATATAACCCTCAACCAACTTATATCAGATGTCCCAATCAAAACCAATAACCAATAAACAAAACCCTTTAAACAGATTTATCACTGCAGACACTAAAGCTCACAATCCAGCTGGAATCTAGCTCTCTGGGTTAAACGATGATTGCAAATGATCTTGAAAACTCAGAGCAGTTTGTAGTCAGATCCTCTCCCCAAAACCCATACCACAGATTCTTTACTGCAGCATAGCAACAAGCCTTTCTTCCAGCTAACTAGTAAAAATTTCAAAGCAAAAGAGAGAGAGAGAGAGACTTCTTTTCCAGCTTGCTTCTAAAACTGTCTTTAACACTGCAGCCAAAACAAAACTAAATGGTGAAAATCCTCCGTCACCTGACCTGCCAACTGTTTCTTTGCTCCTCCAGCAATGATATCACTCAAGGCTGTGACAATGATTGAAAAAGCCCTCTTAAAGATACATTAACATTACACACTAATAAAAACTTTAAAGGTATTTTTATAAGAGAAATTTTTGTTGTGATGGACACAGGAAGGTGCACAAATTTAGCTTTGCTGAGTGTACGACGAGGCTGTCCAAAGTTCAGGGTGTTTGTCATCCAAAGCTCTGGGATGCCTCACTCACCTCGACAGTCTCGGAGTAATTTGGTGTTTGTTTTAAAATGCCTATTATTCACGTCCTCAGTGCCTCACTGAGTAAATGCCCATGTTACTAACCATGCAGAACAGGAAGCTCCATGCAGGAAGATTGTTACAATGAGGATTAGTCAGGGTTCCCACTTCTGATTGTTATAAAATATGCATTTGATGGCCTAGTGGTATTATCACCAGATTACTAATCCAGAACCTCAGCTAATGGTCTGGGGATCTGGGTTCGAATCCTGCCACCGTAGCTATGGAATTTGAGTTCAATTTTTAAAAATCTTGCATTAAGAATCTACTGATGACCATGAAACCATTGTTGATTGTCAAAACCATTTGGTTCATTAATATTCCTTAGGGAAGGAAATCTGCCATCCTTACCTGGTCTGGCCTACCTGTACTGTAGAGCCACTGCAATGTGGTTAACTCCAACTGCCCTCCAAGGGCAACTGGGGATGGAAAATAAATGCTGAACAGCCAGCCACGCCCAAATAAAGGGCAGGTATTCAGACCCTCTCATGCCGACACTATAGTTAAAAAAGCCCAACAGCGCCTCTACTTTCTCAGAAGATTGAGGGAATTTGGCATGTCAGCTACAACTCTCACCAACTTTTACAGATGCAGTTAGAAAGCATTCCTTCCGGTTGTATCACAGCTTGGTATGGCTTCTACTCTGCCCAAGACTGCAAGGAACTACAAAGGGTCATGAATGTATCCCAATCCATCATGCAAACCAGCCTCCCATCCATTGACTCTGTCTACACTATCTGCTACCTTGGCAAAGCAGCCAGCATAATTAAGGACCCCATGCACCCCAGGCATTCTCTCTTCCACCTTCTTCCTTCAGGAAAAAGGTACAAAATTCTGAGGTCACATAACAACCGACTCAAGAACAGTTTCTGCTCTGCTGCCGTCAGACTTTTGAATGGACCTACCTTGCATTAAGTTGATCTTTGTCTACACCCTAGCTATGACTCTAAGGCTACATTCTGCTTCCTTCCCTATGAACGGTATGTTTTGTCTGTATACTGCACAAGAAACTATACTTTTCACTGTATGTTAATACACTTGACAATAATAAACCAAATCAAACCAAAAGACCTGGCTCAGGCTCAACTGCATTCCTTGCGCTAAAATATTCACCAGGCAATCACCATGCCGGCTCATGTGAAGTATCCCTAACTTAATGAATTACTTGATGTGAAGTATCCCCTTGTTCAAATACTTCCATCCCTTCTCCCCTTCCCAACTCTCCAATCCTACCAACTTCCCAAAAACTTTGAAAGTACTCTGGATTTTTACACATCTCCCACTCCTACTTTCAGTTCCCTGGGGCCTAAGCTCTAGAATTCCTTATCGATCCTTTCCTTTTAAACCTTCCTCAAAAGCCAAACATTTGATCAAACTTGAACTTCCCCATTTGCTATTATCTCCTTCTTCGGCTTGGTACTATTTCCAAATGAATTCATTCAAGTCAAGATCTTTGAGATGTCTTCCTGCTTTGAGGGTGCTATACCAATGCAAGTTGCCTTTGTTGTTAAGAATGGGAGGGGAGGCCCTGGTGGCACAGTGGTGTAAGAAATCCAACAGGTTTATTTGGTAGTACAAGCCACAAGCTTTCGGAGCATTGCCCCTTTATCAGGTGAGTGGGAGTTCTGATTACAAACAAGGCATATAAAGACACAAACTCAATTTACAAAATAATGGTTGGAATGCGAGTCTTTACAGATAATCAAGTCTTAAAGGTATAGACAATGGGGTAAAAATAATGTTTTATCCATTCAAAATCCAGGGTAACCACGTTGCGACATGAGTCCTTTCAGAGACACAGAGGGGCGCTGGGCCATGACTGGGTGATATACATTTCCTCAATCAAGTGCTAAAGAGGTTTTGAACAAAGAACAAAGAACAAAACAGCACGGGAAACAGGCCCTTCAGCCCAACGAGTCCGCACCGTCATCCCGATGTTCCCACCTCTACCCGCGATCTATGGATTAAAAACCAAATTTGAGACAATTTAGGGAGAATTTGTTTTGCCAATTAGCCTAAGAGAACATCTTTGGGATGTGGGAGGAAACCGGAGCACCCGGAGAAAACCCACGCAAGCACGGGGAGAATGTGCAAACTCCCACAGACACAGGCCCAAATCCATGTATCTTCCCAGAACAGCGATAGTCACTGAGCCCATCAAATGGTCCAGGTCAAGCGTACACTGATGTCATGAAGCACTAGGATACTCTCGAAAAAAATCCAAGAGCAGACCTCTCACGACCCATCGCGTGTATGCCCCTCGTTAGACAACAAGGTGAACCAAAGTACCTGTAGGATAAAAACAAGTACATCAATATCATCGTCTATTTACACACTTCCTAGGGACTCCCAAGGCTCATGATCCCTATTTTAAATCAGTTTTCTATGCCCCTCCATTCCGCTCTGTGAGTTCTAAGTATTTCACTTTGTTACTCTCTAGCTAAGTATCTCTAATGAATGCATCATAAGACCATGATAGGAGTACGAGCAGCACGGTAGCACAGTTGTTGGCACTGCTGTTTCACAGCTCCAGTGACCCGGGTTCGATTCCAGCTTGGTCACTGTCTGTGTGGAGTTTGCACGTTTTCCTTATGTCTGAGTGGGTTTCCTCTGAGTGCTTCAATTTCCTCTCACAATCCAAAGATGTGCAGGTTAGGGGTTGATTAGGTTGGTAAACTTTCCCCTGAGTATCCTGAGATGTGTAGGTTAGAGGGATTAGCGAGTAAAATATGTGGGGTAGACTCTGGGTGAGATTGTGGTTGGTGCAGACTTGATGGGCTGAATGGCCTCTTTCTGCACTGTAGTGTGCTATGATTCTGATTCTATGAACACCAAACACTTACTTATCACAGTTAGTGTAGGAACTCCCACCTGTGGTAGTTTTGTTTTACATATAGAACACCTACAGTGCAGAAGGAGGCCATTTGGCCCATCAAGCCTGCACCAACAACAATCCTACCCAGGCTCTATCCCTGTATCCTCAGATATTTACACTGCTAATCCCCCTGACACTAAGGGGCAATTTAGTATGACCAATCAAACTAACCTGCACATCTTTGGACTGTGAGAGGAAACCCATACAGACAAGGTGGGAATGCATAAATTCCACACAGGCAGTCATCCAAGGCTGGGATTGAACCGGAGACCCTGGCGCTGCGAGGCAGCAGTGCTAACCACTGCGTCACCATGCTCACAAGGTAACAGTTGTCCTCCCAAATACAGTTAACAATAAAAAGAACACGGTTTAAATAAAAAGTTAATTTTCAACGTTCTTATTGACTTTGTGACTGTAAATTAACTCTGGCATGACTCACACCATTGTATAATTGCCAAAACTGAGTGGCATCAATGAGAAGTTACTGAGCTGCAACACCCGACCACTGTATTGGTGAAGGTGATGGCAGTGCAAAGCTGGACAGCTGTTTCCTCTGGTCTGTAGCAAACAGGGTGAGGCCCATTGTATAGTGAAAATATCTAATTTCATGATTCATACTTTTTAGAAGCATCACTTTTAATTGCAGGATTGAAATTTTTCAACCTAAGGTGAAAAAGATTAAGTTTGAAAAGCTGGTAAACAGTCCCAAGATAATTGCCGCTCACGGGATGTTCCCATATACTTAAAGCGCTGGAGTTTAAGGTGCGAAAATAAAAATACAACGGGTGGTCTTTCCTGAGCTTCACA
This sequence comes from Sphyrna mokarran, assembly GCA_024679065.1. Taxonomy (NCBI): domain Eukaryota; kingdom Metazoa; phylum Chordata; class Chondrichthyes; order Carcharhiniformes; family Carcharhinidae; genus Sphyrna; species Sphyrna mokarran. Next base: position 22,359,196 of record JAGIQG010000028.1, on the reverse strand, counting down.
AAGGAGACAGTCAGTCTGGCAGCATTGCAGTTGTCCCCATTAGAGATATTCATGGCACTTCCCTCAGATGAAAGAAAGACTCAGGTGAACAAGAGGTCTTAAGGGTGGCACAATGGCGCAATGGTTAGCGCTGTTGCCAGGGACCTGGGTTCAGTTTCTAGCTCAGATCACTGTCTGTGTGGGGTCTGCACATTCTCCCTGTGTCTGTGTGGGTTTCCTCTGCGTTCCTCCCATAGTCCAAAGATATGCAGGTTAGGTGAATCGGCCATGCTAAATTAACCCTTAGTGTCAGGGGCCAGCTAGGGTAAATGCATGGGGTTATTAGATAGGGCTTGGGTAGGATTGTGGTCTGTGCCGGGCCAAGTGGCCTCGTTTTGCACTCCAGGGAATTCTAAGAATCTGTTTGCTTTTCAGATCAAAGCACAGTTTTGGGAATTGGGGGTGACTGGATCTCTTCATAGGACATCCCACATTGCAGTGGGATAGGTGGCTTTCTTTTTGGCCAAATCAAATAAATTAAACCAAACAAGTTCAGGGACAAAGCAAGAAGGGGGCAGGTCCTAAAAAAAGAGAATGTCCCAAATCAGAAAACAAAGCATAAAGGAAACTTCAAATACCAGACCAAAATGAGATTAAAGGGAGTCAATAATATACCCCAGCCCCTGTGGTGCCCAGCGGGCATGGAAAGCCTCAATGGTGCCCATGAACCTCACATGCTCCTTCTCCAGGGACACCTGGCTGTGAATATAGCCATGGCAGAGGGGCAGACAGTCAGATCAGATGATCCCCTCGGTTGCCTGCTGCCTGGATCGGTTTGTGGCAAGTTTGACAAATATAATAAGAAGTCTCACAACATCAGGTTCAAGTCCGACTAGTTTATTTAATAGTAAACCCACAAGCTTTCGGAAACGGTGTTTCTTCGTCAGGAAACTTCCACACATCTGATGAAGGAATACTATTTCCGAAAGCTCTGTACTCCCTCTATGTCAAGGACACCACAACTGCCTACAATACTCCAGATGTGGCCTCACCAACACCCTATACAATTGCAGCAAAACATCCCTGTCCTTATACTCAAATCCTCTCACTATGAAGCCCAACATACCATTTGCCTTCTTTACTACCTACTGTACGTGTGAGCTTACTTTTAGCCACTAATGCACGAGGACTCCAAGGTCTCACTGAGTATCCACTTCTCTCATTCAAGTAATAATCTATCTTCCTATCATTGCGACCAAGTGAACAATCTCACATGTATCTACAGTATGCTGCATTTCCTATGCACATGCCCACACATTCCGATGATTGTATATTGTCAGTGAGCCACAGATTAGCAAAATGAAAAACAAACCTAGCACTAAATAGGCTTTAGTTCTAGAGGGGCAGAATTAGAAGGTAGAGAGATTATGGTAAACCTGTATCGATCCTTGATAAAACCACACTTTCATGTAGAACTGTGTGTAGTTCTGGTTACCATATTATAAAAGGGATATAGGGGCAAGGGTGGACAAGCTGCAGCCCAGGTGTCATATGCGACTGGGTTCTGGCTAAGATCAGGCATCAGATCAAGCTCAAGATGAGATGCAATGCATTTACTGGTCAGCTCGGATCTTGTCTGTCTCTATCGTGGGGACCATGAATTGGATTCAACTGGATTTTCAATTTGGTTTTTGGAACAAGCAAGGAATGGATTCAAGCTTTCCCAATTCACTCTGAGCATTGGCTTCGGAACTTTAAGAAATGGAGTAAAAAAGTATTTAAAATTTTCTTTAAAAGTGTTGCTGACCATTGTTGACACAATGTGCTACATTCACTGATTTTCATCTGTGTGGTTTTTTTTCTACAGTTGTGATCGAAGTGATTTGCACGAAACACAAGGGCAAGTGAAGTGAGGTGTGTGCAGATTGCTGACAACATTGACTGTGAGAGCCATCACTCCCTTCTGAGTCCTAAGTGTAAATATTTCTTTTGTTTTTATCATTTGAAATTGATGATATTCTATTAATATATAAACGAGTAAGCATTTTCTATAACTCATTATGAAATATTTGGCATGTGTTTAATCTTATTCATGAACAAGCCCAATTTTTATCTTGTGGCCCATTGAGATGGAGGAGGGTCACTCATGCGACCCACTAGCCTAAGCTGTCTATCAGTGATATTTTTTATTTATTCGTGGGACATGGGCATTGCTGGTCAGCATTTATTGCGCATCCCCCATTTCCTTTGGAGGGAACCATATTGCTGTGGCTCTGGAGTCACCTGTCAGCCAGACAGATTTCCTTCCCTAAAGGACATTAGTGAAAAAATGGGTTTTTCCGACAATGATTTCCCCATCATCAATAGATTCTTAATTCCAGATATTTTTTAATGAATTCAAATTCTGCTGTGGATTCGAACCTGGGTCCCCAGGATGAGTTTCTGGATTAACAGTCTAGTGATAATACCACTATGCCATTGCTTTCCCCTTTAGGGGCACTCGAGAGGGTGTAGCAAAGAGAAGGATGATATTAGAGATATGTTGCTATCCATATCAGCAAAGAATCGACAAGCTGAGAATCTTCAGTAGAATTATAGAAATCTTATTGCACAGAAGGACGCCATTTGGCCCATTGGGTCTGCACCAACTTTCTGAAAGACGATCCTTCCCCAGCACCACTCCTGATCCTATTCCATGCATTTACTCTGCTAATTCCCCTAACCTACACATTGTGGGATAGACAGTGACGCAAGCTGGGAATTGAACCCAGGTCCCTGGCACTGTGAGGCAGCAATGTTAACCACTGTGCCACCATGCCGCACCCAACAGTCTTTAACATTGTAGAATGGATACAAAGAGAATGTTTCCTAGAAGGAGGCCATTTGGCCCATCATGTCTGCACCAACCATAATCCCACTCAGGCCCTATTCACATAACCCCATGCATTTACCCTAGCTAGTCCCCTGACACTAAGGGGCAATTTAGCACGGCCAATCCACCTAACCCACACATCTTTGGACTGTGGGAGGAAACCAGAGCACCCAGAGGAAACTCACACAGACATGAGAAGAATGTGCAAATTCCAGGCAGACAATGACCCGAGGCCAGGAATCGAACCCAGGTCCTTGACACTGTGAGGTAGCAGTACTCCAAGAACACTCTTAATCACAAGTTGGGCACGCCCACCCTGAGTCGACCATCACCCACCGATTCCTGTACGAGTCACTGCATTACAATCAATCCAGAGAAAGTAAGCTGATTCTATTTATATTCTTAACTCACATCCATTGAAGCCTATTCTGGACACCCCCCATGCCCCCTCCAAGCCCCACCCCACGTTCCCCCACTCCCCCAGTCTCACTAGTGAATGGTTGACGCTGTTTAGACGTGTATAGTTGGGAATCACTCCAAATGATAGGAAATCCAACAAGCTATTGCTGGAGAGAAGCCTGACCTTCAACACTCCCTTCCGGTCTAGGATAGAGTGAGCTTGTGCAGACCTGCCTGAAATGCAGGCTGTAATACTGACAGCTGCACCACCACACCTGACACAACACATTCCTGGCAGAATTCACCACTCCTCCTCCATCCCCCACTGAGCGCTTCATAAAACTCCTCTGCTTCTGGGGCTGGCTGACAGCGAAAACCTTATTCAAAGCAAGTACAATTATTTCATATGATTTGATTTGATTTATTATATGTATTGGGATACAGTGAAAAGTATTGTTTCTTGCACATTACACAGACAAAAATACGCCATTCATAGAGTACATAGGGGAGAAGGAAAGGAGAGAGTGCTTAATAATCACAGCGAGATTATTAGGGAAAGATCGATTTAATATATGGCAGGTCCATTCAAGGTCTGGAGGTACGGGGAAGAAGCTGTTTAAAAGCAAATTACTGCGGATGATGGAATCCGAAACCAACCAAAAGAGAAAATGATGGAAATCCTCAGCAGGTCTGCCAGCATCTGACAACCCTTATCTCTCCTGTTGTGGGCCTACCCAACCACCACCATGACCCCCTTCCCTTAGCTAGGATACATAAGATGGCATTCAGATTCCATTTTGTGACAAATCAGGATAAGGTTAAGGATCCTACAGCTTAAAACTGATATCCACAGAGTGTCCTGCCTGAACATTATGGAGTCTGAGTCTGAGCCCACCAGTTTAAAGACATTAGCACATACACACAGAGGCAGCAACAAGACAATCACAGAACGAGATCCTGATAACTGCCAGAAATCAGGCAGCAATCAGGAATAGTAAGGAACAAGGGATCATCCATCAAGGCATCCCACTGATTTCATGAATTGATTTGATTTGATTTGATTTATTATTGTCACATGTATTAACATACAGTGAAAAATATTGTTTCTTGCGTGCTTTACAAAGCATACCATTCATTGAGAAAGAAACAACAGAGTGCAGAATGTAGTGTTACAGTTATAGCTAGGGCATAGAGAAAGATCAACTTAATGCAAGTAGGTCCACTTAAAAGGGAAAAAGCTGTTCTTGAGTCAGATGGTATGTGGTCTCAGATTTTTGAGTCTTTTTCCCGACAGGAGAAGGCGGAAGAGAGAATGTCTGGGGTCCTTAATTATGGTGGCTGCTTTGATGAGGCAGTGGGAAGTGTAGACAGAATCAATGGATGGGAGACTGGTTTGCGTGATGGATTGAGCTACATTCATGATCTTGGGCAAAGCAGGAGCCATACTGAGCTGTGATACAACCAGAACGAATGCTTTCTACGGTGCATCTGTAAAAGTTGGCGAGAGTCATAGCTGACATGCCAACTTCCTTCGTCTTCTGAGAAAATAGAGGCATTGGTGGACTTTCTTAACTATAGTGTCGGCAATAAAGCCAGGACAGGTTGTCGGTGATATGGACACCTAAAATCTTGACGTTCTCGACCCTTTCTATTTCGTCCCCATTGATGTAGACAGGGGTATGTTTTCCTTTATGCTTCCTGAAGTTGATGACAATCTCCTTTGTTTTGTTGACATTGAGGGAGAGATTATTGTTGCCGCACCAATTCACCAGATTCTCTATTTCATTCCTGTACTCTGTCTCGTCACTGTTTGAGATCCGACCCACTACGGTGGTGTCGTCAGCAAGCTTGAAAATCAAAATCAAGCCTCACATTATCGGGTTATTATATTGAAATAGGCTTCAATGTCTTTGCAATTTAAGAAACAATGCAATAGTGATTATCTTTTCTGGGTAACATCCAGCTAGATCATACTATGTGAATGTATCTTCCAACAAAGATAAAAATGTTGAGACCTTTACACAGACTCTTTGAAGAAAGTGCTGGGTTTAGAGCAGAAGTATCTTCTCCACTGATGTTAAATAAAGCTACTTTGAAAGGCAGATCTGGACTCTGAGTGTGGAATGAACATAGAACAGTACAGCACAGTACAGGCCCTTTGGCCTTCGTTGTTGTGCTGAGCTATGTTCAAACTCAAGATCGAGCTATCCCATTCCCTATCATTCTGGTGTGCTCCATGTACCTATCGAATAACCGCTTGAAAGTTCCTAAAGTGATTCCACTATCACAGCAAGCAGCGCATTCCACATCCCAACCCTCTCTCTGAATAAAGAATCTACTTCGGACATCCCTCCTACATCTCCCACCATGAACCTTAAAGTTATGCCCCCTAGTAACAGCTACATCTACCTGAGTGATTTAGGATTTTGTCCGCGCTAACATCTTTAATACTGGAGACCAATCCTGTTCTTTCCACAAACTTCCCATGTTGATCCAGCTGCAAAGTCTCTAACCAAAAGTAAATCATCAACTCCCTTTTGTCTTGAGTCATGATTTTCTTACTGAGAGGCTTATCCAGTCTCCGCCCTCCTGCTTAACGTGGAAATATTATTTTTTTCTGGGACATGGGCGTCGCTGGCTGGCCAGCATTTATTGCCCATCTCTAGTTGCCCTCAGAGGGTAGCTGAGAGTCAACCACATTGCTGTGGCTCTGGAGTCACATGTAGGTCAGACCAGATAAGGACAGCAGATTTCCTTCCCTAAAGGACATTAGTGAACCAGATGGGTTTTTCCGACAATGGCTTCATGGTCATCAGTAGGTTCTTAATTCCAGATATTTTTAATTGAATTCAAATTCCATGATCTACTGTGGCAGGATTCGAACCTGGGTCCCCAGAACATTAGCTGAAGTTTCTGCAATAATGACCGAGCGATAATACCAATAGGCCATTGCCTCCCCATAGTTCTAGTAAAATAGTTCTAGTGAGTCATATCTCTCCTAATAATTGCTGTAGGGAGACGTGAACCCAGAATCTTCTGGCAGAGGCACCAGTGCTAACACCTGAGCCACACCAACACCAAAACTTGCATTCGAGGAATTCTGTTTTCACATTCCCTAGAAGCTAGCTCCTTCAGTTTAAACTCCCATTCCTTTTTTTTCCCTTTCCCTTTCATCTCACACTTCTCTGGATTATCTCATATCCTCCACTCAGCTTGAAGTCTTTAACCATCCTCCTCACTTTTTACCAAAACCTTCACTTTTTGCTGTGCCATCAGCAAATCTCAGTCTCTTGAACTTTACAGCTAAGTCCAAAAGACTGATAAATATTAAGAACAAAAGTGAATCCGGGACTTAGCCAAAGTATACACTATTGCAAACAATTTAAAAACACCCATTTATCCTGATTCGTTGCTTTCTGTTGATCAATAACATTTTTATCCATGTTTTTATGCCGTCTCTTGTATTACATATCTGAATGTTTGCAGTGAGGCCGCCCACCTTAGTCACCTCATTGGACACATTCTGAAAATCCAGTGTGCCACCTTTATTACATCTTTACCTGTCATCAGTTGAATCTGACATTCCATCTATTCTGAAATGTGACTCTCAAACTCCAAAAGTAAACGTACAGGATTGGGGGTGAGACACCAGTGTTACTCCGGTGCCTGATGTAACCAGGTTGGATTAGCGATAACATCTTCAAAGAAATTGTCTGAAGGGCAGCACTGTGGCACAGTGGTTACCACTGCTGCTTCACAGCTCCAGGGACCTGGGTTCAATTCCCGGCTTGGGTCACTATGTGTGTGGAGTTTGCACATTCTCCTTGTGTCTGTGTGGGTTTCCTCTTGGTGCTCCAGTTTCCTCCCATAGTCCAAAGATGTGCGGCTTAGGTGGATCGGGCATGCTAAATTGCCACTTAATATCAGGGGGACTAGCTAATGTAAATGCATGGAGTTATGGGGATAGGGCCTAGATGAGATTGTGGTCAGTATATGCTTGATGAGCCAAATGGCCTCCTTCTACAGTGTAAGGATTCTATATTTCAATACTCCAGTTTCCTTCCACTTTCTAAAGATGTGTGGGTTAGGTTATTGTTAGAAGTCTCACAACACCAAGTTAAACTTCAACAGGTTTACTTGATAGCAAGAGCCACTAGCTTTTACAGCACTACTCCTTCAGCAGATAAGTACAAGATCTGTTCACAAACAGAGCACAGGTTGATTGGCTATGCTTAATTGCCCCTTAGCAGAATAAATATATGGGGTTAGAGGTATAAGGCCTGGCTGGGACTGTTGTCGGTGCAGACTCGATGGGCCAAATGGCCTCCTTTTGCACTGTAGAGATTCCATGATTCTAAAAAAAAGGCAAAAGATAAATATATGTTTCTCAGAACATCTAACTGATACATATTCAGTCAATAAAGAAGGATAATTACAGAATAAAATGTAAGAAACCTTGAAGTACAAAACAGATAACAAATCTCAAATAACTCAAACAAGCACAATTTCAAACAACTCAGTGTGAATCAGTTTATTCAATGAAAATACCCTGGTAAATATACAGGGCAGTCTGCATCTGCAATCTGAAGACTTCAAATTTACAACGAATGCAAACCAGTTTAGCAGAAAGTGTTTATGTGTGGTGCAATTTGTAGCAATTTAAAATGCAAGTTTCAGAACAAAAGACACCAGCCACTGCGGCTACTCTTTCACAGGACAATTTATTCACACATAATTTAAGCAAAAACTTTTGGCCTTAGGCCACCATTCAAATGAATCTGAAGTAATTGGTTGCTTTTTTTCCTTAAAGGATGCATAAAACATGCAAAACAGCCCATTATATATAATAACCCTCGCGCTAGTGTCAGGCTGAACAATGTTGAGGCTGATGGTCAGAACAGAAATGGAGATAAGGCAACGGAAAATGCCAGAGAAACTCAGCAGATCTGACAGCATCTGTGGAGAGAGAATAGAGCCAACGTTTCGAGTCTGGATGACGCTTTGTCAGACTTATTCTCTCTCCACAGATGCTGTCAGATTGTTGAGTTTCTCCAGCACTTTCTGTTTCTGTTTCAGTTTCAGATTTATTTTGCCTTTATAATGGAGATAAGGGGCTTGGCTATATGAAGTTTGAAAATAAAGACTGACAGAATAGATTGGAGGAGGTATTTGCAAACCCTGGATTTACCTCATGGGGGTTGGGGGAATCTGAGCTTGAAAGAAACATGTTTTTCAGTGAAAACAACCTTCGTTTCCACTGATTCAACAATGTTGTTGAAAGGATGAAGTTATTGTGTTAATGCCTTTCTAACAGTAGTCTGTCTTTGGCCTGGTCATTGGCCATGACATTGCTGGGAATGTGAGAGCTACCGATTCAACTAAACTCATACTGCACTCCAGTTCACTAAGGTTACCTCAACTGCTACATTTTCACAGGTTCCACCTTTTAGGTGAGATCCCAACCAAAGTCCTATTTACCAGTGGTTCAGGTGGGTGCAAAGAAGTCCAGGAAATCCTCTTGGTATCCGGGTTCACATTCCTCCTTCAACCCAAACCACCAAAACAGATTAACTGATCATTTCATTTACCATTTTACTTGTTATTTATGAATTCCTACAGCATGCAAATTGGCCTGAAATAGCACTAGTAACTGGATTTCAAAGCAATTAATTGGCTGTGAAGTGCTTTGGGATATCCTGAAAAGGCACTGTGCAAAAGCCTGCACATCCCTAGAACAAGAACTTGCACTTATATAAGCACTATTAACATAATAACAGATCACAAGGTTCTTCACAGGGGCAAACGTCAACCAAAATTTGATGTAGAGCCATGAGATATTTTTAATTGTTCCACTATTGATGGCTGTATCTTCAGCTAACTTGGTTGTAAATTCTTCCCTAGACCTTTCAGTATTCTTCCTCTCTCTCACCCCTCTTTTAAGACACTCCTTAAAACCTACTCCTTTGACCCAAGATTTTGGTCACCAATCACTAATGTTGCCTTATGTGGCTTGGTGTTATATTTTGTTTGGGATATTCCCACGTGGGGTCTTGGACTGTTTTATTACACTAAAGGCACTATATAAATATAAATGGTTTGTGTTACGTATATATTCAAGTATACGTGTATAGGTAGATATATAAATAACTTTGAGTTAGGCTGAAAGATGTGTGGGGACACCATCATCTGGAAGTCCCCCTGCAAGCCACACGCCATCCTGATTAGAAAGATATTGTTACTCCTTCATTGTCGCTGGGTCAAAATCCTGGAACTCCCTCCCTAACATCACTGTGGGTGTACCTACACCACAGGGACTACAGCAGTTCAAGAAGGCAGCTGACCACCACCTTCTCAAGGGGCAAACAGTGATGGGCAATAAATGCTGGCCTGGTAAAGGTAAAGGAACAAAATAAAAGATGGCGCAGTGTTTCTCTGCACAGTAAAGGAAATGGAAGACTTACTGCCGATTGGAAACATGAGAGGAAAGTTGAAATGAGCATTGATTGTAGTAATTTTGAGAAAATAAAAAAAGAGACAAGAAATAGCTGGAGGGTAGAGGTGTGGAAGCCAAACAACAAGTTTTACAGGCATGTTTTAGATTGCACACCATTACCAAGTGTACCTATCTTTAGCAAAAAAAATGCAGCGAGAACCAGGATCAGATTACACAAATCACATTTGGCTTCACATTCTTTATTAAACAACACTTCACATTTTGTGATTGATGCACGGTAATAAGGCAAAGTAGCAGTGATATAAATATATACATTATATATATATATATATATATATTATATATATATATTTGAATAGTTTGGTCTTCCTGTTGTCAAGATTCTGAGGGGGCAGAGCAGTGCTGTTCTCTTGCTTGACTTGTAGATACCAGCCCAGTGAGGCTCAAACATGGCTTACTGCTGAACAGAAAAGCTTCGGCAGTCGGCAGTACTTTCGCTTGCGTTGGTCCACGGTCCAAGAACATGTTTAAGCCTTTCATGTTTGCGTCTGTCTATTATGGAGCAGGCCTGTTGGAGGAGGGAGCTGGAGAGTGGGAGTCTTCTTGTTGTTGAGGTGGAGGTCTCTGCCCTCACTGTGTCATGATGTAGAGATGCCGGCGTTGGACTAGGGTAGTAAGAACTCAGTAAGAATTTAGCAACACCAACTTTAAATCCAACCGATTTATCTGATAGTAAATCTGCAAGCTTTCGACACTCTTGTGCCTTCATCAGGCAAATGCAGTGTTCTGGTAGATCCTCTCCACTTGGATCCGGCAGTATGCGAGACACAGTGAAGACACAGTGTGGCTATTCATCCAACTGTAATTGTTGATGTGGGTTGGGTCTTTAAGGATCTCCATTCTTCCTGCCATTCAATAATGAGGACATGTCTGGTTCTGCTCAGAAATCAAAAGGATGTACTGGCGAATAAGTTGCACATTTGAGGTAATGCTTCAACTGAGTAACAGTTTGGTCAGTTGGAGTCACTATTGGTTGTGGGTGGCATTGCTTACTCATTGAGGATAACACAAAAGGACAGCACAGCAGGCCAGATCTGAACAAGTTCAGGACAGTAAAGAGAGAAAGGACCACTCTATTGGGGGAAATGTAAAACAGACCACACAGCCTGCAGACTAAACGGGAGTATTTGCAATCTTTAAGGGAGGGAAGGGAGGGTTAAACCTGACCATCTTATCCGTCATTAAAATGGAGACGTTGCACAGCCATGCACAGGCAGCTGGTTAGGGTATAACATGCTACACATCTGCAGCAGACACCAAACCAAAAGCATTGACTTGTCTGAACGAATCAACACCATCACCCTGCGACTTTGTTCCCCACATCTTACTGCTGTGGGAATACTTTGGCCGGCTGTTTAACAGGCGATGCAGCCAGTGAATTCTTCCTCCCAGGATGGGGCCATGCTGCTAAAGGCTGCCTTACGGTGCTGTGCTGTACACCACTTCCTGCAGAGATAAGAATCAGTCAAATTAGAATGAGAGCTTGAGAGAACAATCAAATCTGGCAGGAAGTGAGGACGGTTTGTTATTCCTGCTTATCTGTTTTATCCCTATTAATGTTTATCCAATTCTTCCTTTATTGATCCTCAAGCTGTCCTCCTCCATACTCTACCTCTATCTTCCCACTTTCTCAACGTTCAGACTCTTTACACCGTCCCTTATTGAATTTCATTTTATTTAACTCTACATATCCATTAATATATCCTTCCTCCACACAATTCACACAGGCTTTTAAAACCCGAGATTGAGGGTCAACTAATTACTATTTACTGATCAACCCTTTTTCGTTGCTTAGTTTTTTTGTAAGCTTGTAGATGTCCTACATGGTCAACCTTAGCCATCCCGAGATTTCTCAACTTAGAATAGTCAATACACAGAGGTGAAGACAGCCTCCTGCATCATTCATGGCTTCTGCCACAAGCAAAGTGTCTGAATCCTGGACACAAAAAGCCCTGCTTCCAGTTACAGTCATATCATTCCCATTAGTTAAGGCAGCACAGTGGTTAGCACTGCTCTTTCACAGTGCCGGGGACCCAGGTTCAATTCCAGCCTTGGGTCATTGCCTGTGTGGAGTTTGCACATTCTCCCCATGTTTATGTGGGTTTCCTCCAGGTGGTCTGGTTTCCCCCCACAGTCCGAAGATGTGTAGTTAAGCGAATTGACTCTTAGTGTCCCAAGATGTATAAGGTAGGGGGATTAACCATGGTAAACATGTATGATGACAGAGTTAGGAGGAAGGAGGGACTGGGTGAGGTACTCTGTCAGACAGAGATGGTGCAGACTTGATGGATCAAATGGCCTCCTACCACACTGCAGGGATTCTATGAGCTCGATGAGTTATTGGAATTGAATCCAGGTTCAGTGCAGATTTACATTTATAAACTTGGAGTTACATTATGGCCTTAACTGCCAAAAACAGTCACCCATACACTACGTAAGAGTAAAAAATATCTTGTTTTAAATAAGCACCTATAAATGTACATTCACATGTAGGTACAGATCTAAAATTTTGTACATTTCAGAATCATTAGAATAATTCTGGGATTTCCTCTCATTGATAAGAGGCAAGAAAATAAGGCAGAAACTTACTCAGCATTTGAACCTTCACTTTTGATTAATAATGTTTATTTTTGTTTCCAAGTCACAGCCAGCCAGATTGCAGAGCCTGCAGCACTAGCCTGAGCTGACAAATGCAGAGGGCCGAAGAGGCTGGAGGTGGATGGGAGGCAGTGGAATTTGCTTGGCTGTTGGGAGGAACATTGGAGACCAGAGAAAAGATTGAGGTCTGGGGCAGTCATAAATCAGAGACCAGAGGCCTGAGGCTAGAAGGGTTGGGAAGATGTCACTGGGTAGCACGTGGCTGGCACTGCTGCCTCACAGCATCAGGGACCAGGGTTTGATTCCCGGTTTAGGTCACTGTCTGTGCAGTCTGTACATTCTCCCTGTGTCTGTGTGGGTTTCCATCAGTTTCCTCCCACAGTCCGAAAAGCGTGTTAGTTAGATGCACTGGCCATGCTAAATTTTCCCTCAGTGTACCCAATCATGCACCGGAGTGTGGTGATAGGGGATTTTCAGAGTAGCTTCATTGCAGTGTTAATGTAAGCTTACTTGTGACACTAATAAATAAACTTTAAAAACAGTGATAAGCCAGCAGGTAAGGGAAAGACACTTCGCTTTGGATCTCGCATCTCCTCATTACCTAGTCCTCCTGTCCTAGGCCCAGAAACTCAGTCTGCCAGGATTATTCTATCTCAACAGTGGGGGGGGAGGGTTATAATAAAAAGCATGTCGCTGCATTATAATATTAAAATGTGCTACTATCCATAAGTTTGTTGGCTGCCTGCCTCCTTTAAAATTGGATGTGGGCTGTTTGGGGATCAGAATGCAAATTTTGAACATTTGAAGATCCCATCAGCCTACTCTTGGAGGTTAAAACTCCCTCCCTGTGTGAAACTAAAGGCTGACCCTGTCCTCCCCCACCCAAGGGGAGATTTATATTTCACCACTACTTGGTTTACAGCATGATCTGAAGCAGCGAGTCAAAAACTGTCGGATCAACTTATAGCCAGCTCCTGCCCGCAGCCTGCAGGAGACCTCAGTTTCGATGGCCAACACTTCTGGCTGGAAACTCATTATTCCATGGAAACCAGGTCCCTAATCTGATTTGAGGATCTCATTTCAGCAACAAGGCAGTGGGAACAGTGCAATCTTATCATCATTCGCAAGGATTAAAGGGCAGTAAACATCTGCAAGCCTTTGCTGGCCTTACCAGTGAGACTCATCCCACAAAATAATTTTTATAAAACCTACCCCTGGAAGCAGGTGTGGGAATATTCTGATTTTGTTTTGAGCCTTAATGTCTTTCTAAAAGTCTTCAGCCTCTTAAATTATTCCATCTCTTATCCCTCCATCCCCTTCCCTACCCCATGGATCTATCCCTCATTGAGGTAGAAATCCAAGGTGAACTCCAGGATCCACTGGTTCCAAACCCACTTGCTGAGAGGGATACGGAATCCTGGAGGAACCAGATTGCGTCCTGCTGTGTTTATTACAGATACTCGCGCCACAGAAGATGCTGTGGGATCCACTTTTTCATGTTGCTGTATTTCATATCCGATGGTTATTGGATTTTATTACGGTAATTTGTATGAGGTAAACATCCTTACGTGATTGCTTGCTGCCCTGAGCTGACAACACAGCACTAACCCTACTAACCTGTGAGAGTTACATGCTGACTCACCGACAGATAAACGTCCTGGTTATCTGCTAGTGCCTGCTTTGCCAGGTAATGTTCTCGTTTCATTTTCACCTCGAGAGATTCTGGAATATCCGGGACCAACCAGACAATGAGACGAAGAATGAGAAACACCACATGCTGCAGAACAAAAACACAATGACTCAGTGCCATAAAGGGCAACATATAGAGCAGCACAGTGGCAGCATTGCTGCCACACAACGCCAGGGACCCGGGTTCAATTCCAGCCTTAGGTCGCTGTCTGTCTGGAGTTTGCACATTCTCCCAGTGTCTGCATGGGTTTCCTCCCACAGTCCAAAGATGTGCGGTTAGGTTGATTGGCCATGGTAAATTGTCCCTTACTGTCAGAAGGACGAGCAGAGGTTACGGGACAGGGCCTGAGTAGGATTGTGGTTGGTGCAGATTTGATGGGCCTAATGGCTCTTTCTGCAATGCAGGGATTCTGTGATAAACTACACCCAACCTGCGTCAGAAGCAATAGGATCCACTAATCTTAACAGCGACCAGAAAGTACTGTCTAAGAAAAGGAATACCGTCTAAGGGGCAGTACACTATCTATGAGAAACAGCACTGCCTGAGGGAAAGAACACTGTGAAGGAGTAACCTCAGTAAGAAGTCTGACAACATCAGAACTTCTTACTGTGTTTACCCCAGTCCAACGCTGGCATTTCTACATAAGGAGTATCCTAGCAGAAACCTTCGAGGGGAGGGCAGCTGCAGAGTGTCAGCTAAGAAGATCAGCAGCAAATGATCCATACACTAGGGACTTTATCTCAAACAATAATCAGGTTCAAGTTCGTGAGAAACACACTGGACTCTACATCTTTTTATTCATTCATAGGACATGGGTGTCGCTGGCTGGCCAGCATTTATTACCCATCCCTGTTGCCTTCAACGGAGTGGTCTGCTTAACCATTTCAGAGGACAGTTGAGACTCAAACACATGTCGGCCAGATCGGGTAAGGATGGCAGATTTCCTTCCCTAAAGGACATTAGTGAACCAGATGGGTTTTTCCGACAATCGACAATGGTTTCATGGTCATCAGTAATTCTTAATTCCAGAAAGTTTTTGTTGAATTCAAATTCCACCATCTGCCGTGACAGGATTCAAACCCGGGTCCCCAGTACATTAGCTGAGTTTCTGCATTAATGTTCTTGCAATAATATGACCAGGCCAGCGCCTCCCAAATACTAACAACCCTGAGTGCTAACTGAGATCTATAATGTTGAGACGTACCTAAAGGGACCCAACGGGTCCACAAGGCAAAAGGACAAAACGTCAGCTACTGAGTGCAAATAAACGATTCTTTTACCAAAATTACAACTTTGTGCCACTACTTTACCTCAAAGGCAATGATGAATCCAAGTCTTACAGCCAGCAGCTTCCAGTAGAATAGGGTGAGCTGTCCATCTGGGTCACGAAATGCCTTGTATCTGCCATTAGACAGAAGCAATTACAACATAAAAACAGATTTATTGACCCAAGCTGTTCATTGTCCTTATACTCCACACAGATAGAATCTTAATCCCCCTGTTCCTTAACCTCCCTTTCCTTCAATCTCCCACCTAACTTATTCCTGAATGTTAACATGTAGTAGGATTTTCCATTCTCCCTAAGGCAAGTGTTGCAGGGGCAGACACGGCGCACCATTGGTCAGCAGTGGGATCTTCTGTTTCTGCCATTGTCAACAGAGTTTCCTGTTAGAATTATAGAATCCCTGCAGTGCAAGAGGCCTTTTGGCCTACCGGGTCTGCACGAACACAATCTCACCAGGCCCTATCCCCAGAACCCCAAGTATTTACCTTAACTAGTCCCCCCGGCATTAAGAGATAATTTAGCATAGCCAATTCACCTAACCTACATATCAGCACAGTAATACAATGGTTAACACTGTTGCCTGACAACCCTAAGACCCTGAGTTCAATTCCCAGCTTGGGTCACTGTCTATGTGGAGTTTGCACATTCTCCCCATGTCTGTATGGGTTTTCTCCAGGGGCTCTGGTTTTCTCCGCAATCCAAAGATATGTGGGTTAGATTTATTGGCCATGTTAAATTGACCATTAGTGTCTGGGGGATTAGTGAGATAAATAAATGGAGTCATGGGAATAGGTCCTGGCTGGGGTTGTGGTCAGCGTAGACTTCATGGGCCAAACGGCCTCCTTCTGCACGCCTCAGTTGCCTCTCAGAAGATGGTGATGAGCTGCCTTCTTGAGTTGCTGCAGTCCATGTGGTGTAGGCACACCAACATTACTATTGGGAGTGGAGTGGGGAGGATTAGTTGCAGGATTTTGATCCAGCAACAGTGAAGGAACAGCGACATAGTTCAATGTCAGGACGGTGAGTGACTTGGAGGGGAACTTGAAAGTGTTCCCATGTATACTGCCCTTGTTCTTCTCGGTGGTGATTATTGTGGGTTTTGGAATGAGCTGTCAAAACAGCCTTGGTGAGTCACTGCTGTGCAGCTAATAGATGGTGCACACTGCTGCCACTATATATCAGTAGTGGAGGAATTGAATATTGAAGGTGATGGATGGAGTGCCAATCAAGTGAGCTGTTTTGTCCTGGATTGTGTCAAGTTTCTTGAGTGTTGTTGAAGCTGCAAGTGGAATGTATTCCATCACACTCCTGATTGCGGACGGTGGACAGACTTTGGAGAGTCAGGAGGTGAGTTACACATTGCAGAATTCTCTTGAATAACCACAACCATCTCCCTTTGTGCTTGGTATGACTCCAACCAGTGCAGAGATACCCTAATTCCTATTGACTTCATTTTTGCTATGGCTCCTTAATACCACGTTCTGTCAAATGCTTCTCTGATGTCATTTCCATCTCACTTCGAATTCAGCCCTTTTGTCCATGTTTAGGCAAAGGCTGTAATGAGATAAGGAACTGAGTGGCTCTGGTGGGACCCATTACTGTCCATAATCACATTTGACATATAGAATCCTACATTGCAGAAGAGGCTATTCAGCCCATTGAGTCTGTACCAATTACAATCCCACCCAGGCTCTATCCCCGTAACCCTTTGAATTTACTATAGCTAGTCCCCCTGTCACTAAGAGGCAATTTAGCATGGCCAATCCACCTAATCCGCACATCTTTAGACTTGGGAGGAAAACAGAACACCTGGAGAAACTCACATAGACATGGGGAGAACGTGCAAAATCCACATAGGGAGTGACCCAACCGGGGATTGAACCAAGGTCCCTGGCACTGTGAAGCAGCAGTGCTAACCACTGTGCCACTGTCTTGCTCCCTTTGGAGTCAGCATTGTCTTGCTGTTTTATTTACCAAACTCATGCCCAGCTCTCCAACAATTCCCTGCTTCCATCCTGCCCATCGCACCAAGACCAGGCCACAGTCACCAAAAGATATTTTCAACTCTACAACCGAGTGATGTTATTTCTCCCTGTTCTCAATATGGCATTTGACACGGTCGATTATACACTTTCTGTAACTTTGCCTCTGATTTCCCTTGGTGGCATTGCCCAAGTTAGTTTCCTACAGTTTGCAGGCAAGCCTGGCTACACGCTTTGTGCCACCCAGCACCACAAAAAGAAGGACTAATCTCCAATCCAGAAAACTAGTCGGGCATCTCACCAGGGTTGGGGCAATAGGCAGGAATCCCACTTTGACCTTCCTAGGGGAGGCTTCGAGGTAATCCAGCCCCTAGCCTCCAAGACACAGGTCACCTGGGTATCCCAGGTTAGTCTCACCTGCACATGGTGCGGTTGCTTTCTAGATAGCTGTGGGGAGCATAGGCTAAAGTGAAGTTCACGTATCCATCCAGATTAGCGTTGTGTTCATATTGATAAAGCAAGCGAGGCAGGAATTCAGATGTGAAAGCAATCAGGAACGCCTGGAGGAGAAAAGAAACAAATTCAGACAGGAATAAATGGCAGAAGAGGAAAACATTACATACTGCACCCAACAGCGCAACAGACAAGTACGTACACAAACCAGGTATGTAGACCATACAGACACTAGAAGATCGGATTTTCCAGATATCGGAAATGTTTTGCCTTATGTTGGCCAGCTTTTCCAGCGTCATGGTCCCTAACATGTACGGTGACTAATTCAGCTAAGCAGTTTCTAACGTTACTGGAATTAGTGAGCATGTAAGTATTAAACATGGTCTACAGAATTGTACCCCAGCAACAATCACTCCTTCAAGAGAGAAAGGAAGGAAACTGGCAGAGAAAGGGTGCAAGTTGGAAACCAATGATACACACTGAGTTAACCAACACAAGCTGGCTGTATACTCACATTAATAATGACCGAAAGCTGGGCTAATGCCTCGAGGATGTTAAACCAGACCCCGATGTTCTGAGCGCGTTCAGCCACTGGCCTCCGGTATTCACACACAAACTTGTGAGCGTCCAGGCGAATCTCCACCCAGTTGTTGAGCAAAGCAAAAAGAGGAGCCAGTGGAAAGGCAGCCACAAATATAGTGATAAAACCGAACTGCAGGACTGTCGAGAGGAAGAACAGGTAGAGCGTCAGAAGCCTCAAATCTCTACCTGTGGCTGCCATCCTTTGCACCTTCCTAACACACTCTGTGTCTCACTCCACGTGGATTTTTTAAAAATTCTATCCATTTAGGGTTTGGTTTTTGGGTCACTGACCAGGCCAGCATTTATTGCCCATCCCTAATTCCCCTTGAACTGAGTAGTCATCTATAGGCCAGACCAGGTAAGGATGGCAGATTTCCTTCCCTAAAGGAAGTGAGTGAACCAGATGCGTTTTTATGACAATCGTTCAACTTTTAATTGCAGATTTTTACTGAATTCAAATTGCACCACCTGGTAGGACGGTGGTGGAATTCGGACCCAGTTCACAGGGTATTACCCTGTGTCTCTAGATTGCTAGTCCAATGAGATACCACCATCTCCCCTGGAGGGCACAGTAAGAAGTTTCACAACATCAAGTTAAAGTCCAACAGATTTATTTGGAATCACAAGCTTTTGGAGCCCTGCTCCTTCACTAGTTAACAAAGGAGCAATGGTCTGAAAGCTTATGATTCCAAATAAACTTGTTGGACTTTAACCTGGTATTGTGAGAAGTCTTACTGTGCCCAACCCCAGTATAACACCGGAATCGCCACATCATCCATTGAGGGAGAAGTGGTGTTGAAAGTGGTAGTAAAGTAAATTTTTGCATCATTTTTATTTTAGCCACATCCGATTCACACAGGCAATCTGCCACTATTACCATCAGGACAATCATATCATCATCTGTTTCACAGTGTGTTCTGCAGAATAGTACAATATACTTGAGATCAGAAGCTGTACAACATTCTCCCCCAGAATGATCATTTTAACTCAACCCCTGAATACGTGACTTGCTTGTACTGCACTCAGTGCTATCCGGAATAGTACAGCACATTATCGCATACCATCTGATCTTAGGAAAAACTTGCTGGACATCACCAATTATTATGATAATTGATTTGTTATCATTCAAATCCATTATGGAGATTATGGGAACAGGGTGGGGGAAAGAGATAAGGTGCTCTATCAGAGAATCACTGCAGGCTCAATAGGCAAAATTGCCTCTTCTGAGGGAATGTTATGATTCAGGAAGTCCCACTTCCATTCTGTCCAGATCTTTGGATGGGGCAGTGTTGTGTGTATACAGGTGGCAAATTGTAACTCATGGTGTTTAGTGTAGAAATTTACTGGATCTTTTACAGAATGAGTGGCACTATGCCACAGTGGAGGATGGCACAGTGGTTAGCACTACTGCCTCACAGCGCCAAGGACCTGGGTTTGATTCCCAGTTTGGGTCACTGTCTGTGTGGAGTTTGCACATTCTCCCTGTGTCTGTGAGGGTTTCCTCTGGATGTTCCGGTTTCTTCCCACAGTCCAAAGATGTGCAGGTTAGTTGGATTGGCCGTGCTAAACTGGCGAATAACTGGGGTAAATGCAAGAGGTTATGGGGAAAAAGGCCTGGATGGAACTAAGGTCAGTCCAGAATTGATGGGCCAAATGGCCCCCTTCTGCACTGTTGGATTCTATTCTATGATTCTAGAATGTGACTGCGCCAAATCATTTACTCTCCTGATTAAGACTGGGATATTCTATTATTACTGTCACATGATACCATTTGCAATTACTGTTACTGATTATTGATAACTTGATATTGTTGAATATCATTGGACAGTACTGGACATAACCAGCGACCAACAGATATCACTAGACGTCATTAGCTGTCAGTGGTTATCACTGAAACTGGATATTGCTGAAAGAGACTGAACATCACCCGTATGGGATAGCAATTGTTTTCACTGTGCATCACCACCTCTGGACATTACTTCTAGGTGGTCTCAAAGATATTTACCCAAATATTTAAATCTAACTAAACAAAAATTGCAGCTATAATACATTAGGTAAACAAATGTGTGTATTTTATTTCTATTCCCATAGTTATATTGTGAATTCCATTCAGATGGAATTCAGTACACTCAGAGATAAAAGGCTTGTTCTAACGACTCACCCATTTCCAAATACTCCTCAAACAGTCCCTCACATGGGATGAGTTCATTGTCTTCCTCCCATCGCTTGGGCTCCTGACAGATCTGGGAGCCCCGGACAATGGCCAGTTTATGTTTCTGCCTCCAGGCTTTCAATTTCCTGACAAATGCATGCAACAAGAAGTGGAAATAATCAATGCTTTCAAAAGGAAAATGGATGGGCACTTAAAACTGCAGGGCTATGGGGATCGAGCGAAGGAACAAGTCAGGCTGGATTATTCCACAGACAGCCAGCATGGATGCAATGGCCAAATGGTTCTTTGTATAGTGTGAATGATGCTCTGATTCTAATTGAGTCATCTGTGCTGTCCCTTCTAATAATGTGAAAGTGAGCTGGGTTACTGGATGCTGCATCATTAGTGGGCTTGAACTGGCTACAAAAGGCCCATGCCGTCAATTTCAAGAACGTCACAGTCTACTGCCTCCATGACTAACATACATCATTGCTAGGTCATCAGCTGCCTCCATGACTAGGCTGAGCAATGCTTTTTCCTAAAGACTAAGAAATACTTCAGAACACGTCTGTATCTGTCTGGATATTAGCAGTATGGTTTTAATAGTCTCTAACCAACACAACAGATCATTCTTTTCATTATTTGTATTTAAAACAGCCCCAGCCACCAGTCATACTTTCGAGGCCAATATCCATGCTAAGATCATGGAACACTACTCATTATGAGAAAGACGGTGGCGTGATGATAATATCACCAGACTAGTGACCTGGGGGGATATGGGTTCAAATCCCATTCCAACACTGGGTGGAACTTCATTTCAATTGATAAATCTGAACTATATACATAAAAAGCTAGTCTCAGTAATGGTGACCATGATAGTTATTGTCAATTTGTTGTAAAACCTACCTGGTTTAATAATGTTCCTTTAGGCAAGGAAATCTGTTGCCCTTACCTAATTGGCCTACATGTGACTCCAGAGCCACAGCAATGTGGTTGGCTCTTGAATGCCCTTTGAAATGGCCAAGCAAGGCACTCAGTTCAAGGGCAATTAAGGATGGGCAAGAGTTAATGCCAGAGACACCCAATCCCATGAAAAAAAAAGAGAAAAAGTCAGGCACGTCAGTCATGAGAACTTAAAAAACTCTAAACTCTTCAGTCTCCTGATCTTTCAGAATCTCAGTTTTGCTTCAACTGAATCTCAAGCTTCTCCCAGTCTACTCAGCACCTCATCCCCACGTTACTGTAACTAATGTGCTTCTTTCTGCATTAGATAACACTACAGGATGACTGACGGTAATCTGGGTGTAGAATTTCCCAATGTCCTCTCAGTTAGCCCTGGTCTGACGACGGGCATGATAACGGAGCTGGAAATCTGTACTCACGGAATGACAAACTCCTCAACGTTGCCAATGATCTGTTTCCCCACCATGATGATGAAAAGTTGCTGAGCGAGTTCAATCAGACATCCTCCGGAGCCGCACTGACAGAGTCAAAGAGTACAAGTCAATTCCTACACACTGCAGTCTCTATCCAGACAAAATATTACAGCAGGAATGGTAGAAGAGCAGAGAGCAGCAAGGAGCAGGAGTAAGGACCAACCAAAACTGGCACAATACAATGAGCCAACTCCACAATTATATTCACAATATATAAATAGCTACAACAAAAAAAAATCTGGAAACTTCATGACTTGTATCTTAAAGAGAGAAGGTCATGCATGACCTTGGGAATTCAGTGCTGTGGGAAAGACACAACTCTCCACACTCTATGTTCCAGTGAAAGCTATCTCCTCTCCCCATGTTATGTTCTTGTTGCTTCAGAATCTCCTCCTGGTTGTTTGAGATACATAGTTTCTCCCTGTTGCTCTCAATAACAAGGGATCAAGTGTACTATAGGGAGACAGGCCTATCCAAGCTTTCCTTACACTTTCAAACTCATCTACAAAATGAGGGGAAAAATATATAAAGGTTGAAATAAAATTGAAAGTACAGGAAATTTAAAAATGAGAAGGCATCAAAATCATAGAATCACAACAGTGCTGAAGGAGGCCATTCAGTCCATTGAGTCTGCACTGACAACAATCCCACCCAGGCCCTATCTCCATAACCCTGTGTATTTACCCTACTAGTCCTCCTGACATGAATTAATTTAACGTGGCCAATCAACCTAGCCTACACATCTTTGGAGTGTGAGATGAAACTGGAGTACCCGGAGGTAACCCACGTAGACACAGGGAGAACATGCAAACTCCACACAGACAGTCACCCGAGGCTGGAATTGAACCTGGGTCCCTGGCTCTGTGGGGCAACAGTACTACCCACAGTGCCAACTTGCCTTCCTTCAAAGTATCAAATGTGATCATATGTCAGTAAGAAAAAAAAACAGGGCAGTCTCTGCAGTCCAGTATATAGGTTGTTACCGAACATTTAGGAATAGAAAAGACTCTGAAAAGTTTGGCCTGGAGCGTGAGTATTTCTCTCTCTCTCTCTCTATGGAACACAGTCAATTCCTCAGAAGAGGAGGGAATTAGGGAAAAATAAATGGTCCTTTCAGACCGCCTGGTACTTACATCCTCATTTCTCATTCCAAACAGCTTTCTATAGTGTCCTGGGTAACCCACAAACCTTAGGGAAAGCAAAGAAGAAATTCTTAAAAAGAAGCATCCCACATTCAGTCCCAGCTTCCATTCATATAGTGCTGATATAACCAGGTAACAGTAAGGGTGACAAGGGATAGGAAGGAGTGAGCCCATGAAGTGACGTAAACATGAGGGTGAGGATTTTAAAGTAGAGGTTTGGGGGACTAGGTGATTTGATTTGACTTATTGTCACAGTGAGAAGTATTGTTTCTTGCGTGCTACACAGACAAAGCGTACCGTTCTTAGAGAAGGAAACAAGAAAGTGCAGAATGTGGTGTTTCAGTCATAGCTAGGGTGTAGAGAAAGATCAACTTAATGTAAAGTAAGTCTATTTAAAAGTCTGACAGCAGCAGTGAAGAGGGGGGATGGGTGCAGTATGGAGGAAGTAGAGCAAAACGAAAGGTTTAAGACAAGCTAGAAAGTGGGAGAGATTAAACGATTAACAGGCTGATGGGGCAAGGTCAAAAGAATGGCTACAGGACAAGTAAAAAAACAAAAAGTTGTGACTGGAGGAGGTGTTAATGGCAGAATCATGAGCAATGGCTGTTCAGGAGACATAAATTGAGAGAGAGAGAGAGAGAATCCAGAGAAAAACCAAAACCAGCACAAAGAAAGAAAACAAAATGGGTTACAATCTAAAATTGTTAAGCACAATGTTGTGTCCAAAAGGCTGTAGAATGCTTAGCTGAAAGATGAGGTGCTATTTCCCAATGAATGCACCACATTGATAGAGGATATAATTGGTGATACAGATTAGTGCTGTTTCAGTCAATGAACTGGAGTGGAAAGCTGACTGCAAGATTTTACCACCGGCTTCGAGACCTCAATATTGGGATCAAATGGAAGTCCAAAGCCCTAAGCTGCTGGCAGTCAAACCCAGACAGCTATACAGAAATATAGAAACATAAAAGATAGGATCAGGAGGAGGCCATTTGGCTCTTTGAGCCTGCTCCACTATCCATTACAATCATAGCTAATCGGTCAACTCAATAGCCTAATCCTGCTTTCACCGCATAACCTTTGATCATATTCACCCCAACTGATTTTCTCGCTGCCTCTTGAATATATTCAATGTTTTGGCAGCAATTTGGTAATGAATTCCACAGGCTCACCACTCTTGGGTAAAGAAATGTCTTCTCCTCTCCATCCTAAATGGTCTACTCCGAAACCTCAGACTGTGACCCCGGTTTTGGACTCCCCCATCATAGGAACATCCTCCCTGCATCTACTCTGTCTAATCCTATCAAGTCTCTATGTGACTTCCCCCCCTTATTTGTCTGAACTTCAGCAAATGTTTCCAAACGTAGTCTGCTAATTAGCCACCTCCACAATCATGATCCAAGTAAGGACTTCGGGGGGGAGGGGGGGGCAGCCTTCAGCTACACAGTCTAATTACAGGGCCAGCAACTCCAGAGCTTTGGCATCTCCAGTGGGAGATGTGGGCACTGCTGAAGGAGGTAGGGAACTTCAAGGGTGCCTCAGGCTGGAGGCGACCTCTGAGGCATACACAAAATATAAATTCAGAGGAACAAGTGTACAGTACCCTCAGAGCAGAGGGAAATCTTTCCCTCCCACAGTGGCAGCAAGTAGATTTCAAGTGCAGCCTTTTACTGTAGTGACCCCTCCTGAGGTAATAGAGTTTTGATGGTCCGCTAGCACATTGCAGGGAGACAAACTGCATTGAAGTGACGGCCTCTATTTCTGCCGCTAGCAGAATGCCAACAGGTTCACTAAACCATCCCCAAATGGGACCTTAATGATTTGAAATTGGCTTCCTGCCTTCTTCAGTGGAGACTCAACTTGGGACACTTCCCTTGCAACAAGAATATATTGGAATGCCATCCCAACAGTTCTCCACAACCCTATTATTCTGATGGATCAACTTCCGTGCGAAGGATAAAAATTCTGCCCATGATCTCACATATCCAAAGATATACGGGTTAGGTTGATTGGATATGCTAAATTGTCCCTTAGTGTCCTGGGAAGAGTAAATTAAAGGGATTAGCAGGGTAAATACATGGGATTGCAGGGATGCACCTGGGGGGACTGTTGTCAGTGTGGACATGATGGACTGAATGGCCTCCATCTGCACCGCAGGGATTCTATGATATCCAAAGTGATTATAAAGGATGGCTATCAAATCAGAACGGCAAAGCCTTTGTTGAGAAATTGGATGTTTTTTGACTTGGAAAACCAGGGTGAAGTTTGAGAGAAGTTGTGATTAGGTTTTAAAACCATATACATTATAGGCAGAAGCAAAAACTGACTGAGATAAGGAATTCCATCATTTTCAGGCACTAGTTAATTGCAAATCATTGTAAGTGTTAGTGTGATGAACATTGATTAATACATTGAGGATGGAGGAAGGATATATAATGACAAGATATGTGAAGTTTAGACTGAGCAGAAATATTAATCATTCCGAAGGTGTTGTCATCGGAGGCCACACCCTCAGTCACTGATATGTATATCCAAATTTATATTAATCATGTCTTTCTGTTCTGGGAATTACTCACTTGCAGTTTTAATAGAGTGGCATGTTCTGGAAAAGAGCCAGCACTTATCTCGAAGAATCAATGCTTTCTTGCTTCAACGCAAAACTATTTGTTTGCATTTTTGACTCACCTGCCTTTGAAAAATGCCACATAGAATGGAGAGGAATAGAAATTCACAAACTGGAACACAAATACTTTAAAGGTGAAAGCATCATCAAACTGCGACTGCGTGCGGTGCATCTCTGCACAAAACAGAAAAACAAGCATCAAAATGTAGCCAAAACGAGCAAGTCAGCATTTCCTATTTGTTCAGTAGTATGATCAGTATTTATTGCCCATCTCTAAATGTCCTCATGAAGGTGATGGTAAGTCATGTTCCTTCTTGAACTGCTACAATCATGAAACGAAGGTACACCCACAGCTGTTAGGTAGGAGTTTCCAGGATTTTGTGACAATGAAGGAATAGTGATGGTGAACATGTCCTTGTCCTTCCAAATGATAGAGGTTGCAAGTCAAGAGGTGCTGTTGAAGAAGCCTTGGTGAGAAGCTATAGTGTCGATAGTACACAGTATTGCCATTGTGCACTAGTGGTGGAGGAGGTGAAGATAATGACAAAAAACTAGAACAAACTTATATCCACAAAAGAAACAGGACAAATCCAACTTGGCCAATTACTACCCCATCATCTATCTTGATGAAAGCTGGTGAATTGGGTCCCGCCAAAACCACTCAGTTTCTGACCTCATTATAGAACATAGAACATAGAACATTACAGCACAAACAGGCCCCTCGGCCCACAAGTTGCGTCGATTCTATCCATACCTGCCAGGCCTATCTATAACTCTCAATCCATCCAGATGTCTCTTAAAAGATGCCAACGAGTTTGCCTCTACCATCACCGACGGCAGCCGATTCTAATCACTCACCACCCTCTGAGTGAAAAACTTACCCCTGACATAGTCTATAGTCTTGATTCAAACATGTGCAAGAGAGCTGAACTCGAGGAGAGGTGAGAGTGACTGCCCTTGACATCAGTGTATCATTTGACTGAGTGTGGTATCAAGCAGCCCTAGCAAAACTGAAGTCAATAAAAATCAAGGGGAAAAATCTCGACTGGTTGGAGTCATATCAAGCACAAAGAAGGATTGCTATGGTTATTTCAGGTCAATCATCTCATTCCTGACACCCTGTTGCAGGAGATTTTAGGATAGTGTCCTAGACCCAACCATATTCAGCTGCTTCGTCAATGACCTTCCTTCCATCATGAGGTCAAAAATGGGGATGTTTGCTCATGATTGCACAATGTTCAGCACCATTCGCATCTTCTCAGATACTGAAACAATCTAGTTCATGTGCATAAGACCTGGTCAGGCTCGGATTGATAGTAACAAATAGTCATACACGCAATTGTCAGGCAATGACCATGTCAAACAAGAGTGAATTTAACCATGATATTCAATGGCATTACTATTGCTAAATCTCCCACTATTAACATCCTGAGAGGTTTCCATTGACTAGAGACTGAACTGGACCAGCCATTTAAATACAGTCGTTACAAGAACAGATCAGAGGTTGGGAATTCCACAGAAGTAGCTCACCTCCAAACTCCCAGAGCTTGTCCACCATTGACGGAATACAAGTCAGGAGTGTGATGGAATGTTCCCCAGTGCCATTCCAACAAAACTCAAGCAGCTCAATACCATCCAGGACAGGGTAACCCATTTGATTGATACCCCATCCACCATCTTCAACATTCATCCCTCCACCACCGAAGCAGAGTGACAGCAGTGTGTACCAGCCACAAGATGCACTGCAGCAACTACAGCAACAATGTCTAAACCCAGGATCTCCACCACCTGGAAGAACAAGGACAAGTCTAACAGTGTGAAGGTTAGATGGATTGGCCATGCTAAATTGTCCATTAGTGCCCCAAGACGTGTAGGTTAGGAGGATTAGTGGGGTAAATACGTGGGTCCATGGGGATAGAGTAGGGGAGTGGACGTGGGTAAGATGCTCTGTCAGAGAGTCAGTGCAGACTCAATAGACCAAATGGTCTCCTTCTGCAGTGTAGGGATCCTATGAAGGGCAGCAGATACATAGAAGCATTATCATCATTATCCCCTCCAGTACTAACCACTCTGCCATCGTGCTGCCCTCTGAACCCTATAGAGCATATATGCACATAAGTTTATGGTTAACAAACGTATATAGTTAACCAATTTAAGACTATGAAGTCTTTATTAAGACATGCCGAACAGTATCTAACACCTACCATTGTACAATTCAAACTGTAACTAGATGGCATGGTGTTAACTGCAATCTATAATGGACAAAGAAGCTAAAACCACGTGACTGAGTTGAATCTGACTTGTGTCTTACAGCCAACTGAAATGGACAAAGCCATTGACAAATTTATACTAAATGGGGTCTGACTTTGAATTGACTATGTTAATGGCTTATGAGAGTTTCCTTACCCCATCTGGTGAGTTTTTCTGCCAGTGAGGTGTAGACTTGGCCCATCAGCAGGATGAGTATAAGATTTACCATGGAGCTGCTGATGTTTGCAATGTTTCCAGCCTGTTGGGGATTAATGTAACACACTGAGTACAATCACAACAATTACAATAAATGCAACATAACAACTGTACAAGGGCAATACACAGGTGAACAAGGAACCAGAGGACTGCCATTACCCATGGAACTGTTCCCAAAAACAGTTCACAACTTTGGGAGAGGAAGAAAGAAAATTGTATCTCAATACTGTGTGAGAGAGGCTATCTGGTATCAAAGCAGCTCAAACTTGCAACTGCAATGATTGAAGGAGCCCCACCTTGCACTAAAGATCCAGGATCTTCAGGATCTCATAAATCATGAGTTGCCATCAATGGGAAAATGTCAGAAGTGACATTTATTATTAGCAAGGATTACAAAGTAGTTGACACACATCAAAATAGGTTACATTCTTAAACCAAATTTAATAACCAATCTCCTCAGATTGATCTTTAACCATTGCAGAAACGCAAGTTTAATCTTGAGGCCTTGTGCTTTACCCAAAGGTGGGACCTTTCTACCACCACAGCTGGTTTGACCTTGAAGCTTTCTCATTTGAGTGGTACACACTCCTTTTGCCCCAATCCTTTCAATTCACAGCCCTTGTATTTGTCTATAAAAACCCTTCACAACATAAGCCCTTTATTCCTGAAATCTGCTGCCCACATATCTTCACTGAACAACGAGCCTCACATTCTGGCCTTCTTTCTCTTTTCCATATTCTCTTTGCATACTTCAGCCACTCCATCTCTCTTCACATTTAAAAACCTCTTCAAAATCCATGGCCAGTATTTTACAACCTCACTTAGACAAGGCTTGTGAAACCCCGCCAGAGGCCAATGGAGAATTCTGTTCTGCAAGCCTCGTGTGCTTATGTGAGATAAATAGTTCATCCAATGTAAGTACAAGTTGTTAATGCTGTGAGGGCTGAGGAATGCAGCGCTTTTCAAACACGCGGGGCAGGAATTTCAGATCCTGCTCGCCCCAAGATTGGAAAATTCTGCCTGGGATCATGAGGCCTTCGCATGGTCCTGTCCTGCCTGCTACAATTTCTACAACCCGTAGTGTCAGACTTGGTCCTTTACTCCTCAGATTTAACATAGGCTAAATGTACAAAGGTGCTTTCTCTGTGCTGCTCCATCAAGACAAGCTGGTACCATTCAGTACATGTTGGATATAACGTGAAACTTCTTCTGCACTGTCCCGTCAGACATTTAAGAAGTCTCTCAACACCAGGTTAAAGTCCAACAAGTTTATTTGACAGCAGGGGCTCTGGCGTTGTGAGACTTCATATTGTGCTTACCCTAGTCCAATGCCAGCATCTCCACATCATTATCACACACTCCCAGTGCAGCATTGTTACAAGCAGAGTAACAATCCTCATACGTATGGAAACATGAATATGCGATTGGTTTGAATTATTTTGAACAAGGCCCAGCAGTTAACACCCAGGGAGGGTTATCCTTCTCTTACCTGGGTCATTAGAATAGTGTTGCCTGTGTGGTACATCATAATGCTGACAATCCCACGATACATGATCACAGTCACCAGGAATATCATCACTACGCATAGCTGGGCCCAGCAGGAAATGTAGGAAATGGGGAGAGTGATAATCAAGGGCAGAATCCAAGAGATAGGCAGAGAAACAATGGTGAGGGCAGTAAAAGGTGACGTCAAATAAAGGGAATGGAAAATGGAAAAACAAGGCAGAAGGGAAAGCAGTTAGAAGAAGAATATGAAAGTGAACAAGAAGTGACAGTGGACAGGAGAAAAGCCAAAAAGGGTGGGTTGAAGGGGAGAATATAAATAACTATTAATATTTCCTCAAAATTATTAGAAGCATTAAATACAAGGCAATTAAATCATGAAAGCCCAATAACCTTCCAATACTTCCCAATAAACCTAAACATTCCCATCGTTCTTCTTTAAACAACACACACCAATATCCTCAGCATCCCTCAACAAACAAGCACAGTCCATTACCCTTCCCTGAAGCTGGGAGTGTTCTTTCCCAATCATGGAAAAGTGTCCCATGTCCAGCACCATCTTGGTCTGAATGAGCACCACACAGGCCAAATTGCTTATCTCTGTATATGACCCTGTGTGTTAGGCATCAGAAACCATTGCAACTCAATGTCAAGAGCATGCGCAGAATAGTAGTGAATTTGTGACCAAAAGACAGGAGACAAGTAATTCAAATTCTTCCCTATGCATATGTACAATAGCCCCATCTTCCATTTTAACATTCCAAGACTGGTATTATTATATTTGGAGGTGTCAGTTGAGGCATTTACTTCACATACTGATGCCACTCTCAACTTTGGTTAAGTAAGGTGACTTTGTTTCCAGCAGCTCTGGGAAAATCCATGTAGGGTGGCAAAATGGCACAGAGTCAACACTGCTGCCCCACAGCACCAGGGACACAGGTTTGATTCCAGCCTGGGATGTGACAATCTGTGTGCAGTTTACGTGTTCTCTCGGTGTCTGTGTCGGTTTCTTCCGGGTGCTCCAGCATCTTCCCAGAGTTCAAAGATATGCAGATTAGGCGGATTAGCAGGGTAAATGTGCTAAATTGGTGCTTATTGTTCAGAGATGTGTAGGTTAGGGGTTTTTAGCAGGGTAAATATGAGCGCTTAAGGGAATGGGACAGAGGCCTGGATAAGATGCTCTGTCAGAAAGTCAGTGCAGACTCAATGTGCCAAATGGCCTCCTTCTGCATTGTAGGGATTCTATGATTCTATTCAATGACTCTATATAACAATAATGGAAATATGTATGGCAGTGAGTATGAAACGCCATTATGTTTCTGGCTTGCTAATCCTGTCCATATTTTCACAAGTTTCTGAGCAGTCTTTCACCAGCAATTGAAGAAGGATTGTTATTAGAAATGAAAGTCCTTAATTCTTGGCAAGTAATGCCCATGAATTGGGCAACATGGTGATTGGCACAGTGACACAGGGTTAGCACTGCTACCTCACAACATTAGGGACCCATGTTCAATTCCTGGCTTGGGTCATAGTCTGTGTGGACTTTGCACATTCTCCCCGTGTCTGCATGGGTTTCCTCCAGGTCCCTCCCACAGTTCAAAGGCATTTGAGTTAGGCTGACTGGCCATGCTAAATTGTCGCTTAGTGTCAGGAGGACTAGCTAGGGTAAAAGTATGGAATTAAGGGAATAGGGCCTGGGTAGGATTGAGGTTGGTGCAGACTTGATAGGCTGAATGGCCTCCTTCTGCACCGTATGATTCTATGAATCCAAGTCTGGAACCCAGTTTCTAACAGATAGAAGCACTTAAAGGTCCATTCTTTCCAATAACACCTATCCCCTCACCATAATTATAATAACCATCGATCCGGTGAAGATTCGGGACAGACGGTCTCTCTCAGGGAAATACGGCTCCTTGACCCCAGTTATTGGATTCTGTTCCATCATCGGTGCCATTGCTGCAAACTCAGGTCTTGGACGTTCCTGCAGGAAAAAAGTTGCTATTACAAAGTAGATCCCTGAAGTCTGGTGCCATCACCTTTTATTTCACTCTGCTGTTAATTCCCACTGCCGTTACAGCATACTAACACTGAAAAGAATGGTACAAGGAATGTTAATGGGGATCCAAACCTCGTCATTTGACGGCAAAACCATTCCCACCAATAGAACAAAGCCAAGCAGCAATTCAACAATGTCATGCACCTACTTTCCAATTGTATGAGACAAATGAAGGAAGTGCCTCTAACACCTTCCCTTGTTTCTAGACTGGAAGCTGTGGCTCACACAAATTCTCTCCTCCTCACATAATATAGCTTCTGGATTCAGCAGAATCATTTCTTTTCTTATAAGACTTATTGTAAATTATCAAAAACCATAAATGAGGCCATTTTGTCTTCATTGCCTTTTTGGTGTCATTAAGCACCTTCCATTTGGTTGGATGAGACAGGTTCCAAGTATCTGGGCATCAGGTTTACTGTACTTGGAAAGGTTAGTCGGATCATCAAGGCAATATTCTCTTGGAGTCAAGATCAGGCAGGAAGAGCAGTATTGGAGCCACTGATAGCAATAGAGGCTGAAGGGCTGGATAATCAGACAAGTCTTTTAAAAATCACGTAAGCTGTTAGCTGCCAAAACAGAGAAACCAGGGTTTCCGGAATTTCGCGCCAATGGGATTCTCTGGTCCCACTGAAGTGAAATGAGATTTGGTTAATTCTCCATCCTCACTTGCAGTGGTAGCGTGGCACAAACAGCCAGAGAATTCCAGCTCAGATATATTAACTCTAGACAGTCCCAGATAACAGCCAAGATCCCCAAAACTCTTAACTGCAAGGGAGGCACATAGTGTACACATAAGAATTGAATTGAACATGTGGCTGCAGTTTGCCTGGTCCACCTTCTTTCCATTGGGATGATTTGCATGTTAGTTCTATATCATTCAAATCATTTCAGAAAATATGAAAAATTATCTATGATTTTACCATCAATAGGAATCAGTTGAAATTGTATATGATCTGAAAGTTTAAAGGAGAACAATTAAGCTTTCAAGGATCTGGACCCAACAAAGCAGGACTGAACTGGATTAGACTTACAGACCGAATCAACAGATACATCTTTCTTTATTTTGTCTCACCTCGTCCTCCTCAAAGTTCATGCAATCCCAGTGATATGCCAGAGTGGCATTCTTCCGCTTCCAGTACTCCAGGAAGGTCACTGCCCAGAAGGACATGAAGATACTGAAGAAGACTGTGCCAGAATGGTCAAAGAGGTAACCCAGCTACAGAGAACAAATGTGATGAGACAGTAAAATACAACTCAGAGTCATGCTAATTCTCATTAAGAATGTAATTCTTCAAGAAATGGGCCTCATGATTAATACTGGGCTCTGTTACATTAATTAAAATTGGGGTTATAACTATGAGAAGAGATTGAGCAGCTGGGGCTCTTTTCGCCAGAGAAGAGCGAGGGATCGTATAATAGAGATCTTTAAGATTACAGATTGTGTACATATGTGGGGGAATCCGGCATTATAAATAAAATCATCACTAATAACAGCAATTAGAAAGTCAGGAAAAACCTCTTCAGCCAAAAAGTTAGTTTATTTACTAGTCACAAGTAGGTTTACATTCACACTGCAATAAAGTCACTTGAAAATGCCCTAATCGCCACACTCCAGCACCTGTTCAAATACACTAAGGCAGAATTTAGCATGCCAATGCACCTAACCAGCATATTTTGGAGTATAGGAGGAAACCAGAGCACCTGGACAGAACCCGGAGGAAACCCACACAGATAAGGGGAGAATGTACAGACTCCACACAGACAGTGACCCAAGCCAGGAATCGAACCCAAGCCCCTGGTGCTGTGAGGCAGCAGTGCTAACCACTGTGCACTTAATGTAGTGGAACTCACAACCACAGGAAAAAGCTGAGGTAAAAGGCATAGATGCGTTTAAAGGGAGCCATGATGCTGGTGTTAAAGGGAAGCCAGAGGTGTGCATGAAGTAGAAAGGAAGTGATGTTGTTAGGATGAAATGAAGTAGAGTGGAAGGAAGCTCAAGGAGAATATAAAGACCCATTGGGCCATACGATCTCATTCTGAACAGTGATTTCTATGTAAAACCAATGTAATAATCGGTATGAAGAATTGTCAATGTTTAGTGACTTCACAATCTACATTGATGAAATAAAGGGCAGTATTCAGTCAACGTTCAGATTTTCTTTCCTATCATCTTCTTGTTTAGAGCGAGAGAGAACACCAGAGACAGGTAACAAGTGAGTACATTCCTGTTGTGAGGGGGAATCTGTACTGTTTCACAGATAGGGTAGCCCCATGCAATTTATTTGAGTTTGGTCATAGATCAACCCATGATCTCACTGAATGGTGGAACAGGTTCAAGGGCTAAGTTATTCGTGTTTCTATATGGCAGGCAAGTTATTCCTTATTTATCACCAGACTGTCCTCAGGCAACAAGCCAGCATTTTCTGATATCCCTACAATGCACATACTTCTTGGACACAAGACAGGAAAAGCACTGGTTCCAACACAACACAATAAAATAAAATACTAAAGATGTTGGAGACAAAAGACTCTTGTATAGAGTTGATCTAATGATATTGGTATAGTGTAAAGGTATCATGACAAGGAATTTATTGAAGCAAAGATAAACTATATACAAACAAACTCAATGTAGGTTTAGTTCCACCGACTCTCAGTGACACATTGGAGGTTCCATCCTACCAGGAAATGTGTCAATTCGTGTGTTTCCTTCAGATATGCATTAGGAGGGTCCTGTGAGCCATGAACATCTGTCCCTTAAAAGGGGCCACACTCTCTCAGATGGGTACAAAAGCAAGTAATTGAACAACCATAGGCACCAATATATAAACAAATCCATGCAAATAAATACAAAATAATAACCACAAGTTTTAACAGACTTACTTTAGCTGTGGAACAGATTTCGGAAATATTCCAGGTGTCACAGGTGTCACAGAGAGGACACATGTTGTAATGGTTGCTGACATTACAAATCTCTTTCCTGCAAGAAGTGAAATACATAATCAATCCACAGGTCTGTGTGCAGAGTTTCTCTGTCACACAGCATGCATATTCTGTACAGTTCTTAATGGATTCAAAACTGGCTTGACCATAGAAGACAGAGGGTGAAAAGGTGTTTCTCTGAATGGAGATCTAACTAGTGGTGTTCTGCAGGGATCAATGCTGGGATGTCTGCTGTTTGTAATATATATAAATGACTTGGAAGAAAACGTAGGTGGGCTCATTAGCAAGTTTGCGGATGATACTAAGATCGGCGGAGTTGTAGATAGTGATGAAGATTGTCAGAGAATACAGCGGGATATAGATAGGCTGATAAAATGGGTGGAGAAATGACAGATGGAATTTAATTCAGACAAAAGTGAGCTGATGCATTTTGGTAGATCCAATTCAGATGGGAGCTATAAAATAAATGGTAGAACAATCAGGAGCATAGAGGCACAGAGAGATCTGGGACTGCAGGTCCACAGATCCTTAAAAGTGGCAGCATAGATGAAAAAGGTAGTGAAGGAAACATATGGCATGCTTACCCTTCATTAGGTGGAGCATCGAGTATATAAGTTGGCAAATTATGTAATATGAAACATTGGTTAGACCACATTTGGAATACTGTGTCCAATTCTGGTCACCGTGCTACCAGAAGGACATTAGGATTTAGACAAAGTACAGAAAGGATTTATCAGGATGTTGCCTGGTGTGGAGGAGAGATGAAGCATTCTCCCTGAAAAAACAGAGAGTGAGGGGTAACCTGATAGAAGTTAATAAAATTATGAGAGCTATAGATAAGGTGAACAGTTGGAAGCTTTCTCCCAGGGCAGAAATGACAATCACAAGGGGGCACAAGTTCAAGATAAGGGGGGAAGGTTCAGTGGAGATGTGTGGGAGAAGTTTTTTTTACACAGAGGGTGGTGGGGGCCTGGAATTCACTGCCAAGTGAGGTGGTTGAAGCAGTCATGTTAGCCACATTTAAGACTCATCTTGATAGCATATGAACAAATGTGGAACAGAGGGATATAAGTTGTTCTGGAAAGGACAACGAGATCAGCGCAGGCTTGAAGGCCCGAAGCACTGTACTGTTTTTTGTTCTAACAAAGGTTAGTAATTGGTAACATGGGCTGAATGCTTTCTCTTTCTCCTAATATGGTTTTCTCCCCCACAAAGTTTTCTTGCAGCTTTTGCTGAGATAATGAATGCCTGCAATATAGCTTTCACAGCAGCCACTCTTGGGTACTTCACTGAAATGGCCAATCAACATGCACAAGATTAAATAAATACAGTAGGTTACATGGTCATGGTGGCCACTCACTTCCTTCAAAACCTATCCTCACCTGATATATATATATTATACACTTAGACACACAGTTACAACTGCGATTGCCAGATAAAGATCAGGAGCACGGACTGGGTCTAATATTCATCACCCAGAAGCTTTGAAGGCAATTATGGCATTTGTTTTATTTAATAGGGGATTAGCTTTTAAACACATTCCTGGGATGTGATTGTGAGCCAGCATTTATCGCCCATTCCTAACTGCTCTTGA
This sequence comes from Sphyrna mokarran, assembly GCA_024679065.1. Lineage (NCBI taxonomy): Eukaryota > Metazoa > Chordata > Chondrichthyes > Carcharhiniformes > Carcharhinidae > Sphyrna > Sphyrna mokarran. The sequence goes on along the minus strand of JAGIQG010000028.1, from coordinate 22,322,930 downwards.
ATTGAGTGGCTTGCTGGGATGGTTCAGAGGGCAGTTAAGAGTCAACCACATTGCTGTGGGCCTGGAGTCACATGTCTGAAAAGGTAAGGGTAGCAGATTTCCTTCCTTAAAGGACATAAGTGAACCAGATGGGATTTTACAACAATCAAGAATGGTTTCATGGTCATCAATAGACTTTTAATTGTAGGTTTTAATGGTGGGATTTGAACCTGGGTCTCCAGAGCATTATCCTAAGTCTCTGGATTACTAGTCCAGTAACATTAACACTACGCCACCATCTCACAGCTAATTTAGCACAAATTGGGAGGCACAACCTAAGCTCTCCTAGTATGTTTGAATTGGCTGTACTCTGAACAGTGCATTTGTCCACTGAGTTATCCAGCATAGCTTACTTACATGTTTATTCTACTTGCCCAAGATTATGCCAACATTCTCAACATTTGATAATTCAGCATACCAGAATCTTGATTCTGAGAAATCTGATGTTATCATGTTTGCTCATTTTACAATCTAGTTTGTCCTGCTTTCCAATTCTCAACGGCAAATGTTTATTGTACTACTACTCAGTGGAGCTTTCTATATTAGTTAATTAATAACATTTCTTCTTCTTCTCCTGGTAGAATCTTCCATTATTGAAAGGTGGCCAAACCACATCTTATGCTGTGGCTTTCTTACAGGACGGAGTGGGGAGGCAGGCCCCACCTCTACCTCAACTGGAACAAGGTTAAACCTCACATGCTAGCTGGCTAACCAACTGATTTAATCAGCCCTTCCCCCACAAACAACATTTACCACATCTAATAATCTGGACGGCATGGTGGTTAGCATTGCTGCCTCACAGCGCCAGGGACCCAGGTTCAATTCCAACCTTGGGTGACTGCCTGATTGTTCTCCTCGTGTCTGCATGAACTTCCTCCAGATGCTCCAATTTCCTCCCATACTGCAAAGATGTACAGGTTAGGTTGATTGGCCAAGCTAAATTGTCCCTAGTGTCAGGGGGTTAGCAGGGTAAATTAGGGTTACAGGAATAGGGCCTGGGGGTCAATTGTGATTGGTACAGACATGATGGGCCAAATGGTCTCCTTCTTTACTGTAGGAATTCTATAATAATACCATAACTCACTATATCCTCTTTGATCTCACAAGAATGCATTTAAATTCATTTTTCACCAAAATTTTCTGAAAGCATTCGTATGCAAAATCCATTCTCTATCCAATCAAATCGCACACTCAGGCTATTTTAATGAATTTCTTACGGGGACCTGCCTTTGTTCTCACTGGCAAATAATTAACCATAATTCACAAAGTACCACAGGCATCTGTCTACATTAAAGAGAGATAATTGATTATAAAGTTTAAGGGTCAACACATGACAATTAAGTATAGGCACAGAGGGAGGATTCCACCAACTCCCACCACAGGTCAGTATGGGGGATCAAATCTTTGCTGTTTGTGTTGTTCTGCACCTCACTCTAGCCAACAGGGCTAACCCACCCAGCGCTTCCAGCAGAAACAACTCTATTATTTATCTGATTAAAGATGTTAAATTGTAATTTACAGAACCTTGCCTTTGATTCTTAGAGTTTGTGATAACTTTGTAATCTCCTCCTGCCTTCACATTTTAATTCTCTGTCTCCACCATCTCTAATTCACATTTCCGCTAGTCTCTCAAATGCGTTTACGTCACTGCTCCATCTGCTGTGGTTCAATTATCATCATTTTCATGAATTCACATGGCTCCTCAAAGACTCTGCACGACATATTAAGAAAAGCACTGAAATCCTTTCTTATAGAATTCCCACAGAGCAAGGTGAGGCCATTCAGCCCATCGACAATAACCCCACCCAGACCATATCCCTGTAACCTCATCTATTTGCCCTGCTAATCCCCCTTTCACACTAAGGGACAATTTACCATGGCCAATCCACCTAACCTGCGCACTGTTGGGTTATGGGAGGAAACTGGAATACCTGGAGGAAACTCATGCAGACACAGGGAGAATGGCTGTGTGGAGTTTGCACAATCAGCCAAGACCAGAATTGAACCTGGCTCCTTGGTGCTGTGAGGCAGCAGTGATAACCACTTTGCCACTATATTGCCAATCACAGAAATGATTGTGAAAACAATCACACAATAATTCCCTTAGCCTATCAGCCTCCTAACTACCTTAATATAGTATTGTATATTACTGGGGTCCTACATTTTCCTTCACACTTAATGTGCTATGAACACATTCAAAATCCAGATGTTCTAAATCGTGGGTTAATTCAAGGCTCCAGTTGCTCCACAGCCCAGCAGATGGTAAACTATATTATATCAGAGTTCACTTAAAATCAGTGCTTGTATGAGTTATGCTTTTCAGTAAATGTAGGGCTGTTTTATTTGATAACTGTATAGACTTTGGTAGTTGTGCAGTTGCTACGATTCATTGACTTACGCTGGCATGTTCGAATTCATTGTCATCAGTCCAGAGATGAAAACAAAAGTGCCAACTAGAGCAGCAGGGAGAAGCCAAGCTGTGTAAAAACCTGCAGAGAAAGAGGTAAAAGGAGCCATGTACAATATTTAAATGTGGCAAATTCCTCAAGTGCTCCATCATCATTTTATACCAAAACATAGCCAGGTGTTAATGGCCAACATAATCAAAGGAAATCCACCCATTTACCATTTTCCCCAGAGTTTCACCAAAGGTCATCTACCAACCTGCCCCTGGCCACACAACACCTTCCTCTGCCCAGTTACCAAAATCCACAATGAGGTCTTGAATAACGTGAACCACTTTCCAACCTTGTGAGCCTACTGTCAGCAAGGACAGTCATCGACAGTAAGGATCACCACACCTCAAGTGAGGGGCAAGGTTGAGAAGGTGAGCCTTTATGAATAACCTCCACCATTTCAGGAATTGAACCCACATTGATGGCGTCGCTCTGCATCACGAACCAGTTGTCCAGCCAACTGACTCCCATGCTACAAGAAATTATAGAATAAAGAACTCACCCAGCCAAGCAAAATAAATGGCAATCTTTTCTCCAAAGTATTCTCGAATATGATCAAGTGGTTGATATTTGTACCACTTGGACCAACAGGCCCAGTACTTATACAAAATTTGTCTTGGATTCAGATTTTCTGGAGGTACGTCGTACTCTGGTAATTCATATGGACCCTACAGACAGCACAAGATATACCAACAGGTAAGTGCAAGATTATTGACAGATCCAACACACAATAACATAATGGGTATCAGTACATAAGGTGACAGAGAGACAAAAACTACCAGCTGTGGAAAAAATGACCAGAGTTAGATCCAGTCTACAGCTGATGACCACTACATTCATGGTCCCCTATCTGTCACAGAAAATAAATATTTTCTTTATCCCCTGTAAATCTTACCTCGTGGAGTGGGAAGGCAGAAGAAAAGACTTTTTCATTTAGCAAGCGATCAATCCCAATTTCTGCTCTTTTCCTTTTCCCGTACACAGTTGTGGCTAGAATTTCATACATCTGAAACATAACAAGGTCCAGTCACTCACTAAACATACATTCACATCATAGCTCACACCAATTCTCCTACTCAATGTCCCATCGACATTTCAATGAAGCCTTCTCAAATATTCCCACCAAATATCCACAGTCATGATTTTCAAGTTTGCAGATGACACCATTGTAGTGGGTTGGGTCTAAAACAACGATGAGACAGTGTACAGGAAGGAGATAGAGAATCCGGTGAACTAGTGCAGTGACAATAATCTCTCCCTCAATGTCAACAAAATGAAGGAGATTATTGTCGACTTCAGGAAGGATAGAGAAAATGCTCTTGGCTATATCAATGGAGACAAAGTGCAGAGGGTCGAAAGCTTCACGTTTTTAAGTGTCCAGATCACCAAAAACCTGTCCTGGTCCTCCCCCCATGCTGGTTAAGAAAGCCCACCAATGCCTCTATTTTCTCAGAGCTCTATTTTTTCAGAGACTAAGGAAATCTGGCATGTCAGCTACAACTCTCACCAACTTTTACAGACGCACCATAAAAAATATTCTTTCTGATTGTATCACAGCTTGTTATGGCTCCTGTTCTGCCCAAGACTGCAAGAAATTACAAAAGTTTGTGAAGGTAGCCCAGTCTATCACGCAAACCAGCTTCCCATCCATCGAATCTGTCTACATTTCTTGTGGCCTTGGCAAGGCAGCCAGCGTAATTAAGGACCCCGCGCACCCCGGACATCCCCTCTTCCACCTTCTTCCTTCAGGAAAGAGATACAAAAGTCTGAGGTCACGTACGAACTGACTCAAGAACAGCTTCTTCCCTGATGCCATCAGACTCTTGAAAGGACCTACCTTACATTAAGTTAATTTTTCTCTCTATCCTAACTGCAACACTACATTCTGCACTCACTCCTTTCCCTCTCTATGAACAGTATACTTTGAATAGTGTGCAAGAAACAATATTTTTCACTGTATACTGATACGTGAAAATAGTAAATCAAATTAAATCCCTTTCTAACACTCCATACAACCATAAACAATTCTATCCTATTGAAGACTCCGTTCAACACTCCCAAAAGACATTCTACCCAAGAGTACCACTTAATCCCAATCCCAAACCACTCTTTAATACTAATACACACATTACATCCATCCAATGCCAAACACCTATAGCGAATCATCACATTTCCCAACTGCTCAATATCTGACCATTCCTTTTCACATCAACTCACTGTTCAATTCAAATCCCGAATCCCCCTTATCGGCACACTTCAATCTCTCACTCTCCTTTATCAGCTCCTCCAACCAACTCAGTAATACACTGCCAGTTAACATCCATGATCTGATCCTCACTGTTGGTCCTACTTATCCTTAAATTATTCTGTCCTGAGCTGAAACAAATTTTGCACAGAATACAGTGGTTTCACATACTTGTTCACACACTGTATCAGGCAAAAAAAATGATTCCTAAGGAACAAAAGGCATAGGGATTCACCTTTTTTAATGGATCAATGTTACCTACCTTTTTTCTCACAATCCATCAGTTCTTTCTCTCTCTACAGATCTAACTCTGCCTGGCAAATTATTATACAACTCAACATCCTTGAGCAAGTTGCAGAATGTCAGACTCCACATCCAATATACGCTGTTATAGGAAGTACAGAGGAAAGTAACAAAGACAATTCTAGGATTTACCTTGCATGGAGTTTGTACAGGAAGTTAAGAATGAGAACAGAAACATCAGAGGTACACAGAAGCTCAGTCAGTGTCTATAAAAGAAAGACAGTGTTTGTGTTGTTTTGGACTGGAAATTCCTTCAGACCCATTGCTGGGTCTGAAGTGGACTTACACACGGAACCCACAATCTAGTCAAGGCTGGTCTGAAATTAAGTCTCTGTCCTTGTTAATATTATTTGTGCAAGCTACCACAATCCTGGGCATTGTAAGGAGAGGACAAAGAGGTGGTATATCAATGGATGTTGGGAGTACTGGGAAATTGGGGCACCACTTTCATTCTTCCTAGTCCAACAATAATGATAACAAAATAAAAATTCCCAGTCACTAAAGAATCCCAATTGGAGAAAGCTCAGCTCATTGCTATCCAATTTTGGCATGGGATAGAAATGTTGAGGTGGCCACAATGAAAAGACCAAACAATGGCACATTGGAAAAAGAACTCAAATAAATAAGTGCTCGAGGCAGGTGAATGCAGATGGCTTCATGAGACAATTGGTACTTTCTAGATAGAAAAGGATAGATAGACAGATGTGGTAAAAAGGTAGAATTCATCTGTTAAATGAAAAGGGCAAACAAAGGTGCACCAGGAAAAGAACTCAAATAAATAAGTGCCCAAGGCAGGTGAATACAGATGGTTTCAAGAGACAATTGATATCTTTCTAAATAGAAAAGGATAGATAGACAGGTGTGGTTAAAAAGATAGAATTCATCTGTTAAATTATTGGGGCTACTGGCCTTGCCAGAGTCCTAAAAATGTTTGTGTTGTCAAAACACACATGCACACACACGAGCATACACTTGTGTCATTGCATATTAACATTCACATATTGTTAAACAAGACTTACAATCTGATGCCGCTGTGTATTAGTAAAGTATGTCTCATGATTACTGCTTCCCAAAAACCTATAACAACAAACAGAAAAGGTCATTTTTGTCTTGAAGTGCTATGCGTGAGCAAAGTCGGAACAAAAACATTGAAGCCATCAATTCAAATTGGCTTTCATGATACTCCCTACTTCATAGGTACCATTTTAGAACAAAGAACAAAACAGCATGGGAAACAGGCCGTTCAGCCCAACAAGCTCGCGCCACCATCTCGATGTTCCCAAATCTACCCTTGATCCCTTGATGTTTATAGATCTATGCATTAGAACCAAATTTGAGACAATTTAGGGAAAATTTGTTCTGCCAATCAGCCGAAGAGCACATCTCTGGGATGTGGGAGGAAACCGGAGCACCTGGAGAAAACCCACGCAAGTATGGGGAGAATGCACAAACTCCCACAGACAAATCCATGTATCTGCACAGCACAGCGATAATCACTGAGCTGTTGTGTTGCCCATCAAATCGTCCAGGTCAAGCATACACTAATGACGTGAAGCACTAGGTTACTCTCAAAAAAAGATCCAAGAGCAGCCTTCTCATGACCCATCGTGTGTATGCCCCTTGTTAGACAACAAGGCGGACCAAAGTATCTGTAGGATAAAACAAATACATCAAATATCATCAACTATTTACACACTTCCCAGAGAACTCCCAAGGCTCGTGATCCCTATTTTAAATCAGTTTTCTATATCCCTCCATTCTCATTCTGTTTATGTGCCCATCTAAGTATCTCTTAAATAACTCCAGAATGCCTGCCTCCAGCACTTTACTTGACAGCGCGTTCCATATCCCCACTATCCTCTGTGTGAAAAAGGTCCCTCTAGCATCCAAATTATACCTTACCCCCCCTCATCCAAAGCCAGATATGAGGCAAAATGGTGGAAAACGGGACTTTGATGTAGTCTGTAAGCACAGACCACATTGTTGGCTAAGAGTTGGTGTTCGTTTTCAATCATTAACCAGTACCATTCTAAAACATCATGGAAAACATAGATACATAGAATCCTACAGTGCAGAAGGAGGCCATCCGGCTCATCAAATCTGCACCAACCACATTCTCACCCAGCCCCTATCCCCATGCATTTACTCTAGCTCATCCCCCTGTCACTAAGAGGCAACTTAGCATGGCCAATCCACCTAACCCGCACATCTTTGAACTGTGGAAGGAAACCAGAGCGCCCAGAGGAAACCCACACAGACATGGGGTGAATGTGCAAACTCCAAACAGATAGTGATCCAAACTGGGAATCGAACCTGGGCTGTGAGGCATCTGTGCTAACCACTGTGCACCAAGTCATGAACATCCTCAAAACTGCAGCATCCAAAGAGATCAGAGTTCTTTTTCCCTCAGTTCATGAAGACTTCAAATTTGTGCCATAATCTGACATGTATACATCCTAGTCCTCTTTTCCTCTTACACACTTGAGTCCTTTCTACTACCTTTCTCATTCTGACTCTCACTTTAGGGAGCAGGATTTACACCCTGTGGTGCGTGGTTGCCAGTGAGCACACGCTTTGTCAAAGCTACAAAAGATTTTTTTGTCACTATGTAATCTGATGCTTGGAGCCGAAAAACTAGCCTAAACAAACTAGCTCGAACAATGCAAGGCTGCAAGACCTTACATAATGAATAAAAATTTAAAATAGTTGGCTAGGCAGGACCAATTTCCCTCAGCATGGAGGTCAGTAAGCAGGGGGCCTAGAGTAATTGCGAGGAAGATTTGAGGAGATTATTAGTCATCCAGAGGATTTGGGGCGGTCTGGAATTCACTGCTTTAAAATGTGGTGGAGACAGAAACTCTTCACATTTAAAAAGAATTTAGACAAGTACTTGAGCTGCCATAACCTACACGACCAAGGATCAAGAACTGGAAAGTGGGATTAGGGCAGAATAGCTCTTTTTCAGCTAGCACAAACAAAATGGGCAGAACAATCTCTTTTTGTGCCATAAATGTCTATGATTCCACTCCGAAATCTTTATCAAGGTTGTTCTGGAATCCATCACTCATGTCAATGTATCAGCAATGGCATTCTTTGGTGATTATATTGCTACGCCAATTTCATTCTTAAACATAGGTGATAATCGTTAGCTCAATCTCTATAAGAGTATAGATGGACACAGCGAGCAAGGGAAGGAAAGAAGGTGGTTGAGGAAGAAGATTATAAGGGAAGAAGGAAGGTGGGGGGGAAGGAAAGTGAGAGGGGAGAGAGGAAGGTCAGAAGAGGATGAAGATGGGAAACAGGAGGGAGGGAGAGGGAGGAAGATGGGAGGGAGAGGGAGGAAGATGGGAGGGAGAGGGAGGAAGATGGGAGGGAGAGGGAGGAAGATGGGAGGGAGAGGGAGGTTGGAAGGAAGAAAGGATGGAAGGAAGAAGAGAGAGAAGAGAGATTGTTACTATGCTGAGCTACTGTGAGAATAAACTTGCTGGAAGTAAAAGATGCTTCGGATTTATTTCTTGAGTCACTGTCTGTGGAGACTTGCACGTTCTCCCTGTGTCCATATGGGTTTCCTCCAGGTTCTCCGATTTCCTCCATAATCTTAAAGACTTGCTGCTTAGGTGCATTGGCTATGCTAAATTCTCCCTCAGTATATCCGAACAGGCTCCGGAGTGCGGTGACTAGGTGATTTTTCACAGTAACTTCATTGCAGTGTTAATGTAACTCTAGTTGTGACTGATAAATAAACTTAACCATACACAATTACTGGAAATAACATCTAAGATGTCAATAAGTGTGCCTGGGTTAGTTCAATTTCTAGGAGGAAAGGTCCACTTGGAGATAATGTCCCATTTGGTTTTTCTCCATGGTAGCGTAGCTGAGTTCAGCAGCTCATTACAAGCACAAGTTTCAAATCCAAGTATGGCTCTGTGGGGGTTCCCACATATTCACTATGAAAAGGACACATCAGCATACTAGAATTGAGGCATATTAGAATAATAATCTCAAGGACTCACTACCCCTAAAAATGGAAGTAGAATTGTACTGACAGTTCCTTGACTGGCGAGAAATCTCGGTCATCTTATCCCTGCTGCAAGTAAATAAATTAATTTCATCCCACAGTTATATATGATTTTTACCCTCCTCCAGTTTCCCAAGTAGAGGTTCCATGATACATAGAGGCACCAACATGTCATTAAATCCCTTGGAGGGGAAACAAAGGAGCAACCCCAATCCCCTGCTGCAATTACTTACTTATCCAGCTTGGATTTGCGGAAAGGACAGGTATAGTAATCCACTGGCCTGTTGGGGACATACTCAGACATGATGTTGGGGATATTAAGTTTCCTCAGGATTGTCTCAGACAGATTCAAACAAGGATTGGGCTGTGCCTGTGAGTAACATGAAAAATACTGAGCTAGTGACTCAGCCAAGATGCACACACAAAACAACACAATGCTGGATAACTGAAACAAGCCAAACAGACGATTACCAAAAAACAACCAGAGGTAGCCAACACACAGAGCAAATTTGGACTGATGTAGACAGATTGCAGATTGGGAGAGTAGGGGAACTACCCCATCTATTTTATACTTTATTTTATTCATTTGTAGGACGTGGGGATCATTGGCTGACAAGCATTTATTGCCTATCCCTTGTTGCCCTTGGAGAGCATTTCAGAGTCAATGACATTGCTGTGGCTCTTGGTTTACATGTAGGCCCATCTGGGTAAGGACTGCAGATTTCCTTCCCTAAAGGGCATTAGTGTACCAACAGTTTTTCCCACAATCGATTTCATGATCATCAGTAGATTCTTAATTCCAGATTTTTTTTTAGTGAATTTAAATTCCATCATCTGCTATGGCGGGACTTGAACCCTATCCCCAAAACATTAGATGAGTTTCTGGATTGCTAGTCTAGCAATAATACCACTTGGCCATCACCTCCCCATCGCCACTGCTGAGTGGGAAGAGGAAAGTGAAGAAAGGAACAGATTTAAACACCCCTTTCTGCTGTTTTTAGCAGGCTTCTTAATAAATTGGCATAAATTGCTCTATTGTAAGATCGGCAATCTCAGCTTCAGTTGTGAGTAAAGGAGTCACTTTCCATTGTAAGTAGCTGATTTTGCGATCTCTTTGCACTCTTATAAAATATGTCTGTGAAATGTTGGCGATTGAAAGTTTTCTGTGATATGAAAGTACTCTACGGACCTGCAGGGGAGCCCTCATATACAACTCTTCCGCATAATACACCAGCACATCCCAGGGGGCACTCAGCTTCAGGTAATGGATGCTTTTCTTCTCACTGACAGTAATATCCTAGGAAATAATTGCATGAGAAACCAGTAGGATATTTACTGCATGGATATCAGTTAAGGCATATAAACATCATGCATAATGTTCCCTAACTCAAACATCCATCTCTCTCTCTCTCACACACACACACACACACACACACACAAATTCAGGGAATACACAGCATAAGAGTAAAGTCACCAATTTACATTCCAATGGGGAGCCACACTAAGAATCACTAAATAGAATAACTGAATCTTACAGCAGAAAAGGAGGCCATTCAGCCCTTTGTGTCTAAGCAGCTCTTTGAAAGAACTATCCAATGTAGTTCCATAATCCTGCTTTTACCTTTCTTCCCTTAAACGAGTCAAATTGCCTTTTGAAAATGACAATGGAATCAGATTCCACCACACTTTGAGGTAGTTCTCTTCTGCTCTACGTTAAGAAATTTCTCATTTCGCCTCTAATTGTTTTGATGAGCCTGGGTAAGATGCTCTATTGGAAAGACAGTGCAGACTCAATGGGCTGAACGGCCTCCTTCTGCACTGTAGGATTCTATGAATCCTCTTCCAACAATGTTGTATTACTATCCTGAAGCACGGTGGTACTGAGGTAAGTTTGCTTCCTTCCCTACAGATCAGCTACTTCTGCTTTTGGAAACAGTTTTTTTTAAATCAGCTGATATTCCTTTAGCTGCTTGAAATTGAAAAGTGACTCAGACTCGGTTCTTTGGCTATACAACTTAGAATTGTATCATCATAGGGCCCCAGAAGCGCAGAAGGAGGCCATTCAGCCCATCATGTCTGCACCAACTCTCTGAAAGAGCAGATTACCCAGGACTCCCCCATATCCCTATAGCTCCATGCATTTAGCTTGACCAATCCACCTAACTGGCACATCTGTGGATTGTGGAAGAAAACTGGAACATCCAGAGGAAACCCACACAGACATTGGTAGAATGTGTAAACCCCACACAGTCAGCCAAGACCAGAATGGAACTCAGGTCCCTGCCACTGTGAGGCAGCAGTGCTAACCACTGCTAATCTGCTGAAATGGTACCATTTATTCCTTCGGGAACAGAATATTGTATTCCCTCACCTTCTCCAACAGGAGTCCCGCATTCACCAAATTCTTCATAAACTTGTCTCTCCATTTCTCATTATTGTTGTTGATTTTTGACATGTTTTTCTCTTCTTTTTCCATTTCCTGATACGTGCTCCTCACCTTCTGCCTCTTGGGCTTTTTTGTTTTGACTTCCCAAACCAGCACAAAATCTGAAATAAAGGAACTGATAGTGAGGTGCACATTAAACATGCTCTCCTGATCAGCTTACGAATGAGCTAGACATCAGTCACAAGCCCACACTGCTGATCCATCTCACCGCAACTGCCAATCCAGCTGTTCAAAGAAACACTTAGCAATGACTCTTCAGATCTTGGATTTATAGGCAACGTTATCGACGAACATCTATTAAGTGTTCCAACAGTCTTAACAATGATATTCCTGTGAATTTATTGACAGTATCCCATGGAATTTACAATCATGTCCTTTGGGATTTATTGAATAAGACTAAGGAATTTTGGGACTCCATGCTGACACCCCAAGCTCAGTCAATAATAAGAATGTTTATTCCCACATCTTCCATCTCATTCCCAAAGTTCGTAAGTGCTTGTTCATACTTTTGTCATCTACAACTCTTCCAATATCCACCATGCCAGGCTCCATGAATAATTCACTTTCACACAAAATTCCTCTATCTGCTGACTCTGTCCCGGATGGCACGCCCCAGCACACATTGATTTCAAACTCCTCATCTTTTTCTTCAGATCTCTGCAAGCTCATCCCTTCTACTTTTGCAACTTTCTTTTGATTTGCTTTGATTTATTATTGTCAGATGTATAAACATACAGTGAAAGGTATTGTTTCTTGCTATACAGACAAAATATATTGTTCATAGAGAAGGAAAGGAGTGCAGAATGTAGTGTTACAGTCAGTAAGAGGTCTGACAACACCAATTTTAAATCCAATAGCAGACCAGAACAAATAATATTGGTGTGGTCAGACCTCTTGCTGAGTTTACCCCAGTCCAACGCCGGCATCTCTACATCATGTGTTACAGTCAGTCATAGCTAAGACGTAGAGAAAGATCAACTTAATACAACGGGAAGAAATGTTCTCGAGTCGGTTAGTACGTGACCTCAGGCTTTTGTATATTTTTCCCGACGGAGTACTCCTTCCCTCCCTCCACTCTTCCACCTTTACCCTACTGTGCAGTCATTGCTCCCTCAGCTACACCAGTAGCATTCAGCCATCTTTTCCCTACTTAGGGAACTCTCCCCAAACTCACCCCACCTTCTCTCTCTCTGCACCTTCAATATCCTCCTTTTAACTGACCTTTTTCACTGCATCTTATATCACCTCGCCTAACCCCCTCCTACATTTAGGCCTGAATCTCACTTTTGAAGCACTATGAGAAGTTTTGAAAGTCAGCTAGATATAAATTGCTGCTGTTTTTTTTATAACATGAACACCAAAGAACTCCAGTTTGACTTGCTGTAGCAAACCAAAAAAGTTTTCTCAGAACACCACAGTGAATCTATCATATTCTAAGCCAGCACTCTCTTTCTCTTCTGTGTATCAGATCTCTTGGGAAAACCCAAATCAGCTTCAGATAGAAATGATTTACTCTGAAGTGTACTGTTGTATAAATAAAAATGACAGTCATTCTGGAATAAGAAGTCTAACAACACCAGCTTAAAGTCCAACAGGTTTATTTGGTAGCAAAAACCACTAGCTTTCGGAGCGCTGCTCTTCCATCAATAAGTGGGAATTCTGTCACTTACAGAATTCCCACTTACCTGATGAAGGAGGAACGCTCTGAAAGCGATGGCTTTTGCTACAAATAAACCTGTTGGATCTTAACGTGGTGTCGTGAGACTTCTTACTGTGTTTACCCCAGTCCAATGCTGATATCTCCACATCAGTCATTTTGGATGCAACAAGATCCTACAAACAGCAATAAGATAAATTCATTGTTTGAAGCAGGAATGTTAGCCAAGACACTAGGAGAAATCCCTGTTCACAGTGTCATGATACTACATCCATCTGAATAACTGAAACTCTCATCCAAAGAGAGTCACCACCGACAATGAGCACTCGCTCAGATGACGTGGAGGGTGTCAGGCTGGGTTACAATGCGACACAAGTCATACAATGCAGCAAAGGCCCTTCGGCCCATCAAGTCTGCACCAACATATAATTACCACTAAACACTAATCCCATTTTCCAGCACTTGACCCAGATTTTTGAACATCATGACATTTCAAGTATTCATCCAAATATTTTTTTAAAGGTTGTAAGGTTTCCAGCCTCCACTACCTTCCCAGGTAGTGCATTCCAGATTCTTACAACCCTCTAAGAAAAACAATTATTTCTCAAATTGTCTTGAATCTCCTGCACCTTACCCTAAAACTAAGCCCCTTCATAGCTGACCCCTCAACCAAGAAGAACAGCTGCTCCCTGTCCAAATTCTTCATAATCTTATACACCTCAATCACGTTCCCCTATGCCCAGCCTTTTCTGCTCTAAAGATTCCAAGCCTATGTAGTCTCTCCTTATAGTTTGATTGCTCCATCTCAGGCAACATACTGGTGAACCTTTGCTTTACATACCCAAGCCCCAGAGTGAGACTTCAACGTACACCCTTCAGAATTAAAAGCACTTCTAATTGAGCCTAGGAGATAGTGCAGTTAGGCAAAGGTAAAGCAGTCAATGGCACTGCTTTATGCTTTCTATTTTGAAGTGTAGCTCCCTCATCTGTATTACTGCACTTCTTAATCCACTAAGTGTGAAACTTTTGGAGATGTTTCTGAGATGTGATGAGAGCAAGATTGAATGGTGAATTTCTGCAGGAGTTTGCCTGCTTATTCACCTTATTCTTCCATGATTTCTGTGGCTGTTCCACCAAAATTACAGCGGGCAAGAAGTGCTTGCGAGAAAACTCATTTGTCCGTCGTAACTAACTGTGCATTAGCACACCCTGCTGGTCACAGGCAGCTCTTGTTCTGGGAAACTCCATTTTCCCAAAACAATTGGCAGCCACGCACACTGACACTGAATGTACAGTCTGCCAAACTACACCATCAATGCACACAGCCCCATTATATAATGTGTGTGGGTCCAACTCCACAATCCTAACCCGGACATACTGGCAGCAACTCACATGGGGAGGGAGACATAAGCAGTGGCCATTTAGCGGGCTCCCCGCTAGGAATCATGGCCTCCACACATCTCCAAGCCCTGGATTTCCCACCGGAAATCAGTGCAAAGCTGCTTTAAATGTTTAAATCAGTATTTCCATCTATTTAGCGGACCCAGGACTGAATCTCTAGAGCTGCTAGCCTCTCAACATCTCCCCCCACTCCGCTGTCCTCCCTTTTGATCCCCCTCCCCGTGCCTTTCCATCAGGAGTGGTCCACTCCAGCAGGGCTGACAGTAGCTCCCCATTAACATGGGGCTGGCCACCCGACTTCACTGGACTGAAGGGAGCTATTGAGGCCCCCCCCATAATGTCTGGGGGTAAGGGGGGTACCCTCTGGGCATTGCCAAGCAGTGCCAGCCTGGCACCCTGGCACTGCCCAAGAAGCAAAGTGACAATGCTCAGGGGGCACCTTAGCACTGCCTAACAGCCACTGGGATAGGGCCTACTGGGGGCATATGTGGGGGGGATCCTGCTGCCACTCTGCAATCAGGATCAAGGATAGAGGGAAAGAAAGGGCTGATTGGGGCTGGTCATCAGGGTGGGACAGGGGTCGGGACTGCCACTGGGGAGGTGAGGGGGGGGAATCAGAAGATCAGGACTGCTAAAGGGGGGAAGAGAGATCAAGGCAGGCTGGTGGAGGGAAGGGGGGGTGTTGGTCGGGGCTTGCCTGGAGATGTGCGGGAGGCCTGTGATTGGTGCAGAGATGTGGGGACTGGTGGCGGGAGGGTCTGGTAGATCAGCATGAGCAGCATGGCCCACTCAGCACTATGCCGCCGGCATCTTCAGCAGGAATAAACCTTGCCCTCAGATTTTCAGTGTGAATCTCGTTAGGGCACCCTGCAGTGTTCAAAATGGGGGAGATTCATTTTGAAAATCCTGCTAAATAAACCAGGGGGAATTACTCCAGTTTTTATACCAATTTGGCACTTACAACTTTTTTGGGAGAATCCCCGCCACTGTCTTCCACCTTCTTGGTATAAGATACAAAAGTCTGAGGTCACGTACCACCTGACTCAAGAACAGTTTCTTCCCTGATGCCATCAGACTTTTCTGAGTGGACCAATTTTTTTCACAGAGAATGTTGAGTGTTTGGAACAAGCTGCCAGAGGTAGTAATCAAGGCAGGTACAATTTTGGCTTTTAAAATGCATTTAGACAAGTAAGATGACTATCGAGGGATGCGGGCCGAATGTGGTCAATTGGGAAAAGGTCAGTCATTAAAATGAAAGGCAGCATAGCCAAGTTGGGCTAAAGGACCTGGTTCCATGCTGTAAATCTCTATGACTCTACCTTACATTTAAGTTGATCTTTCTCTACACCCTAGCTATGACTGTAACACTACATTCTGCACCCTCTTTCCTTCTCCCCTATATACTCTATGAATGGTATGTTTTGTCTGTATAGTGCACAAGAAACAATACTTTTCACTGTATCCCAATATATGTGACAATAACAAATCAAAATCACCATGTTTTTGCTTCCATGATGGTAATGCAAAATATTAGAGAACTAGAAAGCAAAGAGATGAATGAAATAAGTCGTGGTGTGAGCAGAAAGTGACACATATGAATCAAGATATGGTGACAAACAAAACAGAGATTAAAGCAAAATACTGCAACAAAATCAGAGAATGCTGGAAAAATCAATAGCTCTGGCAGCATCCATAGGGAGAGAAGGCAGAGTTAAACTTCGATTCCATCTGAATCTTCAGGACTAGGAGAGGGAAAATGTTTTGGATATGATACTGTGTAAAAAGAGGTGGAATGGCTGGAACAGTGATTATTGAGAGCTGGGAAACATGCAACACGGATGTAGCAATCTGTGAGAACAAGTGATAGATGGCCTGTTAGGAGAGGGAGTAAGGGGTGGTTTTTCACATTGAGACAAAAAATGCATGGGGTATTAAAAAATGGGTTGAGCTTTGTGGCGGCATGGTGGTACAGTGTTTAGTAATGTTGCCTCACAGTATGCCTGACGAAGGCACAGAGGCCGAAAGCTAGCAAGTTTACTATCAAATAAATCGGTTGGATTTAAAATTGGTGTTGCCAGACCTCTTACTGAGCCTCACAGCACCAAGGACTTTGGTTTGATTCCTGGCTTGGGTTCGATTCCCTGTCTGTGTAGAGTTTGCACATTCTCCCTGTGTCTGCATGGGTTTCCTCTGAATGCTCAGGCTTCCTCCTACAGTCCAAGGATGTGCGGGTTGGATGGATTGGCCATGCTAAGTTGCCCTTTGGTGTCTGGGGGACCAGCAGGGTAAATATATGGGGTTATGGGGATAGGGCCTGGGTGAAATTGTGACTGGTACACACTCAATGGACTGAATGGCCTCCTTCTGCACTGTAGGATTCTATGATTCTACACGCTGGAGGAGAAAGATCACAGTCTAATGTTGTTGAACTCATTGTTGAGTCCTCAGGGTTGTAAAGTGCCTAATCAGAAGATGCAATGCTGTTTCTCCAGTTTGTGTTGGGTTTCACTGGAGCATTACAGCAGATCAAGGATTGGGCATGTGGGCATGGGAGCAAAACGCTGAGTTAAAATGGTAAACACCAGGAAGGTTGGTGTCATACTTGTGAGCTGAGTGAAGTGTCCAAAAAGCGGTCACCCAATCTGCATTTAATCTCCTTAATGTAGAGGAGACCAGACTGGGAGCAGCAAATACTGTGGATCAAATTAAAAGATGTGCAAGTAAAACTCTGCTTAACCTGAAAGAAGCATTTGGGGCTTTTGAATGGTGAGAAGAAAGGAGGTAAAGGAGCAGGAGTTGTACATTCTGCAATTGCGACGGAAAGTGCTGTGGGAAGGGAATGTGGGAGTTGCGCACGATGGAAGAGTGGGTCGGGGTTTCATGGAGGGAACGACTCTGTGGAACGTTGACGGGGTTGGGCAAATATATATTTCATGCTGGAATTGGGGAAATTGGCAAAGACTGATCCTTTGAATGCGGAGGCTGGTGGGGTGGAAAGTGAGGACAAGGGGAATCCTCTCATGGTCCTCGGAGGGAGGAGAAGCAGCAAGGGTGGGTGTGTGGGAAATAGGTCAAACCAGGTTGAGTGCCCTGTTAACCATGGTGATGAAGGGGTGTATGTGGAGAACCTCGGTTAAGGAAAAAAACATCAAAACAGATGAGCAAAAACAGAGAAAGTGGCAGAATGAGACAGAATCTTTACAGGAAGCAGGCTGTGGAGATGCTGTAGACAAGGTAGGTGTCAGTGGGTTGTAATGAATACCGCTGATCAGTCTGTCACTGGAAATGAAGACAGCGATCAAGGAAGGGAAAAATGTCAGAGATGGAATATATGAGAAGGATGGAAACTGGAAGCAAAATCTATACGTTCTTCATGTTCTAGATGATAGCATGAAGCGACACCAAAATAGTCAATCATATAATGGAAAAAGAGTTGCGGGATCAGCCTCGAGTATGAATGGAACAAGAAATTTTCCACATAATCCACAAAATGGCAGGTATAACTGGAGCCTATGTGGTTACTCACAGACACAGCTTTGAAGTGTGATAAACCAAAAGAAAAATTACTTAGGGAAAGCACAAGTTCAGGCAGGCAGAGGAGTGTGGGGCTGGATGGGGAAGGACCAGGAGCAGATTGTTACAATGGGATCATTAGGGAAGCCTTGTTTGTGCATTTAGGAAGGGGGTAGAAGTGGGCTATGCAGGATCGAGAGTCTATGAAGTTGGAGGCTATGGAGGAAAGATATCCAGAAGTGGTGACGTCAGTGACAATCTCGGAAACAATGGTTTGATGTTCAGTGGTGGAGTCATGGTCCAGAAAGAGAAAAAAGAACAAAGAAAATTACAGCACAGGAATAGGCCCTTTGGCCCTCCAGGCCTGCACTGAACACGTTGCCCGACTGTACTAAAACCCTCTACCCTTCCAATTCATCTATATATTTAACACAGTTCTATCTTGTCTGAAAATAAGGCAGGTTAGGCTACAGAGATCTATTCTTGAGGATTCTGTACAATTGTTTCACTGAATCAAATAATTGTAGGCAGTGACAAGGGGAATTAACTAATATGATCGGAATAATGATTAGATGCATTGTCCATGCTAAGATTAAGCACATATCCCTCTATTCCCATCCTATTCATGTATTTGTCAAGGTGCCCCTTAAAAATCACTATTGTATCTGCTTCCACTACCTCCCCGGTAGTGAGTTCCAAGTACTCACCACCCTCTGGGTAAAAAACTTGCCTCATACATGTCTTTTAAACCTTACTCCTCCTTAAAGCTATGCTGCCTAGCAATTGATTCTTCCACCATGGGAAAAAGCTCCTGACTATCCAGTCTGTCCATGCCCTTCATAATCTTGTGGACTTCTATCAGGTCACCCCTCAATCTCCGGCATTCCAGTGAGAACAAACGAAATTTTTCCAATCTCTCCTCATGGCTAATGCCTTCCATACCGGACAACATTGTGGTAAAGGTAGGGAGTAGGAGGAAGTGTCTGAGATTTGGTGTTCAGCTCTGCGTGGTAGAGATGAGCTTGCAAAGCAACGTGGCACCACCCTTGCCAGAAAGTTTGCTCGCAAGGTCAGGGTTGCACCTAAGAGGGAGACAGGTCAGAAGGGGTGAGAGAGGCAGGCGAATTGAGACAAATAATATTTCTGTTTGGGCAGAAATGAAGTTCTTACCGATTTTTGTTGTCCCATTGCTGAAACAGTTCCCTCTGCACTCAGAGTTGTAACCACAGCCGGAATTAATATATGAGTCATCATTCTCGGCCCCCTACAACATAACAACAAAGATGGAGTTAATTACTTAACCCAGCAACAAATAAGGGCATGAAAATACAGATATCAACCCGTGAGAGGAGAGGTGTTGCATTAATCAGTGAATGCTGGCAATTAACCAGTTAATTAATTAATGAGAACTGACATTAACCAGCAAAAGTGAGCAATAAACAGTAAGCAGAGGCATCTGGGGCTAAAGGGATCAAGTGATATGGGGGAAGGCGGGGATATTGATTTTGATGATCAAAATGAATGACAGGGCAGGTTCAAAGGGCTGAACAGCCTACTCCTGCTTCTAGTTTCCATGTTTAAATAGAAAGCACCAGCATTAATCAGAAAACTTGTACACAAAGCACTGAATGCAAGTCATTACCGATGCATGCTCAATGAATTTAGATATTAATCATTAAAATCACAAGAGGCCAATATTCATCTGCATCTAAAAATATCCAAATGCTTCATCATCTCATCTCAATCCAAACCCATCACAATTTCACTATTGTGGCTTCTGATTTAGGGGCACTGGTTGAAGTACATAGAGGCTACTCAGACAGGCCAGGGGGTCTCAGTCACACAATAACCAAGCACCTGGGTGCTCCAGCTCAAAAGGAACATTACAAACATACAGAGCTGATGGACAGGAAGGGAGCAGCTGCTCTATGAGCATATCACATTGTTACAATGCCTTAGATAGACATCATAATTCATAATACTCTCCAACACACTAGCAGCTTTGTCATCCCTTGTAAGAATCCAGATTTGAAAATAAATGGAAATTTATTTCCAGGAAAATAACCTGGAAAATATTTCTCCAAGTCACAACTTGTTCAGGAAACCAACTGACCTTAATTTATATGACACATTTTCCTTCACAGACCCCCTACCTTTAATACGATGTGAGCTCTGATCCCTGCCAGGAATTGACCCAGTTCCCTCGTGAACCCTTCACATTCAATCTCAGTCTTTACTTTGTTCCAGAATCTGAAGCAATTAGGATTAGGTTTTACAAAGAAATACATTGCCCACTCCAGGAAGATCTGTGTCATTAGCTAATGTTAGGGAAACTATGTCATGAGCTTCATTGTCCAGAGGATACAGGGAAGTGGGGGTAAAAAAATACAAGCCCAGGTTTCTAACCCTGATTGTTAATCAATGTTACATGTTGGAAAATACATGACGATGCTACATAAAGACATGATTGGACTCAGATAAATACCAAAGAACAAAGAAAATTACAGCAGGCCCTTCGATCCTCCAACCATGCTAAAACCCTTTACCTTTCCAGGGACCATATCCCTCCATTCCCCTTCTATTCTTGTACTTGTCAAGACACCCCTTAGAAGTCACTACTGTATCTGTTTCTACCACTTCCCCCGGCAGCAAGATCCTGCCACCCACGAAGATGTACAAAAAACTTGCCTTGCACATCTTCTTTAAACCTTGCCCCTCACACTTGAAACCTATGCCCTCTAGTAATTGATTCTTGCACTCCAGGAAAAGCTTCTGCCTATCCAATCTATCCATGCCTCTCATAATCTTCTAGGCTTCTATTAGGTTGCCCCTCCACCTTTACCTAAACTTGTGGCCACTTGCCCTTGGTATGGGTCAGAGGGTATGCGTTGGTCCAAGTGGGACTTTACTATGTCCCAACAGGTGCCTATATACCTTCTACAATTCCAGGAACCCAAAGCACTCCACAGCTAATGAAATGCTTCAGCAGCGTAGTCGATGTTGTAAGGTAGGGGGACAAGGCAGCATTTTGCATATAGCAAGTTCCACAAATAGTAATGTGATAACGCCCAAATAATCCGTTATTACAGATGGTGGTTGAGGCATAAAAACTGGCAGGATACTAAGGAGAACTCCCGTGCTTTTCTTCATAACAGCGCTGTGGGATGTTTTAGTTCACCAGAATAGGCCTCGATTTCACATTTCAGCTGAAGGACAGCATCCCTCAGCAGTGTGGTGCTCCCTCAATATTGCGCGTTGGGGTGTCAGCCTAGAATTTGCATTCACGTCTTTGGTCTGAGGTTTGAATCTGCCATTCTTTCCAGGCAAGAGGCCTACCAGAGCCACAGCCCATGGCTGGAGGGCTCCAAGTATCTTGAAATTGAGGACCAGTTTAAAAGGTCTCTACAGGATTTACATTGATAGCGGGCAGGATCGGTCACTACAATGTGCCAGCAATGCTGACAAAAGTCAAAGCGGAAGAACCAGGTTTTGTGCACAATGATGGAAAATTGCTGACTACCCAGATAAAGTAACTGATTAATTTAATTCGAGAGAATCAGAGGTGGGGAGGGTGTCTTATAGATTAACTACAAATTTGAAATAAATGGAATTTCTTTTTTTCCCTCAAACATAAAGAGAGCATCATATATAATAAACTAGATTTCAAAAATATAATTCATATTTTAATTTTTTTCCTGAGCTGTGCTGAACACATCACTGAAACAGCAATACTGGAGATCTGCTATCCCTCCTGTATTAGGGATCTAAGTTATTGCATTGAAATCAATTACACAAACGTACAGTTAATTAGCTGTGTTTCTTAAGAGGGTAAGGCAGCCCTTTTCAGTACAAAGATTGTGTCAGGTCAAGATGTGTTGGCAACACTGAGAAACAGGGCACCGTTCGCAGAATTATAATTAGTAGATGAATAAATGAGGTAACTTACATAGATGTTAGAGCGGTAACCCCCATTCTGAACACTTCCATACGTATCCATCACAATCCGGGATGCATCCTTTTCTAAGCACATCAACACATTACGATTCTCCCGAGTCTCAAAGCTCTTACTCTGCAGCATCTTACAGCCTCACAGCACATCAAAACATGGTCATGGGTGAAAAACTGTGGAACACAGAGTCCCTGTCTAATGCCTGCAGTCAGTGAGAACTTCAGCTCTTTTATCGAAATGAGACTTCAGCATTTTGCAACCATAAATCTGGCCGTGCGAATCAATGCAATAGTGGATTCCTTTGCTGCTTATACAGATGTGCTGTGCACAGGCGCAATGAACTGCATTAAATCTTCAGCATTTCCATTTATATTGTTTTTTTTAAAAAAATGGCCTTCTGGCACTCCCAGCACCTCCAGAATCTGATGCAGTTCTGCCTTCAAAATCTAAACATTGCAATGCTGCTTTCCTTCCTTCCCCAATCTACTCAAACACAAAATATTCTAGGACAGTTGCTTCCTGGGCACTGATTAAATATTAATAATGCAATGTAAATATGCAGCACCACAGTAGGAGGAGGAGGCACAATAGAGCAAAAGGAAAAGGCTGCCTTTTGCAAAGAATCAACATGAGGCAGATGGAATATTGTATTTCCCTTTATTGAATGTGACTGGCATCCCTAATGCAGCATATCTGTCAGGCAGTTTAATCGTTGAAAGCATCTTTCCACTTCTTTTGATGTCAGACATGCGTAGCTTAAACAGACACATTTCTATTAAATAATTTTACAGAAATGCAGACATTCAAAAACAAACATACTATACTTAGTCTTAATGCTGTTACTCCATATTTAATACCCGTGAGGTTCATTATTCTGAGTAAGCATGTTGCAGGTGCCCATCATTCTCTATATAGCCCATTCTATAATGTTCACCACCTGCTATTTACCTTGTGTCGCTTTCTATTGTAAATGTGCTTTTGTACGTCTATTTCTGGCCGTGCAATTTGATCAAGATGTCTGTAGCTTGCTGTGTAACTTACCCTTGGACGTCCATCGTTTACTGTGAAATTCACCACTGAGCGTCCATCATTTGCTGTGACATTCATCTCTGGGTGTCCATTCACTTGCATGCAACTTACCCTCAGATGACTGTCACTTGCTGTGTAATTTATCTCCGGGTGTCTCTACCATTTCCCGTGTGACAATTTGTGTGACCAACGATTAAAAATGATCATTCAGTCCGTATTCATACAAGGCCGCACATTTTCATCAATTAACATTCTATTTGTGTGATCAGTCTGCATTGATATAAAATCTGTGAGTGCTTTTGGAGAAAAAGGGATCAAAGTCAGTGCCAAAGGTTACTAATGTTTCCTGCAAAGGTGTTGCAGGCATTCACATGCTAATGGCTGCTGTTTATTCACTGCTATCCAAGTATGTGCAAATCTGAACAAGGACCCCTCAATATTGCACTGAAACATCAGCCTAGATTGTGTGCTAAAGTCGCTGAAGTGGGATTTGAACCCACAATTTTCTGAATCAGAAGTAAAAGTGTAATGAATACACTATTTGAATAAATCTGAATACAAGTAAATTGTCTTATTTGTGGAATCCTGCCATTGAAAATTCAAATTACCCAAAATGCACAAGAAGTGACATTCACATTTGTATGATTTCAGTTGCATCCCCTTCTGTCCCGAAGGTGCTAAGTGTTGTTTGGAATTAGTTCCGTAAGCTCCAAACCATATCACAAACAACTGCCTAGTCATAATGTGTCAGCCTTATTATGAGTTAAGAATATCACAACTGAGGCTTACCCAACATTCACACATACAATTTCTATCAGGAGTTTAGAAAAACATTTTTACTCCATCTTTAAAGTTACAAAACCAGTGCTCAGACTGGACCAGGCAAATCCAAATCTATCACCTTGCTTACTCCAGAAAACAAATTCAAATTGAATCCAATTCATAGTCTCCACAAAAGAGAGAAACAAGGTCCAAGCTGACTAGATAAAACCCTGCATCCCACCTTGGGCTTGAAATGACAACACTTGATCTTAGCCAAAAGGCCATCAAGAGTACTGCCTAATAAAATTTAGCTGATTTATAGCTCTCCCAAGGTTGGAATTACAAAAGTCAATTGAATCACTCAGCAAGGCTCCAATTGAGGTACGTTGCCTGAGTAAATTGCAAGAGGAAACTTAACATGTTCCAGACGTGTGGGTCTAAACATCCTATTCAGCAGCACCAATACCCACTGAGCTGCAGCATCAACACTGAATTACATATTTAGGATAACAATGTCGACATTTCTGTAATAGAATTAATCCCTATGAATGGAATGTGTTAGGGTCCACTGAGGAGACTTGGAGCAGAGGCCAAGTAACAATGTATAGCTTGGAGATTAAGTTTGTGTCTTTATTTCTTGAACAACAGAGACTAGGAAGGTCTCAGCATGGTGGATGAGGATGGAATTAGGCATAGTTTCCATGAGGCACACTGATGAAGAACTGCCTCATGGCTGAGAACAACCATTATCTCTGGAGCAATATCCCAATAAAAAAAAGGAACATCCTCAAGAAAGCAGAAAAGAACACCTAATTTTATATGGGACATTTGGTATTTGATTTGATTTATTATTGTTATATGTATTGGGATACAATGAAAAATTATTTCCTGCGCACTATACAAAGCATACTGTTTATAAAATACATAGGGGAGAAGGAAAAGATAGGATGCAAAATATTGTGTTACAGTCATAATTAGGGTGTAGCGAATGATCAGCTTAATATACGGTAAGTCCATTCAAAAGTCTGATGGCAGCAGAGATGAAGTTGTTCTCGAGTCAGCTAGTACATGATCTCCAACTTTTGTATCTTTATCCCGATGGAAGAAAGTATGCCCAGGGTGTGTGAGACCCTTGATTATGCTAGTTGCTTTTCCAAGGCAGTGGAAAATGTAGACAGTCAATGTATGGAAAGCTGGTTTGTGTGAAGAACTGGGCTTCATTCCCTTTGTAAACACTTGTGGTCTTGGTCAGAGCAAAAGCCATGTAAAGATGTGATAATCTGAAAAAGATGCTTTCTATGGGGCATCTATAAAAATTGGTGAAAATAGTAACAGACGTGCCAAATTTCCTTAGCCTCCTGAGAAAGGAGAGGCATTGGTATTTTTGTGATCAAGCTGAATTAGCACAGAGAATAGACATTTCATGCAATACATTCTTTTCATGAAATTCCTTACTGCAAGAATGCAAAAATTGCAGTGTTGGATCAGGGGGGAAAAACTTGCCAGCTTCACGGATGCCTTTTCTCACTTGATTACATAGCATCTGTGCAATTGCAGAGTGCTGGCGAGGACCTCACAGCCAGCAGGAAGGACGGGGCCTACAGTTCATAGGAATCAAAGAAACCTCACTGTACAGAAAGAAGCCATTCGGCCCACTGAGTCTGCACCAACCACAATCCCGCCCAGGTCCCACCCCCATATCTCTACTTATTTTACCCACTAATCCCTCTAACCTATGCATCTCAGGACACTAAGGGGCAATTTTAGCATGGCCAATCAACCTAACCCACACATCTTTGGATTAGTTCTGGTGATGATCACACAGCCAGCTGGAAGGGCAGGGTCTAAACACCCCGACATAGCTGGGATTCTGAGATTGGGCAACATTTTTAAAAGGCACCCCAATCTCAATACAAAAGCACCACCCCACCCAATAATTGGGGCACCCCATCTTGTAGGCATTGGGGCTTTCCCTTCTCCCCCCCAACCTCTTGCAGGCATCGAGGCTCTCTTCTCTTTCAGGCATTGGAGCCCTCTCCTTTTCCTCCCACCACACATAAGAAAATAATTAAATACTGGGAGTGGGGGGCGGGCTATCCCCCCCACTGCCAGAGCCCCCTTCATGTGCCCCTGACACTGCCATTTGACAAAGACACCTGGCAACTGCCAGGATGTTATGAGGCAATGACCAGCCTTATTCCCCCAACCCAGGAGCCCCAGAAATCTCTACACTCTGACATGGTCATCATAACATACTGGGCCCAGTGGGGGGAAGAGTAGAATACGCTGTGCGTGAAAGCTACAGCATAAAGCCCTTGAATGGTGTTAAAATTTATTTAAGTTCATGGAAATAGACAGCATGAGCCTATTCGCATCATCAACACAAATCCCTTTTTTGGCTGCTCACAAGATTTACCAGCCATTTCAGGATTTTCACCTCTGGTGAATGGGGCCATTAGATCACATCCTGTAACTGTGTTTATCAGCTTAATTATCCCTCAATTCATTTCCTATGCGAATTGATGCAGAATTTTTAAACATTCATTCAAAGGATATGAGCATTACTGAAAAGATCAGCAATTGTTGTGGAACAAGTGGTGATAAACCACACTGAGTGGCACAATGGCACGGTGGTTCACACTACTGCCTCAGAACATCAGGGACCCGAGTTGCCTATTCCCATTTGCCCTTGAATTGAGTACTTGCTAGATCGTTGAATAAGCAATAAAGAGTCATATATTGATCAGACATGGTAAGGATGGGAAGTTTCCTTCCCTCAGGCATTAGCAAACCAGACAGATTTTTACAACCAAAGATCATTATCATGTTGTCACCAAGACTCGCTTTATATTCCAGAATTATTCACTGAATTCATGTTCCACCACCCGCCATGGAATTTGAATCCATATCCTGAGAGCCTTGGCCTCTACTTTACTCATCCAGTGATATTACCAGTATACTCTCTTCTCCGCCTGGCTAGTCCATTTAAGCTTTTGGTCAATGGTTAACCCCACGATGTTGACACTGGGGGATTCAGTGATGGTAATGTCACTGAACGTCAAGGAGAGATGGTTAAACTCGCTCCTATTAGAAATGGTTATTAATATCTGGTACTTTTGTGGGACTAGTCAGCGAAAAGGAATACTTTGAATCAAGGGTGAAGCAATTGCTTATTTAAATAAATAATCATTAACATAAATGCATCCTGAAACGATTAAAATCTTAGTGCACCAATCCTTTTATTTCTGATTCTGTAGCCTGATTTCATCTCCAGCCTAAATGCAGAGAGAGGATACCTGTCCTGTCCAGCTGATGAAGTCAGTAGTAGGCATGGTTATGAGTCATTAGCACTGAGAGATGATTGCATTGATTAACATTGAAATAGAGATTAGAAGCAAGAGTAGGCCATTCAGCCCTTCGAGCCTGCTCCACCATTCACTTTAATCATAGCTGATCGTTGAATTCAATATCCTGATCCATCCTTTCTCTCATATCCCTTGCTCCCTTTAGCCCCAAAAGCTATATCCAATTTCTTCTTGAAATCAGACATCGCTTCAGCTCAACTATATTCTTTGGTCGCGAATTCCATACATTCCCTCATCTCAGTTCTAAAAGATTTACCCCTTATCTTCAAACTATGACCCACAGTTCTGGACTCCACACCATTGCAAACATTCTTCCGGAATCTGTGTAACCTTGTTAGAATTTTATAAGTTTCTATGAAATAATAGTGAATAAAATCCGAACCAACTCAGTCTCTCCTCATATGACAGACCCACCATCCCAGGAATCAGCCTGGGATTCACAGTACTCCCTCGATAGCAAGGACATCTTCCGGATAAGGATACCAAAATTGCACACAATGTTCTTGGAGGCTATTTCCCAGGACTGAAATGGTCGCTACGAGAGGACACAGGTTTAAGGTGCTGGGCAGCAAGTACAGAGGAGATGTTAGGGGTAAGTTTTTCACTCAGAGGATGGTGAGTGAATGGAATTGGCTGCCATTGGTGGTGGTGGAGGCGAACTCACTGGGGTCTTTTAAAAGACTCCTGGATGAGTACTTGGGATTGGGAATTACAGATAGTTCTATGGCCTAGTAGGTATGGGTATGATCGGCGCAACTTGTGGGCCAAAAGGCCTATTTGTGCTGTAGTGTTGTATGTTCTAATACTCCAGTGTGGCCATACCAAGACCCTACATACAATTGCAGCAAAACATCCCCATCGTTATACTCAAGTCCTCTCGCTATGAAGGCCAACATACCATTTGCTTTCATTCCTGTCTGTTGTACCTGCGTGCTCACTTTCAGCAACTGATGCACGAAGATTCTAACGACACATTGAGTATCCATCTCTCTGAATTTAGACCCATTCAAGTAATAACCTATCTTCCTATTATTGCTACTAAAGTGAATAGCCTCAAATTTATCCACATTATACAGCACCTGCCATGCAGATGCCCACATACTCAGTTTATCCAAATCATGCTGAAGCATCTCTGCATATCTTCTCACATATCAGTCTCCCATCCAACTTTGTACTATCTGCAAATTTGGAGGTAATATTCTTCCTTTTCCAAATCATTAATATATAATGTGAACAGTTGGGGTCCTAGCACAGACCCCTGCGGAATCGCACTTGTCATTAACTGCCAATCAGAAAAAGACCTTTCATGCCAACTCTTTGCTTTCTATCTGCTAACCAGCTTTCTATCCATCTCAAGTCATTAGAATCCATACAGTGCAGAAGGAGACCATTTGGGACCCATCAAGTGGCACCGACTACAATCCCACCCAGCCCCTGTTCCTGTAATCTTATACATTTACCCTGACACTAGGTCAATTTTAGCATGACCAATCCATATATCTTTGGACTGTAGAGGAAACTGGAGTACCCGGAGGAAACTCGTGCAGATATGGGGAGAAAGTGCAAACTCCACACAGACAGTGACCCGAGGCTGGAATTAAACCCATGTCCCTGGCACTGTGAAACAGCAATGGTAACCACTGTGCCACCATGCTACCACAATCCCATGCACTTTAACTTCACATGGTCATCTGTTATATGGGACCTTGTTGAAAACCTTCTGAAAGTCTAAATAAACCACATTCACTGCTTCTCCTCAATCAATTCTACTAGTTACATCCTCAAAAAAATCCAATATATTGTAGGCAGTTCAACTGTTTGAGAGAGCAGGAAATTCAGTAGGGCAGCCACAGATCATGAAGCTGGGAATTGAAAGAGGGCAGGGCAGGGAAGGACAATGGAGCAACTTATTTCAGAATCAGTTAAATTTATTGAGCAAACCTGCACAAAGCATTGAAATTAAAGGAGCCTTAAGGCTAACTATATCCAAAAGTACTAATGACAAATTAAACATAACCCTGCTTTTAACTTTAACTATTGCAACTGCAGAACCCTTTAAGGGAAACTGGAAATAGCCACATCCCCTGAACTGCCTTGTCTATGATTTCCAGGCATATTGAAGTCATGATGGCATTCCTTAGTTAACACTCCATTAAGATCTTAACTATCATCTGACCCTTTTTAAATATGATCATTAGATCCCCATCTGTTGTTTTACAAGACTAGATGCTATTTCCTGCAATGTGCCTTGCACACTGATCCCTTCTCACATTTTTGTAAAGCAAATTGAATTGATCATAACATTTCAGCCAGGATATGTAATGAGATATTAAATATCAAGTAACACATGCTACTCTTTCCAATATTCATTTAAAGATGTTAAACCAGCATTAACTTTTCAAAAAGGGATAAAGCAGCAGCTGTTCAGTGATAAAACACTAATATGAAAACCTTTTGCAATAGGGACGACTGATTCCCATGAAGCAGGGATTGAAGTCTTTATTGAGCTTGTTCAATTAAGTCAGACCTCAAACAAATTGTCCAATAACATCCGGTACTTATCCCTGGCAGTGTGTCACTTCCACTGTTGTGGTCAGGAGCTGTGTTTTCACAAAGGACACACAAGCACAAAGCTTTTCCAGTGACAACACAGCATACTAGGTAATGGAACTAACTGTCACATCCTGGAGTTAAAAATCAGTAACGTTTCCTGATTGCATAATGGGTAAATGAAACATCAGTGCAATATCAAGCTTACAGACCAAGAAAATCCTAGGATTGATTCTGGTCCATTTTGCATTAGCTGTTCCAAGACCAGGAACAAAGGACTCTAGTATCTGAACTAGGGTGGTGGGGGCTTAGGAATTGGCCAAAGTTCCACATCCTGCTAAGAAGTATAGATTGAACAGGTTCAAGTTGTACTCTGTACTAGCTAAGTTGTATTGGCTTTATTTTCAAGCTTTAACAGGAAAGAGAGTCCCTTGCAGAATCCCAAAGATGTGCAGGTTAGGTGAATTGGTCATGCTAAATTGCCCCTTAGTGTCAGGGGACTGGCAAGGGTAAACGCATGGAGCTACAGAGATTGGGTGGGATTGTGGTCGATGCAGACTCAATGGGCCAAATAGCCTCCTTCTGCACTGTACAGATTCTATGATTCTCGGATTCTATGAGTGTTATGGGTCACTTACTTGTGGTATCACTCCCCAACAAGAGATCATCTCCTCAGGATGAAACAGATGAAATGAAATGAAATGAAATGAAATAAAAATAAATCTCAGGAACCCCATATGCTCAGGGGAAAAATTCTCTTTTTTTAACCATTCTTTTTTTTATTTGTACTTTTGTGGTGATGAGCAATCCGTAATTATACATTTAGGACTCTGTTAACTGCAGTGCTCCCCTGGGTTATGCCAATCACTGGTCTGGAAGTCAGGACTAAAGTCCACAGCATGCACTGGATCCAACTTATTATAAAAATGTTACATTTCCATGCAAGTGGTAAAGATTGTTAACTTTTCCAGAGACTGTAACCACTACTCCTGACTGGTTTTAATTAGAATCCCTGTACTTTTAAACTGTGTTTCACAGTTTTAGAACATGTCAGTGCAAATACCAACTGCATAGGAACTCAACCCATCCAATAAATATGGTTTGGTATGAAAATGCACAGAAATGGAGAGCACCCATCTTCTAGTCATGGTAGTTCACCCTGCAGTTAGCAGCTGGCTAAGTGTTCAGATTGTATGTGGCAGCTCAGAATGTCAACATTCATCCATGCAGAACAGATTTTAATTTATACTGTTGTCTTAAAAGATGAAGCACTTCTCTTCCCCAGCTCTCTTGCTGAATGTCACCAGCTGAGAGACTGTGGAAAACTTTCATACCCATTTGAACACTGCCAGTCATGGAACTGCACGAGTAGATGCATGACAATGGTTGTGGTACCAACTTAACACATTTGGCCCACTGTTTACAGAACACTACCTTTGAGTAGACATAGGTTAAGAAGGCTGCGTGCTCCAGGGAAGAGGCTGTAGTAACCTCAGCCAGGGCTGAAAGGCTCTCAATGGTGGTGTGGTGCAGGGACAAGTCCTGCTGTCACTTGATCTTGATACCAGAGCTGTTCAGCCACTCCATTCAGTACGTGCTCTACTTCCAGTAGTCCTGCATTGCCATCAAGAGTCTTTCCATCTGACAACCGTGGCCCATTGACACTCTTTATTTTGAAGACAGGCAGATGCCATGTCTTCTGGAAATCACGAAGTTCCTTCTCGGTGACATCTGTGTGCATATATTGGTCAAATCTGTATATTCAGTTAAAGAAAATTCATGGATATTGAGTGACACATCAACTGAAACCGGAAACAAAAAGGTTACACTTACTTATCCCTACAATGCTACAGCTCACAATACTGTTACAGTCCAGAAGTTTTTTAAAACAACTATGAGATAGTAAGCATCCTCAAGGGGAAAAAAAATTGAAAAGATGTTTAAAGCTCTATAACAGTGGTAGTGCAACAGGCTGAGAAAAAAAAACAAATCAGCAAGGATTCCTGTTGCTGATTGCTCTCTAATGTCCCTTGCTGGAAAGAACAAGGATGTGACATTGGGTTAGGATAAAACAAAGTTACCTGTGTTGCTCCACAGTCCTGTCGACATCAAGCTCACGTATAGAAAGGCCACTTTAGTGAGCAAGGCTGCTGATTCCCAGCAAGGCTTTACACTTAAGAACAGGAAAGTAAAACTTGAATTTTATTGTGCAAATGTCCTCGTTGTAGGTGAATGCACATAATTTTAAACTGTAATAAAATGTTTTTCAAATCCTTCAATTAATTAGAAGCATAAAGAAAATATAAATTTGGTTAAATAATTCACAAATTAAAATCAAGAAAGAAAATTAAAGAAATCAACAAAACATTTGATACATAGCAGTGGCTGGTTTCATAATCTGAAACACTTTATAAAGTTATTCAAATGGCATCAGTTATCTGGAGGAGTTCAAATGTGAAATGCTTTGATAATTTAAGGATACTTTGTGCCAATAACAATTTTAACCATCTTCGCAGAATCATGCACAATTCGTGACATTTGACTGGGTAAATCATCGAACGATGATCTATCAGTGAAAGAGAAAAGGAACAAGATGGCGTCAGCCTTGTCCTTGCAGGCCTGAGGGGAATAAAACAAATGATTCAAGAACTACTCACTGCAAACAGTACATGCAATGGTCTATTCAATCTCAGCCAATATGCACTGCAGCATCACTGCTGCTGGAGAATGTAAATACTAAGGAAGAAGTATAGGAATAATCCTGCAAGTTTGTTTCCATGGTTACAATGTAATTACATCCTCCCACCAGCGGTCATTTTGCCACAGCGCCTCAATTAAACATAAAAGCATATTTTACGTTATGTAATTGAAGGTGTATTTTAATTACATAACGGCTGATCTTCAACCTCAACTCCACTTTCCCACCTGATCCCTATATATTTTGATTCTCTTAAAGTTGAAAAATCTATCAATCTCAGCCTGGAATACTGTATGACAACAAATGCCCACAGCTCTCTGGGTTGAAAGTTACAAAGGTTCACAACTGATAAATGCAGAAGTGTCTACACATCAGAGGCATAAATGGCTAATCCTTTACCTCTGGGACTATGCCCTCTCGCCCATACAATTCTAGTCTTCTCAGCAGGGAAAACAGCTCCGCAGATGTTTAAGGTAGACGTAGATAGGTTCTTGATTAATAAGGGGTTATGGGGAAAAGGTAGGAGAATGGGGATGAGAAAAATATCAGCCATGATTGAGTGGCAGATCATGGCAGAACCGAATGGCCTAATTCTGTTCCTATGTCTTACAGGCCTTATGATTAGCATCTAACCTGTCAAACTTATTCAAGAATCTTATAGGCTTCAGTAAGATCATTTCTCATTCTTCTAAAATTCTGAGAGTAGAAGCTCATTCTATTCGGTTGGTCCTCATAGACAACCCTCTCATCCTAAGAACCAATCTAATAGTTTCCACTACAAACAATGGGCATGGGGATTTATCATAAATTTGCAAAAGTAGAGACACAGTTGGATAACTTTAAAATGGGGACATAATTACATTGGCCCAATTATATTTAAATTAATCAATCTTTAACTTTCACTCTTTTACTTTATTTCACCAAAAAACTACATTTGTTCGTGTTTCCTATTGTGCACCGCAATATCATTATAAATCTTGCAGGCAATGCAAATTTCCTTTCCTTGGCTATGCTTTTTCATCTACATTTATTATAAATTGCTTGTTCTTTAAACTACCATGTTAAAGGTTAGGTTCTGATGTATTTACTGGATACTAATTTAATTAGACAAAAGCAGGAGCAGCTGAAGCTAAATGCATTATTCAAATCATTCTTCAAATATGAAGACATGGAGAAAATTATAATTCAAACAAAATGCTTTGAATGCCAAAGTCATCAAATTGAGTGCTTTGATGAAGCTCAGTGCATTAACGTGCATCAGCTAAGTTCAATTAATGGCATCCCCACCTCTAAGTCATTAAATTGTAGGTTCAAGTGCCACTCCCAGGACTTTCAGTACAGACCCTTGGCTAATGCTCCAGCACATTACTGGGGGAGATGCAAGACATTAATTTCCAATTGCTGAGTTTTGTTTTGCTGTTGTTTGGTAAGTGCTTGTCTTATTTGGGAATGAAATGAGGAATGCACCCATAACATTCAACCTACATATTTCTTTACAACGTTTTTGATGCTTTCTTACAGCAAGAATGTGGTCAAACTTCTTCAGTGAGGCCTCACCGCAGTCCCAGAACTGAAAGCAAAACATGATCACTCGACCGCTCTCCACGAGCTTTGTTGGCCAATAAACTGTCCTTGTCTGAATTCCTGCATTTAAGATAATTGTGAAACTTTATATTAAAAAAGAATAAAGCTTTTAATAGAATCCCAGATATTATGCTTATTCTACTGATTTTATAGAACACTTGCACCACAATATTGCATCGATACATACACTGCCAATAATAGGAACAGTGCTACACACACATTAGGAACATATATATATTCAGTATGGATGCTAAAATACACATATATGCACGTATAAATAAAGCTGATATAGGCTGTAGCTTCACCTGTGGTCTCATGATGGACACCGGAAATCTCTAAGCCGGCAAACTTTGCAACTGCTGCTGTTTTTCCTACTCCACTCTTCCCAGACAGAAAGATTTTGTAAGTAGCAATGTCAGGCGCAACCTGTGGAGGGAGCACCGGCCATTCAAGCAATCCTGGAGACAAACACATGAGCATCATAATGTTACCAAGGTCAAATACTGACAGGAACAGAACCAATTCCTTGGTTTGAAACACCTATAATGCTAGGGGTAGCCTGCTGGTTAGCACTGCTACTTCACAGCATCAGGGACCCGGGTTCGATTCCTGACTTGGATCACTGTCTGTGTGGAGATTGCATGTTCTCTCCATGTCTGCATGGGTTTCCTCCGGGTGCTCTGGTTTCATCCCACAGTCCAAAAGATGTGTGGGTTAGGTAGATTGGCCATGCTAAATTGCCCTTTGGTATTAGGGAGACTAGCTAAGGTAAATGCATGGATAAAGGGGATAGTGTCTGGGGACTATGGTCAATGCAGACTCAACTGGTCAAATGGTCTCCTTCTGCACTGTAGATTCTATGATTCTTGCCTGGGTTTCATACTTTTGAAAACTAAATCTTTCTTCAGTTACACAAAATATTCCCAATATTGAACTATCATAAAACCACCACAAACAGCAATGAACATCTAATGAAATAAAGAGCTAATATCAATTTCAAAATGAATACACCAGAAATGGGGTCTGAATGAAAAGATGCAACTCGCCTACAATACAATAAACCAAACCAGCTGTTTGTGTACTGTGCTCATAGCCATTGTAGTTATGTATGTCTGCTTGTCCTCCTGATTATTAAAATTGCCAGAGGTATTAAAATGGCAAGCAGAAAACACCACCCACCCTCAGCAAAGGAAATTGTGGAACGGAATTCCATATTTTAAATCCCCAGAAAATCGAATTTTAACAAACCAGCTAGTCCTTCCCAGCCTTTTTCCACATTTTTGTGTGAAGAGAAAAGGTTAGAAATAAATTTGCCCTTTGTGAGTTTCCCATCACTTTGAGGAAGAGAAATTTTTACTTACCAAACACTTTCCTTTTGTTTCTGCGCAAAATGCTGGCCAGATACTCCTGACCCTCCACAGAAGTGAGCCAACCTGCTGTTACCAGAGATCCTGATTTCAAGAAGTTTGTCATTTCTTGGGCTTGGAACTCAAAAACATTCAACTCTCACCAGACAAGAAACTGAAAAATTAAACAGACTTCTGCTGTTAAAATTATACTTCTAGATTTTTGTATCTCAAAAATGTAAATGGACAGGGCAGTGAGGTGGATGTTGATTAGTCTTTTTCCACTCCACTCTTCCCAGGTAGAAAGGTCTTGTAAGCAGCAGTGTCAGGTACAACTTGTGTGGCCACTCAAGCAATCCTGGAGGCAAATACATTTGTATCATAGTATTCCCATGGTCAAATACTGACAGGAACAGAACTGACTCCTTGATTGGTAACAGATAATGCGAGTCTAGGTTCCATAAATCACACTCATGTCTGGCCAAATTAATGTTACAAAACAGCAGCATAAAGCTGCCCTTCACCGATTGGAAATCCTACATTGACCACAGGGGTGATTTAATTTGATTATTATTGTCACATGTATCAGTATAAAGTGCAAAGTATTGTTTCTTGCACGTTATACAAAGCATATCATTCATTGAGAAGGAAAGGAGAGAGTGCAGAATGTAGTGTTACAGTCATAGCTAGTGTGTAGAGAAAGATCAACTGAATGCAATATAGGTCCATACAAAAATCTGACGGCAGCAAGGAAGAAGCTGTTCTTGAGTTGGTTGGTACATGACCTCAATCTTTTTCCGGACGGAAGAAGATGGAAGAGAGAATGTCCAAGGTGTGTGGGGTCCTTAATTATGCAAATATAATGTACCCAGCAGTCAGGTCTCCGTAGATCTTTGAATTTTATCTCTGTCCCAAAACCTTAAATACTGTCCTTTTAATAATTTCAAGAACATTTATAAACAATGAACAAAGGCTCAATTGCAAATTATTTGGGATTCTGCTGATTGCCAGGAATAAGAAGCATAGAATCCCTATAGTGCGGAAGAGGCAATTTGGCCCATCAAGTTTGCATCAACCCTCCAAACAAGCATTTTACCTTGACTCTCTCCCCGCCCAATCCCTGTATTCCCACACATTTACCATAGCTAATCCATCCAGCCTTGGGACACTAAGGGGCAATGGTCAATCAACCTAATCTGCACACTTTGAGTGTGGGAGGAAACCAGAGCACCCAGAGGAAACCCACAGAGACACAGGGAGAATAAGCAAACTCCACTCAGACAGTCACCTAAGGCCGGAATTGAACCCAGACCCTGGAGCTGTGAGCCAGCTACGCTAACTTTTGTATCACTGTGCCACCCAGTTCTGCTCAGATGAAGTGAATTATTGCCAATTTATTTTCCATGCTGACGCTATAGTTAAGAAAGTCCACCAATGCTTCTACTTTCTCAGAAGACTAAGGAAATTTGGCATGTCTACGACTCTTGCCAACTTTTACAGATGCACCATAGAAAGCATGCTTTCTGGTTATATCACAGTTTGGTATGGCTCCTGCTCTGCCCAAGACCCACAAGGAACTACAAAAGGTCATGAACAAAGCCCAATCCATTAAGCAAACCAGCCTCCATCACATCCATTGACCTTGTCTACACTTCCCATTGCCTCAGCAAAACAGCCAGCATAATTAAGGACCCCACACATCCTGGACATTTTCTCTTCCACCTTCTTCCATCAGGAAAAAAATACGAAAGTCTGAGGTTACGTACCAACCAACACAAAACAGCTTCCCTACCACTGTCAGACTTTTGAATGGACTTACCTTGCATTAAGTTGATGTTTCTCTACACCCTACATTCTGCACTCTCTCCTTTCCTTCTCTATGAATGGTATACTTTGTATAGCACGCAAGAAACAATACCTTTCACTGTATGTTAATACATGTGACAATAATAAATCATTATTGTCTAATTTGCTAGTTTTATTTTTACCTTTTTGACAACAAAAGCTTTTCCTTTCGACACATATTGCAAATAATATCTTACCTAGACCTCAGACAGCTATACTGTGTTAAGTTCTGTTACTGCTTCCTGGATTTTCATGTCAGCTGTGTTTTGGGCTTTTTTGATAGCTTAATAGGTAAGTGTACCTCTTGATAACAATAAAGAAGAGACCCCAGGTTTGACCCCTGGTATAGCGCAATCATTGGACGAACAGTAACTGCTATAGTAACATTTGAATTGTGTCCCTAGACTAAGGAAAGGAGAGAAGGGAAATCAGTCTGTGCTTCTTCTCCTGATCAGTATTTAGTGATCTTTGTTGGAAGGTCCACATGCAAAGACAGTTCCTGGGGAAATTACTGGCCTGGGGAACATTAGAATTGCGCAGTACAGAGGAGATAAAAGTATGGATAAGGCAGGGCAAAGTGTTACAAAGATTGATGTAGGCAGCCTTTGTGATGGAAACAATACAGAACAGGGGACTTAGCTGGGGACAAATAGGACGCCGAGGTTGCAAAAATCCTAGCGCAGCCCAGGCAAGTAAGTGAGGAGGGGATTGGTAAACAAAACTGAAAGGCAACAGTGGATGCAGTGAGAAGGAAGATAAATTCAATAGAGAGAAAATAAGAAGGAATATCAGAGCAGAAATATTAAGCTGAAAATGTAAGCAAGGCAAATGATCAAAATAATGTGAACCAATTAGTAAATGCAACCCAAGTACAAGAAAGAAAGACTTGCATTTATACAGAACTTTTCACAACTGCCGATGTCCCAAAGCACTTTATAGTCAAGGGAATATTTTTTGTGGTAGAGTCACTTCTGAATTTGGAAAGACAGCAGCTAATTTGTGCACAGCAAGCTCCCACAAGCACCAATGTGACAATAACCAGAGAATTGACTTTTATGATGTTTACTGGTGAATAAATAAGTATTAGTCACAATACAGGGAGGTAAGGAGAAAGAAGGAGGGGAATTGGTTCCTTTATTCTTCTTCAGAATAATGTCATGAGATTGTTTACATCCAGCCAAGTTGAAGCCTGTTTTACAACTCATTCAAAAAAATGGCACCTCTGACAGTGCAGCACACTGTCATTACCACATTAGAGTGTCAGGACCAGACACTTGAAGTGATTCCAACAATGGCATCCCTTAGTTGTAATGAATGCATGCAAGCGTGAATATCTTAGCTGGGAGATTAGCTGCAGTGTTTCGGCAGGATTTAAACCAATATGGAGGGGGGAGGGGCTGAGACCAATAGCTCAGAAGAGAGCGAGATGGGAGATAGAGTAAGCTTAGATAAGAAGAAATATACGAGGGAGAAGGAGGTTCCGAGTGGGCTTGGAGGTCTGGAGTGTGTCTGTTTCAATGCGAGGAGCATAACGGGAAAAACGGATGAACTTAGGGCCTTACTGTTTGTGAGGAACTTGGACATGGTTGCTGTGACGGAGACGTGGTTAAAGGAAGGGGAGCAGTGGCAACTGAGCATTCCTGGGTATAAGTGTTTCAGGTGTGACAGAGGAGGGTCCAGAAGAAGTGGAGGAGTGGCGTTGTTAGTTAAGGAGAGCATCACGGCGGTGCAGAGGGAGGACAATACAGAGGAGTTAGGAGCAGAGTCGCTGTGGGTGGAATTGTGGAATAGAAAGAGGGCGATTACTATGCTAGGGGTGTATTATAGGCCACCCAACAGCCCGCGGGTAGTTGAAGAAGGCATATGTAAAGACATTTTGGATAGGTGCAGAAAGAACAGAGTCTTTATAGTGGGAGATTTTAATCTCCCTAGGGTGGATTGGAAAGTACCTAGAACTGGGGGTTTGGATGGGCAGGAACTTGTAAAATGTGTACTAGAAGGATCGTTGGAGCAGTACATGGCTAGCCCGACTAGAGAAGGGGCTATACTGGATTTATTTCTGAGTAATGAGCCAGGGCAGGTGGTTGATGTTGTAGTAGGGGAACACGTGGCTAACAGTGACCACAATTCTGTCTACTTTAGGGTACAGATGGAAAAGGATGCTTGTTGCCCTAGGGGCAGGGTGCTGAATTGGGGGAAGGCTAACTACGGTCGGATTAGGCAGGAACTTATGGAAACTGATTGGGAATGGTTGTTCGAGGGTAAGTCCACACTAGGCATGTGGGATTCTTTCAAGGGAATACTGAAAATGTTGCAAGATAGATATGTGCCAGCTAAGAGGAAAGATGGGATTAGAGAGCCGTGGATTACTAGGGATATTGAGGGCTTGGTTAGGAAGAAAAGAGAGGCGTATGAGAGGTCAAAGCAGCTGGGAACGGAGACAGCGTTGGAGGAATATAGACAGAGTAGGTGGGAGCTCAAACAGGGAGTTAGAAGGGCAAAAAGGGGGCATGAAATTACTTTGGCGGATAGGATTAAGAAAAATCCAAAGGCTTTTTACTCCTATGTTAGGAATAAAAGGGTGGTTAGAGGAAAAATTGGACCTCTCAGGGGCAGAGGAGGGGAACTGTGCTTAGAGCCCGAGGGAATGGCGGAGATCCTGAATAAATACTTTGCGTCGGTATTCACAAAGGAGAAGGGCTTGTTGACAGCTCCTGTCTCTGAGGGAGCTGTGGACCAGTTGAGGGAAATATCCATACCGAGGGAGGAAGTGTTAGAGCTTCTAGGTATCATTAAAACTGATAAATCTCCGGGACCTGATGGCATTTATCCCAGGCTGCTTAGGAAGGTGCGAGGTGAAATTGCTGGGCCTCTAAAGCAAATCTTTGTCTCTTCTTTGGACACAGGTGAAGTCCCAGAGGACTGGAGAATAGCTAATGTTGTACCATTGTTAAAAAGGGTAGTAGGGATAACCCTGGGAATTATAGGCCAGTAAGTTTGACATCAGTGGTAGGGAAGCTTTTTGAGGGGATTCTTAAAGATAGGATGTATAGGCACTTAGAGCGTTGCGATCTGATTAGGGATATGCAGCATGGATTTGTTAAGGGGAGGTCATGCCTTACAAATCTGGTAGAATTTTTTGAGGAGGTGACGAAAACGGTGGACAAAGGGCAAGCCTTTGATGTCGTCTATATGGATTTTAGTTAGGCGTTTGACAAAGTCCCTCATAGAACATAGAACATAGAACAATACAGCACAGAACAGGCCCTTTGGCCTTCGATGTTGTGCCGACCAAAATAAAAAGCAATGCCCCTCCAAACTAAACCATTCCCTTCTCTTCCATATACTTATCAATTAACCTCTTAAACGCCACCAAACTTGGCGCATCTACAACAGCTGCAGGCAGGGCATTCCACTCCCTAATCACTCTTTGAGTAAAGAACCTACCTCTGATATCCGTCCTATAACTCATACCCCTTAATTTAAAGCTGTGTCCCCTCGTGCTCCCTCATGGGAGAAGGTCAAGGCTCGTGGGATACAAGGACAGATGGATAAGTAACTGGCTTAATAATAGGAGACAGAGAGTAATAGTGGAAGGCGTTTTTCTAGCTGGAGGTCAGTCACTAGTGGTGTGCCGCAGGGCTCGGTAGTGGGACCTCTTCTATTTGTAATATATATAAATGACTTGGAAGAGGGAGTAAGTGGAGTGATCAGCAAGTTTGCAGACGATACAAAGATGGCTGCATTTGCAGATAGTAAGGAACATTGTCAGGCGACGCAGCAGGACATAGATAGGCTGGTAACTTGGGCACATAGATGGCAGATGGAATTCAATCCTGATAAATGCAAGTTGATGCATTTTGGGAGAAAGAATGTAGGGGGGAGATATATGATAAAGGGTAGACCTATTAAGAGTATAAAAACGCAGAGGGACCTGGGGGTGCAGATGAACAAGTCTCTGAAGGTGGCAGAGCAAGTAGAGAAGGTTGTGAAGAAAGCATATGATATGCTAGCCTTTATAGCAAGGGGTATAGAGTACAAGAGCTGGCCTTTAATGTTGCAGTTGTATAAAACGTTGGTTAGACCTCATTTGGAATACTGCGTCCAGTTCTGGTCGCCTTACTACTGGAAGGACGTGGAGACTCTGGAGAGAGTGCAGAGGAAGTTTACCAGGGTGCTGCCTGGTATGGAAGGTTGGAGTTACGAGGAGAGGTTAGGCAAATTGGGACTGTTTTCTTTAGAAAGACATAGAATTAGAGGAGGTCTATTAGAGGTGTACGAGATTATGAGGGATATAGATAGAGTAAACAGGGTTAAGCTTTTTCCTAGGATGGATTCAAATAGCATGAGGGGTCATGGGCTTAGGGTGAGGGGAGTAAGGTATAATTTGGATCCTAGAGGGAGTTTTTTCACACAGAGGGTAGTGGGGGTATGGAATGTGCTGCCAAGTAAAGTGGTGGAGGCAGGTACTCTGGAGTTACTTAAGAAATACTTAGATGGGCACTCGAACAGAATGGGAATGGAGGGGTATAGAAAACTGATTTAAAATAGGGAACATGAGCCTTGGGAATTCTCTGGGAAGTGTGTAAATAGATAATGATATCAATGTACCTGTTTTTATCCTACAGGTGCTTTGGTCCACCTTGTTGTCTAACAAGGGACATACACGCAATGGGTCGTGAGAGGGCTGCTCTTGGATTTTTTTCGAGAGTATCCTAGTGCTTCACGTCATTAGTGTACGCTTGACCTGGACCATTTGATGGGCTACACGACAGCTCAGTGACTATCGCTGTGCTGTGCAGATACATGGATTTGGGCCTGTGTCTGTGGGAGTTTGTGCATTCTCCCCGTGCTTGTGCAGGTTTTCTCCGGGTGCTCCGGTTTCCTCCCACATCCCAAAGATGTGCTCTTAGGCTAATTGGGAAAACAAATTCTCCCTAAATTGTCTCAAATTTGGTTTTTAATCTATAGATCTATAAACATAGACAGGGATCACGGGTAGAGGTGGGAACATCGGGGTGGCAGCGTGGGCTCATTGGGCCGAAGGGCCTGTTTCCTGTGCTGTTTTGTTCTTTGTTCTTTGTTTGTTCTTTAATCATTTACTTTCAACCACTCACACAATGCTAATCTTTTCCACTATGCATGAGTTGTGTTACTGTCTAGCCGCACAGCAAAAGCCCTTTTACACGCGATTGCTCTCTCTATTTTCTGTCTGAATACCAGTCCCTTATGTCTCTCAGGACCAGCCTGATTGACCCAGGACCGGATTCAATACTACCCCTTCTCTAGGACGAGCCCACGACTGTCCCATTACCCTCTGTCCCCAGGACTGTCCCATTACCTGACTGTGATGCTCCAGGACCCACCTTTACTCAGTCTTTACTATCACTCCGCAGCCACGGTCCTGATAGTGTCCATGGTAACCCGGCCCTTCAGCAATCCTGCGTCTGATGTCAACGCGCCACGTTCTACGGCCCTGACGTCACAAAGCACGCTCGATCCGACGGACACCCGAGGTTTCCATGGAAACTCCATCCCACAGCTTTCTCCTCTTCCACCAAACTCCATCCCTCTGTCTCTTCCCCTCCAAACTCCATCCCTCTGTCTCTTCCCCTCCAAACTCCATCCCTCAGCCTCTTCCCCTCCAAACTCCATCCCTCAGTCTCTTCACCTCCAACTCCATCCCTCAGCCTCTTCACCTCCAAACTCCATCCCTCAGCCTCTTCCCCTCCAAACTCCATCCCTCAGCCTCTTCCCCTCCAAACTCCATCCCTCAGCCTCTTCCCCTCCAAATCCCTCAGCCTCTTCCCCTCCAAACTCCATCCCTCAGCCTCTTCCCCTCCAAACTCCATCCCTCAGCCTCTTCCCCTCCAAACTCCATCCCTCAGCCTCTTCCCCTCCAAACTCCATCCCTCAGTCTCTTCCCCTCCAAACTCCATCCCTCAGTCTCTTCACCTCCAAACTCCATCCCTCAGTCTCTTCCCCTCCAAACTCCATCCCTCAGTCTCTTCCCCTCCAAACTCCATCCCTCAGTCTCTTCCCCTCCAAACTCCATCCCTCAGCCTCTCCCCCTCCAAACTCCATCCCTCAGTCTCTTCACCTCCAAACTCCATCCTTCAGCCTCTTCACCTCCAAACTCCATCCTTCAGCCTCTTCACCTCCAAAAC
Source organism: Sphyrna mokarran (assembly GCA_024679065.1). Classification (NCBI taxonomy): domain Eukaryota; kingdom Metazoa; phylum Chordata; class Chondrichthyes; order Carcharhiniformes; family Carcharhinidae; genus Sphyrna; species Sphyrna mokarran. The sequence continues at coordinate 22,279,557 of JAGIQG010000028.1, read as the reverse complement.
AATTTGTCGTTGCATGCATTCCTTGTTTCTTGTACAATGAATGTGAACATTTGTGAGTAGTTTAGAAACACTAAGTATAAGCTTTTTAAAACCTTGAGAGTATTGTGAAAGTAACAGGGTAGTTGTAATGGGGGACTTTAACTTTTCTAATATCAATTGGAAAAGCTATAGTTCAAGAATGTTAGAGGGGTCAGTTTTTGTTCAATATGTGCAGAAAGGTTTCATGACTCAGTATGTAGATAGGTCAACAAGACGTGAGGCTATATTGGATTTGGTACTAGGTAATGAACCAGACCAGGTGTTAGACTTGGAGGTGGGTGAGCACTTTGGTGATAGTGACCACAATTCGGTTACGTTTACCTTAGTGATGGAAAGGGATGGGCACATACCGAATAACAGTAGTTATAGCTGGGGGAAAGGTAATTATGAGGCTATTAGGAGAGATTTAGGATGCATAGGGTGGAGCAGGATATTGCAGGGGCTGGGGACATCTGAAATGTGGAGCATATTTAAGGAACAGCTTCTGCATGTCCGTAATAAATATGTACCTGCCAGGCAGGGAGGAACCATGGTGTACTAGGGAAGTTGAATCTCTGGTGAAGAGGAAGAAGGAGGCTTATATAATGATGAGACGTGAAGACTCAGTTAGGGCACTGGAGAGCTATAAATTAGCCAGGAAGGAGCTAAAGAGGGAGTTGAGAAGAGCTAGAAGAGGACACGAGAAGACTTTGGCGGATAAGATTAAGGAGAATCCTAAAGCTTTTTACAGGTATATAAATAATAAAAGATTGGTTAGGGCAAGATTAGGGCCAGTCAGAGATAGCACTGGGAAGTTGTGCGTGGAGCCTGAGGAGATAGGAGATACACTGAATGAGTATTTTTCGTCAGTATTCACGCAGGAGAAAGACAATGTTGTCGGGTAGAATACTGCGATACCAGGTTGTAGACTGGGCAGGATTGAGGTTCATAAGGAGGAGGTGTTAGTGAATCTTGAGGGTATGAAAATTGATAAGTCCCCTGGGCCAGATGGGATTTACCCTAGGATTCCATGGGAGGCTAGAGAGGAGATAGCAGAGCCTTTGGTTTTGATCTTCATGTCGTCGTTGGCTACAGGTATAGTGCCAGAAGACTGGAGGATGGCAAATGTTGTCCCTTTGTTCAAAAAGGGGAATAGGGACCATCCTGGAAATTATAGACCGGTGAGCCTGACTTCTGTTGTGGGCAAAGTCTTGGAAAGAATGATAAGGGATAGGATTTATAAGCATCTAGAGAGAAATAAATTGATTAGGGATAGTCAGCACGGTTTTGTGAAGGGTAGGTCGTGCCTCATAAACCTTATTGAGCTTTTTGAGGAGGTGACCAAAGAGGTAGATAAGGGTAAGGCAGTTGATGTAGTGTATATGGATTTTGGCAAAGCATTTGATAAGGTTCCCCATGGTAGGCTACTGCAGAAAGCATGGGATTGAAGGTGATTTAGCAGTTTGGATTAGGAATTGGCTAGCTGATAGAAGACAGAGGGTGGTAGTTGATGGGAAATATTCAACCTGGAGTGCAGTTACAAGTGGTGTACCTCAAGAATCTGTTTTGGGGCCACTGCTGTTTGTCATTTTTATAAATGACCTAGATGTAGAGGGTTGGATTAGTAAATTTGCTGACAATACCAAAGTGGGGGGAGTTGTAGACAGCAAGGATGGATGTTACAGTTTGCAGAGGGATATAGATAGGTTGCAGAGCTGGGCCGTGAGGTGGCAAATGGAATTCAATACGGATAAGTGTGAGGTGATTCACTTTGGTAGGAATGACAGGCATATGAAATATAGGGCTAATGGAAGGACCCTTAATAGTGTTGTCGAGCAGAGGGATCTTGGGGTACAAGTACATAGCTCTTTGAAAGTTGGCACCCAGGTTGATAAAGTTGTTAAGAAGGCGTACGGTGTGTTAGCTTTTATTGGTAGAGGGATTGAATTTAGGAGCCGTGAGGTTATGTTACAACTGTACAAAACTCTGGTGCGGCCGCACTTGGAGTATTGCGTACAGTTCTGGTCGCCGCATTATAAGAAAGATGTGGAAGCATTGGAAAGGTGCAGAGGAGGTTTACCAGGATGTTGCCTGATATGGTGGGAAGGCCTTATGAGGAAAGGCTGAGGGACCTGAGGTTATTTTCATTAGAGAGAAGAAGGTTACGTGGTAATCTAATTGAGGCGTATAAGATGATCAGAGGACTGGATAGGGTGGATGGTGAGAGCCTTTTTCCTCGGATGGTGATGACCAACACGAGGGGACAAAACTTTAAATTAAGAGGTGGTAGTTCTAGGACGGATGTCAGAGGCAGGTTCTTCACGCAGAGGGTGGTGAGGGCGTGGAATGCCCTGCCTGCAGCAGATGTGGACTTGCCTACTTTGGGGGCATTCAAATGGTCGGTGGATAGGCATATGGATGATATTGGAATAGTTTAGGTTAGAGGGTCCACTGGCCGGCACAACATCGAGGGCCGAAGGGCCTGTACTGTGCTGTAATGTTCTATGTTCTAAACTCCATCCCTCAGCCTCTTCCCCTCCAAACTCCATCCCTCAGCCTCTTCCCCTCCAAACTCCATCCCTCAGCCTCTTCCCCTCCAAATGCGATCCCTCAGCCTCTTCCCCTCCAAACTCCATCCCTCAGCCTCTTCCCCTCCAAACTCCATCCCTCAGCCTCTTCCCCTCCAAACTCCATCCCTCAGCCTCTTCCCCTCCAAACTCCCTCCCTCAGCCTCTTCCCCCTCCAAACTCCATCCCTCAGCCTCTTCCCCCTCCAAACTCCATCCCTCAGCCTCTTCCCTCCAAATTTCATCCCTCAGCTTCATCCCCTCTAAATTCCATTCCAGCCTCCCCCTCCAAACTCCGTCCCCAACCTGCCTCCCCTCCAGCCTGCCTCCCCCTCCAAACTCCATCCCTCAGCCTGCTTCCCCCTCCAAACTCCATCTGTCAGCTTCCCTTCCCCTCAACCTCCACCCCTCAGCCTCCTCCCCTTCCAAACTCCACCCCTCAGCTTCGTCCCTGTCCAAACTCCACCCCTCAGTTTCCCTTCCCCTCAACCTCCACCCTTCAGCCTCCTCCTCCTCCAAACTCCACCCCTCGGCTTCCCTTCCCCTCAACCTCCACCCCTCAGCCTCCTCCCCTCCAAACTCCACCCCTTGAGCTTCCCCCTCCTGCTGCCAACTATCAGCAAATTCAACCCCTCAGACTTCCTCTTTCTCCTGCTGCAACAAGCCCCCTTCTGTTCCCCTCCCACCCAAGACAAGCCATCCTCAGAAATGAAACAGACAGAAAATGGAACCTGCATCGACACAGCGCCTCTGAAATGCTGAGGGGTGCTGGGGCCCTGGAATGATAGGGGCAGTAGAATTTTAGGTGAACTCCAGTTCCTACAGGGTGAAAGTTGGGAAACTGGCAGGAGAGAATTGGTATAGTCAAGTCTGGAACTAATAAAAGGTTTCAATAACAGATGAGCTTAGGCAGACCAGAAAATAAACAATATTCTGGAGGGGGAAGTATGGGGTCTTGCACACACTGGGTGATGGACTGTATACAGGGACAGCATGATAGCACAGTGGCTGCCACTGCTGTTTCACAGCTCCAGGGACCAGGGTTCGACTCCCAGCTTGGGTCACTGTCTGTGCGGAATCTACACATTCTCCCCATGTCTGTGTGGGTTTCCTTCAGGTGCTCCGATTTCTTCCAACAATCTGAAAGACGTCCTGGTTAGGTGCATTGACCTGAACAGGCACTGGAGTGTGGTGACTAGAGGAATTTTAACGTAAGCCTTAATTGTGACTAACATATAAACTTCACTTTACAAGTGGTCAGAATCTCATGTCAGGGTCAATACAACGTCAACTCTGACTCAGGCTCTGAGTTGCTGGGGGGAGAGGAATAGACTCTGTGGCTAGAGAGCAGAGTTTATGGTAACAACCGAAGACAATGGCTTTGGTCTTTTCAATATTTAGCTGGATAATTTTACTAATTTTCCAACATTAACTTCTGTGCATCCAGTCCTGAAGTTGCACAAGTCTGGCAATTTAAGAGCCTGTGGAAGGGTCGGGAGAGTGGTGGTAAGATAAAGCTGGGAGTTGTCAGTGCCAGTGTGAAACCTGTTGTGTTTAAAGGATGTCATCAAGAGGCAGCATGATGAGAAATTGGAGGTGGGGCAAGGATACCATCCTTTGGAGAAAGCTGAAGTGGGATGAAGACGTTATAGGTGATCCTGTTGCTACAGATAGATAGGTAAGAAATCAGTTAAGTATAGTCCCACCCAATGTAGCAATGAAGATCAGCTGCTCTAGGAGGAAGTGCAGTCAATCATGTCAGAAGTTGCAGATGATCAAGAAGGATGAGGAGGAATAGTTTACCATAGTCACATGGGATATCATTTATGAGTCTGATAACAATTTCAGTTTTGTCATGGGGTGGGAACCTGATAGAAATGATTCAGACCATTACTGGAAGAATAAGCACCACTTTTGAGAGGCAACAGTATGTTCAAGAAAATAAAGGAAGTTTGGAGGTGGCACAATAATTTTCAAGGTGAGCAGATTTGATAGGGAAGCAATCAGTACCTCACCACCAAATCTCCCACAGGTTCTTATATTGCCAGACTTCTTGTGCAACTTCAGCACCGGTTGAATAGAGATTTCCTCCAGCTAAATATTGGGAAGACCAAAGCTACTCTCTTCAGCTGTTGCCACAAACTCTGTTCTCTAGCTATAGACTCTATACTTTTCTCCTAATTAACTTGACTGACATACAAATTTACAAGTTTGGCAGTCAGTAATTTGATAGAAATAGGGCCAAGCAGATGGGTTACATGAACAAAATAAGCTCAGAGAGGGCATAAGGGGAGACTGGGAAAAAAACAGAGAGAGTTGAAAGTTCAGAGTAAAGGAAAAGAGATTTGGTTCAGTTGAAACAGGAAAGGAAAGGAAATGGTAAAGCCAGCTGAATGAACATCCTTAAGAACCTCACGCTTGTTGCTGGAAGATGACTGGAAAAGGTCAAGGAGAAGGGGGTTAAGAATATGATTTGTAGTGGAGAAGAACAGCATTCCAGGGTCTGCATTTCAGGAAGATCCTGGAATAACAAGTTCTAGCAGAGGGCAGAACCCAATTGTGCTTTAGAAATTTGGCTTAAGGAAGCATTGTGGGAAACAGAAGAAGATGGGGTTGGGAGGGAGATGTAGATGGAGAGCAATACAAGAAATTGATCGGATGCCTTTATCTGTGACTGACACAATAGGAATAGTGAGGCTACCTGAATTGTCAAGGTCAAGGGAGTATTTGTGCATATGGGCAGGGGAAATTTTGTGGAGGTAGAAATTAAAGGAGAAATATGAGAGCAGTGAACTTAGAGGAGAGTGTGATGAGTTAAAATAAAGGTTGAAATCACCAAGAATGAGAAGTTACTCAATGCAGAGGTTCAGGAGAGAAAGCACTGAAGATAATTTGCTGTGGAAATGTGGTGGGTGATAGAGAAAGAGGCAAGCAGTGTGGAGCAAACCCTTTGTGCCTTTACCATTTCAACTCAAAAATCTCCAAGTTCTCCACCCTCAATAGATTTAAGCCAATGCAAAACTTTGATCAGATTCTAAACTACACCATCCCATTCAGCCATCACCCCTGTCCTTGTTAATCTGCATTGCTTCCTGGTACCTGGAAATCTCACAATTAAAAATCTTGCCCTTATTTGAATCCCTTAAAGACTTTACTATTCCCAGTATCTGTAATCACCAGAACACACTATTCCTCCGACAATCGCCTCCTGTCTTCATTCCCTGGCTTCACCTTTGTCATATTCACCTTTAACACCTCCTTTCTGATCTACCTTAAAAACCCATTTGGTAGCCTCTCTTAATATCCTTACCTTGGTGTTCATTTTTCCCACCAACGCCTCTGTGAAGTCCCTTGTGCCATTTGTATGCTGAAGGCATCTTATAAATGTAAGTGATTTTGGCTATTACAGGGAAGGGTATATCAAAGAATCAAAGTGCAGGACATGTTAGAAAGTGTTGCAGTGAGGAGTTTGGAGTACATCAAAGAGTGTATTAGCAGGGGTATTTTAGATTTGCAGCATTAAAGCACCAGAATCTGGCAACACATATCCACTCATGATTTCACCAACTGGCAGCAACAGTTTAGAGACCATCACTTCCATATAATCAAGCTGACACTCTGAACTTCAAGCTAAACATACTGCAATTGGCTACATCACCAGAATTATTGACTAGGACCTGGCATTTATTTCAAGTTTGACAGCCTGGGTCTGGTACTATTTGTATTTGTTCTGCTCCCCCTCATGCTCCTATTCTTGGTTCTTCCTAGGTCTTAGTAAACAATTTGAGTTGTGCATTAGCTTTTAGACTAGAATTGTTGTGGTGTATCACAGTAAGGGAATACATAATATTGGGTGGCACAGTGGTTAGCTTTGTTGCCTCACAATGCTAGGGGCCCAGGTTTGATTCTAGCCTTGGGTGACTATGTGGAGTTTGCACGTTCTTCCTGTGTCTGTGTGTTTTTCCTCCGAGTGCTCTGGTTTCCTCCCCACAGTCCAAAGATGTACAGGTTAGATTGACTGGCCATGCTAAATTGATCCTTAGTGCCTGCAGATTTGAAGGATAAATATCTGGGAATTAGGCCAGGCTGGGATTGTTGTCGGTGAGCTGAATGGTCTCCTTCAGCACTGTAGGGATTCTATAATAAAATGTTTTAATGTCATTGTGATAAGCAAGGGTACATTGGGAATATTTACATCAAAATATCAGGCCAGTTCAATAAAAATATGAAGTGTTGACCTTTAAAAAAATTAAAAGATTTTACTAAATGGAACACTTCCTTCAAAGCAAAATCTCTCTCAGCATTTTAGACACTCGATACAGGACACTTCTGACTCCACTCATGAAGTAACCAACAAACCAACAAAAAACTTCAAGTCAATTCAGAATGGTTTTTCTTCTCCCCAAAATAGAAATGAAGTAAAAACAGAATGTGCTAGAAATACTCGACAGATCCAGTAGCATCGATGGAGAAAGAAAGTGTGGAGTCGAATACAACTCTTCCTCAGGGCTTTGTTTCTTTCTCCATTGATGTTGCCAGACCTGCTGAGTATTCCAACATTTGGTTTTTATTTCTGATCTGCAGCTCCTGCAGTATCTTGCTTTTATTATAGAAAAAAAGATGCACATTTAAACAGGAATATTGGAAAATTGTGGAGTTTCTCAGTAGTCTAACATCTTACATTGAGAATGGAAGAAAAGAATTAAGGTTTAATCATTTCTGGCCTCTGCATTTGAATGTTTTAATAAATTTCAATTCTTGAAAAGAAATAACTCCGAATTTGTGTTCATTTTCGCCTCTGTGCGTACCTAATATAAGAGGATGTAGTACAGAGAGAAAGTATCTTTCACATTCATTGGGTCATTGTCTGCTAATGTTTTATCCTGAGCCATTTTTGTCATTGATGACTTTGCCATTGTCTTCCACTGTCAGGGGCAGGGTGAGAAGGAGGTCCCAGCTAGAATAGGAACTGAACTTGTGCTTTTTCAAAATTTCAACATTCCAGTTGCCTAATGAACTGAGTTAACCAAATTCCCTCCTCCATACTACCCACATACATTTTGGAAATCAGAGCACATTGTGCCTTACAACAATTTATACTGTGGGAGCATCAAGCATCAGTGAAAGAATTTGAGTACCCTGTTTACTTGGATTGAGCTATCATCATCTAAAACTGATACAAGTGGCATCAACACCATGTCCAAAAAAAGCAGCATTGCAGATCAGGTAGCAGTGAGTTTGAGGGCATATGTGCTCATATCAATGATAACAATTACTTGTTTTGTGCAGGATGTGGTCTGAGTTTATGAAAAAAATCACCAGACACAATCCCAGATTATCTCAAAAGCATCTGATCATTCACTGGTTTTGATTTTGCAAGCTGTTGCAATGGAGTAGAAAGGTTTAATTAGCGGCACTGACTCTGAGAAACAAAACCACTACCTCCATCATTAGTGTTCACTAATAAAATGCTGCTTGAATTTGCTTCTGGCTCTAGATTCACATGAGAGTTCCCTTGAATTTATTTTTAGGCTGACATTCCAGTGCCAAACTGAAGGGGTGCTACAATACCAGAGATAACGTCCTTAAGATTAAATGTTAAAGCTTCTGGCTGGTGCCACTTTAATTCTGCACCTTGTTCAGCCATCACTGTCTTTGGTATTTAACACTGTTCAATGAAGCTTAAGGGACAGCAACTCATCTTTCTACTTGGCACTTTACAACCTCAACACAGAATCTCTGGGAATGGAGGTAGAGATCAGCTTCAGGTACATGGATGATCTTCACTCCTGAGGTGTATCTGCCTTTCTTCTGAAACATTTCAGGCCACAGGAATCCTCTTATTTTGTCAGATTCTCTTCGGCTTCCTGCACCAATTTTTTGTTTCTATTTTTATCCAATTATCACGACCTTTTGCCTTGCGTCATACTATTTAACCATTCTGGTTCTCCATCATTCTATAAACCTTTCTATTTTGTTCTTTCTCTGTCCTTTCACATACTTTCTGCACCCCGCCCCCCCCCACTCCCGACCCCCCACCTTGCACACACCTCCTTTTCCCCGGTTATTTAATTCGGTATGTAGAGTGACACAAAAGTTCTACTTTCTAGTAGAAAGGTTACATTCTGCTCCTCTCTCCCCAGCTGCTACCCAACATACTGTGTTTATTCCAGAAACGTCTTTCTACAGGTAGTACAAATCTAAAACATTTTGCTTTGTGTTACGCAAATACAAATCTAATTCACACTTCAGAAAACGCAGTAATGGAAACATACACTTATTATCCCCCCAGCCCCATGTATTTACCTGGAACGAGATTCGCTCTCTTTTGGCATGTTTTTAGTCATCAAATGACCATTGTCATGTATTTGCAGGGGCTTGTGATCTCTTTTTGAATCCTGATATTCAGTTCCAAAATCTTTTGACGTTCATTGGGGAAATAATGAAACAGAAAGATACAGCAATGATCAGAGTATCTCTCAATCACCAGTTGCACAGTCAGGCGACATGACCTTAAAGTCTCCACGGGACTGTTCCTGCATAAATCACTTAGTCTGATCTATCCTTTCTTTGATTCCCATACCTTTAGTATTCGCTTTTCAATTACATTTGTTTCGGTAGCAATTATAGTTTAAAAATTCTGCTTCAATGGCTATTTGTTGTTGAGAATCCCAGATTCTGGAATGGTTTTTCTTCTACTCTCCCTTGTCATTCTTTATGTCATTAGTTTAGTGTCAGCAGAGTTTTCGCAGGTCGCTTTAGTTATGAACTTGAGCTCCATCCATTTATGGTTTTCAGTAGAAGGCACTAGAATATTTTTACTGCCCCCTTCTTTACACTGAATTGTAGTATCGCTATTTCCTCAACAAAGGGCGACTCAGTAGAGACTGCGTATTGACAACTTGCAACTCTTCTCTATGTCGTATTGTACTTTGGTCAGTTGTGCCTTTAAACATGCTTTCTGCTTAATAGTAAATCCGTTTAGGGGTTGTAGCTGGTTCCTTTATGGGGCGTACATCAAGAATAGCCATGTTCCCCATTAGGCGATCAGATAAGCAGAGGGATCCCGTTGCCGATCGTGGGATTTTGCAACCAGCTCAGATCTTAGGCCAGGAAATGAGAACATTGTTATTCTACGTATCCACTTGTAAAAAAAGCCGTTATAGTTCATCATACTTGAAATTACTGCAACAGGTATGAGATGTGTTGAATTATCTCTGTACACACAACTGTAAGTGCCAAAATCTTATTTTTGTTTTTAAGCTGATGCGGATGGACCTAATGCAGTTAAACTATTCAGTTTTATAACATTTTCAGCAATTTTAAAATTATATTTTGTTAAACTATTCTATAATATTTTGAGAAACCCTTCAGTGCCTGCAAGGAACCTTTTAATGGTAGAGATTTTTCAAACTATATTTAACTGTCCAGAAGGTTTTATAAATAGGGGCATAATGTATTAACGCAAAGTGAAAGTTAAAACCCTACAAATCATTGAAGAAGTTTTAGTTATGACATCAAGATCATGGAGAGAGTACAGTATTATGACACAAGAGATTACGAAATTTTAGCTGGGAACGGACTAGAAAAATGTGGGGTTTTTTTGAGATTAAGAGATCTGATAGTAATCTCTTAATTTTGAATGGCTCAAAATAAATTGAACAAATCTATTTCCATTGGTTGGTGAATCAGTAACTTAAGTGTTTACAAAAGGGATGCATCTTGAATTGATTAAAAGCCAGATATTATCAAATATAAAAGGTAAGTATTAGAGAAGTTAGTTAATCTATACAAGGTGCTTTGACTTGATAGGACACACCAATAATCCTGAGGGAAATAAGCAAAGAAATAGCAGAGGCAGTATTTAGTAATTTCATCTTTATTAAAGATCCCAAAATGTTTCCTATCACAGATGTTAATGGTGTGTATTTGCCTGTGCTAATTCCATCTTACTTTTTGAAAACCAATCATATTTATCAATCTCCAGTCTTCCAACACACACATCCTCTCAGTAGAAGCATGAAACACAACTTCTAGGGCCTTGACTATTTTCCCACCCATTTCACTAATTTAAAAATTTTAAAGTATTCTACAAGTTTGGGCTGCTCTTCTCATACCACCTCCTTGTAGTTATGACAAAGATGCAACTGAAGAAATCTCGGATCACAGTTATCAAAATCCAATTGCTTGGATAAAGAGTTGACTGAGACTGAGTTTCTGGAACAATTCATGCTCCTCCATGTGTCAATGTAAGGAAAAGACTCTTTTTCTAGCTATGGCATTAGGAGCTACCATGACTATATTATAATAAATGTAGTACATCAGCTGTTGGCTGGTGCAATATGAGGTAGCTTTTCAAACCTTCCTCAATATGAAAGGACAACAAGTTTCTTGTATCCTAGAGGTTGACCAATATGAATTTAATATTTCATTCAACTTTCAACAAGTAGGTCACTTGATTATTTGGGGCAAAGGGCTGGAACAACAGGTCACTTCATTACTTGGTGGGGGGTGGAACGACAACCAAAGTGGATATAAACACAAATGTTGTTGCAGGGGGGGTAATCACACACAAAATTATCAAAAGGTTAGGTGCAATGTCTTTACTTTTCTGTTTTATTATCTGTGGAAATAAGACACACATTAATCTGCTAATCACCATCTTGATTCATCCCTTTTCTCAGTGATGACCCTTGCTTGCTTACAAGGTCCACAAGGATGAGGTATCCTTTAGTAACTTACCCAAGTAGTTAATCATATGCCAGTATAGATGTTGAGTGATGGCAGATCATTTGATCATGGGGGATATCCCAACTTCCACACATACACACTTTTCAACAGAGGATATTGTTTTCCCCATCAAGGCCAATGCTGGCATTCCTATTGCTAATCTGCCCAAAATCAGTTAACATAGAACCAACCAGGAATTCAACCTGGCATCTTCTTGACTCAGATGTAATTCACATTAAAACTACACAATCAAGTACTCCATGTGACAGCAATAACAATTCAATTCTTTCTTTAAACAATGTCTTTTTAATTAAAGGTTGGTTCAGTTTTACAAAACACCTCCATTGCACTCTAAATCATGGACTCAGGCAACACCTGCTCAGCCCATAACATAAGCTACTGTTGCATCTGTAGGAATGCTGTGCAGATTTTACACAAAACCACTGCATTAGAGAGGAAAGCTTCTAATAGAAACAGAAGCTATTCTGACAGGGAGAAACCTGGTTTAATAACAGCTTCTCAAAACTGATTCAATCATCTGCATTCACAACAACAGTCATTTCAGCACAAAAACAGATGTTACAAAATTGACTGTTGTTGTAATTTGTCCAGATTACTTTTCAACTTGCTCCTTCCACTGAAAAAGTTTGAATTTCAAATTTAAAATCTTAATGCAAGAGTACAGAATGCCAATTGTTATTTTAAATTGGCAACATTATTTTCCAAAAAAAATCAATGTGTCAGGTTTATACCTGAGCATTGCTCTAGTGCCTGCCAATATGTGGCTGTGTGGGGGGATGGAAAGAGAAGAGAGAAGGGAATCTCAACTGTAACTGCAGCATTAGCTTCAGATGTTTAAACTACTGCACAAAGTTAGATGGCATTGATGGAAGGTCACTGACTTGAAATGTCAATTCTGCTTCTCTGTCCACACATGCTGCCAGATCTGAGTATTTCCAGCATTTGTTTTTGTATTTCAGATTTCCAGCAACTGGAGTAATTTTTGTAGCATTAAGATGGTTGCTACAAATCATTTTTGTTACTTTGGGGCCAGATACAAAGGAATCAGCCTGGAAAACACAAAAGGACTTAGAGAGTCAAGAGATCTAGACAATTTGCAGCAGCGGAATAGCAAAAAAGATCCAGCATAAGACTTTTTGCAGCTGCACAAAATTGTTCGTATCTTTACATTTCAGCAGGTGACAGCAGCAGACTCCATGGTATATCAGTGCCTGATGACCTGTCCGTTTATATGGAAACCAGTTCTGTGTTACCCACTACAACTTCAGAATTTTTGCTCTACTTAAATCGCCACTGCAACTCTCGAGGGGAATAAAACCATTTACTATAGGGACAGAGCAGTGATAACTCCCAGATCAAAAGCCTCCAAGGTTGTGCAAAGAATTGACTGCAAAATAAATTCTCTCTTTTCATATAAAAGAGCTCAAAATAACAGATGTTGCTACCAGGGACCACCCTACCATGTGACAAACCTAGAGGTAAATACAAACAATATGGAACATTTTGAGATTTAATTTTCCATCCCACCCGCCACCTCCAAAGTTTATCATTCCTAACAATAAACTTCTTTGAATTGGGGTTTCAAAAGTAAAAACAAAATTGTTTCTGGTCCCAGCTCCCAACATTCTAAATGTGTCATTATAAGTTAATCAGGTCTTCAGCATACTATATAGTTTGATTCTTCAAAAGCAGTACTGAGGGAGCCTGCTCCATCAGTGTTGCTGGCTTTTAGACGATTCAAGTCTGCCTTTTTAGGGACATCTTTAGATTCTATAGCACTATTCAAACAGGATGACAGTTCTCAGTGTCCAGACTAACCATTCATCCCTCAAACACCATCACAAGTAACTAGTCATTCGTCTCAACTACAAAATTATGGGACTGTATATGCAAATTGTGCTTCCTATGTAACAAGTGAATTGAATTTTGAAATTATTTCGCTAGAATATGAAATGCTCTGTCAAATTCTGAGCTATTTAAATACAATTTATTTTATGCACTCTTTTCTTCCTAAATTTGTTAAGATTGTAAATCTTACTTTTCTGAAAAAAAATGGGGGGGGTGGTGTTGGTGAGGAGTGGGCTGTCAGTGATCTTTAATCTTTAGACTTGGGTTTGTGAATCAAGACTCTCAGAATCTGCTCACTGAGAGAGTTCAAGATGAAATAAATATAATCATTCCAAGTGGGCACTGGACAACAGGAAAAATAAGTTGACAATACCAGAGAGACAACAGAGAGGAGATGGCATTTTTGTAATGGAAAACTGAAGCTGTCTTCTAAATGTGAAAATGTAGAGATTGCCTGCGCTGTACATGATCTGTGAGCTAAATGGAAATGGGTCCATTCTTTCATCTTAACAAGCACAAAAATAAGAATTCTTTTTTATAAAAACAAGCAAAAATGATATTAAGCAAAGATGCAAAGCCAAAAGTAACACACCAAAAATGGTAGAACGAATTAAATGGTTAATAAATAACTAAACAAACCCATATCCAGTGATAATACATCCCAATAGAAATTAGCAGAGTAAAAGGAAACCAACGTGGCCTTAACTGCTCTGTTTAATACATCAACAGATAGAACATTTGCAGGGGATTATAATCAATGAACAAAGAGTTTGCAGGCTTCCAGTGTCACAATTTCCCTCCCCACAATTTTGTTTGAAATCGCTTGCACTGGTTTATACTGATATCCAATTCTGTAACAGCTGAATATGTGAAATCATCGGATCTGATCGCAGCAGCTGAAGCCAAAGAGAGCCAAAAAGTTAGGTAGTCTCAAAATAAAATTGGTTAATTGGCCAAGTGTTTTCTTTACTGTAGTGAAATCAGACTCTCTTGAAAAGTCAGGGCATGCAAAGAAGAATGGCTATGTATCAGCAACAGGATGCCAACAGAGTTACTACTGTACAGTCAGGTGGCTGGCACAGAGAAACCTATTATATTTGAATCTTTGAACCAGATTACACCTGCAGAGTGCTGTATGTCCAAAGTGAGTTGGCCATGCTCTTCCCAGGGAGTCACATTTCACTACCATTAGAGAACACAGGCACAGGTTGGCAGAGCAAATGATTAAAAATGTACATAGGGTTACTTGCTGGTGCCTAACTGGCTAAAGCTGCACAGCTTACAAACATGGAGTATTAGTGAGCTTCCCACCATTAGTTACAGAACTACTCTTCCCATTAGGGTTTTCTAAGTATAAGTGGGAAGAGATCCCAAATCCCCACCAGTGAACATCTAGCACATTAGTGAGATTAGCTGTTCAAGCAACAATGTCCTAAAGTACTGTGAATATGGCTGCTTTAGTTGTCAGATAATCAAGTCTGTACAGAGGGCTTACTGGCTCTAAACACCCACCACCAGGCACATCATCTTGGAGCAATCTAAGGTACAAACAGGCTATGCTTTCCTCAAGAAGATAAAGATGGAACTAATATAGTGACTGCATGACATAGCTTGGATATATTAAACCTTTTGAGACACAGTGGAAGGATAAGCTGGAACCAGATTTGAATAGCTAAGTTTTGGGGTTGAAAGTATTGCATAGAATTTAACGTCACTGATTTTGTGAATCAATTGTGTGATTAGGAAACAGGCTGACATAAATAGCACCACAACTGTGGTTTTACTTGGAGAAAAATTACAAATACAAAACACATCTGCACCACAAACCTCATCAAACCCAGGCATGAATTCAATGAATTTAGGCGTGAAAAGGATTCCCAGATACGTATCCACACACCCAACAGTCTTATCATACATCTGGAGCACATCAAAGGCTTTTCACCACTTACAGTTACTTGATTCAAAATTTGAGCAGCATTTTAGTTCATCCTTACATTAACTAAAACCTGTAGAAAATAGATCAAAGCAGCAGGTCTGGCAAAGGGACCATATCTGTGCAATTTAAAGCCCTCTTTACTGCCTTCAACACGTTTGTAGCCCTGGGCAGCAGTAAGCCACTGCATACACACAAAGAAGCTGATAGCTTCGAACAAATGATGGCATTCAGAGCCCTGTGACAAGTTCACTTCTCTCCAGAGTGAGTTCCTGATGTGCTCAGGGGTGGCACAATTCTCTGGCTTTAGGAGAAATTGTCAACACTTTAAATGAGTTGCAGTTTTAAGGATCTGGCATCTATAGAGAAATCCAAATAGCACAAAAATCAGCTAGGGTCTCTCGACTGTGTCACATTATATAAAATGTTACACACTTTGTTGCAGCAGACTCCAAACCAGCAAAATTCACAAGGATAACCGAGGGAGCTGCTTTAAATGGGAACTGTTGCATCCATTAGCTTCCAAGTTCATTCATCTGTTGTATGTGTGCACAGGGCTGGCAAAGCAGTCCCTTTGTTTTCTGGGGTCTAGATAAACTTCATGTGGCTACATGCATACATACTAGTAAATCAAAAGCTCAACCATTCAACAAAATTCAAGATGACTCCTTGAATTTGTTCCTGAGTTCCACTTTGATAGCTACAATGTGGGCATTTGCTCTCTAAAGAGAGGACATCCTTTACATGATGGTCCCGATTTGCTGCCATTTGCTTTTGAAAGCTACAAGCCTTCTGTTTTGTTGCACTTGGGTTAAACCTTATCCAAATTCTTCCATCCTTTATGATTGGCAGTTTGTTAGATTTGAACAATTAGTGAAGTTTATGGAGCACATTACCACAGAATGTCCCACTTTCCAGGACAGTAAGACTTAATACTGTGGAGTCTTGCTCATATCTGCTTCCCTTTTACCTTCAACACTAACCACAGTTCCTGCTCTATGCGCTTGCCCATGGTCTTAAACTGCACCCTGCCTGCTTGGGATACAGCCAGTGCTGGGATTCAACACTTATTGGCAAGTTAAAAAGAGGACAAAGCAACATTAGGAGACAGGACTATCCTGGTGTCCTCAAAGTAATTGAAGAGGTTATACCAAAACTATAAAACAACTGTGTTAACTTAATGTCTTGTGTTTTCATTCTCCTTTTGCAATCTCTCCATGGCAGCTACCCAGAGGATCACTTATTGAGATCTCAGTATACAGGAAATCACAAAGTTCACTATCTCTTTTTTGTGCAACGGGCAGGAGCAATCCTGAAGGCAACATGGCTCACAACAAAACGTCAGCAAAATTTACTGTCCTGAAGTCTGCAAGACTGAAAGAACAGCAGAAAGACAGTGGATGCTTAAATTGTTCAGAAAAATTCCCTAGCTGCAAAATTGCAGCTAAGTACTTATTTCCCATAGCAACTTCATTCTGACCTAAGCCTTGGAATAATAGACAATTATTGGCAGCACACTCCAACTTAATTGATGATGGAATTGCTCATAACACAAATTAAAATTAAACATGTTATTTAATTAAAGATGGATACTGTTCTGGTTCAAGCAGACATTATCAATGAACAAGGGCATTGTGTGTTGTCAATTAAATGGCCTTATTTGACTGCAATAGGCAGGAAAATAAAACATGAGCTTTTCAAGAGCAAAAATTCCAGAAAGTAAACAGAAAAGTTATCAAATATTGCCTAACAAGTTCCCTTCACCAATGAAAATAGGATCATCAAAGCCAGTGGGGTGTGAGATGCTCTCAATTAAACCGAGACAACTGTGTCAACTAGCTCCCTGATATAGCCATTAAAATATAAATAAAACACCAGTTTGCAATTGTACCCCGACTGAAATGAGAGTCAGATTTCTAAGTCAGACAACAGGCAGAATTTAATACAGCACAAGGTTGCGGCAATACATTCCAACTGATTACTACAACACTCAGCCTGCTTTCATCAACAGAAAGGTTCTTTTCCTTTGGATTGACTCCATCCTATTTTACCACCCGGTGACAAAAGGCTTTTGGCAGTTAAGGGGCTTACATCCTTCAAGCATCTCTACAGTAAATCATTAGAACAACTCTAGAAACACCAACATTCCTTGGTTACTTGCCCCCACTGATAATAAAAGAAGTACGCTGATCCCTTAGAGCCCCCTCCTAAAATGGGATTGATGCAACAAGTGCTCCTTCCCCCAGAGGGGCGAGAACAATGAGGGCTGGGTGCCCCATTCCACAATTGGGGACAGGTACAGCTCAATATGAATGCCACCAATCTGCTGTGGATTAAGTACTGTGGCAAGTCCAATTCTGTCTATATCGGGCATTTCTCTTTCTCAATACATTAGTTGCACCATTCTTCTTTAAAAATAAATTAGTTCTAAACTGCAGTAAAGAAAAAGGTTAAATTCTATATGGCATCCTTCATTGATCAGAATGTATGCGTCAACTCAACTGGCTTTGGAGTCAGCATGTGCAATTTTTGGAGTGCTTGGTTCATGTCAGTTAGCTGATTGATAAAGAATAGTCACCGAGCAGATTGAAGGTTGCGACTCAAATACTGAATCGCAAAACTAATCCATCTCAGTGAGGTGGACATTAGCTCCTATAGAAAAGCTGCAACTTCAAACCAGGCATTGCAGACTCCTGCTAACCCGTTGTGCCACTATCAATGCACTTGTTTATAGTAAGATCTTACGTAGCTAAAGCACGTTTGCTAACCTGCAGCATACCACATACGAGTTACTGCAATGGTGGAAATATTGACACACCATTTCCTTATCTGGTCAGTATTGAAGGCAGCAGAAGCTTTTGAGAATGTAGCGAGAATTAAATTAAGACAGATCAGTCCGAATGTAACAAACTCACTGGAATGGAGTAAAATTTGTGTTTTAACAAGCAAACTTTAAGCCAATTCCAGAGTAGTTTTACAGATAAATGTTTTTTTTTTGAATTCACAGCTTATGGGTGTGCATCAGGTCATGTGAAATACCTTGAGGTGGTGCATTATCTCTTCGCTCGCACAAAATACAATGCATTGGTTTTTGGATAGTACTTCACGTTCTGTTTCTTGTCCATTAGCCCCCCAAAAATGATCAACTCGCCCCGACCTTGCACCACTGTGTGGAGACTAGTTTCTGGTGGGCCTACAACTGAGCCACTGTTGAATATTTTCCAACTAACTTTTCCCTTCTCTTTTGCATCCTTTATATCCAACACATACATTTGCATTGGCTTGCAGTTCATGCTCTGATACAAGGGCTTCCCTACATTGAGAGATTGAGGTGGGTGGTGGCCTAACCGGCGTGCAATTGGTGGCAGAGTATGTCCATCTGCCTGGGCGGGTGCAGGGCGTGGTGGTGCATCAGTACTGTTTGAACTTTGACCGGAGTTTCCTGGTGTTACAGATAAAGGAGCCGAACTTCCGCTAGCTGAAACAACAGACGATGAACTTTGTGGTAAGAAATCCTTCACAGCCTCCAGTCCTCTTCGGAGTGCTCCTGGTGAAACTGGGCCTGAAGAAGCACTTGCAATGTGAGGTGGTGTGTGAATTCCATTTGTCTGCTCTGGAGCATTCCCAACATTAATCTCAGCTCCAGGACTTGTCCCATTCCCATCTTCTCCAAGGCTGCTGCTGGAAGAGGCTTTTGAGTCCCAGCTGACTGCATCTTGAGCTCTAAACGGATCTAATCCTGAATCTACCTTCTGTTCCACTGGTGTGTTTTGCCTACTGACATGCGGAAGTCCTCCAATAGAACCTCGAAGATCATAACCCTCCACCACAGCTGATGTGACAGGGGATCCTGGTTGTACTGGACTATCCAAAGAGCCAGCCAAGGATCCTGGGGATAATGTTCCACCATTTAAAACTGGTGACCTTTCCCCTTTGGCTGGAGATAGGCTGCCTTCTCGAGAACCAGATGTTGTTGGCCTATGTGTCCTTGGCCGCAAAGTACCCCAACGTCCATTCACACAAGGAGCTTCATCAGTACTTCGTACTGGAGACTGTGATCGATGCTCTCTCATTTCTGCACCAAGGGCTGGTGGTGTGGCACTGATAGGAGATGGGCGAGAATGCAAACTGGGACTGAGGGGAGCTCGGCCACTAGGTGCTTGGCTGAACACTACCACGCATTGTCCAACCTAGAAATTAAATGAGAAATATTAGTCAACCTTGTCCACAATTGTCAACATTTTAAAAAATTATCTGTTAACAAAAATTCCATTCAAACTATTTACATGAACATAACTATCTCCTCCATCCTCCTCAAAGGATTGGACAAAAATATGGAGATTGTCATAACCACTTCCCCTGACAATTACTTAATTTGCAGAAAATAATTTTAATCCTTTCTTGCCCGATCAACAAGATTACTCCTTTCTTTCCTCAGGGGAGGAAAGAGCCATGCTCTGAAAGCTCTTGATTCCAAATAAACCTGTCGGACTTTAACCTGGTAGGATGAGACTTCTTACTGTGTCCTTTGATATAATTAACTTAAACTTCCCTCAGCTTCCAAACACGTCTCTTGATTTAGCATTTAGAATTTCAATACCTTCAACTGGCATCTCAGGACTTCATGATTTCATGAACGTCTTTCAATAAAAGTTGTGTCAGGTGCAAACAATGGCACAGTGAGGTCTTGCCTCAAAGTCAAACTCATGGACCACATTATGGATTGTTCTATGTGTGTAGTTTGTGAAAAAAGATATAAAATGGAATTATGCAAGAGAAAACAAATGACTTTTAGAAAACGAAAATCAATTTGAGTCATGGATTTCCTAGTAATCTAGTTTTATAGATAATGAGATGTACTAATCAACCAACTTCTGGAGTGCACTGACTTTTTCCTCACCCCACAGCAATCAGAATAACTGATTCAAAATTATGCTTTAAATTTTTGATTGTATTGATTCATTCACATATGAAGATACTGGACTGACCTGACCCCCCCACCCTCCATCCAAACGTGGAAGGTTCTTGACATGGCTAGGTTTTACTTAAGAATAAATCAAAGCATGATTGCTTCCGAAACAACCACAATAGGAAGGAGAATGGCTGCAGTGAAAAATAATGGTTTTATATTATGAGCCAAAAGGCAATGTAAACAATCCAGAAGTAATCCAAAAATATGTCCCCTCCTCTCCTGTACTGTCTGCAGTACAGCAGCACAAGTGCCAGCTATTGTTCAGTATATTATTCAAGAGCCAGATAGTGAACATCAGCTAACTCAGCATAAATCAACCCAGAATGGTTTTAGTCTATTCTCAGTTAATCACAAGGTTAACCAGCTGACATATCTAATCTCCATATTTAACATAAAACTTGTGTGAAGTCTTACCCTACAGGCCGGATGACACCATAGCTCTGGTGCCCCATGTTCCTCATTCTCCACTTTAAGCTGTTGCCATGTCCAAGGGGTACTGTTCATATGCAGCAACCAGGCATCCTTAAACAGCTGTTTTAGAATAGCAAGTCAACAAGTTTTAATGTATACACAAAAAGTATGCAGACTCAGATTATTTGATAATGTGGACCCAATCAGCCATTAACTAACGTACAATACGATATTAACATCAATCCAAACTACCATGACTTGGGGCAGTTTACCAAGTTGAACAAATGCCACATTGAAATTAAGGTTTATAAAGTACTGAAATACAACCTTTTAAATAGGACTCAGCTCTTCCCTGTTACTGCCAAATACCTCTTATTTATGCAGAAATTGAACACGCCCCTCTTTCTATATGCGTCTTATTTAGGGGATGACAATTTATCCAAAATCTGCAGATTCCCTCAAACATGGATATATCAAATGGCTGTTTATGGTGTTGTCAATATGCATTTACTCTACTATGCACTAAAAGATAGCACAGAACTGTAAACTGACTTCAAGTGTAATACTGTAGCCACAAGATTTATAACATTGTTGATGTCCCTTTATGTTTACATTATTACATCACTGCCTCCATTTAACTTCCACCATTTTTTAATATTTATTTTTGGCTAAATTTATTTTCAAGCAATTAAAAAAGAATGGCTATATTGTTTTCTTTTAAATCAAACTAAAAGTTGGAATTTGTGATGTGGTTTGAAATTACATGGAGTTACAGTTACATATTAGCAAAAAGGCAGCCAGCCAGCCAGCCAACACAACCTATTCAAACTTAGTTAATTCTAGATTTGCCTGATCTTTTATATTTCAATTTGCTATCCTTTCTCCAAAACTCTTAGTATTTTTACTTTCCAAGTATCTACCCTCCTTTTCACTTAAATATGCTTTCTGGAGCAATTCTTCATTTTCACAACCCTATGTCCACAATTTTCTGGAATATTTATTTTTAACCAATATTCTTTAGCAACCATGAAGACTGTCCGTTACTGACCCAATGCTTATTTCATTTCCTAAATATTGAACATTTGAGGCACAGGAAACATTTTAAGAGGATTAAGTAATTGTTCTTAAAGACTGTTTTTCCAAATTACTATACAGCAATCTTTCATTATAGTGCTACTGAACCAGCTGTGACTAGCCCCAAATCCTAGGGGTAACAGGTAGGGAGAAAATGTCCTAGTACAGGAAAATGACGCAGATACTCACTGCATTGGGTCCTCCGCAGCCTCCCAGGATCAGGATGGTTTCATGATCAATAATAATCTAAACAGAAGTTAAAATATTTTTACATCAAAGTCTTTATCCATCAGTGACTACCTCAAGGATAATTATCTTTTTTTAAATTCATTTGTGGGACATGGATGTCGCTGGCTGGCCAGCATTTATCGCCCATCCTTGATTTCCCTTGGAACTGAGTGGCTTGTTCAGCTATTTCTGGGGCAATTGAGAGTCGACCATGTTGTTATGGCTCTGGAGTTGCACGTAGACCAGACTGGGTAAGGACGGGAGATTTCCTTCCTGAACGAACATTAGCAAACCAGACGGGTTCATACAACAATCGACATTGGTTTCATGGTCATTAGTAATTCTTAATTCCAGATATTTTTTATTGAGTTCAAATTTCACCATCTGCCAAGGTGGAATTCAAATCCAGATCATCAAAACTTTTGATGAGTTTCTGTATTAATACTTCAGCAATAATATCACTAGGTCATCACCTCCTCCAATATTAATTATATTAATCATGTACTCTTGACAACTCTGCTCTAAAGCTACTTTAAAAATATAGGGCACACTCTTCTGTGTGAACAATCTGACCTATTTAAATCAAAGGCAGAACTATGTTCACTGTGTAACCATTCACTAACACTGTAAATCACTACGGTATACCTGGTATTGGAATCCTCCTTTTTACAGAAATCAAAACATAGAATTGATGTATTCAGTGTTTATTAAAAAAAAAGTAAGAAAGGATTTGTGTTTGCACTGTGCCTTTTACAACTAAAGCACATCCCAAAGTGTTGGATAGCCATTTAAGACTGGCACTGTTATAATGCAAGAGAAGGAGCACATCATTTCACACAGCAAAATCCCAGTTCCCACAGCAACATGTGATTAGCATTGCTGCTCACAGGGCCAGGGACTTGGATTGAATTCCAGCCCTGAGTAACTGTCTGTGTGGAGTTTGCATGTTCTCCCTGTATCTGCATAGTTTCCTCTGGCTGCACCAGTTTCCTCCTACAGCTCAAAGTTAAGGAGATTAGCAGAGTAAATACGTAGGATTATGGAATGGGATAGTTGTCAGTGCAGGCTTGATGGGCCAAACAGCCTGCTTCTGCATTATAGGGATTCTACATGATAACAACCAGGTTTTTTTTAGTTATTTAGGCTGAAAGATAAATATTGACCAGGAAACTGGAAGAACTTTCCTGCTTTTTTTTGAATAGTGCAATTAAATCATTTGCATCCACCTGAGACAGTATATGCAAGGCCTTCATTTAGTATCTGACCCAAGACACACAATCTCTGATAATACAAAAAATCCTTCAGTATGGCACTGAAGCATCTGCACAGACTTTTACTCGAGTCTCTGGCGTAAGACTTGAATCTATGACATTCTGGCTCAGAGATAATAATGTTATTGCTGTGTCAAAGCTGAGACCATCATACATTAGATTATACCTGCTCTACTCGGGTAAGGGAAAAGTGCAGACAACAATCCGTTTGTGACACAGTAGTTAACACTGCTGCTTCATAGTGCTGGGGCGCAGGTTCGATCCCCTGCTTGGGTCACTGTCTGTGTTGAGTTTGCAAGTTCTCCCCATGTCTGCATGAGTTTCCTCTGGGTTTCTCTGGTTTCTTCCCACACTGATGAGAAGATAGGCCATCACCTCCCCTAATATTAATTATATTAATCATGAACTCTTGACAGCTCTTCTCTAAAGCTACTTTAAAAATATAGGGCACACTCTTTTATGTGAACAATCTGATCATTTATTTTTGGTGGGTTAGGTTGATTGATAATGCTAAATTGCCCCTTAGTGTCAGGGGTTAGCAGAGTAAATAAGTGGGGTCATGGGATAGGGCCAACATAAATCGCATCTCAAATGCACATTTCTAATTGCATCAAGGAAAAAAATACGCACACTGAACAAGCAGTAAAGTCACCATCAGGTCTCTCCCATCCTCACCTGGGATTGCCCACCCCTTGGATGGGGCATGGTACCCGACGTTGCTGGTTTAGACCAGGCCCACTGCTCCATATCTAAGATCCAGACTTCGTTACTCCTGCGTGGGTCAAAACAGCACAGGTCAGAAAAGAAATAAAAAAGGTAAGTTAATGCAAAAATCAAGAAAGGAAGAGCAACACAAGAGTAAATCAAAAGAAATAAATATGGAGCAAAGCAACTATTGGAAGAGAATTGGGCTACCAGGATTCTGCGAATCAAAGAAAAAGAACTGCATTGAGAATAATGCAACAATCAGAATGACAAAATCATTGAGTTAAAGTGGCAATGGAATGTGCACAATGTAACTATGAATACTTACTGCATAAGACCACAAGACAAAGGGGCAGAATTAGGCCACTCGGCCCATCGAGTCTGCTCCGCTATTCAATCATGGCTGATATTTTTCTCATCCCTAAGCTCCTGATCCCCTTTTTAATCAAAAACCTCAAGAAACTACAAGAAAATGCATCAAAGCTTTCAGGTGTAGATTAGGGTTAAATCAGTGGGATTAAATCTAATCAACAATAAAAATTCTGAGACACAGCAAGTGATAACGTAAACCATGATTCTGTCTAAAAACATTTCTGACTGATATGAGGCAGTTGGTCACTCAGTCACAAATTAACTTAAAAATTGTGAAAAGCTTCTCGACAGTTGACATTTTGATGATGTAATGCATCATCTGCAGATGTAGGGTGAAGGTTATGCTTGCTATTCTACAAACAACAACCTGTAAACCTCAGCAGTACCACCAGGAGTGAAGCTTAGCTACTCCAGAGGTGAGAAGAATAATCAAAAATCAGGGAGTCAGGTCAAGAGATCAGCACATTCTTATAAACCAGGGAATCGCGTGCAAGGAACATAGTTTGTAGCAGGCAGCAACTTTTCGTTTAAAACAAACAGGGGCACATTCAAAGTGTGAGACAATCTAAATATTGGATCTCATTGCAAAATCTCAGTACTGAACAGTTTCTGTCTAATTCTCCCCAAAATTCCTTACGGTGTAGATATACATACATTTGTCGAGAGCCTAACGACCCTCCAAATACAATCATTTTATCTCCTATTACAGAGGATGAATGGCCAGCCATCGGAGGGGGTCCATGAGTTGTTACTATACAGTTCCACCTTCAGAGAAAGAAAAACAAGATGATATTTATGGAAAAGAAAATGTTCACAACCCAATGATATGCTCAGGCATAATCCAAACAGCAGGTAAGGAATATTTTAAAGCATTTTTCTCCAGCCAGTTTCAACAAGGGCTACAACTAGATGCTACAACGGTACCCT
This sequence comes from Sphyrna mokarran, assembly GCA_024679065.1. NCBI lineage: Eukaryota > Metazoa > Chordata > Chondrichthyes > Carcharhiniformes > Carcharhinidae > Sphyrna > Sphyrna mokarran. The sequence continues at coordinate 22,254,481 of JAGIQG010000028.1, read as the reverse complement.
ACCCAGCGCACCAAGGCCAGGGAGGGAATCAGCTTAAGTTCCAGAAGTCCTGGTGAACACCGGTGCAAATTGTTGGTTAAACACAGTGCTCAAAAGCCCTGTCTACTAACACTCTTCAACTTGGCATGTGAAAAATGGCCACCTAACAAGGAAATGGAAGATGGCTAAACTTCCTGGAATAGGACCCAGAGCTACCCCATGTCAGGAGATACTCAGGAAGGCTGAAGATACAGCATTAGCTGGACAAATATATTGAACATCTATTACTCACACTGATCTACTGCCAGAATAAATTGTCGTTTCCCCTCCTTAGTGAAGACGTACCAAAACCTCAATTCCCCAGAGCAGCCCGTGGTCATTGGAAATTAAAGCTCCTAAAAGAAACCCAACGTGGGACAAAGTCATAATACTCCCTGATAAAAGCCCTTTTTCTAGGTATGACTTCCTGGGTTCTTCTCATTATATAATGGATTTTCCAGTAGTGCCAGAAAAAACCCTGTAACGATAGCAAAAACCTCCATTCACTTGTCTACTCGTATGAGATGCTCTCTACTTGCCAGCATTGATTTATTTTGCTCCAGAAAGATTCCCCGATTTATTTCTACTTCAGGGAAACATCATGAATAGAGTTTAATTCGACTATTCTCTTGGCTTGTCAACACTTTTGTTAAATAGGTGTTTTAAACAACAGGAAAAAAGAATTTGCCAAACATATCAGAAATAGCAATGTCATCTTTACACTTGATCCAACCTGAAGGGCATGATAAGAGGCTTTGCTGTAGTTAATTGCTTACTACATTTATCTAAAGCAGAAAAACAAGTGCATTCTCTTAAAATAAATGGTTAATGCAGCTCTTTCATTAAGTACCAGCTTTCAGGTATATAAAATACATTAACACATTAAACAATAATTAATTCTCTACCAGTTTTTGGAGGGCGAGTAGGTATGTATTTCATCAAAAAACCTCTCAGGTTGATGCAGAGGGTAGGGGCTCGGCCTAGTCCAGCCTCCAAACAATACCAGAAGATCCTTGTACACAACTAATGTGGCTCCAGCCTTGGGAGAAGGATAGGAACCTATGAGGAATAGGAAAGGGAAAGAATTATGTTTCTACATAAAACATCAAAGCAAGCCTACAGAAATGCTTATCTAATGTACCATGTATTGTGAAGTTCCTGGTTCAATGTCTGTCCTGTGCTAAAATCAGTTATTTCAGTTATGTTTGTTATCCACAAACTTGAGCACCCAAGAACTCTTGTTAAGAAAAGGCAAGGATAAAAATAAAATAAAAATATCAATCAAGGTCCCTGCTCCTGATCACTGCTCAATGAGTCCTTCTGGAAACCTTGTAAGCGCAAATATTGAATAAGAAAAAGATCAGACTAAGCTATCGTATGCTGTTAAAAAATAACTGGCCCACACTCATTGTCCAGGTTGATTTAAAAAGAATATCTATATAAGTGAGGTACATGGAGATGAGCATACCAAATTCAGCAAGAACTAGACCCAATTGCAGAAGTGGACTGGACAGGAAAAGGGGAAACAAGTCAGGAAAAGGGAAATCATTTCAAAAAACGATTTTTTTTCTATTCTACATAATTACCGCAGCACTATTTTTGAAATGGTTTAATTCTAAATATATTTTTTATGAATTCCCAGGATGTAGATGACATTGGCAAGCAATGGTTTCTCTGGGCAGTGCAGTGCAACAAGCTGGCTGCACACAACAAACAGGAATTAGAGGGAACATTGCTGATAAGCAATGGTGCTCCCATGAAGTTCTTACCCTTTCTTCCCTGTTTTTGTTGTTATGGTGAAGATATGGATAGTCCAGTTAAGCCTCTGGTCAATGGTGCACCATCTGGCTTTAAAGTACAAAGTATGGCTGGGTGCAACTGCAATAATCCACATGAAGCTCAACACTATCCATGACAGGAGATATCAGCTTGATTGAAGCTCAAGTATTATATTTATTATCTACAGGGTGCAGTAAAGTAAATTATCATAGCTACTTTGGCAACTCCTTTCAAACCACCAAGATATTGGTGGACACCTCAAAAATGATGGTGCTTTCAAAGGGAAGAGGGAAGTATTTGCATCTCGTCTCGTTTGTTAAAGTTTAGTATTCATGTGACACAAATGTTACCTGTTATTTGTCAGCACAAGCCTGGAGATTATCCAAGTTCTACTGCAAATCGGTGGAGAATGCATAGACTATAAGAAACTCACAGTATATTGATCATGAACAAATAATTTGTTAATTATTTGTTAATCTGTTGGTAAGATGACAAACTGGACAATCCTTGGCAAGGCCGATTCAAAATTGGATTGAAAAGCTATTTGCTATCTTATGCCGTCTTAAGCTATGTCTCAGCACTCATTATGAAAACTCTAGTTCTAGACAGTCATACAGATTCAAAACATTAAATGTTGTTCTCTCTGCAGATGCTGCCAGACTTGTTGAGTTTTTCTCAAATTTTCTGTTTTTATTAAGAAGATGGTGGTGTTATTCCTATCATATTCATGCATGGCATTTCCAGAAGAGAGACTGCAATTAACAGTTTTATAGAACCAGTATGACCTTTCTGCATACTTACAGCATTCACACGTTACACAGCTCAATCACTCATTGGTTCTTTTTTCTATAAATTACAGTACCAGTTAAGATGCATTGTAGCTATGCATCACATTATATAATAATAAAGAACAAAGAAAAGTAACAGCACAGGAACAGGCCTTTCAACCTTCCAAGCCTGCACCGATCATGTTGCCTCATTAAACTAAAACCCCCTACCTTTCCAGGGACAATATCCCTCCATTCCCATCCTATTCACGTATTTGTCAAGAAGCTCCTTAAAAGTCATTATTGTGTCTGCTTCCACAACCTCCCCCAGCAGCAAGTTCCAGGCACCTGTCACCCTCAGTGTTATTTTACAAACTAAAGGGCAATCACAATAAGGAAGTTCTAATATGTACGTTTTCTTTGGATAATTTCTTTAGATAATAGTCCAACCTGCTCCTCAATATGCATAATTAATTGAAGTTTTCAGGACACAAGGAGTTTATTTGATTTGATTTGAATTGGAATATTGGGAATAGGTACCAGACAGTATATAAACCTTTGGCTCTAAGACACAATAACTGCATTAAGGGGCAGTATGGTGGCACAGCACCAGATCTGCTGCACCAAGTACCTGGGTTCGATTTCGTGCTTGGGTCACTGCCTGTACAGAGTCTGCGCGTTCTCCTTGTGTTTGCATGGGTTTCCTCCAAGTGCTCCTATTTCCTCCCACAGTCCGAAAGAAATGCTGGCTAGGTGCGTTAACCATGCTAAATTCTCCCTCTGTGCTCCCGAACAGGCAGCGGAGTGTGGCGACTAGGGGATTTTCACAGTAACTTCATTACAGTGTTAATGTAAGCCTACTTGTAACATTAATAAATAAACTTGTTTTTTACATTCATACATCAAACCCATTAAAGAATTGTAGAAACTGACTAGCAGTATTTTCCCACAGACAATATTAATGGTTCCTAAATGATCATCCATGCCAATTTTTGGCAAATATTTATTTGATGCTCTGATGTTAAATGGATTGTGCTATAACCCCATTCCTGCTTTTTTGCTGAAAAATGGAATAAAGCAAGGTTCAAGATGAATATTTTAGGGTTCTCTCTTTTTAAATCCAAATGAAGACCAGTACCTTACGGTCACAAGTATACAATTTGAATATTTCCCGTAATGTTACTAACATTGTCAGTTCCTAGCTCAATTCTACAGCAAGACAGCCACATAGAGAAGCAGCGAACATACTAAAACCATGGAAAAAGCCTAAAACTAGTGAGATGACACAGGTAAACAGCATCTAACAACTGAAAATCAGGACTGCTAATGAAAATTTTCACTGGCTAACCAGAAGGTAAGAACTTAATATCACTGCTACAAGTGCTCTGCCCGTGCCCAATACAGAAACACACTATTAAATTATATTCTAAAGTAATAAGCCCCACACAGAAGGATATTCAATGTACCTCACTTTTGTTGTGTGGGATTCTTTTAAAGAAGTATAGGTTGCCAGGATCTCAATCGCTCTTTAGTAAATAAATCGATACTCAATGATCAAAAGCAGAACGCCCTTATCAGCATCCCATGCCCCAAAAGACATTTCTTGGGGTAAAGAGTTCTTTGTTGTGGCATTTCTCAAACAGGTCAACAAGGGAGTTCCCAAAAGATTGAAATAATTTTAAAAATGGCACAAACCTTTCCATCAAGCATTCTCTCCCAGGCTAGATTTAGAAACTCAAAACCTTTTCCAGAAATGCAAAATGTTATTAGTAAGCGATTTGTTCTGGATTTCGGATTACATTTACAATGCAATTCATTCGCAATAGACTTTTTTCTGGGGTTCGACTGTGGCTGGAGGAAGGAAGTGGACTGAGATCACACTTTTTAAAGCAGAAAACTCTGCTTGGGCAAGCAATAAGATGCAAAAAAAAGGCTTCCGGTCTTTGTGGGTGGGGAAATCCATGCTGCCATGACAAAATGTTCTAATTTCTCAGGGATGATAAAAAGCCTAGTCACAGGGATTAAAGATCCAAGTTCTGAACGTCCCCATAAAAGTTTGAGGAAATGAAGAAAAAAACAAAACAAGATGATCAACATTCAGCTTGCCAACCAAGCGTTATTTTTAGTCATAAAAATAAGCCACAAATTCAACTTTTATTCTGGACTTAATAAGCTGATCTCAACTGGGGTTAAGATCACACTGATTGTGGAGATATTGGACAAATGTTACTTCTGATCGTTATCAGATGACTCCTGCTGAAAAATGTGGTTGGCTGAAAAGTGATCGAAGCCATGGCAGATGGTATTCAACGTGGGAAAGTTTGAGATCAACCATTTACATTTAAATGATAGATCAGACTATTTTCTAAATAGTGAGACTAAGAAGTGAGACGAGCACACAGATTTAATCACAAGTACAGAAATAAAAAGACAGCTGATAGGTATGAAAAATTAAAAAGATTAGTCCAGTATTGGTCTTTACCTCAAGACAGCTGGATTACAAAGGGGCGGAAGTTCTGTTTCAGCTGTATAGAACTTTGGTTAGACTTCGTCTGCAGTATTGCATTCAGTTCTGCCCAACATACCTCCTAAAGAATATACTGGCCTTGGGAAGATTCCATAGATTCATTAACCAGAATGATACCAGGGCTAAAAAGATTAAAATAATAAGATTTTATAGCTTAGGCTGATATTCTCTTGAGTATAGAAGATTTTGGTGATTAATTAAAATGTTTGAAACTATTAAAGGATTTGATGAGATAGATAGAGTGATTTTTTTTTACTTGCAACTTGGGCATCGCTGGGAAGGCCAGCATTTATCCCTAATTGCCCTTGAACTAAGTGGCTTGCTTGGCCACTTCAAAGGGCAATTACGAGTCAAGTATGTTGCTGTGGGTGTGGATCATATTTATGCCAGACCAGGTAAGGACGACAGATTTCCTTCCCTAAAGATATCAGTGAACAGATGGGTTTTTTCAACAATCGACAATGCTTTTGTGGTCATCAGCAGATTCTTAATTCCAGATTTTTTAAATATTGAATTCAAATTTCACCACCTGACTGGGCAGGATTTGAACCTGGGTCTTCAGAACTGTAACTGGGTATCTGAATTATTAGTCTAGGCATAATACCACTAAGCCACGGCCTCCCTTTATGTTCTCTTGTGAAAGAATCCATAGCCTTATAGTTAGGCCATTCAAGGAAAATGTCAGAAAGCATTGTATCTTTAATCCCAAGGGGTAAATATGAGGACACCCATTAAAAGCACTCCTTTCTGTGTTAACCATACAACAGTAAGCTAATTTCTTCCATCACTTCCTTGTGCATTTTAGTAACAATATTGAGCAAATCCAGCGATTCTCCGACAGAGTACTTAATCAGATTTCAGGAAGTTGCCTCATTTCAAGTCAGCCCACATTAACATACCAACAAGCCCAGCTTTCATACAAACAATATAAGATATTACCCAATGAGAAAAATTCTTAATCAGATTACTTCCTGATCATTTTTCAACAGCACTTTCCAAACCCACAATCTCCATTACCTGGAAAAGAAATGGATAACAAGGACACGGAAACACCACCACCTGTAAGTGCCCCTTCCAATTCAATCATCACCCTGACCTCAAGCTATAATTGTTATTTATTCACCATCATTAACAGCATCATGGTGCACTTGTAACACAGACTCTAGTAACTCAAGTTTGTGACTCACCTCCTCAAGGGCAATTAGGAATGGGCAACAAATGTTGCCAGTGATGTACACACATTCCACGTACAACTTTTAAGAATTGCAGTTTGTTGAATATAGTTATGGCCACAAGCTATACTTAATGACTTTTCTCACACACTTTACATATGCTTAAAAAAAAGTGCAGCATACGAACTGAAAAGGGAGACATTGGGAGAAGCCAAAAGTCACTTAAACTCCACTTTACCAAATTCCAAACTTGTCTGCAGAATGTGCAACAGGAAGTCAACATAAGAATTAATACAGCACAATGCAACATTAAAAAAAAGCAATGCATCATAATAAAGAAGAAACGTACAACTTAGCATAACATGGTATAAAAATCCAAAGCAGTGCAAAAAAACCCAATCCTTCAGAACATATACAATAGTATAAAACAATGATGGACCACCTAGACTAGTGAGTGGGCCCAATGGTTAAAATTAGGCTTGATTTTTAAACATGACCTCATGAATGAGATTAAATACATGTAATGCACGCTGAATATTTCATAACAGGTTATATAAATGATTCAGCATTTTCTGTATTAATAGAAAAATCAACTTCAAATGATAAAAACAAAATAATTATTTACACTTTGGATTCAGAGGGAATACACGGTTCTTACAGTCAATATTGTATGCAATCAGCATGCACCTCTCTTCACTTGCCCTTGCATTGTGTGGAAATCACTTCAGTCAGAGTAAGAAAAAAACTACGCAGTGGAAATTAGTGGAACGTGGCAACCCTGTGCGCAGACAATGGTCTTCGAAATATCTAATGGGCCACACTCAGGACACAAATGGATCGCATATTGCCCACCACTGGTCTAAAACTTCAAAGTAAGGTAATGTAATATTGCAGAAAACAAAAGCAAGTTGACACAACAGCTTAGCTTAATGACTAAATTCCTCATAGTGCAAAACCCATCACATTATTGTGTAAAAAAAATTTAGTAGAATTCAGTCCAACATCCAAAGCAAGAGGCTACAATCCAACAGAATACTTGATCCAAGAATAAAATCAAATGAAATGTTTAGAAAATTCACTAAAAATTAAAATAATGGAATCAATCCAAAAGCAGAGAATTCAACAAAATACGTGAAATACACAACACAACACAAAATTTCAACCTACCAAAATATATAACAAAGATCCATTGCAAGACAGCATAAAATGCAGCCCAAAATCCAATATAAAATAGAATTCATATTACATAGTGCTAATTCCAATGCAGAATAAAAGCAAGAATGCATGACATACCCAAGTTAATGCCATGAAAACTTCAATGCAACACAGCATAGACATAACCCAACTATACAAGAAAGGAGAGGAAGAGAAAGCAGAACTCAGAACAATTAGCTTGATGCCAGAAGTACAGAAAATGCTTGGATCTATTATTAGTGCATGGTAAAGACACTTAGAAGATCTTAATATGATTGGACACAGTCAACGCAGAATTATGAAAAGGACGTCAGCATAGTCAGTAAGCTACTCTGGACGCCAGGACTAATTCTCCCAAAACAGAAGTTCTACCGCAGATTAATTCATCTGGAATAAAAGTGTGCTATTAGAAAGGATGATCATGAAATAGCCAGATTACCATAAAAACTTACCTAGTATACTAATGTCCTTCAGGGGAACAAATGCGCCCTTTTAACCATCTGGCTACATATAACTCTAGATCAACAGCAATGTGGTCAGCTCTTAACTGCTCTCTGGAATTGCCAAGCTACTCAGTTGCAGCAAATTGTACGATAGTCAAATAAGGACTCCAGATGTGGGATTGTTGTTTCAAGAAAGTAGCTCATCTCTCTTTGACTTTTTGATTTGATTTATTGTCACACGTATTAACATAGTGAAAAGTATTGTTTCTTGTGCGCTATACAAAGCATACCATTCATAGAGAAAGAAACAAGAGTGCGTAGAATGTAGTGTTACAGTTATAGCTAAGGTGTAAACAAAGATCAATTAAATGCAGGGTAGGTCCATTTCAAAAGTCTGATGACAACAGGGAAGAAGCTGTCCTTGTGTTGGTTCCTATGTGACCTAAGACTTCTGTGTTTTTTGCCCGACAAGAGAAGGTGGAAGAGAGAATGTCTGGGGTGCGTGGGATCCTTAATTACACTGGCTACTTTGCCAAGGCAGCAGGAAGCATTGACAGATTCAATGGATGGGAGGCTGGTTTGCGTGATGAATCGGGCTACATTCACAAGCTTTTGTAGTTTCTTGCAGTCTTGGGCAAAGAACAAAGAACAACACAGCACCGGAAACAGGCCCTTCGGCCCAACGAGCCTGCGCCGTTGTCCTAACGTCTTAATGACGTATAGGGACCAATTTGTTACCCAATCAGCCTAAGATCACATTTTTGGGATGTGGAAGGAAACCGGAGCACCCGGAGAAAACCCACGCAACCACGGGGAGAACGCGCAAACTCCCACAGACACAGGCCCAAATCCATGTGTCTGCACAGCAACAGCGATAGTCCCTGAGCTGTCATGGTGCCCATCAGATGGTCCAGTTTAAGCATACACTAACGACGTGAAGCACTAGGCCACTCCTGAGCAACATCCAAGAACAGCTCTCACATGACCTGCCGCATGCATGCCCTTGTTGGTCAACAAGGTGGACCGATCTGTTCTGATACGTGTGCTATTGCAGACCAGAACACTGAATTTGCCTGACGAAGACGAAAAGTCGAAAGCTCGCTGATTTACTATCAAATAAATTGGTTGGACTTAAAATTGGTGTTGTCAAACTTTACTGAGTTTATCCCAGTCCAACGCCGGCATCTCTACATCAGTACAGCTAAATCTGCCAGAATTTGGATCGGAGGGCAACCATGTTGTTTTCAGTTTGTCTGCTTGCTGGAAGACTGTCCTTCTGATGGTTGGTTAACATGACTATGCTTGCAGACGAAGCTGGCCAGTGGAGTTTGCTCTGCCAATACGTTGGTATCCCAGTACCTCTCACCATGTATTACAGTCTGTGCCCACTTGGGCATTGAAATCAACAAGAATAATGATTCAGTCCTGGTGGAGTACTCCTCTAATTATCTTGCTGAAATCATCACAAAATGCTTCTGTGACCTTGTGTATGTTTTTGTTGGAGCATAGGGGTAAAGATAAGTATGGCAAGCTTGTTATTGGCAAGATTTAACTGAAGGATCAGGAGTCAATCACTGATCCCAGGAGGAAGCAAATCAAGTATCTGTTCTAGTTCACACCAATTGGAAAACTCCACAATCCCAAACTGTGGACAACAGCCATCACCTGAGGATTATGAATGAAAACTGTCAGTAGCATGCAATTACCAAAGGGCTCAAGAGGTCCAGTGTCTTAGTTGATGACAAATTGCTGAACAATCTACACGTGCATTATATTTAAGTGGGTGGAGTTTGTGCAGAACCTCTCCCATTCCCAGGCAATGATGCGACACTGGTGCAAAATCCCATTAGTTTGTCAGGATTATTGTACCTTTGTGTCTGAGAATTTTACAGTGAGGAACTAAGCTCCTGACTCCCCAAAGCTTCTCCACCATTTACAAAGGTCAGGAGTGTGATAGAATATGCCCTATTTGCCTGCAAGCGTGCAGCTCCAACATTCAAGAAGCTTAACACCATCCAGGACAAAGCTGCCACTTCATTAGCCCAATTCACAAACAAACACTCACCCTCCACCCCAATGACATAGTGGCAGCAACATGTACCATTTATAAAATGCACTGCTGCAACACACACTGGCTCCTTACACAGCAACTTCCAAATCCAGGACCACTACATTCTAAAACGACAAGAGGGCAGACACATGGGAACACCATGACCTGGAAGATCCACTCCAAGCCACGTGCCATTCACATATCACGGTTGTTGAGTCAAAATCCTGGAACTCCCTCCCTAACAACAACTGTAGTTCTTACTGTATTTACCCCAGTCCAATGCCAGCATCTTCACATCAGAATATTGAATACAGGAATTGGGATGTCTTGTTGCAGTTGTACAAGATATTGGTAAGGCCACTGGAATACTGTATATAGCTCTAGTCATCCTATTATAGGAAGATTATTATTCAACTAGAAAGGGTGCAGAAAAGATTTATTGGGATGCTATTGGGACTTGATGGTTTGAGTTATAAGGAGAGGCTGGAGCATAGGAGGCTTAGGAGTAATCTTACGGAGGTCTATAAAATAAGGAGGGGCATAAATAATGTAGATATTCAACATCTTTTTCCAAATGTAGGGGAGTCTAAAATTAGACAGTATAGATTTAAGGTGAGAGGGAAGGGATACAAAAGAGTCCAGGGGACAATATTTTCACACAAGAGGGTAGTGTGTGTCTGGAACAGGCTTCTAGAGATAATAAAAGCAGGTACAACTTTGTCTTTTAAAAAGCATTTAAATAGTTAAATGTAAGAGTGGTAGAGAGAGAGATGGGCCTAAATGTGGGCAAATCAGGACTAGCTTAATTGCAAAAGCTGGGCAGCATGGACAATTTGGGCTAAAGCTTCTGTTCCAAGTTGTAAACCTCTATGACTCTATGATATGGATTGCAACTGTTCACAGGGCAGCTATTCATCACTTTCTCAAAAGCAATTAGGGATGGACAATGAATGCTGTCCTAGCCAGTGATGATCACATCCCATGAATGATTTTTTTTTAAATTAAACCTAAGGGGCTTTGGCAGAGTCAAGCCACAAAATGAAGCTTGATGTAACTGCTCTTAAAGACATGGCCAAGATACAACAACTGGAACATGAACTAGCAACAGAAATTGCTGATATCCTGGAGGACAATATTATCATTGAAGATTCCTGGAAAAGGGTAAAAGTTACTTACAGCACGGCATTCTACATCCCAAGATTTGTTAAACAGAAGCACCAAGAACGGACAAGACTGAAGACGCAGACAAACTTCAAGATGAAATGCATGATGCTCAAAGATCTTACATATCAGACAACAATTTGTCTGCAAGAAACTCAGATATCAGGAAGTAAAATACATGCTGCAAGTTAAACTAAGAAACGAAGAACCGATAGTAGGAAAACAAGATTGATGAACTTTAAGCAATTTGTGATGAAAAAGATATACAGGATGTGAATGACAGTCCATGAACATTCTTTAACCCAAAACCAATGGTGTGACACCATCCTCTCAGATGGCAATCAGCTTCCAACAAATCGGCATGAGAGTCTCTTCATTGGGCAGAGCAGTTCAGTAATCTCCTAAACCAACAACCACAGCATTCAATGACACCAGAGTCATTTCCATAGCACTGCACTATGGAAGAGCTTGCTCTCAATATTTCTCAAGTGGCATCATGAAGCCAAAAAGCAGTTTTGGGCAAGTGCCTGGAATAATGGCATCCCACCTAAGGTATTCAAATATGGGTGGGCTCATGTGGTTAGGAAACTGTCCAGTTTCTTCTGCCTAGTCTGAAACCAGGATGCTGTGCCCCAAAGATTCCCAGAACTTGCCTCTACAAACAGAAAGGGAGCAGGTCCATTCGTGACAACCATCCTGGAATATCACTTCTTTCAAAAGCAAGAAAAATTCTTTCAAAGATTATTCTTAATTGATTGTCGCTCAACTCACTAACTGTGTACCCAGAAACATACGATGGCTTCCATATTGCACAGGAAACAATGGTCGTGATTTTTGCAGCATATCAAATTCAAGAAAAGCCTCGCAACCAGAATAAGGACTTCTATATGGTGTTTGTTGCCTACACTAAGGCTTTTGATACAGTGAACCTAGACAGTCTTTGGAAGGTTCTGTACAAATAACGATGCCCTGAAAAAATGATTAATGTCATATGCGCCTTTTATGATGGCGTGAAGGCCAGCGTGATATAAAGTGGTATCTCATCAGATGCCTTTCCTCCCACCAACGGCATTGAACAAGGCTGTATATTGGTTCCAGCTTTGCTTGGCATATACTTCTTGGCCTTGCTCCAGTAATCACTCAAAGACTGTGACACGAGAGTACATGTTCAATTTAGAACAGATAGCAATCTCTTCGACTTGCAACGGTCCATTGCTTGTACAAAGATTACTGAATAGTTACTGAGTAAATTCTTTGCGGATGACTGCACTTTCATGGTTCATTCTCTGGAGAACATTCAACTGCTTGTTGATTACTTTGCCTGGCTCAGAACACTTTGGCCTGACACTAAGTCAGAGAATCTTCAATTAAAGTCCAGCTACAGGTAAATCTTTCAAGGAAAACTCAATTTCTTCTCTGAGGTCCAAAATAGAGAACACCAGGTTACCCATGTAATACTGCAACATACATCCTTCAAATTCTGACCAGTTACAAGCCAGACAAAAACCCCACAGTCTCAACAGGCTTGATATTATTGGATTCTCTGCAGTATGTAATCACTCAGGCCTATACTCACTCTTAGAACCTTTAATCACCCTTAACCAGATTTGATTTGAATTATTATTGTACAATGAAATGATTGGTATGGATAGCATGCAAAACAATCATATCACTTGTAGCTCGCAAACCTGAGTCTCTGACATGTCCGTAATCTCTGTCACCCTGTTGATAGGTTAATGTAGGACAGCAATTCAAAGAACAAAGAACAAGGAACAAAACAGCACGGGAAACAGGCCCTCGACCCAATGAGCCCACACCGCCACCCTGATGTTCCCACCTCTACCCATGATCCCTGTCTATGTTTATAGATCTATGGATTAAAAACCAAATTTGAGACAATTTAGGGAAAATTTGTTTTGCCAATTAGCCTAAGAGCACATTTTTGAGATGTGGGAGGAAACCGCAGCACCCGGAGAAAACCCACACAAGCCTTCTCTCTGTTTTTGATTGCTTTTTGCTACTGTAGTTAGGCGTGGGGCTAGCTGGGAAGGGAGTGGGGGACTATAAATCAGCAACTCACCTGTGAATTCACCTCATTGTTCTCAGGGGACAGAGTGTTTGGAAGTGCTGGTGGCTGAGTGTGAATTTTTCACTTTGCTTTTTTTTCCTCTCTCTGTTTTTGATTGCTTTTTGCTGCCGTAGTTAGGCGTGGGGCTAGCTGGGAAGAGCTTCTGGTGTTGAACTGGGGTGGGCATAGTAAGAAGTTTCACTACATCAGGTTAAAGTCCAACAGATTTATTTGGAATCAAGAGCTTTCGGAGTGCTGCTCCTTCATCAGGTGAGTGGAAAAGTAACTTTCACAAACATGGCATATGTAGAGGAAGGTACAATTGTAAGATAATGGTTGAAATGCAAGTCTTTAAAGGTAATCAAGTCTTTTCACACTGTCTGCAAAACCTACCTCTCCACTCACCTGATGAAGGAGCAGCGCCCTGAAAGCTTGTGATTCCAAACAAACTTTTGTTTTAGTTCATTTTAAATCTTTATTTCTTTCTTCTCTTGGTTCTGTTCCTCCATTTTAAAAACCCTGACCATCACATAAGCTATTAAAATACTCGCTGCCAGTCCTCATAACACAGGGAATGGAGAGAGAATGGGGATGTATTACTGACCTCACTGTGGACTGACCATATTCATGTTTCAAGATGGGCTCAGAGCATGGCAACTCTTTGCCAGTTATATATGGTATACTTTGTATATTAAGCTTTTAGTATATTAGGATGTGCTGTTTTTGATCAGAGTTACTTCCAGATTAAATACTGCTCTATAGTCCATCGGAACAGTCCATCAGAATTTTGTATTTCTATCCCCTCATTCTGCATTCAAAATTTTAATTACATAGTTTGCATATTTCAAATTTTAAAAAGAATTTATTCACTCAGAGGAAAAATAACAAGGTCAATGCACTAATCCCACCATTGCAATGTATTGAGTTCTAGATTCACCTTTCCTGTCATTTCTCAGCAATATCAAGTATATCAGTTTAATTAAAACATTGAAAATAAGAGCAGGAAACTATTGAGCCCTTCAAAACTGCTCCACCATTTATTATGATCACCCAACTGAACAGGCTGCAATTCCCCCCCCTTAGAAGACAAGTTCCTAAAATATGGCATTATGAACTCATATTGGGTTAAAATACTCAATTAAATTTGCAATCAAATAGCTTTAAGTTTAATTCTGGGACCGATTTTCTCCTGGAGAACAGCTTTACTGCTGATGCTCAGTTTAATATTTTTGTTAATATACACTCAATTCCACCCACCAATCTAATGAGGATATTCATCGTTAGTTATGGAGTTCAGTGACAACTGAACCATAGAGACAAAGATGGGTCCAAGTTCAGTTCCTACATGTTCTGAGTTAGTTGCCTTTATGGCAGCTTGGTTCAATCTCATGTACTGGCTCCGCAATTCCAATTGCGCCAAAAGACCCATATGCAACGTAAACTGACACTAAAGTGCAGCACCAAAGAGTATGCTGGATAATAAGAGGCAAACTTTTTCCAAAGAGGAAAGGGGAGTTTGTCCTAGTTTCTGGCCAAAATTCCTCCTTCAGTGTCTTGTGATACCCCACAGATGGCCATTCAGAGCTCTGAAACAGCGTTATCCAGATTCAAAACATTAGCTCTGTCCTTCTCAAATTCAGTAGGTAAATGCTACTATGCAAAGCTTTCAGCCAATGTAGACCAAGGGGCTAGTAATTGGGTAAAACCCATCAGACTGTGTATAATTTTCACTGTAAATAATTTCATTGAAGCACTGCAGAGTGCAATTCAACCAATGTATATCGTTTGTAATGAATTTTGGACATTGCAATATAAATACTGAAAGATGTAATGTTCTTAAATTGAAATCAGCATGAATTCTGATTTCAGCAAAAAATCTAAATACCGTTGAACATTACTACAGTAATAACTGGAAATGTTTTGCAATTGGTTTTCAAATGTACATAAAATATATTTTTGGGAAAAAAATTCCTTCTTCAACCAACAGGTTTAACTAGTTATTTGACTCACTGCCAATCGTGTGACTCTGTTGTGTGAAATTGGCTGTTGTGGTTTCCTACAAAACAACAGTGAATATACTTTGAAAATAAATCGAAGATTGCAAATGAGTTGGGATGCCCTGAAGTCATGGAAGACGCCACGCTTTTTTCCTCCTTTCTTCAGCTGAAGAAAGGGCTACAAATGGCCCACTTCACACAGATTTAAAACAGGAAAACTGACCATTCCATAGAATGTGTAGGGGGCCAGAATGGTCTCACAATGCCGAATGTCTTGCAGGCTATCACCAAGGCCAATTAGTGGCAGAAAATACTGGAAAATCTCAGCAAGTCTGACAGCATCTGCTGAGTCTGGGTGACCCTTCTTCAAAGCTCTGAGCTGCCACGTGAGGGGTATCACACTGCACACAACGTCTGCAGAACCGAAAGCAAGGATCACTGCTGAGATAGAGGAGGAATAAAAATGGCAAGATCTCTTTAAAAATCGTGCATGAATAACAGCCTTCTATGCTGTTTTTTCCATTCTGATTGATTTTGTAATTTTTTGAAATGGCAAATATGCACAGCATTCCCAGGAGAAATGTTCCAAATATTTTCAAAAATATATCAGGAGTCTGAAGTTATGAAAGATCCACAGACACCCATACAACTTTGTGACCATTAGAGGATTCAACGCCAAAGAGTCAGTTCTAGACTTAGAGGAGATCTGATAGAGGTGTACAAGATTATGAGGGGTATAGATAGAGTAAACAGGGTTAAGTTTTTTCCTAGGATGGACTCGAATAGCACAAGGGGTCACAGGTTTAGGGTGAGGGGGGTAAGGTATAACTTGGATGCTACAGGGAGTTTTTTCACACAGAGGGTGGTGGGGATATGGAATGCGCTGCCAAGTAAAGTGGTGGGGGCATGCACTCTGGAGTTACTTAAGAAATACTTAGATGGGCACATGAACAGAATGGGAATGGAGGGGTATAGAAAACTGATTTAAAACAGGGATCATGAGCCTTGGGAGTCCCTGGGAAATGTGTAAATAGACGATGATATCGATGTATTTGTTTTTATCTTACAGGTGCTTTGGTCTACCTCCTTGTTGTCTAACAAGGGGCATACAATCGGTGGGTCGTGAGAGGGCTGCTCTTGGGTTTTTTTTTGAGTATCCTAGTGCTTCATGTCGTTAATGTACGCTTGACCTGGACCATTTGATGGGCAACGTGACAGCTCAGTGACTAAGTATTTCTTAAATAACTCCAGAGTGCATGCCCCCATCACTTTACTTGGCAGTGCATTCCATATCCCCATCACCCTCTGTGTGAAAAAACTCCCTCTAGCATCCAAATTATACCTTACCCCCCTCACCTTAAGCCCATGACCCCTCGTGCTATTCAAGTCCATCCTAGGAAAAAGCTTAACCCTGTTTACTCTATCTATACCCCTCATAATCTTGTACACCTCTATTAGATCTCCTCTAAGTCTAGAACTGACTCTTTGGAGTTGAATCCTCTAATGGTCACAAAGTTGTGCAAATACATGGATTTGGGCCTGTGTCTGTGGGAGTTTGCGCATTCTCCCCGTGCTTGCGTGGGTTTTCTCTGGGTGCTCCGGTTTCCTCCCACATCCCAAAGATGTGCTCTTAGGCTAGTTGGCAAAATAAATTCTCCCTAAATTGTCTCAAGTTTGGTTTTTAATCCATAGATCTATAAACATAGACAGGGATCACGGGTAGAGGTGGGAACATCTGGGTGGCGGCACGGGTTCGTTGGGTCGAAGGGCCTGTTTCCCATGCTGTTTTGTTCTTTGTTCAATTCTGCTCTAGCTGGCCCCAGTGTGAATGAACTCAAGGTCGCTTCTTCTACACATTTGGGAGATACTAGGGGTATGGCTGTGTTTCTGAAAGTAGTCATGATGTAGAGATGCCGGCTTTGGACTGGGGTAAACTCAGTAAGAGGTCTAACAACACCACTTTTAAATCCAACCGATTTAGTTGATAGTAACCTTGCTAGCTTTCAGCCTTAGTAGCCTTTGTCAGGCAAATGAGGTGTTCTGGTCTGCAATAGCACACATATCAGCACAAACAGTTTACAGATTGCTGATTAGAATGCGAATCCTTACACCTAACCTGCTATTCAAGTCTTAAAATGGCTAACAATGTGAGTGAAAGGAGCACTGAGCACAGGTTAGAGAGATGTGTATTGTCTCCAACAACATATCAACAACAACAGTCTTCAACATATCACTGATGATGATGAACATCTCGCTAGGGCCATCCCCACCGCCCCACTTCTTGCCTTCAGACAACCGCGCAACCTCAAACAGATCATTGTTCGCAGCAAACTACCCAATCTTCAGAACAGTGACCACAATACCACACAACCCTGCCACAGCAACCTCTGCAAGACACGTCGGATCTTCAACATGGATGACATCATCAAACAAGAGAATACCATTCACCAGGTACACGGCACATACTCTTGCAACTTGGCCAACGTTGTCTACCTAATACGTTGCAAGAAAGGATGTCCCGAAGCACGGTACATTGGGGAGACCATGCAGACAGCAGATGAATGAACATCGCTCGACAATCACCAGTTCCCTTCCTGTGGGTGAACACTTCAGCGGTCACGGGCATTCGGCCTCCAACCTTCGGGTAAACATTCTTCAAGGGGGCCTTCACGACACACGACAGCGCAAAGCCGCTGAGCAGAAACTGATAGCCAAGTTCCGCACAGAGGACGGTCTTAACAGGGATCTTGGCTTCATGTCACACTATCTGTAAATCCCATGACTTGCCTGGGTTAGCAAAAAACCTCACTTACTGTGCTGTCTGGAGACAATACACATCTCTCTAACCTGTGCTCAGTGCTCCTTCCACTCACATTGTTAGCCACTTTAAGACTTGAATAGCAGGTTAGGTGTAAGGATTCGCATTCTTATCAGCAATCTGTAAACTGTCTGTGCTGATATGTGTGCTATTGCAGACCAGAACACCTCATTCGCCTGACGATGGCTACAAAGGCCAAAAGCTAGCAAGTTTACTATCAAATAAATCAGTTGGATCTAAAATTGGTGTTGTCAGACCTCTTACTGTGTTTCTGAAATTCAGGGCATAGCTGGAAGTATTCAGAATGCATTTTAGCACAGGAGATGCAGTTCCTTTTGGAATTCTTCATTTCAGGATAAGAATTCCTCTGAGTTCAATGTGATTCAAACATCAATGGAAAAAAATGAGCGTGTAAAATGTGGAATTCTAGTTTTGTCAATTTTATTCTTCTGTTTTCCTGAATGACCAACTCCTTCTGAGGCCCGAGCCTCAGATGTCTGGTCACTCAAATGTCTGGTCTTCATATCTGAGCTCAGCTGGCATGCTATTCAACTGTAGAAAGCATCATGATTGACCCTTGTCTGTCCTCAGTGGGGCCACATTCGATTTCCAGGAGTTGCTGAATAATAATTAGCATCAGGAACACTGGCTGATTTTCAATATCCAACACAATGGGTGCTGAAACTAATAGCTGCATTCTAATTGCTGGCTCAGCTGCATTGAACCTTCCTATTTGAATGGGTGAATGCATGATCCAGTTTGTTGCATTTCTCACTAGGCGACTGAAGAAGATAGCTGCAACATTTTCAGCACACTTCCTCTTTGCTATTGCAGCACCATTGACCAGCTTTTGTTTGTGTAACCATTCACTGTTTGTTACTGATTGGCAACCCCAGTAGGGCATTAACTCTGAATTATACCTATTCACTCAACAATAACCATCAAGAAATGTATCCAATCCAGGCATGTTCTTCTGGTTCTATATGATGCCTCTGGGCAGGCAAACAAATTGTTATTTTGATCAATTAGATTTCATCATACTCTTCACCTCTTCTTTGTTCTACCACATACCTGACGCCAGAGGTCGAATCCATTCTTTGCTGTTGAGGTCAAGCCGCCAAAGGTCATTGAATGCTGCATTACAACTGCTTTGAGTACAACCTCCAAAGACATACATGGACTGATTGGCATCATAGTAACAAGCACCTGGAATTAAAAAGATGAACGATAGGTCTTGCTGAGTATGAAGGCAACAAAAGCTAAAAGCTACACTACAAAATGTCTAAATGTAATATTGCCCTGATTTAACACACTATAGGGGTGACGACAAAGAGTGAGCCATTGATGTCGTCTATATGGATTTCAGTAAGGCGTTTGACAAAGTCCCTCATGGGAGGTTAGTTGAAAAGGTCAAGGCTAATGGAATACAAGGACAGGTAGCTAGATGGATAAGTAACTGGCTTGGTAATAGGAGACAGAGTAATAGTGGAAGGGTGTTTTTCCAGCTGGAGGTCAGTCACCAGTGGTGTGCCGCAGGGCTCGGTACTGGGACCTCTTCCGTTTGTAATATATATAAATGACTTGGAAGAGGGAGTAGGTGGAGTAATCAGCAAGTTTGCAGACGATACAAAGATGGTTGGACTTGTCGATAGTGAGGAGCATTGTCAGACGATGCAGCAGGACGTAGATAGGCTGGTAGCTTGGGCAGATAGATGGCAGATGGAATTCAATCCTGACAAATGCGAAGTGATGCATTTCGGGAGAAAGAATGTAGGGGGGAGGTATATGATAAATGGTCAACCTATTAAGAGTATAGAAATGCAGAGGGACCTGGGGGGTGCAGGTGCATAGATCTCTGAAGGTGGCAGAGCAGGTGGAGAACGTTGTGAAGAAAGCATACGGTATACTAGCCTTTATAGGAAGGGGTATAGAGTACAAGAGCTGGCCTTTAATGTTGCTTGTATAAAACGTTGGTTAAACCTCATTTGGAATACTGCGTCCAGTTCTGGTTGCCTTACTATCGGAAGGACGTGGAGATTCTGGAGAGAGTGCAGAGGAGGTTTACCAGGATGCTGCCTGTATGGAAAGTCCGAGTTACAAGGACAGGTTAAGCAAATTGGGACTGTTTTCCTTAGAAAGACGTAGACTTAGAGGAGATCTAATAGAGGTGTACAAGATTATGAGGGGTGTAGATACAGTAAACAGGGTTAAGCTTTTTCCTAGGATGGATTCGAATAGCACGAGGGGTCACAGGCTTAGGACGAGGGGGGTAAGGTATAATTTGGATGCTAGAGGGAGTTTTTTTCACACAGAGGGTGGTAGGGGTATGGAACGCACTGTTAAGTAAAGTGCTGGAGGCAGGAACTCTGAAGTTATTTAAGAGATACTTAGATGGGCACGTGAACAGAACGGGAATGAAGGGATGTAGAAAACTGATTTAAAGTAGGGATCATGAGCCTTGGGAGTCCCTAGGAAGCGTGTAAATAGACGATGATATTGATGTATTTGTTTTTATCCTACAGGTGCTTTGGTCCACCTTGTTGTCTAACGAGGGGCATACACGTGATGGGTCGTGAGAAGCCTGCTCTTGGATTTTTTCAAGAGTATCCTAGTGCTTCACGTCATTAGTGTATGCTTGACCTGGACCATTTGGTGGGCAACACAACAGCTCAGTGACTATCACTGTGCTGTGCAGATACATGGATTTGAGTATGTGTCTGTGGGAGTTTGCGCATTCTCCCTGTGCTTGTGTGGGTTTTCTCCAGGTGCTCCTGTTTCCTCCCACATCCCAAAGATGTGCTCTTAGGCTAATTGGCAGAACAAATTCTCCCTAAATTGTCTCAAATTTGGTTTCAATCCATAGATCTATAAACATAGACAGGGATCACGGGTAGAAGTGGGAACATGAAGCGCGGGCTCGTCGGCCAAAGGATCTGTTTCCCATGCTGTTGTGTTCTTTGTTCTTTGACACAGTGGTTAGCACTGCTGCCTCAGAACATCAGAGACCTAGGTTCAATTCCCGGCTTGGGCACTGTCTGCGCACAGTCTGCACGTTCTCCATGTCTACATGGGTTTCCTCCCACAGTCCAAAAAACATGGTGGTTAGGTGCACTGGCCATGCTAAATTCTCCCTCAGTGTACCTGAACAGGAGCCAGAGTGTGGCAACTGAAGGATTTTCACAATTACTTCATTGCGGTGTTAATCTAAGCCTATTTGTGACTAATAAATAAACTTTACTTTTATTTATTTTACAATGCTGAATATATTGGATTGTCAAAGAAATAAATTCCATTAAATATGACTTCAAAATCACATGGTGAAAACTAGAGAAAAGCAAAATATTGCAGATGCTAGAAACAAAAACAGAAAAATTCTGGATATCGTGCCAGGTTTGACAGCATCCAAGGAGAGAGAATAAAGCAAACTCTTCCAAGTCTGGGTCATCATTTCTTTAGTTTAGTTTCAAGTTTAAGTTTATTTATTAGTGTCACACGTGAAAATCCCCAAGTCACCCCACTCTGATGCCTGTTCAGGCACAGAGAGGGAATTTAGCATGGCCAACGCACCTAAACAGCACATTTTTTGGACTGTGGGAAAAAAACAGAGCACCTGGAGGAAACCCATGCAGACACGGGGAGAACATGCAGACTCCACACAAACAGTGACCCAAGCTGGGAATCCAATCTGGTTCCCTGACACTGAGCAATGGTACTAAACACTATGCCACCCATGGGTAAGGTAACCAAAACAGCACACAGTAATCCAGCTGTAATCTCACCTAAATGCTATATAACTGCATTTAGAAAGGCCTCCTTAATTATATTCAGTTTTTTGGGGAGGGACAGAAAGGACATAAAGTGGAAAGACAATATGGTGAATAGTGTTCAAGCATTCACCAAAATCATGTTTCACTCTAAGCTTGGTAAACTCCCAAAAAACAATATTAAAAATAGAATCTGACATAAATATAATCCCTATGGGTTTTTGCTTCAGCACAGTACACTGCAGTTACAATTCATAAGGAGCAGCAGTCCCAATACAGTAACTGTTTTAATAAACACCCTTCACTTAGCCCAAAACAATGCTATCAGGAAACTCTACTTACTGTGTGAAAAGCGCTGGGTAATCGGAGTACCGGGGTAGGGATAGGTCCGGCTCTCCCACTGAATATGTCCTCCTTGAACGGCTTTTATAAAACCATAGTAACACTGGTGAGCCACACCTGCAAGTCAAACAGACATAGAAGCTTAGTGTCATTTTCAAAAAAGGGAAAGAAATCCGTGTACTAGGTACATTCCTACTACCCCCAATATCTCTCACTTCCACCACTAAGGATTTCACCAAGTTGATTATCTCAAGCAGATAACTCAAACTTCTGACATTCGGAATTATTTTCCAATTGTGAGGCTGCATACTGCATTGACATAGCAACTTTATTTTTGACTGCACCCAACCCTCCATCACCACTGCCTTGTTGCAACTGAAATCAGAAACACAACTGAGGCTAGTAAAACCCAACAGTATTTTAGAGTTGCAGCAGGTGAAGCAGGGAAGGCTATTAAACACAAAAACGTTATTGGGTTCAAGAAGGTCCTTCGACCATTATTGCTCCAGCACTTTAACCCACCATATATCTTCGCTGCAAGAACTCAACAAAAACCTACAGAACCAAGAGCAAATGGTACATGCATCTTCAGTACAAGGAGGGCACACAGATTCTCTGCACCGGTTCAACACTAAAGAGTGAGTGCAGTGGCAACACAGTTGTATAAGGGGGTTACAGGCCTAGGGCCTGGGTGGGATTGTTGTTGGTGCAGGCTTGATGGGCCGAATAGCCTCCTTCTGCACTGTAGTGATTCTATGATTTATATTTAGAGCTGCCAAAGTCACAGTGAAAGAGGAGATAGTTAAAATACTGGCTAAGAATTGAAAAAGAGAAGGCGTTAGAAAGTTTGGCTGAACTTGAAAGTTGACAAGTCTTCGGAATAAGATGGAATACATCCAAGAATGCTGAGGGAAATAAAGGTGCAAATTGTGGCAGTACTGATCATTATCTTCCAATCCCCCATATATATGAGTGCAGTGCCAGAGGACTGGAGAATTGCAGGTCTTGTACCCTTATTTTGAAAAGGGTGCAAGGATGAACCTAGCAATTATGTCAGTCAGGTTATACCTCGATGTGAAAAAGATTTTAAAAATGATAATCTGGGACAAAATATACAGTCATTTAACAAGTGGATCAATTAAGGAAATCCAGCAAGGAATTGTCAAAAGGAAATTATATTTAAATGACTTGTTTGAGTCCTTTAACAGAGGGATTGACGTGAGTAATGTGATTGGTGTAGCGTACATGGACTTCCAAAAGGGATTTGATAGGGTCCCATAACAGACTTGTCACTCAATTTGAATCTGTACAAAAAAAAGCACAGTGATAGCATGGATATAAAGTTGAATGAGTGACAGGAAAGCGAAAAAAATGGCAAATCATTGATTTTTAAACTAGAAGGTATATAATGGACTTCCCCAGGGGTCCGTACTAACACCACTGCTTTTCAGGGGATGTATTGATGTTTGAGACTTGGATGTACAATGAACAATTCCAAGATTTGTAGATGGTACAACCTGTAAGTATTATGAATTGTGAGGAGGATAGTGATAGACTTCAAGAGGATACAGACACAATCATAGAATAATTACTGCAGAAGACATCAGACCAATGTGGTTTACATGCCAGCTCTGTACAACAGCATCTCAGCTAATCCCATTATCTAGGGAATGATATGCTGGCCTCGGACAGGGTCCAGAGGAGGTTCATGAGAATGATTCAGGGAATGAAAAGCTTGATATATGAGGTGCATCTGAGGACTCTGGGTCTGTAATTGATATAGAAGTAGGAATACAGAAGGATGAGGAGGCCCTCATTGAAACTTACAGAATAATTATAGACCTGGATAGAGTGAATGTGGGGAAGATGTTTCCATTAGTAGGACAGACTAGGACTGAGGGCACAGCCTCAGAATAAAAGGACAACCCTTTAGAACCAAGATGAGGAGGAATTTCTTCAGCCAGAGGGTGGTGTATCTATGGAATTCATTACCACAGAAGACTGTGGAGGCCAGATCATCAAGTGCATTTAATGCAGACATAGATAGGTTCTTGTTTGGTAAGGGGATCAACGGTTACAGGGAAAAAGCGAAGAATGGGGTTGAGAAACTTATCAGTCATGATTGAATGGCGGTGCAGACTCAACAGGCCAAATGGCCTAATTCTGTTCCTATATCTTGTGGTCTTATTCCCAAACATTTTTTTTGGAATGGTGGACATATGACAAATGAAATTTAATGCAGAGAAGGGTGAAGTGATACATCTTGGTCGAAAGAATAAGTGTCGCAATGTAACTAAAGGGTACAATTCTAAACAGATGACAGAAAAGGGAGACCTAGGAGTATTTGGGTGCAAATCATTGAAGATGGCACAACAGATTGAAATAGCAACTAAAATGGCATATGTAATCCTGAGCTTTATAATTAGAGGCTTAGAGTACAACAATAAGGAAGCTACAATTAATATTTGCAAGACACTGGCTGGGTCTCATTTTATGTCCAATTCTGGCTAAATGGTTTAGGAAGGATACGAAGGCTTTAGAGGAGGATCAGAAAAGGATCACAAGAATGGTTTCAGCAATGAAGGACATCATGATGGGGATAAATTGGACAATTTGGAGATCTTGAAGAGAAGGTTGAGAGGAAATTTGGTAGAGGTATTCAAAATCATAGTTAATAAAGAGAAATAGCTCCCTTGGCAAAAGGATTAAGAAAGGGCGGCACGGTGGCACAGGACGGCACAGTAGCACAGTGGTCAGGACTGCTGCCTCAGTGTCAGGGACCCAGGTTCGATTTCAGCCTCCAGTCACTATCTGTGGGGAATTTACACATTCTCCTCATGTCTGTGTGGATTTTCTCTGGGTGCTCCGGTTTCCTCCCACAGTCCAAGATGCGTGGGTTGTGTTAATTGGCCATGGTAAATTGTCGGGGAGATTAGGAGAGTAAATACATGCGGTTATGGAAATAGGGCCTAGGTGGAATTATGTCAGTGCAGGCTCAATGGGCTGAATGGCCTCCTTCTGCACTGTATGGATTCTATGATTCTAACAAGACAATACCAATTTAAGGCTAATAGCAAAAAAAAAACCAACTATAATATGAGAGAGAACATTCTTCCAAAGCACGTGACTAGGTTCTAGAATACATTACTTGAGAATCTGGAGGCCATGGATTCAATTGTGTCTTTCAGAGGAACTGAATTAACATCTGAACAGAAAAAAAGATAGGAGAAAGGGATTATGGAAGTGTCTCTTACAGACAGCCAGCATGAATATGATGGGCCATCTGACCTTCTTCAGAGCTGAAACCATTCTTTTATTCAAATTAACATATTGCTCATAGCCTCAGATCTCTATCCTATTTCAAAAACTTCCATACCTTTAATAAGTCGATACCACTGCTTACAAACAAGAGCAGCTGTTTTGTGCTCCTGATACGGAGACAAAAATGATAAGATGTATTCCAGCACTTCCTCAGGCAACTCTAACATCGAACGGTTATGCCTCATTTCCTCAACTTCCAATTCAACATGAGGTTCCTCATCTTGCTCCATGGGCCCATCCAATACTTCTTCTGTGTCCATGGCACTAAAACTGTCATCCTCGCTGTCTGACGAGCTGGCCATCGCATGCCACTCTATAGCACAAATGAGAAAGACTTATTCAAAGGTGGGTTGAAATTGCCGCAATTATAGGTGCAAAACAAATGATTAAAAAATTAACTGAATGCTGATATCAATAATATTAACCATATATTGGCAGTACAAGAATGCTGTTATCAGACTTGCATTGTTTTCTCCACCCCCTTCACAATGTTTTGTACATCGCTACTAATATCAAAATACATACACTGAAGACAAAGCTAACCTACCCCGACACAAAAAGCTGTAACTGCACAAATGCTGCAGACACTTCTGCCTAGTTTAAGTCTGCTGTCTCGGATTAGACCAACAAAATACTTCTCTTGAAATTTGATGGAACTTTACAAGTTTCTTTTGTGTACATATTGTCAGCAGCTCAGGATTTAGTAGCATTCTGAATGTATGAGGCACATTTGCAGTGTGTGTGATTTCCCCACAGGCTGAAATCAAGTTTAATACCACTCGTTGGTAAATAGGAGGATGTTCTTTCAGGAAAATGGAAAAGATAAAGGGTGAAGCACCCATAAAGGTATTACAGTCAAGTCAAAATATTTATAGACCTTGCCCATTCAGATGTTTCTATCAAATAGCGGTTCCTGAGATTACCTGAATGTGTCTCACATGCCCTTCAGCCTATAACCTTTGAGTGGTTATAAAATTTTGGAAGAGATCCTTACTTATCCAGAACCTGATTGGTTCAATCAACTCAATGATAGACAGATTTCATTCATGTTGTCATGAGGCATTTTATATCTTGACATCAAAACAGCAAAGCAAAAATTACACTTAAAATGATACTGTAAAGTTGCAGTAAGCTTCTCATGTGATGCTCTTAATTCATCTTAAATTGCTTCCATCAATTGCAATGACATATCTGAACTCACCAGTATTTCAGCCCAGTGTCATTCAGCTCACACAGCCCTAATTTAGGAGAAAAATCTAATACTAAGCTGCTGGTTGTTTTTCACGTTCTAGCATTGCTAACACAGAATGCTTGGCGTTTGCCTTCACAGCAAGCATTTTGAAGATCTACATACAAGAAACAGCAACACTTCCCACGCTTAGTCAATACTGTTACAAATTTAGCAAGGTCAAAAGGTGGTGTACAAAATCTCTCAATTCCTATGGCCCATAAAAACATATTGATAATCTGGTTTAAGAATGAAATGATGTCAATAGTAAACCATATTAAAAAAAGATGTATTTCTAGCCACCTTAAAAAGGACAGAATCTCCCTACAATTCTGTAATCTCTGTGGCAGTATTGTAGTTCTGTAGGATCAGGTCTGAAACTACTTGCCCAGTTGCAGCAAAACATCATGGCCCCAGGAACAAAGAAAAGAAAACATATTTTGGTTTGCATTACGCTGTTAGCTGTTTCTATTTTTTTCTAAAAAGAGTTAAGTTTAAAATAAACAACCTAAGGTTGATTTCTTTAATTTCAACTACATATAGCAGCAAAGTAAAACCAATTGATCATTAGATCTATTGGTTCAATAGATTATATTATCAAGTAAAACTCTAGAATTGTCATTTAACATCCCCCATTATTCAACCATAGGCTGTGCCACAGGTAACACTCCCTTTTGTGGAAACAGAGGGACCATTATTTCCATTATTTCCTCTTTCTAGCTCAAAGACCCACCAGCATTTTGCTGCAAGAGTTCTGATTGATGAAGCATCATTACCTTTGCTCTCAATAAACTTTGTTCCTTTTGTTTTATTCTTTCGTGAGATGTGTACACTGCTGACAAGACTAGCATTTGTTTTTCATCCCCAATTACCTAGTAGGTAGATAGGAGATGAGTCAACCACATTGCTGTGGCTCTGGAGTCACATGTAGCCCTGACTAGGTAAGGACAGCAGATTTCCTTCCTTAAAGAACGTTAGTGAACCAGATGGGTTTTTACAACAATTAATGATAGTTGCATGATTACCATTAATGAGGCCAGCAAGTATTCCAGAATCAATAAATGAAATTAAATTCCACCAGCTGTCATGGTGGGATTTGAACCCATATCCACACAAAGCATTAGTCTTGGCCTCTTAATTGCCAGCATATAAGCACGTCACCACCATGTCCCGCTATGATCTATCAATCTATGAAGTTCTTTGGTGGAAGGTCCTTTTTCCTTCAAATTAACACAACAGTTAAAAAGCATCACCTATTGAAACTTTTATATTAACTTTTCAACAATTTTATTTAGGTTGTGCTGGAAGACAGATGAGCCTGAATATCTGAATCAAGTTGCCTATGGAAGAAGTAGGGAATTCAGTCCCTCAAGCTTGTCTCATCATTCAATTAAATTTGGGCAGCTCTATAGCTTAACTATAGTTTTTCTCACATTTGTTCCACATCTCCTGTTATTCTCACCTTACAAAAATATGAGTTTTGAAACATTTCAACAAACCTAACATGCAGAACCTTTCAAGAGATGGAGTAGATATTCTACTTTTCCACCAAGCCACGTGAAAAAGCAATTCTGGTTTTATCCCTAAGTGCCCGAGATATAATTTTAAGATTATGTCCTCTTGATCTGGATTTCTTTGCCAGAAAAAAATAATGTCTCTGTATCTATCCTGTTAAATCCCTCAACCATTTAAATGTTTCAATGAGATCATCCTCGAATTTCTAAACTCAAGGGAATAGCAGCTTTGTTTACATGCAATGCGTGTCTAGATTTTAAGATCTGGAATAACACTGGTGAATCTGTCCTGTGCCTTTTCCAAGACGAACATAACTTTGCTGAAATTTGCCACCCAAAATTGAAAGCAGTAATGTAGATGGGGTCCAAATAAGGCTCTGTGCAAGTAAGGCATCATTTCCTCTTTCTTGAAATCCAGTTTTCTTAAAATAAAGGCTAACATTCTATTAGCCTTTTGGATTATTTTGTACCTGTAGCTTTTAATGATCAAGGTGGCCCAATAGTTTACATGGTACAAACAACATGCTATAAAGTGACAGGGTCTACACTGTACAGTACAAATTGCTTCTAGTGCAATGCTCAATTCATCTCATTAAACTATTTCCAGCACCAGAGGGAGACTTTAACAATATGAATATCACCCAAATGTCATACAGCTCAAAAAGCACTTCCAAATACAACATACACTGGAAAGTCTTAGCCTAGAATTGTGCAGCTGGGTAAGTTTGTACAGTTCAAATAGAATAATATAAAAGTTTAATGTGCTTATGATTATGTGTTACTGAAGTCTTAGTAACTACATTGCAAGTACAGTCACTTCCACAATTACACAGTTTGAAATGTAGCCTTACTATAGAAACTCAGCTCCAATAACCACACATCAACAGTGATGATAACTGAATTCTCCAAAGATGCATTGTACAGATGCTAAGTTGGTTGATTCAAAGCAAGCTCCTTGACCTGCATTCCCAGTCAACCTAGCACTTTTTCTAACAACAGAACTGAAAAAGACAATCACTGTCATCTTTTATAATTGAAACAATAGCGTTTTCAAACCTTTACTCTCGGTAAATTAGAATGACTTTTATGGTGCAGTTTTTATTATACTTCAGATGGATAGCACTCCTGCCTTTCAGCATCAGGAACTCAGGTTTGATTCCCAGCTTGGGTGATTGTCTGTATGGAGTCTGCACATTCTCTTCATGTCTGCATGGGTTTCCTCCAGGTGCTCCAGTTTTCTCCCATAATCTGAAAGACGTGATTAGGTGCATTGGCCATGGTAGATTTTCAAAACAAATGCTGGAGTATGGTGGCTAGAGGATTTTCACTGCAATTTTATTACAGTGTAAGCCTAACTGTGACTAATAAATAAACTTAAATTAGACTATTTATTTATAAATCATTTTTTCAGGATAGAAAGTAAGTTTCTGCTGGATAGGTTAGATTCAGTTCCATCATTAAATATCACATGAGATTTGACTATTCACATCAAGCATTCCAGGTTTTGCTGAAACAGAACAAAGATCCATCCTGCCTACCCTCTGCAATAATTCAAGAGACTAAGAAAACCTAAATAAAGTCAAGACATTCTGGCTGTATGTCAAATTTTCAGTTTTAATCCCTTTTACACACATGGGAAATATACTGACCTCTCCACCCTCTTAACCACATTGTGGGCACAGTGATTTAATTTGTCCTCTCTATTCATATGGTATACAGGAGCCATCACACTAGACAGTTTTAAGTCAACCATTATAGGGTGGAGGCACAATGCTGTTTCTTTTTCATATCAATATTATTCAGTTCAAGAATTATGCTGACCCTCATACAGATTAAGTTTATTTATCAAAATGTATTCATTAGTGTCACAAGTAGGCTTACAGTATCACTGCAATGGAGCTACTGTGAAAATCCTCTAGTTGCCATCCTCTGGCACCTGTTTGGGTATACTGAGGGAGAATTTAGAAATGGCTAAAACATCTAACCAGCACATGTTTCAGATTGTGGGAGGAAACCAGAGGAAACCCACGTAGACACAGGGAGAATGTGCACAGTGACCCAAGCCGGGAATCAAACCCAGGTCTCTGGCGCTGTGAAACCACAATGCTAACCACTGTGCCCACCCATTATACTGTGAAATGCAAAGACCATACAGCTAGCGTAATTGCATTTTCGAGTTCGAGGATCTGTGCCACCTCTCTTTGCCCATATTATAGGTTGGGCTAACTTTCCTCTATTCAATTCCCTGCCTAGGGGTTCTAGATTCAGCCCCATGCCTCAGTAACAGGGGCAGAGAAGATTTCACTGCAGGTGCATTTGCAGCCTGGACCCGTGCCCTCCAAGACTGCCACTGGTATGTGGCCAATTCCCACTCAGCTGGAGAGTCTTCCCAATACAAAGGGCCGGATGCTGATGGGACCCACGGTGAGCTGTTAACCTGCTGAGCCCTGGCTGCCTGGCTTTGCTTCCACCGGCTCTGCTTTATCCAGCATTGAGGACAGAGGGCTCCCCCTCCCCGGGGTGAACACCAACCTGCCCCCCCAAACCCCCCGGGGGGCAAAAAAGGTGGGTGCTGGCACCCCACTGCCGGGGCCCAGCTTTACCCCCTCAACCCAACCCCAACCCGCAGCTCTGTGGATGCCAGTCCGGAGGGAGTGGGGGGGGGAGGCAGCGGGGCGCACCCACTCACCGGCCTGGCTCGCTTCCTCGCCGTGCACTCAGTGCCGCCCGCTGCCGCCTGTGTGAGGGAAGCCGTGGCTCTCACCGCCTCCCGCTCTCCCTCAGTCGTTCCGATCCGCCATCGCCGCCATCTTCCGCCAGGAGCCACCGCGGCGGCGCGCAAGCGCACGCACTCAGGGCGTCACAGCTGCTCACGCACACCCCCTGCCGGCAGCGTCATGCTGCGGCAACTCCAGCACCCGCTGAGGCCGGCCAGCTGGAGCACAGTCTGCTGCCCTACCTAGCCCTGCACCTTGCCAATGTCTCCCCCCCATCCCTGCCAATATTCCCCTCCATCCCTGCACCTTGCCAATGTCTCTCCCCATCCCTGTCAATGTCCACTCCATCCCTGCACCTTGCCAATGCCCCTTCTCCCATCCTGCCAATGTCCACCCCCATCCCTGCACTTTGCCAATGTCACCCCCCATCCCTGCCAATGTCCCTCCTATTCCTGCCAATGTCCCCCCATCCCTGTCAATGTCCCCCCATTCCTGCACCTTGCCAATGTCACTCCCATCTCTGCCAATGTCCCCCATCCTTGCCAATGTCTCCCCATCCCTGCATCTTGCCAATGTCTCCTACTTTGCCAACGTGTCCCTCACACCTTGCTAATGTTCCCTATTCCTGTACCTTGCCAATGTCCATGTCCCCCTGCATGCTCCAATGTCACCCCACCATCCTTGCCAGCGTCCCCTCCATTCCTGCCAATGTCTCCCCCATCCCTGCCAATGTCACCCCATCCCTGCCAATGTCCCCCCCATCCCTGCCAATGTCCCTCCCATCCCTGCCAATATCACTCCCAACCCTGCCAATGTCCCCCCCATCCCTGTCAATGTTCCCCCATTCCTGCACCTTGCCAATGTCACTCCCATTTCTGCCAATGTCCCCCCATCCTTGCCAATGTCTCCCCATCCCTGCATCTTGCCAATGTCTCGTACCCTTGCCAATGTGTCCCTCACACCTTGCTAATGTTCCCTATTCCTTCATCTTGCCAATGTCCATGTCTCCTACCCTTGCCAGTCACCTATCTCTGTGCTTGGCCAATGTCCCCTCTCCCTGGAACATGCCAAAGGCCCTTATAACTCGATCTTGCCAATGTCCCCTATCCCTGGAGCTGACCAATGTCCCTATCCTCGGAGCTTATTAATGTCCCCTCTCCCTGGAACATGCCAAAGGCCCTTATAACTAGATCTTGCCAACGTCCTTATCCCTGGAGCTGGCCAATGTCCCTATCCTTGGAGCTTATTAATGTCTCCTATCCTAGGGCTTACCAATGGCCCCTATCCCTGGACCTTGCACTTAGCCAATATCTCTCATCCCTGCAGCTTGCCAATGTCTCCCATTGGGGAGGCAATGGCAGAGTGACACTATCACTAGGCTATTAATCCAGAACAAAAACAGAAAATGCTGGAAAAACACAATAGGACTGATAGCATCTGTGGAAAGAGAATAGAGTCAATGTTTCAAGTCTGGATGACCCTTCATCATAATTAAAGACAAAGAAAATAGGACAAGATTTATACTATGAGGGTATGGGGAGGGGGCTATAATAGGGCAAAAGAAATGTAAAGGGGGATGATAAAGGCTAAAAAAGGTGCTTAGAGCGTCTATTAAGAGATTGGGATGTGTGAAGGGCAGAACAAAGAAGCAGAGTGTCAGAGGACAACCTGAGGAATGTTGCAGTTGGTCATGGGATGGTGGTAGGAGTTTATTTGGAAGACAAGATGGAGAAGAGATTTCAGAAGTGGAAAAATAAAAATGAGAATATGAAGTAATAAAAATGAACAAATATGATGAAAACAAGAAATGAAATAAAATAAATAGGGTGAAGATGCAGGAGAGAGTTCATGCTCTGAAGTTGTTGAGCTCAATTAATCCAGGAACTCCACTAATGTTCTGGCGACCCAAATTCAAATCCTACCACAGCAGATGGTGGAATTTGAATTCAATAAAATATATCTGGAATTATGAATCTATTGATGACCATAAAACTGTTGTCAATTATCGGAAAACCCACCTGGTTCACTAATGCCCTTCAGGGAAGAAAATCTGCCGTCCTTACCTGGTCTGGCCTACATGTGACTCCAGAGCCACAGCAATGTGGTTGACTCTCAACTGACCTCTGAAATGGCCTAGCAAGTCACTCAGTTGTTCATGAAGGCAACTCACCATCTCCTCAGGGCAAGCAGGAATTAGGCAATGTATAAGTTAGAGGGATTGACGGGTAAATATTAGGGATACAGGTGTAGCGCCTGGTTGGGATTGTGGTCAGTGCAAACTCAATGAGCTAAATGGCCTCTTTCTGCTCTCTAGGAATTCAATGATTCTATGACTGCAACAATGGCAGCAAGTTAAGAATTTGACTCTGATCAGTGAACTAACAAAGGTTTATTAATAGAATAACTATGCACATTATAGAGCAAGAGAAAAGGTTTTAAAGCCTACAGGTCCAAAACACCGACTCCTGGACCAAACCCAGGCAAGTCTAAATGAGTCCCCAACTCAGCTCCCGATTGGACCAGATCACACGAGCCTTTCAGGGAAACTCCCCTTAAAGACTTACAACAACACATTCCTCCCTCTTTAAGGTTTGAATGATATATAAATATATAAAAAAAGGTAATCATTTACAAAAATAACCCAAAAGTGGTAGGGCAAATAAAGCCCATTACAAGTTCCATCTGTCCGGTAATTTCACTGGGAGCGACAAAGCTCCTAAGCAGGTCCCTTTCTCACAGGAATAATGTCCCACCCTCCCGCTCCCCACTAGATGAATTTCCTGCCAGTGACAAACTGCTTGGGCCAGCGCCCTCTTCACTTGCCAAAGATGCCAAAGTCGCTTCTCTTCTTGGGGGAAGAACTCCACTCCCACTCACCATTGGATGGCACCACTATTCCTGGCATGAAATACTTGACCACTCCTCCAGAGCAAAATTCTGCAAGTTTCCTTCCAAACTACTCACCCTTGGAAATATATTGCCGTTTCTTCACAGGATTAGGTCAAAATCCTGAAATTCCCTCCCTAAAGGTATTGTGGGTCAACCTATAGGACTGCAGCAATTCAAGAAGGTAGCTCACCACCACCTCCTCAACAGCAACTAGAAATGGGTAATAAATGCTGGCCAGCTAGTGATGTCCATGTCCCATGAATGAATAAAAAAAAATTATGACCATAAAACCATTGTTGGTTGTCGTAAAAACAACTTGGTTAATTAATGTCTTTTAGGGAAGGAAATCTGCCATCTTTACCTGGCTGGCTACATGTGACTCAGATCCACAACAATGTGGTTGATTCCCAAATGCTCTTGGGGATGGGCAATAAATGCTGGCCCTGCCAACGACACCCACATCCCATGAACACATTCTTAAGAAAATGACAGATCAGTGATGGAGGCAAAAATGATGGGAAGAGAAAAACTCAAAGCACTCAGTACCTACAAGATGCCAGATGGTGCACACCATGCTGAATTTCACACATATATTTAATTTAGTTTATGTCAGAACTTGCAATATAAAATTAGTCTCTATAACTTTGGCATGATTCATAGTTTGGCACTGTTCCCATGTGGTTTTATAAGTACTGTGAGGGGCAACATGAAGCAAATCTCACTACTGCAATATTTAAGTGAAGAAGTTGAATAGTCCTTCGAACCCGAGAAATGGGGTTACTATGTTGGGTGTGGATAAAAGGCAATTCGGAGGCGGATGGAATACAAATCTGAGAACAGTATTCTGGTATTTTTATAAGAAAATAAAAGTGTGTTTTACTTTTGTTCAGTTTGGGGAGTTACTTTAATAAGACAACTCCTGACATTTGAACAGCTTTAGTGTTTATTTCAGTGTCACATTGGAAGACAGACTAAAGCTAAAATTTAACTAGCCCAGAGAGATTGTCAGTTCTAAGAACTTGCTGGCAATCTCCAGTCAGAAGAATCAAGTTTATCATGCGCTGTGCATTTGATAAAATCCAACTAGTTGAGACTGGGATTTATGAATTGCCAGTTTAGATGTCTATCAGTATCTTATCCTTTTTTGATACATTCTTACTGAATGGAAATTAAATTGCCTACTCTAGCAATGGCCCCCTCTTCCCTTTCCCTTCACCATCAACTCCCAGCTCCTGCTAGAATGTGAAGTTTTCTACATGTTTGACTTTATTATAGATAATTACAATTACTTGAGGAGCCCAGAGCTATTGTTTGTTCTTCTGTCATTGACTCCATACCTACCCGATCACTTCCATTAGCAAAATCAGACTAAAACCTTGGCATCCTGTTCAACGAGAATTAAGCTTCTTCACCAAGACTGTATGCTGCCAATACTCCTACCACAGCTGAAATCCTTATTCGTGCTTCTGTCACTTTGAGACTTGATTTGTTCAGTGTCATCCTGTTTGCCTTCATTAACACTAACTTGCTCAAAATTCTGTTGCCTGTATCCCGTTCCACACTAAATTCTATCTGATCATCTCCACCATCATTGCTACTCCGATGCATTTAATTTCAAATCCCTCCATAGCTTCGCTATACTTTATCTAACATTGTCCGCTCTTTTTTTTATGGGATGTGGGTATTGCTGGCAAGGCCAGCATTTGATGCCCATCCCACTTGCCCATCGACTAAGAGTAGAGTCAATCGCATTGTTGTGGGTCTAGAGTCATATCTAGGCCAGACCGGGTGGGGACAACAGATTTTCTTCCCTAAATAACATTAGTGAAATCAAAATCCAATGCTTTTTTTACAGCAATCTATCACAGTTGTCAAGGTCACCTTTACTAATTCAGTAGTTTTTTAATTCAGATTTATTTATTGAATTTAAATTCCATTATCTGCTGTGGCAGGATTTGAACTCTCATCCCCAGTGCATTAGGCTGGGTCTCTAGATTACTAGTCTTATAATATTGCCACTGTACTTCCCATTGAACCCCTCTGTTCTCCATTTCAGATCTTTCGTGCATCCCCCTCCATCCCTTTGCCTCATTATTAATGGCATTATCTTTAGCTGCCTTTGTCATTCTCTCTCAAATTTTCTATCAAACACCTTTGCCCCTCTCCTATTCAAAAGCTCAAAGTCTATACTTTGACCAAGCTATCTGTCATCCCTTCTAACCTCTTGTCACATAGCTCAGCATTCATTCAGACACCTGTCACTGTTAGTACTTATCCACCCTCTGAAACTTTCCTTGCAATATCATTTTTGTAAAAAAACACAAATTGGTTGTGCACTAAAGAAAGGCAAGGTCAGATATTTTCGTCGGGCATTATAAACTTTCATAAGCATTGCTGATGGGTAATATTGTTTTATCAGCTGACTAAATGCCAGCCGTCGAAGGCCACTGCACTTTCTTCAGAACCTAAGCAACATAGTATTATGGGCCATAGTCCAAGAAGCCCATTTCCAGGGAGCCCATTTCTCAAAAACAACAATTAGCATCTTCGAGAGAAGATTCCACTTGTGTAACCTGACCATAATACAGTTCAAGTTGTCCACCTGCTCACTTCACGTTTCTTCTACTTGATGCGGCGGCACGGTGATTAGCACTCTTGCCTCACAGCACCAGGGACCCGAGTTCAATTCTATCTTGGGTGCTTGTACAGAGTTTGCAATATTCTCCCAGTGTATGTATGGGTTTCCTCTGGGTGCTCTGTTTTTCACCCACACTCCAAAGATGTGCATTTTAGGTGGATTGGCCATTGCCTTTTAGTGTCCCAAGATGTGTAGATTAGGGGATTCAGTTGGATAAATGCATTGGGTTAGAAAGATGGGAGGTGTGCCTGGGTAAGATGCTCTCTTGGAGAGTTGGTGCAGA
This sequence comes from Sphyrna mokarran, assembly GCA_024679065.1. Taxonomy (NCBI): domain Eukaryota; kingdom Metazoa; phylum Chordata; class Chondrichthyes; order Carcharhiniformes; family Carcharhinidae; genus Sphyrna; species Sphyrna mokarran. The sequence continues at coordinate 22,217,791 of JAGIQG010000028.1, read as the reverse complement.
TTCAATGGACCAAATGGCCTCCTCCTGCATGGTAAGGATTCTATGATGAAGTGATAAATTCTCCAAATTCTATTTGCACTCTTATTTCTTTAAAAAACAGAGAGCTGACTTAACGATGCTTTTTAAAATTATGAAGGATTTTGATGGATTGGACACAAAGAGAATGTTTCCTCTTTTGGGAAACAGCATAATGAGTAGAAGTGCTATAATGGTAAAGGACTCCATAGTTAAGAGGAGTATTTAGGCATTGTAATGGCTGTAGACGTGCCCCCGGGATGGTATGTTGCCCCCCTGGTGCCAGGATCACAGGGCGACTGCAGGATTTTTTTTTGAGGCAGGCAAACAGTCAGCGGTTGTGGCCCACATTGGAGTCGATGACATAGGCAGGAAAAGGGATGAGATCCTCAAAGAAAATTTTAGGGAGTTAGGAAAACAGTTGAAAAACAGGACTTCAGGATTATTCCCAATTTCTTGTGCTTGTGAGCACCTGAATAGAAGATTTAGGGAGATTGAGTAGTTCAACATGTGGCTGGAAAAAAGGTGTGTGTGGGGTGAAGAAGGAGATTGAGGTCTCTGAGACAGTGGGACATTTTGGGGCAGGTGGGATCTGTAGCGAACAGTTTACACTTTAACAGGACAAGGACTAATGTCTTCATGGGACATTTGTTCATACTATTCAGGCAGGTATAAACTAGATTGGCAGAGAGGCATCTTGAGGGGAAATTCGAAGAGGAGGAGAAAAACTGGCAGTGGAAAGTAGAAATGTTTTAACTGATAAGGAGGATATATCAGAGAGTAGTATCAAGGTAACTAGAATACTGATAGAACTGGGGTAGGCAATAGTAATTCATTGGATGGGATCAGAGTAAAGGGGGAAAGTTAAGAAGCATAAATTAGGATTAATGTGCATGTTAAGTGAATATATGGGGCGCAGTTAATAAGATTGGTGATCTATAGACACAGGTTGACAAATGGAACTATGATATTATTGCTACAACAGGCTGAAAGAAGGGCTGGACCGGACAGTAAATATTCCTGGGAACCAGGTGTTTGGGAGAGACAGGAAAAATAGAAAAGAGGAGGGACTCTAGCAGTATTCATTAAAGATGGTGTTACTTTACTGGAGAGAAAGGATGTTCCAAAGAGGCCAAGGATGGAATTTCACTGGCTAGAGGTGAGGAATGAAAAAGCTGCATTAACATTATTTGGTGTAGACCACCAACTAGTGAAAGGGATGTGCAGAAACAAATTTACAAATAAACTACAAAGAGATGCAAGAATCATAGACTAATTATAATGGGGAACTTTAATTATCTAAATATAACTCGGGATAGGAATGGTGGAAACGGATAAAAAACGAGCGCTCCTTAATTGTCGTTCAAGATCATTTTCTGCAGCAGTATATCTCCGGTCCAATGAAAGGGCAGACAGTGTTGGACCTGGTTCAGGGGAATGAGTTGGACCAAGTCAACGGGAGAGCATTTAGGACCTAGTGACCATTCTATCATAAGGCCACAGAAAAAGTACAACCAACAATCCAGAGCAGGCATAATTATTTGGGGGAAAGCCAATTTCAATGGGAAGTGAATGCATCTGAGTGAATTAGAGTCAAATGTTGGCAGAAAAGATGTGACTGAATAATGGGTCACCTTCAAAGAAAAAGTATTGGAGGCAATGTCAAGATATGTTCCCTCAAAGGGAAAAGGTAAGATAAATAACCCTGGAGCACCCTGAATGACAAGACAGAAATAGAGATGAAGGTGAAAAGGAAGAAGTGTGCGTATGATAGATATTAAGTCGAAATTACAATGGAGTATCAGGCTGAGTATAAAGGAGTAGTGGAGGAGCGAAAAACAATGAAAGTAAGAAGATAGCATGAAAAGAATCAGCTGCTAACATAAAAGGGATTCCCAAGATCTTCTATAAACATGTAATAATGTGATAACATTAGGGATTAATTAGGCTGATTAGGGATAAAATATGAGACTTCCATGTGAATGTGGGAGAAATAGCATAACTATTATATGAATATTTGGCATCTGTTTTTACAGAGGAAGAAGATGCTATGCAGGCTGATTGGCAGAGGATGTAAACAGTACATTTGAGGAATTTACAATTGAGAAACAGGAGGTGTTAGAAAGGTTATTTTTACTTAAAATTGTCAAGGTACCAGGACTAGATGAGATGCATCCAAGTATTCGGCGGGAGATGAGAGTGGAAATTCAGAACACTGGTGATAATCTTCCTTAGACATAGGGGCAGTGCCAGAGGATGGAAAATTGTGAATGTTACACCCTTGTTTAAAAAGGGCTGTAAGGGTAATATCAACAACTACAGACCAGTCAGCTTGACTTCAGTGATAAGAAAACCTCTGGGAAATATAGTTTGGGTCAAAATCAATAGTCACTTGGACAAGTGCAGACTAATAAAGGAAAGCCAACATGAATTCATTGAGGGAAAATAATGTTTAGCTAACTTACTGTAGTTTCTGGAGGAGATATCAGAGATGGTTGATAAGGGCAATGGTATTGATGTGGTGTATATGGATTTTCAAAAGGCAGTGCCACACAATAAACTTATGAACAAAATTCCAGCTTGTGGAATAAACGGGCACCTGGATAAGAAATTATCCTTGGCTGAGTGACAGGAAACTGAGAGAATTGGTAAATAGTTGTTTTTCAGATAGGAGGAAGCTTTGCAATGGAGTTCCCCAGGGATCAGAGTTGGGACCTTGCTTTCCTTATAATATATTAATGACATTGCCCATGGAGTACTGGGCAAGATTTCAAAATCTGCAGATGCTATCAACAATAATAGCTTTGTCAACTGGAGTGAGGATATCTTGAACTTCAGAAGGAAATTGGTAGGTTGAGCAGACAAGCATCAGATGAAATCTAATGCAGAGAAATGAGAGGTGATTCACTCTGGCAGGAAGAATGTGGCAATACTGCAAAATAAAGGAAGAAGCTGTGAAGGAGGTGCAGGAACAAAGGGACTTTGGTTTACATGTACATAAATAATTGAAGGTGGCAGGACATGTTGAGAGATCAGTTAATAAAGCATGTGGTATCCTAGGTCTTAATAATAGACATTGAGTGCATGAATAAGGAGATCATATTGAATTTACTAGTTAAAGCTCATTTGCAGTACTGTGCCCAGTTCTGGGCACTACACCTGAGGAATGATGTGAAGGCATCGGAGAGAATTCAGAGGAGATTTACAAGACTGATTCCAGGGGTAAACAACTCTTCCTATAAAAATACATTGGAGAGGTTGGATCTATTTTCCTGGGAGAGATGAAGGCTTAGAGGAGAATTAACTTAACTTGTCTATACCCTAAGGGATATGCAGAGAAGTGTGAGGTCATTCACTTTGGCAGGAAGAATGTGGTGGCTGTACAGAATAAGAAAGAAGCTGTGAAGGAGGTGCAGGAACAAAGGAACCTTGGTTTATATGTATATAAATAATTGAAGGTGGCAGGGCCTGTTGAGCGATCAGTTAATAAAGCATACGGTATCCTAGGTTTTATTGGTAAGGACATTGAATGCATGAATGAGGAGACCATATTGAACTTGCATAAAACATTAGTTAAGGTTCATCTGAAGTATTATGAGTATCCTTAGGGTATAGATAGGGTAAATAGTAAAAAATTGTACCCTATCAAGAATACATCAAGGATTAGACAGCACAGATTCAAAATAATGGGCAAAAGGAGTAAAGATGATGTGAGGAAAAGTGTTTTCCATCCAAAGGAGGGGTTTAGAGTCTGGAACAAGGTAAAATGTTCTTCCAGGGAGCCAGTGCAGCTGTAAAAACCGGGTAATTCTGAGAGGGGCAAGCAATAACATAGTCACCAAGGAATCCAATAGGGAATTTAGAAATCTCTTTACACAGAGAGAAAGAATTTTTAAAATTATTACACAGAGTGGTTGCAGCAAAATAAAGAGAATTTAGACAAGTATATGGGGGAAAAGAGAATACAGGATTACAATGACAGATTTAGATGAGGAAAGACATGAGATTCAAGTGGTGCATTTACGCTGACACAGAATGGTTGAACTAACTGGCATTTTTTGTGTCATATATCCTGCGTAACCTTGTGTAATATCTGTGTGGTACTGAGGCAAGCCACCAAGCATTGAGAGCCAGATAACCTTTCAATACTACACCACAACTGAACTGTAAGTCTATATGGTACAGTTTTACAAAGTGCCAACCTCTTAATGTAATTCAAGTTCGGCCAAACTACACATAGACTGTTTCAGTGCCATGAATTCCATTGGATCCCAGATTTCTTGAATTCTGGCTTCCTCCAGAGGGACATCTATCACAAAGGAAGATCACAGGGCAGAGAGCTCCAGCTGCAAACTGGTTAGCAGCATAGTAAGTTATGCTTTCATTTATAGTATCCGTGATGAAAGTAATCATAAACTGTCTATTAACATATTTATAAATAAATTCAATTATAGATCAGCCACTATGCTATGAATTATAAATGGATTTCTGTTACATAGCTATTCAAATTTTTAAAAATACAAATATTTCTGGAGATAATTATTAGTTTGGATATTAGCATTTGACAAAGTACGCATCATGGCTACTTGTCAGCAAAATTAAAGTCAATGGATTAAAGGAACAGTCATGATGTGGAGATGCCAGTGTTGGGGTAAACATAGTAAGAAGTCTGACAACACCAGGTTTAAATCCAACCCATTTATTTAATAGTGATAGTGATACTGATTTGAATTATTTGACTCTATCAAATTAATCAACTGAACTTAAACCTGGTGTTGTCAGACTTCTTAAAGGAACAGTGCCAGCCTGGATACAAAATTGGCTAAGAGATGGAGTGTAGTGAGTAATGGTGATATAAAACAGAATTTGCTTGAAATATTCAACAAGCCAGACAGCATCTATGGAGAGAGGAACAGAGTTAACATTTCAGTTCAATGGCCTTTCAATATCACTAGAAAAGGCTACAGATTTTAAGGAAGGGGCTATAAAAGTGTAAAGCAGGAGGAGGCCATTCACCCCACAGGATTCTGAACCCTCTCTCTGAAAGAACAGTTCTGTGCCCAGATCCCTGTAACTTTGTGAGGTGAATGGTCTCCTTCTGCATTGTAGGGACTCTATTTCTGCAGCCTTCCACCCTATCACAAATCCATCACCCCTTCCCACTTTTAAAGCTCCTTCCTTAAAATCTGGAACTTTTTACATTGATATTGAAAGGCCACAAAACCTGAGATATTAATTCTTTCCTCTTTCCACAGATGCTGTCTGGTTTGCTGAGTGTTTCAAAATTTACCATGGCTAATGTACTTAATCTACACCTCTTTGGACACTAAGGAACAATTTAGCATAGTCAATCCACTAACCGGTAAGTCTTTGGACTGTAGGAGGAAGACAGAGAACCTGGTGGAAACCCACCCAGACGTAGGGAGAATGGCAAACTTCACACAGACCATCATCCAAGGCTGGAATCAAATCTGGATCCCTGGCGCTGTGAGGCAGCAGTGCTAACTCCTGTGCCATCCTTAAACTGTTATTTAAGCAGTGGCAAATTAAAAGGTAAAAGGGATTGTGGTGCAAGGAAAAAGAGATGGTAATGGCACAATGGCTAATAGTACAGTTAAATGCTTAAAGATAAAGTTGCCATAGTTCCAGATGACCTGGGGATCACCATGCCTCAGGTGAAGAATGAGGTTGAGAAGGCAAGTCTTCATGAATAACCTCAACCAGTATAGAAATTGAACCCATGCTGTTGGCATCGCTCTGCATCATAAACCAGCTGTCCAGCCAATTGAGTTAACTGAATGCTCAGAGGGAAGAAAGTTAGCCAATGCTAAAAAAATGCTCAATTACACCTGGACAGCAATCTTCTTTATCTATCTGCATTTTGGTAGCAGGGGTTCCATGGAATTTAAATATTCACACAACAGGGAGCCAATGTCCTAGTGGTATTATCACTGGCGTATTAATGTTCACATCACTAATGTTCTGGAGACTCGGGGTCAAATACCATGACAGGTAGTGGAATTTGAATTCAATAAAAACATCTGGAATTAAGATTCTACTGATGACTATGAAATCAATGTCAATTGTCAGGAAAAACCCATCTGATTCTTTTAGGGAAGGAAATCTGCCAATCCTTACCTGGTCTAGCTTGCATGTGACTCCAGAGTCACAGCAGTGTGGCTAACCCCAAGTGCCCTTGAGCAACTAGGGACGGGCAATAAATGCTGACCAGCCTGCAATGCCCATGTCCCACAAATGAATTTTAAAAAAACTATCAGACTCAGTCAAAAGATTCTGAAAAGGACACAGACTTCAATGTTCTATTATGAGACAGTTTAAAATACAGTGCAAAATGGTTGCAGTGATCACGGCTGGGATCTGAATATTTGAGGGTTTTTGACACTTCAAACGAAACGAAGACAGGTAAATGAGGTAGGGTAGGTCTGTAAAGAATGAGATTAGTACAGCAGTGAGAAATGATTTTGGTGCAAAGGATCGAAACATAGAATCAGTTTGGGTGGAGATAATAGAAATAGGAAAGGAGAAACATTAGGGGGATGGTTTATAGCACTGTCCCTTACTAGCCCTCCCTGTGCCCCCAATAATAGCTACACTGTAAGATTAAGAATAAGAAATAACGGGGATTTATAGGGAAGATCTTGCAATACTTGTGGGAAATATCAAATTGGCAAAGATAGCACAGAGGATGAGTTCATGGGAATGTATTTGGGACAGTTTCTTAGAACATTCTGGGACCATCTGATAATATGTAGATTAATTAATGACTTCATGGTAAAGGAGCCTTAGGTAAAATGATCATAATAGAATTTCACATTCAGTTTGCAGATGGAAAAATGTGAGATTGAATCGTAAACTTAAATAATGACAATTACAAGAATATGAAGATTGAGTTTGCTAAAGAGATACAGGCAAATAGGTTAAAAGGTAAGACCACAGAGCAGATATTTAAGGAGGTATTTCATAACTCTCAACACAGATATATTCTGTTGAGAAAAAATACTCTATAAGAACAATGCAATTTCTGTGGCCAACTAAGGAAGGTGAAGGTGGTTGCAAATTGAAAGAAAAAATATATAATAGTACAAAGAAGATTGGGAAAATGTTAAAAGATCTCAGAAAAAGATGACCCAAAAAATAAAGAGGGATAAATAGGAATATAAGAAAAAAACCAGCAAGAAATATAACACTCAGTAAAAACTTCTACAAATATGTAAAAAGGAAAAGTATAACAAAACTGAGCTATGTCAGTTAAGAGGGCCAGACAAGGGAATTAATAATGGAAAACAAGGAAATGGCAGAGACTTTGAATAAGTATTTTGTATCTATCTTTAGAGTTAAAGACACCAAAAACAAATGCAAAGAACAATAGAAAGGGGTGAAAGTGAGGATGGAACTTAAAACAATCACAAACATTACAGAAAAGCTAGCAGAAAATCTATTGGAACTAAAGGCTGACAAGATCCCTGGACTAGTTCAAAAGATGTGCAGATTAGGGTGATTGGCTACATTAAATCTCCCTTAATGTCAGAGGGACTAACTAGGGTAGCTAGGTGGGATTGTGGTTGGTGCATTCGATGGGCCAAATGCCTTCTTCTGCACTGTAGGGATTCTATGATGGTCTGCATCTTACATCCACAAATGTAACTCCACCATTCAAAAAGGGAGGCAGAAAATAGGAATCTACAGGCCAATTACTCTAACATCTGTCATTAGGAAAATGCTAGAATGCATTATTGCGAAAGTAGTAGCAGGATATTTAGAAAATCACAACACAATTGGGCAGTCAATATGGTTTTGTGAAAAAGGAATGGTTTTTGGCAAAATTATTAGAGTCCTTTGAGGGCGTAACAAGCAAGGTGATAAACGGGAACCAGTAGATGTAGGATATTTGGATTTCCAAAAGGCGCCAGATAAAAGATCACTGCACAAGAACACATCACATTGGAGGTTACATATTAGCATGGGGAGAGGATTGGCTAACTGGAAAAGAAGAGTCAGGATAATTGGGTCATTTTTAGATTGTCAAACTAACAAGTGCAGGGATTAGCATTCAACTATTTACAATTATGTTAATAACTTGGATGAAGGTTCCATAGCAAAATTTGCTGATGATAGGTAGTACAATGTGCAAAGGAATATGGGTAGAAATATGGGCAAATATTAGGCAGATGGAGTATAAAGTGGGAAATAGAGGTTGTCTATTTTGGCAGGAAGAATAGAAAAGCAGAATATTATTTAAATGGACAGACAACAGACAATATGGTATAGAAGGATCTGGGTGGTCTCGTTAATGAATCACAAGAAGTTAGCATGCAGGAACAGCAAATAATTAGAAAGGCAAATAGAATGTTGACTTTACTGCAAGGGGATCGAGTATAAAAGTAGGAAAATCTTGCTATGACTGGACAGGACATTGGTGAAACCACATTTGGAATACTGTGTGCAATTTTGGTCTCCTTATTTGAGGAGCAATTTACATGGGATGAAGGGGTTGTCTTAGGAGGAAATGCTGAACAGGTTGGACTGACATACATTGGAATTTAGGAAGAATGAGAGGTGATTTTATTGATATATGACATGTTAAGGGTATTGTATTTTACTTTTAATACAAATGAGAGAGTTGGGAGCAATCAAACTATAACAATTCTCAGGCATTAGAGATGGTTCTGCACAATTTATTTTCTATGAAGTTATATTTGTGACTTCCATTCCTTATCCTTATGCAACGATCTTGTACTTGGAGCAGATTCCCCTGTAACCACTGCCTCTTTCGTAGAGGCTGAGCTATTTTATGTTCTCCTTATAGCTCTTCAGCACATTCCCCAAGCACTTTAAATCATTTCTGCTGACATGTCAACAGCATAATCTGCATCAGAAAGAGCATGTGATTCTCATACACAATGAATCTGCCTTTCCAAATTGAATATGGGGGAAGCAAATGAAGAAAAAAATCTCTTGGAAGGTGCCATCTCTTACTAGGGTGCAGCTCTAAGAGGATACAGCGATGGTCTCTGGTACCACACTCAAGTACCCATTCTTCATGTGACGACCTGGAAAAGTGAATTTTAACAGGTTGCTGGACATGTTAGAGATAAACATGACCCTGTTTTGATGTCCAGTGAGACAAATTTTCCAACAAGGGTCTGTGGACAATGATAAGGAGCAGCAACACAATCTAAATTTCTTTGTCTGTCAGGATTTTTGAAGTTGGCTGCAATACCCAAATTGGTGTCCCCATTGAGATCATCAAACTTACCAGAAACTGGTGACCAAACATGGAGTACATTTGGTCGCTACTAGGCTATCATAGCCACCTGGCAAAATTTATGTCAGGAAACTTTGCATAAGAAGACCTTCACTGATGTAAGTCACCTATTCAGGAAGCTCAGTCTATCCTATGTGGAATGTAAAGAATCCAATGGAAGAAGCAGAAGAGACTTTGAGAGGACATTCTGATGTCTGGAGATGAGAGACTTGAGTGTGCATGTGCATGAGTGTGTGTGTGTGCATGTACGCGCTGACCAAGGAAGCTGTCTGTGATAAGGTTGGTTGGCAGAATTTAATACAAGACTGCTATCTGTTGGGTTTCCACCCGCTCAGAGCCAATTTGACAGGCTAGAAACCTTTCAGGCAGGAAGCCATTGAGAGCAGCTAGGTTTGACAAATCTTTTCTTATTACCTTACAATAGTGTAGCTCGACTCACAAGGTGCTAAGGCCTTCAGAGAGAATGTCTTCATTTGGAGTTATAATACTTTGATTTCAGCTCATTAGAAATATTTGTTTAATGTATCTGCAATTCAAATCCTGTAAAGGGAAAATTTCCAGACCTGTGTCAGAACCAAGTAATTTAGAAACATGGCAGAATAAGAGGTCACAGTGGGGGATGAGGAGTTCCATAGTGGCCCAAAGGGGTTCCTGATCATGGGAAAAGGCTTGGATGGTAGGGGGAGACATTTCCCTATCCCGCTCAAGTCTGATTGCGTTTGGGAATGCAGACAGATCGTGTGAGGATAGGGGAGAAGATGAGTGAGGTTTACTGCGTTAACTTGCTGGGTCTAGAAGCATGCCTGTTCTTCCTGACCCACAAGCTGTGTTGTAAAGGCATTTACATTTTGGGTAGAATTCCATTTGCCTCCTTTAAGCTGTTGTGTTTCCTGAGGCTCAGCACTAAATTGAGGTCACATCAGATCAGCAAATATCTTGTTGAATGGCAGAGCAGCCTTGAGAAGATCTTTTCCTGTTTCTAATTCATACGATACCTGGCCATCTGTGGGTAAAAATAAAATGCCTGTTAAAATGAAAGCAGCGACCTCATTATAATAGTTAAATCCACAGCAGCACAATGGTTAGCACCGCTGCCTCACAGCACCAGAGATCCGAGTTCAATTCCAGCCTTGGGTGACTGTCTGTTTGGACTTTGCATCCTCTCCCCATGTCTGAACGGCCTTCTTCTGGATGCTCCCACAGTCCAAAGATGTGTGGAATAGCTGATTGGCCATGTCAAATTGCCCTTAGTGTCAGGGGGATAAGTAAGGTAAATATGTAGGGCTATGGGGATAGGGCCTGAGTGGGATTGTTTCAGTGCAAGCTCAATGGGCTGAATGACCTCCATCTGCACTGTAGGCATTCTATAATTCTTCTCCTATAATTCTTCTTCTAAATGAACAAACCCTTTCCATGAGTGAGTTGGCTGCCCGCTCTTCATCTCACCTCTGTTAAAACTGGAATTTGGCAGATTCAGTTGCTGTTACAGACTTTGTACATTTTAGTTTCTGACATGAGGCCCCTCTCTCCTGCCCACCCCTACATTTGAAATTAAGATTCAACCGAGTCCAGCTCACAGTCTTAATCACTTCAGGTTTCTAAGTCAATACTGAATCAAAGTTTTTTTCTTCTTGCATTGTTCCTCCACACCCTTAACCTACTGCTTCACCATTGCATCTTTGACTGAAATCAGTAGGCAAGAAATAGAAACAGTTCAAATTTCCAGCCTTCTTCATACAGATTGCTTTTTAAGCACAAGATGAGGTGACATAACACCAATATTTTGTTTGGCAATAACTTTTTTTTTAATTATTTGGTTTAAAAAAAAAGAGAAAAAACAAAGACCAGAGGTTGCACTAAGCAGCCATTGAAGATTACAGCAACATCACTACTGTCAATTAAGAAAAAAAAAATAGCACAAACACCTTCATAAAACAATTTTTACCAACTGTGAATACTGAATGTGCCTCAAATGTTACAAATGTCCAACTGAGGTGGTGTTGCTGTGTCGGATTTGACAAAGGCTATAAAAGAGTAAAAGAATTCTAAAAACTTGTGTATCCAGAAGGTAAGATACATGAACTTTATGGAGGAAACATGACAGAGACTTGCCACTTCTCCCTACGGTTAAGCCAAACACTAAATCAACCCACCCAAATCCACAGGCAACTACTGACCTTGCACAAATTTTAAATCTAACATGATTCCACCATGAATACTGCACGTACACATAGGTCATCTTCCAAGGAGTCAAACCTGCTACTTTTGTTCTATCTTCTCCTTGCTACGTCAAACTAGCTTTGAGAATACTTCAGTTAAAAATCATAGGCAGTTTAAACAGCATTAGGGCCGTACTTAAATAGACCTGGGTTGGTTGGCTTTATGGGCTACAAGTGAATATCGTGGAGTGAAGCAGTAACTCCAGAATGGCACTGAAATGAAATACTAATGTTGCTGAAACTTGACCACAATAACCAGTTTGCCAGTGACAGGGAATATCAGTAATTAAAACAGGTTTTTCCCATCAATATCCAAAAATAATGATTCAGACTGAAACTGGCTTCCTTTCGACTGACATTTGTCAGTCCAAATGTCAAAACAGTGCCAGCTTATTACTGTCCTGTGGGCCCTTGTTAGACAGCATCAGATAGGAACAACAATTTTTCGTGCAAGGAGAACCAGAAGAGCCAGGTCAGTATTGCCATGGAAACGTTCAAGTGCTTCAACTGCTTCTTGCTGCGTAAATCCTGATCTTCTTATTCGTTCAATATTTGCAGCCGGGAAGACCTGGGTTGAAGAAGCCGAGGAACACAGTTCTACAGAATTGGCCAAAGAATGTCTATCAGACTGATTCACGTTTGCTTCCATGGTCCCTTCCCATGTCATCAGAGCAGCTGAAGGCTCTGAGACCTCTGAACAACATGGTACATTATCTGTCGTCGCTGGCGAACATGTCTCGCTACTTTGTAATGCCTGGCTGCTTTTAGCCGCTGCAGCATCAGGCGTATGTACCACCTTCTTTACTGATAATTGTTGGACCTGCAATGATTCTTCAGGGGAAGAAACTTCCATTTCCTTTGTTAGATCCTTGGATATAGTAATAAAAGCTGCCACTTTATCCTTTGCTTCTTGTACAAGCATCTCCACAGATTCAACTTGTGTCACGTCTGAGCTAAGTCCCTCTGGAAATACATTAGAGTTTTCCGCACTGTTGTCACTTTGAGAAGAAATTTCGGAATTAGCTGAGAGCAAAGGTTCTTCTTCCATTTCCACAGCAACAGCTTCCAGTTCTGTGCTGACACACATTCTGCTCAGGATATCTTTATCCAAACTTTCCTCAGATACTTCCATTGGTTGAACGCATTCCTCTTGATCTGTGGCACTTGACTGACAGTTGTCTGTCGAACTGGCTGTTGTCTTCAAGGAAGCTTTCTGACATGAGGTGACTAACTCACGATGCAGTTCAAATAAAGTAGCTACAGGGGAGAAGTGTGAATCAGAGTCTGCTGCCTGATCTGGCTGATAGGAAGACTGTTTCGTCTCAGTAAACAAATATCCTTCTTCATGCTTCTTATTAGCGTAGCCACTTGTAAACTCAACAGGTATATCCACTTGAGCAATAGAGGTGTTTGAACTTGCATGTCCATCCTCAAAGTCCTGATCTGAGATATGAATGTTCTCCTTTTGACAACTGCTTTCTACGTTTTTTGATGCTGAATGTCTAATTTCCTCTACCTGCTGTTCAGTACAGTTTGCAATTTCAGCACCACAGAATTCATCATTCCCAGCTGAAGGGCTTTCATCTTTCTCAGTTTTCTTTTGACAGCAACACAGATCTTTTTCAGCTGTTTCAAGGTCCATGTCTGATGGCTCAGTGACTTGCTGCATGTGGCTGCATGGATCATTAATATGCTCCCCAGTTTCAATGGGCTGCTTCACTTCATCCATGTTAGAAGACGCATCAACAAGAGCCAGTTCAAGTGAGGGTGGTTGGATTAATCTGTCAGCTACACCCTGTTCGGACACTGGGTCATAATTTGGCCGTACAGCTGAAGAAACCTGTCCACTTCTTCTTATCAACGATTCCTTCAAATCTTCATTGTTTAAGTTTTCCAGCTGAGTTTTGGTTATAAGATCTGGAAGAGTGCAGTCTTCCTGTGTGATGCCACCCTCTTCCATGCCAGCCTCATGTGAACTCGTGTTTGGCAGGATACATTTGGGCAGAGTCTCATCATCAGTATTGGAAGCTGGATGTTTCAAGAGGTTTTGCGAGCTGTGATTAATGCTTTCACACTGCAATATGTGCTTTTTCCTTAATGATGCCTGAGAAGGAGCAGACAGATTGTCAGGAGATAAAGGAGTCAATGTACTGTCCACAGATCCTGATGGTGCCTGTTTTTCTGCCTGTGTTTCCATGCACTCAGGAGTCACATGAAGGCTTTTTACATCTGTAAGTTCAAATTTGTTCTGGCTTTGTGAAGGGAGGTTAGCAGGGACGGAAAGCGAACGGTCCAACTGACTTTGAATTTGGGGGACTTGAGATAGGTCACTTCTTGTACTGGAAAATGGGAGATGAAGATGATGAGGTGCTGGTAATGAAGGGCTTTCCAATGAGGTAGTTTTGCCATTTTCTTTCCCTAAAACAGAAAAAGAAAATTGAGTCCCAGATTACAGCTATGTATGCACCTTATTCCAAAACATTTTATACCAAAATGACCTAGCAGTTCCAACGCTCTTTGTTCTTTTCTATTCTTTACCAAACCAGCACCATGTATACAATGTTAAAGGCCACTTTTATAGACAGCATTTTACTTTATTTGGTTACACCTCAGTGCAGATGTTTCATTAAATAATAGAAGTTCAGTTATAGTGCTTGGTGAGTTCACTGAACTGGCAAAAGCTATGGGCTTGGCTTACTTTTCTGCGAGGGCTGTGATTGGAGGCAGACCGGGTGTTACAAACAGAACCAGCATGCTGGATTCCCTGGCTCATCGTGTCTATGTGCCCTGTTGGCCATTTGTTTCCAGAGTGAGAAATGGTGGTGGGGTGCTAACTGCTAGAGTATTGGGTAGCTGATCCACCTCATGAACGCCACTTATGATAAATCAGCTGGGATTTCCCAGTAAGCCTCCAGGTTCTTGTAGATGCCAGTTTAGCCACCTCGAGATAGCTTCTCGGGCAGCAGACAGGACAGTCAGCACTGCAGGCAGGCTGGGAGGCACTCGTTGCCTGCCTGGGTGCAGCAGCCCCCCGTGCTGCTCCTCCACAGTGCTGACCTGACCTGGATACAAAAATCATTTTTTAATATTGAAATGTTGGAGACAGGATCTTCCATTTTGATGTGCCTCTCCTCAATTATCTATCATTGCAATCTGCTGCTGCTTCCGAGCTGGAAGGTCCCTTATTGGCCTTCCAGCTTCCAGAGCCCATCCAATGTCTTTAATTGGGTGGCAATTGCTCCAAGGAATATCACAATGTGTAGTACAGATGGATTGGCCATGCTAAATTGTCCCTTAATGTCACGGGGACTAGCTACGGTTAATACATGAGGTTTTGGAGATAGAGTCTGGTAGGACTGTGATCGATGCAGGCTCAATGGGCCGAATGGCCTGCTTCTGCATTGTAGGGATTCTATGAAATGCTGTTTTCCCAGAGTGTGGGCCTCTGGTCCACTTTTGGGCCTGATAGCAGGGTTCAAAAACTCACAGGAAAATTCCTGCCCTTCATAATAGGAAAGTTCAAGTGCACAATGCCTAACTGAATCATAAACATTTGTTGTTAGTGAACAACACTGCTCCAACTAAGCCAACACTCGCTGAAGGTCAACTGTTATGTGATGACTGCAAGCCGCATTGGATCTTAATTGAGAGTTTGTATCATTAAATTATGGAATATTTATTATAGGATGTAAACAATTTGTTAGTAGGGTGTCACACAGCAATCACTCCTTTGTAACTCTGCCAACAACATAAAGTATCCTGAAATGTGACATGTGATTTTTGTAATTTCTTGACTAGCAACAGAGTCAAAACCAGCTATTTATTCAGATATTTTCACAATGTGTTAACTCAACACTTCTGTGCTAACTTTATCTAGGAACTGGTGAGCCAGGATTGCTCTCCTTAGAGCAGAGAACACAAAGGGGAGATGTAATAGAGGTATACAAAATTAGTAAGCGCTTTGATGGAGCAATAGAGAAGACATAGTGGTAATATCATTGGGACTAATAATCCAGAGGCTCAGGCTAATGTTCTGGCGACAAGGACTCATCATCAGGAAAACTGTAGCTGGTGGAATTTAAATCCAGTTAATGAAACTGAAATTAAAAGTTGTCACAAAAATGCATTTGGTTCATTTATTTTTTTGGGGAAGGAAGTGTGCCATCCTTACCAATTCTGCTCTACATGTAACTCCAGGCCCACAGTGACACCAAACTGCTCTCTGAAATGTTGAGGCAGGCCACTCTGTTCAAGGTCAATTATAAGGATGGACAATATATGCCGGCCTTGCCAGCGACATTCAATTCCCAAAAAAGAATAAAATAAATAAATAAAATAAAGCATTTGCACTTGCAAAAGGCTCCATAGCCAAAGGACACAGATTTGAGATAACTAGCAAAAGAACCAGAAGTGAGATGAGGAGAATTTACCTTACCATCAAGAATGAACTCCCTTAAGAGGAGAATCAATGGTAATTTCCAAATAAGGAACTGGATATGTACTTAGAAAGGAAAACACTGCAGGACAATGGGCAAAGTGCAGGGGAATGGGACAACTGGATTGTCCTTTCAAAGAGAAGCTATTGTGCAGAATGGGGTAAATGCCTTCCTTCTGCGTTATATGATTCTTTGAAGACTGCAGAGTGAATAGCCTTATGGAGTGCCTAGTTAGTTTGTGAATAGGCAATGTTTCAATTGAGTTAGAAATGCTAAAAAAACTGAAACATTCACTGGGATTCACCAGTTCAAACAGAAATATTATACAAGTAATCAGACAGGAAGCCAAGAATTGTGCAGGCATTGACTTAGTGGTGTGGATCCATTAAGCTGCAGCTGATCGTGAGCCAGGTCCTCAGGGCAGTGCAATGAAGAACAAATCTAAATGCCAGGATCACAGAGAAGGGCGAAATGAAATCTGACTAGCTATAGTCCAACTTGAAAAAAAAAACTCAGAGAGAATCTTATATTAACAAGACAGATAGATAATGGGGGAAAAATACAAACTTAGGGTAGTAAACAAGAGAATAGGAGAAGGAGGGACAAGGTTATGAATGTGAAAGGCAAAGTATGGGCCACTTTCAGGACGATTTTTTAAACAAAGGTAATCAACATGTTGCCAAAATTACAAATGCTGTCACAGATCGTTGGATTTTTGAAGTATTAATAACAGTATGCACCAAGAACGTGTCATTATTTTATCAGCAAATTCTGGGCCAGTTAAATATTTGCTTTGACAGTCTGTCACTGAATGACACTGATGAATGCAGGTCCAAGTAGTATTATATCCGTATCATTGTGTGTTAATTCCCTAACAATAACTTGAATATCAGAGCTCTGTTCCTGAGACATGTACTTTGTAGTGAAACACGTCATAGTAACAGGAACTGAAGTCATTTCTAGACGTTATAACATTATTCCTGACTTGATATGCGAAATGGAAGATAAAAGTGGTCAGGACTTTTCAGGCAGGGATGTCCCATTTCTACGTCAAGTTATAAAACCCTACTGCATTGTTGCGAAGATGACTGGGAGGTCTATACTTTGTTGGGTGATTGAGATACAGGGACAGTTCACCTCAACATTTTGTTTTCCAATCGAAAGCAATGAAGCGTGGAATTCTGTAAATGATTCTATTGTCCAGCTCAAAAGGTGTTGTTCACTTTCAGTACATAAATAGAAAAATAAGAAACTACAGTGTGAAGCAAGCCACGTAGCTCAAGTTGTTGAACCACAATAAGCCATTTAAAAGTAAAGGAACATTAAATACCTGGGCTATGATCATCTTCAGGGGCAGCAAAAGTGCAACATGCATCAGTGATGCTGGCGTCCTGTTAGGATAAAAAAAACCCAAAACAAACCAAACAGCAAACTTGATTAGCCAACATACCATGCAGCATGCATATATTTTACAAATCACTGTGAATATCAAACAGATCAACATTCCACACAAACATATCACAGCGTAAGTTTGAGCAATATTATTAGACAATATTCATTCCATTAACATCTTCAGCTTCTGGAGCTGACGTGGAAGGCTGGGCTGACCAGAAAAAAACACCGAAGTGGAGATATCAATGTCGTGTTAATTATAAATACACACATGATGTTACAGACACACTGAAACATAACAAAATGGAGTAGGGAAGAGAATAGACCAACACATTCCCTCAGGAGATAGTGTGAACCTATGTAGTTTTAAACGTGAATGGCTCAAGGCTCTGTCCGACCTTCTGCTCTGTGTGGCTCAGTGCTAAGTCCACACTCCAGTACATGCTGATTAAGCTATTTTAGTCCATGGCAGTAGTAGGGTTACTTAAATTGGCCTCCGAGGGGAAATCAGCCAGGGTTCCTGCTTCTGATTACTATGCAGTAATTCCAGCCTTGTCATGCATGTAGATCTTGGACTGGAGCAGAATTGGACTCAGCTCTGAACTACTTAATGGTCAAAGGCCTGCAAATGTTCACTGTTCAATCCCGAGCTAAAGTTTGCCACTTTCAGATAGTGGAGGCTGCCAGTACCCACGGGATCACACCTAAGCCAAAGCCAGCCACTTTCATAAAGCCAAAGGAATAACAATGACACAAAAAAAAACTGAGGAAGCTGTGCAAAAAACAGAAAAATGGTTTCTACTTACCTTCCATGAACAATCATGAGACCAGGATATTACCCGGGATCTATCAAGTGAAACCTTTACTGTAGACCAATTTGGGTGGCTGGGTTGGGGGACATCCTGCTTTAAACAATCCTGCAGTCCACTTGGGCACCAAACTTTAAATTACTGCATTTCACAACTAAATCTACATTTACACAATTCTGGGAATAGGAAAAGACTTGTTGCAAATGTACCAGATTCCTCTGCCGATCTGTGTAGTGCCTCGGCCAGTTCTGCGTCTGCCAGCTCCTCAGGGCGAAGATCATCTCGTGGAACACCATATGCCAACCTGGCACACTCTGGCAGCTCTGCTTCAGATAAAAAGCGAGTCTCTGTGCCTGTGGTGCCGATAACTAATACGTTGCGCTTCAGGTCAATTGAACACTGCAAGCAGACAGGAATAAAGAGCATTTATAACACTGGAAATTTTTTTTTAAAAATCAACAAACAAACAAACAAATAGCTAAATCTCTAGAACTGGTTTAAATTTTCATAAATGAGACTAAGTATTTTATATATAAGTTTGTTTATTTATTAGTCACAAGTAAGGCTTACAGTAACACTGCAATGAAGTTACTGTGAAATTCCCCTAGTCACCACACTCCGGCACCTGTACAGGTCAACGCACCTAACCAGCATGTCTTTCAGACTGCGGGAGAAAATCGAAGTACCCAGAGGAAACCCACGCAGACACAGGGAGAACATGCAAACTCCACACAAACACTTACCCAAGCCAGAATTGAACCATTGTGCCACCGTGCAATATGCAGAGCATTTCATCAGTTTTAGGTCAATATCTCTTCTTTGTGTCTACATTGAGGTGGCAGAGTGGTTAGCATTGCTGCCTCACAGTGCCAGGGATCTGGGTGCGATTCTGGCTTGGGTCGCTGTCTATGTGGAATTTGCATGTTCTTCCTGTGTATGCATGGGTTTCCTCCAGGTGCTCCAGTTTCCTCCCATGGTCTGAAAGATGTGCTGGGTTAGGTGCATTGACTTGAACAGGCATCGGACTGTGATGACTAGGGGAATTCCACAGTAACTACATTCATTTTACTGTAAGCCTTGCTTGTGACTAATAAATAAACTTTACATTGATTAAGATAATAGTTTGCGAGGTTTTTTCTACTCAATTTCTCTCCTTTCCTAAAAACACCGATTTTTGCTAGGCCACGAATTTAACAAATGTGTGGCATCCTTTCATACCTTCATATTAATTTGGACATTAGAGCCTTGATTTTAACTTGTGGCAGCAGTAATGCAGGGACGTGCCAAGGCAGGTGGTAAACCAGCTTAATCTCAGCTGAGGGGCTTGGCCTCATCTACATAGAGCCAAGACAAGCTTCTGCCTAAAACTGGCTGGAAGTGGCAGATATTCAGTAGGTGAGAACACCAGTTCAAGCAGCACCAGACTACCATCAAGAACCAAATGACAGGAAGGGGGTTCCAGACAGCCTTAACCATAGAACTCCTACAGTACCAAAGAAGTCTGCATCAACTCTCCGAAAGTGCATCCCATAAGATTTATCCTCAATCCCAGGGATTTACCATGACTAACCCCCTAACCTGCATACCTTCAGATACTAAGGGGCAATTTACCATGGCTAATACCCCTAACCTGCACATTGTAGCGTGTGAGCAGAAACTGGAGCACGCGGAGGAAACCCATACAGATATGCGGAGAATGTGCAAACTCTACTCAGTCATCAGAGGCCGGAATTGAACCCAGGTTCCTGGTGCTGTGAGGAAGCTGTGCTGATCACTGTTTCAACTTTCTGTCCCTCAGGATTGAGGTTGGGATGTTTAAAAGAAAGTTTGGGGCAGGAAAAACCTAAACTTTCCTTGTGGGACCCAGAGGAGTAATCAAACTGGCCTCGATTTCTTCTTCCCGCTAATTTAACCAAGTGATAAATCCACAACAGCTAACTTGTGGAAGACTTTGTCTAAAATAACAGGCGCCAATGATGTTATCGGAGCCCGAGCTGCATACATAAAAAGATATCCACCAGTTCCCAGACATATTCTTTCTATCTGCTCAGAACAGCAAGTTAAAATCAGAGCTGCAGGAGGAGATGGGATCTGGAGTAGCTAAGTCCAATGACAGCTTTAACTGCCTGCCCAGTTGGAAAACACAAAGCAGGAACTTATTGTTGCCAGTTATATCTGGAGCCAGTGAATTCTAAAGAAAATTTGTTGATGAAGAGCCTTGGAATGTGTCATGGTGTTACAGTAGAAGTAGCAGTTGCACAAATGGTGAATGGCCTTGTATTATCAAAATCAATGGCTTAGTATGAATGGCCTTGCATGCTCTGAATCAATGTTCATGGGATATCAGCTCCAAACTTTTAACTGTACTATCCTCATTGCAATGAGTTTGGCTCTACTACCTAGAATTGTTGCTCTCTTCTCACCTGGTGCCTTTTGAGCATGTCGAGTCCAAGCAACATATCCATTGGCTGATCTTCCAACAGAGAGAAAGAGCAGGGAAGAAAGTCACCTTCAATCTGAACCTGAGCTGTAAAAAAAAGACAAAATTAAAGCCACCTGAATTAAACAACAATAAATAATTACTGAACTTCACTTTGTCTTTTCCCTATTTCTGTGCACAAATGTTTAACTTCGCCCGTGGTTCCCTTCCTGTGACTACTGACAACACAGCCCCTTCTTTTCTAAAGCTGTTGATAACACTGCCCTGAAACTAATGGGAGGTGCTCCAGCTCTAGAAACAGAACAAAAAGTAGGAAATGCTGGGGAGAGAAGCTCAATACATCTGGCAACATCTATGGAGAGAGAATCATAGAATCTATGGCATGGAGACAAGCCCTTTGGCCCAAGCTAACCAAAAAGTCCATCTAAGCTAACCCCATTTGCCTGCAGTTAACCAGAGTTAACATTTTGAGTCCATATTAAAAAAATTTCCAACTGGTACACATCTGGAGTCAGGAGTCATTGATAATGCTGGAAGGATGTTTTCCCTGGATAGGAAAGTTAGAACTAGGGCTCACAGTCTCAGAATAAGTGGTCAGCCATTTAACAAACAAAGAACAAAACAGCACGGGAAACAGGCCCTTCGGCCCAACAAGCCAGCACCGCCACCCCGATGTTCCCACCTCTAACCGTAATCCCTGTCTATGTTTATAGATCTACAGATTAAAAACCAAATTTGAGACAATTTAAGGAGAATTTGTTTTCCCAATTAGGCTAAGAGCACATCTTTGGGATGTGGTAGGAAACCGGAGCACCCGGAGAAAACCCATGCAAGCACAGGGAGAATGTGCAAACTCCCGCAGATACAGGCCCAAATCCATCTATCTGCACAGCACAGCAATAGTCACCAAAAAAATGGTCCAGGTCAAGCGTACACTAATGACGTGAAGCACTAGGATACTCTCGAAAAAATCCAAGAGCAGCCCTCTCATGACTCATTGCGTATATGCCCCTTGTTAGACAACAAGGTGGACCAAAGCACCTGTAGGATAAAAACAAGTACATCAATATCATCATCTATTTACATACTTCCCAGGGACTCCCAAGGCTCATGATCCCTATTTTAAATCAGTTTTCTATACCCCTCCATTCCCATTC
The DNA here is from genome assembly GCA_024679065.1 of Sphyrna mokarran. Classification (NCBI taxonomy): domain Eukaryota; kingdom Metazoa; phylum Chordata; class Chondrichthyes; order Carcharhiniformes; family Carcharhinidae; genus Sphyrna; species Sphyrna mokarran. Next base: position 22,196,037 of record JAGIQG010000028.1, on the reverse strand, counting down.
TGTTCATGTGCCCATCTAAGTATTTCTTAAATAACTCCACAGAGCCTGCCTCCACCACTTTACTTGGCAGCGCATTCCATACCCCCACCACCCTCTGTGTGAAAAAAACTCCCTCTAGCATCCAAATTATACCTTACCCCCCTCACTCTAAGCCTGTGACCCCTTGTGCTATTCGAGTCCATCCTAGGAAAAAGCTTAACCCTGTTTACTCTATCTATACCCCTCAATCTTGTACACCTCTATTAGATCTCCTCTAATTCTACGTCTTTCTAAGAAAAACAGTTCCAATTTGCCTAATCTCTCCTTGTAACTCAGACCTTCCATACCAGGCAGCATCCTGGTAAACCTCCTTTGCACTCTCTCCAAAGTTTCCATTTAGGACTAAGGTGGGGAGAGATTTCTTCACTGAAGGTTTTGTGGATTTTTGGAGTTTGCTATCGAAGGCGGTTATGGATGCCGAGTTGTTGAGTATATTCAAGATGTAGGCTGATGGATTTTTACATACTTAAGGAATTGTAGGATATCAATATAGTGTGGGAAGGTGACCTGAGATAGACTTGAGCCAGGTTCATATTGAATGGTGCAGCAGGCTCAAAAGGCCTATCCCTTTTTTTTCTTATATTCTGATATTTCTGACTTGGACCAGCACATTATTTTTGGTTATGTTTCTCTATATCATTTCAAGCGTTCTTTCCTCCCATTTCCTAGTGGGTAGTGGGATGCTGCACTACTTAAAATGTCACATCAGCTCACTGTAAATCAGAAATAGTGAGATACCAAAATCAAATCTTCTCCAATAAACACCTTCAGAACAGTAGGAATGGGGGGAACCGGAAAACTCACCACCATATCATAGCTATCACTATTAGCTCTGAAGGGATGGTAATCTATACATGCAGACAACTTCTTGTGATTTCCCTTCAACCATTTAAAAATTCATACTGCTACATGTATTCTGCTTTACTTCCCAAAACAGTAGTAATGGAAGTCCATTGGAATTCTAAAAACACAGGTTCATATCAGATTAAACTACTCACCCAAGTGAACTCTGCCGATGATTTTTTGTGTTCCAACACCTTTAGCAATTCCTGCCCACCGCCTATCAACCAAGCGCATGATGTTGCACCTCTCAGCACATGCTTGGCTCATGATTGTCATCTGTGCACCTATATCAGTGACAGTGTAGACTTATTAACAAATTGGGTGCACAATTTCACTGTTAGATCACAGCCCCACAGTATCAGTCCCATTTGCTAACCTGCCCAAAGATAATCTGATCTTTCCAATTTAAATATTCACTCCAACACTTGGAAGGATTTTATCATGAGTGCTAACAATGAAATTATATACAGAACGTGTAGAAGGAACAGCCATGAGATTAAGTAATAGCATTAATGATTGCATACTAATATATATACATAGAATGGTGAACAATTGTATATTTAATGGCATGTATAGAGGATAGCTGTATATAGCCATTGTTTGCATACAACAAATACAGCATTTATACATGGAATAATGGTGATGTAATAAAGTGTAGTAAACCTGCAACCCCCATGTACCTGTTATGTTTTATATATCTGATATTATTCAACTATATACTTTCTCTGCACTTTTATCCAACCTGCTTCCCAACCCGACCTGCTCAGAACGCTACCAAGGATTTTATAGTTGTTTCAAACTAGCTCAGAATCTAGATATAATTACTCTCATGAGAACATAGGAACTCACCTGAATCCACAAATGCTTTAACTGGCATTCCATTAACCTTGCAATTGATGTAGAGCATTACCACTTGACCAAAACTCTCTGGTGATTCTTCCATCGCAATTGTCATGTTCTCCTCAATGTTCTGCTGCCTGGGAAACAAAACTGTCTGTTAACAGGACAACAAAATGAGGTAGAAGAGCTACCACAGCACTATAATTAGAGACAAGATCCACACACTCAGCAAGCAAAATTCACCAGCAGAGGTCACTGAGGTATAGGGCTAAAGCTACCATTGCACTATCAATCCTGCCCTTCTTCACATCTTTTTTGTGTCTACTGTTATTCCTAACATAGAACAGTACAGCACAGCACAGACCCTCCAGTCCTTGATGTTGAGCTGCGCTTTGTCCGAAACCAAGATCAAGCTATTCTACTCCCTATCATTCTGGTTGCTCCATGTGCCTATCCAATAACCACTTGAAAGTTCCTAGTGTCCAACTCCACTATCGCAGCAGGCAGTCCATTCCATACCCCAACCACTCTATAACAGAAGAGAGATGTGGAAAGTACTCGTGAGAAGCTACAATAAAACCAGAACATGTTCTGTGAAACAGATGGATTGAATAGGAAAAGAATGGTTAACCCATCCAAGAACTCTAGCTGTTCAGGTGAAGTACTGATGCAGAGAGTTTGGGAAAATCGAGCAGAGCATGGGCAAAACTCTCCACCCATTATTCAAGTGCAGCAGCAAAATTTGCACAAGGTATTAGAGATCTAAGTGATTAAAAAATTACTAGTGCCCTAGGACCAACATAACATTCCCTCAACAATTCTGCAAGCACAAGTGCACTTCAATACATTTCACGTCAGCAAATGATCCCATGGACTCTAAACACAACTTAGTCCATGTTCCTATAGTTTCTACGTAAACTAGGAGTGCATCTGCAGACTATTCAACTGTAGAATACATCACTGTTGAGCATAATTTTTGTCCATTATACAGATTCCAGCAAATGGAAGCAGGAACAATGCTCAACTTTCCCTGCCTAACGTGGGGCACTACATTCGGTGTTCATATTGTGTTCTTGAGTTCAGACAGAAACCACTCAATACAGACAAGCTTAGATGCTTTAAGTGTAAGGAAAACAAGAATAAAGAAAAATAAATCCTTGTGATTATACAGCAACTTATCATCATCAGAATGTCTCAAAGCGTTGCACCCAATGAATTACTTTTGAGCTTAACAAGTGTTAAGCAGAAAAACTCAAGAACTCAAGCAACAATGATGCTATACCTGATATCTTCCTCAATTTTGGCCTGTGCCTCCAGGTCGAAAGGGTCAGCATTCAGAAGTCGGATCCTCTCCTGTTCTCGCCGTGCTCGCTCCTGCTGCTGTTCTCGTAGTACCTTTGTAAACTTATCTTATGGAGAGATGGCACAAAGTGGAAAAAAAACTGCTTAACCATTGAGACAGAACATAATATACAACAGCCATGAGTGAGCACAGCCAAACAATTGATCACTTAGCTTAACATTAATTAGTAACATGGGAGTCTTTCTATCTCTGTTAATATTATTACTCACTTTAGTTCTTTTGTTCAAATTTCCCTAAAAGACTCTTTGGGCTCTTGCGAAAATATCCTCATCTCCACGTCTAAAGTCAACAACTCTTTACGAGTACAGCTCCATAGGCAGTGGCCGCCCTACGGCTATTCATCCAAGTGGTCATTTGTGAGCTATAATGAAACTAAGTTTGTCATGACCATTAACGAACAAATGTGAATTTACATAGTGTTTTTCATGTCCTCTGGATGTCCCAAGTGATTTATAGTCATTTAAGTGCTTTTTTGAATTCTTGATGCTGCTGTAATAGAGGGAAGAGGCAACAGATAATCAGTGCACAGGAAGTTCTTACCAACAGCAATGAAACAAATACCACATCAACTGTTTTTGTTTTGTTGCTTTAGGGATAGAGTGACCAGGACAGTGGGCAAACTGCCCACTCTCTGAATGGTGTTGGAGACCTTTGTATTCAATTGAGAGGTTTAACATCGTGGCTGAAAGACATCACCTGAAGCAATGCAGCATCTTCCAGTTCTGCACTGAGGTCTCAGCCAAGATTATGTGTTCAAATCTTTGGCATGGGGCTTAAACCCAAAATCTTCTAAATCAGAGGTGAAAGAGTTACTAATAACCTCAGGCTGGAACCTGCTAAAACAATGACTTTTCTCTTCGCTGGTTAACTTCTCCAACGTTTTGGGCAACGTTTAAAGCAGAAAATAACCAATCATATCATGCAAAATAAACCCCTCTACCTCCAATTTCCCACTGCATTTAACAAAGAAAAAGAGGAAGCTCATTCCTCACCCTCTCCACTTCTCACTATATACCCTCAAAACATAATTCATTATACAATAAAAGCTCACAACCTCATCCCTCATCTGGTCTTCAATACTTCTCTGCCTCACCCATGCTCCCACTTCCGTAGGCAGCAAGGCATATCCTGCTGAGTTTTTAAATATCCTGCACCTTCCTGTAATCAGGCAAAATTTGTGCTAAATGTGTGCTTTAGCAGCCTCAGGACAATAGTGAGCAGCACGGCGGTTAGAACTGCTGCCCCACAGTGCCAGGACTCAGGTTCAATACGGCTTTGGGTCACCATCTGTTGGAAGCTTGCACATTCGCCCTGTGTCTATGTGGGTTTCTTCTGGATGTTCCGGTTTCTTCCCACAGATTAAAGATGTGCAGGTTAGGTTGATTGGTCATGCTAAATTGACCCTTAAGATCAATGGGTTAACCAAGTAAGCATGTGGGGTTACAGGAATAGGGCCCGGATGGGAATTCTAATCGATGCGGACTCAATGGGCAGAATGATCTTTTTTTGCACTATAGGGATTCTATGAGCCATGACTGTCATACAGAAGCTGTCTAAAACTAATGCACATGACAATCTAATATCTGTACTCAAAACCTTTCTTCTTTCTATGTATATTTGTTAGCTCATTATATTAAACACAACTATTGAATTCAATTTCCCAACATTTTCATTAATTATCAATACCATTTAATAAGCAAAAGCCCACTGATACTCAACGAGTATCCCTTATCAGCCTACTGAGGAGGAATTCCCTACAGGTGTCCTACAAATTGTGAGCAGTGTTTTAACCACCACAAGTCAATTCAATGGTGAAACAGGAACACCTACACAGAGGAGAACAGCAGAAATAACAACACAGAATTTCCATATTTACCAAGATCTCCACTAAGAAGGGCCTCGGCTAATGGAGGATTTCGCTCCTTCAGCAGCGAGAGCTCATGAGGGTTGGCCAGAAGCATGTCCCGCAGAAGAGTGGGATTATTTTCCAAACTGTGTGGAGCTGGAACAGGGGGAGGAGACGCAGTAGAGCTACTGGGAGTTGACTTTGGTGGTTGCTGATGAGCTGCTCCATGCGCAGCCACTCTGTGCCCCATTGATCCAGGCACTGAGATACCACTGAAATCAATCCTGGGAAGTCCTGAAGGAGGGTAAGAAACGGAAATAGCAAAATACAGTGACAACGAGTAAAGCCTACACCAGCACCAGTGTCCATATTACATTGCTGAGAAGCAGTGTAAGAGATGCGTAAAAATGTACGAGCAATTGTACCTCTGAATTAATATTAAAAACATGTTTGTAAGCAAGCTTAGCGAAGACATGTACAGCGGAGGCTGTGCAGGCATGAACAATGATGCAAAGTTAAATTCCCCTTGACAGGATCTTATTCTTCAGCTGTACTCATCCTTTATTGATTGCAACACACAAGGTCTTGACTTTACAAACAAAGGCGAACAGTATAAACGCAAGAAAGCAACGCGAACATTTTATAAATTACTGATTAATTCTCAACTGGAATATTGTGTCCATTCTTGGCACTATATCTTAAGAGGGATGTCAAGGTCTTGGAATGGGTGCACAGAGTTTACTAGAATGGTTTCAGGAACAAGGAACTTCAGTTACACCGACAGCTTACTGAAGGTGGGAACTGTTCTTCTTGAAGCAGAGGAGATTAAGGGAAGATTTAAGAGGAGTTTGGTAGATAGGGAAAAAGCGTTTCCATTAACAAAAGAGTCAGAAACCAGGCGAGGTGGATTTGGGCGACACAATAGCACAGTGCTTAGCACACCTGCCTCATAATGGCAGGGACTCGGATTCGATTCCTGGCTTGGGTCACTGTTCTCCCCATGTCTGCATGGGTTTCCTCCAGGTGGTCCAGTTTCCTCCCAAAGTCCAAAAGATGGCGCACTGGCCATGTTAAATTCTCCCTCAGTATACCTATCAGGTACGGAGTGTAGCGACTAGGGGATTTTCAAAGTAACTTCACTACAGTGTTAATGTAAGCCTAATTGAGACTAATAAATGAACTTCAACTTTTTTTAAAGATAATTGGCAAAAAAGTCAAGGGAAACAAGGAGAATGTATTTGGCATAGTTTGATGTTGTGATTACCTTAAGATGTGGCAAGAACTCAATTATAACTTCAAAACGGAATTTACTGTATGCCTGAAAAGTAAACGTTTGCAGGGCTATGGGACTAATTGGACAGCACTTTAATAAGCCAAACCAGGCATGACAGGGAAATGACCTCCTCTGCACTGTAAGATTTTAAGTAATAAAGCCATTATTAACGAAGATATTTTCATATCGGCAATGTAATAGCATGGCTCTGGCAACTCTGCCCAATGGTTCAGAAAGGCAGCCCTTACCTTCTAAAAAGCAATGAGGGATGGGCAATATATGCTGGCCCAGTCAGCAACACCCACAAACCAGAAATGCATTTTTAAAAACTCTCCCTTTGTCCTGTACAAGAGAATATAAAGTATTTCCAATCAAGTTATAATTCTGAATTCTAACAACTCTTGAAGTGTCAAAGAACAAACTAGCTCAGATATTGTGTTCAGCATAGTCTCATCCGAAGAATTTTGTCTAAATACATACATTTAAGACGTTCATGCAAATAATCTGACCTCTCCTGAAGACACTGACTCCCTGTAAAGTACATTTCAAAGTTCAAAGAGATTTGAACACTCTTCCAGTATTCCATGCAGGTGCGTCTGGACAGTGAAGCCCACAGCTATTGTTCCACATAATGGATCATCTAAGCCCAATCTGTCCTCATCCAAAATCCATATGCTCATCCAGATAGTTTTCAACATGATAGTGATCTACAGCAGGAAACATGAGCTGATTTCCTCCTCCCTAATCCAAGATTACTAAATTTAGCAGCAATGCCTTTAATGATAATTTGCTAGTCTTGCAGGGAGACTGCAGGAAAGGAATGACTAATATCCTTATACCCTGCAATTCCCTGTACCACAACCATTTCAAAAGGATAATCACATGTGTAATTCCCTTTGTTGTCATGACAATGCTGGGAAGGATTCAAAGATTTTACAAGAGGGTGTGTACAAGACGGGTAGGCAAAATGGGTAATCAAATCATGGAAACTGTTGGAAAAATGATTGGTAAGCTGTTCTTACAGGATCTCTCACCTGATACACCGGGGAGTGGTAGACCAGACTGTACCGGTGGTCTATCCAACTGTCGCAATACCAGAACATCACCATCTTTCAGTCCGTACGCTGTCAGTGTTGAATGATCATCTGTCAATGGCCTCTCTGCAAAGATTATCTGACACAGAAACAGCACTCAGATTTAACTAACATACAGTGAATCTACCATTGATAGGCACCTCAAGACTCTGCATCCACCATCTTTTCAGGGACAGAGTTTCAAAGATTCATAACCCTCTGGCTGAAAATATTTCCCCTCATTTCTGTTTTAAATGGGCTATCCCTTATTTTTAAACTGGGGTTCCCAAGTTCAAGATTCACCCACAAGAGAAAATATCCTCTTCACATCTCCTTGTCAAGATCCCTCAAAATCTTCAATCGAGTCACCTTATACTCGTCTAATGAGTGGGATAACTTTCTAAATTCCATTGGGTATAGTTCCAATGAATGGGGTGGGGGGCGGGAGGGGGAGGTGTATCCTAAATTGTAAAAAACTTGTAACCAACAACTGTCCAAATAAACAGATCTATTTATTAAATTTTACCAGAAACAAATCAAAAAACATTTGCTTCACAATCCCTTACTTTTCACTGTGAACTTGCAGCAGCGGGAATCAAATGCTGCTCGAGTAATTTGCTTCAATGTTTCACCTTTCATAATTATATTTCATGGGAAATGGGTATGAAATGGAAAAAATATAAAAAGATGTACAGAAAAGGGAAGGGAATGAAATTACAGTACAAAACTCATACCGCGACGATATACTGTAATTTCTAAAGTACTGGCTGTCCATATTTAATCAATGTATTTTTTTTTCAAATATATGACTATCAGCTTGCTAATTGGTATGGGGCCAACACATTCAGTTACTACTTGTTGCTGATTCATGAATTTGACATTGCATTTGATTAAATGCAAATCGCTCACATGTATTTGAAGTCTTGCATACAGCGTTGCACATCAACCCGGTTCCTGCCTCACTTCAGAGATTTGACAAGCAAGATTTGGTTTATTCAGTCACTGAAAATCAGTGACCCTAAAAATACTGTAGCACCTTGAATAGCGTAATATCTCTATCAAAAGTGTCCCCTCCAAATCAAAATGAGCAACACAAGAGTTTTCCAAAGATTATTTGATTATTATAAGGAAAAGAAATTACAGTATATAACTCACATCAAGGTGATAGGCTATAATTTCTAAAGTACTGGCTGCCCAGACTATTTAATTATTAGCAGTTCATTAAATTGCTTATGGTGGGTTGGGCAATATATTATTCTGTGTGGGCCAGAATGTTATTCTACGCATTGCACAAAGGTATTCTTTGGTGATATGGTGGAAATGTCTCCCTTTAAAGTCATAAAATCTTAATTCTTAAGTTAACAATGTCTCGGATTGCATTTAGTTGTTTTTTAAAGGAAGAACAAGTTAAAACGTGGCAAGTTTCAAACTGCACATGAGCACAATTGTTATGATGATTTTGCAATGAGAAATAGGTGTCACACACCTGTGTGGTACTTTACGAAATTACCAGATTTCCTATGGTTCATAGTAAGTTGCGGAACGCTTGTATTTTTTTGGGTGTATTGGACTGTGTAAAGAATATGCCATTGCTGAACTGGAAATGTAGATCATTTTACTGTGACAAAATAATTACTAAGCATTCTTGAAATCTATCACATGCTGATTACTCAGCAAATCCTCAGGTCAATTAGGAGTCAGATGGCTGTCTTTCAGTTTCCTTTTTTAAAGTGTGGCAGATGTGTCTGTGGATGTATCTACAGACAGGTGCAGTTATATCTCAGACTGTGTGTGGGTCCTGTTGCATATATCTGGATGTGTACGTGTGTGTGTGCACTAAAAGGCATAGCTCAAAATATAGTTGTAGATTGGTCCAGCTATGTATATTTGATTTGGTGTGTATCTTTTCGTATCTGTGTGTGTGTAGACAGGTATAATTACATATAAATTGGGATTTTCTAGCCATCATAAAATCCCACACAAAATCAATGGCATGATCCTGTCCCACCCACTATGATTCACGGGCTTAGGGTGAGGGGGGTACGGTATAATTTGGATGCTAGAGGGAGTTTTTTCATACAGAGGGTGGTGGGGGTATGGAATGCACTGCCAAGTAAAGTGGTGGGGGCAGGTACTCTGGAGTTATTTAAGAGATACTTAGATGGGCACATGAACAGAATGGGAATGGAGGGATATAGAAAACTGATTTAAAAAAGGCTTCATGAGCCTTGGGAGTTTCCTGGAAAGTATGTAAATTGTTGATGATATTGATGTACTTGTTTTATCCTACAGATACTTTGGTCCGCCTTGTTGTCTAACAAAGGGCATACACATGATGGGTCGTGAGAGGGCTGCTCTTGGATTTTTCGAGAGTATCCTAGTGCTTCATGTCATTAGTGTACGCTTAACCTGGACCATTTGATGGGCAACACAACAGCTCAGTGACTATCGCTGTGCTGTGCAAATACGTGGATTTGGGCCTGTGTCTATGGGAGTTTGCACATTCTCCTGGTGCTTGTGTGGGTTTTCTCCGGGTGCTCCGGTTTCCTCCCACATCCCAAAAATGTGCTCTTAGGCTAACTGGCAGAACAAATTCTCCCTAAATTGTCTCAAATTTGGTTCAATCCATAGATCTATAAACATAGACAGGGATCACGGGTAGAGGTGGGAGCATCAGAGTGGGCTTGTTGGGCCAAAGGGCCTGTTTCCCATGCTGTTTTGTTCTTTGTTCTTTATGATTTCTGTGGAGGACGGGACAGGAAAATTCCACCCAAAGTGTTTTATATAGCATTAGTCCTCTTTCTTTAAGCTTTTTCAATTGAAATGTGGTCAGCTTATGAGGCCCGTGTTCTCATTTAGCATTGCAAGTTTAATTTTAAAGTTGTTTTGCATAAGGTCTGATGTGGGGTCCTGTGACTTAATCTCCACCATTTTGGAACTACCTCTGCAACTGATCTCCAATTTGCAGTCTCTCCCACAATACTCCTCCTCACTGCTGACTCTCAAAGTTCATGACTTTGAGGGTCCCATCCTTCCCTCTTAATGTTGACTCTCCTATTTGCAGCCTCTGTCTCTCCCTCTTATCGCCTCTCTAGCCTCTCACCTCCCAGAGTCCTGGTTCAGGAAAGGGAGGCAATGAGCAGGAAAAGTGGAGAGTAGCTGATTGCATAAGAGGAAAGGACGAGATAGGTAGGTCAGGGAGCAACAAAAATTGTGAACCAGAAGGTCAGTAAGTGTGACGAGTCAACAGCAATCAGGAGCATCAGGAAGTTGAATATGGAGATTTAGCAAGCAGCAGAGGCAGTGACCAAGGAAGTAGTAAGTAAAATGTCAACTTACAGGGTATAATATTTAACTTTCTTTTTCTGATGATAAAGTTCCTACAGAACCTTACTCTAGCTTTCACATTGCCTTTAATTGGAAACTCTTATTTGCTTAAAGTTATTTCATTTAAAGTTGCAGTTTTCAGGAATGTAAGGTTGTAATGTAAGCTGTTTTGAGGAGGTCTTATGGCGCAATGGGTAGTGTGCCTGCCTTTGAGAAAGAAGCTCTGAGTTTGAACCCTACTTCAGGATGTGACAGCCAAGGAAGGTAGACTATCAAACTGTATATCCTTCCAATGTAAGGCAGGAACTTCTGGTCAGCCATGTAATGGAAAGAAAATTGTAGTCTCACCATCACTACTTATAAATGTAAAAGTATTTGTTGCCAAGTAATTCAGGGATTCCCTGTGTCATCTATACGGCTCCACTACTATCCCATTTTTTAGTACTCAGGAGTATATGTGTGGGTGTACGCTAAGACAAACATCAAACTATGGCTGGAGGATCATCAACTTGCTGAAAAATGCTTTTTGGTCTGCCCGAAAACTATTGGTCGTTCAGTGAAAAGAGTTGTCAGTAACTGAAGGTTGCTGGCTTGACCCTTCCTGAGGGAAGCACTAAAGAGTGGGGCAGTCACCACAAAGGTATACAGTGGAAAGGCCACCGTCTAAGGCTTTTCAGCGCACTGACAGGCTGTAACATTGTTGGATTCCTCAGGCTCTATGCTTGTCACTAAATGAATGTGGTAAGTATCATGTGCATCACAATTATGCTGCAGTACCTTGAGAGTTTCTCTTAATTTGTGGGACATGGATGTCACTAGCTGACCAGCATTTATTGCCCATCCCTAGTTGTAATGAGTGGTTTGCTTTGCCATTTCCAATGTCAATCTCATTGCTGTGGCTCTGAAGTCACACATAGGCCAGATCAGATAAGGACAGCAGATTTCCTTCACTAAAAGAATTAGGGTTTTTATGGCAATCAACAAAAGTTTCATGATCATCAACAGATTCTTAATTTGACGTAATTTTTTTTTACCTGAATTTAAAATCCACCATCTGCTATGGTGGGATTTGAACTCAGGTTTCCAAAACATTAGCTGAGTTTCAGGATTAACAGTCTAGTGATAATACCAGTAGGCCATCGCCTCCCCTCTAAGGAGGGACTATGAATATAATTGCATTTTCCATAATGTTCCATTTGAAATGTTTTTGAATAAACTTATGAATAAAAGTATATTTTCACAGAAATAACATGTAGAGGACTTTCTATGCCATTTAACTAAACAAAAGGTCCTCTGGACTCAACGTCAGCTCTTTTCTCTCCTTACAGACGCTGCCAGACCTGCTGAGATTTTCCAGCACAGGTATACATTGCGAAATGCAGATATGGCTCTGGAATTCAACGCAGCAAATAAGCAAAACTTGTATTCAATTGTAAATATCTGGATTGTTTTAGTTAATTCAACAGGGGAGGGGAGGAGAGGGGAGGGGAGGGGAGGGGAGGGGGAGACTATAACCCAATGTTATATAGCTCTGACAAAGGGTTATCCACACACAAAACATTAGCTCTATTCTCTGCCTACCGATGCTGTCAGACCTGCTGAATTTCTCCAGTATTTTGTGTTTTTGTTTCAGATTGCAGCATCCACAGTATTTTGCCTTTGTTTCACAAGATACAGATCTGTTTCCAAGCATATATACCCTAAGGTTTATTTGCTCAAAATCAATGGTTATACTCTAGTGTGTAGCTCTAGGTCTCCTGCAATACGCTTGCCACCAGATATATAAAGGACTGGTCCTAGTGGGAATATCCTAGTTGAGTTTCAGGTGCGGGTTTCATATCACAGTATATATGGGTGTGGTTGTATATAGGGCGATGAGAAGATCTGATTGTGTAAGTTATTGGTGTGTGTACACTCTATAGCTGGTATACTGAAGCCTGTAACATGTCCCCTCCTGCTCTCACCTGGCTCTCTGCCGCAGGGATATTGCTCTCCATTTCACACAGCGCCCGAAAAGTCTCCAGCTGCATGCCGCCATTCACCTGCAGGGTGAAGGTGATCTCGCTCAAGTCGCGCCGCACACAGTAAACGGTGAGCAACATGGCGGCAAACAGCACCCAGAACCCGGCAACAGAGCGATTCCTGGTTCCCGGGGAGGGGGGGGCAGACAGGGCCAGCCCCTCAGAGCCGTTAACGCCGAGGCGCAAAGCAGGAGAACTCCCAACACACCAACTCCGCGCTGCACAATCCGCCTGACCGCACCGCCGCAAACCAGCCCCGCCACTGTCGCAAAAACAACAGCCGCAAAGCGGCGTACACGTCATAGACCCGCTGCCATCTTGGTGAGGGAATGTGCCTCCCCACCCCCGCCAGGTTCCCACTTATTCAATGTTGGCATTACTAACCGACTCGAGCACAGCTTCTTCCCTGCTGCCCTCATAGAATCCCTACATCGTACGGTAAGATAGTAGTACTACCTCACAGCTCTAGGGACCTGAGTTCGATTCCTGGCTTGGGTCACTGTTTGTGCGTGTGGAGGTAGCACATTCTCCCCGTGTCTGCCTGGCTTTTCTCCCACAGTCCAAAGATGTGCAGGTTAGGTTGATTGGCTATGCTAAGAATTGCCTGTTAGAGTTGAGATGCATAGGTTAGAGGGAATAGTGGGTAAATACGTAGGGATGTGGGGGTAAGACCTGAGTGGGATTGTGGTTGATACAGACCCGATGGGAGGAACAGCCTCCTTCTGCACTGTAGGGGTTTCAATGATTTCTGGTGCACAAGAAGGCCATTCATCAAGTCTACATCAACCACAATCCCACCCCAGGTCCTATTCTTCTAACCCCACCATATTTACTCTGTTAATCCCCTGATACTAGAATCAATTTAACACAGCCAATCCACTCATCTTTTGAATGATTCTGATTTTGAACTATATTGCATTCAGTTCTGGTCGCTGCATTATAGGAAGGATGTGGAAGCATTAGAAAAGATGCAGAGGAGATTTACCAAAATGTTGCCTGGTATGGTAGGTCTTATGAGGAAAGGCTAAGGAAATTGGGGCTGCTTTCATTAGAGAGAAGGTGACTTAAGAGGCATACAAGATAATCAGAGGATTAGATAGGATGGACAGTAAGAGCCTTTTTTCCCTTCAGAAGGTGATGGCTAGCACAAGGGGACATAGCTTTAAATTGAGGGGTGATAGATGTCAGAGATAGGCTCTTTACTCAGAGTAGTAAGGGCAATGAATGTCCAGACTGCAACAGTAGTGGACTCGTCAACATTAAGGGCAATACGGATGATATTGGAATAGTGTAGGTTAGACGGGCTTTAAATTGATTTCATAGGTCGGCGCAACGTCGAGGGCCGACTGTAATGTTCTATCACAGCACATACTCAAGGACCCAGGCAGCCCCGATATACTCTCTTTCACCACCTTTCATCAAGAAAAAGGTACAAAAGTCCAGAAACACACATATAAGTTTGAGAACACATACCAATCAACTCAAGAACACTTTCTCCTTGCTGCCATCAAACTTTTGAATGGGTCTGCCCAATACATTAAACTGATCCTTCTCTATACCCTAGCTATGACTGTAACACCACATTTTGCAACCTCTCCTATGTATTTTACAAATTGTATGCTTCGTCCATGTAGTGCACAAGCAACAGTACTTTTTACTGTATCCCAATACACAATAATAAATTAAATCAATACTTTTGCCCAAGTCCAGATTTACTGATAGGAACTCTACAGAAGTATCATCTTCAGAAATTAGTCCAAAATCTAAAATAAAAGGGCAGTCAACTGCTAGTTTATTTAAATTCCCAATACTTGTCTGCTGCATCTGGCTTTGGGTGATCAGCATTCCATTTTCCTTTCAGTTAATTAAATCCCTAATGAAGCATAACTTAGGAATTACACCTTTTGTCTACAGAATTTATTTCAAAAATCATGTTGTCTTTTTCCCCTCAGCAGCTAAAAACCACAGCCTTGAAAGATAGATTTGAATTTAATCACTTCAATTTCAGAGCTATCTTATCCTGCTTTATCGATTTAATCAAACAAACCAAGTTATTACAATTCTCATGTAGCTATATTTTTCTATAACTTACTTTGAACCATCCAGCCTGAGTCACAAGGACTCTAAGCTGAAATGGCAGCATGCTAATAAACTGGTCTGTGAGTGGATAGACAAGATAATTTGCAGCTATGATGGTCTCCCACCACTTGTGGTAAAACAGCCAGCTGACACTTGACAAATTGCCACAAGGATGAGGTACATGTTCTGCACTTCAGAAGAGTGAGTACAAAAGTAATTAACGTTTACCCATCTCCGAGAAACAAAAGGTCCAACATAGATCTGTTCGATTCCACTTTCAGCAACAATGGAAGTCTACACCATTTTGCAGAATACCAAAATACCACCTCATGGACAGCTAGGGAGATAACATTGATACAAGTGATATAAGGATATTTGGAGTTATAAGAAATGGAAGACACAATAAAATGGAATGTTAAACTTTATTTCCGATGGTCTGGAAAAATAACTCTGAGCACAAGTGGGTGTAGAAGTTGTTAAACTGGAGGAGGATGATGTCATAAATTAAACAATTGTCATTGGATTGATGAAAATAAATTTCACCCAGCTCATTTTAATCTCTTATTGGCCAAAAGGGGTAGATCCCTCTGAAGAGAGACCATGTGGTTAAAGTAACTCTCACAGATTCTTGGATTTGAAGTGGTGATAGACAAATGCAAAGGTTTCTAAGTGTTTCTTGTTCATGGAGCTATCACTTTAGCGAGTGAAGAACCAAAAAGGTTCATTGTTTCCAATAGTTTGCAACTGACCCAGCCACGGAACAATGAACATTATCCCCAGAATGGAAGATGAACACCTGGTTCTCAGCCAACTTTTAATCAATAGAAATATATTGATCTTCCACAGCAAAAGAACCACCAATATCTGGATTCAACAATTAGCACCAGGAGGAGAATTTATACACCCACTTTAAGTAACCCGCAGTTCATGGCTAACCTCTGATCAACTGGAGGGATCGACAATAAATGGGACTTGAAGCTTTGTTATATCCTACATTGTATGAGCTCCAGGAAATTGCCATGACCGTACAAAAGGTTAGAATTTGCACCCATCTATCACCAATTTAAACCAACTTAAACTCTCAGCATTGCTAATGCCAAGAACGTGAAACATTGCAATCCCAGCTCACTCTGCTTTCTCCTTCTCTTTCATGTGCAAAAAGACCACTGAGAATAAGAAGAGTCCAACCATCATGGAGAAGGTGCTGGCGTAGTACGGGTAAGCAGAGGGGATGAAACGTTCATACTGTGTGTGCTGGAGAGGTCGAACGGACACCTTGGACAAAAGAGAGAGAGATCTGCTTAGGTTTAGGTAAAAAAAAATATCATTTTTCTACTCACCTCTGAGCAGTCACATGAAAAAATATCTGGCAATTCAATCATGGGTTGCAAATACAAGGCCTTGCACCATCGGTGTTCTCTCTCCATGATGTGGAGATGTCGGTGTTAGGTTGGGGTAAACATAGTAAGAAGTCTCACAACACCAGGTTAAAGTCCAACAGCTTTCTTTGGTAACAAAAGCCACTGGTTTGAGCACTACTCCTTCATCAGATAAGTGGGAGTTCTGTTCACAACAGGGCATATAAAGATTTACAAAATAATGATTGGAATGTGAATCTTTACAGGTAATCAAGTCTTAAAAAGGTACAGACAACCTGAGTGAGGAGAGCATTAAGCACAGGTTAAAAGATGTGTATTGTCTCCAGACAGGACAGTTAGTGGGATTTTGCAAGCCCAGGCAAGTCGTGGGTGTTACAGATAGTGTGACATGAACACAAGATCCCGGCTGAGGCCATCCTCATGTGTCCTCATCATTTTAAATAGCTAAGTTCCACATACAAGGATGGCCTCAGCCGGGATCTTGTGTTCATGTCACACTATCTGTAACCGCCATGATTTGCCTGGGCTTGCAAAATGTCAATAACTCTCCTGTCTGAAGACAATGCACATCTCTAACCTGTGCTTAACACGCTCACCACTCTCACTGTCTGTACCTTTAAGACTTGATTAACTGAAGACTCACATTCCAACCATTATTTTGTAAATTGAGTTTGTGTCTTTATATGCCCTATTTGTGAACAGAACTCCCACTTATCTGACGAACAAGCAGCGCTCCAAAAGTTAGTGGCTTTTGCTATCAGATAAACCTGCTGGACGTTAACCTGGTACTGGTATTCTTACTGTGTTCTCTCTCCACTACAGGTGACAGGGTATCAGGATAGTTGAAGGTAGAGGACTAGCTCCAAACCAGAAAAGACATTCCCTACAATCAAGTGCAATCCTTGCTACAAAAACACTTGGCCAATGCTTTTGTAAAATAGACGCTCATCAGAAAATCTGATTACCTAGCAATGGAAGATTCTAATCCAGGTCTTTTCACTCAGTACAACCTACCTCCATGCTGATAAAAATGCAGCCCCCACCCTCCCAAATCCAAACGAGATGCTCAATCCCTTGACTTACATTACTCCCAAGGACAATAGATGTGTCATGTACTAAAGCACCATGTCATCAAAACGTACAATTTCATCCGTAAGTGAACTCTGTCTTGAGTACTAGGTTGAGTCTGATCAAGACTCCTATACAACTGAAGCACAAACATTCTCTCTGTACTCTACTTTGCACTTCACCCCTCTTGAGATCAAGGCCAACATTCCAATAGCCTATATGGCTGCTTTTTCTTCCTGTCTCAGTTTGTAAATGTGTCTACATGTACTTTCAAACCTCTGCTCCTCTGCAGTTCCTAGTTTACCAGAATTTACAAAATTTGGCAGTTTCTTTCTCTCTCACATTGAAGATGGATCAATCATCCACATTGAATTTCACTTGATTTTCCCACTCATTTAATCTGCTCATGTCTCATTGTAACTTCCTACTCCCATTGTCCCTCCTAATTCAGTGTCATCCCCCAAAATTATTTTTCCTGCACTAAATGAAAGCTAATACACTTAGCTTGTGCAAAGCTAAGTTGCACAAGACGCAGAAATCATATTCTAATGTTGGAACGATAATGAGGGAAACTTTTCCCAAATTGAACAGAATAGAGCAGTGGATGGGTTCAAAGACCTAACAAGGAGTTTTCTCCTGCATCCATCAAGATTGACTTCAGGTTAATATTTTTGATCTTTCACACATCTAGTACACAATGAATTCAGTAAATCTTAAACAATATTGTTGCTCATGTGTTTAGCTTGTCGCATACCTGGGTAGAAGAGTAAAGATGGGTATACCCAAGCCTGTTGTAATCTACTTTAAACTGGAACACTCCATAAACGTCAGGCAGTTTGAACTGCACGCTATATTTGCCATCTGGGAAAACAAGAAATACAGCCTACTGAACATTTTCAGTCTCAATAAACTGCCAGGATAAACACTATATCCATTACAATGAAACCTATTCTCAAGCTGTATAAATAGGAAATGCAGAAATAAGGTAAACAGAAGTTTGTAGGCAAAAAAAATGTTTCATAGCAGATGCTGACTCTCAGCACTGCATTTCCTGTCCCTTTGTCCTTGCATTCTTTCACGTAATCTAGGTTGATGGGATAAAAGTGTCCTGTCTAAAAAAGACTGGAGTTTGGCAGTACGATGTTGCTCGACGCTGACACAGATACTCAAAATGGAATAGTTCCAACAGTAGCATCCTATATCAAGCACTAAACCAATATTAACTTGTAATTTTTCATAGAAATTTTCTTTTCCATTATTTGAGTAAATTCTGCTTATAATCACCTTTCAATCTCCTTCCTAACAAGAGCTGCACTAACATATTACACCGCTTTCAGAATTATGGTAAAACATTACACATTGTATTACATATTCAATGTCAAACTATTCATATATTTGTACTCTGCTAACACAGCTAAACATCATGATGTTTGATAACTGGAGCTGTACAGGTTCCACTCACCCTTTCTCTTCAAGTAAGTTCTAACAAAGGGATCAATTCGAACAAACTCCAGCTGAATGTCATCGCCATCAAATGGGACCCATTTCCCATTGGAGAGTTTCTCAATAATAATGCTGTACTCCTGCACCAAGTCAGAACATTACATATAATTACAAAGCATGTCTAAAACTCTCTCAGCATTCAAAGCTGAGTTCTCAATACAGAGTAGTATAATCAGACTTGGATAGTTATATTTGAATAAAAGAATAAAGCATATCAAAATCAATAAAAAGTCAGCAGATTGAGAGAATAATTTCCCATTACATTCCATCACATAGCACTGCTTTTTAAGAGTATAAAGGGGCCCCCATCTCACTCCACTCTGACCAATAATTCAAATTCAATTTGAAACATTATTAAATGACCTGGCCTAAAGTCTCTAACCATATACACAATTTGATTTTCAACCAATGGAGTTTATCCAAACTCTTAAGAGGAAATGATGTTGCTCTGTATCCATTACAGGTTATATAGCAGTTTTGTTGTGAAAGAATATGATTAAGATCTGAGTCCATTAGCATGAAAATCACTCTCTTCAAACCGCGAAGGGAACAAGAGACAGACAAAGTGAGTAAAAAACAAACACTGTCATAATATCCCCAATCACCATGAAGTGGTGTTAGGACTTATGCTGCAGAGAAAAGAGTACCAGATACATGGTTCATAGAAACTAAATTTCTGGTAAAATTAACCAGACCCAAAACAACAGATTGGCAAGATATAGGAAGGAGCTGGGCTAACCAAGGCAAGCTACACCAATCGAACATGCAATGAATGAATAAAAGAAAATTCAACCTGTCCCACAATGATTTTTTTTAAATCCAGGGAAACCATAAACTAGGTGATCAAGTGAAATGTTATGACCTCTGACGCTGGGTCAGTGAATTTAGCTAGGGAAACATCCATCCCAGAACAAAGAAAAAAAACAACCATTCCCAATCATTATTTACCAATCATGCAAAATCACTCAGTCATGAAGGGACCACAGATTGAAAGAGTTATGTCATTTTTAATCTCAATTTGCATGTGAATTTACAACAGTTATAAACTTAAGTTTTTTTCCAATAAAAAGCAAATTTTCAAGTTCAGGGTCTTCATATCCACAATGAGAACACCAAGTGCAGACTGACTTGAAAATTCAAATCTACAAATCAATTCATGGTCTCATTCTACCTTATCTCTACACCCTTTCTAGTCAACACATCACGTTCCCTGCTTATTTGAATCTGTGTGCAAGCTCGCCAATATTGGAGGCAGGCATTCGGCCCTGCTCTTTTCTTTTCCTAAACTCCTCTGCCTTGCTACATCTTTCCCTACTTTCAATTGCCTTTGCAAAGCTTAACTCTTCAAATGCAACCATCACCGTCCTTAACTCTTCCCAATTTCCATTTGACAGGTGAATTCCCACTTGCTCCGTTTAAGCATCTTCAGCTGCTAACTGTCCCTGCTGCATATTTACTTAATTCAAGAATATGTCCTAAAATATCCAGTGAAAAATTTTAACAATAAGCATCCGTTTCATTTGTACTTACCACCAGGTCAGTTACAGTGTAGGCATTCGGTGGCTTGGTTTCTCCAACCGGATGGTGAGACACTTTTCCAACACGGAGAACTCCTTCTTCTTTGAACACCCAGCGGGATAGCGCCACTGCCAGTTCATAGTTTCCAGTCTTTGGGAATCTAAAATCAAGAAAAAGTTTATAATCCATTGAATTCTAGAATAATTTTATACTAATTCACATCACAAAGTGGGGAAGAATCCTGAAATGTTTATTGCAGTGATCTGAACACCTTGGTCCAAATGTTATATTATGACTGACTAGCTCTCTTTGGATTTAGCAATGTTGCAACAATAAAACGTTGCATTTCCAATTCGCAACCTCAGATCCATAAGTTCAGAGATATCTCCAAATGGCTACTCCCAAGAATGCTATTTTTTGGTGTATGGGTACTCCTAGGAGTGCTATTTTTTGCTATTGAATAACAATACATCAGATGAATCATACATGATGCACAACCGTTTTGCTCCAAATAAATCCTTGGGTTCAAAGATGCTGCTTGTAAACAATTTCACATTTCCACTGCAACTGAATGGAAGTATCTGGATATTGAGTAGCCAGCAGAAGGAAGAGTTTCCATTGCACAACAAAATAAGCTACAGTCTAAAATCAGATTTAAAAACTATGCTGAAGTCTCAACATGCTAACCCAAATTAAGAATTCAACTACACAATCGCCACAGTCTCCGTAACAATATTTGTTTAGTTTCTTTTGCAAAATATTCACTTACTTCAAGTCACAATATATTATGAAAAAAACATTTCAATTACTTTTTGATCATTTTTAAATGTAATAAAACATGCTTCAGAGGAACATTAAAGAGTATCACTGAGCAACAAAAGGAGACATTAGGTCAAAGAGATAGATTTTAAGGAATGTCAAAGGAGGAAAGTGAAGTAGAGAAGTGGAGAGGTGCACGAAGGATATTCATTGGTAACCAATGACGCTGTGATTAAAATCAGAGATGCACAAGGAAATCAGAGGATTATTTATCAGAGGTTGTCAGAGTGCAGCAGTTACAGAGATAGGGAAAGAGAATCATGGTTGACTTTATAAACAAGGTTGAGATTTTTAAAATTAAGACAAGGCTTGACCTTCAATTCAAGTTTGTGAAATCCAGATTTGGCCCAATAAACATCAGGTTATGCCCATTCATCAGGAATCACAGCTCTCCATGACCTGTAATGACACCATTAGTGGATCCCTCCAACAACATCCTTGGGTTCACTACCGACCAAAGGCTGAACTGGCCCAGCCACTTCAACAATGCAGCAAAGGCTGAGTATTTTGCAATTAGTGGCTCACAATTCTTGACTCCTCTCAGAGTGTCCTCATGATCCACAATGCTAAAGTCAGGAATGCAATGTAATACATATTGTGTGTCTTATTAGATACAGCCCCAATTTGATATCAAGCTTGGCCTAGCATCATCCAAGGCATGGAATTCATGAGATGTGCATCCTCACATATTAACCCTTTGCTCCAATAGCATCATAGATGTACCATCTATAGAATTCATTTCAAGTAACTAGCCCTTCAGCTGCACCTCCCTCATGTGGACTACTACCAGTAAGAGGAGAAAGTGATGTTAAAATCCCATCACTTCCAACTCTCCATTCAGATTGCCAATGAAGCAGTAATGATTTATGTTCAATGGATCAGAATCCTTGTATTTCCTGCCTAACACCATTGAGAGAGTACAACAACTGCAATGGTTCAAGATGTTGGCCACTACCATCTTCTCAGGGACAATAAATGCAACTTTTCATGGATTTCCCAAACTGTCAGGAATAAATACTTTACATGACAAATCTTTTTTTTTTGCAATGCAGTGACAACGAACACACAGAAATGCAAGCTACTAATTGAAAATCTTGAAATATGCTAAGTAACTTGGTCCTTTGGCATCTGGTCTTACCTCTCAGCTCCTGGAGTAGCTTTTTGTACGGGAGAGTTAAAGAAGGCGTCACTGAAGAAATCAATGGAACCACTGAAGACTACACGAGCATTGTTCCGGGCTTGGAGTCCAGCAATCAATAAGGTGTTCTTTCCCACACCATGAGGATACTAGTACAATGAGAAAAAAACTGGATGTTTGTCACAATTCTGGTTGTCTTTTCCATTCCTATTTTACATACATATTTAGCTATTATTGCAGATGAACAAATAACCATCGTGCACTCTGTGCAAAATTATTTGAAGCACGTTCAGTTCCAGTGTGTTTTAATTGAAAGGGAACTCAAATGAACAGAACGAAAAGCTCTGAAAAATCATAGACTCAAAACTGTCTTACAGATGCTGCCAGACCTGCTGAGTCTTTCCAACTTTTTCTACTTTCATTTAGAAAGAGGAGGAGTTGGGTGATGTACATGCACAGAGCACCCAGTAAATGCCCTGAAACAATATACACACAGGTGTGCCCAATATCTACTTAGTAGATGCATTTAACATTTATCCTTCCAGCACCCAGTACAACAAACCATGTTGCACAAAGCATGCGCATCACTTTCATTTAACAATAAGTTTAAATTTTTTAAAAGATTGTAAAGTTTATTTATTAAACTTAGCTTACATTAACACTGCAATGAAGTTACTATGAAAATCCCCTGCTCATCACATTCCAGCACCTGTTCAGGTACACAAAGGGAGAATTTAGCTCAGCCGATGCACCTAACCAGCACAACTTTTGGACTGTGGGAGGAAACCCATGCAGACACAGAGAAAAGATGCAAACTGCGCACAGACAGTAACCCAAGCAGGGAATCGAACCCAGGTCTCTGGAGTGGTGAGGCAGCAGTGCTAACCACTGTGATAAGTATGTAGTTGCGAAATTAACCCAGTAGTGAAAACACATAATTACAGATGTTAATGCAACAGATTCAATACTCCAGGAAATACAAGTAAAATAAAACAGGACTGAACCCTCTCAAATACTTAATTGACAAAGACTGAACCAGCAAGTCTTTCAATCTGTGGTCTTTGCTGAGTTAGCTGATCTGAGACCTCAGTGCCCGTGAACTGGTGAAGGGATGAACGTGAGAACTGTGCTCCTGACCTTCATCCAGTGATCCTTTTTTTGAATGTCCCATAGTGTTACTTATCAGGTAATATTAGGATTGATAATTGATTATGGTTCCACAGTCAAAAAGCTTGTTGAAATCCATCTTCTAAAATTCATGAATGAAGAATGGTCAGTTAAGTATAGAACCAGAGGTTGCTTGTGAAGCCATACCCCCTCATGGGAGGTTAGTCGAGAAGGTCAAGGCAAATGGGATACAAGGACAGGTAGCTAGATGGATAAGCAACTGGCTTGGTAATAGGAGACAGTAATAGTGGAAGGGTGTTTTTCTAGCTGGAGGTCGGTCACTAGTGGTGTGCCGCAGGGCTCAGTACTGGGACCTCTTCTATTTGTAATATATATAAATTGACTTGGAAGAGGGAGTAAGTGGAGTGATCAGCAAGTTTGCAGACGATACAAAGATGGCTGGACTTGCGGATAGTGAGGAGCATTGTCAGGCGATGCAGCAGGACATAGATAGGCTGGTAGCTTGGGCAGACAGATGGCAGATGGAATTCAATCCTGATAAATGTGAGGTGATGCATTTCGGGAGAAATGTACGGGGGAGGTATATGATAAAGGGTAGACCTATTAAGAGTATAGAAACGCAGAGGGACCTGGGTGCAGGTGAACAAGTCTCTGAAGGTGGCAGAGCAAGTGGAGAAGGTTGTGAAGAAAGCATATGGTATGCTAGCCTTTATAGGAAGGGGTACAGAACATAGAACATTACAGCACAGAACAGGCCCTTCGGCCTTCGATGTTGCGCCGACCAATAAAAAAGCAATGCCCCTCCAAACTAAACCATTCCCTTCTCTTCCATATACTTATCAACTAACCTCTTAAACGCCACCAAACTTGGCGCATCCACAACTGCTGCAGGCAGGGCATTCCACTCCCGAACCACCCTTTGGGTAAAGAACCTACCTCTGATATCCGTCCTATAACTATCACCCCTTAATTTAAAGCTGTGTCCCCTCGTGCTAGCTTTCTCCATCCTAGGAAAAAGGCTATCACTGTCCACCCTATCTAAACCTCTAATCATCTTATATGTTTCGATTAGGTCCCCTCTTAGCCGCCTCCTTTCTAACGAAAACAACCTCAAATCCCTCAGCCTCTCTTCATAAGACCTGCCCTCCATACCAGGCAACATCCTGGTAAATAGATACCAGGGTATAGAGTACCCATCCTGGGTATAGAGTACAAGAGCTGGCCTTTAATGTTGCAGTTGTATAAAACGCTGGTTAGACCTCATTTGGAATACTGTGTCCAGTTCTGGTCGCCTTACTACCGGAAGGACGTGGAGACTCTGGAAAGAGCGCAGAGGAGGTTTACCAGGATGCTGCCTGGAATGGAAGGTCTGAGTTACGAGGAGAGATTAGACAAACTGGGACTGTTTTCCTTAGAAAGACGTAGACTTAGAGGAGATCTGATAGAGGTGTACAAGATTTTGAAGGGGATAGATAGAGTAAACAGGGTTAAGCTTTTTCCTAGGATGGACTCAAATAGCACGAGGGGTCACGGGCTTAGGGTGAGGGGGTAAGGTATAATTTGGATGCTAGAGGGAGTTTTTTCACACAGAGGGTGGTGGGGTATGGAATGCGCTACCAAGTAAAGTGGTGGAGGCAGGTACTCTGGAGTTATTTAAGAAATACTTAGATGGGCACATGAACAGAATGGGAATGGAGGGGTATAGAAAACTGATTTAAAATAGGGATCATGAGCCTTGGGAGTCCCTGGGAAGTGTGTAAATAGATGATGATGATATTGATGTACTTGTTTTTATCCTACAGGTGCTTTGGTCCACCTTGTTGTCTAACGAGGGGCATACACACGATGGGTTGTGAGAGGACTGCTCTTGGACCTTTTTCGAGAGTATCCTACGGCTTCACATCGTCAGTGTATGCTTGACCATTACCATCTGATGGGCAACACGACAGTGCAGTGACTATAACTGTGCTGTGCAGGTACATGGATTTGGGCCTGTGTCTGTGGGAGTTTGCACATTCTCCCCGTGCTTGCGTGGGTTTTCTCCAGGAGCTCCGGTTTCCTCCCACATCCCAAAGATGTGCCCTTAGGCTAATTGGCAAAACAAATTCTCCCTAAATTGTCTCAAATTTGGTTTTTAATCCATAGATTTATAAACATGGACAGGGATCGCGTGTAGAAGTGGGAACATCGAGGTGGCGGCGCGGACTCGTTGGGCCGAAGGGCCTGTTTCCCGTGCTGTTTTGTTCTTTGTTGTTCTTGTTGTTGTCCAGCATGGGTTCACCAGGAGGAAGAGGATCATTCCATCACCTGGAGATTGCACACAACAGTTACCTGTGTGATAGGCTTGTCCGGGAAAAAGGAGTAAGAGCTGGAGGATCCAGTCAGAATATCCAGTACAAGAGGATTATCAGGATCTGCCACCATACTAGAAAGAAAACAAAATGAAACAATGAAGCCTTGGCTGATGAACTCAAAGCTAAGTCAATTAAGTTGTTTTCAATGCAGTTTTTAAATGAATCAAAAAGTTGGTCTGCACAGAAAATCCATCATAATTTGCTGATGCAGGATGCTAACACATCAATCTTTCCATTCGAGCTTGTTTCTTGAACTGAGCACATCATCTCCTCTCTTGTGTACTTGTTTGGTTACTTTGTCAGTGTTTCCTGTATTACATTATCTCCAACTCCTACACCATGCTCACAGTCTCCACTCTTTTGCCTCTGGTTTACCATACATTCTCCCACTCACTATCATTGCTGACAGATCTTTCCATTATCTCTCCTCTATATACTGGCATGCTCCCGAACTTTTTCATACAACTCCTCCCCACCACAAAGTTGCCTCAAACTCAGCCTTCTCTATGCCTTTTAGCATCTGTCCTGATTTCTATCCTCCTCCTGTCTGACCAACTGCAAAGCATCTGGGAACTTTTGCTGCGTTAAAGCTCAATAGAAACAGTTTTTCGTGGTAATAGCATCCGAATGGCATAGAAGAAAACCAATCAATCTATAGCTGCTATTCTATATGTAGTGTCAAACGAAAAAAAAATCCAAAGTAATTTCTTCCACACACTAATATGTGAAATATCGCACTCATGATCAGTTGCCTTCATTAGCATGGCTTTGCCACTGAGCATTCAAGGAATACAAAATGTGTTTCAATCATACTTAAACTACCCTTCAAACGTATTCCATCATGTTGCACATGACTAAATACTTTTTGGCTGATCAAATTATTTCCTTCTCCATCTTTACGGATATTCCTTACTCTCACACCCCCAACATGTCAAACCTTAAAACCACCTACACTAACTACAACTAGAGTACATACTGCAGTTATTGAAATAGTTTGAGTGCTGCCAACCTCCTTTCTCATTTTAAGATTGCTGTAATTTCAGCCCATTTTAAATCGATCACTACATGTTCTTGTATTCACAGTGGTTGGCATTACTGCCCCTCAGCACCAGAGACCTAGGTTCAATTCCCAGCTTGGATCACCATCTGTGAAGAGTCCACATGTTCCCCCAATGTCTGTGTGGGTGAGTTTCCTGAGTACTCCAGTTTTCTCTCTCAGTCCAAAAGATGTGCTGGTTTAGGCGCATTGGCCATGCTAAATTCTTCCTCAGTGTACCCAAACAAGCACTGGCGTGTGGTGACTAGGGGATTTTCAAGTAACTTCAGTGTTAATATAAACCTGCTTGTGATACTAAAACTTTTTATGCCATCAAGACCTTATCACAAAGCCTCAACCAATATTTGCCTGTGCAAAAGCAATTAGCATTCATCAGAAAATAAGTTACACAACTTAACTAAAATGAAAACTACCAAAAGAACATGTATGCTTTGGGAAACAAAATGCAAATACCAGTACAGTGCATCATATCAAAGGTATCACTCTACACATGCTTGCAATCATCAATGAAACCAGCTTGTTTCGCATATAGGTTTACTTAAATTACCAAATTCAGATAGATGCGAAATGTATACGAACAGCTGAAGACTACAGCTTACAACTGTGTTGTGTTTCATGGTTAACAGTCTCACAACACTAAATTAAAGTCCAACAGGTTTATTGGTATTACAAGCCTTCAGAGCACTGCTCTGCCATCAGATGAAGCAGCAACACTCCGAAAGTTCGTGATACCAAATAAACCTGTTGGACTTTAACCTGGTGTTGTGAGAATTCATACTGTGCCCACCCCAGTCCAACACTAGTATCTTCACATCATTTCATGGTTAAGTATGCGACCAATTGTAAGAAATACCCTTCCTACTTACCCAACTCCCTGAAATAAAAGGGGATTCTTTGGCTGTTTCCCCACCACAGTTGGAGCCTTGAGCAGTTGGTCACTATCAGCGATGATCAGCGTATGCTTTGGAAACAGAGACATTTATATTCAACTCTTCTTTCTTATGAATCATTCTTTTAGAATATTTAACAGTTCTTTTTGAAGCTACAATTCTCAAATTAGCTTACAAATATTTATGTCCCATAACTGATTGAAGAATTTGATGCTCACACTAAGTCAAAATTTAAAATGCTTTCCATTTCTCAGCATTAATATTTCTCACTTTAACAAATAAAATTAATCTCACAAAATTAAAAATGTTAACAGCTATTTTCTGCAGGGGTGGCGGAAGAAGCAAAAATGTTCAAAGTCAATTGCTCTTCCTTTGCAAAGACCTTCTATATCATTACTCGGGTTGCCTTGAGGAATATGCTACTATTAGATCCAGCAAGATTTCTTACCTGGCCAGGATCAGAAACATCATAGTTATGATGATCAATAACAGAAGTTTTCTCCTCATCAAATTCAATTCCACATTCACTACCCAGTTCACGTAAAGGGTCCCCTTTAAGCAAGCAAACAAAAATTAAACTCAATATCAGAAATAATGGAAAATTCTAGCTGTATTCACCCTCCACTGCTCCTGACCCTAACACCAAAGAACTTGCAAAGATCGTGCCCCTTCACACTTCAAATTTCAGTGTTTCCCACCTTTGTAAATATTTTCCTATTCTATTAATAATGTCCCTCATTCTTGCCTCAACTCCTAAATGCTGCTGCTCCACTCTGCAATTAATTCTACATAGTGTTGTTAACATGGACATAAGAATAAGAATAGGTTATTCAGCTCTTTGAGCTTGGTCCATTATTCAACTTGATTGTGATTCATCTTCTACCATTATGCCATTTTCGTGTACTATCCCCATATCCACTGAAATTGTAACTATCTAGAAATCTATCAGTCTCTGGCTTAAACACACTCAATGACAGTCTCCACAGCCACTGAGTGAAGATGTTCCTCCTCATCTCAGTCCTAAATGACTCTTATTGAGACTATGTCACTTGGTTTTCGACCACTCCCCAACCAACGGAAGAAAATCCTTCCTACCTCTATCCTGCCACGTTCTGTAGGAATTTTTATGTTCCAGTGAGATCACCTCTTACTAAACTCTTGAGAATACAAGCCCAATTTCCTCAATCCCGCCTCATAGGAAAATCCTGCCATTCCATTGGTGAACCTTCATTACAGTCCTTCTGTGGCAAGTACATCCTTCCTGAAGTAGGGAGATCAAAACTGCAGGCAATAATACACCTGCGATCTTACCATGGCTCTATTCATTTGCAACAAAACAAATATTTTTCACTCAATATTTCTCTTGTAACAAAGGCCAATATACTATTTTCTGAATTGTCTGCTGCATTTAGCTTTCAGTGATTTGTTAACAAGGACAATTATACTTTCCAATTTCTCACTATTTAAGAAATGCTAATTTGGACACCACAGCACATTTTGAGATGTCAAAACTGAACTGTCTGCTCCTTTAAATGGCCGTGTAAGACCTCAGGGCATTCAGTACCTGAACAGTAGTTGTGTTCTCTAGTGTCCAAGCCAGCACTTTTCCTACAACCAACATCACCAAGATTAAAATGCACAAAATCATGCTTGATAATTTCTTCATTGTACCAAAGTCAGTATATTTCAAGTATAATAATTAGTGGGTTTATTTTTTACCAATGTCAGAGCTTGCAGCAACCAATACATTTCCACCGCCATCGATGAACGTGGCAATAGTGTCAACATTGATGTTGCCTCCAAAATCTGAAATCAAAAAGCAAATCTCATTAATGCAGGCTACAAATCCTTTTTTGCTCCTCTATATCTCCAAGTAGAGCAGACATTGGTTCTGGGAAGAGTATTATTCTAATCTCCATAAGCCTGAGATCTGTGTGGATGAATGGGGATGAAGTGTTACGGCTGATGTGGGCAGCAGAGAGAAGGTTGCGAATGCTCTTGCAAGCTAACAAACAGAACACTGAAGGGAGGACAATCCCTGGTCAAAGAGATGGATAATATACCTCTCTAAAGACTCTGGAAGGTTTGCCCTGATAAAGCCAGGAGAAGAAATCATTGCAGCAGATCCTACTGCTAGTACTCAGTTTGGAATTCTCCAGAAACTGAGAGAGGTGCCTTTTTACTGTCGCTCAACAAAGCAGAGAAGAAATGGCTCTTTGAAATTAGTGAGTGGCTATGGGCTGTTTCCTATAAAGACTGTAATCCGGTGCTGAGCATGTTGTAACTGGGGTGCGGTTATTGGTCACATGAAAGCATGAATAGATTATCTTTTCTGTGGAGTATTTAGAGTTTTAGTTGTCTATGTTTTGCCACTGTTGGTTTTAATTTTTTTGCTGCAGTAAAGGCCTTAAAATATGAAATTTTGTGCAATTACTTTAAATTATCACAAGGAATTAAAATGTCATTTTAAAAGTGAGCAGTTCCTACAGGTAGTCATATGATATATTTGAGGACAAACACCAATTTTCTGGAGGAACTAATCTATACTGAGAAGGATTGCACCAAATTACAAAGATATTTAAAACACAGAACAGGAAATTGTCAAATGAGTTTCAACAGTCAAGTATTTTGGTAAATATGTTGATAAGAAAAATAAGGTTAATAGGCCATAACGAAAAGCAAATCATGTCTTATTTCCAAAATGGATAGAATCAAGACGTTAGACTAAATTTGTGTCAAACAATATCCAGGCTTGGACTGACAAGTGGCAAGTAACTTTGCACCACACAAATATCAGTGAATAACCATTTGCAACAAGAGAAGATCTAACCAGTGTCCCTTGACATTCGGTGGCATGACCATTGCTGAATCCTACACTAACATTGAGGGTGACCACTGACCAGAAACTGAACTGGTCTAGCTTTATACTGTGGCTACCAGAGCAAGTCAAAGTCTAAGAATCCTGTCACGAGTAACTCACCTCCTAACTCCCCAAAGCCTGTCCACCATCTATAAGGCACAAGTTAGGAGTGAATGAGTGCAACTTCCATAACACTCAAAGGAGCTTGACACCACCCAGGACAGAACAGCCACTTGATTGCTATCCCATCCACAAATATTCAATCCCTCCACCACCGATGAACAGCAGAAAGATGCACTGCAGAAACACACCAAGATTCCTTAGGCAGCACCTTCCAAACACACAACACTACCGTCTAAAAGGACAAATGCACCAGATATTGGGAACACCACCACCTAGAGGTTCCTCTCCAAGTCACTCACCATTGTGACTTGGAAATATACTGCCATTCCTCAGTCACTGGATCAAAATCCTGGAATCCCTCCCTATCAGCAATATGGGTGTATTTACACCACAGGGACTGCAGTGGTTCGAAAAGGTCACCACCACCTTCTCAAGGCAACTCAGGATGGGCAATAAATGCTATTCTAGATCTAGTCAATTGTAGCCCACATCCCATAAAATTGAAGTTCTAAAAAATTAGACAAGTAGAGTACCATGTATGGTTTTGGTTGTCAAATTATAAAACAAAAAGGTAAGAACTTGCAAAAAAAATGCACAAGGCTCATATTTAAGCAAAGGATGAACAGGTTGATGCAGGTTTAATAGGCTCCCTTCTTTTGAAAAAAAGGCTGATGGATAACCCAATGGAGAGATCTAAAATTAGATAAGATTTTGATAAACTAAACAGAGATTTACCAGGTATGGGGAAGCGTAAAACATAAGATCAATAAGATAATCATCAAAAAAAAACTTATTTACTAAGAGTGGTGCTCATCAACACAGGTTGAGACCATTAGCATGGATACATTTAATGGTGGCTAGATATACATCAGAGGGAGATGGGAACAAAGGGAAGAGGTATTAACATAAATATTAGCACAGACTGGTCACACTGATTGGCCTGGAAATGTTCTGTATAATTCTATTGCTGATCTCAACTGAGCCAATATGCAATTTGCAAGCTGCTTCAATGATCTTGGTTAGGAAGAAAAAACATGCCAAGCAATTGGAAAACAACTTGCAAAATCAATGTTATTTGAAGAAATTAAAAAATTGGCAAGAAATAAATATATTTCCTGACACTGAACATTGTTGACTTTACATTAAAAGCCCTCCAACTCTGTGGCTGATGTAGTATTTCTTTTCAATCACACAACTATTGCAATTCTAAGTAGGCCATGCAGTCCACAGGTGATTTTGTGGAAACAGCAAAGCTCTAAAGCCTCAAAAAGAAAATTTAAAATGCAATTTCCAAGTGAGAAATCTATTACAGAAAGTACAGAAATCATAGACATCTTTACCTTCCACTGATGGAGAAAAAATGATGAGATGATCAAATAAAAATTCTCCATATTTAATCAAAGATAAACTCGGATCATCCGAAATCTTGAATGTCAAGTTAAATCCAAGATCTAAACAAAGATTTCAAACAGAGGCATGGGTTAGTGTGTTTCAGTAACTGATGAAGAACATTCAGAAATACACAAGTGTTATTTACAATAAGATGTAACGTTGACAGGAACAATTCATACCAGTTCTGAGAGTACAAATGGCTGTCCTAAGTTTTAAAGTTGTTTGTTGCCTTAATTTTCACAGTCAACTCCTCTACATTCCAGTTGTTGCTGAATTTGGATTGTGTCTCCTCCAGCTCTGGCCAACCCTACTCTCTGGATTCCAAAGACCTCTGGTGCTGATGATAACCAGTAATTAGCCATATTACTAGTGATGCAGTGGCACAGAGTTTATCATATGCATTCAGATTAATTTCTGACTGGGTCAGATATTGATCAAATAGAAAAATATCTTAAAGGCAACAAATGGCCCATTTGATCTACTGGACTCAACTATCACAGTGTGTGACAGGCTTATTGGACCAACTCATCTTTTTCTGTCCATTAATGCTGGACTAGACTCTCTTTCTACCTCTTCAAAAACCTATACTCCAAGGGCCACACAGGTCCTCTGCTACCTCACAGCACCAGGAACGCCAACTTTGACTCCAGAATTGCTTCACCATCTGTGTGCACTTTGCACCTAGATTTCCTCTGGGTTTCCTATAAAAGACGTGCTAGTTAGATGCATTAACTATACTAAAGTCTCCCTCAGTGTACCCGAATAGACGCAGGAGTGTGGCGACTAGGAGGTTTTCGCAGCAACTTCATTGCAGTGTTAACGTAAGTGTATTTGTGACTCTAAGCAGAAAACTTCAACCATTGCACCCATCACTGAAACTAAGTCATCCTCCCACCCCGCAGTCAGCTCCCACCTGTCAGGCTCTTGAAGAACATGGAGTGTGTTTCCTTCATGTTGGTGTTTTCCAGAAGTACCAACATCCGCCCGGACCCCTCAGCCACAGAGAGAAAGGAAACGAGCAGCAAAACCAAGACCCCCGAAACCCGGTGCGGCCCCATTCCACCCTGGCTCCAACCCGCCGCCATTTCCAGCTCCCGCACAGAGACCGGAACCGGAAACAGCCCACCGACCCCTCAGCAACAACCGTCCCCCATCTCTCTCTACTCACTTTTTACCATTGTTAACGTTGCATTTACTATTTATTTTTAGATTTCGGGCCCTAAAATTTTTTAAACGCGAAAATCCCACAACTTGTAAAGTCAACCACGCCCACTTCTTAAAAGCCAACCAATCAACGCCAGACAACTTGTCACTACCACCTACTGCAACATTGGAAGTGGTCCCCGGAAAACCAGAGAGTAATCTTGGGTTCCCAACCTTCCTCTTAATACCAAACAGCAAGCAGAATAGAGGATGGCTTATCGTTTAATTTGTCATCTTTTCTATTTTGATCTAAAATCATAATCCTAATAGCTAAAGTTTAGACATCATAGGATGTGCTGCACTAAAAATGTTCCATTAAAAATCAGGTGTCGTGTTTACATTTGCCAGCTATACCAAAACCATGCATCTCCTTAAGTTTCACTAGCACATTTGTGAATCACCTTTTTTTAAAGGTGATTCTTAGTTCTAAATTTTCCAACAATGTGCCTTGGCAGTATGGTGACATAGTGGTTGGCAGGCTCAATTCCAGCTTCGGGTCACTGACTGTGTGGAGCTTATATTTTCTCCTGGTGTCTGCATGGGTTTCCTCCAGATGCTCTGGTTTCCTCCCACAGCCCAATAATATGCAGGTTAGATTGATTGGCCATGCTAAATTGACCACGTCAGGGGGATTAGCAGGATAAATGTGTGGGGTTATAGGAATAGGGCCTGGGTGGAATTGAGATTTGATGGCCTCCTTCTGCACCGTAGGAATCCTATGAATCGCAAACATCCTCTCCTCATCTGCCCTGTCAATACCGTTCAGGGTCTAAAAAGGTTTTAATCAAGTCATCTGTTACTTTTCTAAACTCGAGTGGACACAAACCCAACCTCGCCAATCTTTCCTCATAAGACAACTTCATTAATTCTTGGTATTAGTCTACTCATCTTTTCTGAACAGTTTCTATGCGTTGACATATTTTCTTAGATAGGAACACCAATACTGCACACAGCATTCCAGATGTGACCTCACCAATGCCTTTCATAACTGAAGCAAAAACTCCTACTTATGTAATCAATTCCCCCACAATAAAAGATGACATTCTATTAGCTTTCCTAATTGCTTGTTGTACCTGCATACTAACCTTTCGTGATTCATATATCTCAGTATTCCGAAATCTCTGCCATTTAGATAATAAGTTTCTTTTATATTCTTGCTACCAAATGGACAATTCCACATCTGCACATATTATACTCCACTTACCAGGTTTCTGACCACTCACTTAACCTATGTTCCTTTGTAGCCTCCTTATGTCTTCTTCACCATTTACTTTCCTATTTAACTTTGTGTCGTCAACAAATTTGGTAATCATACCTTCAATCTGTTCATCCAAGTTATTTATATAAATTGTAAAAAGTTGAAGCCCCAGCACTGATCCCTGTGCCACATCACTCGTCACATCCTGCTGAGCAGAAGAAGACAACTCTGTTTCGTAGACAATCTTCAATCTATGCCAATGTCAGTTACCCCTGACACTACGAGCTTTAATTTTCTACAATAACCTCTCATGTGGCACCTTAGGAAAGGCCTTCTGGAAATCTAAGTATCGTATATCTACTGGTTACCCTTAATCCACAACAGATGCAAAGAACTTGAATTGGTTAAACATGATTTCTCTTTCACAAAACATGTTGACTCCACCTGATTACCTTGAATTTCTACAAATATTCTGCTATGGTATCTTTAATAATGGGAGATCAATTTTACAGGAACAGCCAGGTCAAGTTTTTCTGGTACCCGCATCTCCAAATAATACAATCCCTACAGTGTAGAAGGAGCCATTCAGCCTATTTAATCTACACTGACAACAATTCCACTAGGCTCTATTCCCTTAACCTCCCTGCCCCCATATCTATCCTGCAAATCCCCCTGACACTAAGGGGCAATTTATCATGGCCAATCAACCTAACCAATCAACACTACCTTTGGAGTGTCGGAGAGAAAACCCACACAGACACAGGGAGAATGTGTAGACTCCATGCAGTCACCCGAGGCCAGAATTGAACCCATGTCTGGTGCTGTGAGGCAGCAATGCTAACCACTGTGCTGCCATCCTGCTGGCGTTGGCGATTTTGTCCTGAAGCAATGACCTTAGCATAAACACTTCGGCTTGTTTGATTCGTGAGTGATTAAACTCTTTGCAAGACATTATAATGTGGGAATAGTGTGGCAATGTTATTTGTCAGTCATGCCCACGTCCTCAATGTGTTGCAGTCTTCTGTTGCCCAGGCACAGAAGATGTGATTGATAAATTTCCTGGAAACACAAAATTAGGTAGGAAAGTAAATGGTAAGGAGAAAATAAGGTAATTACAGAGGTAGATGGATGGTTAAGTGAGTGTCTGCAATCTACTCTGGGAGGGTCCAGCAGTAAGAAGTCTCACAACACCGGGTTAAAGTCCAATAGTTTTATTTGGTAGCAAACACCCCTGTCTTTCAGGGTTCTGCCCCTTCATCAGGTAAGTAGGGAGTTCTGATTACAAATAGGGCATATAAAAACACACACTCAGTTTACAGAATAGTGACTAGAATGCAAGTCTTTACAACTAATAAAATCTTAAAGGTGCAGACAATGTAAATGGAAAGAGCATTAAGCATAGGTTAAAGAGATGTGTATTGTCTCCAGACAGGACAGATAGTGAGTCCAGGCAAGTCATGGGGGTTACAAAAAGTGTGACATAAACCCAAGATCCCGGTTGAGGCAGTCCTCATCTGTGCAGAACTTGGTTATCAGTCTCTTCTCAGCAACTCTGCGCTGTCGTGTGTCGTGAAGGCTGCCTCGGAGAACGCTTACCCAAAGATCAGAGGCCGAATACCCATTACTGCTGAAATGTTCCCCAACATGAAGAGAACAGTCTTGGGAAGACCATGCAGACGCTACAACAAAAGAATGAACACCATTCAACAATCACCAGGCAAGACTGTTCTCTTCTTGTTGACGAACACTTCAGTGGTCACAGCAATCGGCCTCTGATCTTCAGGTAAACGTTCTCCGAGGCGGCTTTCACGACAGCGCAGAGTCGCTGAGCAGAAACTGATAGCCAAGTTCCGCACACGAGGATGGCCTCAACTGAGTTCTTGGGTTCATGTCACTCTATTTGTAACCCCCATGACTTGCCTGGGCTTGCAAAATCTCACTAACTGTCCTGTCTGGAGACAATACACATCTCTTTCACCTGTGCTTAATGCTCTCTCCACTCACATTGTACCTTTGAGACTTAATTATCTGCAAAGACTCGCATCCCAATCATTATTCTGTAAATTGAATTTGTGTCTTTATATGGTCTGTTTGTGGAAAGAACTCCCAGTTACCTGACGAAGGGGCAAAGCCCCTAAAGCTTGTGGCGTTTGCTACCCAAAGAAACCTGTTGTATTTACCCTGGTGTGGTGAGGTTTCTGATTGGGCTCCAGCAGCGCAGCCTGGGCCGCACCCGGAACCTGGTCGGCCGCCATTTGCAGAAGGTCAGGCAGAGGCTGAAGTCCCTTACCGGCCCCGGGGGCGGGGGGAAACCGGCAATCGAAGATGAACGATTCTCAGAGAAAGCTTCTGCAGCGGCACCGCCTGTCTCTGGTGACACAACTGAAGCCCGGACCGCTTTACGATCCCCTGGTGGCGAAAGGCATCTTCAACCAGGACATGATCGAGGAGATCAAGGTGCCAGGGGCCGGGGAGGGCACAGGCCGAGCCCGGCAACCAGGCTCTCTTCTTCAACTCTCGCCCGCGGCTCTCGGTGTTGCTGGGGCAAAGGGGGAGGAGGGATTAATTGGACTGAACTGTGATGCTGTATACAGTTGAATATCCCAGTTCGTGGGGGGCGGGGTTGAAGAATTGGACTCGACTGTGATGCTGCTCACAGTTGAATATCTCAGTTCACCGGGGGGGTTGAAGAATTAGACTAGATTGTGATGCTGCACACAGTTGAATATCCCAAATCATGGGGTGTTTGGGAGGAGGGGGAATTGGACTCAACTGTGATGCTATACACAGTTGAATATCTCAGTTCATGACGCCCTTATCTGTATGTATGTGTATATACATATATATCGTGAGAGGCACCACTCTGCATCAACTGTGGGGTAGGTGAGCAGGCAGCTCCCAAGCCTACCTCAGCTGGAACACGAATTGAATCTATGCTGTTATCAGTGCTGACGTGAAAGGCCAAATAACCTTACTTTGTGCTATAACTATTATGCAAATCTGTGATTATTCTGAACCACATGTCAGTCAACTGAGCTGAACAACTCCTAATGTTGAAATTAATATGTTTAATAAGTAAGTCGAATGTGTGAACTTCCTTAAAATAGCATGAGTACCTTTACTGTATTTTAAGTTTTGTTTGCTTGTTTTGATATATAGAACATAGAACATACAACATATAGTTGCATACTTTAAATAATTGTTGCAGCAAGTAGTCACACAATACCATGATAAAGTCCAACAGGTTTAATTGGTAACGTGAGCTTTTGGAGTGCTGCTCCTTCATTCCGTCTTGTCTGATGAAGGAGCAGTGCTCTGAAAGTTTGTGCTACCAAATGAACCCCTATTAGACTTAACCTGGTATTGTGAGTCTACTTAATGTGCCTACCCCAATCCAACACTGGCAACTCCACATCACAAATAATTGTTGAAACATATTTATTTGGATCTTGCAAAATTAAATATGCTAGCATAGTAACTAATTATAGTTTTGCTTCAGAGTTTTCAAATATTAAACACTGCAACCAGTACTGTTCAACAAAATAATTTAAGGAAATCAAGTCAGGTCGAATAAACTGTTTTAATAACTTCTGTCTGCTTGTCGTTTCTTTTCTATTCTCTCGTCTATATTATTTTGTATGTAAACCCTAAACAAATCTTTTTTCTTATGCCCATGGTCCTGCCCTTCATTCTCAAGCAACTTTCCACATCTCTTAGAATTGAATCCCTGAATGGAATATTGCTGTAATTGTATAATCTTCTTGTGTTTTTTTTTGTATGGGCCATCTTTGATGCAAAAATCCAAGAGTTGAAAACTAAGCTAGCTGTTAGATTTCAAATCATATTTATATACCTGGAGAGCTTGAGTGTTCACCTGATTTAATGGGAAAATATATTGCATGTTGTGAGACTGAGCCAAGAAACCCTTAAGATACAGGTTTTTAACCCTGGGGCTCTGTGCCATCAGTTAAGTTCAGCTGCGACAATAATGAGTAACCCTCTTAAGGATAGAGCAAATCATCTCTACACAGTTAAAAATGAATGTTTGTGATTAAGGACACTATTGAACCCATAGAATCCCTACAGTGCAGAAGGAGACCATTTGGTATATCATGTCAGCGCTGACAACAATCCCACCCAGATCCATAATCCCACATTATTTATTTATTAATCCCACGATATTTATCCTGCTAGTCCCCCTGACATTAAGGGGCACTTTAGCATAGCCAATCCACCTAACCCACACATCTTGGGAGTGTGGGAGGAAACCCACACAGACACGGGGAGAATGTGCAAACTCCATACAGATAGTGGCACAGGGCCAGATTTGAACGTGAGTTCCTGGCACTGTGAGGCAGCAGTGCTAACCACTGTGCCATTATGCCAACCTTGAGATGGGATAGTCCAAGAAAACAACAGAAAAGGCCTTTTGGCTGAAATCAAATGTGGAATTGAGCATGGGATCAGGTACAGTGCCTGTTGTGGTCAGCTTGGATGTAGTTAAACCATAAATTGAATTCTATTTGAATTCACGTTTTTTTTGGAGTGTGCAGGATGCTGGATTGGGGCTTTCTCTATCCACTTGGTACATTGGCTTTTTAATTCTGCAAATGGAATAAAATTATTTTAAAAAAATCAAGGGAATTTAAAAACATTGTGTTTGAGACATAGCCAATCACAGTTTAGGAATAGAAGTATATCTTCAAGGTTTATATAAGTTTTTGTAAACTGGTTTGTGAATGTGCTGTTTCTACTATTTCCTACTTCTGTTTGAAATCCTCCTTTTGTTACTATTCGTCTTGATGAAATTCTTGAAGATTAGCCATTTAAATAAACCAAATGCCAGCTAACATTGTGACAATGTATGAATACTGCTTAAGTTTGAAATCACAGTATTTAAATGATCGTCAAAATGTAGTTTACAGAATTTTCTTTGACTGTAGAATTCGGGCACACGCCGGGACCAAGCCCGTCAGTTGGTAACTGACCTGCAGACTCGTGGGACAGCAGCATTTCCTGCTTTTTTGGAAAGTCTGGAGGAAACTGAACAAGTTGAGCTTGTTGATTTACTGCGAGAGGGACTCCCTGTCCATGATAGGTCCTTCACCCCTGTTAAACCGGTTGAACCCTGGAAAGGATATAAACCTGTACAGAAGGACACCAGGACTTCTCACCCTGTCCAATGTACGCAGGTTGTATTTGAAGAAACTGATTTGCTTGACAATATGGATTTACCTTAATCCTGTTCTGGTTACAATTTAGTAGCTAATCTAGGACCAGTTTGTAGCTACTGATCTCAAGACTATAAAAGTCCCAGCCGTTGTGTTTAGGCAGATGTTGAACAGTTGCTTTGCCTTCCCTTTCCTCCTATTGGGAAGAAGTCTAAAGAAGTAAATTGGAGGCTAATGGGACAAAAGGTTTGAAGGGTGCACAAAATGGTACAGCAAACGTGAAGGGAAACTGATTTAGCAAATGGTTCAGAAACTTAGAAAGACAGACAAAGGCAATGAAACTGATATATCAAAGAGACATTGGGAATGAAAGATAGGGAATGCACTTTTTTTGTTCTCAACTCCGTTCAATGGATGTTGATTAAACATGATCATTGTTTTTTTTTTGCTATAAAATAATTCATTGAGGCTGTGAAGTGTGCGCACTTTCAAACTGGTTTGATATACTATAAAAGAGCATGGTGAGATCTGCCATAAAGAAAACTTGCATTTTTAATTAAAGTTTTTTTTTTGGTCACTAGTAAGACTTACATTAATACTGCAATGAAGTTACTGTGAAATTCCCCTATATGCCACACTCCAGTGCCTGTTCAGGTCAATACACTTAATCAGCAAGTATCTCAGAATGTGGGTGGAAACTAGAACACCCGGCAGAAACCCATGCAGACACAAGGAGATCATGCAAACTCCAGACAACCAGTGATCCAAGTCAGAAATTGAAACTGGGTCCCTGGTGTTGTGAGGCAGCAGTGCTAACCACTGTACATCCCTTTCACGTTCTAAGGATGCCACTTATTACAGCCTGCATTAATGAGTTTTCTATTTCTCATCTTTGAAAACACTTTAAGCTTACACTTTATAAAAACTGACATTGGGGTAAAATGTAAACACATTTTGATTTATAGGAATCCAGCCCCACAAGCAGAATCTGAAAAAAAGTGTCTAGAGAATGTAACATCTTGCATTTATATAACATCTTTAACCTAGAAAAACATTTCGTTATTTTATACAGCTGTAATTAGACAAAGATGGAGGTGGAGCCAGATGAGGAGATATTAGGAGATCTTTGTTTAAGAAGTGAGTTTGAAGGAAACCTTGGCAAGGCAGAAGGGTGGAAATCCCAGGGTGTGGAACCCAGAGGATTGCCAATAGTAAGGTAGTGAGAAAAATGCTCAAGCTGTTAGAGATGGAAGAAGAGGGATGAGATTTATAAAGGAGTTCTGAGAGGTAGGAAAGTCAAGGCGAAGAAGGAATTTAAGGATGATTAGATTTTAGAATATGAGGGGCCGAGAGCCAAAGCATGGTAGCAACTACAATGAGAGAAAATCAGCAGGACCTGATATGGGATTCAATTTAATGAGCAGAGAATTTGTTAGCTGAAGTTTAGAGTATGGAAGGC
This sequence comes from Sphyrna mokarran, assembly GCA_024679065.1. Taxonomy (NCBI): domain Eukaryota; kingdom Metazoa; phylum Chordata; class Chondrichthyes; order Carcharhiniformes; family Carcharhinidae; genus Sphyrna; species Sphyrna mokarran. The sequence continues at coordinate 22,155,073 of JAGIQG010000028.1, read as the reverse complement.
TGTCCAGAACAGCATTGGAACAGTCAAGACAGGACTATGGATGTAAGTTTCTGCAGCAGATGGGCTGAGTAGAGGCAGAGATGTGTAATCTTGCATTGGTGGAAAGGGAAGATGTATCAGAAACTCAACTCAGGATCAAATGAGATGCTGAAGTTGAGAACAGTATGGATTACCCTGGGATATCAGGGTAATGTAAGTTGATGTAATTGAAAAACAAAACCATTGCTTTTAATCACAACCAGAAACCTTGGACCTGGAATAGGAGAATGGAATCCTAGGCAAAGGTCCAAGGTTTCTGGTTGTGATTAAAAGCAATAGTTTTGTTTTTCAATTACATCAACTTACATTTGTGTAGCCCCTTTAATGTTCTGAAACATTCCAAACATTACTGATAATTGTGGGCAAGACAGCAGAAGGTAGGTTTCATGGGCAAGTTGAGCTTGGATGGGGATAAAACAACATGTGACACAGCTTAGTAGTGGGTCGGGTGATGAAATAGTTTAATTTAAGAAAGGTCTTACACGTGGAAATAAAAGGAGGGAGCCAATTTCAGAGCTTGGGGCCTAGGCAACTAAGCTCTGAATGGTGATACGATCAACTGAGTTGCACAAAAGAGAAAAAGGGTTAGGGGAGGCTGGTGTGAGAATCATGTCAAGTCCTGCAGGCATTTGAGAAGAGAAATGTCCACGATCGCAGAAGATATATTTTGTGACTCAAATTAAGACTGTTTCAAGGTGGTAACCTAAATGATCAGTTTCATATTTGTGGGAAAGGTGAGCACAAATTTTGGAAGCAAGAAATTCAAGGGGATGGTAGTATGTAAGGTCTTAAGAATTGAGAGCTGTTTTTCTTTGCATCAGGTTTGAAAGAGATGAGAATGATACCATGGAGAGGAAGGACAGTTAAATGGTCAGCATTTTGGTAGAATTGTGGGCAAGACAGCAGAAGGTAAGTTTCATGGGCAAGTTGAGCTTGGATGGGGATGTAGGGCCCAAACTGGAGTGTGAAACAGCATCAAGGTAAGGGGAGGAAAAGCCTGAAAAAGAGATTGAATTTGGTGGGTGCAGATAAGGGAAGTTTACCTTAGTGACAAAGTCTACGAGCTTCACAATCTTGCTGGAGGAAATTAGGGGGAGGAAAGGAGTGGAAGAGATTCAAGGGATGATTGATAGTTAAGAAAAGCAGCCAGAGGTGGTTTTCTGGGATCCAGAAGTAGACAACATAGTCGAGGTAAAAGTAATTTAGTTGCACTTGCATGGTCTAGTTCTATTTGGTGATGCTCAGATCAGTTGTGCATCAGTTTTGCTTCAGTCTACATCCCTTGGACATGAGAGATAAAAGACAGAATCTAAACCAGGAGCAATGGTCAGAACAAGAGACAGTAAAGATTTTACCAAAGGTAAAGATACCAAAATATGGAGAGGAGAGGGTGTTAAGTGGGATGACAGTGGCAAATGGAAGGTCACAAAGCTGGGCAGTTTGGAGTTTTGAAGTGTAGCTGTAAATGACTTGAAAATTTGTTCTATTGAGAAAGGTGCAACACAATTTTGTGTCCTTATGTTTCAGGTACAGATACATATCTCAAACCTCCAAGTGAACCAATTATGGAAGGATTACAGGATGACATGGTGAGTTGTTATATCAGTATTCTACACAAACTATTGTTGAGTTTTGTGAAGGATGTTAGCTGGCGTTGAGGATAATTCAGTCCCAAATTCGAGTTCTGCAGATACAGTTTTCGGAGATTTCCTGTATGTATAAACCAATAGATATGAAATTTATAAATATTGATGTTCAGAAGGACTTTGATTTGATTTATAGGAAGTTCACATGTATTAACATACAGTGAAAAGTATTGTTTCTGGTGTGTTATACAGACAAAGCACATAGTTCATAGAGAAGGAAATGAGAGAGTGCAGAATGTAGTGTTATAGTCATGGCTAACTTGTAGTAAAAGATCAACTTAGTGCAACTTAGGTCCATTCAGAAGTCTGATGGCAGCAGGGAAGAAGCTGTTCTTGAGTTGATTGATATGAGACCTCAGATTTTTGAATCTTTTTCCCAATGGAAGAAGATGGAAGAGAGAATGTCTGAGGTGTGTGGAGTCCTTAGTTACACTGGCTGCTTTGCTGAGGAAGTGGGAAGTGTAGACAGAATCAATGGATAGGAGGCTGATTTGTGTGATGGATTGAGCTATCTTTATGACCCTTTGTAGTTTCTTGTGATCTTGGGCAGAGCAGGAGCCATACTAAGCTATGATACAACCAGAAAGAGTGTTTTCTATGGTGCATCTGTAAAAGTTGGTGAGAGTCATAGCTGACACGCCAAATTTCCTTTCTGAGAAAGTAAAGTCAGACTTGAGTCTACTCATACAAGGAATACAGAGTGTTAGCATGTAGCTGCCATTGGGAATCAAGTGGCAACTTAGGCTTTATTGTAAAGGGATTAAGAGTTCAAGAACAAGGAAGTTTTAATTATACAGGACACAAACTGGGTGAATGAAGCAGAAGGAGAGACCACATCTGGAATATTGTTTTTTTTTATTCATTCATGAGACATGGGAATTGCTGGCTGGCCAGCATTTATTGCCCATCTTTAGTTGCTCTTGAGAAGGTGGCGGTGAACTGCCTTCTTGAATCACTGCAGTCCATGTTCTCTGCTTTGACCAATAATGGCGTTAGGGAGAAAATTCCAGGATTTTGACCCAGAGACTGTGAAGGAATGGCAATATATTTCCAAGTCAGGATGGTGAGTGGTGTGGAGGAGGATTTGCAGTTAGTGGCGTTCCCTTTTATCTGCTGCCCTTGTCCTTCTAGATAAAAATCGTTGTAGGTTTGGAAGATGCTGTTTAAGAATCTTTATTGAATTGCTGCAGTGCATTTTATAAATAGTACACACTAATGTACTGAGCATTGGTGGTGGAGAGATTGAATGTTTGTTGACTTGTGCCAGTTAAGTAGGCTGCTTTGTCCTGGGTGGTGTCAAGCTTCTTGAATGTTGTTGGAGCTGCACCCATCCATGCAAGTGGGGAGTATTCCATCACACTCCTAACTTGTGTATTGTAGATTGTGAATAGGAATCAGGACATGAGTTACTCGCCACAGTATTCCTAGCCTCTGACCTGCTCTCTCACTGTGTTTATGTGGTGAGTCCAATTGAGTTTCTGGTCAACGGTAATCCCAAGGATGTTGACAATGGGGGATTCAGTGATGGTTGCACCATTGAATGTTAAGAGGTGGTGGTTAGAGTGTCGCTTATGAGTGATGGTAATTGCCTGGCATTTGTGTGGCGTGAATGTTATTTGCCAGTTGTCATCCCAAGCCTAGATATTGTCCAGATCTTGTTGCATTTGAACATGTACTGCTTCAGTATCTGAGGAGTGGCGAATGGTGCTGAACATTGTGTAATCATCGGTGAATATCCCCACTTCTGACCTTATGGAAGGAAAGTCATTGATGAAGCAGCTGAAGATTGTTGGGCCTAGGACACTACCCTGACGGAATCCTGCAGAGATGTCGTGGAGCTAGATGACTGAACCTCCACAGCCAAGACTCCAACCAGTGGAGAGTTTGCCCCCAATATCCATTGGTTCCAGTTTCAACAGGCCTCCTTGAAGGTCGAATGCGGCCTTGACGTCAAGAGCCGTCACTTTCACTTCGCCTCTGGAATTCAGCTCTTTTGTCCATATTTGAATCAAGGCTGCAATGAAGTCAGGAACTGAGTGACCCTGGTGAAACCCAATTTGGGCGTCACTGAGCAGGTTATTGCTGAGCAGCTGCACAGCTTTGATCTCCATATTTAAGGAAGGAAGTCAAGCAGAGACTGTACTGAATGAAAATTACATTTGCATTTTCAGGAGGTGTTCCTGTGAATTTCACCTTTCCCTTTTCCCCATCTCTAGATTTACAAAATGGACGCTGACCCTTGTGGCTTTTGTTTGATCATCAACAATGTGGATTTTGATCAAAGCAGTGGTCTGTCTTATCGTGCAGGCTCTGATATCGACTGTGAAAATGTGCAAAATCTCTTTCAGAAGTTGCATTTTGAGGTTATTGTGAAAAGAAATTTGACCAAAGAGGTGAGTATTTCCTCACACCACTAATAATCTTTGATTTGTCATTATCGGTTGTAGAGCACACAATGTAGAAGGCAGCGCAGCTTCACCTCAGACCATTTGCAAAGGAATCTCCGTCTAACTAATCAAGTGTGTTCCAAAGAACCATAAAAAAGGAGTTTTCGAACTTACTCAAAGCGCAATTGCCCCCTCTGTAATGAATAGCTTACCAAGAGTTACAGAGGGCCATCCAAATTCACCAGGAGCCTTGTAAAATCTCATGTTTTCATTGGAGCTATCATCAGCCAGACCAAGTTATTTTTTTTTAAGAGAGAGAGCAACACAGCACGGGAAACAGGCCCTTCGGCCCAACGAGCCCGCGCCGCCGTCATAACTATATAGTAGCAATTCCATTATCCTATTATAGATTTAGGTTATTCCTAATATGGAAGACTCTCACTATAGGGACAATTTGTTTCCCAATCAGCCTAAGAGCGAATTTTTGGGTTGTGGGAGGAAACCGGAGTGCCCGGAGAAAACCCACGCAACCACGGGGAGAACGCGCAAACTCCCGCAGACACCGGCCCAATTCCAAGTGTCTGCACAGCCACATCGATAGTCTCTGAGCTGTAATGGTGCCCTTCAGATGGTCCACATAAAGCACTCATTTACGACATGAGGTACCAGGCAACCCATGAATCAACATCCAAGAGCTGTACTGATAGTTATAAAAGATGTTATAGTTATAATAGTTATATAATAACTGATAGTTATAAAAGTTATATATCCAAGAGCTTTGTGATAGTTATAGGACGGATATCAGAGGCAGGTTCTTTACCCAAAGGGTGGTTTGGGAGTGGAATGCCCTGCCTGCAGCAGTTGTAGATGCGCCAAGTTTGGTGGCGTTTAAGAGGTTAGTTGATAAGTATATGGAAGAGAAGGGAATGGTTTATTTTGGAGGGGTATTGCTTTTTATATTGGTCGGCGCAACATCGAAGGCCGAAGGGCCGGTTCTGTGCTGTAATGTTCTATGTACTCGCACCACCTGCCAAATGCATGCTCAATGTTGGTCAAGTATGGACCGAATTACCTGTGGGGAAAAAAGCCGTAGTTAAACAGTCCTACTATATCCCTCTATCTGCATACCGCTCATGTGGCTGTCCAAGAGACCCTTAAACAGCCCCAGCGTGCCTGCTCCCACCACCTTACTCGGCAGTGCATTCCACACCCCCACTACCCTTTGTGTGAAAAACTGCCCTCTAATATTCGTCTTATACATAGCCCCCCTCACCCTAATGGCCATGACCCCTCGTCCTATCCATTTCTGAAGGTGGAAAAAGTTTACCTCCATTTACTCTATCTATACCCCTTATAATCTTATACACCTCTATGAGATCCCCTCTAAGCCGACGTCTTTCAAGGGAAAACAACCCCAGTCTATTTAATCGTTCCTCATAAGACAGTCCTTCCATACCAGGCAGCATCCTGGTAAACCTCCTCTGCACTCTCTCCAAGGACTCCACATCCTTCCGATGGAATACTGCGTCCAGTTCTGGTCGCCGTACTAAGTGAGGCCTAACCAACGTTCTATACAATTGCAACATCAAACTCCTACTCTTGTATTCTATACCCTTTTCTATGAAAGCTAACATACTATACGCCTTCTTTATCACCTTCTCCACCTGTGAGGACACCTTCAGAGACTTGTGAACCTGCACCCCCAAGTCTCTCTGCGTCTCTATGCTCCGTATAGTTTTACCTTTTATCCTATAACTCTCTTCTACATTTTTCCGGCCAAAATGCATCACCTCGCATTTATCCGGATTAAATTCCATTTGCCATCTATCTGCCCAGTCTACCAACCTATGTCCTGTTGTATTGCCTGACACTGCTCCTCTGTACCCGCCAATCCAAGCATCTTGGTGTCATCAGCAAATTTGCTGATCTCACCACCACCACCACCACCACCTAAGAGAGATTATGTATCTCTCTTCCTGGAATTTAGCAGTTACCTTAGAATTTAGTTAGGCTTTAATAAAAAACATGGCCGGCACACCTCTCTAAGCCTTTTACACAATAGGAACAGGAGTAGGCATTTAATGAGATCAAGACTGATTAGGAACCATATACCTTAATACCTTTGGTCAACAAACATTTATCAATCTCTGATATCAAAGTAAGGATTGACTTTGCATCAATTGCCATTTGCAGAAAAGAGTTGTACTTGTGCCAGCCTTTAAGTGTTTCCTAATTTCTATCCTGAAAGGTTTGGTTTCAGTTGCTAAACAGTGCACCTAATCTATCCAACCAACGGCTGGAGTTGGATATAGCAGAAGCTTTACTATTTATGTAGTGAGTTTATTCATACCAGAAACCTTTTGCATTACAAACATTTGGAAGGACTTTCTACCTTATGGTTTTCTTTTTCGCCCGAACACCCTACCACTTTTCGCTCACTCTGGTAAAACAGATCGATGGATTCCATGTTCCCTGTTGATTTGTGGAAATCGTATTTTTAATATGTTGCGTCCTGGATTGTTGGTGTTTCCTCATTCTGTTATTGTTTCTCTCTAACAGTTGATGATAGAGGAGTTGACTAATCTAGCTCGCAAGGACCATACGGATTTTAACTGCTGTGTTGTAGTTATTCTTTCACATGGCAGTCAGGTAGGTAAAGATGCTGATTTAAGCAATAGTACAGTAATTGCATGGCATAATTTAGTCCAGTAGATTAATAATATTTTAAACAATAGGGGTGAAAATTTCTTGTTTTTGTTTTACTTCTGTTTGTGTTTTATAGTTTTTTTCACTTTGTTCTGTCATTTGATTGTTAGCTTTATTTCTTTCTACTTTTTTCTGCCCTAGTTTTCCTGTTCTTTTCTCTTTGAACCTGACTTGGAAATACTTCTCTTCCTCAATCCAGTGATATTCTAAATAGCTCTGTGTGGCACTGTGGTTAGTACTGCTGCCCACGCAGCACCAAGAACTCAGATTGAATTCCAGTCTGAGCTCATTGTCTGTGTGCAGTCTGCATATTCTCCGTGTATTTGAGTGGATTTCCTCTGGATGCTTCAGTTTCCTCACATGCTCCAAAGATGTGCGGGTTAGGTTGATTGGCCATGGCAAATTGCTCTTCAGGGGGACGAGCAGAGTAAATATGTGGACTTAAGGGGATGGGGTCTGAGTGGGGTTGTTTTCGGTGCGGGTTCGATGGGCCGAATGATCTCCTTTTGAACTGTAGGGATTCTATGATCTTTGTACAATAATCACCACCATCCGTGATGCACTGTCCTCAGGTGGGATTTACAAACAAGCTTTTGCACCATCTTTGAGCCATTGTACTGAGGTGGAAGTGTTTCCCAAAGACCTGCGTGTCCCTTCAGGTCCCAGTCCCTGTTGCTGCAAAGGATAAAGTCCATTGGAGTGATCCCTGACACTAGCCATTTAGAGAACTGAAACAAAGACAAAAATTACCAGAAACTGAGCAGGTTCATCAGTGTTGGTCAGAGAGAAAAGACAAGTTAATATTTGTGGAAAGTATTCCTTTCTCTCTTAAATGCTGAATTGATCTGTGTTTCCAGCTTGATTATATTTCTGATTCTCACTATTTGCAGCTTTTCGTTGCTTGTCTTTATCATTGTGAAGTGCTTGTTGATGCCATTTGTTAAACTTCAACTTCTGGAACGGCTGAAAAGATATACGGACAGTTTCATTTTAATTTCAAATGTTAATACATTCTAAAAGAATAAAAAGTTAGAACACCTTAATATCTTAATACTGGGTTTTTTTTGCAATTTTTGTTGTTGAATTAGAATAAGAAAATTGTAAAATGTTTTTGACAAATGTAAGTTGTTAAGTGACAATCAATGAACTTGCATGAACAAATTACCCATTTGTCTTCATTCCACGGTGTGGTCATGACCTTTTTTTCAAACCCCATTGACCAAAACTTGCACTTTACAAACTCTTGTGTTTTGAACTTGAAGCCTCTAAGGATAAAAGGTAACTGTTTTGGAAGAACTTATACCTATTTGTTACTGAGTTTCTGCTTCAGTTGATGAGAAAATGAAAGGACTTTATGTCCAGGTCAAAAATTTCAACCTAAAATGATAACAAAGAAAAATAATCAGAGGTCAGTTGACATTTGTCATGAAGCTGGTTTGAGCTTCATAATCATTTTAGCTGCCAGATGAATGCATAATGTGGGAGTACTCACAAAAAGAGAAGTCAAATATAATTGCAGAAACAGGCTGGGGAAACAAACTATTCATTAAATGAAAGGATATGTGACACATGAAGAATGATTGATTAATTCTGAATACAAAAACTTTCATATTTGTGTGAAACTTTACGTTCCTTTAGCTGAAGAATATTTATACTGTGGAATGGAATTTTTTTCTGATTTCACGCACTTACTAGAACCTTTAAGCCTTACCAGGTCAGGTGCAGCATGTGTTAGACACAAATTAAAGCTATCAAATACTTTATTCTGGATAATGTATCTCAATTGCATCCTCAGAACTTACTACTTACAGCAACAGTGGCATTTTACATGTCTTGTATTAGCCTGTCTTGCCTGCTCTCTGAGCAGGAATTTCAGTTTACAGTATGTTTATCAGACAGAAGACTTTCATCCCATCATTATGTTTACAACACACATGTCAGTATAGAACAAGTGTTTGTATGTGTATTATCCATCATTTTTACAATAACAAACATTAGTGGGTATTGGTGTACACTGCAGTAAACACAATAGTCTAGGTATAGATGCACACCATGCTGTTATAATGTTGAACATCACACAGATGTTTCTGTACTCAGGCTCAGCACAGGCAGTTTCCTGGTGCAATCTTCGGAGTGGATGGGGGTAAACCAGTTCCAGTTCAGCATATTGTCAGCTACTTTGATGGTTCACACTGCCTGACACTGCGTGAAAAACCCAAATTATTCTTCATTCAGGCTTGTGGTGGAGGTAGGTGTCATAATTCTTGCTGAGTTGTGGAAGTGGATTGCCTATTAGAAGCATTGAGAATAATCGATGTAGTAATTATTGGCATATTGTTAAGCAGCCTTTGACTATATTCAAAAGTTAGTTCAAATTTCAGCTATACAAACATACCAGAGTCCTTCTAATCTTATTCCTGCGTCTTTTGTGGGCAATATTATTCTCCTTTATTGCTTTGTTTAAATGGATTATTGCTTTAACTCAGCCTTGGAAGCAATGGTCAAATCCACACTGAAATATTTGCTGTCAAGAGACGGTAGTGGAGTGGTTATAGCTGGACTTGTTAAAAAAATACATGCTTCTGATCTACCAGCACCTGGTGCAGAGAGGGGAGGGTCGGGGTGATGACCTCCTCGTGAACCTGCTCCTGGGCCTAGTGAAACATGCCATTTACAGGCCCAGGCAATGGGCGATCAAGGGGGCCGTCCATTCTGACTGTCTACCCCTCTACCGCAGCTACATTCATGGCCAGGTGTCCTTGGAGAGGGACCATGCGATATCCACGAGCGCAGTTGATGCCTTCCACGCCCGTTGGGCACCACAGGGACCTAATAATCACATTTTAATTTGACGTTTTTATGTTTCCTTTGTACTTTGTTTCTGTCCCCCCTACTTTTGAGGAGCTGCCCCTTTTATTTTGTCCTAATTTAATTTAAGTTTGTTTATTTGGTTCGACCTTAAAAGAGACCCAGTGGCTTATACAAAGAAACAACAGCATCTGTATTCAAAGCCCACCTGAGGGCATGGTGGCACAGTGATTAGCACTATGGTCTCACAGTGCCAGGGAGTCAAGTTCAATTTTGGCCCCTTGTCTGCGTAAAGTTTGCATATTCTCCCTGTGTCTGCCTGGGTTTCTTCTGGGTGCTCTGGTTTCCTCCTACAGTTCAAAAGTGCTGGTTAGGTGTATTGGCCATGCTAAATTTTCCCTCAATGTATCCGAACAGGTGCCGGAGTGTGATGACTAGGGGATTTTCACAGCAACTTCGTTGTAGTGTTAACATAAGCCTACTTGTGACAATAATAAATAAATGTTAAACTTTGGATGGCAGTTAGAGAATTTAACGTTACTTTTATCCACAGATTTTATTTTAAAACTATCAGTAAAATGTGAGTATGAAGCTTTCATATTGTCTTTAAAAACCCAACTATTCATTTTACAGAAGCAGACTTGCCATTTTTAGCCCATCTAGCCTATATGTGACTTTGGGGCCAGGACAGTTGCTTCATTGTTAACTGCCCTCTTAAGTTATCTAGCAAGACATTCAGTTATATCAGACTGCTGCAAGGAATATCAAAAACAAAACTCATCTGCTACAGAAGAAACAAATTAGGACTTAAAAAAAGCGTGCTCATCCTAGGTAACCCCTCAAAGTCCTCCTTACAACACCATAGATCTGGTGCCTAAATTGAGGGACTATCCCACAAACTAGTTAATCTGACATAAAGAAAAGAGAGAAGGACTTTTACTTAACACTTTCAGTGACCATCAGACATCTCAAAGCACCATACAACCAATGGAGTGCTTTTTGCTTTAAAGTGTAGTTAGTCTCAGATTCATTTATTAGCATCCCTGAGAGTATCCTGTCCTATTAGCTGGCCGGGTTGATCAGAAATGTGGTACACAGTCACGAGTGGCCCTGAAGCTCCTCAGCAGTGAGTCCAAACTCCATGCGACAGGTCAAACATCAGCAAGAAAATCTCCTGCTGATTACTATCTCCTACTTCTCCTCAGCTGGTGAATCAGTCCTCCAGAGATTTTAGTGTGTGGGTGGATGGCGGGGGCAGGAGGAAAGAGAAATAGAGAGAATGGTGGTAGTAGTGTTTGGAGATATCAATCAGCAATGATATTTAGGGAGTACCATTACTGACCATGTTACCCAAGTCCTGAAGGATGTAGCAATCAGTTTGGGATTGTTACTAATGGTAAGACAGCCATTACAAGAGACTGCTTAATCACATCATCACCACTCTTAATTGTCACGATACATTGGTTCGCAAAAGCATTTATAAATGTTATGACCACACTATCCTCATGCTTGCACATTCATGACTTCACACTGAGAATACCTACCCTCCATTATATCATGTGATGCTAATACTGTGTTAAGTGGGATTGACCTTGGTCTGATCAAAAACAAATTCAGTCGCTCAGACTAAGCAATCGTGAGACACCTTGGCCACCAGAATTATATGCAGCCACAATATGTTACCTTGTACCTAGGAAATGCCTCACTCCTCTATCACAAGCAAGCCAAATGACTAGCCCCATTCAAAATATTGTGCAGGTGAGTTTGATGTATCTCCTGGTGAAGCAACAGCAAAGAGCTTCATTCTTGTGAATCAATGAGAACAACACTACATACAGAACTGTACAGTCTCACAACAAAGAGATTGTACTAATACTTGTGTGACCAGCCACGAAAGGTACTAAGTTGTCCACTGCCAAACAGGAGGATGGGTGGTCATTAATATTCCAAGTTCAGCAATGGTGTGGTCCAACATATGGGTGCAAAAGCAACAGAACTGCAGTGGTTGATCCTTCCCACTTTTAGTTTCTGTTCCATTTAGACACTCCAGACCTCACTACAGCCTTGGTCCAGACATGGACCCAAGCTGAATTTTAGAGGCGAGAGTGACTGCCATTAATACAAGGTTGTATTTGACTTAAATGTGGTACCAAGGAGGCCTAGTAAAACGAAAGTCAATGGGTATTGCGGAAACCCAACTGACTGGAATCATATAATTAACTGCTTCTTTCTTCAAAGGTCCATGACATAGTACGATTTTAGAAAATCTTTGGTGCATTTCCAGTAATAGTTATTTTGTGAAGTAATTGGATTTGTTCTCCCCACTTCTACCATACCCTATCTCCTCTATTATTCTTATTGATACACCCTCCACATTGCCTGCACAGAGAGGGAAATAAATATGGGCACAGAGACTGAACAATTAAAAGAAAGCAACCTAATTTTTGTTTTTGATTTATTCTATGTTGTGTGCACTCAGAGAAAAATATTAATTTGAATTTTTTGCATAAATATTATTATCTTCCTTTTTCCATTGAAGTATAGCAATTTTAAGACCGGAAGAGGCCATTTCAACAGTACAGAGTAACTATTTAAATTGTGCTATCTATTTACTCTAGCTCCATTGTTCTGCCCTTTCCCTATGTTTTTATATCCTTTTTTAAATACTTATCCTTTCTAATCCAAATACTTTTAAAATTGCCTTTGAAATTCTTTGCTGCTCTCACAGCCTCTTCGATCATCTACTGTCCAGCCATCTCTTTTTCTTAAGTGCTTTCTCCTTAACCACTTTTTATCAGTTCCAATTGTCTCTATGAAACCATCTCTTTTAAGTTAAATGCTTGGAAGAGCGTGGCGAATGCAGTTTTGAAAGAGAGAACGGAGGGAGAGAGAAAGGGCAAAAGAATGTACAAGTGGAATAAACCAGCAATGCACCGGAGCGGGACTATAGTGAGGAGGTCAACTTTACAAAGCATCTGAGTATCTGAGTTATCTGAAGGATTCAGTCCAATAGGTTTGTACTTCTACAGCATAATGGTGGAACATTTTCTTTCTTACAGTTCTGACAGATACAGGATTCAAGACCGCTGAGGAGGTGGATAGTGCTTTTAGCATACCCTATGACACCATTAGTGTGCAGACCGACGCAACTTCTTGTCCACCAGAAGATGAGCCAGATGCATCATCAAGCTTACCAACCCCTAGTGACATTTTGGTCTCATATTCTACCTTCCCAGGTACCCTTACTTACCTTGTTAATGCCTCTGAATCAATGTGAACCATGTTAGCAATGGATCCAATTGAATGTCAGTGTCATTGCATTTCTCAGGCACAAGCAGCCCGCATCAGTCAGTTCGTAACATTTTTACTGACCTGAGTTAATTCCAATCTTTGATTTTTGTATTTATCAAAATGATGAATATTAATGCTGGAAAATGAAGTACCTCCAATTCCTCAATCCAACTGGTGACATTTTCCATTCATCATCCAACCTGCGCTTTCTGGAATGATGGTCACAGCTGACAATTCGTAATAAAGGGTTATGCTCTACACCCACCTTTGTTTAAAAAAAAAAGTACTGTATTATTGGGGGAAAAGAAACTAAGTTTCCAAAGCAGTTTATAAAGAAACTATGGTTTTGAAATGAAGTTAGGAACACTGAATAGGATACAGTATTACTTTTGGATGTCCCTGATGTTGAGAATTCTAAATGTTGAGTGGTCATTTATATTTTTACGTAAAATATAGAACACAGAAACAGGTCCTTTGGGCCACCTGATCGATGCTAATGTTAATGCTCCACATAAGTTTCATCCCATTCCTGGGCGACAGGATGGCACAGTGGTTAGCACTGCTGCCTCACAGTGCCAGGGACCTGAGTCAATTCCCAACTTGAGTCACTGTCTGCGTGGAGTTTTCACGCTCTCTCCATGTCTGCGTGCGTTTCCTCCAGGTGCTCTGATTTCCTCTCTCATTCTGAAAAATGTGCTGGTTAGATGCATTGACCCAAACGGGCGCAGGATTGTGGTGACTCGGGGAATTTCACAGTAACTTCATTGCTGTGTGTTAATGTAAGTCTTGCTTGTAACGAGTAAATAAACTTTACTTTACCTACTAGCATAACTTCTTGTTTCTCCCTCCCTTGTGTGTTTATACAGTTTTCCCTTAAATGTGTTTAAGCTGTTCGCGTCACCGTTCTGTGAGATAGCATGTAATGCATTCAACCACTACAGTAAAAATATTTCTCCTGAACATCCCATTGGGTTTCTTGGTGGCTGCCTTTTATTTTATTGACCTATTTTTGGTCCTCCCCATCAGAGGAACTATTTCCCATGTACCCTAACGAACCTTTTCATAATCTTAAAAAACGTCTGCCTCTACTTATCATGTGGAGATGCTGGAGTTGGACTGAGATGGACAAGATGACACCAGGTTATAGTCCAACAGATTTGCTTGAAATTACTTGCTTTCGGAATGCTGCTCCTTCGTCCGTCTCTACTTAGCCTTTTATCTTCTCAAGGAGAGAGCTGCAACCTATAAACTTTCCTCATAGGTAGAATCTTCTCAATTCTGGTATAATTCTTGAAAATCTTTGTGCCTTCACCAATGCCTCTATATATTTTGTAATATTGAAGTGGTTTCAATATTATAAAAAAATTAGTAGTTTCAATTTTATAGAAGCTGTAGTTTTAATATTACAGAATTGTAATTACAAAACTGTAGAAGCACTTGTAGTTTTTTTTCTCTTATGCCACATAACAATGGCTTATTCTGATGTTTGTGAACCCTTTAGGTTATGTGTCTTGGCGAGATAGAAAGGAGGGATCTTGGTATATGAAAACGCTAGTGGATATTTTCAGTAAATATGCCCATACATATGATCTACAGACACTCCTACTGCAGGTGAGTTGTTTTATTTTACTATGAGCCACAATAAATTGGGACAGAATTCTTGGGGTCGGCATCCGAAAAGTGTGTTGTATTTGGTACAGATCCTGACTGACCTCACATTCTCCACCCTACATGCTCATCCAAAATTCTGCACTTTCTTAACTTGCATCAAGTCTCATTTTTGTGCTTGCTGACCTGCACTGGCTCCTAATCCAACAATGCCTCAGTTTTAAAATCCTCACCCTTGCTCCTTCCTATCTCTGCAAACTCCTTCAACGTTACATGCCTTCAAGATCTCTGCATTCCCCCAATTTTACCTCTTGTGCCTTTCCTATTTTAATCACTCCACCGCTGACAACCGTACTTCAGGTTGCTTTGGCCAAAAACCCTCCATAAACCTCTCTGCTTGGCACCCTTCTATCCTCTGTTTAGATGCTCCATAAAACCTATTTCATGAATCAAATCCCTGCCAGTATTTGTGGCACCAAAAATATTTTTCTTGCTCAATGCTCTTATTTAAGTGCCTTGTGATGTTTTCTACATTAAGGATGCTGTATAAACACAAGTTGTTCTAGTTTGTTCTGCTTAAAAATCTCATTTATGTGCCATAAGTGACAAAAATTCAACTCTATGTCAGATGTTTTTTAATTGCAATTAGCTTTTTAAAATAATTTACCATTAGGAGATGGAGGGTTATTCAAATATGGACAGCTATACCTGAATTAATGAGTATGCATTGTTCTCAGTAGATGTTTTATCATCACAATATTATTATAGGAAGCAGTTATTCTTGATACATGATACTCCTCAAATCAAGTACATAATTTCTTCAATATACTCCCATCACTACTACACGTTAGACAGATATCAACCAATTATGTAGCCCAGTGTTATTCAGTTCAAATTAATCTCTCCATATACAGCCAAGTTTGGAAGGACAAATCTAAAATTGTACTGCTGATATTTTCACTGTTGACGTGGAGACTGTATGCTAAATTTGATAAGTTTTACTGAAACTTAACTGACAACACCAATTACTTGAAATGTACATTGTACCTGAAACATTGAGAAGAACAGGTTGGGTGGGATGATTTTATTTGTTCTTAGTTTCTCATTAGTTTTCTTTCTGAAGATACCACTCTTGTTGGATATGAATAGCCTCCATTAGTGGCTATTCTTAGGGTACGGTAGTGTTGGTGAGTGTAATCAAGCTCTTCCATTCATAGTCAAGCCTGATAGTCTCAATGGTGGCACAGTGGTTAGCACTGTTGCCTCACAGCGCTAGAGATTCAGGTTCAATTCCAGCCTTGAGTGACGTCTAGGTGGAGTTTGCACATTCTCCCTGTGTCTACGTGGGTTTCATCTGGATGCTCCAGTTTACTTCCGCAGTCCCAAGATGTGCAAATGGGGGGGATTGGCCATGTTACTTGTCTGTTAGTGTCTAAAGATGTGTAGGTTAAGGGGATTAGTGGGATAAATATGTGGCTTTACAGGGATGAAGCTTGGGTAAGATACTCTGTCAGAAGGTTGGTGCAGACTCAGTGGGCTAAATAGCCTCCTTCTGCATTGGAGGGATTATACGATTAAATGCTCAACTCATTAAAAAGGTCCTATAGGCAGCTGAAGTATTGTAACGTGCCATGACCAGGGGCTGGAAGGTGGAATTAAAATGAACCACTAGTTTCTTTCTTCTCTTTTTTTTTTTTGGAAAGGGCAGACATGATGGACTGAATGGCCTCTTTCTGCACCATAGTTTTTCTATGGTCCTGTGTTAAATGAGCCAAATTGCAAGGCTGTGGCTACCATTAGGGTTGCAATCTGGGTCCAGAGATTAAATCACAGAGCTTACTATGGCTAGATTCAGGGTTGGCTGCATACGTTTTGGCTTCTTACGAGTTTGTCTTACAATTTAATTTTAAAATATGGAACAATATAAGTATTCAGGTTTGTGCATCATTATGTGGTTTGCTGTTAAGAATTTTGAACAGATGGTTCAAGGTATTATCTATTTTTCAGGTAACAAGAAGCATTTCAGAAAATGAAGAAGCTAAAGGATTATATAAGCAGATCCCTGGTTCCTTCAACTTCCTTCGCAAACATTTTTACTTCTTTAACAAAGCGAAGCAGTGATGTTTTTAGATTATGGATTGACCAGATTAGCAGGGTAAATATATGGGGTTATGGGAATAGGGCTTGAGTGGGATTGTGGTTGGTGCAGACTTGATGGACCGAATGGCCTCCTTCTGCACTGTAGGAATTCTGTGATGATTCTATGAAGTATTCAGCTATCAGCTTATCATAAATCACTTCGAAAAATCTCAAATATCTCAGCATTCTGGTTTTTCAAGGAAATAATTATCAGTGTGCTGATCCATTCCTGTCCTTCAGGTTGTATATTTCTACTGCAGTTCAGAAATTTGTATCATATTAGGTTACACAAGGAGAGTGTTGGATGCCACTTAATCATTGAATGTATTTTAATGCACAGGTGACATTGTGCAATTGATGAACTAACCAGCATTGACACCATCCATTCATTGTGCTAACGTTCAAATAAAATAAATCTTGTCTTTTTGGGGAGAAGAACTGTTCAAATTACCTTTCAGACACTTTATTTGTTCTGCATGGGAGTAACAGAAAGCAAGATTTGATTTCAGCATCCAAAATTGACCTTTCTCTATTCAATACTTGTATTGATGAAAAAACAAATGGATTCACACTATTTTTGTTCTTCAAATACATGGAACCACTAGTGAGTGAATGGTGAAATGAGGCAGTTTTTTAAACAAATTTACAATTCCCTTAATGTATATTGAATTTTAAACAATATATTTTCTTACAAAAGACATTTCAAAAATAGCTGTTAACACACCCATTAGTTTCAATACAAAAATTTCATTTTAGCACAGCATTAACTTTTGAATTAATAAGCTGAATAAGTGTCAAGAAAATGTCTCCCACCATCCTCTTTCGGTTACTTGGGAGCCTTGCTTTCCCCTCCTCCTATTTCTTCAACTTCTTCTTGCGTCACGAGGTCAGCAATGTTTTTCTCTGGGTCATCAATGTGAGCGCTCTTCTCATCACTTCTACCGATGATCTGGTCAGACACAATCTGGAATTTTTCCTGCATCTATTGGAGCAGTGTGGTAACCACAGTGGTCAAATCTTGCACTATCTTACTTTCGGTCTCCAACATGGTTTTCAGTCTAGTTGCTAAACAGCTTGATTACCACAACATGCAGTTATGTTCAATTGATCTTGCCTTACCCCAATCCTGAACTGGATTATGAAATATGAGATTTATTTTTAATTAACTTCTGTGCCTAAATCAAGATGTACGAAAAAGAAATAACTTTGATCTTTGTTCTGAGTTAGTTAATCTTAGTGCACTTACTGCCATTCCAGCCATAACTGGTATCTGCTGACAGGGATAGGAAGATAAAAACAGGCCAGTGTGCCCTTTCTTAATCACTATTCATGACCCTTACCGAAAGCTGAATAAAGACATGCTTAGATTGAATCGTAATGCCTTCCATGTTTGAATAATTTGTCAGTGTTCATAGTCTACACTTGAGGATAAAATGGATCATGCTGGACAAGTTACCAAAGTAAGACTGGCACATTTGGAACTGTAATCCAATGTGGAGTGAGCACCTTCAAGAGGGAGAATGGGCAAGAGACCAAAATAAATCAGTGTTTCTAACAGTTGTGTGATATTTTAGCTCACCTGGTGTGAATTGAATCAACAATGAAAGCTTGTAAAATATTTAATATTTCATTAATTTGTAACTTTGTACTTTGCACAATCAAAAATTGTGTATTTTTATTATAAAATAAAAATCCTTCTTGAAGATTTATGCAAGAATGTTGCATTCTTCAGACCACAGTTTGTGGTATTGTTTATAATCTGTATCATGTCCCCATGCAAGACTCAGAAAATAATGTCCGTGTAGCCTAACCCTCATTGCAAAATGATTTTGTTTCCTGGTATATCTGTTGTACAACAGCATGAGTTCTGTTTGCAGCATAAATTTGGAATCATTATTGCTTAATGTAGATTTAAAAAGACAGATTTCAGTTGTTCACTGGACTCCATCGTTGCATTCACATGCATACTTAGCAAGACTGACTCATTGGTTGAAAGGCTGTCCTGATTACCAGAATATTGCAGCCTGTCTTTGGACACAGAGATGATGGCCAGGATTTTATGGCCTCGCTCAGGCAAGACTGGAAATTCCCATCTGAGTCAACAGAGATTTCCATTATCAGACCCTCGCCTGCTGTGATTCTAAGCGCACAGTGTGGTAGTTCCAGCCAGTAAAATTCTTTGTTAATTTTTCTGAACGCAATGATGGGAGTACAAAACAGAAATTAATGATGAGAGACATTTCACTCAAGGGGACCTCAGGTTTTGTTATTCATAGAATTGCTCTCCCATTCTGAGTTTATGGGTTCACTGTGAAGTGCCACTTCATCACTTGAAGATATACTGGCATTAATGGCATTGAGATGTAGACAAGAAATATTGTGGAGGTGGAAATAAACAATTTTTGTGATTGAATGGATTGGTAAGAGGATCAAGAAGATAACTGACCTGATCTTGGCTTTCTGAGCCAATATTGTATTTTCTTCCAGCAGGTTTTTTGCAATCTTTCATGGGATGTGAGCATCATTAGTAAGACCAGCATATCGAATTGCCCTTGAGAAAATGGTGGGAACCCTGCAAGTCCTTCTGGTGTCAGTCAATTCCAGTGCCTAGTCTGATGTTGGGTTGTACAACTAGTCTTACAATTTTACTTTTTAGTAGATTGATTCAACTGATTGATTCACTTGGGCAGTTAAAGAGTCAACAACATTGCTGTGAGTCTGGAGTTATACGTAGGAAAGATCAGGTAAGGACAGCAATTTTCCTTCCCTAAAAGTGAACCAGATGAGTTTTTGTGATAATCCAATAGTTTAGTGAGGATTTGACCATTAGAATACTAGCCTGGGTCTCTGGATTATTAGTCCAGCATCTTTACATCTAACACACTGCCCTGCCAGAGACCAGATTGATTGACTGGGTTGGCTCCCTATCAGGTGAGGAACACATTCAAGGAGACTGCTGCCCAGGAACAGGTAGGGAACCTGGAATACAGATAGAGTCAGAGGGTGGTGGAGTATCTAGAGAGCAGCTTGGGTGATGATGAGTCAGAGTTGAAGAAAGAGATCAATGGGATGGGAGGGCAGGTGAGTCCATGACATGAAGGGGATAGTTTATTTGCTTTTGGCTCAGAAGGAAGTACTTTTGCTCCTTCTGGACCTCGAACAGTGCTGGAAAGGCATTTATCTTTTCCATGCAGATGTCCTTGCTTCTCTCCAGCTCCCAATGTTCAGGAAACCTGGAAGGCATAAAATGTCAGGCAAACAACCTTTGTGTAATATTTATCTCATGAATGGGTTGACCAATCCCATTCCTGCATACTGCCTCTATTAAGAATGGAAATAGGCATATTTGATGTTGTTTGGGTTTGACATTTCAATACTTTCCACAGCTCATCCATTTTGGGGTTTAAAAGTCCCCACATATTTGTGGATGGGGCCAAAATGATGAATGTTGAGTTTCAGAATATTGCCACTCATCTGTAACTGAATATTGGATAAACAATTCACAGCACAGAGGCTGTTGCGTTAAGAGGCAGAGTTGAGCGTGAGCACTGTGTAGGAACTGGCTCTATTTCTGGATGCAGTCATATGGAGAACAGTTATGGAAAGAAAATGTTAAAAGACTCTATACCTCCTGATGTAATTATCTTGTCTGCCAGTTTTGGAAAGCCATTTAGCTCCTCAACTGAGAGAGATGACCTATGTGTCAGAACGCTAATTAAAACTCGGAGCCTTCTTAGCTTATGCTTCAACGAAGCCAATGTATTCTTAGAGCAGGGGATATGCTGGTTTCAAATTGCAGAGGCTTGTGTGCCAACAGCTGGCATTTTGTGGGACTTGTATTTGCAAGAATAAGAATTCCTGCCTTGTGCATGCAGAGACTGGAATCATTAACAAACAAGACTCGGTAGGATTCCCTTTGAGTATAAGAAGCAAACGGATCATAATGAAGTGAGATTGAAGCAGCTGAGAATGGTGTTTTTGAGTAGGGTCTGAAGGAGAAGATGCGATTAGGATTAGGGGTAGAAGAAGATTACCAGTATTAACCAGAGAAGGGAGAAGTGCAAAGCGTAGTAGAGCAGGTTGTGGGGTGACAAAATAGTAATTCTCGGAAAGTAAGAATCTGCAGTAGTGGAGCAAAGAGTACAGATGCACAGATCACAGAATAAGGCAATGTAAGAAAAGCAAACAAAGTACAGCAGTTTATTTCTTGAGAAATAGAATTAAGAAACAGCAACAGTGGGCAGTATTTAATGAAAGCATCTTAGTCACCAGCTAGAAAGATAGCAAGAGCTCAATATCTCTTATAGGGAACACCACTATATCACTGCCACTTACCCAGGCACTTGGTTGGACAGCAGTGGATTTCCTTGCGATCAAGAACTTGCAGAGCAGGTGTCCCACTTGCCAAGAATTGCCAGCTAAATCAGAGCCCGATTGAATGACAATACCAGTGGTGAGGTGCTACTGCTGGTAGGACATCCAACCAAAGTCTAGGATTGTCACTGGATGCTAGCTGGTGATTGGGGGCGGTGGTTTTCTGGGATGGGTCATAGTGGAGGAGAGTGGGCCCCATAGCAAGACTTGGCCAGGTAATGGCTTTCAGAGTGCCTCATATATCCCCCTCCCCTTCCCAACATCTGGTCCCTCAAACAGGCATTAGTGTCTTTGAGCCAGGGACACAACCCTGGAAACTTGCAAGCAACTCTGTGCATGTTTATTTGTCATGTTCATTGCATGTTGCTTCCTGCCTCTGCTAGGTTAATACCTTGGCATGGAGTAGGAGAGCCATCCATAGGCCTTCTTGCCACCAACTTAGTCAGGTTGTAAGCAGGAAGGCAAGGTCCCAACCCGTCGCTCTCCCACCTGATTAAACACCAACCTTGCCAGAGCGAAGGCATTAAATTTCACCCATCGTGTTAAACCTTCATAGAATCTTGGTTAGACCACACCTAAAATACTGTGTAGAGTTATGATCTTATGTGGAAGGGACATAGAGGTATTGAAGCTGCAACAAAGATTATAAGGCTGATAACAGAAGTGAGAGGTTAGAAGGACAAGAGAGGAATTGGTTAGACTTGGAGCTCTGAAAAGAAAAGGCTGAAAGATAACATAATCTTTAAGGTTATAAAAGGAATTGATAATGTACAGATGATTCCACTTTTGGGGGAGATAATAAAGGGGCCATAAAAATAAGATAAGTCACCAATAAAGGAGTTCAAAAGGAATATTTTACGTATCTAGAGTGATTAGAAGTGGTGAACAGAGCTCACTAAGTAGAGACAAACAACTAGATGCATTAATGGAAGCCAGATAAGCATACAAAGAAGGAAATAAGGGTTATGTTGATAAGGTTAGATTAAGTGGATTGGGAGGGGGCGCATGGGCAGCAGGAACACCAGAAAATATCTTTATCCCGTTTCTGTGCTGGATATTCTATGTAATTTAACATTATTATCTGGAAAGAAATTAAATTGCTGGAGTAGAACAAGAAGTTAAGGTTTAAACATGAGATGCCTTTTTTTAGGGCAGATTTCAGAAAATTCTTCACCAGAAAATGGAAGAAATGTAAATTTGTCTGCAAGACTCTCTATCGCCCATTTTACAGTATGACAAGAAAGTGATCGGTATATAGATAAAGGCAAAACACTGCAGATGCTAGAATCTGAAACAGAAATGCTGGAAAATATCAGCATGTCTGACAGTATCTGCAGTAAGAGAATAGAGTTTTGAATCTTGATAACCCTTTGTCAGAGCTTAGTATGTGAAATTAGTTTCCATATCATTAGGTGATGGCCTAGTGGTATTATTGCTAGACTATTAATCCAGGAACTCAGCTGATGTTCTGGGGACACAGATTCAAATCTTGCCACAGCTGATGGTCGAATATCTGGAATTATGAATCTACTGATGAACATGAAACCATTATCCATTGTTGGGGGGAGAAAAAAACCATTTGGTTCATTAATGTCCTTTAGGGAAGGGAATCTGCTTTCCTTACTTGGTCTAGCCAGAGCAACTAGGCATGGGCAATAAATACTGGTCAGCCAGTGATGCCATGTCCCACATATGAATTTTTTTTTAAAAAAGTGGTGTAGTCAAGGACCCCAGGTCATTTAAGAAAAAAAGAACTGAAGAGCAGTCTGTTGATGTTGAGATCTCTGGATCTGAACAGATGAATGAAACTCCCAAAAATAATGAGGCAAGATTATTTTAATACTAAACATAATTTAATAACATACAAAATGGCTTGTAAATCCATTTTTTTCAGACCTAAATGACATAAGGGGTGGCATGGTGACACAGTGGTTAGCACTGCTGGGCACAGTGCCAGGGACCCAGCTACAATTCCCAACTTGGGTCACTGTCAACGTGGCATCAGCACATCCCCCCGTGTCTGCATCGGCTTCCTCCGGGTGCTGTGGTTTCCCCAACAGTCTGAAAGATGTGTTGGTTAGGTGCATTGCCCATGGTAAAATTCTCCCTCAGTGTACTCGAACAGGTGCCAGAGTGTGGCACCAAGGAGATTTTCTCAGTGACTTCATTGCAGTGTAAGAATCATAGGATCTACAGTGCAGAATGAGGCTATTTAGCCCATTGACCCTGGGCACCCACAACATTCCACCCAAGTCCCATCTCCACAACCCCACATATTTACGACACTAAGGGCCAATCAAGCTCACCTGCACATCTTTGGACCGTGGAAGGAAACCCACGCAGACACAGGGAGAATGTGCAAACTCCACACAGTGAGTGACCCAAGGCTGGAATTGAACACAGATCCCTCGCTCTGTGAGACAGCAATGCTAATCACTCCGCCACTAGAATGCGAGTTTTTACAGCTAATCAAGTCCTTTATGAAATGTAAGTGTTAATTGACTTGATTAGCTGTAAAGATTCGCATTCTAATCAGTATTCTGTAAACTGAGTGTGTCTTTACATGCCCTGTTTGTGATCAGAACTCCTCACACACTTGACGAAGGAGCAGCAAGCGCTCTGGAAGCTAGTGGCATTTGCTACCAAATAAACCTGTTGGACTTTAATCTGGTGTTGTGAAATGGCTTACCGTGTTTACCCCAGTCCAACACTGGCATCTCCATATCATGACACATTAGGCTCACATTAAATATTAACATTTACGTTTCATAAAGGGACTTGATTAGCTGTAAAGATTCGCATTCTAATCAATATTCTGCACGCTGAATGTGTGCCTTTAAATGCCCTGTTTGTCATCAGAACTCTCCACACACCTGACGAAGGGGCATCAAGAGCCCCGAATGTTAGTGGCATTTGCTACCAAATAAACCTGTTGGTCTGGTGTTGTAAGACTTCTTACTGAGCCTAATGTGTGTCAGAAATGAAATAAACATTTTAAAAAATGAATTTGATGATTAGGTTGACAGTT
The DNA here is from genome assembly GCA_024679065.1 of Sphyrna mokarran. Classification (NCBI taxonomy): domain Eukaryota; kingdom Metazoa; phylum Chordata; class Chondrichthyes; order Carcharhiniformes; family Carcharhinidae; genus Sphyrna; species Sphyrna mokarran. Next base: position 22,131,047 of record JAGIQG010000028.1, on the reverse strand, counting down.
GAGTGCTGTTTGAGATGTTTCCTGGGATCAGGGTTGACAGATGCAGCCTGCAGGCTTCGGCTGTGTGGGTTTTTGGCACAGGCCTCGCAGCCATGGCAACCCCCCCCCCCTCTTGGGAGCGGGCCGAGAGGCGACAGCGCAAAAGCGGAAGTCGGCGTCAAGGAGCAGCGAGCCGTTTATTTTCGTTTAGCTTTAATTCTCTTTTCTCTTCCACCCTCCTGGCTTTGGTCGAGTAAAATGTGAGCGGTTCCAGGGACACTGTCCGGGTGTGTGGACTGGGATCGGTGAGTGTTGACAAGGAGAATCGGGGGGCCCGAAGGCGGTTTCTGTCTCAGTCAGTCAGAGCTGCTCAATGTGAGCACAATACAATGGGGCAAATGACAGGCCAGAAAATAGCAGCAGACAGAACATTAAATAGGGCAGGGTGAAAAAAGAGGGAGCATTAGCTGGAAAGGGATTCTGTCATCATCAAAATAAATATTTCCAAGTGATGTAGTTTAAGTTCTCTCCTTTTTCTCTCTTAGTCTCGAGTGATCCAGGATTTTTCTCCTCTTTATTGTCCTGCAGATTTTCCTCCCTTCTTGGCTGTAGGCTGGTGCACAGATCAATGGCAGCTGGTTGTTCTCTGGCACTTTGTCCATGTGGCCTTTCTTCGTGTCTGAGTCCAGTCTGTGAGTATGGCCATTGGATTTTGTTGTATGGTAGTAGCCCTGTTTTGGTCCATTTGTCCACTTGCCAGCAGGAGCTGCTGGACAGAAGTGGTTAGGAGCAGATTTATTCCATTTGAATTGTTCTTTCAGCGCAAGCAAGGAGATGGATTGAGGACTTGCCCTGTCCACCCTGCATGTGCATTGGTTTTGCAACTTCAAGAAAGGAATCTGCAACCAATCTGACCTAAATTAACAATTAAGAGTCATAGAATTGTTTTGTGCAGGAGACCATTTGGTCCATCGTGAGTGCACCTGCTCTCTGAATGAGCGTTTTGTCTGGTGTCATTCCTAGTCAAAAGCAAAATACTGCAGATACTGGAATCCGAAACAAAAATAGAAAATGCTGGAAAATCTCAACATAACTGACAGCATCTGTTGAGAGAGAATAGAACCAACATTTTGAGTCTAGACACTCTGACGAACTCTGACAAAGGGTCATCCAGACTCAAAATGTTAGCTCCATTCTCTCTCCCCAGATGCTGTCAGATCTACTGAGATTTTAAAAGATTTTCTGCCATTCTTAGTCTTTTGCATATTCTTCCTTTTCCTATAACAACCTGTTTTCCTTTTGAATGCCTTAATTGAGCCTGCCTTCACTACAATCTCAAGCAGTGCTGTGTGAAAAAGTTTTTTTGTTTACAGCTTTTGCTGATAGTTTTAAATTTGTGCCCTCTCGTTCATGATCCTTTCACAAGTGGTAACAGTTTTTCCTCATCTACGCTGTCCAAATCCCTCATGATTTTGAATACTGCTATCAAAACTCCCTATCAGTCTTCAGTGAAAACAGTCCTAACTTTTCCAATCTGTCTTCATAACTGAAATTTATCATCCCTCGAAGCATTCTGGTAAATCTATTCTGCGTTCTCTTCAGTGCCTTCATATGCATCCTAAAATATACCCAGAACTGAATGCAGTTCTCCAGCTGAGGCCAAACTAGCATAGAAGTTCAACATAACCTCAGAGAGAGAGAGAGGTTTACAGCATGGAAACTGGCCCTTTGGCCCAACTTGTCCATGCTGCACTTTTTTTTTCAAACCCATAAGCTAATCCCAATTGCCCACATTTGGCCCATATCCCTCTATACCCATCGTACCGTGTAAGTATTTAAGAGCTTTGTGAAAGACAAAATTATACCTGTCTCTACTACAACCTGTGGCAGCTTGTTCCAGATATTCACTACCTCCTTACTCTGTGGCCCTGTTAATAAAGCCTGTATGCTTTATGAACCATTCTTTCAGCCTGCCCTTTCAAATTCAATGACTTATGCACATATTCATCCAGGTTCCTTGCCCTTGCACTCCCTTTAGAGTTGTACTGTTGTGTTGCCTTTCCATGTCCTTCCTACCAAAATAAATCACCTCACATTTCACTGTATTAAACATCATCTGCCACCTGCCTGTTTATTCCACCAACTTGTCCATGTCCTTTTGGATTTTTTATTTTCCTCACAGTTTGCTGTGGTCACTTGTTGTCTGCAGATTTTGAAACTGCCCTGTAGCGCAAGGTCTCGGTTATAAATATACATCTGGAGAAGCAAGGTTTCCACTGACTCCTGGGGAAGTGCACTACAAGCCTTCCTCCAACTCCAAAATATTTGTTTTCTTTCTTTCACTCAACCAACTTCAAATCCATGTTGCTACTGTCCCTTCAATTCCATGAGCCATAACTTTGCTCACAAATCTGTGGTCTGGCACTATATCATATGACTCTTGGAAGTCCATATACAGCATTGCTCTCATCAAGCCACTCTGTTACTGCTTCAAAAACTCCAGCAAGTTAATTCAACATAATTTTCCCTGAAAAATCCATGCTGGCTTTCCTTAATTAACCTGCTTTGGTTCAGATGCCTATTAAATTTGTCCCGAATTGTTGTCTTTTGAAGTTTCCCCAACACGCAAGTTATACTGACTAGCCTGTACTTAGGCCTATCTTTATATTTTTTTGAACAAGAGGTTAAATTAATTTGCTAGTTTACTGCACCACCCAGAGTGCAAGGAAGACTGAAAAAATATCTCTAGTGCCTTCGCGGTTTCCACTCTTACTTCCCTTAGTATTTTGAGTGCATCTCGTCTGATACCTGATCAACTCAAATGCAGATCTTCTTTAACATTGTTGTGTCTGAATTACTTCCCCTTTTACTATGATCTGGATAGCATCATCTTCCTTGGTAAAGATGCAGATTATTAATTTAATACCTCAGCTATGCTGCTGCTCTCATGTGTGATGTCATCTGGATCCACACTGGATGGTGAAGTCAAAACAAAGACAATACTTTGCTGGAGAGAGTTATTAACTTAGTTCGCAGTCAACACTACTCCCCATTTCCAATGTCCCTGCTATCCTAATTTATAGGTTTAGAAATGCCCTTTCCTTTTTTTAAGTGTAATTATATTAAAACAATGTAATTGCTATTAAAACATGTCAATTCTTTTTAATTACATTGTTATGTAAATTCCCTTTTTGTTCTTAACCAGGCCCCCTCCTTTTACTGCCCTCTTATTATTTATGTCAGTAGGAGACTTTGGGAATCCCTTTTGTTAGCTGCCCGTCTCTTGTCATACCCTCTTTGCTTCTAGTATTTGCTTTTTCGCCTCTCCTCTGAATGTTCTTTAATCAGCCTGATTCACAACTGTATTTTCTAAATGATATCTGTTATAAACACACTTTTCTTCTTTATCATAATTTCTGTTTCATTTGTCATCTGGAGAGCTCTGGATTTGTTTGCACTACCTTTCCCTTTTGAGGGAATATACCTTGACAGTACCTAAGCTATCTCTTTTTGATGTACTATGTTCAGCTGCTGTTTTAATGAAGTCAGGAATGAAATTGAGATTTTCAGTCTGTGAAGCTCATCTACTCACTATCTTTGATTACTATGACATTTGAACAGTTGTAATTTAAATATTTTTGATGTATTGGATGATTTTAGATAATATTGACACCAAGTTTGTGCCATTCAGGCATTAAATCTCACCACAGTCCCATACAGCCTATTTTGTCCGTACGGTAACCCAACTTGTCCTTGATGTTTCTATACTTGGTATCATTCAGATGAAGAACTGAGAAGCTCAAATCTGCATCCAGCTCTCCTGTGATTCTATTATTTATCATTGAGCCATTGTACCAGGAAAACCTCTGGTTGATACTCTTTGGCCAATCTCAGCAAAGGTGCTGCAATCAAGCTTGGTGTCCTTGGATTAGGAATAGAAAAATCAAATAAGTTCCCCAAGTGCTGAAAAGTGTCAGGTGTATTATTTGAAGATGGGTTTGGTTGTGGCAATGATGGCCTTATAGTTGAGTAGCCTGCTGGCACTCAATGGCTGTCCTTGTGCCGAAACTAACTCTTGAAAAATTCCTGCATTGTGCTTGTGAAACCATAATCAGGAGAGATGGGGAGGAAAATAATTTCCTCCCCATCCTCCTACATTTAACATCACCGCAAATACATCCTGAATGCCAACTGCATCATGTTTTTAAAGGTGGAGAATATTTATTAACCTTAAGAATATTTTTGCATTAAGTTACAATTGACAAGGGTGGTTATTCCTTAAAATGGGAACTGTATCTAAACACTGTACACAGTGTTCAAATAAATGGTTCGTTTTGAACCGGTTGCTGCCTTGCTTTTTTGCTCCTTAAATCCTCTTCCCAGGTTCCTTCAGTCAAAAACGGCTACCCTGAAGATACTGTGTACCTGCTGCTGGTCATCGTTTATCATCACATATCACTATGCTAAACACATCTGACAGAGAGTAGACAAATCAGTTTTGTAATTCAGCATCTGAATGAAGTATTTTTAAGGCCCCGAGTCATTTTGAACGCCAAGACTCCTCTTGTTATGAATCATTGCCCTAATTTGTCATATATCAAATCACTTTCAGAATGGCTGATTTACAGCTGGCATCTTTTGGAAGGTTGCTAGTGCTTTTAGTCTTTCTGCTGATCACACCTCTCCACCATGGAATAGAATTTGATCCTTACAGATCACTGGGAGTCGGTAGAACTGCAACCCAAGCAGAAATAAAGAAAGCCTACAAACAACTAGCTCGGGAGTGGTGAGTTTCTGCCTGTATTTTAGTTATCTTTGGGTTGGGGAAAAGACCTGTATACAGCCTTTTTGTCCAGGGACTGTTTATCCAGTGCAATATTCATCCTTATAAATCTAGTTTGACATTTGAGGCAGGTCTTAAGGAAACACATGAAAAGGAATGTGGGGTCAATATGATTTGTTTTGCTAGCCTTTCAAACTTCAGGAAACTCTGGACAGAAAGTTTGAAAGAAGTAAACTCTGTCAACACTAGAAACAAAATCTGTAGGTTTGTTAAAGTGCTGTACCATCGGTGAAGTTTGAAAAACAATTTGATTTCATCTGAGCAGCCTTGTAATTTCTTTGCTTGTCATATGAGGAATGGTTGAGGACTCTGGGTCTGTACTTGTTGGAGTTTAGAAGGATGAGGAGGTGGATCTTATTGAAACTTAACAGGATACTGCAAGGCCTGGATAGAGTAGATGTTTCGACTAGTAGGAAAAACTAGAACCAGAAAGAACAACCTCAGGCTAAAGGGACAATCTTTTAAAACATAAACGAGGAGGAATTTCTTCAGCCAGAGAGTGGTGAATCTGTAGAACTCTTTGCCGCACGAGGCTGTGGAGGTCAGGTCGTTGAGTGTCTTTAAGAAGCAATAGATAGGTTCTTGATTAATAAGGGAATCAGGGATAATGGGGATGAGAAAAACATCAGGCATGATTGAATGATGGAGTAGGCTCAATGGGTTGAGTGGCCCAATTCTGTTCCTATGTCTTATGGTCTTAATCAACTTGGCTATTTGTTATTCTCTTCTTAACGGCGTTGTAATACTTCCTGCTAAATGAAGGTACTATCTAGTATGAAAAGATATTGTAAGTATTCCTAGCTTGGTTGGTGAAAATTGTGTGTCACTGGAGCTGTTTAATGGTTTAGTGATTAAATGCATCATTCAGTATGTAAGTAAGCCATAAGGATTGCACTAGAGTTGCCACGAGAGGAGAGTTTGTGAATATTGCCAGGAATCACGAGAATGATAAATTTTAGCTTTCAGAAAAGACTGATTAGACTGGGTGGTTTTCTCTGGAATGAAGAAACCTGATGGAACATTTAATTGAAGTGTATAAAATTATGAAGGATCTAGATAGAGTGGATAGAAAGGATCTATTTTCTTAGCAATAGCTCAATTAGCAGAGGGTGTAAATTTAAAATAATCAATGATTGGATTACAGTGGAATTGAAAAACAGGTTATCTTTCCGTAAGGTGGCAGGAGTCTCAAACTTGTTGCCTGAAAGAGTGGTAGTAACAGAACCATCATCACACTTAAAAAGTACCCAAAAGTGCTCTTGAAGTGCTGTAAGCTACAGTGCTACGGACCAAGAGCTGGAAAATGAGATTAGGCTGAATGACTTTTTTTTGGGCTGGCAGAGACATAATAGAGCAAATAACCTCCTTCCCTGCCATAAATTTGTTAGGTACTTTGAGGCTCTTCCAAGATAACCTGCGCCGATTTCAATCAAGATGGAAGAAAAATATCTGTCAAGGTTTCTGTTCCTGATTGCAGTACTGCTGAAAAATACGTGTGTATGGTCAGAATGAAGCTCACTTGCGATGTGCTCTAAATGTCAGCAGACTTTTTCTTGTTATCTAGAGTCACGGATAATGAATAGGCACTTTGAATTGAAATCTTAAGGGTAGCTGAGGACCAGTGGAATTGTTGCCAACAAAATTCACTGGGGGTGATTCTCCCAAAAAATTCAAATTTGCATAAGCAGGATTTACTCCAGTTTTGTTTTTTTTTTCCTCAGCAGAAGTTTAAAAGTGAATCTCCCACACTCTGTGCACTGCAGAGTGCATTAGCATGAATCAGTGCAAAAATCAGTTGAGCCTATTCTCACTGGAGAGGCCAGCAGCATAGTGCTGAGCGGGCCTCTGCCAATTTGCTGAGATCAGTGCATATGCAGTGTCCCATAGTGCTGGCCTGCTGATTGTTAGCCAGTCCCACCCCCTACCCGGATCCATTGGCTGCCCTGACCTGATCCCCAGCAGGCTGGCCTCCCTCACTCTGTCCTTCAGCCCAAAATGTAGAATGACAGCAGGACATCCTATTCCCACTCCAATTAGGCCCGATCCCTTGACACAACCAATATATATCTCGCTGGCATACACCTCATTTTACTCCATGGGGTTGGGCTACCAGTTCCCTACAAGTGGGGAATTATGGTAAAGGTAAACCTCAATGGGATAAACCACTTCTGGTGGTGGGGAGAGGCAAGTGGGTCCAGAGATTTCAGTTTTGGGCCTGCTAATTGAATTTAAATTATATTATAATTAATATATACATTATGGAACTCCATATTGATTTGCAGCACAGAACTGGCATGTAGAAACCCGGACATCGAGAATGAATCAGCCAACATTAAAATCTCCAAGTCCATTGAAAAAGTAATGCAGTAGGATAGGAGAATTGCCCCCACTGGCTTTAGAAGGAAGGGGGAGAAGAGCAGCAAAGAAAAGCACACGATAAAATTTTAAAGTTATTTTTTAAAATGTACAAGTCAGTTCTGTGTCGTCGGGAGGTGGAAAAATCTTGCAGCAGAATAAAATGTGACTGTTTGCTACAATTTCCCCCAATGGGGGCACAATGTTTGTTTATTTTTCAGGCATCCTGACAAGAATAAGGATCCAAAGGCAGAAGATCGATTCATTCAGATTAGCAAAGCATATGAGGTAATTCAGACCTTTGGATAGAAATAATACAATAATTCCTACAATGTGTAATAACTGAAGTCCATTGCTATTTGTTTGAGTTTTGTCAGAATATTCTGAAGCCTGAATTATTTTACTCCATTTTTGCATACATATTTCCTTAATGAATATGCATTAAATAATAGTTTCTTTTATGTAGGTAGAACCAAGAATGTCTTTCCATAGAAAGCAGTTCTTCGGGTTATTTATTAACAAAAGATCAAGTGACCCATTACAAATATCGTCTGGTCAGATTGGTTATACGTTATATTTTCATCATTATTCTAAGGGGAAGAAGTTACAGTTCATACTGCTCCTACTATAGACCCATTTACAATAGGTATTTTTCTTATTGTCTGTAAAGCCACTCAATACTATTGACAACCCTTGAACTTTCCTACATTCTATACTATTTGATATTCGTTCATGTCTGTGTGGAGATCAAGTAAATCAGGATAGTACCTATTTCAGGTATGGTACTTGAATGTAAAATTGACTCTCATATTTATATAGTTCCTTTTAGGACTAGTAGACATTGCAAAGTGCTTCACAGCCAATAAAATACTTTTCGGAAGAATAGAATAGAATCCCTACAGTGCAGAACGAGGCCATTTGGCCCATTGGGTCTGCAATGACACTTCGACAGTGTACTTTACCCAGGCCCATCTCTTATCCCTTGGACTTGTCCTACAAATCCCCCAACCTACACATCTTGAGACACTAAGGGGCAATTTACTGTGACTAATCCATCTAACGTGCATGTCTTTGGACTGTGGGAGGAAACCAAAGCACTCTGTGGAATCCTGTGCAGATACAGGAAGAATGAGGTAGCAGTGTGAACCACTGTGCCCCCATAGCATGGTTACTATTGTATTGTAAATAATATGGCAGGCAATTTGTGAACACAACACATTTACGTAAACAGCAATCCGTTTTTGTGATGTTGATTTGAGGGATAAATATTGGCCAGGACAAAGAGCTTCCCTGCTCTTTGAACAAGTGCCGTGGGATCTTTTATGTCCACTGGAGGGAACAGAAATGCCATCTTCCCTCACAACTGCATTGGATTGTAAGCTTTGATTTTTGTGCTTGCACCTCTGGCATGGAACTTGGAGGCATGTCTGCTGCAAACAGTCACTTTGGAAAAACTTCTTCTCTGGTTGTCCCTTTATCTTCAGATCAAATACCAGATTCATATGCTATCATACGAAGGTATCGTATGCTCTTAGGGTTTATGTGTGCATTAGGACAGTTTCCAGGTCCAGAATCTGCTCTAACTGTCAGAGCGGTTGCCTGGAAGATTTTCCTGGAGGCAACAATTAAGAGGCCCATGGATTCACCATGACATCTGATGCTTTTAGATCAGCATCCCCTGTGGCTGTAGGCACAATCAGAAGACCTTCAGCCTTTGAAGGAGGGCAACCCAGCTGCTGGAGCTGGGTTCTATCACTGTAGGACCAGGAACATGAGGGCACATGAGTCAATCTTGATGCATCTGAAGATGTTATAACTTTTTTTGGAAGACTCTGGCCATGTTGTGAAACCACCCCTGTGAAGGGGAAGCACCTCTTGTGGATTGTCAGCAATGAGTGATTCCCGGAGGCCTTGTGCAACCCTGCAGATGAGTCACCAACAAACAGTCTTCAGACCCCAGTCAGTCTTGTTGGCACTGGGGGAACCTGTGATGATATGCACAATCAGCCCACAAATAGGGAATTAATTATACAGCTTGGTATCCACCTTTCCAGGTGATAATCCTTCATTTGTGAAAATTGCCTGAAGGCAGGAACATATTGGTCTGTTGACTCAACATCAACTGCTATGAAGTTCTTTCTGGTCTCACTTTCAAGCCTGACCCCTGTGGAACTGGGAAGATCCTTCCATTAGAAGCAATCGTACCTCAGGAAGCCATTATATTTTTGCCAGATCTTTTAGTTTAGAGTTGTCTAACTCGTCCTACTTTGCTGTTTTGTTTTCTTTGGCCTTTCATTTTTCTCTTCAAGTATTATCAAATTTCTTTTTGTAATTTGTTATTGAATCTGCCTCCAGCTCATAGTTCACTTTGTATATATAGAAGTCCTCATCTCCCACCTGATAGTTTACCTGTAGATCAGTGCCTCATGATTACTGATGCTTCAATCACTGGAAACAGTTTCTCTTTCTTAATGTCGATGACATCGAACATCTTCATTAAATTTCCTGAATTATTTTTTATTAATTCATGGAGCGTCAAGGCCAGTGTTTATTGTCCATTCTTAATTGCCCTAATTATCACTGCAGTCCATGTGATGTAGATATGCTCTCGGTTTCAGGATTTTAACACAGTGATGTGAAGGAGTGTTGACATATTTTGCTGCCTGTGAAATATTAAAGCCAGATACTTCAACCAGTTTATTATTCATAAATGTGTTTACCCGATGCTCTTTGAGACAGACAAAGGACTGTGGTTCAAACTTAATTTTATTAAAACACTTACAAATTAAACAAACAACTCTTACACAAGACTTCTCCCCATGTGTCTGCTGACCTAGGTGGAAATTGTTCAAGGATTTTGATCTACCAATGGATGAATCCTCTAAGAATTTGATATCCTTCGTGAAGTGTGCCACCTAACTGAGTCTAGCTAATATTTTATAGCAGTTTAACATAATTTGCTTGGTTTTGTATTTCAGGCTGCTATTGATAGAGGCATGAATTCCATACAAGATGATTAGAGGTTTAGATAGGGTGGATACTGATAGCCTCTTTCCTAGGATGGAAAAAGCTAGCACAAGGGGACACAGCTTTAAATTAAGGGGTGATAGTTATAAGACGGATATCAGAGGCAGGTTCTTTACCCAAAGGGTGGTTCGGGAGTGGAATGCCCTGCCTGCAGCAGTTGTAGATGCGCCAAGTTTGGTGGCGTTTAAGAGGTTAGTTGATAAGTATATGGAAGAGAAGGGAATGGTTTAGTTTGGAGGGGCATTGCTTTTTATATTGGTCGGCGCAACATCGAAGGCCGAAGGGCCTGTTCTGTGCTGTAATGTTCTATGTTCTATATGCCTTTTAACCATCTTCTAAATTTGTTCTCTGCCTTCAAGGATTTGTGTACACTCCCCTCCTCTCTTCCTGCATCCCCTATATAATTGTATTGCCTTTTTTCATTCGCCCTAACAAAATGTATCCCTTCACATTTTTGTAAATTAAATTTCATCTGCCAAGTGACTGCCTGTTTCAACTCTGTCCTGCTGAAGTCTGTTGCCATCATTTTCATTGTTTACTACATTTCTGAGTTTCTGGTCATCTATAAAGTTTGAAATGAAACGCTGTGCATCTTAGCCAAATTATCAATATATATCTTTTTACTTTTGTATTTTCTTTTACATTGCAATCTTTATGCAACTTCTTAGAACTTATGAATTCAGCTGCACAAAAAATTTTTTGTTTAGTTTAGATGACTTATTAGTGTTACAAGTAGGCTTACATTAACAGTACCATAAAGTTACTCTGAAAATCCATTAGTTACCATACTCCAGCGCCTATTCGGGTACACTGAGGTAGAATTTAGCATGGCCAATGCGCCTAACCAGCACGCCTTTCGGATTGTGAGAGGAAACCAGAGCACCCAGCGGAAACCCACAGAGACTTGACGAGAATGTGCAGACTCCACACAGATGGTGACTCAAGCTGGGGTCGAACCCATGTTTCTGATGCTGTCTCACAGTAGAAAGTTGATGGGCACAAGTAGCTCCCAGTCTGTATTATGGTTGTCATTATTAAGCATCGCATGAAGTTAGAGTGAAAGCCTTGCTCGCTGTGCGAATTGATGAACTCTATTTTTCTTGTTTTAGATTCTTTCAAATGAGGAGAGGAGGTCGAATTTTGATAAGTACGGAAATGCTGATGGACAGCCAGGGAATCACCAACATGCGCAGCACCACTTCCGGGGTTTCCACAAATACGACGGCTTCTTCTTTGATGACTCCTTTTTTCAATTTCAATTTAATTCTGCCCGTGACTCATTTGATGATAAGTACTTACTGCATTTCTCGCAGTACATGACTGAGGTTGTGCCAGATAGTTACAAGAAACCGTATCTCATCAAAGTGACTTCCGATTGGTGTTTCAGCTGCATTCACATTGAGCCAATCTGGAAGGAGCTGGTGCAGGAGTTGGAACCTCTGGGTATGTCAGCTTTAAAATAATCAATGACAAAGTTTCTGTTTGATAGGGGAAATTGTTCAAAGTCAAGGAGCAATTTTGATGTCTCAACATGTGGTGCAGAATTCTGATGAATAAACCAGAAAAGGCTTGGGTGCAATCTTTGATCTTTGTTGCGTTAACTGATGTCAGTTGGATGCCGCAGTTGGCCTCTGTGGCTCTGAGCTATAAAGGAGTTTGAATGATGCCTGGAATGAAGAACTTGTGAGGAACAATTGGGGACTTTGGGTCTGTACTTGTTAGAAGGATGAGGAGGGGATCTTATTGAAACTTTCAGGATACTGTGAGGCCTGGATAGAGTGGATATGGAGAGAATGTTTCCACTAGTTGGAAAAACCAGAACCAGAGGGCACAACCTCAGGCAAAAGGGATAATCCTTTAAAACAGAAATGAGGAGAAATTTCTTCAGCCAGAGAGTGGTGAATCTGTGAAACTGCTGCAGAAGGATGTGGGGAGTAGGTCACTGAGTGTCTTTAAGACAGAGATAGATTCTTGATTAATAAGGGAATCGGGGATTATGGAAAAGGTTAGGAGAATGGGGATGAGAGAAATATCAGCCATGTTTGAATAGTGGAGCAAACTTGATGGGCCGAGTGGCTTAATTTTGCTTCTACGTCTTATGGTCTTATGAATCAGCTTTGTGCGGCCACTGGAAGAGGCAGAACCACTTGACTGATGTCTTCATACAAATGACTTGATTTGATTTATTATTGTCACATACTGAGGTATAATGAAACGTTTTGTTTCTTATATCGTAGAATCCAACAGTGCAGAAGGAGGCCACTCAGTCCATCAAGTCTGCACTGACTACAATCCCACCCGGGTCCTATCTCCGTAACCCACTTGCCCTCTAATCCCCGAAGTTAAGGAGCAATTTTGCATGGCCAATCCACCTAACCCGCTTATCTTTGGACTGAGAGAGGAAATTGGAGTATCTGGAGGAAACCCACGGGAAGAATGTGTAAACTCCACACAGTTGATGACCAAGCCAAAAAATGAACTCTAGTCCCTGGCGCTGTGAGGCAGCAGTGCTAGCCACTGTGCTGCCACTGGTACAAGCAAAACATGACTATGTGGGGAAGAAAGAACAGAGAGGATGCAGAATGTACTGAGTTCAGCTTTAAAGGCATAGAACGGAAGTAATCGATGAAATTAAGAGGGTATGCTAGGTGGGGACAGCTTGCAAGAAGTCACCTCGCTCCAGCACCATCTTTTTTCTTTGTTCTCTCTATGCAGGATCAAGTGAAGAATGGCTACCTGGGTAACTGTGAAAGGACAGCCAGAGCCTGTGGAATGGTCCCCCAGTCATAATCGCTGCTTCCCAGAGGGAAAAGAGAAAATTAGAGGGATTGAGTTGTGGGGAAATAAAATGCAAACTAATAAAGCATAGCAGTATTCATGGAGTGACAGAGAAAAAAATAAATGTTGAATTTCCTTTTAGGGCTTGGGATTGGAGTCATAGATTCAGGGTATGAGCGTCGTCTATTAAATCACCTCGGGGTGTATCAGCATCCGGCAATTGTTGGAGTCATCAATGGAAGAGTAACATTCTTTAAAACCACTGTGGTTCGAGAAAATCTGAGACAGTTTGTGGAAAACCTTCTGCCAAGCAACCTTTTGGAGCAGGTGTGTAATCAAATAATCATAGCCTGGATGAGGGCTCACTGATTTTTCTTGTGGTTCATTAATATAAACTTTTATTGAAATGTTAAAAATTTCAGGACAGTAATTATTATCATACATGTGCCTTGCCTTGACTTGACGAGTTAATGTCTGGTGTGGTATAATGCTTTAGCAAAGTGTATGTGGAATATTTTAAATCTGTGGCACAAGAAGGTCATTTGATGCCAAAATTTTCCGGTCTTGTCATCTTATAGTTAGTACACTCTTAGGCTGAATTACATAGTCACTTCCTACTTAGTACGGAAAAGGATACACAGTGATGAGCCATTGTGATAATTTGGGAAAAGATGTCATAGAATCATAGAGTGCAGAAAGAGGCCCTTCGGCCCACTGAGTCTGCACCGAATATATTCCCACCCAGGCACTACCCCCATATCCTTACATACTATTACCCACTAATCCCTCTAATCTAAGCATCTTAGGAAACTAAGGGGCAATTTTAGCATGGCCGATCAACCTAGCTGCTCCCACTGTGGTTTGGTTGTGGAGGGAGTGAATGTTTGTGGCTAGGGTACTGCCACAACAAATGTGCTGCTTTGTCCTGAATGGTGTCAGGTTTTGTGAGGATTTTGAGTTGTACTCATTTAGGCATGTGTCTTGACTTCGGACTTGAGCCTTGCAGATAGTGGACAAGCTCTAGGGTGTCAGGAGCTGAATTACTCGAAGCAGGATTCCTAGTCTTTGACCTGCTGTTGTAGCCAGTGTATTTACATGGCTAGTCCAGTTCAGGTTCTGGTCATTGGTAAACCCCAGGCTGTTAATATTAGAGATTTCAGTGATGGTCATGCCATTGAATGTAAACGGCCAATGGTTAGATTCTCTCTCGTGGGCAGTGTTCATTTCCTGGTGTTTGTATGGCGCGATTGTTACTTGCCACTTGTCAGCCTGTCCATATATTGCCTGGTTCATGCTTTATTTGGACATGGACTGCTTCAGTACCTGAAGAGTCACAAATGTTGCCGAATATTGTGCAATCATCAGCTAACATCCCCACTTCTGACCTTATGGTGATAGGAAGGTCATCGATGAGGCAACTGAGGATGTTTGAGCTGACGACACCTTGTTGAGGAACTTCTGCAGAGGTATCCTGAGCTGAGATGATTGACCCCCAACAACTACAATATCTCCCTTTTATGCATGCTCCAACCAGTGGAGAGTTTTTCCCTTTGATTCCTATTGGCTCCATTTTTGTTAGGGCTCTTTAATACTATATTCAGTCAAGTGCTGCTTTGATGTCAAGGGCAGTTACACTCACCTCACCTCTGGCATTCAGTCTTTTTGACTCCTTCCATCACTTTACTGATGATCGTGTATAGGCTGATGGAGTGGTAATGGACTGGATTGGCTTTGTCCTACTTTTTTTGTGTACAGAATATATCTGGGCAACTTTTCCCACAAGTTAGATGCTAGTGTTGTAGCTATACAGGGACAGCTTGACTAGATTGAAAATTTGTTGTAAATGGTTCAGCCTTATCTTTTGCAATGATGTGCTGGGCTCACCCATCATTGAGGGAGCTGTCTCTTCCTCCAATGAGTTGTTTGTTCATCACCATTCACGAATGAATAGGATAGGATTGAGCTTAGATCTGATCTGTTAGTTGTGGGATCACTTAGCTCTGTGTGTATCACTTGCTTGTGTTGTTGAGCATGCGAATAGTCTTAATGTTGTAGCTTCAACAAGTTGACACCTTGTTTTAAGTATGCCTGGGTATTGCCTCTTTTTCATTATATAATGTACTCGGGTCTCTGGAATGGGACTTGAACTCACAACTGCCTGACTCTTGAGGCAAGAGTGATACTACTCAGCTAAAGATTTGGATTTTCAGTATAGATGATGCAGTCAAATCTTCAAAGTGATTGCAACAACAAGGTAATGGGAAAATGAACTACATTCTCATGAGATTTAAATATGTAACTAGATAATTGTATTATATTTTTAGGTAACCAACAAGAATTATATTCGTTTCTTGTCTGCATTTGAACAAGACAACAAGCCTCGTGCATTATTATTTCACCCTAAGTATGCAGTGCCACTGTTATACAAGGTAATGCATTTTAAACTATTTGTTGTGAATTACCATGTATAATGATGAAATGGTGCAGTTATGCATTGCTTTCAAGATTTCACCTGAACCTGTGAATTTCTTTTTTTTGGTAGTCGTTCTGTCATCTTCAAAATATAGAATCATTATGACAAAGAAGGAGGCCATTCAGCCCATCAAGTCTGCACCAACTCTCTGAAAGAGCATCTTGCCTAGGCTCAACCCTAACCCCGTGCATTTACTATAACTAATTCATCTAACATACACATCCTCCTGGACAGTAGGAGAAAATCAGAGCACCTTGAGAAAACCCATGCAGACATGGGGAGAATGTGCAAATTCCACATACAGTCACCCAAGGCAGGAATCGAACTCTGGTCCCTGATGCTGTGAGGCAGCAGTGCCAACTACTGTGCCACTGTACTGCCCCTCATAGGCAATAAAAATCTGATCGTTAATACTCATTGTATTAAAAAGCTCCTCCACATATTCCTCCTTTATCTCTTACTCAAAATCCTAAATCTGTCATTCAGTCTTTCTACGTCCACCACTCAGAACAGATCTTCTTTTGATTTTTAAGCTCAAAACATCTCCACTCTGTGAATTGTTCTTCCACTCTTTACAGAGGCGATGGTATTGTTGAGGGCAGCAGAATCTTGTTGCAGTAATATTATTGGAACTACTTTAGTAAACATGATTGGAAAAATCTCACTTGCATTTAAATGACAACCATTGTTAATGAACCATATAAAAGTTTAGCAACTTAACTTCAGGGCACTAGAAATCTTTCATTTAATCCCTAGACAATATTTTAATAATTTATAATATGGAATATTTTGGTTTTAAAACTTTTTTTGCTAAATTGGTCTGAGGTGTTTCTCTTGAAAGTGGTTGTTATAGAGTTTTTCACATTTAAATACAAGTTATTATAATTATAGAGCAGTTACGGATCTGTTGGATCTTTAATTCCCCTCTTTTTGTATATGGGATATTCAGTGTCATCTTCAATGTCTTGTGCAGTTGAAGGAATATAGTGTGAATAGCTACCATAATTTTTAAGTGCAATTCACTGATTGGATTAATACATGATGTAGAGATACCGGCGTTGGACTCAGGTAAACGCAGTAAGAAGTCTCACAACACCAAGTTAGAGTCCAACTAATTTGATAGTAATCTCACAAGCTTTCGGGAAAGGTGTCCACACATCTGATGAAGGAATACCATTCCCGAAAGCTTGTGAGATTACTATCAAATAAATTGGTTGGACTGTAACCTGGTGTTGTGAAACTTCTTACTGGATTAATGCACACATGGATGGTGGAAAATAATTATGTTGCTATTCTGACTGATGTACATTTTTCTTCCCAAAGCTGATTGCCTTCCAGTTCAAAGATTATGTTAAGTTTGGTTTTGTGGAGACTGGGACAGAGATGACAGAGGAAATCCTGGCTCACTATCGTATAAATGGTTACACGTCAACTATAATGATTTTTAAGGAGAATGTAGACAAAGCAGCTGATATCATTCAGGTATGTACTGTATCATTATCTTTCCTGAGTATTTTTATTCAATTATATAAACAGAGGATGGCACCCAAGAATAGCCCCAAACTTTTTCTCAACATTAGTTTAAAAAGAACTATCTTTTGTTTTCACTGCCACATCCAACAAATACATTTTCGCCAAAAAAGGGAATTCCTAACTTATTTTCACTATTTTCCTTTTCCTCCTCTGAAATGCTGACACTGGAATATAGCCCCATTGGTCATGACTTACTCTGGTATTTTGCACATGGCCAGCCTTTGCACGTCAACCATTGCCGTTACTTTTTCTATGGTTGAGCGAATTTGACATTTACTATCATTGCCTAAGCTTACAGCTTAGATAGCTGTAATAGCTCGATAGCAGAGAAAGATTATGAAAGTAGCTCAGCAAGAATCTGTGCCTTCAGCAAAGACTGGGTGGGAAGGGTAATGGGGGAGGAATTATTTAAAAAAGAAACTAGATAAAGTTGTGTTCTTGGTGCTGGGAAAATAATTCATGGTTTTGAATAATTTCTTACAGACCAAAGGATTAAAGAAACAAGCAATAGATGAATTTATTTCTGGTAACAAATTCCTATTGGTTCCTCGTCTTACAAATCAGAAACTTTTTGAGAACTTGTGCCCTCTGAAACAGTATCGTCAACAGAAAAGGTAACTGACTAGCAGCAATTATGTGTTCTTCGGATATTGGCATAAATTTGCCTGATGATAGTGGATCTGACTGTTAAGAGGTGCTAAGAATTGCAGTGCTGACCTTTATGCTGGTTCCATCTTGTGTCCAAACCATTTTCTTGTTGGCAGGTTTAGTAGCCTAACCAATTAAGGGCCTATTACTGCCTGTTAATGGAGGCTACCTAAGATTTTCCATTCGATCTCTTGGTTCCTGGAAGGGCTGGGGACCAATTCAGTAGCTTGAGCTGGCCTTCTAGGTCCCAGGTGCTGTTGGGTATACTGGGACACTGCAACTAAATCAGTATCATCAGCATTGTAAACTGCTGTGCCAATGCAGAACAGGTATTATGGGGTGATTCAAAAAGTAATAGATTCATCCTCCTCACTTTAATGGAAAAGAATGTTCTAACATGGCATTTGTTCATGTTGATTCTAAAGGCATCTGGCATCAAGTATCTTCTGGTCCTTGGAGCTCCCACTCTGCTTATTTAGTCTCATCTATTTTGAGACCTTTCCTGTAAGCAGTATTGCTGATGGCAACGCCTGGATGATAAATGAGTGACTGATAAGGAAACTGGCCACATCTGTTAAAATTTTAGCATGTATTAATTTTGTGTACTTTATTTATCTCATGTCATGTCAGTTAAATTTTCACTTGGTGATTCTGGCCCGATTTAATGGGTGTTTGATTTTACTTGTGTATTTCTGCAGATATTGTGTTCTACTAATTCTTCGAGAGAAAGATGCGTTACAGGCTGCATATCGCTCCTTTGTCTCCTTTGCCTCGGTGAATACTAAAGTGTCTCTGAGATTTGTTTATGTCTATCCAGAAAGTCAACCAGCATTTGTTAATGCCTTGCTTCCACCAGCACTGAGAAACAGTCCTACACCATATGTGAGTAGAACAACCTTTATTGAGTCCACTTTTAAGCTGAACTGCTACATAATACGTACGTCCATGTTTGTCATTTCCATTTACGTGGACCACTAATCTTTACAGCGTACGTAACTACATCCATAAAATTAACTGTCCAAAATCACATTTTATGTTTGATTATAAGTGAAAAGTAATTCATAGTAATGTGGCAGATGAGCACAATTAATTTATTTGGGATTTCTGTGTCAGCACAGATGTGATTTGTTCAAAATACATTGAAAAATATGAATGACAGACTATCACAGAAATGTTAATCAGGAGTAATAATTTTTAGCTGTATACACCTATCAATCAATGGCCTTATGTTTTTAAGTTTGTTGTCCGGTGCATCACCTATCACATTATTTTGATGGGGAATGTATTGTTAAATGTTTACACATAAATCCACTTCAAATAGAAGTGACCTTTTATGTCTAGACACCTGATATTTTGCCAAAATGTATTTTTTAATGTTTGCTGAAAGTAGACTTGAACCTTTCACTGGTGAAGATGAAGCTTATGTGTTGGTTGGAACAGATGAGCTTGAAATGGTAGAAATGAATTTTCTACAAAACCAACAGAGGTCATTCAAACCTCTCAGCTTATTTTACAGTGAGTAGGTACCAGTAGGATCTCTGATCCTATTTCTGTAGGTACCAGTAGGATCTCTGATCCTATTTCTGTAGGTACCAGTAGGATCTCTGATCCTATTTCTGTAGGTACCAGTAGGATCTCCGATCCTATTTCTGTAGGTACCAGTAGGATCTCTGATCCTATTTCTGTAGGTACCAGTAGGATCTCGTTTTTTGTGGTGTGGTTTGATCCTGTTGTGCAAACTTTAAAACTAAACCAGAAACCCGTTTCAGCCCAGCCCAAAAGTAAAAGAACTTGTATAGATGGCATTGCAATACAGTGGTTACCACTGCTGCCTCACAGACCAGAGACCCAGCTTGGTCACATTCTCCCCCTGTCTGCGTGAATTTTCTCTGGGTGCTCCCATTTCCTCCCTCGGTCTGAAAGACATGCTGGTTAGGTGCATTGACCTGAACAGGTATCAGAGTGTGGCTGCTGGGGGAATTTTACAGTAACTTTAATGTAATGTTAATGTAAGTCTTATTTGTGTCTAATAAATTACCTTTACTTTTATTTTTATAGCACTTCTCACATCCTTCTGATGGCCCAAAGTGCATCCCAGCTAGCAAGTACATTTGAAATGTAGACACTGTTGTAGTGTTCTAATGTAATATTCCAATCAATGGAATCACTCAACAGAGCTGGTCAAATAATTCCTATGTGAGAAACTACTTAGCCACTTATTTCTTGTGTTAAATGATCCTCTGGATCAGTATTGAAGTCTTTCCAATTTTCAAGTCCGTTTCTTCCCTTCAAGTATCAGGATTTAATTCTGTGGTTTCTGAACTTTCTAAGCATGACTTCTTAACTAAATGCAAGTTTTGTAGTCATGTTATTGTTCCTATTTAAAAATCCTTACCCAATAAAATCCAACACCAAGAGGGATCTTGGTGTATTTGTGCATAGATCCCTGAAAGTAGGCAGTCAAGTCGATAAGGTTGTTAAGAAGGCATATGGAGTCTTAGCTTTTATTGGTAGGGGATTGAATTTCGGAGCCGCAACGTCATGTTGCAACTGTACAAACTCTAGTGCGGCCGCACTTGGAGTATTGTGTGCAGTTCTGGTCCCCACATTATAAGAAAGATGTGGAGGCATTGGAGAGGGTACAGATGAGGTTTACCAGGATGTTGCCTGGTATGGAGGGCAGGTCTTATGAGGAGAGGCTGAGGGATTTGAGGTTGTTTTCGTTAGAAAGGAGGCGGCTAAGAGGGGACCTAATCGAAACATATGAAATGATTAGAGGTTTAGATAGGGTGGACAGTGATAGCCTTTTTCCTAGGATGGAGAAAGCTAGCACGAGTGGACACAGCTTTAAATTAAGGGGTGATAGTTATAGGATGGATATCAGAGGTAGGTTCTTTACCCAAAGGGTGGTTCGGGAGTGGAATGCCCTGCCTGCAGCAGTTGTAGATGCGCCAAATTTGGTGGTGTTTAAGAGGTTAGTTGATAAGTATATGGAAGAGAAGGGAATGGTTTAGTTTGGAGGGTCATTGCTTTTTATATTGGTTGGCGCAACATCGAAGGCCGAAGGGCCTGTTTTGTGCTGTAATGTTCTATGTTCAATATAGAGTTTGGTAGTTATGTCTACTTGGCAGAACTCATCATAACTGAATTAAATGAAAGAAGACATTCAGGAACAGGGAAGAGATCTTTAGTCCCTTTGTCTTAAATTAGTCACAGAGCTGCTTGTTCTGAAAATGGTGAAAGAGTATCTCTTTTCTTCTTCAGTATCCTATACTTTTATGTCATTGCTCTCCATGCATTGTCCTTTCACTTTTTACAGAAATCATTTTTTAATGACTATTTTTTCCAAAAAAATCTATTGGATAGGTTGTGATTCTACAGCAAAGCAGCAGTCCAGGGAAAGCATTCTATAAACTACTCGTAAATGGATGGAATGGGAATGAGGAAGACAAAATGCTACTATTTAATGAACTGGATCAGTTAACAGGAATGGGAGACCACAGGTTCCTTTTGCAGGATGTTGTGTTACCTGAGCTAAATGATGAATTTGCACCAGTAAGTATTTTTATTAGTACCCACACAAATAATTGAGTTTGTCTGTGTTACACTTGTAATCCTGATAAATTGCTGGAATGCACTGTGGAGACAATGGGCAGGACAGATAGTTGTAAGCTTCGTTTATCCCTGGTCAGAATTTCCAGTCCCAGTGCAAGCAGCACTGGAAAATCCTGCCTAATATCTCTGACACAAATCAAAAATTGGTGAAGCAATGTGGAAGTACTGAGCCAGCTTTTACTGCCAGGTAAAACTGATGAGGATTAAGGTTCCCTAACAATTGGGTAACTGAACTGTAGCCAAACTTGCCAGCAGTGGTTGGAACTTCTGCCAGTTGACAGATATGATGTTTGCATTTTTAATGAATCCATTTCAGTGGTTGATTACTGATCTCTCAGACTTACACTACATGTCATAAGGAGAGTGACAGCAATTTCTGGTCCAAAGAAATAGAATGAACAGATTGCTTTTCACAAATTGGCTGCTTCCCAGACACCGCTTATTTGTGATTATGTCAGTCCATTTCATGACAGCATTATCACAAAACAGGCAGCTGAACATTTAAATGCAGCTTGAGGACTGGGGTGTTGGGTGGTGCGTTTCACATATGGGAGGAACATACTGCTGCTGGGGCGGTGCATTTACTGGTCATAGTTAGACCAGTGTCAGAAATGAAGATGGACGTAAAATAGAAGTGAGCAGCAAGATCCACTTTAGCAAAATCTGTCAGTTTTAAAGATGATTTGACCACTGTCTGCAGAGACAGTGAAAGACAGTAGGAAACTGAAAGAAGCTATAGTTATTCTAAACATAGAAAGTAGGAGCAGGAGTTGGCCATTTGGCCCTTCAAGCCTGTTCCACGATTCAATATGATCATGGCTGATCCTCAGTCTCAATGCCATGTTCCTGCTTTCTCCCCATACCCCTTGATGCCCACAGAACTAAACAAAAATCTAACTCTTTGGTAAACCCTTCATTAAGGACCCAATGGATTTTAAAATGATGAGATTCCGGACAATAAACAGATGCAGCATAACAATATGTATAGAATATGCATTGAGTTTATAGAACTAGATCTAAATGGGTTAGAGGAATTGCTTCAACTCACCTTTTGAAAGTGCAGTCACATAAATATTCAATAGGTTTTACATCGCCCCAAGTTTGAGCTATCAGTGGCATTCAGTAAAGAACCCTTTTCTCCTGGGTTATCAGCCACAGTGTCGAGTAAATTAATTGATTGTTCATTCAGGAGACTTCCAGGCAACGATAATGTAGCACTGAGTATAGCACTATCCTTGGAGAGATGTTCAATTCTCCCAATCCGTCAGGAAAATGTGATGATGTGACTTTCATCATATCACTACGATCATATATATAAACAGATGATGTTTGCATTAAGCTCAACAGAGAATAGATAAGCAGCTGTCTTTGGCTTTGCTTCTCCTCATTTTCAGGTATGTTATAAAGGTCCTTCACTGTTTCCCAATGTTGGCTATAAGATTTAAAATTGTGCAATATGAGTGTTAGATGCAAAAAAAACTACAGGTTAACTTTGACATTTTAATGTTTGTTGTCCTATAAATAGAAACCAGTCAAAAGAGAAAATAAAAATCCTCAAATGTTCTTAAATGAATACAGTGTTCCACCAAATATATAATAAATTCAGTGTAAGTTCAGGTTTATCCTGCTATATATTTTCTAAAGATTTTTTATCTCATTTAACCACTACTATCCTTGTGATACAGGTTTTAAGACTAGTAAAAGATACAACAGCAAACACCATCTAAACTTGTATGAGTATATTGTTCTGTTTGAAAATCTGAATAACAGTAAATTTACATGTGAGGTTCAGCTCAAGACATTTTTGTTTCAATTTGATTCATCAGTAAATGGCATTCATTTAACACACTGTGCACTAATTCATCTGCTAGAGTTTACATGTTCAGCTCTGATAAAGCTCCAAACATAAGCTACTTTGTATCATCAGGATGACCTTTCCGTTTGTGTGCATCAAGAAATTGTAGTTTTAATGCGTGCTGCGAACTTGTCATATAAAATTTGAACCCAATGTTCTCTGCAGATATTCCTCCTTCGCTGGTTGCATGCCATGACAGATTGCGTATCTCAAATCTGGGAATCAGGGTTCACTCAGAACTGGTATGTATATGGAGTCAGTGCCAGTCATCAATAATGTCACTTGTTTTACACACTGATGCCTAGAGACACAAGTTGTCAGAAATTAAGTAGATGATAGGGAGATGTGCAAAATTTATTGTAGAGATAAAATTTCAAATTCTAGAAATCTAAATGCTGATAGTGCACAGCAAATCTTAGCGCCTTTATTACCTCTAGAATTTACTATTCCAACACAGTCCTGGCTGGTCTCCCACATTCTTCCCTCTATAAACTTGGATGTTATCAAAAATTCTGTTTCCTGCATCTTAAATTGCACCAAATCCTGTAAATTTTTCATCCCTGTGATCACTGATTGGCTCCCAGTCTGGTAACACCTTGATATTAAAATTCTCATCTTGTTTCACAGCCTTCTGAGATCTCATCCCTTCGGCCTCATGACCTTCTGAAATACCTATGCTCTTCTAATTCTGTCTCCTTGAACACTCCTGATGTCGATTGTTTCACAGTTAATGGATGTACCTTTAGCTGTCAGGGCCCCTAAGTGATGGAATTTCCTCCCTAAGCCCCCCTATCTTTCTTTCTTCCCTTAAGACTCTTTTCAGAATGCTCTTTGAGCAAGTTCTTGGTCCTCTACCATAACATTTCTTTATGTATCTCAGTGTCAAATTTTGTTTCATAACTCTCCTGTGAAGTAGCTTGGTACTTTTAATACATTTAAGATACTGTGTAAATATAGATTGTTGCTAATCAGAGTCCAAAAGGAACTTCTTCAACCAAAGGGTTGTGAATCTGAAATTCCCTGCCCAGTGAAGCAGTAGTGGCTCCTTATTGAATATTTTTAATGTAAGGGTAGATAAATTTTTGAACAGTAAAGGAATTGGGGGTTATGGTGAGCAGGCAGGCAAGTGGAGCTGAGTCCACAAAAAGATCAGCCATGATCTTATTGAATGGCGGAGCAGGCTCAAGGTGCCATATGGCCATCTCCTGCTCCTAGTTCCTTTGCTCTTATGAAAGAGGAGATTGGTTGTGAGCAATCTGTTAATGCTCACTGTTGAAATTTAAACATGAATAATTGCAAGTCAGGCACCCAGAGCCTGTGGACTTGATCATAGCAAGAGTCAAAATCTTCCAATGGAATATGGCTGATTTTCCTGAAGCCATCTTAACAACCTGTGACCCTGTGTCTCACCTAGTCACACCATTGTACCCTTAATGGAAGTTGACGTAACTTGTGGACCTTCTTGAGAAGCAAACTGATTACCACCACTTTATCATTCATTCCTATATTTGTTCTCTTCAGCTTTAAAATATAAGTTTAATCTAACCTCCATTTCCTAATCAACCATTTCCATTACATTCTTTTCAAGCCTTAATCAGTCTTAACTGAACGGTAGCACGGTGGTTAGCACTACTGCCTCACGGGGCCAGGGACCCGGGTTTGATTCCTGGCTTGGGCTACTGTCTGTGCAGAGTCTGCATGTTCTCCCTGTGTCTACGTGAGTTCCCTCTGGATGCTCCGGTTTCTTCCCATAATTCGAAAGACCTGCTGGTTAGGTGCTTTGGCCATGCTAAATTCTCTCTCAGTTTTCGAACAGATGCCAGAGTGCAGTAAAGAGGGGAGTTTCACAGTAACTTCAATGCAGGGTTAATGTAAGCCTTAGTTGTGGCTAATAAACAAACTTTAAAAACAAGTAAATGGCTCGTTTTAAAGTAGGAAAATGAGTTTAAAGTTCTGCACTATACTTTGCAGAAATGCTATTTTTGTCAACATGTTTAATTTTTTTTTGCAATTTAATGCTAAGAGCAGTAGTGCTGGGGTTGCTTCATATTGGAGTTGCCCTGATATTCTTGGCTGATATTAACTGCTGCTTGGCTCCTGTTCCCTGCAAATTCTCTGCTGGGATTTCCCTGCTGGGATCAGTGCTTTTGTCCTGTGCTGGAATTGCCCTGATGTTGTGTATTGAGGTTGTGCTGCTGTTATCGAATGCAGTGGTTTAAGTTTGATGTTTCTTTGGTTTGTTAAAAAAAAATCTGCTTTCACTAGCCCAGAATGTTCACTGCTGTCACACCCAGGCGACCTAGTTCATTATGAGCTGAATGTTGTGTATTTAGATTCTTAAAACAGTCCCTTGTTGCTCAGTGATTATGTTAAAGTTCCTGTGCATTAGCCAGTCAGTGCATTCCCACTGTTAATACATGTTTCTTGTTTTATTAACCAGCAAATGATTGATCTTTTTTCTGTCTCAGGAGGGAAATGATGCCTTTGATTTCTCTGCTTTTCTCAGTGGTTTTCATTCTGTTTGGAGCATTCATTATTCAAGCCTTTGGGTAAGAAACATGAAATTTTACATCCTAGAGTTACAAATAAAACAGTTACATTAGAATTTGAAAGATAAAATAGTAGTTTCATAATCTGAGGAAGAGTTTTTGCCCAAAATATGAACCTGTCTTTTCTCTTTGTGATATTGTGTAAAATATGTGGTGGATTAATATCCAAGTGGATGGTGTGATGATGTAGTGATTGTACTGATACAGTACTGCTGCATCATAGCGCTGGGGACCCAGGTTGGATCTTGCCTTGGGTGATTTTCTGTGGAGTTTTCTCTGTGCCTGCGTGGGTTTTCTCTGGGTGCTCCAGTTTCCTCCCACACTCAAAGATTGCCCCTTAGTGTCAGGGGGACTAGCAAGGTAAATACTTAGCATTATGGGCATAGGGCCTGGGTGGGATTGTTGTCGGTATCGACTCAAGGAACCAAATGGTTTCCTTCTGCATTGTAAGGATTCTAAAATTCTTTGATAGCTGGTGATAAGAGACCTGATCTGTTTATATCTGTCCTCCATGTTCAGTGTAATGAAGGAGAAGAGCATTGGACAGAGCAGATTGCTTAAAAGAAGCACAGCACAATGGTGGGAGTTGCAGGGACTGGTGAAAAGCAGAGAAGTAACAGAAATGTGATAGAGCTTTTGGTGGAAGGTGAGACTGGGGGCCTTGTTTGTGGCATTACGTTTTTGAAGGAGCCCGGCAGAGTTGGGCTGGATTAAAGCATTTTCAGAATCCAGGTAAGCTGGGAGGCTACTCAGTGTGAATCCCTCACTCCCATGCAGTCAAGGGAAATTTTATTAATCAATATGCTATGTCTGACTCCAAGTTGGCAACAATTGACACACATTGGTGCTCTGCAGCTTTCTATCATGTGCAATCTGACATCCCGATTTGGCCTTGTCTGCATAACTAATTGGCTGCTTGTTCAGCCCTACCTTCAGGAGAACAGTGACCACAATACCACACAACTCTGCCACAGCAATCTCTGCAAGACATGCCAGATCATAGACATGGACAACATCATCAAATGTGAGGATACCATTCACCAGGTACACGGTACATACTCTTGCAACTCGGCCAACGTTGTCTACCTAATACGTTGCAAGAAAGGATGTCCCGAAGCATGGTACATTGGGGAGACCATGCAGACACTACGACAGCGGATGAATGAGCATCGCTCAACAATCACCAGGCAAAACAGTTCCCTTCCTGTGGGCGAACACTTCAGCAGTCATGGGCATTCGGCCTCCGACCTACGGGTAAATGTTCTTCAAGGGGGCTTTCGTGATACACGACAGCGCAGAGTCGCTGAGCAGAGACTGATAGCCAAGCTCCGCACACATGAGGACGGTCTTAACAGGGATCTTGGCTTCATGACACACTATCTGTAACCCCCGTAACTTGCCTGGGTTAGCAAAAAACCTCACTTACTGTGCTGTCTGGAGAAAATACACAATTCTCCAACAATGCTCAGGATTCCCTTCACACACATTGTTCGCCACTTTAACACTTGAATAGCAGGTTAGATGTAAGGATTCGCATTCTAATCAGCAATCTCTGACTGTCTGTGCTGATGTGTGCTATTGCAGACCAGAACACTGCATTTGCCTGACGAAGACACAGAGTGTCGAAAGCTCGCAAATTTACTATCAAATAAATCGGTTGGATTTAAAATTGGTGTTGCTAAGTTCTTACTTACTTCTTACTACCCCAGTCCAACGCCGGCATCTCTACATCATGTTCAGCCCTAGACCAGGGAAGTAGCTGCTGCCTTCCTCTTCTGCCTAGTTATTGTCAGTGCAGACTCTATGGGCTGTTTTATGACTGACTCGGCTGATAAGTCAAATGTGTGGTCAGCAAATGCAGCCACTTGCAGAGCAGGTGATGCTCAAATGGCTGGGTCAAGTTTTATGTAGCAGTGTCAGTGTCAAGACTCCTAAGGTCCCTATGATGGCAAAGTGACATTCTAGTCTGTCATTGAGATTGGTTCTACTTTGCATTCCTCAACGGCGCCAAACAGAGTCAAAGAAGGGCTGAATTTCACACAAGAAATTTGATGCACCAGACTAATGCATAGTGAGAAAAGAATTCTAGCTGCCTGGTGCCCCCAGAAGGATCCTTCTTGCACCTGGACCATCCGTTCTGTTCTATCATCTTGTTTTTTCCTTCTTGGGCAGTCTCTTGGGAGTGAGGATGATTTATTTCCACTCCAGTTCGACAGATTCTGAGATGGGATTAATGCATCATTAGTGGTAGTTATTGTCGGTACAGACTCTATGGGCCGAAGAGCCTTTTCTGTGTTTTATGATTGACTCAGCTGATAAGTCAAACGTGTGGTCAGCTAACACAGCATTTGCAGAACAGTGCTACTTGAATGGCTGGGTCTAATTTTACGTAACAGTGTCAGTGCCAAGGCTCCTGAGATCTCTAGCTATGATGGCAGTGTGGACTCCAGTCTATCATTGGAATTGTCCATGTGAGTCCCAATAGCCTAGGTCCCTAACTTCATTTTGATGAGTGGAAGATACCTATCTGTGATTTTTTTAAAAATTAAACATGGGATATCTTGTTTACCCATTAAGTTCCAAAAACCCAGTTAGAGAGATGCTTTAACTAATACTGCAGATATTAGTGTGTGAATCCCATAACAACATGAAGCTGTAGGAACTGGTAAGCAAATATGAAAAGCTGTCTTTCCTCACAGGTAACAAAAGCAAGAGCCCTCAGCTGAGGATTCCAAGACATGAGATTTCAAGGACCTAGGCTGTTAAAGTTCATTGATCCAGGAGCAATATGTAGGCTTGTAGGATATCTCTGTCCTCAAGGTACTTCTGATGGTATAATCGGAGGAATCCAAAAATTGTGTCTCCAGTGCAATGGGAGGCTAGGCATGAAGTGAGGAAAACCCTGATGAAGAGCGCAGACCAGGAAACCAATGTAGCCATCAACTGTTATTAGGAATAGGGTATAGGAGTTGTGGTCACTTGTGTAATGGTAAGAGTTGGTGCTTCCATAGGGAAAAAAGTCTAATGTGGCCTAGATTGCTGAGAAGCTGCAGTTTCAATGTCATTGATGGGATTGCCTATCAAGTATGCATTACAGAATCTCACTAATATGCCATGTCAACCTCCAGGGTCAACTATTCCAATACTCCTAGCTGGCTCTTGTATTCTATACCCATAACCTTGAGCTCAACCAAAACACCAGTGCCTGTATCCTGATATGGAGCTAGTCTTGTTCACCAGTCACCCCATGCTCGCTCATCTACATTGCCTCTTTGGCCAACAACGCCTTGATTTTAAAATTCTTATTCTTCTGTTCAACTTTCATCATCTTGCCCTGCATGTCCAAACTCGGTAGTGTTATCACTGTCTGTGTTCTGAACTCGGAAATATTTGTGGGTTCTAGGAGCTCTGTCATTTGCCCAACAGTGCAGCAGAGAGCTTGAATTATTTGTGACATTAGTGTCTCTTTAAGAAAGGTTCTTCTTTAAACATGATTTCTGCAGCTCACAGCTTTAGTGATTTGTTAGCTCATAGCTTCAGTGATATCATCATTGTTGTCAACTTGACAGGAATTGTCCTTTCATTGCTCCTTTAGTGGCTTAAATAGTGTTGTTTGTATTTACTCTGGGATTAGTTTTATGATCCTGCATTGTTAGGAGAAAAGATCATATGTTTCACTCAGGACTTTTTCTTTCCAGTGAGTTCTGAGGTTTCAGTTTAGTATTAGCAGAAGTAGCAAGCAAGAAAGAAACTGAAGTCTCTGACTTGGTCTTGATGTTCTATTTGGAAATATTGCTGATTATCTCAAGGCAACGTTTTGCCTTCCAGAAAAAAATTGCAGGCTTTGAAAAGACTCAATTCCAGTCGAGTGAGCCTTTAATCTCTGCTGTGTTAAGCTTGTGAAAAGGGTTTTGCCTATGAAAGGTTTTGATTTGTTGAAACAATTTTAATATTCAGCTATAGATTAATAAATTATTGTGGTTTTCTTTCATTTTTCTGTTTGTAACTGATAAAAGGTATTGCTAATTTTCTTTTTATACATGTGAACTGTACGGTGTACGGAAGAGAGAGAGGTAATTGTGGTGATAGCTGAGTATTTAAAATAGCCAGAAACTCTATCAGGATCATTGGACATCATGAAAATTCAAATACAAATGAAACAGCTTGAACATGAAAAAGAATTGAAACAGTTTGAACTGAACAAGAAAAAGAAATGTAACTGCTTGAATTATGAAAAGAAAGGATATCCCTGGCAGAACAAAAGGCCAAAGAAAAGGAGGCGATTGCAGTCAAAGAAGTAAGAGAAAGGGAAGAACAGAAACCACAAGAAATGAGACTGCTTGAATTGCAGGCAAGGGTAATGATAGCCCTACCAGGACAAACAAAAGGAGAGAGAATTTGAACTTTAGAAATTGGCAATAAAAAATGAACATCAGTTAAAATTGGCCGAGGTAAAGGGAAAAGTGCAGGTTGAGAGTAGTGATGAGGATAGCGAGAAAGATCTTTGTATTCAAAGGCTTGGTGGGGATCTATTTAAATATGTCCAAGCATTGTCAAGATTTAATGAGAAGGATGTAAAAGCTTTTCGCATTTAACTTGAGAAAGTGACTAAACAAATGAAATGCCACAGGTCATATGGGTATTACTGATTCGAACAAAGTTGGTAGATAGAGCTAGTGAAGTGTTTGCATCACTATCAGAGGAGATATCTGGGAAGTATGAAGAGGTGAAAAAAATCCATATTAGGTGCGTATGAACTAGTGAATGAAGCCTACAGACAAAGGTTTAGAAATCTAAGGAAAGAAAGTGGTCAAATGTACATAGAATTTGAAAGGATCAAGCAGTAATTTTGATTGGTGAATAAGGGCTTTGAAAATAGACTAGACGTATGAAACTCTTAGAGAATGATTATTTTGGATTTAAAAATTCACTTCCTCATGCAGTGAGAATTCATGTGGAAGAGCAGAGAGTTAAAACTGCAAGGTTAGCAGCGGAAATGGCAGATGATTATGAATTAGTTCATAAATCAAAGTTTAGCTTCCAACATTAGTTTCAGTCTGTGAGGGATAGGAACTGAGGAAAAGAGAAATGCTCAGGTGATAAAAGTAAAGGAGATCTTTGGAGGATAATAAAGAAGTCTACCTCAGATTAAAAAGGAGGTCACCAGGATGGAAGAGGAATGAAAAGCCTCAGATGTTTTCACTGTAATAAATTAGGAAATGTAGAGTTGCAGTGTTGGTGACTTAAGAAAAGCATGGGAAAACTAATGTAGTATAACGGGACTAGCCAGTGAGATTTGTTAAAGTGGTAAAGAAAAACCCAATTGAAGCAAAAGAGATACAAAAGAATGTGCTGCCTAGTCAGGAGTTGATCAATAAGAAGGTGTCAGATCTCTTTAAAGAATTTACTTTCGTGGGTAAAGTTTATTTGTGTACCAGGAGGAGCAGTAAGAGATACGGGAGCAAGTCAATCTTTGGTAAGAGATGAGGAGTTATATAGTTTGGAAGGAATATTGCCAGAAAAGGTAGTAATATTGGAATTCAGGATGACAAGAGTAGTGTTCCATAATAGTTCCATTATACAAAGTTAGAGGGTCCAATGAAGAGTATGAAGTAGTAGTAGAAGTAATAGAGAAATTGTCTTGTCCAGGAGTACAGTTGATCTTGGGTAATGATATAGCTGGATCACGGGTGGGAATGATGCCTCTTGTGATTGAAAAACCAATGGCAAATCAAACAACTGAGTTGTTGAAGGACTCGTATTCTGAGATTTTTCTGATTGTGTAGTAGAAAGGTCACAATGTCACAGGTTAAGACAGGCAAAATCAAAGAGGGAAGATGAGAAAATTGAAGTTCAATTATCAGAAACAATTTTTGATCAGATGATTAGAAGAGAACAAGAACATGTGGAGGATAAGATGGATATTTTCAGTACGGGAAAGTTGGCAGAGTTGCAACAGAAAGATATATATCAGAAAGCATATTTAGAAGAGGAATCTGAGTGGTGTATACTAGAGTGTCATTGCCTGAAAAATGATGTCTTAATGAGGAAATGGAGACTTTTACATATTCAGGTGGATGAAAAGTGGGCAGAAATTCATCAAGTTGTATTGCTGGGTAGGGTATAGAAAGGAGGTGTCGCAAATAGCACATAAGGGAACAGTAAGAAGTCATTTAGGAATAAGGAAAACTCAAGCTAAAATACAAATAATTTTATGGACTTGGACTGCATAAAGATATAGTTAGATTTTGTTGATCACGTCAATTAATTGGGAAACCTCAGGCAATGATAAAACCAGCATCCTTAACCAGTCTGGCATTTGAGGAACCTTATATCAGGGTCTTAATTGATTGTGTAGGGCCCCTCCCTAAAACAAAAAGTGGGAATCAATATCTTTTGACTATAATGTCCATTCCATTATGCAACATTACAGTTGAAAGGATTGTGGAGGAGTTGCTTAAATTTTTTACTAGATATGGACTATCTACAGAAATACATTCAGATCAGGGGTCAAATTTCACATCAATATTATTCAAGAAGGTTATGGGTAGCTTGGGAATAAAACAATTTAAATCAACTGTATATCATCCAGAATTGCAGGGAGCATTAGAGTGGTAGCATCAAACTTTAAAAACAATGCTGAGGGCTTATTGTGAGGAATATTCAGAGGAAATGGGAAAAAGGAATTCCACTTATATTCTTTACAATTGAAAATGCACCTAATGAGTCAACCAGACTCAGTCCATTTGAATTGATTTTTGGTCATGAGGTAAAGAGACCACTTAAATTGATTAAGGAGAAATTAGTGAATGAGCATTCTGAGATGACGTTATTAGAGTATGTGTCAAATTTTAGAGAAAGGTTAAATTGAGCAGTTGAATTGGCCAGACAACATTTAAAAGTTACACAGTATATAATGAAGTAGGAAGCAGATAAGAAATCAAAAGTTTGTAGTTTTGCTAGTGAGGATAAAGTTTTAGTATAGCTACCAATGGTAGGTGAACCTTTAAAAGCAAGGTTTAGAGGCCTTATCAAATTGAAAGGAAATTGAGTGAGGTGAATTATTTGATAAGAACGCCAGGAAAACTCAGTGTGTCATGTGAATATGCTTAAAGGGTATTTTGATTGGGAAGGAGAACAGAAGAGGGAAGTTTAGTGGTTATAACTCAGAGAGAAGAATCTAATCCAGATGACTTTGAATTTGACATTCCTCAAATTAAATTGGATAACGAGAACATTATTAAAAATTGCAGTAAATTACTGAGTTTCCTTCCAGAGAAAAATCGAAGTGACCTGAAAGAATTATTAATATCACATGAACAAATATATGGTGATAAGTTGAGAAGTATTAAGATAATTGGGCGTGAGATGGTTGTAAAAGGCGCTGTTCCAATTAAACATCCTGGCAACCATACCCTTTTCAAGTTGGCACAGGTTCAGATGGAAACGTTAATGCTTACTCAGTCTGAGATATAGCAGCCAAAAGTCTCGATCGATCATATAAAACTGGTAGAAAGGAGGAGAACAAATTAATGGTCAATGATGTGGATGAAGAAAGTGAATAGGTATAGAGATAGACACAAGTCAAGTTCATTGTTTTGGGACATGTTCCTGAGTTATTCAAATTGCCTGAACATAAATTGCAGGACTGTTAAAAATGGCTCATCTGTGCAAAGAAAGGTGTGAATGAATCAATAATCACTGAATTTCAAAAAAGAGATTGATGAGTAGAAGTATCATACACTTGTGGATCAAAGGAAAAGACAACAACGTGAGATCAGACTATTTGCTAAAATTGCACCATCGTGTAAAATGAACTGCTGGTGTAATGAGTCTGTACATTGTGCAGAGATGTGAATGTCCAGTGAAACAGCACTGTATGCTGCTAGTGTTCAAGTGTAATACAGTGGTGTTCGCAGCAGTGTAACTGCCACAATGGTCTGTGGAATCATGGTTAAAATGGGCTTCAACTTTTTTTTGTTCAACTCCCATCACAAACTCTGTACCCATTCTGCTGATTCCAAACTACTCCTCTAGCTATTGTCTTGTGTTGAAGCAGATTGTCACATACTAGGTGTTGTATTTGATGCTGAGCTTAATTTTCATCTCCACATCTTCTCTATCACATAAACTGCTTACATCAACTGTTCCCAACTCCCCCTCACCCCTCCCATGTTTTTAAGCATCCACATCCAGGACCAGGTCACCACCAGAGATAACTATCTCACACCAAATGCTGCTCATCTATCAACCTTGTCCTTCTCCCAATCCTTCCCATTTAGAAATTCAACTCTCTGTGGCCATTGAGTTCTTAACTTCTAATTCAACACACTTAGCTGTCTGTCTGTAAAATGGGCTTGAGGGACCAGCTAGTCCTTTCCTGCCCATGTTCGTGTAGTTCCCTGAATCGAGCCTTCTGCGCATCCAGTCTTCCATTGATTAGACCTTCAGCTGTTTAGGTTCCACATTGTCAAATTCCCTTTGCGAACTTTTTTCTCTCCTCCTTCTTCTCCAAGACTCCTTTAAAACCCAGTTGATTGACCAAAATCTTGGGATGCTTCTTGATACCTCCTTCATTGACTTAACACCCATTAATGACTGACCAGACCTTTTAAAATTCCTTGGGACATTTTGTATTTTAAAGGTGCTCTAAAAATCAAGCTGTTGTTTTTAGATGCTTCAGGTCTAATTTGTTGCTGTCTCATGAATATGTTTTTTGAGCCAAGCTGATGAAAATGTAACATGTTCAGTGTGGTGTGACATATTGAAGTTTGACAAGAGACCTTGATGCAGGATATATTATTTAAACACATTAGTTGATTTCCTGTGCTGTTGCACATGGGGAATTGAGACCAAATAGCAAAATGTTAATACAATCTGGGAGATAAGAAGTGCACTCCTATTAGAGAGGAATGGTTACTACAAATCCATTTAATTTACTTTCAAAATTTTAGAGAACCAAATGACCTGGAGCGTAGATCCGAGTCTGAGAAAGAACAAGAACCAGCAGCAGATAAAATTCAAGAAACATCAAAGAAGCAACAAATTAACACCACCAGGAGTTCAAGGTACAGCTCTGAATAGTTAAACTGTACAATTCACCTTCATGTGTTTCTGTGTATCTCTGATATACAGCACTTGGAATATTGGCCACATTATATCCTATTTGTCATACTCAATTAGATGCATTCAATATTGTCTGCTAAGTTGCATCTATACAGCCACACACTTAGATGCTGTGGCCATTTCAAAGCCATGAAGCTGAGATATGTATGTAGAAGAAAAGGGTCACATTGATACACATTAGGTGGGATTTTCTGCAGCATCGACCTCCTTCTTCACTACCACCATCACCCTCACCCCCACCCACCCCTCAATTGGGGTGATTTGTAGAAGCAGCCCAACATTGAGTGGCCGCGAGTCAAAGGGGTTTCCCATTATATTTCCTTCCCCTCTATGGAAACCCACTGGGGTGCACCATCAGCAGATCCAGAAAATGCAACTGGTATGAACAGCCAGAAAATTCTGGCAAATGTACTATCTATTGGTCCATTCTGCAAGATTTTAAGGATCACATGACAGGTTTGGGCACGACACCCAACATAGTTGATTAACCTGTTGACACTCCTACGTTTACACGTTAAGAAAATGTGGTGGATGGAAACTAAATGGATGAACTTATGTGGCGTGGAAGTGAAGAGCACGCATGCAACTCTTTTTGTGAATTCATTCATTCATTTATTGTCCCTCTCTAATTGCCTGGGCCACTGCAGCAAGTGGCAGATTTATATTTTCAGAAACTTCTTTCTTAGTGTTAGAAAGTCCGCTGGATAAACGCACCACGTTTGTAACAACATTGAATCATCTAGACAGTGACACTCCAGTTGTAAACACTGTGCTATGAAGTGCAGTGAGAATGCTACTTTTAGCCCCTAGTGTCCTTCAGTCCATGAAATGGAATTCATGTGAAACCTGAAACGTCAGTCTGTTTCAAATATAGTCTGGCAAAGGTTCTGATATTTTGAATGCATCTTGGCAAATATCAGCTCCATTCCAATCTGACTTGCTATGTTTTGGGGGCCCTGTGCCAGAGCATAATGTGTTTCACTGTGAATCTGCCCTGAACTGCAGCCTGTCTGGTGGAATTGTTCCTTTATTCCTGTTAGGGACGGAGTCCCAGAATATCAAAAGTCCTTCATGGCATTTGTTTCTTGAAGGCAGAGGTTACTTAAGTTGGTATATGAAGGTAATATCAGACCTGATGACTGACCAATTAGCTAATGAACCCTTTCTTTAATAGATCACCAGAACAGAATTATGTGGAAGTAACTGAACTGACTTATATCAACTATACCAGCAATCTTGTGCGGCTAATGCCTGGAAACATCAACGTGCTGGTTGTGGTTACTGATGCTACAAAGGATGCTTTAATTCAAAAGTTTGCACACGAGGTCTATCCTGTTACCTGGTGAGTGCAGTATGGGCTTTGGGGTGAGGAAGTTGCATGGAAACTCTACTGGTGCATTACTGAGGTATGCATGTCAAGATATCTCTGGTTCAGTTCTAAGCCTAAATATGTGCTGGTTAGATGCATTGGCCGAACTAAATTCTCCCTCTGTGTACCTGAGCAGGCGCCGGAGTGTGGCGACTGGAGGATTTTCACATTAATTTCATTGCAGTGTTAACGTAAGCCTATTTGTGATTCTAATAAATAAAATAACCTATATTACATTGTATTCAGAGATAGTGGTAAAACTTAATTTAAAAAATAATGACAATACCAAAAATATGTAATCTGACATTCAATAGAGAACATCTCTGAATTCTCATTGAGAACCTTGAATGTTAGTTTTTTTCTCTCTCTGTTTAGAAAGGAAAAACATCAAGAGTCTACAAAAAAATTATTAACTGTACAGTTGTAATTATTCTATTTACCACAGCTAGTGATTGGAAAGACTGTTGAAAGAATTTAATGTGTTTGGCTGTAGATTTTTGACAATTATGGAAATGTACAGCAGACCTGTCAGCATCACAAGATTAATTTTGTAAGGGCTAGATGAAATACTAACCTGGTTCTCCTCTTTATAAGTGCGATCAGATGTTTAACAATTTCTAGTATCCTTATTTTGGAGGTTAATTATATTTTGTTGGTGAAAAAAACAGATTAAACTCTGTGCACTTGTCAAACTCTGAATATTTTATTTTTTTGCACCAGGAACAAATCACTACACTTCTCCTTTTTAAACTTATCGAAACATCGCAGGTGGTTGGCAGATTTGTTAGAATTTGCCCAGGATCCTGCCCCAATTTCCAGTGTACAGGATGAAAGTTTCCATAACCAGAACTACATTGGCTATGTGTTGGCGTTAAATGGACACCGAAAGTACTTCTGCCTTTTCAAACCTGAACTCTGCAATGGGGCTGAGAGCAGCAGCACACGGAACAGCTTGGAATCAACCCAGAGTGGGAATGGACCAGACGAGGGAGCTACTGCAACAGAAACAAACAGCCCGCATCAAGCTCCACGCGGCTCCAATTCATCTGTGAAACGGACCAAGCAACTGCTCAACAGACTCAACCTATGGATGGACAGGCTGCTTGAAGGAATTTTGCAACGATACTACGTACCCTGTTGGCCTGAGCTTCATTGATACCCTATAATTCTGGTAGAAACTTATGCACCTGAGCTACACTTTGGATAGAGTGGGAATGTACAGCTCTATTTTATTTTTCCAGAATATTTTCTCAATCTCGTTGTTCAAATCTGTGATGCAAAGAGTCATGTGAAGTGAAGCTAAAGGTACCAGGTGAATCAACAGGTTAAAGAGCTGTATTCGCACAAACCTTCTGTTGCCTGGATAGAAAGAGATGAGCCTCTTTTTTTTAATTTGCACAATAAATGAGAGCCAATGAGCGAGTGAAATTTTAAATCAGATGGGTTACCGGTAATAATATGAAGGAGTTGGAGTCATTTTTTTCACTAAAACTTGCATAATACTTGAATTATTGTACTGTACCTCAGTTTAGTTGTTCTGACCTTACCTTCCTTGTCTTCCTCCATTCTGAGAATCCGTTGTTGACTTATGCATGGTATATTTTGACACAACATTTTGGGGAAAAGGAAGGAAAACAGGTCTCAGTCCTCCCAAAAATATTGTTGGGAAGAGAGAGAATGTAAAGCTTATCTTTAGTCAAGTGCAGGTATCAGACTTTCCTGAATTCGAGTGTAATGAGTTAATTATTTTGAACCTTTACTTTGCTGCCTGATGCACTTCTCAGCCTTGTTCTCGCTTTGGTTTTTCTCTGTCCTAAAAATGACAACTTTTGCTGAGGTACTAGAATGGAAAGTCATCACCCAAATGTAGGGGTCTCGGCAGCATGTCAGCAACTTTTTTTAGTTTTCATTGGAACACCTTGCCCAATGTCCAGAGACACATTACATGTACTTCCTAGGAGCAGTGAGAAGCAGTGACCGCGTAGTGATCAGGATTGTGATCTTGGCAGAATTCTTACCCTCCCCATTCTTCAGATTACAACCATTTGTAAACCTATTCTCCCCCTCCCCATTGTCCATGCTGATATTTCGTGATAAGACAGAGCAGAGATTGAACTGTGGGATCTGTATGCCCTAGTGCAACACCAGTCACCTCCTTCCAAGTATAGAGAAGCATATTGCAACCTAAACTTACAAATTAATTGTTTTATTTTTTGTAATCCCAATTGCAGGAAACTGGGTTAAAAAGTTGCAGAGGAGTTTCTACAAAGCAGGGTTCAGATACAGTTAGTGTCTATTAGATTAGATGAGGTGCTAGCAGATTCAAAATTATACATGTTAACCAGTGAACTGAAATAATGTATGCTGCACCTTTCTGAAACCACACTTTGCTATGTTTGGTTGCTGTATACCAGTATCTGATGCAACTAATATAAACTGTATTTAATGTATTTATTAAATGTTTTAAGTTTAGATTTATTTATAGCTGGCTTGCTGCCTGTATATTCTGTGACAGCAAGAGAGCAGAATTTGAAATAAAGGTAAAAATTACTGAAAACTTCATGGCATGTTGAAAAGCATCTAATAGGAAAGAGCAGGTAAGAGACAGCCTAAAAGATGACAATCTAAAAATTGGTCTGCTTACCTTTCTTTATTAGTTACTAAGATCCATTTTCTGATCAAGAAGTGAGCCCATTTCTGGTTAAGTCCACCACTAGGCAAGAACAAAAATATGCTTTGGCCACCCCTAAAGTAGGCCCTTTGCCTATCATCTATTTGACATCACCTCTCCTAAGAATGGCTTGCCCTTAGGCAGCCCATAACATCACCAGCTCCAGTTGGGGAAACCAAGTCAAGGGATTAGGTGTTGAGGTTCAACAAAGAAGGTGAGTAACTTGCCTGAACTGAGCAATCCCTGGAGTACACCTCCCATTCCACAACCCCACACTCCCTGGAAAAATATCCTGTACCCCTGTGCGTCCAGAAATGGGTGTGCCCTCTATTTTCAGAACTATCTGTACTTTCTCTTAGAGATTACCTGAGTATATTTCTCACGTTTTAGTTTTTCTCAAACTTCTATGGTTTTCAGTTTTCTCAAATCGAGAGTTTCACCCATCCTCTGTGTAGCTGCTGCTATTGTCTAGAATTTTTAAATCATCTTCCACACTTGCGACATCTATCTTTAAAAATGTTATTTCCCGCAATGGGAGTAACTTTATGAAATCACAGCCCTGAAGTTGAGCTTCATCCACGATAAGGCTGCAATGGTGTTTGTTTTTTTTTTGGTTTTTAATGGATGGGGAATTGTGTAGAGTGTGTGCTGGAATTATGTATTATATGTATTATGTATTTGAAAGATGAGACTAATTCCCCTGAGTGTGATTCTGTAACATCACCTCTGATTCTGGTGTAATAGCACTGATCAAGATTCATCACAATTCAAGGAACTTGCTGCTTAGCATAGTTGCATTTTTCTTTTCAAATTTTCTTCCCTCCCATTTTTTTTAGGGTTGGGTTCTGGTAGTTCTCCTCCACCCCCCCGCCCCATACCTTCTGGCCATTCCTTGTGCAAGACCAGACCGATCCTGCCTTCGCCAAATGTCTTTCTGAACCATGATCACTTAATAGTGGTTAAGAATGAGAATTCTGTTTATTTTCTTTTTCCTTCCCCACTCCTTGCGCCTTGAATCAATTGTTGCAACCCTCTTGCCCTACTTGAGATCAGCTAACTTGGCACAGAGCAAGGGAAGTAACGTCTAGTGTGGCATTTAGTACTATACCAAAGTGGCACTTTTATCCATTCAGTTGACAAGCCTGTACAAAATGAATTTACAAGTTTTGCAACATGCCAATAAACAGAGATTTATTGTATGCATTGCTGAATGTTTCCAATACTAGATGTCACTTTAAATATGTAAACTTTAGGCATTTTTAAAATAGAATAAAATTTCTATTCGTTCATATGTTGAGTTGCATTAGCTTAAAACCAAAAGTTTCCCAGCTGATGCCCTTACAGCTATTACATTATTCAGTCATCGAGGTTTCATTTTGCTGTAATTAAAATTGTGCACTTTGTGTCCACAATGAGATTTGTGTTTGTGATTCACCAGAGAAATTTAATAACAATTCCCAAGCTAAAGTCGTGGAAAGTAATACTGACATTCTATAAGATGGCTTATAATGTGGTCATTTAGGTACTCTGCAGCATTTTGGAAATCATGCTTAGCAAAATGATAAATCATGTTCTAAAATTGTTTTGAGATTCACAATAACTTGGAGGATTTATTATAAAACTGTGCACTTCGTATCCACATTGAGATTTGTGTTTGTGATACACCGGGAGAAATTTGATAACAGTTCCAAAATTAATAATGAATGGGTACTGGATAAATAACTTTTTCCATGGTCAGATGAGCACCTAAGTGTCTCAGTGTTCCATATGTTCCAGCTAGGTCCAGATTTCCATTATGGACGTAATTACAAGTTAGGTTTACAGTAGCCAATGTAGCAGTCAGGTTGAGGGAGTGTATTTTGCAGGAGTCCTGTCCATCATAGCCCCATATGCCACAGTAAATGAGGATCCAAATTACCATCCAACTATCTTCAGGTCATCGCCTCATATGCTTTAACCACATGCTTATTCTTTGGAATATTCCACAATTTCAGGTCCAAATTCAGTTGAATCTAATTTATTTTCATTTATCTTTCCTCTAAGGTACTGACTTTTGTTATGGTTGAATGAAGCAGGAATTCACCTTCCTAAAACAAAGGCACTGAGTAAAGCTGTGGCCTTTATATAGCTAATATCTAAGTGCAGGCTACTGATATTTGGTTTTGCACCAGGTGATGATTTGCTAACTTGAACTGGAGAAGTTTATTAACAAGGTGAGTGCGGGTTTTTAATAAATGACTTTGTTCATACATCACTACCATTTGAAAAAGTTATTGTTTTCTGTCACTCTTCAACCTAACCCAGAAAAAAATTCCAGTTTCTACCTTTCTGTCTTGAATCATTGCCGTTTATTAGTATGTTATGAAAATCCAAAGTTGCATTAAAAAGGAAATTCAATGTAGATTCTGAAATATATCTCAGATCAGCATTACACATCAGCTGCAGTTTAATATAGTGCTTAAGTTGGGAGTTTTCAAACAAATAGAAAGGCAATGACATTATAATCAGGAAACTTTGTACCTACTGTACAATTGAGTTGCAATTGAGGCTTTTTCATGTGAAGTGCCGCACGTTACAGTTGCTCAGTTACAGTTAATGATACATGTGTAAGTTTTTTAATAACAGTTGCAGTTGGTGGAGATGCAATTAGTTATCAAATGGATTTGATTATAATGAGTAATAATCAATATGAACTGATACAAGCAACATGCTTCAAACACCGTACAGAATTCAATAATACTTAACGTTGGGCAGAACACAGAGCATCTCAAAGAGCAGATTGGCAGCTGTTAGAGCTGTATTACCTGAAAGAAACAGACTTGTGAACTTGTTGAAATAAACTAGTATTGACCCCCCCCCCGCCCCTCCCCAATTAACTTTTACATAGTGTTGTTCATTATTTATTAGCACAACTGGTAACGGTAGCATTAATATGTAAAATTTGTTCTCCTTGGCTGTGTATCTGCAATAAGGAAAAAATATGGGAAAGCCATGCCAGTATACCCCACATATCAGGAAGTCCACAGCATACCACTCTCAAATATCACTCTCAATTTTCCATTATTAGTTTACTTCACAAAGTTGCACACAGGGTTTCCCAAATTTATATATTCACTCAAACTGGTCAACAATGTTTTACTCAGAGTACTCCAACAGTGCTACACTCTCTCTGTTTTGCAATGGGTTTTTTTCAAGCACATGCAAAGCTAGATAATATTTTTTACAGTGATTAGATGGAACTCTGATATCTTTGCTGAATTTTGTCAGGGGACAGCTTTCAATGATGTGAGAGATTAATTGATTGGAGAGCACCACAGTGCTGTCTGGGTTCCCTGCAAAACCCGTTTTTGCTAATTTGCAGCACAACGCTCTCGGCCAGTGTGGAAACAATGGGCATTCCTCAAATGTTGGCACAGCAGATTGGAATCAGCTGGGCAGGCTGTGGGATCTCAGATGAGGAAATGGTTTTTAATGGCGAGTTGGTTCCATTCTTCCTGTCTCGGAGCCTCTGCTGTTATTCCATGGTACTGTGGTCTTGGTCATACAGGCTGATGTGATGGGAGGCAAGCAGCACTGGATTGTTAAGGTCCTTGTGTAGAAGTAGGCTTGGGTTGATGTAAACTTTCCGCAGGAGCTTCCTTGCTGCAAACTCCCTTCTTATATGAGGGGATGTTGCTCAGGATTGGAAGCCAGGGGAATTGAATTGATGAGAGGGTACCCAAGATGATTTGCATTGATGTGTTGAACTGGGTAGCTGAAGACTGGTACGGGATGAGTTGTACTGGTGCACAGTACTTGCCATTGTCTATTCAACTGCAAAAAATGCTGAGGTCCTTAAGGTTTGGGCTGTATAATGGCACAGTGATTAGCACTGCTATCTCACTATGCCATGGACCCGGGTTCAGTTCTGGCCTCAGGTGACTGTGTGGAGTTGCACATTCTCCCTGTGCTTGTGGGTTTCCTCCAGTTTCCTCCCCTAGTCTAACAATGTATGGGTTAGGTGGATTAGCCATGCTAAACTAGCAGAGTAAATATATGGGGTCTGGGTGGGATTTCAGTGCTGGCTCGATGGGTCAAATAGCATCCTACTTCAAGATTCTATGAGCATCTGCATCCAATGAAGACCCAACACGTTTGCTAAGGAGGATGTTTTGTAATGGAGTGTCACCTGAGATTATTGGAATGGAACTCGAGACTACTATGTTCTGATTTTGTGCTGACAATATTATCAAATCAGCCAAGCTGTTGTCTACATGTTTGTGGTGGTTGACAGAGACTCATAGCTATAAGAAAGCAACATCTTGGTTTTAGTACTTACCAGAAGTATCGTACGGTGGAGAAACCTCAACTAAGTCGCAGCCGATAATTTTCATTCCCTGACACCCCCGGATGATTTCCAAAGCCTGTGAATGTAACCCCAATTTTTCAGTTCCTTGTTTATAATGAGCAATTTGAAAACCAAAATTCTGCTTTTTAAACTTTAATACCATTGGAAGTCATTTCCTTCAAATTTTTCCCATCACATCAGCGTCACAC
Source organism: Sphyrna mokarran (assembly GCA_024679065.1). NCBI lineage: Eukaryota > Metazoa > Chordata > Chondrichthyes > Carcharhiniformes > Carcharhinidae > Sphyrna > Sphyrna mokarran. Next base: position 22,087,690 of record JAGIQG010000028.1, on the reverse strand, counting down.
AATTGGAAATGAGCTCAGTTCATGGTCATGTATCACCTCCCAGGTTAAGGGTGAGAATTAATTATGCTCATTAGTGTCCTTGGAGTTCCAAAGTGGCATCTGATTCAGGTGCAAGTTGTGCTGGGTGCTATATTGATGCAGGCATTAATGTGCATGCAGCGTGTGTGTGAGTTGGAAGTATACAGAGCAAACAGGCCATGGTGTCAATCAGCATGCAGCACGGATTTGACATCAGCGATGCTATTTTGGAGCTCAATGCTGAGGCCAATGCAAAATCTTAATTTCACACAGCTGAATACATATTCAGGAGCAGGAGGAACACTATCCCCCCCTCCACCCACCAACTCAATCTACCTAAACATATACTAAAGGCTGGTATATCATCCCTTCTCTCCTAGACAAAGGCTCCATTTGTTGGCCTTTTTTTGATTTGTTTTAATATTGTCACATGTATTAAACAGTGAAAAGTATTGTTTCTTGCTCGTTATACAGACAAAGCATATCCTTCATAGAGAAGGAGAGGAGAAAGTACAGAATGTAGAGTTGCAGCCATAGCTATGTGTAGAGAAAGATTAACAAAGTCTGATGGCAGCAGGAAGAAGCTGTTCTTGTTGTTTGGTACGTGACCTTAGACTTTTGTATCTTTTTCCGATGGAAGGAGATGGAAGAGAGAATAGCCAGGGTGCATGGATTTCTTAATTATGCTGGCTGCTTTGCCAAGGCAGCAGAAAGTGTAGAGGGAGTGAATGAATGGCAAGCTGGTTTGTGTCATGTATTTCTATGTAATTGGATCTGTCTCTTTAAGATAGTACAGCAGAAGAGAGTCACTTGACTTGAAGGAGCGATCAAAACATGAGTGAGTGATCACACAAGAGGGTGGAGTCCTCTCTCAGGCAGAATCATCAAGCAGCCATGTAATAGGCACACAAGTACTGGAGCTGCTGCTCCTAAGCAGCCCAAAGGGCTTCAAACTCCTGTACCAAGTTTCTCTTATCAATAAATACATTTTGTTTCTAGCAGAGTCTCAAATCTCTTGAGGATGCTAGAAAGCTGCAACATAACAACTATGCGCCCTGTTTGTTTACCTGACTGGGGTGAAGACCTGCGATCTCTGGTGTTCCAGTGCCAGGAGCAAAGGCAGGATCCAGACCGTCGATATCAAAACTAATGTACACAGGGCCATCTCCCATCTGCTGCCTTACCTCCTTCATAAGTGGAGCAAGGGAACGTAACCAACAATCCTGTCCAGTAACCACTCGAAAACCCTGGAAATAATAAAACACTTGGGATGAAAAGCATCAATGATGAATGGTTTTATTCAAGTAATTACAGATCATGTAGTCAGTTGAAGAAACTGACTACAAATATTAAAAGAACTGCTGCCTCACAGGTTCAATTCTGGCCTCAGGTGACTGAGTATATTCTCCCATGTCTGCATGGGTTTTCTCTGGGTGCTCTGGTTTCCTCGCCCACTTAAAAGATTGGCCATGCTAAATTGCTCTTTAGTGTCAAGGGATTAGCAGGGTAAATACATGGGGTTATGGGGATAGTGGGATTGTTGTTGATGCAGGCTTGATGGGCTGAATGGCCTGTTTCTGTACTTCAGGGATTCTCTGATTCTACAAAGGTCCAATATTCAGAACATGAGATGGGGAAAAGGATGAATGTATCTCAAACCCACTTTCTCACTGTATTCCTCAATCTCACTTTACTTACTGGATCGACAATGCAATTTACACAAGACAAATTATTGGTTCCCATACTTTTTTAAAAGCTGAATGTAGACATTAGCATCACATCTGAATTTAATGTGTATGCATTCTTCAATCTTAGACTATTGTAATTCAAGGATGTCAAAGGCCTATAACAGAGATGGGAACCTGCATCTGTCCAGCTTCTCAACTCTGTCAGCCATGCTCTTCTTCATGGGCCTTGTGTTCATTTGCAACACTGAGGTGTTCAGCCCTTCCATGGTTGTGAATACACAGACTCAATAGCAGAAACTGACTTTTTTAAACAAATGCAAATACGTATTATAGCTGAGTTGGAGCCGTGTCACCTCCTAAGTTGGGCGTCTTGTGCTCATTGCTTGCTGAAAGCTTGAATTTCCTCTCAATGAGACAAGAACATTAGAGGGAATTCTCACAAAGAGGCTGCTTCACCATCAGCTGCTCCTAGTCACAATGGAGATGGTTTTGGAATATTATAAAATCCTAAACTCTGGATATTTTCCCTAAATCTCTCCACTCCTCTCTCTTTTAAGATGTACCCTAAAACATATCACTTTCACCAAGTTTTTAGCCACCTGTCCTAATAATGATCTGGATGAGAATATAGAGGGCATGGTTAATCAGTTTGCAGAACACACCAAGATTGGTGGCATAGTGGACAGTGAAGAAAATTATTTCCAATCTCAATGGGATCTTGATCAATTGGGCCAGTGGGCTGATGATTGGCAGATGGAGTTTAATTTAGACAAATGCAAAGTGATGCATTTTGATGGATTAAACCAGAGCAGGACTTACTCAGTGAATGGTAGGGTGTTGGGGGGAGTTACAGAACAAAGAGATCAAGGGATACGTGTTCATAGTTCCTTGAAAGTGGAGTCACAGGTGGACAGAATGGTGAAGAAGGCATTCGGCATGCGTGGATTTCATCGGTCAGAACATTGAATACAGGAGTTGAGATGTTTTGTTTGAAGTTGTACAAGGCATTGGTAAGGCCACACTTGGAATACTGTGTGCAATTCTGGTCACCCTATTATGGAAAGGATATTATTAAACTGTAAAGAGTGCAGAAAAGATTTACTAAGATGCTACTGGACTTGATGGATTGAGTTACAAGGGGGAGCTGAATAGACTGGGACTTTTCTCTCTGGAGCATAGGAGGCTGAGGGGTGACCTTATAGAAGTCTATAAAATAATAAGGGGAATAGACAAGAAGGATGGTCAATATCTTTTGCCAAAGATAGGAGACTCTAAAACCAGAGGGCATAGATTTAAGGTGAGAGGGGAGGGATATAAAAGTGTCTAGAGAGGCAATTTTTTTCACACACAAGGTCTGGAATAGCTGCTAGAGGTGGTAGTAGTGGAGGCGGTAGAATTTTATCTTCTAAAAAGCATTTAGATAGTTATATGGGTACGATAGGTATAGAGGGATATGGGCCAAATGTGGGCAATTGGGATTAGCTTAGGTGTTTTAAAAAAAAGGACAGCATGGACAAGTTGGCCAAAAGGCCTGTTTCCATGCTGTAAACCTCTATGACCTCCTCACAGGAATATAGGAGCAGCAGTATGCCATTCAGTCACTTGAGCCCGCTCTGCCATTCAGTTAGATAATGGCTGACCATCCAGTTCAACACCATTTTCCCATGCTATCCCCATGTCCCTTGATGTTGTTAGTATCTACAAATTTCTGTCCTGAACACAATGACTGAGCTTCCACAGCTCTGTAGGTTAGAAAAATCTAAAGATTTACCATTCTCTGAATTAAGAATTCCTTGTTATCTTAGTCTTAAAGGGTGGCACAGTGATTAGAACTGCTGCCTCAAAATGCCAAGGACCCATGTTCGATTCCAGGCTTGGGTCACTGTGTGGAGTTTACACATTGTCCCCTTGTCTGCGTGGGTTTCTTCTGGGTACTCAATTTCCTCCCACAGTCCAAAGATGTCCAGATTAGGTTGATTGTTCCTTTGTGGCAGGAGATCAGCTGGGTAAATGTGAGATTATGGGAGTATGGCCTGAATGGATCATGGCCTCCTTCTGCACTGTAGGGATTCCATAATTCTATTCTGAGATGGCATCTTCTCGCTCTAGACGTCCCTTCCCAAGCCAGGGGAAGCATCGTTTTTGCATCAACCTGTCTAGTCATTCTTTCAAGCTCTACAGTCCCAGCCATCTCAATCAGTTAGCTTGGTATTTAATTTAGTTTGAAAATTTCTCTGTGAAGTGCCATCGATTGTTTGTTTCACTACATCAAAGATGTAAATGCAAACTTCAGTTAGAGATCAATATTAGTCTTTCTCAATTCTCCAGTTATCTAACTTATTAGTGAGCGACACATTCTACAGAATGTCGGGTTTAATCTTTGGTGTGCGTTTAGTTAACTGATCTCAGCCAATTTGCAATTGGAGTACTATTGTTGGCCAGAGAGTCCCTGTATCAGGAATGTGGAGGAACACCAGCCTGGCTTTCCTGCTTCTGTTTGCCTTGTCAAATGATCCTTCTTTGTGAACTTTGCATGAGTATAGGATGAGGCTCAGTGATGATGCCTGTCAGTGTAACTCCAAAAATAGATGGTGGTACCTGTGGAAATGTAAGCCTGGGAGGCTCAGCTGGAGACAAAGGAGAGGGAGGATAGATATGGAAAATTGAAAATCTGCAAAGTCCACTTCACAGTTCACCCTGTTCCACTTCTTACCCATTCAAGGAACATAAAGAGGGAGACCAGATTTTAAAGAAGCAATTTACCTGTTCTCTGTTCCAGCGGTAACTGTCTGGTTCATAAGTAGGACCACGGAGGCCAATCTGTACTACACGTTTACAATCGAGCAGTCCTTCATCCACACAGCGTCTGAATGGCGTTCCATGACAGATTTTCTCCCCTAGGCTGGTATCACTTGTGTCAGCATGTGCATCAATGTGAACCAAACCTATTGGACCATATCTGTTTAAAAAGACAATAAAACATCAGAAAGCCATGATGGGACAGAATTTACAATCAACTGGTCATACTTCATAAGAGCAAGCAATGAGGTGCAATGTTTCTACAAGAATCCCAACTCCTACCATCATATATCCAATTGTTTCTTTAATCCTTACTTTTCACGCTATAATGCTCACCAATTTTAACAGATGCACCATAGAAAGCATTCTTTCTGGATGTTTCAAAGCTTGGTATGGCTCCTGCTCTGACCAAGAAACTACAAAGAGTTGTGAATGCAGCTCAGTCCATCACTCAAACCAGCCTCCCATCCATTGACTCTGTTTTCACTTCCCATTGCCTCAGAAAAGCAGTCAACATAATCAAGGACCACATACACCTCGGACATTCTCTCTTTCACGTTCTTCCATCAAGAAAAAGATAGAAAAGTCTGAAATCATACAGGAACCAATTCAAAAACAGCTTCTTCCCTGTTGCCACCAGACTTTTAAATGGGCTTACCTTATGTTAAGTTAATCTTTCCCTACACCTAGCTATGATTGTAACATCACATTCTGCACTCTCTCCTTCCTTTTCCCAATGTAGTTTGTGAACGTTATGCTTTGTCTGCATAGTGCACAAGAAGCGATACTTTTCACTGTTCCAACTTGAGATGGGAGGACAGATGAGTTTGAACATTCACTCAGCCGGCAGGACAGGCTGATGAGGACAGTGTGGTGTGATCCTGTTGGATTTCAGTAAAGTTTTTGACAAGGTTCCATATGGCAGGTTGGTCAAAAAAGAAAATGCATTTGGGATCTGAGGGAGAGTGGCAAATTGGATCCAAGATTGACTTAGCGGCAGGAAACAAAAGGTAATTAATGCTTGATGGGGGTGTTTGCAATTGGAAGCCTGTTACAACTGGAGTTCCACAGACTTCAGTGCTGGGTCCCTTGCTTTTTGTAGTTTATATTAGGGGAAAGGTTTAAATAAGATGTGTAAGGCAGGTTTTTTTACACAAAGGATGGTGGGTGCCTGGAACTCGCTGCTGGGGAAGGTAGTGGAAGCAGATACGACAGTGACTTTTAAGAGGCGTTTGACAAGTACATGAGTAGGATAGGAATGGAGGGATATGGTTCCCCTGAAGGGTAGGAGGTTTTAGTTTGGGCAGCATGGTTGGTGCAGGCTTGGAGGGCCAAAAGGCCTGTTCCTGTACTGTAATTTTCTTTGTTCTTTGTTTATTCTTTGTATATTAATACGTGACAATAAATGAAATCAAATCAAAAATCAAGCCTTCTAATCTCCGATCTTTGATTTGTTTCATCTTTCCATGAATATTCTCTCACTTCAGCTTCTGTGCCAAATCTTCCAACAGTTCAATGAATTTATCTAGTGAGTAGTTAAGTCCAATGCTCCAGGAAGGTCACAGTTTCAGTCTCTGTACAGAATTTACTAATTTCAGATGGGAAGCAATAGGTGTGTTGCAATAATCACATACCAGGCACGGAGTGCATCCTGATCATTATCCACTAATCCTTGCCAGAAGATGTTGTGTTCAGGTCAACTGTGACGCTGCTCATGATGGAATAACTGACCTAGTCTCATATTAAGTCATGGCCACAGATGAAGCAGCAAAAAGGCAAAAGCTGGCAAAATAAATGTCAATGGTTGCAACATTCAGGATAGTTGAGTAGAGAGAATGCTGAAGAGTAAAATCATTTTGAAAATACAGCAGAATTTTCCCATTTTCTGTAAGAATCTGTTTTAAGAGACTTGAAATTAAATTTCCCGTCTGCTTCCCATTCCTGACTTGGAACACTAGCTCATACATAGAACATGTTGCTCTTTCAAACAATCAAATGGCACAGTTTCAGACAGTGTTATATCTACCCACCCCTATTGAGCATTTCCAGGTCATGTACAGGACAGTTTGGACAATCAAAAGAGTACAGCTTCTTTGCAGAATTCAGCATTTGTTAGCAAAATGTTCGATATATTTCAATAATAATAACATGCAACGAGACTTACTTCTCTGCCATTGTCTGCAATATGGGGTATGCTATCGTGTGATCACCACCTAGGCATAACAGACATGATTAGTGCTTTTACCGTCCAGTGTCAAAAGATGGCTCCTGCTTTGCCCAGCACTGCAAGAAACTACAAAAGGTTGTGAATGTAGCCCAATCCTCCACACAAACGAACCTCTCATCCATTGACTCCGTCTACACTTCCCGCTGCCTCGGCAAAGCAGCCAGCATGATTAAGAATCCCACACCCCGGATATTCTCTCTTTCATCTTCTTCCGGCAGGAAAAAGATACAAAAGTCTGAGGTCACATACCAAGCAACTCAAGAACGGCTTCTTCCTTGCTTTCATTAGACTTTTGAATGGACTTACCTTGCACTAAGTTAATCTTTCTCTACACCCTGGCTATGACTGTAATATTCTATACTCCTTTCCTTCTCTATGTATGGTATGCTTTATTTGTATAGCAGGCAAGAAACAATACTTTCCACTGTATTCCAAAACATGATAATAATAAATCAAACTAAGATTTAAAATGATTGTTTCATTTTTTTCTACATTTTATTCAATTCTCTCTTCTAGAATCATAGAATCACAGAAGGAGGTCATTTGGCCCATCGTGTCTGCACTGACCACAATCCCACCCAGGCGCTATCCCTGTAAACCCACGTAATGACCTTGTTAATCTCCCTGACACTAATGGATAATTTAGCACGGCCAATCCACCTAACCCGCCCATATTTGGAGTATGGGAGGGAACCAGAGCAACCGAAGGAAACCCACACAGACATGGGGAGAAAGTGCAAACTCCACATAGACAATGACCCAAGACTGGAATTGTGAGGTAGCAGTGCTAAACACTGTGTCACTATGCTGCCCTTCTACTCCCCCCCAAGAGCTGCTGATCAATACCAGCACACAAATCCATACCTATTGTCAGCGGTATACAGCCTGTGGACACAATCTTCTTGAAGGACTTCCTGATCATCTTGCAGCTCTCCTTCAGATCATAAAGATTCACATTGATGTCTCCAATGTCAGCCACCATCAGAGATTCGAAAGGAGCCGCATGGGTGTCACCATTGAAGGCTCTGATCATGGCTGACTCTGCCCGGATATGTCGGGGTCCAAATCTAAGTTCAAAATTAGGATTGAAAAATTATATTCTGAATATAATGTCATCACAACAGAGAATCCTCCCGAGAATGTTATGAGAAAGAACTTTCTTTTGCCTATTTTTCTCTTTGAACAGAGAGATGTTTCTGCTAAACAGCTTCTGCTTTTGTTTTTCAAGCAGTTTGAAGTTTAGACTTAGACATAAAACCAGGATATTGATCACAAGGCACAGGATTGTCCTGGATTAAGTTCATTCAGTCATTCTCCCCCAGGGTGAGCTTGTCAAACAAATACACTGGGCAGTTACTGATGGCATCAAAGATTTCCAAGTCTGATATAGCTGTCTGAATAAATTAATAGACAATTATTCTGATATTTGGAACTTGCCAAACAGTGTGAAAAGTAGGCAGGTTATGTATTTTGCTGTTTTATCAATTGGCAACTTTCTTTTGGGTCATAATTTGCCATGGCAAAGTATCTAAAACCGCCTTCATTTGTTAGCCCTACCTTCGCATATTTAAATTATTTAACTTTTTGTATGGAATTACAAGACTTACCTTCCTGGAGCCTTCAGTTCATATCTGCCACACAAATATAATCGCTTCAGGACATTCAATGCAGGTTAAAGGTGAGACAAAACCAGTGCCATATTCATAATGCTGACAGTGGAGCCACACTGACCACTGTAGTATAAGTGTCTGACATACATAGGGTTAATGTGGAACTGACTACAGTACCATCCACACTGTCACATTAGAGAATGCATGACCCAAACCCAAGGTCAGTCTAAAGTTGGATAGAATCCTATATGCCAGCAAGCATGGAGACTGCTTTTTGCTTGTAATCTTTACTGTATACCTTCATTTTGAAATAGTTCAAAGAATTATGATGATATTGTGCCTTTAAAAAATGAATTTTCATCATGTATCTTGTGAGGGGTATGTTTAAAATTCAGTTCTGTTTACATGATGCCGATTTGTCTGCACCAGGTAGCCCCATGCTCAGAATGCAGGAGAATACTTGATCTTAGCTAATAGGGTTTTGTTTTAATCTGAATTAATGCATTTTTGTTTATTTTTGATCTTTTCCCTGGAGTTCCAGAATATGATTATGTCAACTGACAAGAAGTGAAGTCATGTGAATAGGAGGAGATAAACTTACAGGAAAAAGCAGACAGTTTTGGCTTGATTCTGTGTGTGTCTCTGGAGACTGCTGTTTGGAGCTGTGAGAAGACAGGTGTGTGTCTCTCTCTCTCCAAAGGTGTATAAAGGCTTGAGGACTGACAGCCCACACACCATGTAAGCCTAAGGCAGCAGAGTGGCACCGTGGTTAGCAATGCTGCCTCACATTGCCAGGGGCCCGGGTTTGATTCCCAGCTTGGGTCACTGTCTATGTGGAGTTTGCACATTCCACTTGTGTCTGCGTGGGTTTCCTCCAGATGCTCCAGTTTCCTCCCACAGTCCAAAAGATGCACATGTTAGGTGAATTAACCATGCTAAATTTTCCCTCAGTGTACCGAACAGGCGCCGGAGTGTGGCAACTAGGGGATTTTCACAGTACATTCATCGCAGCGTGAATGTAAGCTGACTTGTGATTAATAAATAAACTTTGTGTTATTTAATTTTGAAGAGGATTTAAGTCTAGGAGGTATATTGCTTAAATTGGAACTGATAGAGATAGATTAGTAGTTAAAAATTGTATCTTATGTTAAAGTAATTTAATTGGTAAAAATTAAGCTAATTCGTTTGTTATAGTTAAACTGCATTATTAAATGAAGTTTGTTTTGAAAAAGGCTTCTAAGTGTGTTAGTGGATTAGGCAGATTGCCTCTTAGTGTCAGGGGACTAGCTAGCGTAAATGCATGGGGTTCCGGAAATAGGGTTTGGCTGGAATTGTGGTGGGTGCAGATTAGATGAGCCAAATGGTCTCCTTCTGCAATGTAGGGAATCTATATGTCTCTCCTCAACCTTGGAAGACCTCACTATGCCAAGTGTCTGCATTAAAGATTAAAGTGGGTCTAAATTGGTGCCAAATTCAGAACAAGCTTATTCACAAATTGACAGTATCCCAAACGGAATGAATACGCTCAGTGTCTGGACAGTAAGGTTGTCCATTCATTATTTGCCCCTACCTGGCACCGGGCCGGTTCGAGGTGCCAATGTCCAGAGGCACTCCAACAAAAGCAGCATCCAGGCCCTCGGCAGACTTCTGCACCGGGAGGCGCATCATGGAGCAAACTCCCACCGGCCGGGCTATCTCTGCGGCACTGGGCGGTATGTTGAACCGAGACGAGGAGGAGCTGCAGCGGGACAGCAGCCCGTCCCGCCGCTTCCCCAGCTTCAGCAACGAGGAGGTACCGCGCAGCAGAATCCGTTCCATCCTTGCCAAGAAAAGTTGAAAAGTAAAATAAAAATAAGCCAGCACTCTGCCCTGGTGAAAAGTGAGCTTGGCAACTGAAACTCCGCCCGCCCCACCCAGGGCGGATGGGACAAATATTACTATCATTGAACCGTTCATATTTTACAACACAGTTACTGCAGCAATCCTACTCAGCGCTCAGAGAATTTATTTTAATGAATGCCGGAGTACAACTTTTTTTATGTGTAAAAAAAGTTAACGTTTATTTAGTAGTGTCACAAGTAGGCTTACATTAACGTGCTTTTAGTGTAATGGTCATTTTGGAAAGTTTGTCATGTTCTCACAGCTTTATGAATAAAATATATTTTTAGAACATAGAACATTACAGCGCAGAACAGGCCCTTCGGCCTTCGATGTTGCGCCGACCAATTAGGAACAAGCAGTGACCCTCTAACCTAAACCATTCCCCTTCCATCCATAAACTTATCGACTAACCTCTTAAACGCCACCAAACTTGGCGCATCTACAACTGACGCAGGCAAGACATTCCATACCTTTACCACCCTCTGGGTAAAGAACCTACCTCTGACATCTGTCCTAAAACCACCACCCCTTAATTTAAAGCTATGTCCCCTCGTGCTAGCTTTCTCCATCCAAGAAAAAAGGCTATCACTGTCCACCCTATCTAAACCTCTAATTATCTTATATGTTTCAAAAAGGTCTCCCGTTAGCCGCCTTCTTTCTAACGAAAACAACCTCAAATCTCTCAGCCTCTCTTCATAAGACCTGCCTTCCATAGCAGGCAACATCCTGGTAAACCTCCTCTGTACCCTCTCCAATGCCTCCACATCTTTCTTATAATGTGGGGACCAGAACTGCACACAATACTACAAGTGCGGCCGCACTAGAGTTTTGTACAGTTGCAACATGACGTTGCGGCTCCGAAATTCAATCCCCCTACCAATAAAAGCTAAGACTCCATATGCCTTATTAACAACCTTATCGACTTGATTGCCAACTTTCAGGGATCTATGCACACATACACCAAGATTCCTCTGTTCATCAACACTATTAAGAGTCCTACCTTTAGCCCTATACTCTACACATTTGTTATTCCTGCCAAAGTGAATTACCTCACACTTTTCCACATTAAACTCCATTTGCCACCTCTCGGCCCAGCTCTGCAACTTGTCCAAGTCTCTCTGCAAACTATAACACCCCTCTTCAATATCTACCACTCCTCCGACTTTGGTGTCATCCACAAATTTACTAATCCATCCTTCAATACCCTCATCCAGATCATTTATAAAAAGTACAAACAGCAGGGGCCCCAAAACAGACCCCTGAGGTACACCACTTGTCACCGAACTCCACGATGAATATCTCCCATCAACCACCACCCTCTGTCTTCTATCTGCTAGCCAATTCCTAATCCAATTAGCTAAATCATCCTCAATCCCATATATCTGCATTTTCTGCAGAAGCCTTCCATGTGCCACCTTATCGAACGCCTTACTAAAGTCCATATATACCACATCAACTGCCTTACCCCCATCCACCTCTTTGGTCACTTTTTCAAAAAAACTCAATAAGGTTAGTAAGGCACGACCTACCCTTCACAAAACCATGCTGACTATCCCCAATCAATTCATTTTCTCTAAATAACTATAAATCCTATCCCTAATAATTCTCTCCAATACTTTGCCCACAACAGAAGTAAGACTCACCGGCCTATAATTCCCTGGAAAGTCTCTCTTCCCCTTCTTGAACAATGGGACCACATTCTCTATCCTCCAGTCTTCCGGAACTATACCCGTAACCAACGACGACCTGAAGATCAGAGCCAGAGGCTCTGCAATCTCCTCTCTCGCCTCCAGAGAATCCTAGGGTAAATCCCGTCCGGCCCAGGGGACTTATCTAACTTCAAACCCTCAAGAATATCTAGCACATCCTCCTTATCTACTTCAATACTTTCCAGTTTGCAACCCTGTATACCAGTGTTCTCCACAACTACATTTACATCTCCCTGCGTGAATACCGAAGAGAAATATTTGTTCAGTGCCTCTCCAATCTCTTCAGGCTCCACACACAACTTCCCACTGCTGTCTCTGACTGGCCCTAATCTTGCCCTAACCAATCTTTTATTCTTAACATATCTAAAGAAAGCTTTAGGATTCTCCTTGATCCTATCAGCCAAAGTCTTCTCGTGTCCCCTTTTAGCCCTCCTCAACTCACTCTTTAGCTCACTCCTGGCTAATCAATAGCTATCCATTGCACTAACTGAGCCTTCAAGCCTCATCCTGACATAAGCCTCTTTTTTCCTTTTAACCAGCAAATTAACTTTTTTAGTACACCAAGGTTCCCTTACTTGACCATTTCCTCCTTGCCTGACAGGGACATACTTATCAAGGACTCGCAGTAGCTGCTCCTTGAATAAGCTCCACATTTCAGATGTGCCCAGTCCCTGTAGTTTCCTTGTCCAACCTATGCACCCTAATTCCCTCCTTATGGCCTCATAATTACCATTCCCCCAGCTATAACTACTGCCTCCAGCTTCATGCCTATCCCTATCCATCACTAAAGTGAACGTAACCGAATTGTGGTCACTATCACCAAAATGTTTGCCAATGTTTTGGCAAAGCATTGGATAGAACAGCACAGCACAGGGCCTTCGGCCCTCCATGTTGTGCCCATCTATGTCCCAAACCAAGGTCAAGCTATCCCACTCCCTATCATTCTGGTGTATTCCATATGCCTGCTTGAAAGTTCCTAAAGTATCTGACTCTACTATCACAGCAGGCAGTGCATTCCACACCTCAATCATTCTCTGAGTAAAGAATCTACCTTGGACATCCCTTCTGTATCTCTCACCATGAACCTTATAGTTATATCCCCTCATAACAGCTACATCCAGCCGAGGAAATAGTCTCTGAACGTCCACTCTATTTATTCCCCTCATCATCTTATAAACTTCTATTAAGTTACCTCTCATCCTCCATGGCTCTAAAGAGAAAAGCCTCAGCTCACTCAACCTTTCCTCATTTCCTACTCTCCAAATCAGGCAGCATCTTGGTAAACCTCCTTTGCACTCTCTCCAATGCTTCCACATCCTTCTTATAGTGCGATGACCAGAACTGCATATAATATTCCAAATGTGGTCTCACCAAGGTCCTGTATAGTTGCTGCATAACCCCACAATTCTTAAACTCAAACCCCTGCTAACACACTATAATTCTTTAGGGCTCCATCCACTTGAGTGGCAACCTTCAGAGATCTGTGGATATGAATCCCAAGATCTCTCTGTTCCGCCATGTTCCTCAGAACTCTGTCATTGTCCCTCTAATCTGCATTCAAGTTTGTCCTATCAAAATGAATCACCTTGCACTTATATTTAACTGTTATTTAAGTTAATGTTTTCTCTTTTTAAATGAATTTTTAAATCAGTGTTCTCTTTTTCTTTGGAGCCATCAAGTGCAGCTCCAATTTCCAATCTGAAATTCATGACGAGTGGCCCAACCTCATCCATCTGCCAATGTCATTCTTTTTAAGTTATTTGCAGACAAGCTCTGGCTATATTATGTTCTTCCTCATCTTAATTTCCATGTTACATCCTTTCCAGGGCCCCAGTGTCACACCCACCAAGTGTCCTCAAGAGATCCGACTGCATAAAGCTTTATTCAAAGTATGTTTTCTGTGATTACAACGACCCTTGTGAAGAGTGATCATCCCATTCGCAGTGGTTCGTACTGCTGCCTCACAGCGCCAGAGACCCGGATACAATTCCTGGCTCAGGTCACTGCCTATGTGGAATTTGCACATTCTCCCTGTGTCTGCCTGGGTTTCCTCCAGATGCTCTGGTTTCCTCCCACACTCTGAAAGATGTGCTGTTTAGGTGCATTGGCCATGATAAATTTGCACGCTGCTTACCCAAACAAATGTCTGACTGTGGCAACTAGGGGATTTTCATTATAAATTCATTTGCAGTATTAGTGTAAGCCTACTTCTAACACTAATAAATTTTTAAAAATCCCTTTACTTTGCCTGCATCTCAGCTTGACTTGTGGAATCTGACCAGCTGTTTTGCAGCAAATGCCAAGTACTCTTGAGCTAAAGTTGATTCTGACCCTTCAGTAACCTTAAAAAAAACAGTTGCCTCTCTTCTTGTCTGAAGGAAAACGGTTCCTGATACTGCACTGAAATAGCTGCCCTTTATGAGTGAGTCTGAGCCATAACCATCAGCAGGGCATTGTATTGCAGGAAGCAAAACATCTAAGCCCATTGCTATATTCTTCTACTTGGTTGAGTTTGACACTAAAATAAAAGCAAAATACTGCAGATGCTGGAAATGTAAAATGAAAACAGAAAGTGCTCAAAAAAACCCAGCAAGTCTGGCTACATCTGTAGCAAGAGAGGCAGAGTTAGCATTTTGAATCCAACAAAAAAGTTTATGTATTAGTCACAAGTAAGGCTTACATTAACACTGCAAAGAAGTTACTGTGAAATTCCCTGAATCGCCACACTCAGGCATCTGTTTGGGTAAATGCATGTAATCATCACATCACAGCTGCTGCAGTGCCAACCACTGTGCTACTGTGTCACCTCACTTCAAACTTCGAAATTGAGTTCTGAAGAAGTGATATTGGATTCAAAATGTTAATTCTGTTCTGTTTCCACTGATGCTGCCAGAGTTGCTCATCAAGTCTGGCTCCCTATGAAGACAAAATGACAAGTAACAAATGATTTGTAGCAAGTAGCAACAGAAACACTTAGATGAGGATCGGTAAGTGTTGTGGGGGGGGGAATTGATGAGAAGGATGTGCTCTTGGGGGTGGGGGAGGCAGGTTTAATTAATTGGCTAGGATTGTCTGGTGCAGAAACACAGGAATGTTTTTGTGCTACACGTTCCAGGAAAGGTTTAACTGGAAAATTATGAGGTCAGTGACTCATGAATCTCACACAGTGCGAGTCACTATCTGCAGGACAGGACATTGGATAAACAATTTTTTCAATAGTGCATTTCATGTAGTGATTTCTTGGGGCACTTTACAAAGCTAGGACAAAATCTTTAGAAAACTCTTGAATGAAGCGTGGTAGTGTAGCTATGTTAAAGCATTGGAAAAATGTCAAAGTGAGAATTTCAAGCTTGAACTCACAGAGTGCAAGGAGTTTATATAGTTGTGTATGAAGCTTGAAAGGGAGAAAATAGGGGAAAAGGGAGGCAATAGGGGAAAAGGGAACCCATCTAAGCAATAAAGAGAATAAGGGGAATTTCTGAAAAGAAAATTATTTAATTTTCTGAATATATCGGAAAGGTGATTAAGAATGTTGTACAAATAAAGGACATCATGAGAACATAAGAGCAAAAGAAGACGTTGAACCCTCCTCTGCCATTCAGTATGGGGCGGTATAGTGTCTGCCTCACTGCACCAGGGACCCGGGTTCAATTCCTGGCTTGAGTCACTCTGTCTGTACAGAGTCTGCATGTACTCCCTGTGTCCATGTGGGTTTCCTCCAGGTGCTTCAGTTTCCTCCCACAGTCTGAAAGACATGTTGGTTAGGTGCATTGACCATGCTAAATTCTCCCTCAGTGTACCCAAACAGACGCCGGAGTATGGCAACCAAGGGATTTCACAGTAACTTCATTGCGGTGTTAATGTAAGGCTACTTGTGACACTAATAAACTTAAAATTATGAACATAGCTGGTCATCAGCTTCCACTTCACTTAATTGCATTTTCCCTATATTCCTCCATTCCCTAAGAGACCAAAAATCTTATTTAAGATGGAGGTCAAAACTGATGGAGCATCCACAACCTTTTGAACTTAGTTCCTAATATTCACAACCTTTCTATTCTCAGTCCTAAATGATCAGTCCCTTATCCTGAGATTGTGCTCCTTTGTTCTAGGTTCCCCAACCAGGAGAAACAACTTCTCAGTATCTATCTTGTCAAGTGCCTGCCAAATCTTGAAAATTTGGTGGTACCAAATATCAAATTTTGGGAGAAATTGGTCCTGTCAGTATTTTTGGAAATTTAGTTTACAGCTTAAGTTGGATTTGAATTGCTGATGTTGACTTATGTGAGAGATCACAGTGCTGTATATCAATGATTTACAGAACAGCAACAAGAACAATAGGCCTGGGGGAAATGAAAATAAGATCAATGTTCAAATTTCAGATGGTAGTGTTTATTTAACTTGCTTTAAATGCAGAGTAGAAACATACCTATGCATTAGTGCGAATGAGCTCAGTAACTCATTTAACTGCAAGATAAACAGCTGCAATACAGAAAAAGAACAAGCAAAGTGAGCAGAAAATTGTTTCAATTACTTTCAAGGTTCCTCCACCAAGCAGAACCTGCACGTGACAAGCAGCATCTGCCCACAGGATTCACATCTCATTTATCCCCAAAGCTTAATATTCTCTCCCCAAAAATCCGAATTGCTTCTCCCTCTCCTCGGACAATCTACAGGCTGAGTATCACTTGCCGCTACTTAAATTGATTTGTCTTTGTTCTTTCTCATACATTTTGTGACTTGACTGTGCCACGTACTGTGGACCTTGGACTTTTAATCGAGTCCATTTTGTCAATGAAAACTGCCCAGTTCCAGGGCTCGACTTTAAAGTTGTGCAAGAAATGCAGCTCAATAGCTGGCCTATTGTCAGGATCAATAAAATGCTACAGTAAACACAGCGTTAATTTTGCACATGCATGCTATTTATTTACCAGCTGTTTTAGATTCAGGGAAGCCAATCATTTCTTTCCCTTCAATTTCAGTGAAGTATGACGGGAGATAGTATTAAATATTCATTTATCTTTAACTCTTGGGCCAGGATAAATCCCAGACATTGTGTTAATTTCTAATTAATGAGATTAATAAAAGTTTTAAGTGCAAAGCTTTATTTCTAGATCCATAATTAGTCACAGCAAGTTCACTAAATTCTGTTTGAGGAGCCAGGGTTTTATTTATTGATTTGAACTTATTCAGCGCTTCCCATGTAGCAACAGATCCAGTCCCAGGCTTAGATCCTCGAAGCTGAGATTTGCCAAGAAGCTTCTCTTTAGTTCGGTCTCCACGGATAATTCTTGGCCCGTTGTGAGCTGCAGGAAGGTAAGCAGAGTCTGGCAGCGAAGCCATCCAAAAACTTCCTTGGTGCTGATTTGTGTAGAGGTGAGGAGTTCCGTCCCCCACAGGTGTAGGTGTAGCATGTCTGCAGCAACTCTCGCTGACAGGCGCTGCAAGAACAAAAAGAAAAATTCAATTCTTAGGTTCTACAGATTGACAGGTTGATAAAATTCCACATTTTAGCTGATGTTTGCTGGGATTGGGAAGAAAGGCAGTACATTCAGTTTCAATTTCCAGTTTTTCTCTAGGAAAAACAGCCAAAAAAGAGAAGTCTTTAGAAATTTTTTAGATGAAGTGTGGAAGGAGAATACCCTTTCACCTTTCCTTATAAAACTCCATTGATTCCCTGGCGTTACAGAGAGTGAAAAATTAAAAACCATCAAATGGAAATGTTAACACATGTTGCCTGATCAGCTGAATGTAGTATTTTCTGTTTTCACTTCAAGATCCTCATTTTCACTGAATGAGGCAGTGCTGGCTGAAAGGTATCTACATAAATACCTGGTATTGAAACACAGGGCAAGTACAAAAACAAAAATAAAATTATCTCTACAGTGCAGAAAGAGGTCATTCAGTCCATTGAGTCTACACCAACTCTCTGACAGAGCATCTTAGTCAGGCCCTCTCCACCACCCTGTCCCCATAACCACACACATTTACTTTGGCTAATCCTTCTAACCTGCATACCTTGGGACACTAAGGGGCAGTTTAACAGGGCCAATTACCTAATCTACACATTTTTGGACTGTGGGAGGAAACTGGAGCACCTGGACGAAACTTACGTAGACACGGAGAGAACGTGCATACTCCACACAGTCACCCAAGGCCAGAATTGAATCCGGGTCCCTGGCACTGTGAGGCAGCAGTGCTAACCACTAGGCCACCAAATAGGGGCAGGAGTAAACCATATGACTCCTTGAGCCGGCACCATCACTGAATGCCATCATGACTGAGCTTGGACTTCAACCTTCAATTCTGTACTTGCACCTAATAATCAATCCCTCAATTTCCTGAGAATATAGCGAAGCATTAATTAACACATTAACTATTGCCAAGTTATCTTCTTAAATTGTTGGCTCTGGGTTTTCTTCCCCCAGGGAGAGTACGTGGCTGTGTAAGACAGTAGCGATTGTTATGGAGAGGAGATATCTGGTAATAGTTCTCTGGCCATTCTGGTGTGGGGCTTTCAGGTTGTGAACCTTTGGAATTACCAGCCCCAGATAGTTGTGGAAGCTTAATCGGCGAATACCTTTAAGTCTGGACAGACAGAATTTTGATTTCTCACTGAGTCTAATATTATGGGGAGCAGATGGGAAAGTTGCGTTACAGCCCATGATCGCACTAAATGGCAGAGCAGGCTTGATGGACTGAATAGCCTTGTGAGCTTGGAGCAGCTTGCTGAACCATCTGCCTGTCAAATGTAAATGTTCATAAAAATCAAAGTTGGGATAATTCCAAGGACACTTACAGAAGGATCTCTTTGTTTCAAGTCAATGAACAGTTTCAACCATTACTGCTGTACTCACCTTCTTAGGATTTCTGCATAGCAAAAGCTTTACCACCAGCCGCACGTCTCTGTGAATGGAGTCTGGCAGAGGGGGCAGATTATTCTCTTGATAGTTCCTGCTCTCCAGGTAATCCTTTCCACATCCATAAAATGGATTGTGAAGACCCAGGATCTCATAGGCCAAGGCACCCACTGACCAGGCATCCGATTTGCTGTAATCAATAATTACATTGGGTCCAGGGACTGCTGTAGAAATCTGGAAAGCACAGTAATAGGGGTTAGAGTCAGAGTCAGTCAGTCACTTGGATTGCAGTTACAGCCAGAAGCGGCACACACTGCAAACATTAACCGTGTACAAGTAACGGGCTGCGTGTGATTTACTTATTTTCCACAATGCACTTGCCTCAGGAGCCATAAGACAGCTATTTCCTCCCCGGTCAACGTCCATACTAGTAAAGGGAAGCCTCAACCCCAGACTTTCCTCTGCTAGGCAGCAACCAAAATCAGTGATCACCAAACGTGGGCAGCCAACTAAACAATGCACAAAAAGGGAAAGACTTAAAGTTATACTGTGCTTCACTGATGGGTCTTGAATCATCAATTCTACAACTGAGGCAAAGGTGCTATGGATTGAAAATTAATTGGAAAGAAAAAAATCTGATCAATGAAATATAACAGAAAAATAATCTTACAACGTGCCACAAGATGGCACAGTAGTTAGCACTACTGCCTCACAGCACCAGGCACCAGCTTGAGTCACTGTATGTCTGCAGTTTGCACATTTTCCCAATGTCTTTGTGGGTTTCCTCCTGTGCTCTGCTTTCCTCCCATAGTCCAGAGATGTGCAGGTTAGGTTAACTGGCCATGTGAAATTTACCACAGTCTTCGGGGATTAGCAGGGTAAATATGTGGGGTAATGGGGCCTGGGTGGGATAGTGGTTGGTAAAGACTCGATGGGCCGAATGGCCTCCTTCTGTACTGCAGGAATTATATGGAAACATTACAGCTGTCAATAACCTACTTGAAATATTGATTGCAAACCCTTCCATCTTTCTCATTGCATGTGTTTTAGAGGCGAAAAAGAAAAGAAACTCTGTATACAAAAGTGTATACAATGTGCAAACACTGAGCTAGGACTTTAATATAGTTGGCACAGTGGTCAACACTGCTGCCTCACAGCACCAGGGACCTAGCTTGAGTTACTGTCTGTGTGGAGTTTGCATGTCCTCCCCGTGCCTGCATGGATTTTCTCCAGCTGTTTCAGTTTTCTCCCACAATCTGAAAGACATGCTGGTTAGGTGCATTGGCCATGCTAAATTCTCCCTTAGTGTATCCGAACAAGCATTGAAGTGTGGCAACTAGTGGATTTTCAAAGTAACTTCACTGCACTGTTAATGTAAGCCTATTTGTGACACTGATGAATAACTTAACTGTAGCCTATACAGAGTTTTGTGGCTCAAGACTGGAATTCTGGACACATCCTCCCTTAGGTCATTCTGATGTTTATACCCCAGAACTTCTAACTATTTTTTGTTCATGCAGAGTTGATAAACTCCATAAATCTGAATGTTTTTCCCTGCTCCTATATTTGTACAATCACCTGAATCAAACTCCACCAGGATGTTATCAGATTTCAGGTCTCTGTGTGCAATGCCATGCTGAACCAGATGGTCCACTCCCTCTAGTAGCTGAAGAATCATCAGAGATGCAAACTTTGTGTTGGGGGTACAGATCTGAAGGTACTGGCGCAGGGTGCACGGATAGCTAAAGCAGAAGACAGACAATGTCATTCAATCAGACTTTTGAATAGTGCCATTACACATTAAGTTGACCTTTCTCTTACCCTATCTGTAACTACAACACTATATTCTGCATCCTCTTCTTTTTTTTCTCCCCTCTCTAAATTTTGTCTGGATAGCATGCAAGAAACAATACTTTTCACTGCATTGCAATACATTGACAATAAGAAATCAATTCAAATCATTATATCATTATTTTGGAAAAGCAGGAATATATCCAGCAGCATCTTACAGCCTCTCCTGGTTCAAATTCTGGTGAGATTAGGTGGGTAGGGCAGGGCATTTCGTGTATTACTGCAGACTCAATGGGCTGAAGAGCCTCTTCTGTACTATGATTCTGTGAAAATGGCCATTGTCTAAGATGGCTTTTTTTTTTAAATGCTTATTCCTTTCCCCTATTCCTTTTCTTCTCTATTCCCCCACTAAAGATGCTGACTCTTGTTGCAAAGTACTCTTTGGCATCTGACCAGGCCATGCACAAGTCTAGAAAGCAAGTGTCAGAATGTGGGGACAACAAAATCTACCCTGTCCTAACTCAATCTCCACTCTTAGAATTCCAGCAAGTGTCAGTCAATAGCAATGAAGAATCTGTCCCCTAACACAGAGCCATGAAGGCCCTGTGCTACAACAGTAGTACTACTCAGTGCAGCACTGACCAGTAACTGAACATCTGACCTTCCTAATCTCTCACAAACAGCTGAGCCATTGCCTTTTTGTTTTGGTTGAAGTTTAGATAATGACTTGCTCAAAAGTCATCTACTTGAATGTTGCAACATATTTCACCACCATGGTTTTCTGATTTCAAATACATTGCCCAGGTTTTTCCAAAGTGAGTGTTTCACAACAGGAAGGGAAAAAAAAACCATAGCGTCAAGTGAAGACACTGCAAAAATTCCTAACATTACCCCTCGCTTTCGCTCTCTTGGCAACAAGTGAGGTGGGAGCAACAGTGTCTCTTCACTTCAGCAGCTCCCACAGTAATGGGAAAACACTCATAGATCATCTGTCCATCAGTTGAAAGATATAGGTGTTGCGCATAATGTGCTCTCTATTTATAATATGCAGGTTATATACCATCAGTAGAAACAATAAAAAATGAATATATACATTGAAGCTACCGTAGGTATGGAAGATACAATAACATGCTAGTCCATAAATGACCAGATTTAGTGAATTCAATTTTGATTTTCCCGAATGGTATTTGAACTCATAGCCACTAGATTTTATGTTCAATATCATGGTATACATATACATTCATACAAGACCTGAATCCTCAGACCAAGATTGATTTAATATTGCAACCAACATTGCAGCATATTATGCAGATTATTTCCCAGTCAGGCGTTCATAAACTATGTTGTACCAGTATTAGCGACATGTACAAAGGGAACGCTGTCAGATGTTAAAAACAATACAGAAACTGTGCACCGATTTTTTGGTACTCCTGCCGATAAATATACTACTTAACCAACATCAAACTGAGATCTGTGCATCAGAAAGTTAGCTAACTAAATCTGGCTACATAGAATAGTATCCAATATCTAAGAGTCAATCAATCTCTTCCATCCCATGCAGAGACCTGCATCGTGTTTTTTTCCATGGCCATTTTCAGGCTTCAAAGAACAAAGAACAAAGAACAACACAGCACCGGAAACAGGCCCTTCAGCCCAACGAGCCTGCGCCGCCGTCCTAACGTCTTAATGACATATAGGGACCAATTTGTTACCCAATCAGCCTAAGAGCACATTTTTGGGATGTGGGAGGAAACCAGAGCACCCGGAGAAAACCCACGCAACCATGGGGAGAACGCACAAACTCCCGCAGACACAGGCCCAAATCCATGTGTCTGCACAGCAACAGCGATAGTCTCTGAGCTGTCATGTTGCCCATCAGATGGTCCAGTTTAAGCATACACTAACGATGTGAAGCACTAGGCCACTCCTGAGCAACATCCAAGAGCAGCTCTCACATGACCTGCCGCATGCATGCCCTTCTTGGTCAACAAGGGGGACCGAACATCCTGTGGAAACAAATAGGATATTTAAACAGTCCTACCAAATCCCTCTATTGGCAGACCGCTCATGTGGCTGTCCAAGAGACCCTTAAACAACCCTAGCGTGCCTGCTCCCACCACCTTACTCGGTAGTGCATTCCACACCCCCAGTACCCTTTGTGTGAAAAAATGCCCTCTAATATTAGTCTTATACATAGCCCCCCTCACCCTAAGGCCGTGACCCCTCGTTCTATCCTTTTCTAATGGTGGAAAAAGCTTACCACCATTTACTCTATCTATACCCTCATAATCTTATATACCTCTAATAGATCCCCTCTCAGCCGACGTCTTTCAAGGGAAAACAACCCCAGTGCGTTCAATCTTTCCTCGTAAGACAGCCTTTCCATACCAGGCAGCATCCTGGTAAATCTCCTCTGCACTCTCTCCAGGGCCTCCCCATCCTTCCGGTAGTAAGGCGACCAGAACTGGACGCAGTACTCCAAGTGAGGCCTAACTAACGTTCTATACACTTGCAACATTAGACTCCTACTCTTGTATTCTATACCTCTTCCTATGAAGGCTAACATACCATACGCTTTCTTTATCACATTCTCCACCTGTACTGACACCTTTAGAGACTTGTGAACCTGCACCCCCAGGTCTCTCTGCATCGCTATACTCCGGATAGTTTTACCTTTTATCCTATAACTCCCCGCTACATTTTTCCGGCCAAAATGCATCACCTCGCACTTATCCGGATTAAATTCCATTTGTCTATTTGCCCAATCTACCAGCCTATCTATGTCCTGTTGTATTGCCTGGCACTGCTCCTCAGTTCCTGCCAATCCAAGCATCTTAGTGTCATCAGCAAATTTGCTGATCACACCACCTACCCCCTCTTCCAAGTCATTTATATAAACTACAAATAGAAGAGGTCCTAATACTGAGCCCTGTGGCACACCACTAGTGACACACCTCCAGTTGGAAAAAGAGCCTTCCACTACTACCCGCTGTCTCCTCCTCCCAAGGCAGTTCTCAACCCATCTACATACCTGGCCCTGTATCCCATGCGCCTTCACCTTTTCTATCAGCCTACCATGAGGAACCTTGTCAAACGTCTTACTGAAATCCATGTAGACGACATCAACGGCTTGTCCTTCATCAACCATTTTTGTCACCTCTTCAAAAAATTCCACTAGATTCGTATGGCACGACCTCCCCTTAACGAAGCCATGCTGTGTATCCCTGATCAGATCGCAGCGCTCCAGATGTTCATACCTCCTGTCTCTGAGGATCCTCTCCATTAGCTTATCTATAACTGAAGTCAAGCTCACCAGCCTATAGTTCCCTGGGTTATCCCTCTGACCCTTTTTAAACAACGGTACTACATTTGCTATCCTCCAATCCTCTGGGACCACACCTGTGTCCAAAAAAGAGACAAAGATTTGCGTCAGAGGATCAGCAATGTCATCTCTCACCTCCCTTAGCAATCTGGGGTAAATGCCATCAGGCCCCGGAGGTTTCCTTCCAGTCCAAGCATTATATGAGGCGGATACAGGAACATAAACATAGGAACACAGGAATTAGGAGCAGAAGTAGGCAAATTCTATCCTGCAAGCCATTCAAACAGATCATGGCTGATCTCTTCCTGATCTCAAATCCATGCCCCTGCCTGTCCCCCATATGCCTTTAAACCATTTTTTAAAAATCAGAAATATATCTATCTCCTCCTTGAAAGCATTCAACGGTTCAGACTCCACTGTGCTATGGGATAGTGAGTTCTACAAATCCATCACCCTCTGCGCGAAGTAATTCCTCCTCATCTCAGTTTTAAACGTAGCAGCTGTCAACCTATATCTGTGATCGTCTGTTCTAGATTTCCCCATAAAAGGAAAGACCAGAAGTAATCATTCAGCTTGCAGCTCTTAAACACACATACCTGGCAGAGTTTGAACTGTTTGCTTACCTTTTCATCACCAGAAAAAGCGTGCGGTTGTGTCCCAACCCACAAGGATTCAATCTGGTTGGCAGTACATCAGGGTACTCTATCCAAGCTCCAGGCAAGAGAGGAAAGTTGTCTACAAAAGCTCGGACAATCTGGATGATGTTCGGGTGTGGTTTCATCTTTTTTCTGTTATGACTGTAGGATCTGACCATAGTTATTGGGATAATTTATGAGGCAAAAAATAATTCAACAGGAAAATTCTTGTAATTTGTGTTTTGTGTTCTCTGGGTGTAGCAAGTAATAGTATATGATTTCAATTGAAATTGCTGTTATACTCCAATGTTGGTGAACTTGCAATGCTACAAGCTGGCACACAACAATCTATGCCACAATATGAGGAAGCAGATTCACCTCTATAGATACAGAATTATATTTGAGTTATAACTATGAAGTAAAATGAAGTTTCATATCAGAGAAACAAGGGAACAGATGTAGGTATTTCAGCCCCATAAGCTAGTTTCATTAATTTAATCATGACTGATTTCCACCTAATCTCCATTTACCAGCCTTTGATTCATACACCTTGAGATACTTGCTCAGCAGAATCTATCAATCTCAATCTTGGAATTTTAATTTACCCAACATCAGAGCTGGTGGGGAATGGATTGTGTTTAGATTTCCACCACCCTCATTCTAATAATCTGCAATGTGCTGTGCAAAAGAATTAAAACTCTACAGAGAACAGGACTGTTCTCTGTACAAGAAGTGTATAGAGGTCCTAGGCTGCCCAAACATTAGCACCTCGCCTCGAAACCTCCCTGGTTGTGTCTAAAGGAATACAAAGCAATTCATTTGGCTCTGAACTTTGTTGCAGAAGTTGTCAGAAGGATTACATTGTTTTGATATCAGTTTGGCTTTGAGCTTCACCCCCAGATTTTTTGTCAGAGTTACTTCCTTAAATCTTTAACTCTCCCAAGATATCTACAAACAGTGGGAGTTATTCACCCATAGCTGCAAGTTTGGTTCAAGAGTGCCAGGGCATGTCCACATGTCAGTTGGCCTGCATGTTGGGATAGGGGTGGGGAACCACTCCTAAAGAATTCCCCTGACACTATAGTCCGGGACTGAGGGACCCAGTTTCTACATGTCACTAAGAGAAGGCATAACCCAGGAATTGCTGATGGAAAGGCTAAATACACAGGGAGAGACTTACATGTTCTCTTTTATGTGTTGCTGCTGGACAAATCATTTTTATTGGGCTATGCACAAATTACACAAATCATTTTTATTGGGCTATGCAGAAAGGCATGGGAACAGGGCAACAATAGATCAAATGACCTCATTCTGTGCGATATCATCCTATAATTCTATGATCCTTTCTGTATAAAAGTTGCTCCCTGATTTGATTCCTAAATAGCCTAGCTCCAGTTATGCCACTTATTCTCATTCTTCATCAAAGAAAAAGATTTCTCTGTATCTATTCAACCAAATTCCCAAAACTGAACAATGTGGTGTATTCAGTCTCATTGAGGCTTTGTACAACTTCAGCATCAATTCCTCATTTTACAATTTCAAGCAACTTCAGATAAAACCAATATACAATTCGCCTTGTTGTTTACTTTAAATACATCTGCAGTAGTTTTTTGTGCTGTGTGTGTACACCAACACTCAAACAAGGAACAAAAGGGGAGTGGGACTATCTGAGTTACTAATTGAAAGAGCTGACGCAGATGCAATGGTCTGAATGGCTTCTTTCACTAGAGTCATACAGTTAGAGAGGTTTACAGTCCATCCCTTTGGCCCAACTTGTCCATGTCACCTTTTTTTTTAAAAAAACCCCTAAGCTAATCCCAGTTGCCCACATTTGGCCCATATCCAGATATCCATCATAGCCATATAACTATTTAAATG
This sequence comes from Sphyrna mokarran, assembly GCA_024679065.1. NCBI lineage: Eukaryota > Metazoa > Chordata > Chondrichthyes > Carcharhiniformes > Carcharhinidae > Sphyrna > Sphyrna mokarran. Next base: position 22,061,272 of record JAGIQG010000028.1, on the reverse strand, counting down.
CTTTTTAAAAGATAAATTGTACCTGCCTCTACTACTACCTTTGGCACTTTGTTTCAGACACTTACCACCTTCTGTAGGGTGAAAAACTGCCCCTCTAGACACTTTTATATCTCTCCCCTCTCACCTTAAATCTATGCCCTCTAGTTTTAGACTCCCCTCCCTTTGGGAAAAGATATTGGCTATCTACCTTGTCTATGTCCCTCATTATTTTATATACTTCTATAAGATCAACCCGCAGCCTCCTACACTCCTGAGAAAAAAGTCCCAGTCTATTCAGCTTCCCCTTGTAACTCAATCCATCAACTTCCAGTAGCATCCTAATAAATCTTTTCTGCACTCTTTCCAGTTTAATAATATCCTTTCTTTGTGAACTATTCCACAGTTCTATGACTTTCTTTTATTAGTTGATATTTGTCAAATGCTCAGTCACTCCTGTCCCTGATGATATAATCAGTAACTTTCCCAGTACTGGTTAAATCGACAGGTGTGCAGTTTCCTCACCTATTTTTGTTAATACCCTGGGGTGAAAACCAGATTCTAGAGACCAGTCCATCTTCAGTCCTATTATTTTATATTAAACTCACTAGATTCTTCCCCTTATTTTACTGATCTTTGTACCATGTGTAATTTATCCTCTTCCTCCACAGTAAAATGGTACAATATCCTCATTTCGTGTCTTTCCTTATGATCCATTATAATCTTCCCTCCATCTGTACTTCACTGACCCACATTCGTGTTTACCACACTATACAAATACATTTATTAAAACATATACTGTTAGCTAGAAGAATCCCTACATTGAGCAGCATGGTGGCACAGTGGCTAATACTGCTGCCTCACAATGCCAGGGACCCAGGTTCAATTCTGGCCTCGGGTTAGAGTGTGTGTGTGTGTGTGTGTGTGTGTGTGTGTGTGTGTGTGTGTGTGTGTGTGTGTGTCACATTCTCCCTGTGTCTGTGTGGGTTTTTTCCAGGTACTCTGGTTTCCTTCCCACAGTCCAAAGATTTGCAGGTTAAGTGGATTGGCCATGCTAAATTGCTCTGTAGTGTTAGGGGAATTAGCAAGGTAATTTTGTGAGGTTACAGGCATAGGACCTGGGTAGGAATGTTCCCGGTGCATGCTCAATGGCCTGAATGGCCTCCTTCTGCACTGTAGGGATTCTATGGTCCTAAGTTTTTTTTAATTTTTCATATTCCCCCTTTTCAGTCCAATTGCTTTTTTCTATCAATGTTTTTTTCTGAGTTTTCCCTTTGGCTGCATTTCTACTTTCCTTGTACTTGCATTAGTCTGTTCTTTTAATTTGATACGGACATGTTTAATAACCAAGTAGGGATATAATATATGAAAATTACATGGACAAGAATATTGAGCAAAGTCCACTTGCTGTAGGTATATTTAACCAACAGTACTATGTCTGCAATCATCTATAATATCACATTCATACTGATCAGGCAAACAGTCACTAATAAAAGTGCTGCACATGTGTAACTAACCCTTTGGTTCTGTCAAACTCTCTGGTTAAAGCGTTGGGGAGGGTTGGAACGAGCTCCTTGCCCATTGCTGTCAAGATTGCATCACTGGAGGACCCTGCCTGCAATGAGAGGTTCAAGCATCAAAATAATGAATTCTGTAAAGCTTAATGTGCAAAACACCAGCACTTGCTTTAAAATGTTTTCCAATCCAAGTATTTTCATTTCACAGCAGCAGTATCAAGTTTGGAATGGAAGCAGGAAATAGTGAGATCCACAAAATGTTTGTGATAAAGTTCCCTTCCATTCACCCATATTTTCTCAAGTCAATGTCATTTTGGTCAAGGGGAAAAGCACATCAACAATTCCAAGTAATGTGATGTGGTTAAACTCATCAACCAAAAGCACAGACATGGCACAAATTTGGCACAGGAGACAACTGGTATTAGCCTTCCAGAGTAAACCATCTTTGGATCACAACTCTGGCAGATCCTAGATGCTAATTCCCAAATTGATTTGCAGTGCTTCTCCCACACTGAGCAATATTTTGATGCAAGAGGTAACTGAAATGGCAAATTTTCTTATCTTCAGGAATGGAGGGGCTTAAACACGACAGGGAAACACAATTCTAACAGCAGGATTTTATGATTCTATGAATTCAAACATATCCTCACAACCATCTATTCGCTCGCAGAGAGTTGATCATTCCATGATAATCCAGCTCACTATCATTTTGGAAGTATTACAAGCAGCGCAATCAGATTTAAAATCCTCCACAGGCTACGTGCCAGACAGGATTAATTCTGGTGGTTTCTATCTGCAATCAGAAAGTATCCAACCAGAGACTATAGTCATTGACTACAAATATTTTGGTACATCATGTTTCCATTCCAATATGACATTGTTCTTACGATTATTACTTACATTGTTAAGTAACTGTGCCTTTTCTTAAAACAGGAAAAACATTACATTAAAAATCATGACTATTTTTCCAACTAGGTGGCGAGTAAAGTATGTTAAGCTCAAGAGTACTGCCTTCCTAACGTTCACTGCATACCCTTTCAAGCTGCAAGTGTTATACTACGTATCCCAGTATTTTAAAATCAAATAAACAAATTAACTAATACTTTGGGATACAGATGGAAAAGGATGCTTGTTGCCCTAGGGGGAGGGTGCTGAATTAGGGGAAGGCTAACTACAATCGGATTAGGCAGGAACTTATGGAAACTGATTGGGAACGGTTGTTCAAGGGTAAGTCCACGCTAGGCATGTGGGACTCTTTCAAGGGAATACCGAAAATGTTGCAAGAAAGATATGTGCTGGCTAAGAGGAAAGATGGGAAAGGTAGAATTAGAGAGCCGTGAATTACTAGGGATATTGAGGACTTGGTTAGGAAGAAAAGAGAGGCGTATGTTAGGTCAAAGCAGCTGGGAACGGAGACAGTGTTGGAGGAATATAGAGAGAGTAGGAGGGAGCTCAAACGGGGAGTTAGAAGGGCAAAAAGGGGGCATGAAATGGTTTTGGCGGATAGGATTAAGGAAAATCCAAAGGCTTTTTACTCCTATGTTAGGAATAAAAGGGTGGTTAGAGGAAAAATCGGACCTCTTAGGGACAGAGGAGGGGAACTGTGCTTAGAGCCCGAGGGAATGGCGGAGATCCTGAATGAATACTTTGTGTCGGTATTCATGAAGGAGAGGGGCTTGTTGACAGCTCCTGTCTCTGAGGGAGCTGTGGACCAGTTGAGGGAAATATCCATACCGAGGGAGGAAGTGTTAGAGCTTCTAGGTAGCATTAAAACTGATAAATCTCCGGGGCCTGATGGCATTTATCCCAGGCTGCTTAGGGAGGCGCGAGGTGAAATTGCTGGGCCTCTGACGCAAATCTTTGTCTCTTCTTTGGACACAGATGAGGTCCCAGAGGACTGGAGAATAGCTAATGTTGTACCGTTGTTTAAAAAGGGTAGTTGGGATAACCCTGGAAATTATAGGTCGGTGAGTTTGACGTCAGTGGTAGGAAAGCTGTTGGGAGGGGATTCTTAGGCATAGAGCGTATAGGCACTTGGAGCGTGGCGATCTGATTAGGGATACACAGCATGGCTTTGTTAAAGGGAGGTCGTGCCTTACAAATCTGGTAGAATTTTTTGAGGAGGTGACGAAAACGGCCGATGAAGGGCGAGCCGTTGATGTCGTTTATATGGATTTCAGTAAGGCGTTTGACAAGACGTTAGATGGATAAGTAACTGGCTTGGTAATAGGAGACAGAGAGTAATAGTGGAAGGGTATTTTTCTAGCTGGAGGTCGGTCACTGGTGGTGTGCTGCAGGGCTCAGTACTGGGACCTCTTCTATTTGTATTATATATATAAATGACTTGGAAAAGAGAGTAAGTGGAGTGATCAGCAAGTTTGCAGACGATACAAAGATGGCTGGACTTGCAGATAGTGAGGAGCATTGTCAGGTGATGCAGCAGGACATAGATAGGCTGGTAGCTTGGGCAGATAGATGGCAGATGGAATTTAATCCTGATAAATGTGAAGTGATGCATTTCAGAGAAAGAATGTAGGGGGAAGGTATATGATAAAGGGTAGACCTATTAAGAGTATAGAAACACAGAGGGACCTGGCGGTGCAGGTGCACATGTCTCTGAAGGTGGCAGAGCAAGTGGAGAAGGTTGTGAAGAAAGCATATGGTATGCTAGCCTTTATAGCAAGAGGTATAGAATACAAGAGCTGGCCTTTAATGTTGTAGTTGTATAAAACGTTGGTTAGACCTCATTTGGAATACTGCGTCCAGTTCTGGTCGCCTTACTACCAGAAGGATGTGAAGACTCTGAAGAGAGTGCAGAGGAGGTTTACCAGGATGCTGCCTGTTATGGAAGGTCTGAGTTACAAGGAGAGGTTAGGCAAATTAGGGCTGTTCTCCTTAAGACGCAGACTTAGAGGAGATCTAATAGAGGTAGATGAGGGGTATAGATAAACAGGGTTAAGCTTTTTCCTAGGATGGACTCAAATAGCATGAGGGGTCAATGGCTTAGGGTGAGGGGAGTAAGGTATAATTTGGATGCTAGAGGGAGTTTTTTTTCACATAGAGGGTGGTGGGGGTATGGAACGCGCTGCCAAGCAAAGTGGTGGAGACAGGCACTCTGGATTTATTTAAGAGATACTTAAATGGGCACATGAACAGAATGGGAATGGAGGGATGTGGAAAACTGATTTAAAATAGGCATCATGAACCGTGGGAGTTCCCTGGGAAGTGTGTAAATTGTTGATGATATTGATGTATTTGTTTTATCCTACAGGTACTTCGGTTCGCCTTGTCTAATAAGGGGCATACACGCGACGGGTCGTGAGAGGACTGCTCTTGGATTTTTCGAGAGTAGCCTAGTGCTTCACGTCGTTCATGTACGCTTGACCTGGACTGGTTGATGGGCAACACCACAGCTCAGTGACAATTGCTGTGCTGTGCAGATACATGGATTTGGGCCTGTGTCTGTGGGAGTTTGCGCATTCTACATGCTTGTGTGGGTTTTCCCTGGGTGCTCTGGTTTCCTCCCACATCCTAAAGATGTGCTCTGTGATTGGCAGAACAAATTCTCCCTAAATTGTCTCAAATTCAGTTCTAATGCATAGATTTATAAACATTGACAGGGATCACGAGTAGAAGTGGGAATATCGAGGTGGCAGTGCGGGCTCATTGGGCCAAAGGGCCTGTTTCCCGTGCTGTTTTGTTCTTTGTTCAATTGAACAAGTTCCCAAAGGAACACTATCACAAAAACCAAATCTTTAAAGGAAATTAATCAAATATAAATTAAAATAAAACTTTGGGGTGAGCTTGATGCACTCCAACTGTTGTTATGCCCACATTTGCAGAAGGCTTCAAGCGTATCAGCAGAGACCCAGTGCTCTTTTCCACAGACATCCACGCACGGATGTAATCACAGAAGAGACAGAATTGGATCAGATGACTGCCTCAATGTCTGCTGCCTGGGCCTGTTTGGTCATTTTGGATCCAGATTCAACCAACAAACTCACTGCAAATAACTTACTTTTATGTTCCAAAGCATTTTTAGAGCCAGTGGGTAGCTGACATTCCTCTCGGAATCATCCAGTGGGTGGCTGATGTTTCTCTTGGAATCACTCAGTGGGTGGCTGATGTCTTCCTCAGAAACACTCAGTGGGTGGATGTCATCTCCATCGGTATCACCCAGTGGGTAGCTGATGTCTCCCTCAGAATCACCCAGTGGGTAGCTGATGTCTCCCTCAGAATCACCCAGTGGGTGGCTGATGTCTCCCTCAGAATCACCCAGTGGGTGGCTGATGTCTCCCTCAGAATCACCCAGTGGGTGGCTGATGTCTCCCTTGGGATCACTCAGTGGGTCAGCTGATTGTTCTCTCTTCAAAATGACAAAACTTAAACTTGATGTTTCCTGCGTAGTCACTGTGTTCTTTCTTACTTCGTGGTCCTCACTGGAAAAATCCTTTATGGTGGCTGCACTCTTTCCCTCTCCAATACCCTCTTGGACTCTCTGCTTTGTAGCGATTATCTCACTTGCCTTTGACTTGGTCAGTCCAGGGAGAAATGCCTTGTACACAGCTGCATTACATCCCTTTCCAATGTGACATCCGACCTCATAATCTTCAAACCGATATCCACGGGTGCACAAAGATATGGAGTTTTCATATTTAATTTTCTTCCTTTTGAACAATGTCTGGCATATGGAAATAATAGAACAATTACCCTTATGAAGATGCAGGCAAGGCGAGAAATAGCACAAGGTCATTTTGTGGCTAACCAAAATATACTTTTATATATATTTATGGATTGTGGATCTTTTATCAAGTGCAGTTAGTTTTGAATGAACTGCAAGCTTTTGTTCACCTTTATAAGTAGAACTGCTAAAAAAAATTAGCTCTGTATTCAATGCTTCTCCAGTGTAGGAAGTGAATCACATTAAGCAAACCAAACCAATGATCACTCATTTGGTAGAGCTTTTGCTGTTAATGCACTTTCTTGCTCAGTGAAGTTTAAATTTGTCCCATTTCACCAGCGCCCCCCCACCCCCACCAAAGACGCATTCTCTGCTGAGCCAATGGTTTACATTCACCATTCTTCATCCCATTCTAAATAATGACAGGTCAGATTTGATATTAAACTCAGGAAAATTCTTCATCTCCCCTCAAAACAATGGCCTGGATTTTGGAGTAACATTACTGAAGTCCAGTAGCCATGCAAGCAAGTGGAAAAATCAAGAAGCTGCCTCCTGGGCTGCTATGCTAAATCAGTACCTTGCTGAGAGATCAACATTGAAATATATGGAGGGTGTCAAGTTGGGATATTTACATAATAGATACCTACTAAAACTGCAAAACCTCCGAAGATGTACGGGTTAGGTGGATTGGCCATGATAAATTGCCCCTTAATGTCAGGGGATTAGCAGGGTAGATACACGGGGTTATGGATTAGGGCCTTGGTGGGATTGTTGTCAGAGGAAATTTGGATGGGCCGACTGGCCTTCTTCTACACTGTAGGGACTCTATGAAAAACTTAGGGTTTGTACATTACAGCCCAAGTGAATTTTTAATGGCACAATATGTTTTAATTATTATCAAACAACCTTTCTGATACTGAAAAATAACTCAAGCGTGAAGTTTTATTCGTTCAGATTTTAATTATAGCTGCATTATTATTTTCTGCCTCTTAATCTCATCTTTCTTTCACTTTCTATATATTACTGGTCAATTAGTTCAATATTCTAACTTGCACCTCCTGGTTCTGATTGCATGTCTCAGTAATCTGACTAAAGTATGATTGCTTGCTCCATTCACACAATTCCCAGATTCTGTGTAAGGGATATAGTGCAGATTGGGATTTCTAATTGCCACAGGTTCTGCTGCAAAAGCTCAAAGTTTGTTGACAAGTGTAAGCGTATGGTTGCACAGGCATCTACCAATGCGCTCATGAACCTGGATTATCCAATTAGAGCTTAAATACAAATTGGCAGCATGAAGGCATGGTCTCTTCTAAACTGGTAGGAAATTTATTCAGCTCAAGTATCAGCTAACTATCAGCAATCAAACATTTAAATCAGGAGGATTGGTGAAATAACTCCTCAAAGACCAGTGTCCCTTAACTAAATTCCCTTTTTTTTCCAAACTCAATTCCACACCTAAGACTGCTTCAGGTTTAAAGTCAGAATCCGATGCTTTAGCAGCCCTGACATTACATATCTCAATCAGGGAGCTCATCCTCCAAGAGGCCCATCTTATGGCCCTTGTTAAGTTTTTTTTCTGTGGCCCTCGTGAAGATCATTACAAGTGGATTATCAATGAGTTGCAGGAGTCTAAAATTGGCATTAAGATTGGTTTCCCTTGTGACTTAAACTTAAATTGAACTCAGAATCACAGCATTGTTATAATGCAGAAGACTAAGTGCCATTCCCCTGCCTTTTCTCCATACCCCTGCACATTATTTGGAAAAAAAACAATCATCTAATGCCCTCTTGAATCTGTCTCATCCATGTTTCCAGGCAGCACATTCCAGGTGCAAACCATTCAATCTGATTTATTGTCCCATCTATTAGTATACAATGAAAAGTTTTATTTCGAGTGTGTTACATGGGCAGCACAGTGGTTAGCACTGCTGCCTCACAGTGCCAGGGACCAGGTTTGATTCTCAGCTTGCGTCATTGTCTGGGCAAACTCTGCATGTTCTCCCTGTGTCTGCGTGGGTTTCCTCCCACAGTCTGAAAGATGTGCTGGTTAGGTGCATTGGACATGCTAAATTCTCCCTTGGTGCACGTGAACAGGTGCCAGAGTGTGGTGACTAGGAGACTTTCATAGTCATTTTATTGCAGTGTTAATGTAAGCTTACTTGTGATGCTAATAAATAAACATTAAACATGAGGTGGCACAGTGGTTAGCACTGCTGCCTCACAGCACCAGGGATCTAGGTTCAATTCCCAGCTTCGGTACTGTACGTGTGGAGTTTGCATGTTCTCCCTGTATCTGTGTGTGTTTCCTCTGGGTACTCCAATTTCCTCCCACTGTCCAGAAATGTGCAGGTTAGGTGGATTAGCCATGCTAAATTGTCCATTAGTGTCAGGGATAAATGTATGGGGTTGTGGGGATAGGGTCTGAATGGATCATTGTCAGTACAGACTCAATTGGCCTCCTTCTGCACTGTAGAGATTCTATGATACAGACAAAACATACCATTCACAGAGAAAGGAAGGAGAGGGTTCAGAATGCAATGTTAGCTAGGACGTAGAGAAGGATCAACTTAATATAAGGCAGGCAAGAGATTGAATTAAGGCATGGCTGGAGAGTTAGAATGGAGTTTTAAAGCTTAGGACAAGGATAAAAGATAGAATTAGAGAGTATGCTGGGCACAGCTCACAAGAGGTCCACATTCCAGCACCAACTCATGTTTTATTTTTTGCATTTGCTCTTCCCCAAATGAAATTTAAGCAATGTCAGTTCTAGGGCAGAGCAGCAAGATGAAAATTCAGCCCTGAAAAGTTAAGAAAAATAGAAAATGCTGAAAAATCTCAGAAGGCCTGATAGCATCTGGGAGGGAGAATAGAGGCAAGGTTTCGTGTCAGATTGAAAGGTTAATCTGTGCCCTAGGACTCTGCCTGAAGTCAACACTTATTTATTTATTTGTTACCTGGATGTCCTCGCAGACAGCATTTCCCATCCTCACCTCCTCCACCTGCTGCTCGATGAGACCCAGCCCCAGGCCGAAGGCCAGCAAGGCCCCGCCGGGCCCGCGGAACTGCCGAGGCCCAAAGCGCTGGAGCTGAGCGGCCAGGCCGCCCACAGATAGGCGAAAAAAGCGGTAGCGGCCGGGTAGGTCGGCCCGAAGCGGCTGCTGGGCCCACGGCCGCCCGGAGATCGCGCTGCCCCGGGCGGCTCGGGCCGTAGGGGTGGCAACGCGCAAGGCCGAGCGGCCCAGCTCGAAGCCGCGGGCTAGGAGCCGCCGCAGCGACATGCTGAGAGGATTAAACCCCCGCTTAGAGGGTTAGCATCGCGGACAGGAGGGAAAGGAACAACCGGCGGTTGAGGCGCGACGGCAGCCGTTAATCCGGGCGGTGCTCTAAGTTCGACCTCAAACAAGCGCGGTCACCATGGCAACGACTCATAAACGGCCTCAGAGCCTGACCAACAAGATGCAGCTTTATTTTTAGCAGCTTCAACGCCTCTCTTTACACAACAACAAAGAACACGAAAACAACTTGGTGCCAAAGATGATAAATATCTACCACATGCTGAACAGCCTGGAAAACAGGGGAAAGGCCTTCAAAAATAACTCAAGAATATCTTTCTGAGGTAATCTCTCAACACCCCCTCCTTGTAAAACTTGAATGCTGACTCTTATAAACTTACTTTTGACACTAACACATAAACTTTAAGTTATACACATTGCTGTAACATTTTTAACTCTTATCTCTAATTCTTTATTTTTTCACAATTCAAAACTAGAGGCTGCAACTTGATTGCTGACTACATGTGACATTACTAAGTAAACTTTGGATAAAAGCAAATTACTGCGGATGCTGGGATCTGAAACCAAAAGGGAAAATGCTGAAAAATCTCAGCAGGTCTGGCAGCATCTGCAAGGGGATGTAAAGCTTTGACAATTATAGAATCCTACAGTGCGGAAAGAAGCCCTTCAGCCCATCGAGTCTGCACCAAACACAATCCCACCTAGGCCCTACCCTATATCCCTAAATATTTTACCCACTAATTCACGCAGCTCAGGTCACTAGGAGGCAATTTTTTAGCATCGTCAATCAACCTAACCCACACATCTTTGGACTGTGGAAGAAAACCGGAAAATCCAGAGGAAACCCACACAGACATGAGGAGAATGTGCAAACTCCACACAGACAGTGACCCAAGCCAGGAATCGAACCCAGGTCCCTGGAGCTGTGAAGCAGCAGCGGTAACCAAAGTGTTACCCCACCACTGTGCTAACGTGCCGCTCACTATGTTTTTTTCTATGACATAAGGTCATCTGGACTTGACATGTCAGCTGTTTCCTCCTTTTTGATATTGCCAGACATGCTGGGATTTTCTAGCGTTTTCTGTTTTGGTAATGAAAAAACTTTTAACTTGTATACATTACAGTAACACTTAACTTATTTCTATTTCATAAGACAAAACTAGACAGGCCAGCCTAGAAATTTGGAACAAGGCAATTGACACCTTGAGTTTATGTTTATTTATTAGTGTCACAAATATGCTTACATTAACACCACAATGAAGTTACAGTGAAAATCCCCTAGTCGCCACACTCCGGTACCTGGTCGGGACAGTGATGAAGAATTCGGCATGGCCAATGCACCTTAACCAGCACATCTTTCAGACTGAAAGAGAAAACCAGAGCACCCAAAGGAAACCCACACAGATATGGGGAGAACACGCAGACTCCACACACAAAGTCACCCGAGCTGGGAATTGAATCTGTGTTCTTGGCTCTGTGAGCCAGCAGAGCTAACCACTGTGCCCTTGTATACAGAGTCCATCCCACCACTCCCCCATCACAAAAAAGTCCTTATGAGAGAGGATAATCATAGAATACCCGTAGTGCAAAAGAGGCCATTTGGTCCATTGAGCCTACACTGACTCTCTGACAGAGTAGCTTACCTAACCTCTCTTCCCCCTCATCGTATGCCTATAACACCCATGGCTAATACACCTAACCTACTCATCTCAGGACACTTAAGGGTAACAATTTAGTACAGCTAATCCACCTAACCTGCATATTTTTTGGAGTGTGGGACGAAACAGGAATACCCGGAGGAAACCCATGCAAATGCGGGGAGAATGGGTCTCTGCCTGTGCAGAGTTTGGACAAAAGTCAGATTTGAATTCGGGTCCCTGGTGCTATGAGACAGCAGTACCACCCTGAAATGATTATATAACATTGGCAATATAAGATATCAATTTATCCAATATCTTTTGGACCCATTTTCTATTTCTTTATGGTTTCATTAACATTCCCCCATTTTGCCTTAGACTCCTCCTTAGCACAGTTCCTTTTCGTGCAATATGAAAGCAAAATTCTGTGGATGCTGGAATCCAAAACAAAAACAGAAAATGCTGGAAAACTATGAAAAAAATCCATGGAGAAAGAATTATCCAGACTTGAAATGTTGGCTCTATTCTCTCTCCACAGACCTGCTGAGATTTTCCAGCATCTCCTGTTCTTGTCACAGTTCCTTCTCTGTTTAGTTTGTTTTATATTTCACACTCTCTTATTTTTTTCTCTCTCCAGTGGCCCGTCACTTTTTACCTGATTCTGCACTTGGTTATAAACCAAGTGCAGAATTTTATCTTGTTCCAGTTCTGATAAGGGCTCATTGACCTCAATAGTTAACTCTGTTTTTCTCCATATAGATGTAGTGAGGCCTGCTGAGTGTTTTCAGCATTTTCTGATTTTATCTCTTTGCTTGATATGGTTGTGAAAGTAAGTGGCAGTATCTGAGAACCTCCTGGGGGAATTCCACATGTTGAATACACAAAATTGGGGAATTCAGGGCTTCATGTTCCCATAAAAAATTTTGAATTTACTCATATTACAAATTTTGCATTCTGTTTACAACAATAATTTGTATTTATATAGTGCCTTTAATGAAATAAGATGCCATATTATTTTTAATCAAGTCTCTATTTCCTCAAGTTAATAATGTCTTGATGCAAGCCTTTTAACATCTAAAAAAAATGGTGTTAGCTGTGGCTCAGTGTGGATCACACTTGAGTTTCTTAGTCACGCAGTTATGGAATCTAATTCTGTTTTAAGGCTTGCTTGACCACTAAGATTAAGGACACTCCAGTGCAGCACTATATGTCATTCAGATGCGATGTTACAATAAGGGACCACTCAGGTTGATGTTAAAGGTTACGTGATATTATGGTGCACAAAAATAGAGTTAGCTCCAATTCCTGGCCAACATTTCCAAAAAAAACTCATCCAATCATTATCACATTGCTGTCTGCTGTGCACATTTTGGCTGCCACATTCCCTACTTTATAACAATGACTATATTTATAAGTGTTACAATGAAACTTTACATAAGCTTAAGACACAGCTCATCTTTTGATTCAGCATGCTACAGCCTTCTGGATTCAACATTGTCATAATCTCTGCTTTGATTTTAAACTGGTTTGAGTTTCTTTCTAGTGTCTTTAATTTTTCACTTTGCATTCAGATTGTTGCGATTTATGCTTCATCCAAACCCTTGTTCTATTAGAACATAGAACACTACAGCATAAACAGGCCCTTCAGCCCACAAGTTGTGCCGATCACATCAGGCCATAGAACTACCTGTAACTCCCAATCCCATTAAATCCCATGTACTCATCCAGAAGTCTCTTAAAAGACCCCAGTGAGTTCACCTCTACCACCATTGACAGCAGCCGATTCCATTCACTCACCACCCTCTGAGTGAAAAACGTACCTCTAACATCTCCTCTGTACTTGCTCCCCAGCACCTTAAACCTGTGTCCTCTCATAGCGACCATTTCAGCCCTGGGAAACAGCCTCCGAGAATCCACTCTATCTATTCCTCTCAACATCTTATAAACCTCTATCAGGTCGCCTCTCAACCTTCGTTTCTCCAGGGAGAAGAGACCTAGCTCTCTCAACCTATCTTCATAAGGCATGCCCCCCAATCCAGGCAACATCCTTGTAAATCTCCTCTGCACCCTCTCAATAGCTTCCACATCCTTCTTATCGTGAGGTGACCAGAACTGCACACAGTACTCCAAGTGGGGTCTGACAAGGGTCTTATAAAGTTGCAGCATTACCTCCCAACTCCTAAACTCAGTCCCTCTATTAATGAAGGCCAGTACACCATATGCCTTCTTGACCACATCCTCCACTTGCGGGGCCGATTTAAGAGTCCTATGGACTCGAACCCAAGATCATTCTGCTCCTCAACACTACCAAGACTCCTTCATCCCATTGGTCCTGCTAAAATGGACCACCACACATTTATCCACGTTGAAGCCCATCCACCACTTCTCTGCCCAGTCTTGCATCCTATCTGTGTCTCACTGCAACTTCAGACATCCCTCCAGACTATCCACAACACCACGAACCTTTGTATCGTCGGCAAACTTACTAACCCATCCCTCCACTTCGTCATCCAGGTCATTTATGAAAATGACAAACAGCAAGGATCCTAGAACAGATCCCTGCGGCATTCCACTGGTGACTGACCTCCATGCAGAAAAAGACAACTACTTTCTGCCTTCTGCAGGCAAGCCAGTTCTGGATCCACAAGGCCAAAGCCCCTTGAACCCGATGCCCTCTCACCTTCTCAAGAAGTCTTGCCTGGGGGACCTTATCAAACACCATGCTGAAATCCATGTAATCCATATTAAAAGTAAAATATTGCAAATTCTGGAATCTGAAACAAAAGTGCTGGTGCACTTCGGCAGGTCTGACATCATCTGTGGAGAGAGAATAGAACCAACGTTTTGAGTTTTTATCATATGACAATGGAGTATCCAGACTCGAAATGTTGGGGCACTTCATCTATCAAATGAAGTGAGGATATTTTCCAGGATACCTGAAGAATTTATCTACTGTTTAAATTGCATAATAGGTGCTTTGATGTACATCTAAGTGACCAGTTTAATGTCTAATTTGAAAGATGACTTTCAGCAATCATAATTCCTTTGGCATTGCACTGAAATGGCAGCTAAGATTATGGGCTCAAGCTCTGAATTGTGCTGAAAGGACAAGAATAGTTGATGGAGAATGCTATAAACAAAGACGTAAAGATGAGAGCCCAATATGGTCACCTTTTATCCATTTGCAATGATTAACCGTGGGGGCAGAGCACTAATGTAAGTTTTATACAAAGTAATTAAAATCTATTTGCAAAATTAGTTTCTCATGCAAGAATAATGCAAAAATTGACTATGTGTGCATGCATTTGTCTTTTTGTTTCCAGAAACCATCTCATCACTCATTCCCTCCAGAGTTTCCCCAAAATTTTATTATTTATTAAAGTTTATTTATTAGTTATCAAAATAGTAAACATTGCAGTGAAGTTACATGAAAATCCTCTTGTCGTCACTCTCCGGTGCCTGTTCGGATAGACTGAGAGAGAATTTAGTATGACCAATGCACCTAACCAACATGTCTTTTATACTGTGGGAGGAAACCAGAGTACCCGGAGGAAATCCATGCAGACACTGAAAGAACATGCAAACTCCGCATAGTCATCCAAGCAGAGAATTTAACCCAGGTCCCTGGCACTGTGAGGCATCAGTGCTAATCATTGTCCTATCTTGCCGTCCTATTGATTGATTTCAAGGTAATGGGCCGCCCATTCCAAAACATGATTACCTGGTTGATTGTCTGCTAACAGCACTGTGAGTATTCCTGCAATGCAATGGTTCGAGAATGTCCTATGAATGAATGCATTTAAAAAAAAAATAGGGGTGCATGACTTCCTATAAGGATGCTGTCATCATTTAAACTCCATCCTGCCACTTTCATGTGCTTACACTTTTCCCTGTGAAGTATGTTAGGTCAAAGCAGCTGGGAACGGAGAGAACGTTGGAGGAATATAGAGAGAGTACAAAGAACAAAGAACAAAACAGCATGGGAAACAGGCCCTTCGGCCCAATGAGCCCGCGCCACCACCTCGATGTTCCCACTTCTACATGTGATCCCTGTCCATGTTTATAGATCTATGGATTAAAAACCAAATTTGAGACAATTTAGAGAGAATTTATTTTGCCAATTAGCCTAAGAGCACATCTTTGGGATGTGGGAGGAAACCGGAGCTCCCGGAGAAAACCCACGCAAGCACTGGGAGAATGCGCAAACTCCCACAGACACAGGCCCAAATCCATGTATCTGCACAGCACAGCGATAGTCACTGAGCTGTCGTGTTGCCCATCAAATGGTCCAGGTCAAGCGTACACTAACGACGTGAAGCACTAGGATACTCTCGAAAAAGATCCAAGAGCAGCCCTCTCACGACCCATCGCGTGTATGCCCCTCGTTAGACAACAAGGTGGACCAAAGCATCTGTAGGATAAAAACAAGTACATCAATGTCATGTAGGAAGGAGCTCAAACGGGGAGTTAGAAGGGCAAAAAGGAGGCATGAAGTTGTTTTGGTGGATAGGATTAAGAAAAATCCAAAGGCTTTTAACTCCTATGTTAGGAATAAAAGGATGGTTCGAGGAAAAATCGGACGTCTTAGAGACAAAGGAGGGGGAACTGTGCTTAGAGCCCAAGGGAATGGGGGAGATCTTGAATGAATACTTTGGCGGTATTCATGAAGAAGAGGGGCTTGTTGACTGGTCCTGTCTCTGAGGGAGCTGTAGACCAATTGAGGGAAATATCCATACTGAGGGAGGAAGTGTTAGAGCTTCTAGGTAGTATTAAAACTGATAAATCTCCTGGGCCTGATGGCATTTATCCCAGGCTGCTTAGGGAGGCGCATGGTGAAATTGCTGGGCCTCTGACGCAAATCTTTGTCTCTTCTTTGGACACACAGGTGAGGTCCCAGAGGACTGGAGAATAGCTAATGTTGTACCGTTGTTTAAAAAGGGTAGTAGGGATAATCCTGGAAATTATAGGCCGGTGAGTTTAACATCAGTGGTTGGGAAGCTGTTGGAGGGAATTCTTAGAGATAGGATGTATAGGCACTTAGTGTTGTGATCTGATTAGGGATATGCAGCATGACTTTGTTAAAGGGAGGTCATGCTTTACGAATCTGATAGAATTTTTTGAGAAGGTGACAAAAATTGTTGACAAAGGGTGAGCCTTTTGATGTCTTCTATATTGATTTCAGTAAGACGTTTGACAAAGTCCCTCATGGGAGGTTAGTTGAAAAAGTCAAGGCTAAAGGACAGGTAGCTAGATGGATAAGTAACTTCTTGGTAACAGGGAGTAATAGTGGAAGGGTGTTTTTCTAGCTGAGGTCGGTCACTAGTGGTGTGCCGATGGGCTTGGTACTGGGACCTCTTCTATTTGTAATATATATAAATGACTTGGATGAGGGAGTAGGTGGAGTGATCAGCAAGTTTGTAGACGATACAAAGATGGCTGGACTTGCAGCTAGTGAGGAGCATTGTCAGGCGATACAACAAGACATAGATAGGCTGGTATCTTGGGCAGATAGATGGCAGATGGAATTCAATCCTGGTAAATGCGAAGTGATGCATTTCAGGAGAAAGAATGTAGCGGAGAGATACATGATAAAGGGTAGACCTATTAAGAGTATAGAAACGCAGAGGGACCTGGGGATGCAGGTGCACAAGTCTCTGAAGGTGGCAGAACAGGTGGAGAAGGTTGTGAAGAAAGCATATGGTATGCTAGCCTTTATAGGAAGGAGTATAGAGTACAAGAGCTGGCCTTTAATGTTGCAGTTGTATAAAACATTGGTTAGACCTCATTTGGAATACTGCATCCAGTTCTGGTTGCCTTACTACCAGAAAGATGTGGAGACTCTGGAGAGAGTGCAGAGGAGGTTTACCAGGATGCTGCCTCGTATGGAAGGTCTGAGTTACGAGGAGAGGTTAGGCAAATTGGGGCTGTTTTCCTTAGAAAGATGTAGACTTAGAGGAGATCTAATAGAAGGGTACAAGATTATGAGGGGTGTAGATAGAGTAAACAAGGTTAAGCTTTTTCCTAGGATGGACTCAAATAGCACGAGGTGTCACGGGCTTAGGGTGAGGGAGTTAAAGTATAATTTAGATGCTAGAGGGAGTTTTTCTCACACAGAGGGTGGTGGGGATATGGAATGCACTGCCAAGTGGTGGAGGCAGGCACTCTGGAGTTATTTAAGAAATACTTAGATGGGCACATAACAGAATGGGAATGGAAGGATATAGAAAACTGATTTAAAATAGAGATCATGAGCCTTGGGAGTTCCTTGGGAAGTGTGTAAATTGTTGATGATATTGATGTATTTGTTTTATCCTACAGGTACTTTGGTCTGCCTTGTTGTCTAACAAGGGGCATACACGCGATGGGTCGTGAGAGGGCTGCTCTTGAATTTTTCAAGAGTATCCTAGTGCTTCACGTTGTTAGTGTACGCTTGACCTGGACCATTTGATGGGCAACATGACAGCTCAGTGCTGTGCAGATACCTGGATTTGGGCCTGTGTCTGTGGGAGTTTGCGCATTCTCCCTGTGCTTGCTTGGGTTTTCTCCGGGTGCTCCGGTTTCTTCCCACATTCCAAAGATGTGCTCTTAGGCTGATTGGCAGAACAAATTCTCCCTAAATTATCTCAAATTTGGTTTCAATGCATAGATCTATAAACATAGACAGGGGTCATGGGTAGAAGTGGGAACATCAAAGTGGCAGTGCGGGCTTGTTGGGCCGAAGGGACTGTTTCCCGTGCTGTTTTGTTCTTTGTTCTTTGAATGTTGAGCATATTCCTGTATTTTAATGTTGAAAACAAAAGATTTGCATTCATCTTGCCTTTCTCACTGTCATCGGACATCTGCAAGTGCAGCCAATGAAATAAAAATAGAAAATGCTGGGAATATTCAGCAAGCTAGGCAAGCTGTATTGAAGGAGAGAAATAGTTAGTGTTTCAAGTTGGTGTCCTTTCATGAGACCTGAGGAATTTGGTTTGATTTGATACATATATTAGCAAACACTGAAAAGCATTTTTTCTTGCACACTATACAAACAAAACATACCACACATAGAGAAGGAAAGGAGGGAGTGCAGAATATAGAGTTCCAATCATAGCTAGGGTGTAGGGAAAGAGCAACTTAATGCAAGGTAGGTCCATTCAAAAGTCTGATGGGAAGAAGGGAAGAAGCTGTACTTAAGTTGGTTGGCATGTGACCTCAGATATTTTGATTTTTTTTCCCCAACGGAAATGATAGAAGAGATAATGTCTAGGGTGCATGAGGTCCTTAATTATGCTGACTGCTTTGCCAAGGCAGTGGGAAATGTAGACAGAGTCTTTGGATGGGAGGCTAGTTTGTGTGATGGATTGGGCTACATTCATGACTTTTTATAGTTTCTTGCGATCTTGGGCAGAACAGGTGCCATACCAAGATGTGATATAATCAGAATATTTTCTACGGTGCATCTGTAAAAGTTGGTGAGAGTCCTAACTTATGTGCCAAATTTCCTTAGTCTTCTGAGAAAGTAGAAGCGTTGGTGGGCTTTCTTAACTATAGTGTCAGCATGGTGGAAGCAGGACAGGTTGTTGGTGATCTGAAGCTCTCCCCCTTTTTAGTTTGTCCCCGTTGATGTAGACAGGAGAATGTTCTCCGCTACACTTCCTGAAGTTGATAACAATCTCCTTTGTTTTGTTGACATTGAGGGAGAGATTATTGTTGCCATACCGGTTTACCAGATTCTCTATTTCATTCCTTTACTCTGTCTTGTCATTGTTCGACATCTGATCCAGGTGGGAAAAAGGAAAACCTAACAGGTTTTCAGTGAAGGGGGAGGAGAAGATAAAAGAGGAGAAATTAAATGATAAAATGGTTTCATAGTACAAAAACAAAAGGAATGTTAAAGGATAAAGAAATAAAAGATGGGTCTGGATGAAGTGTGCATCACTGCACAGCAATAATCTGAATACAAAGTGAAGTAAAGAAACTAGAAAAAGCCTTAAACCAGCTTAAAATCAAAATGAAGACAGAGAATATGACAATGTTGATTCCAGAAGGATATGACTGCTGGATCAAAAGATGAGATATTATATCTTGAGCTCACATTAAGGTTCATTTTATAACTTTTAAATATAGTCATTGTTATGATGTAGGAATGTGACAGCAAATAATAAATAAACTTTAACTTTAATATGTGCACAACAAACAAAAAAGTGATTTTCATTTTATAACTGTTGACTGAAGTATGGCCACGACCTGAAGCTAACTCTTTTTATTTCTGCAAATAATACCAAAGGATCATAAACAGTATGTTGTGTCTGTGTAATGTGCAAGAAACAATACTTTTCACTGTATCCCAATACGTATGACAATAAATCAAACCAAACATGCAAATATATGGGCAGATAGTCTCTTATTGTAACATCCCAACTGAAAGGACGGCACAGTGGCGCAACGATTTGCACTGCTGCCTCACTACAACAATGACCGATTCCCAACTTGGGTTGCTGTCTGTGCAGAATCTCCATGCTCTCCCCATGTGTGTATGAGTTTCCTCCAGGTGCTCTGATTTCCTCCTACAGTGTGAAAGACGTGCTGGTTAAGTGCATTGGCCATGCTAAATTCTGTCTTCAAGCAGCAGCGCTCCGAAAGCTCGTGCTACCAAATAAACTTCTTGTACTTTAAGCTCGTGTTGTGAGACTTCTTACAGTGTTAATGTAACCCATTTGTGACAATAATAAATACAGTTTAAACTTAGGGGCACAATGCTTACACTGTGGTCAATCAAGGAGGACATGATGCTGTAACTCATGACTGAGCCACAGCTAACGGCAGTTTTTAAATGTTCAAAGTCTTGCATTAAAACATTGCTAAACCGGCAACTTTTGAGTGCTAGTTCTCTATGCCATGGATTGGAAGCCCCATATAAAGACACAGGAACCTGCAGTACACTTGAATCAACTTCTGTATCGTGGCATTCGAGCCAATCCACGACGCCGAACTGATGTCACAAACATCATGTGACCAATGTTGCCACATTACTTGTCATGTGACCACTGTATCGCTGATGTCAAAGTCAGGAAACATTTGGATGCGTAAAGAGCTTCTTACAGAGTTTTTGAATGCTATCTATCCTGCTCAGGTACTGGGGGCCCGGGTCTTGATTCTCAATGATTATCTGAATGAAAGGGAGAGAGTGGATAGGGGGGGACAGATTTTGGGAGAGGGAAGGCTATCTTTTGGATTTGAGGCTTGAATCTGATGAAGTAATCCGGTTATACACAGTGCCGACCGAATGCTACTTCTATGTAAGCATTCACAAAATAAACATGTACAAAACCAGCCCCGTTAATGAAAGAACAGGCTAATTATTGATGGGTAAGTGACTTGAAAATCGGCGTTTCCAGCTGGTAGCCCAGCCAAACCTCTTCCTAACCATTTAAGACTTTGCCTGTCTTAATTCTCCAATCTACCCTCTGGCCACACAATGCAACCATTAACTCTGGGTGTTAATATATTGTTTCCAGTATTTGTTTTTTTTTTTGCTGACTTTGTCTCTTTTTCTTCCCTCCCATCCAAAGTGACTTACTCTTGCTGCCGAAACTATCTTTTAAACACAGAGCAGATAACACGGCGTGACTGATGACGGCAAATTTTACTACCGATTGCCCGAATGGGTCCTTATTCATTTGGAATATTTTACAAGAGTGCACCGAGAATGGCAGGGACGTGGCGAGTGTGGTTCTGGGGTTATTTTCCGTGTTTTGTTTCATGGTGTCGACTTTCCCGTAAGTACAATTTACTGGATGGAGCGCGGGGGGGGGGGGGGGGGGGGGTGGGCGGCGGCGGCGGCGGCTCCTGTTACCATTTATTTCATAGAATATACAGTGCGGAATGAGGCCATTCGGCCCACTGAGCCTACACCAAGAACAATCCCAGCACACTCTATCCTGTTACCCCGCACCTCTTAATGCCCCTGACACAAAGGGGCAATTTAGCATGGCTAATCCACCCAACCCGCACGCCTTTGGACTGTGGGAGGAAACCGGAACACCCGGAGGAAACCCACTCAGACACAGGAAAAATGTACAAACTCCACTCATAGTCAAC
Organism: Sphyrna mokarran; assembly: GCA_024679065.1. Classification (NCBI taxonomy): domain Eukaryota; kingdom Metazoa; phylum Chordata; class Chondrichthyes; order Carcharhiniformes; family Carcharhinidae; genus Sphyrna; species Sphyrna mokarran. The sequence continues at coordinate 22,040,082 of JAGIQG010000028.1, read as the reverse complement.
CGAAGCCGGAATTGAATCCAGGTCCCTGGTGCTAACCGTTCTGCCGCAGTATTGCTGATTTGATTTATTATTGTCATGTGTATTAGTATACGGTGAAAAGCATTGTTTCTTGTGTGCTATACAGACAAACATACTGCCCATAGAGAAAGAAAGGAGAGGGTGCAGAATGTAGTGTTAAAGCCATAGCTAGGGGATGCAGAAAGATCAACTTAATACAAGGTTGGTCCATTCAAACATTTGATGGCTAGTGAATGATATACTCATGATTGTATCCATCAGCTGAATGTCAATTTCCCTCAGCCACTTCAGATTATGTTGCTGCATGAATATTTTTACTGCAGTGCATATTTCTGGGATGCAGGATGCAGATCGATTAAAATCAGTCATGATCTTATTAAATTTTTAAAGTTTTTATTTATTATTGTCACAAGTAGGCTTACGTGACACTAAAAGTTACTGTGAAAACCCCTAGTTGCCACACTCCGGTACTTGTATGGGTATACTGAGGGAGAATTTAGCTTAGCCAATGCACCTAATCAGTACATCTTTCGGATGTCTTTCCAGAGAAAACTCATGCAGATACAGGTAAAACGTGCAGTCTATGCACAGACAGTGACCCAAGCCAAGAATTGAATCTGGGTCCCTGGTGTTGTGAGGCAGCAGTGCTAATCATTGTACCACTGTGCTCCCTACATAGCAGAGCAGGTTCATGGGCCCATCCCTCTGCTGCGTTCCTATGTGCAGTTTTGAGGTTCTAGTTTTTTTCCACTTGTTTTGCCCTTACCATCTTAGTGCTATTTCCAATTCTGTAGTGGCAGCCTAGAAATATAGCTTGGGATTTCATGTTTGGCCACATCTCTCTAGTAATCAGCCTTTGTTTATGTGCTTAACTGCTAGTGTTTTTTTTTTAAAAAAATCTAATTATCTTCCCTTCACCCTGAAAATTCTGAAGCTATTTGTAAATCTTTAATTGTTGAGATCTACTGACAGCCTGTACCATGCTAATCAATCTGAGATCTTTGTGTGACACTATAGGAAGGCACATGATGTAATTACCTGTTGTACTGAATTGAGATAAAGATAAAGTTGCCATAGTCTCAGATGACCATAGGCTGCTCTCGCCTTTGGTCAAACGATCCTTCTCTGCCTGTAAGTAGCTGTTACGTCATAAGATCTTTGCTCTTTCGTAATCACTACTAATTGTTTGTTGGTTCTACCATTGACTCTGTCTCATAAAATTAAGTATGGGACTCTTAACTGGGCCTCCTGAGATCTCAAATGACTGTTACTCTTTCTACTACCCTCTCTCCCACCTTAATATCATCAATCAAATCACCAACTTTGCCATTTTTGTCATAAGTGGTTTGTATTGTGGTGAAATGGGAATGTATTGATGGCAGTATACTATAGCATTGTGGATATGAACAGTTTTGGTCCACTCATCTAAGGAAAGATGTACTGACATTGAGGGCAATCCAAAAAAAGGTTCATTAAGTTAAGCCCAAGTATGAAGGGATTTTCTTATAAGGAAAGCTTGAACAGTTTGGGCCTGTATTCATTGATGATCAGAAGAATGAGAGGTGACTTATTGAGACATACAGGATTCTCAGGGGGCTTGACAGGGTTGATGCTGAGAGATTGTCTCCCCTTGTGGGAGGGTCCAGGGCCAAAGGGCATAATCACAGAGTAAAGGGTCACCCATTTAAAACAGATAAGGAGGAATTTGTCCTGAGGGTAGTGAATCTGTGAAATTCTTTCCCACGGAGGCTGTAGAGGGTAGGTCATTAAATTAATCCAAGGCTGAGATAAATATTTTTAATCAGTAAGTAAATCAAGGGTTATGGATATAAAGCAGGAAAGTGGAGTTGAGGATTATATTAGATCAGTCATGATCTGATAGACTCAGATCAAAGCCGATTCGATGGGCCGATTGGCCTACTTTTGCTTCCACTTAGATATCTGACTCATTCCAGAGGTTTGGAGATAAAATAGAGAAATATAAATCCTTAATTTAGCAGCATTTGATATGTGCACCCTTTACCAAAAGACAGTGGATTAACCAGAATGAGGAAATAAAGTAAATGCGAACTTTAAGTCAACTAGCATCAATATGAATTTTAACTTTCAGTTCATTTGTACTGCTGGCTTTCCTCATAATTTCCACCGCAAAACTTCAGTCTACGTGCGTGGCTATTATTTGACTCTTGCAAGTTTTCTCTTCCCTTCTGAAAACACTCACTACAGGCTGTGGTTTCCACAGTTCCCAGGTTGATGATCACTGTCTTGCCGAAGAGTTCACTTTTCATAGAATCCCTACAGTGTAGAAGGAGGCCATTCGGCCCATCAAGTGTACCAACCACAATCCCACCTAAGCCCTATTCCTGTGACCCCCATTTACCCTACTAATTCCTTTGACACTAGGTCAATTTAGCATGGCCAATCAACCTAAACTGCATATCTTTGGAGTATGGGAGGAAACCCATGCAGACACAGGGAAAACATACAAACTCCACACAGAGATTGACCTGAGGCTGGAATTGAACCTGGGTCCCTGGCACTGTGAGGCAGCAGTGCTAACCGCTGTGTGGCCTGTTCATGCATTACTCCCAATGATTTTTTTTTATTCATTGCTGAGATGGGGGTGTTGTTGATTGGCCTACATTTATTACCCATCTTTAACTGTCCTGAATTTGCTGAATTCATGCCTGAGTTTAAAAAAAATTCACTTTGATTTTTAAAATCTATTTGTGTTCACTTCTGATCCCCACCACATGCAAGAGGTGCCTGAAACTTTTTTTCTCCTATTGAGATTTTGTGAAAATAGTTTTTAACTCGAGTTAATTTTACTTTAGGCAGTGTTACAGTTCCATTCGGAAGGGAAACATGGATCAAGCAGTGTCAGCTTGGTTCCTATTGGGCTGGCTGGCGGGTGATTCATGCAATTTTCTAGGTGCATTCCTGGCTGAGCAGTTACCAATACAGGTAAGCAATCTTCACACTTTAAGTTGCAAGATGCTGTTGTATTTGCAGAATTCTTTGACAACCTAGTTAAGCTAATGTTTAAAGTTTATTAGTGTCATAAGGAGGCTTACATTAACACTGCAAGGAAGTTACTGTGAGAATTCCCTAGTTGCCATGCTCTGGCACCTGTTTGAATGCACCGAGGAAGAATTTAGCATGACCAATGCATCTAACCAGCACATCTTTCAGATTGTGGGAGACTATGAAAATTTTGCACAGACAGTGATTCAAGCAGGGAATTGAACCCAAGTCTCTGGTGCTGTGAAACAGCAGTGCTAACCACCCATGCCTCTTGCTATGCTGTCCATGGCTATCAATTGAAGATTGGATCAACGTAGGTGGCACAGTGGTTAGCACTGCTGTTTCACAGCACTAGGAATCCAGGTTCAATTCTGGCCTCTAGTGACTGTCTGTTACTTCCCGTGCCTTTATGGGCTTCCTCCTACAGTCAAAAGATGTGCGGGTTAGGTTGATTGGCAATGATGAATTGCCTCTTAGCGTTATGGGAATTTGCAGGATAAATACATCGGATTGTGAGGATAGGGCCTAGGTGAGATTGTGTTCATTTGATGGGCCACATGACTTGTAGGAATTCTATAACGTTGAATGGACTGCAATGTGACTTTAGCTCTATAACAAACAATCTGATTTACGTAGCCTTCTATGGTCTAGTTTTGCATTTGGCACCAATTTGTGTGAGATGCTTTGAATAAAACTATTTTGGGTTCCATTAAATTACACCAGCTGAGCTGTTGTTGTAGGATTGTGAATCTATATCCATTAGAAATAAGACCAGGAGTAGGCCATTTGGCCCCTGCTTCACCATTCAGTAGCATTGTGCTTGATCGAACGTTCCTCACGTCCACGTTCTTCCTCTTTTCCTATAATACTTGATTCCCTTACTGATCAAAAATCTATTATAATCGGGCACGTACTGTATCTAATTAAATCTCTTGCAAGATGGCTTGGGTTTCTCTAGACAAGATTAAATTTTAAAAGCACAGTATTAGTTCCACCTGGAAACTAAGGATTGGGTAAAGGGGAAGAGAAAATAAAATTGTAGGAAGAGTCATTTATAGGATCCAGCTATGAGCTACTGCACTTCATTCTTGGGAAATAACAAGCCCAATCTCATGCATTTTTTAAAAAAAATGAAATTCACTTCCTTACTGACTGCACAGCCCAAAATGAAACTGTATTTTACAAACCAAAAATCCAGCTGCAGTTTCCATGCACACCAAAAACAAGACCAGCCACCACTACCATGGACAGACTTGGAACCTGGTGCATTTTCAATAACTCTTTATTCACTAAGACGCTGGGATGGTTTTGATTCAATTTGTAACCAGATATCAGGACTAATCTCAGCTCTGGCTGTGTACAAATGTGCTTTAAAGACCTTGTTTTGCTGAAGATTTTGCTTCTGGGGCAGCACAGTGGTTAGCACTGATGCTTCATAGTGCCAAAGGCCGGGGCTTGATTTCTGGATTGGGTGACTGTCTATGTGGAGTTTGCATGTTCTGTCTGTGTCTACGTGAGTTTCATCTGGGTGCTTCAGTTTCCTCCCATGGTCTGAAAGATGCACTGGTTAGGTGCATTGACCCGAACAGGCACCAGACTGTGGCGACTAGGGGAATTTCATAGTAATTTCATTTCAGTGTTAATGTAAGCTTTACTTGTGGCTAATAAATAAGTTTTATTTTACTTTTTTAAGTTAAGTTATTTTAATTAGTTTTTTGCCTGTCTTATCTCTACCTCTGTTTGCTCTTCCAGACGTACACTGCTGTGTACTATGTTGTGATGGATCTGGTGATGGTTTCGCTGTATACCTATTACAGGTGTAAGAATAGGTCCAAACAACGTGAGTGACTCTTTGTTTACTGCTCAAGTGTTTCTTGCTATTTGAGGCCCTCTGCCAGATTGTCTCTCATTGTCTGCCTTTTGTATGCAAAGTCTGTGATATTTCAACTATGCTAAGAAGTTTGCAACACCAGTTTTAAATCCAACCGATTTATTTGAAAGTAAACTCGCAAGCTTTCGGCTTTATAGCTTTGTCAGGCGAATGACAAAGGCTATAAAGCCGAAAGCTTGTGAGTTTACTATCAAATAAATCCGTTGGATTTAAAATTGGTGTTGCAGACTTCTTACTGTGTTTACCCCAGTCCAACGCCGGCATCTCTACATTATATTTCAACTATGCCATAGGCATAGTTGCTGGGGGTAGGGGCTGCAGCCAGGTATACACAATGTGTACAACTGAAGCATGATGCAGCACAGAAGGAGACTATTCAGCCCATCAATCCATGTATTGGTGTGATGGCTGCACTTGTCACCCTCTTATTGGACGTAATGCTAAATTCCTGGTTTCCAGAGGTTAATAATCTAATACTACATTATTTGCTGATACATTCCATCCATTGCAGCCCTTCTCGATATAGATTTGGGGGCTTGAATTTGGCTGGGAGAGTTACTATTAATCAAGCAGTTCCATTTTGCTCACCAGACTGTTGCCCCATGGATGCCAACAGTGTTCTGGTACATGGCCAAATTAGCCATTCTTCCTGTTTGAATGTGAAACCTGTTGGCAGGGTATTCAAATTAGGGACATAGACATTGTATCAGAACATGATTCACCGTCATCTAGTATCTCCAATACACATCCCGTGTGAGTCATTAGCTGATCAAGGCTGGGAAGCTCAGCTGAACTTTCTTGATTATCTTTCCCTGAAGAATGTAAGTCCTATGTAATTTCCATATCAACAGCATGGTAGCTGTTATGGATAAACACAGTGTGAGTACCCTTTTAAGTTGCCAGCATCACATAAATGAACTTTGTTCCATGTCTCACCGGTCATCGTGACTTTGCACTGAGTACTTGCTGTTTGATCATGCCAATTTATTCTTACGCAAAGCAGATTTCACTAATGGAATGGAAATAGTGCCATGGGTGGAGGGGTGGGGGATTTAATAATTGGTGAAGAAGGAGCTTCAACAGGCCAGTATTAATTGGGGCGTTAGTCAAAGTGAGGGAAGACCTCTTGGTACTTGGCAAAAATGGGTCATGGAGAGCGCCTTTGTTAATGTGGTTGAAGGGACAGTGTGATGATTACAGGGAGGGAGTGTACCTCAGTAAAGAGGGGGAGAAAAGATTAACTTGAGGTTGGTGTTGGGGAAACAATGCTCAGTGTTTCGCTAAATCCAAATGTTATTTATTTTTTCTGAGTTTTTATTCCAATTTGTTAAGGATAAAGGTGTCAGAATGTATAATTTTGATGGTTCCAGGGAAATGTGCTTCTAGACTTTCCTGCAGAAAGGCTGCATCAATGGGTTTTGAGACCTGTGTCAATTGGGAGAAGACTGGAATTTTTAAATTTGCAGGCCAAATACCTGAGTGTTGCAGTTTAGATGGGAATTTTACCCCCAGATCTTGGAGGGTAATTTTAGGGAGTGTAATAATGTTAATTGCAAATCCAAGACCAATCTGCCAACTTCTGGTTATAAACAAAATGGGAATGGCATCAGCCAGCTCCCAGGAGACACCCTGGTCATTGCAATATTATAAAGAGGCTGCATGTTTCAAAGCAAATCTCCATTCTCAATTTCCTCTTTGCCCCAGGTTTCCCAGGCCTTGGGAAACCCACCAGCTGAAGGAGACAAGGATCCAACAGGTTCAAATAGCTTTTACATGAGCTATGTTCCCATCTCATCACCTCCAAACTGCTGGGCTATTCCTACTGATAGGAGGATGAGGTGGTGTTTCTCATGCTCCTGTTGAGCTTCCCTGGCATAATGTAGGAGGCAGAGAACAGAGCAGCTCACCATGATATCTCCTCTACGGTGTGGCAACCAAACATAGATTGGTTGATGGCGTTAAGCTGCTTTCCATTTGAATGTTCCTCCACCTCTGACACATGGATGGCATGGTGGCCTCATGGCCGCCTCTCCTGCCTCACAGCGCCAGGAACCCAGGTTCAATTCCAACTTTAGGTGAATGGGTCTTTGTGAAGTTTGCACATTCTCCCCATGTCTGTGTGGGTTTCCTCTCACAGTCCAAAGGTGTGTGGGTTAGGTTGATTGGCCTAGGTAAATTGTCTCTTATTGTCCATAGATGTGTATGTTAGGGAGATTAACAGAGTAAATACATGGGGATAGGACCTGGGTAAAATGCTCTGTCAGAGAGTCGTTGTAGACTTTTTGGGCCAAATGGCCTCCTTCTGAACTGTTCCGATGCAGCTTAAAGAAAAGCAACTCCTCTTAAATTCTACAATATCAGATTATAACTACAACTGTTTATTTGATATTAAAAAGCCAAGTGTTGGCAATAGTTCTGTTAGTCCCATCTTTGGTATCTCTATTAGTCTGATTAGTATCCCCTTTGCACCACCGTCTCCATTTGTTATTTATTGTCTACCCTCCACCGTTTTGTACGTTTCTCCTCTTCCCTTGCCCTGCTTATGAACTTTAAACCTTTTTCATTGCAACCTGAACCATTGACTTGTGTTTCTTCCTCTCCACAGATGCTGCCTGCCTTGAAGAGTATTTCCAGTATTTTCTATTTTTATTTATACTTCACTGAACAAATACTTCAGATTGCTTCTTAAACATGTTTCAGGTGTGCAAAGAATTTAAAGCTGTGGTTTCTTTCAGCTGGGAATGCAATCAATGTCCTTGTTGTATTTGTGATGCTTGGAGCGACTGTTTCCTTGCTACCAGAGGAAAAGTTTAAATCTTCGAGTTCAGGAATGTCGAGGTTCACTAGCCGTTCTCTTTTGGCTGTTTATGATTCATCTGGTAACCAGGTCAGTTCTAACATAATCGTCACCCTCTGCCCTAGTCTTTGCGAGTTTATCTCGGTCCACTCACATCCTTGGAGGCAAAAATGTCTAATCGTTTTGTCTTCCATGAGTTGTTTTGCTGTGCGTTATGGAATCTGAGCCTGCTGTATAAGGTTCACCTGTTCTCGTACGCCTGAAGCTGCTGATGCAAACAAATATCAGCATTTGTGCCTGCCTCTCCTCTCCCTTCTGCCCTCTCTTCCCGATCAAATAATCTGTTGTTTGCTCCTTTTTCCATTTTTATTTGGGTAGGAGAGCAATATTTTGAATAATCGATAAAAAAGTTGATTCCATTGGCATCGTTCCAGTCCATTTGAGATCCCAAAGTTTAATTTCAGAAAAAAAAATCACGTATCTTTCAGCCAGGTCAACTATGATCTCAGCAAATAGTGCAACAGGCTCCAAGCGCTGACTAGGCCCAATTCTGCCCCTTGCCCATATGTTTGTAAGCATTTCTACTGTTGGTTCTCCTTTTATTTATCTCTTGTTAAATTGTTTATATTCAGCCTGATATTTTGCCATTTGCAGGTATTTACTACTCAAGAAATCATCGGCTTTACAATTGGCTCTTTTTCATCGGTGTTTTACCTGGCGTCGAGATTACCACAGATATCCAGAAACGTGAGTGTTTAACAATCAGCCCGACAACCTCAAACAACGTGCCGAAAGTGCACCCAAATGCCAGAAAGGCAGCCGGAGAATAGAGAGAGGGTAACAAATAATCTACCATAGAACATAAATCATAGAATCCCTAAGTGCAGAAGGAGGCCATTGATCCATCAAATCTGCACTGACCACAATCCCACCCTATCCCTATAACTCCATGCATTTACCCTAGCTAGTTGCCCTGATATTAAGGGGCAATTTAGTATGGCCAATTCTCCTGACCTGCACATCTTCGGACTGTGGGAGGAAAGCAGAGCACCTGGAGGAAACTCCACATGGACACAGGGAGAACATGCAATTCTACACATTTTCTTGAGTTGCTGTTTATATTTTTTATTTTAATGAGTACATTTTTCTTCTCAGGTGAAAAGAGAATCCACGGAAGGTGTCTCCCCCTTCCTCTTTGTCCTGATGATTTTAGGGAATCTTGCATATGGCTTGAGTGTGCTGCTGAAAACCCCAAGAAATAGGCAAAGTGAGGGTAACTACGTAGTCCATCACGTGCCCTGGTTAATCGGAAGTCTGGGAACCATGGCACTTGACATTACTGTATCCTTTTACTCGTTAAATTGTACTCGATGGCCAGATATTCTGAAACAGTCATGCTGGAAATCCACTGATGACTGCAGATAAGTGTACCATCTGGTATGGAAGGGCATTGAAAGATTCTGAAAGACCCAGGTTTGATTTCTAGCTTCAACTGTTGCTGGGAGGGGGGGCAGAGAACGAGCTGATGCATGCAAAAGTTGAATAGCCTTGTATAATCTACTGACGTGATGAATATCCATTTAAGTGAGGGACAGAAGGATGGCTTGCTTATTAAACCAAACCCTAGAAAGTACCTTCTGCCCAAAAGGAGGGAGATAATGGGTGGAATTTACCCAGGGTGGCAGGTGGGCAACTGTGGAGAATCCTGCTGGAAACTCACTGGTATAAAATGACATTATGAATCTCCCAATGAAGGGCCAGCTGGTGTGAACGCCATTTGATTAATATGGTGACCACGAGTCAGTGGCTACAAAAAAAAAATCAAATCAACAAGATCTAAATGCCAGTGCTGGTGGTGAGAATTGCAGCTGCTGTAAGTTATAGGCAGCTCATTTTATTCCTTTCTGTAATGTTGAGTTAGTCATTCATAGCTGGTAGGAGGGAAGATTGTCTTTTCATATCTCCTTAAAGGAAAACTTTGAGGGCCCTTTAGATACTAGCCATAGAATGGGCCATTGCCAGAGTCTGAACTGGACAGTGTCCATCCCCTCTGCACCTACCAAATAACTGAGTAATTTAACCTAAAAGCTCAGACCAAATAACGGAGTAATTTAACCTAGAACTGGTAAATCCTTGGAAAAGAGGAAGCATCTTTCTAGATCGAATTTTTAGGCATGTTTTCAACGTGTATAACCATTCCATTCCTATCAATTGGTGAATAACCCGAGATTATCAGAGCAACTAAAGTCTTTATTTTGTTTTATTTGTTGGTGTTGGATTTTCACTACAGGGAAAGAAAACACCAAAGATGTGCAAGTTAGGTTGATTGGCCATGTTAAATTGCCCCTTGGTGTCCAAAGATGTGTGTTTAGGGGGATTAGCAGGATAAGTATTTGGGGTCATGGGGATAGGGTCTGTTAGAGAGTTGGCTGAATAGTCTCCTCCTGCACTGTAGGGATTCTACGAATGGAAAAGTTCAATGCACACTGGCACAGATTGATGATAACAAAGAACAAAACAGCACGGGAAACAGTCCCTTCGGCCCAATGAGCCCGCACGTAACATTAGGATTAGGACAGCTGCAATGAGCAGAATAGCTGAGATATTGAGCAGTGATTGGGAATCTTTTGCTTTCAAGTTACTTGTTAAAAACAGGTGTTTTCTTTGATAGCTAGTGCACTGGTTGTTGAACTCTTTGGTCCCAGTGAAAACTGGGCTTGGCCAAGAATCCAAACTGGACTCTTGGGGTGAAAGCTACTCGTATGGGTTGTAAAGAAAGAAAAGCTTCCATTTATGGAACATCCCAGATCCCCTAAAAATCCAGAAGGAAAAAAGTAGTTTGGCCCAATATTCTTATTTCTCCATTTTTACTATGTTTTTTCTCTCTTCTCGGTATACCCAATGTTAATGCTGTTGATTGGTTTAGGCCTTTTTTGAACGAACATGGGTCTACAAATCAAAATTATGAATACCTTAATCTCATTTCTGGGGATCCTCTCAAAGGTGTTTTATGAATTACGGTGATGTGCAGGGATAATTTTTATAGGAAATGGCCTGGTAGCTTTTTTGTGAATGGAATTCTCCAGACAACTCAGAGATGAATGACCAGTTAAGGTGTGAGTTTAATAGAGTTGCTATTTGAGAGGGGCATATTTGGCAATAAATTGGCAAATTGATCTGGATGGCTAGTGCAGAAGGAAATGTGCAGGTTAGGTTGATTGGCCATGCTAAATTGCCCCAAAGACCGTAATGTCTCGCATGGTAAATCCGTGGGGCTAAGGGGATAAGGCCAGGGTGGGATTGTTGTCAGTGCAGACTTGTTGGGCCAAAAGGCCTCTTTCTGCACTCTAAGGATTCTATCAAAATGTCTTCGGTGAAATTGAGGGTGAGGGAGATGGAACTTGTGTTAAGAGACACTGGAGGATGGATGCGGGGGGTGTGTAGTTTTTCCTGCATCTCAATCCTGCTGTGTCTGACCTGGAAGTTGCTTAGTAATAAACTCGGGTGCCAGAAATGGGGACTGTTTCCTTTCCATTTACCAGCCTGATTTACTTTGAATGCACAAATTCAGTACATAGGATCCTTAATAAAATGCATACAGATCTTGATACAGTTTTTCATCTATAAGAAGCAGGACACTGAAGAAAGAAGGCCATTAATTATTGGAAGCGGACATAGAATTCTTTATCAGTGAGGCAGCATGGGAGGAAAATAATGAACTTTACAGTAAATGAGGCCAGTCTCATAGGAAAACCTGGTTTGTTTTAAAAAAAACTTTTGAAGCAAGGTCTATCCAGGCTTTTATTGGATTTCAAAATGTTGTTTAATTGTTGTTTTAAAAGAAATTAGTGGGCAAATAATCTAACTCAAATCATTCAGAGAGAATCTTCAAACAATCAGAAATCATCACACAGTTCTTCCCACGTGTTGTCCTGTTGCCACTGACTGAAGAGGAACATTAAGTACATGATGCAGCTACCCTGCGAATCACTCAACATGTGAAACCACTGACAGAATAACCAGGATCGAAGGGATTACGAAGTGCATCTAATTTTGCCACTTTAATTGGGACTGGCACTTCCAAGTTGGCTTGTCTGATTGGCTGTCCCAATTTGTCACTCCTAGCCACGTGTAAGAAATACCATTATTGATACATAGAAAAGCAAGTGTTACTAGCTTGCTTTCCTGTCGGTAGCAATCGATAATGTGGATCAGTGATGCATTGGAGCAACTGGAGGTACCAAAATCAAGTCCTGTTTTTAAAATCATGACTAATGGGTTGTGACATTCAGAACTGACCAAATATTAATACCTGTTACAGGCTAGTAAAGCTACAACTTCTCAGGTTGGCAGACAAAGCTGCCCAAGCAGGATTGTTATTAACTATTTTTTTAGATTTAGTTTAGGTTAAGACAGTTATGGAATCCAGAGTGCTAAATACAAAAGCTCATTACATACAAAAAGCCGTTTAAATCAGGAAGAGTGGAACTTGATAATTGCATGGTGACGGCGAACCATTCAGCACAGCTAGAGCCAGATTGATTCCTGTCCTGTACTGACTTGGTTTCTGTATTTTCAGGATGAGGGGAGCATCTGTCAGTCTAGTAATCTCCATGGAAAAGTATCTGCAGATGTTGGATGAGAGCATGTTCATGCCTGTCCACAAATTGAATTACCTGCTGGAGAGGTTTGTGGATAGCAAGTGATCACTTGGGCAAGGGAGCGAGAATGACTGAGCCTGTACCCCAGCAGCAATTGGATGGATGTGTGAGGGAGGGTAATGGAGAAAGGAAGAACTGGAAAGATTGGCGCTTGCTACTTTTTCTAGTCCTCGCTGGAACAGGATTGGAGAGTGGGGGGGCACTGCTGGCCAGTACACTAGTTCTCGGGCTCCATCCCACATTCGTGTCATTTTATATGGAGATGATTCAACAGGGCAATCTGGTCAAATGCAATGGGTATCAATTCAGCTTGATAACAGTTAATTAAGGCCAAGTAAAGTGGGGATTTTCCAGTCTGCCTTTGGGTTTCTTCAGGTGTCCAGTTTGATGCTGCGGGCACACTCAGAAGTGGTCAGTGTGAGCATCTGCAGACCACTGTGTAGGGGAAACCACCTTTCTTCCCCTTCAACCTCCCCACCGCCCCCCGCCATCTCCACAGTGGCTGCCTGACTGCAAAAGCCATTTTTAATCTTAAGCTAAGTTGGACCCCATTTTGAAGCACTTCCTCTCTTACCCTTTCAGTCCCAGTCCATCGTTTAGGTAGATGGGCCATAGTGAAATTGTCCCGTGATCCCAAGATGGATTAACCATGTAAACTGTTGGGATTCTATGATTCTAAACTACAACCTTTTATTGGATGGTGAGCCCATTCTCTGGCCAATAGTTAATCTCACTGGAGAAAGTCACAGCGAATGACTGTTCTCTCGCTCAGTGCAGTCTTCTATTCCTCAGCTGTGCCTGCGGGCAGGGTTCAGAAACCTTGCAGCAAAAGTCCAGTCCTTGGTCTCTGTGCAGGTCACTGGTAAATACAATTCAAAAAAATAAACAACGGAATATATTCCCATGTCTCGAATGATGTTTGGAAACAAATCTGTACAGTCTTAGTCCGGAATTTGATTAGCTTTCTCCAAACATTACAAGACTGTGATTTGATTTTGATAATCAGGATGCGAAAGATCTTTGTCTCCCAGAGTTAGAGAGCAGCAAAACTTAGTTATGCCAAAGAGTTTGTATTTTTAATAGGTTACAGATTTATCAATGTTTGTTTGATCTTTCCATTCTTCCTCCTTGTAAACCTAAATACTTTGGCTGGGATTTTCTAACTGTACTTGTCCCAAGACTGGAAAATCCCGCCCGAAGTCAACAGACCTTTGAATGGTCTGATCTTTTGCCTGCTACATTCCTGTGGTACGGAAAAATTCCACCCTCTGTCCTAAACCTATCTCTTCCATAAGACATCAGAGCAGAAGTAGGCTATTTGGCTCATTGAGCTTGCTCTGGTATTCGATCCGTCAAGCCTGCTCTGCCATTCAATGAAATCTTGACTGATCTGATGTGATAAACCTTATCCTCCCTGCAAGGTGGAATCATCAACTCTCGAGTTAGTTAAACTGAGGAAGAACGTTGAACTCATCTTTTCCTTTAATCTTCTTTTCCATTTGGACAAGCTTAAAAAAACCCAAACTAGTTGTCACCGCTTGTTCTCTTTCCTACCTGTTGAGGTGTTTGCTGCTCTCTCACCTGCTAGGACTTGACCTTTCATCTCTTTTTTAAAAAAAAATTTACATTTTGCAACAGTATTATCCAGGAAAGAAGTCTGGATGTGGGCTTGACCTGAGCAAACTTTGCACTTTCTTCACGTGTAGATGTTTACTGTGATACATTTCCCACTCTATCCCTAAGGTTCAACAAGAGCATTGTTATTTGAAGTTGCACATTATTTTTTTAAATAGGACTTCTCACTTGCAGCCAGTTTTGAAATTCTTTGGCACTGAGAGTCATTCCCATGTGCGTTATTTTTTTCAAAAGGTTCATGCCAATTTCTGCCTGGGTTAGTTTTGGAAAGCAGCAGTAAGCTCTAACCAGTGCTTCATTCCCGGGGTCTGGGCAACATGTCAAAAATCTGTGGCAAACGGTTACAAAATGATAGAGATCTGATTGGCGACTGAATTGCTTCATTTATCTCATAAGGGTTGGATTGATGAGCAGTTGATTCTTTATTTGCTCCCACTGGCCACTGTCACTGTCCAGCATTGACACAATGTTCTACCGGGCAGTTAAGAGTGAATGGTGGGAACAACATTTGAATGCTATAAACTCAAACATTAGACTTTGTTTTTATTGCAAAGAGCTTTTTTAAAAAACTGGATCAGCTATTGTCATTGTGTATCTGGTGGCTGGTCCAGACCCCTGGAGTGTGCGCTCTCCCATGCTTGTCTGGCTTCAGTACAGCTGATAATTCGGTTATTGGGGTTGACCCCAAACTCTGCCATCATGATCTGCAATTGGCAGAGACATGGCATTAGAAAGAGTGTGGAAAAGAATCATAGGACTAGTTCTAGGGATGAAAACTGGGCAGACGATGGCTTAGTGGTATTATTGCTGGTCTATTAATACTGAAACTCAGCTAATGCCCTGAAGACCCAGGTTTGAATCCTACCACATCAGATGATGGAATTTGAATTCAGTTTAAAAATAAAATCTAGAATTAAGAATTTAACGATGACCATGAAACCGCTGTCAATTGTTGGAAAAACCCACCTGGTTCACTAATGTCCTTTAGAGAAGAAAATCTGCTGTCCTTACTTGATCTAGTCTATATGTGACTCCAGAGCTACAGCAATGTGGTTGACTCTCAACTGGCTTCTAAACAAGGGCAACTAGGTTTGGGCAATAAATGGTGGCCAGCCAGTGATGCCCATGTCCCACTAAAAAATTTTAAAAAAGTAAGTCTGCTATTGCGACAGGATATTTTTCTTTTACTGGTGGCAGTAGTTTTTCCTGTGGGTTTACTGAAATTGTTTTGGAATTGTGACACTAAGATACTTTTTTTAAAGAGGAAAACACAACTCTGCTGCTGTTTGACCTATTCCCGACTCCCACTGAATAACCAGAGAACAAGTTCCTCAGCTCTTTGAAAATATTCTTTTAAAATGTTCAATTCGATGTTGGCCCAAGTCATTTTCAATCCTGCCATTTCCTTTAATGTCTTGCCGAGAAATATCTTATCAATTCCAGGTTTCACATCTCAATACATCTCATTTTATTCAATTAGTCTTAAAAAGCAGTTTTGAGGAAGAAAGGTTCAGATTTTCACTGGAATGCAATTACTTAATTATCAGAGTGCTCCCCAGGCGTTCTATAAATGGATTCAAGGAAAATAGTCATTGAACTATTTGGGGGAAGTTTGGTCAGAGGCTAAGCATTATCAGTAATATCAGGGAATTCTATGAAACACTATAGCCAAAGGGATGATTTTTTTTTTTCTTCTTTTAGGGGCAGCATACTGGCACAGTGGTTAGCACTCCAGCCTCTCAGCGCCAGGGACCCAGGTTCAGTTCTGGCCTTGGGTGACTGACAGAGTCAGCACGTTCCAACATTGTGTTACAGACTTGTCAGCACAACCTTATGTTTCCTATTCATGAATATTAATCTGTAATGTTTACATAATACATTAGCAGGGACCCATTGCTTCTAAGTCTGTAACAAGGAACCATTCAATAATAAGGAGACAATTAAAGGGTGGCATAGTTGTTAGCACTGCTGCTTCACAGCACCACAGAAGCAGGTTCAATTCCAGTCATGTGTCACTGTCTGGGTGGAGTTTGCACATTCTCCCTGTGTCTGCGTGGATTTCCTCCCACAGTCCACAAATATGCAGGTTAGATTGATTGGCCATTGTAAATTGCCCCTTAGTGTCAGCAGATTAGCAGACCAAATACTTGGGGTTACGGGGATAAGGCCTGGGTTGTTGTCAGTTCAGCCTCGATGAGCCAAATGGCCTCCTCCTACACTGTGGGGATTCTATGAATGAGCTGATATCCCAGTATCTGAATGGCAGGATTTTAGAATGCTGGTTTGTGAAAGAGTTCGTTAATGTTTCAGTTACCAAAAGCAGCGAGTAGATTCTGGTCTGGATAGACTTGTCACGTTAACACAATGCAAAGAAATGAAAAATGATGGAGATGAACAGTAGGCTTGTCAGTGTCTGAAAAAGGAAAGGCTGATTTGTGTTCCCAAACAGACCCTATAAAAGAATCCCACCTTGGATGCGAACCTCTAAGATGGTGATGGATCTACTTTGCATTTCTGGTCCATGTTGAATGTGTGGTGAGATACATTAAACTACGAATAAGCACTTTTCCTTTTTAATAGCTGCTCTGTCTCAGTTTATTCAAGTTAACTGGCCTGCTAGGAACATCTGTTATTTGGAGGGAATTTTAATTTTTCTAGTAAATGGTGCTATGACATTATTTAAATCACCAATTTAAAATGGTCACTATTTTATGAGTTTATTATACTTTATCCTACAGAAGTACAGTTTTCCTTTTAACAGCTATTGAATAACTTTGCATTTTGTACGAGTTGTTTCTCAACTTTAATCTTAAATAATATTTTAATGATATAAATTCTCATTTTGTATTCCACATATACCAAGGAAGCAGTTTACAAGTTGCATTTCCTCATTCTCCTGCCTTTGCACATTTGTTTCTTCCTGAATTTAATATTTTTTAAATGGAGCTGACAGCACCCAAGGTAAAATATTTTCATTTGGGAAAATTTCTGAGTTTAATTAACAAAACAATTTTGAAGGAGCAAGTAAGATATTTAAATGCTTCCAGTTGTTTAATACTTCAAAAAAAAGCAGTTGAGCCGTATCTTTGATCTTAGTAGCTTTTGATAGAATCATACAGTCAAACGCAAGGCCATTAAGCCCATCGTTGTCTGTGCTGGCTCCTAAAAGGAGCTATCCAATTACACTGACTTGCTTATTCTTTTCCCCAATTCTTCCCCATTACATAGCAATGATTTCCTTTCCCAAACCTCTTGTGAAAGTTGCTATTGAAACTGTTCTCACCACCCTTTCAATATGTTCCGGATTATCATATCTTGCCAAGTATTAGAAATTCTCTCTGGCTGCTATCTAGCTGTTTCGCCAATTGTTGTAAATTTGTTTTTTTTTTCTGTGGTTATTGTCTGCCCTGATAGTAAAACTGCTTCCGTCATCAACACCTTTCATGAGCTTAGAGAACCTCTAAACCTCTCTTTAATGCTCTCTTGTCCTAAGAACGACCCCAATTTTGTGAAACTCTTCAAATAACTGAAATTCTGCAAGACCTGGACCTTCCTCTTTGAAACATGAGACCCTGAATTGGGCACCAGGTCTAATCAGTTCCTTGCAGTTTTCCTCATGCCTCTTCTTACAAGGCCAATGATCCCACATAGAAAATAGGAACAGGAGGAGACCATTCAGGCCTTCGAGCCTGCACGGCTGATCATCCAACTTGATAGTCTGATCTCACCCTCCCCCGTATTTTTTTGATCCCTTCCCCCCCCCCCCCCCCCCCCCCCCCCCCCCAAGTGCTGTACCTAACTGCTTCTTGAAATCATGTTTTTACTAATGGGCTTTTTTTTTCTTGCTGAACAACTTGCTCAGTGGAGTGACAGAGCAATCTAGGTCAACGTTGCCCATTAGTACAGTGGGAAAGGAAAGCATTTTCTGCACTAACTGTGGGGTGATTGAACTGAAACTGACTCTGCTGGCTAGTTAAATTCACGAGAATATTTATCCATTCTTTGTGTGAATCAATAATGTTTTTCCAGTAAAAATGCTGTTATGTTCTTAATGTTGTTAAATTTGTTGTATTTTTCTCATTACTGGTTAAAATCTGTACAAGTTTACAATTTTGTTTTAAACAAATTCCTATGTTGACGTTCATAAAATGGATCACTGATTTGTTTTAATTGTATAATCTTAAATAATTGTTTCAAACCAATTTGTGTGTGAGTCTTTATTATCACAGGGAATTAGGGATTGAAGTGAGTTTTCCCATCCCGCCTGCCATGGGAATTGTACCGAGCACAGGAGGACCGTGTGAAGGTCCGTCGACTTTGGGTGGATTTTCCAGTTTTGGGGAGAGCACGGCCAGAAAATCCCATCCTGTTTTTCTTCATTGATGTATTCAAATAGATTGAATGATCCTTTCTCATTTGTGCCGTGATCTGTATCTCTTATGTAAAAGGCGTTGCAAAACTCCTTTTATTCTTTTTCTCCCATATCTCAGAAAATTCAAATCCCTTATGATTCTTCACTTGAGGGGGGGGGGTACAATGTTGAGTTGTACGTGAAACGAAGGCCTTGGATTTGATATTTGATGTATATCCAGTGTAGGGGGTCTGGAAGCAATTAGCAAGGCTCCACCTTACAGTGACACAGCGGTTAGCACTGCTGCCTCATTTGCCAGAAACGCAGATTCAATTCTGGGCTAGGGTGACTGTGCGAAGTTAGCACGTTCTCCTTATGGCTGCATGGGTTTGCTCTGGTTTCCTCCCACACTCCAAAGATATGCAATGTGGTGGATTGGCCATGCTAAATTGCCCCTTAGTGTCCAAAGATGTGTAGTTTAAATGGGGTAAATAATGGAATTATACTGATGGGGGGGAGGGTGCAAGATGATCTTTTAGAGAGTTGGTGCAGACTGAATGAGCCGAATAGTCTCTTTGTGCACAGTAGAGATTCTACCATTCTATATGAGCTCTAACGAAGGATCATCCAGACTCGAATCGTTGTTCTATTCTCTCTCCATAGATGCTGTCAGAACTGCTGATATTTTCCAGCATTTTCTGTTTTTGTTTCACATTCCAGTATCTGCAGCATTTTGCTTTTGTCCATGATTCTATGCTTGTCTGCATTTCCTTTCTCCCCACAGGATACTTATCTTCCTGACCAGCAGGTCCAAATTCTTGCCTGGTGCAGTTACCGATTTTGCACTGTTTTCTGCAACTAGTTTCAGTCCCTGATGTGAACTCGACAATGAAAGAAAGAGGTGAGTGAGACCTTTCCCAATGTTAACCAGCAGGAGCCACCATTGTGTGAGTAATGCGTTGTACCCAGGTTACAAATAGAAGTGAGTGAGATTCATTGAACTTTTTCATACAAAATGCTTTGCATAAACTAGTGAAGCCATTGTGTACGTATCTGTTTATTAAGAAATAACTACCGTAAAGAAACTCGCAGAAAGTATGTGTAAATTGCAAATTAGTTTTAATGTGGACAAATATAAGATAATTATAAGATGATTAGAGGTTTAGATAGGGTGGACAGTGATAGCCTTTTTCCTAGGATGGAGAAAGCTAGCATGAGGGGACATAGCTTTAAATTAAGGGGTGGTGGTTTTAGGACAGATGTCAGAGGTAGGTTCTTTACCCAGAGGGTGGTAAGGGTATGGAATGCCTTGCCTGCGTCAGTTGTAGATGCGCCAAGTTTGGTGGCGTTTAAGAGGTTAGTAGATAAGTTTATGGATGAAAGGGGAATGGTTTAGGTTAGAGGGTCACTGCTTGTTCCTAACTGGTCGGCGCAACATCGAAGGCTGAAAGGCCTGTTCTGCGCTGTAATGTTCTATGTTCTAAATGTGATTTTGGTAAGAGGAAGTAAGAATCTTGGAAAATAAATTTATTTGGGCAGAGGGACAAAGGGATCTCGGGGGTACAAATTCCCAAATCATTTAAAGCAGCAATGCAGATTAGCAAGGCCACTCAAATACAAACTAAAACATTTGAGGTTAATTTCTAGAGGAAGAGAATTGAAAAGAGGGGATGTTAAATTTATATTGGACTTTGGTTAGACCACACTCCAATTACATTAAAAAAGTTTTGAGACAAAGTTGTAGAAAATAATATTTACAGGAGTGAAACCAGAACTGATAAGTGAGTTTGATTAAACTTTATGGGGCTCTTCAGAAATTTGAGGTGATCTGATTTTTCAAGAGGTAATTTGTTTTTGGATAAGGTGCTTTCAATGTAGGTGATCTTAGATTAGTCTCGATTAGGTTTGGCTGAACATTTCAGTGGCTGTCCTTCCACATCTCCCCGCTGAAGGGCGCTGTTGCTATGTCTCAGGCTCTGACTGTTTAAAATTACAAACTTTGGAGTGAAATTGTTCGCAGCGCCTTTTACAAAGTGAAATGTGCACAGTTGCACCCGAATAGTGAGGAAACGAATAGATATTAATGACTCTCCTGATGCATACTGACAGGCCTGAGTTTTTCCAGCTTGCTGTGTTAAGAGTTGGGCAGAAGGCGAAGAGAAGATTTGCAGATGAAAACAAGGCGAGTCAAAAAGATTCCCTGATGATGCTGCAATGTTTATTTAGTATTTGACAGCATCCTGGGGCGTATGTTTCAGAAAAACACTCCAGCAATCGCTTGTATTTGTACAACGCCTTTTTATATTATGTTAAAGCGTTATACCATCGTAAGATAGAGAAGCAGAATTAGGCCATTCAGCCCGTCAAGGGTGCTCTGCCATTCAATTATGGCTGATAAGTTTCTCATCCACATTCTCCTGCCTTTTCCCGTAATTTCCGATCCTCTTACCGATCAATTACCTATCTGTATAATAAGCCAAAATTCTGCACCTACGGATTCTATGATTAAGAGAAAATGCTGGAAAATCTCAACAGGTCTGGCAGCATCTGTAAGGAGAGAAAAGAACTGCAGTTTCGAGTCCAGATAACCCTTTGTCAAAACATCTATGGATCTCTGTCTTAAAGACACAATCTGATCTGGCCCCCACAGCTTTCTGCAGCAATGAATTCCACGGATTCACCTCCCTCTGGCTGAAGAAATTCCTCCTCATCTCCATTCTAAAGGGACATCCCTTTATTCTGAGGCTGTATCCTCGGATCCTGGTCTCTTCAATGAGTGAAAGCATCTTCCCCACATCCACTCTATCCAGCCTTTCCAACATTCTGCAAGTTTCAATGAGATTCCTCCCTTCATCCTTCTATAATCTATCAAACGTGGACTATGGGCTGGATTTCATGGCCTTGCTCATCCTGAAACCGTAAAATCCTGCCTGAGGTCAATGCATCTTCCCGTTGTCTGCCCCTTGCCTGCTCCGATTCCAGTGGAGGAGAGAGGTTAGCCTGCAGTCTGTTAGAATAGTCCAGTCCGGAGATCAAGAATGAGAATTTCAGCAGCAGCTGCTGGAGGGAGACAGTGTTGATAGAAATGGAAATAGTGATGATACAAATATGTTAGCTTGCCCCAGGATTAACTACAGCACCAACGTGGCAAATGTCTCATTTAGCCTCAGACATTTGCCAGGAAGAGGGCACCAGTGACGAGGGAACACAGTATGTGTGAGGAGGAGAAAGACAGTGGCTTTTGCCAAAGTTACTCGAGGACATTTCTGCCAAATGATGCAGTGAATGTTTAGAAACAGTGGTGAGCAGATTCAGACAAGTAGTTGTGAGTTGAGTGGGGTGGGGGATGAGGGGTGGTGGGATGGAGGGGAGGGGTGGCGTCGCTGGCTTGTATGGGAAAATCAATACTGTGCTTCTAGATGATATCACCAAGGAGCAGCATGTAGATGCCAAATAGAAAGAGGCCGACGATAGACCCTTGGGGGACACCAAAGGTAGCAGTGTCAGAGCAGAAAGAGGAGCCATGGCAAGCAGTTATTCTGGTTACAGTTGTACAGGTAATTATTATGTCTGTATGTGTATATACTGTATGTTGCAGTTTGGTGTGTGACCCTGGGCTATTTGCTCTACCCAATGTGGAGCAGCACAGTGGTGAGTACGGCTGCCTCACAGTGCCAGGAGCCTGGCTTTGATTCCAGACTTGGGTCCTCGTCTGTGTGGAATCTGCACATTCTCACCACATTTGTGTGGGTTTCCTCCCACAGTCCGAAAGGCATGCTGTTTAGGGGCATTGGCCATGCTAAATTTTCCCACCATGTACCCAAACAGGCATCAGAATGTGGCAATTTTTACAGTAACTTCATTGCAGTGTTAATGTAAGTCTACTTGTGGCACCAATAAATAATCTTTAAAACCCTGTTTGGGGCAATCTTCGACCTGACTGTGAGTGAGTACACACCTTAATAAGCACTCCCAATATTGAAGTATTCAGGTCCAGCTTGTGTTTTTTTTTCAAGTCCCTTAGTCTGCATGGTATACGTAATAAGGACTAGCAGGGCAGTCCCACTCAACTGCACAGTGATGGAGCAATGTTAGGAGAAGTGGTGGTCAACCTGTCAAAGGTTACAAACAAGTTGAGAATGGATAGTTCTCTTGGAGGGTAGCTATTTTGTTACTCTGGTAGACATGGAGGCTAAATCAGAAGGACTTGCTGTAGGACTGACAAATATTGTTTTTAATTCATGTATATAATTTTTCTTAAGTTCTGCTTGAGATGATCCCCACTTGATGAAGCTAATTTTTAAAAAGATTTGAGGAGTTCATGTGTCTGGGGGAGGAGCTGATCGAGGCACAGAATCTGATTAGCTTCAAGTTCGAACAGCGCTGTTGACTTCTCAGGATTAAGATGTGTGTGAAAAAATGCCAAGATGAAGTCATAAGGCTGATGGAACATGTGCCTTCCTTCTGGCAATTTCAGACCCTCTTTAACGGTCTTTCAGTTTCAAAGCTAGGGTGTTAGTCATGAAAAGAGATTTGGAATAAAACTTCAATTGACGCAGCAGGCAACTCCTACATGGCCATTTCAGTGAATGTTCACAATCTCATTATCTTCCTGCAATGCAGGTCTAAAGGC
Source organism: Sphyrna mokarran (assembly GCA_024679065.1). NCBI lineage: Eukaryota > Metazoa > Chordata > Chondrichthyes > Carcharhiniformes > Carcharhinidae > Sphyrna > Sphyrna mokarran. Next base: position 22,017,072 of record JAGIQG010000028.1, on the reverse strand, counting down.
ACTAAAAGCAATTCCAAAACTCATTTAATTAGCTCTACTGCCTGTGGCTTGTGGCAAAATCGTTTTGTGAGTTGCAACCAGACTTAATTCCACACCATACTCTGAGCCTTGTTAATATATCCCAGCCCCAAATATCAGCGACCGATTCTCAGCAAGACAAAAAAAATTCATTTCAAGAATCAAACAAACCAAGTATTGCTGACAAAAGATGTGTTGGCAGTGGGGTTTGGGGAGGCAGGAGATTGTAGTGGCCATGATATAGAGGCGCCCTGTTGGACCAGGAGGCTGCTTTACAGTCCATATTTGTCCCTGATGCATTGTCAGCTGATAGTGGGAACTCAACAGTGGAAAACTTCCCTTGCATTGACTCACTGCCATGCTGCTGACACTTAAAATTGTAGTCACGTCATAAACAGGAAGGAGAGAGAGTGTAAGTGGTGAGCAGTTCCCGTTGTGATGCCGTTTGACCATTCCATATATATCACCTTGTAGCCCAAGGCACTCCTGTTATCCACCTGTTCTATCTTTGTATCATCTGCATATTTACTGATCCTACCCTCCACATAGTCACCAATGTTATTTATATAAAATATGAATAATAGGGGACCAACACCACTGGACACTGGCTTCCAGCCACGAAAGCAGCCTTCTGTCACATTTCCTGTTCCTTACAACTGAGCTAATTTTGAATCCACTTTATCAAATTACCCTGTATCCCATGTGAATTTACCTTCTTTATATGGGACCTTGTGAAAGGCTTTGCTGAAATCCGTATAAACTCCATCAACTGCACTACCCTTGTCTACACACCTGGTCATGTCCTTAAAAAATTCAATCAAATTTATTAGGCATAACCTCCCTCTGATGAAGCCATGCTGACTATCCCTGATCGAGCTTTGTCTTTCCACGTGGAAATAGATGCTTTCCTTCAGAAGCTTCTCCAATAGTTTCCCTGTTACTGATATGAGATTCACTCTTCTAGTTTATCTCTACAACATTGCTTAAATAGCGAAAGCACCTTAGTTGTTCTCCAGTCAATTCCCCTATGATCAGAGAGGAATTGAGAATTTGAATCAGAAAGTCTATCAATTTCCTCTCTTGCCTCCCATAGCAGCCTGGGACACAATTCATCCGGAGCTGGAGATTTAGCCACTTTTAAGGCTGCCAACACCTCCAATAGCTTTTCCTCCCCTATATCTATTTACTCAGTCTCTCTCCCTGAACTCCATATCATCATTGTCATTCTTTTGGCTGAAGATGGACGTGAAGTATTCACTCAATACTCTACCAGTGTGCCCTGGCTCCACTCACAGATTGCCCCATTGGTCCCTAACAGGCCTTACTCTTTCCCTGGTTATCCTCTTCCCATTGATGTCCTTATAGAATATCTTGGAATTTTCCCAACTTTTTGATCAAGGTATGCTAAAATTGTTAAATTTGCTGATGCGCAAAGATAGGTAAGTGATGGGCAGTGGGGCAGGTGATGTAGCCTGGGTAGGATACTCTATAGGAGAGTTGGTGCAGACTCATTGGGCTGAATGGCCTCTTTCTGCACTGCGGAGATTCTATGATTCTTTGAAAATAAGTTGTGAAGAGGACATAAAGAGACTACAGACGTAAGTTGGTTAAATGAGTGGGCAAAGGATTGGCAAATGGGATATAATATGGGAAATATGAAATTGGGCACTTTGGTAGGAAGAATAAAATAGTGAGAGAGCTGAAGTGCAGAGGGATCTGGATGTCCTAGTGCATGAATCAACTCCAGAAAATAATTATTATCACCGATTAAAATGGTATTGGTTATTGCAAGGGGAATTCAATACAAAAGTAGGGCGGTTATGCTTCAATTGTACAGGATACTGGTGCTATCACATCTGGATACTGTGTACAATATTCATCTCCTTATTTAAAGACACATATAAATACATTAGAAGCAGTTCAGAGAGGTTTAAGTTTATTTATTAGTGTAGGCCTACATTAACACGGCAATCGAGTTATTGTGAAAACCTCTGAGTCACCACACTCCGGTGCCTGTTTGGATACACTGAGGCAGAACTTAGCACGGCCAGTGCACCAAACCAGCACATTTTTCAGACTGTGAAGAAACAGAGCACTTGGAAGAAACCCATGCAGACACAAGGAGAACATGCAGACCCTGCACAGTCATCCAAGCGTGGAATCAAACTCGGGTCCCCGGCGTTGTGAGGCAACAGTGCTTAAACACTGTCACCGTGTTGGTATTACTTTACCAGACTAATACCAGAAATGGGTGGGTTGTCTTCTGAGGAATAGTTGGTCAGTTTAGGGTTGTATCCACTGGTGTTTAGAAGAATAAGAGACGACTTGATTGAAACCTTTAAGATGCTGAGGGTTTTTGACAGGGCAGATGTGAAGAGAATGTCTCCTTTTGTGAGAGAATCTAGAACAGTGGATGGCACGGTGGCTGAGGTGGATCCGACTGGGTTTGCTCAGGCAGGTGTGCAGTGAAGGAATCTTGTGTGAATGGGGATATCTCATAGAAAGGCAGGACTGTTTTGATTTATTGTCACACGTATTAGTATACAGTGAAAAGTATTGTTTCTTGCGTGCTATACAGGCAAAGCATACCATTCATAAAATACATGGGGGGGGTAGGAAAGGAGATGGTGCAGAATAAAAAGTGTTACAGTCATAGCTAGGGTTGTAGAGAAAGATCAATTTAATATGGCAGGTTTAGAACATAGAACACTACAGCCCAAATAGGCCCTTCGGCCCACAAGTAGATTTAAAAGGTTGGGTGGGGAACGGGGAGATCAGTTGGGGAAGACTCCGGGGTGGGGGTCAAGGGTGTGGGGCAGTCCTGTGGGGGGGTCAAGGGTGTGGGGCAGTCCTGTGGGGGGGTCGAGGGTGTGGGGTAGTCCTGTGCAGGTGATTGCGGGAGGGGAGGTCAGTCTGGGTCTTTACAATAGTTAGAAAAGGTTTTCATTCTTCTAAATTTTTTTTCGGTAACTATTAGTTAATCCTGTCAGAATCAACCACAGTTTGCAATTCACGTTGTATTTTCAGATGGTTCCCCTGCAATTGCCCAGAGAAAGTTTGCATTTCTGGAAAATTGCTGTGTAAACTCTCTATACTGGGAAGTTACGATGGGATTCCCAGTACATTTTTGGGTACCCTCTCCCAGCAAACCCCCCCCCCCCCCCCCCCCCACCACCACCATCTTCACAACGGTGCATGGATGTTAAGGCCAACAACAAGCTCATCCATAACCTCTCAATATTTCAAACCCAATAGACAGATTAGGTTTATTTTGCTATAAAATCTTGCCATAAAACAAATACATGCAAGCATGCTGAACGGGGATGAGGTGGGGAGATGAGTGATAGTCTAGAAGCTGGTCAGGTTAGAGCAACACTCCCCTAAGGCTCCTCTTCACTGTCACGAGGTAGTCTATAGTTTTCTCAAATTTGGAAGCTTGCAGATAAGTGTCTGAAAAGCTGCCAGATTTTGATAAAGTGGAAACTGAAGCCAGCTCTTGTCCCGGTCCCTTCTTGGATGTTGTTCATTTTAATCTCTCAGCACCTGAAAACACACCAATCCTTTATCTGGACATGAGTGTTTTTTTTTTGTGGGAGCCAAGTTACTGATGCAGCTACAAGCTAAGGCAGTCAGAACGCCCAGGCATGGTGGAAAAAGGTAGAGTTTCTTGTCGGTGTAATTTAAGAAGACTAAGAACATTTGTTTAAAGAGCAACCGGGACATGTTCAAACTGAATTTAATTTTCTGGGAGACTGATCAAGGAATGTAATAGGTTTTAAACAATAATGAAAGTCCTGTACACGGCGGTTCCATTGGTTGAGTTTGCACATTGGAACTTTGATCAGAAACAATGCACGCTGGTCAGTGGAATATAACAGGGTCTCTGTGAGTGAAAGATCCACCCCTGTTCAGGTAGAGGAATCAGGATAAGAAACAGGCTGAATACTTGACTTGATTGTTACAAAGTACCTCTTTGTGACAAATTGGTCCCTTAAGGGGAGGGAAACTGGTTTTTAAGGAGGATTGACTGGGTTATTATAGAGGTTTATCAGATTCATTGCTTTCAGTGAGCCTTCACGGGTGGCACAGCAGTTAGCATTGCTGCCTCAGTGCCAGGGACCTGGGTTTGATTCCCAGCTTGGGTCATTCTGTGTGGAGTTTGCACATTCTCCCTGTTGTCTGTGCAGGTTTCCTTCCACGGTCCGAAAGTTAGGTGTGTTGGCCGTGCTAAATTCTCCCTCAGTGTACCCAAACAGACACTGAAGTATAGTAAGTAGGGGATTTTTACAGCAGCTTTGTTGTGCTAATGTAAGCCTACTTGTGACACTGATAAATAAACTTTAAACTTTGAGAGTTTATTTGATATTTCTTTGATATTGCGAGCAGAATGATCCGGGCACTGTACATTCAGCTGTCTGGGTCCTAAATGCTGGAATATTTGCTCATCCATCTCTTTTTTTTTTTTATAAAATCTACTTCTGACCAAGCACTTCATAGAATCCCTACAGTACAGAGGAAGTCACTTGGCCCATTGAGTGTGTGCCAACTGCAATCCTGCGCAGGCCCTATCCCCGTAACACCACATATTTGTCCTGCTAATCCCCCAACAAGATCAATTTAGCATGGCCAATCAACCTAACCTGCACATCTTTGGACTGTGGGAGGAAACTGGAGTACCCAGAGGAAACCCATGCAGACATGAGGAGAATATGCATGTTCCACACAGACAGTGACCCGAGGCTGGACTTGAACCTGGCTCTCTGGCACTGAGAGGCAGCAGTGCCAACCACTGTGCTACCATGCCACCCTCAGGTCACTTGTCCTGATGTCTTGCTGTCTGCTGTCACTCACCCGGGGCAGAGTGTGGGATGGGGGTAGGTTCGGGTGGGGGTGAGTTTTAATTCCAGATGATATGTTTGAAATTTCACAATGATTCAGGATGTGAACATGAAGGAAACAAGGCACCAATCATCATCCAGTTTCAATATCCTTAGTTATTGGCACTCTCCAACTAATCACACCCAAGATATTAACCAATAACCCAGTCCAGGAAATGGTTAATATCAGTAAATCTCACAACACCAGCACCAGCCTCCCTTCCTCCCGCATCCCAGGGGCTCTGACTAAATACTGCATAACATCATAATAGCCAGTAGAGGAATGGTAGAAACATTGAACAGATATTTTGTGTCTGTCTTCACTGTAGAAGACACAAATGCCATTCCAGAAATGCTTGTAAATCAAGACGGAGAGGAAATTGAAACAATTAGAAACCCCAGGGAAAGAGTACCGAGAAAACCATTAGAATTAAAAGCTCATGGTAGCATGATGGTTAGCACTGGTGCCTCACAGTGTCAGGGACCCAGGTTCAATTCTGGCTTGGGTCACTATCTGTGTGGAGTTTGCACTTTCTTCCTGTATCTGCATGGGTTTCCTGTCACAGTCCAAAGATAGCAGATTATGTTGATTGGCCATGCTAAATTGCTCTTAAGTGTCAGGTGGATAAGCAGGTTAAATACATGGAGTTACATAAAGTTTGGATTGGATTGTTATCAGTACTGACTCTTCTGCATTGTAGGGATTCTGTGACATTCTTAGGAACTGATGACGTGACTCTAAGAGTCTTAAAGTGGCTGCCGAGATAGAATCATAGAATCCCTACAGTGCAAAAAGAGGTTATTTGGTCTATTGAACATGCACCAGCAGCAATCCCACTCAGGCCCTATCTCCATAACTCCACGTATTTTCCCTGAAACTGAGGGACAATTTAGCTAATCAACTTTACCTGCACAGTTTTAGATGGTGGGAGAAAACAGGAGCGGTTGGAGGAAACCCACACAGACCTGGGGAGAATGTACAGATTCCGCATAGGCAGTCACCTGAGACTGGAATTGAATCCGGGTCCCTGGTGCTGTAAGGCAGCAGAACTAACCACTGTGCCACCGTGACGCCGATGGTAGGTGCATCCGCTGAAATGTTCCAACATTCCCTAGATTCTAGAAAAGTCCCCCAGTGAATGTGACTCCTCTATTTAAGAAAAGAGGGAGACAGCAATCAGGAAATTACAGGCCCATAGGCTAACATCTGTGATAGGGAAGATGGTGATATCTGTTGCTTAGGAGGTTGCAGCAGGGCACTTGCAAATCTTAACTTAATCAGGCAGAGTCAACGTGATTTTGTCAAAGGCAAATTAAGATTGACTTATTTGCTCTTTGAGGAAGTAACAAAGGGGAACCTGTGGAGTCTTATTGTGCAGAAATGACTTTCACAGGGCATTTGATACAGCACTACACAGACTTGTGAACAAGATTATGTCACATTGGGTAAAAGGAAAACAGCAATAGGGATATGAAATTGGCTGAGTGGGTAACAGCGGGTAGTGGTAAATGGAAGATTTTCAGACTGGTTTGTAGTCTGGGCAAGCCTTGCTCTTCCAGATATATATTAATGACCTAGACTTTGTACAGGCCACAATTTCAAAATTTGCAGATGATACGAAACTTGGAAGCATTGTAAACTGTGAGAAAATAGTATAGAACTTCAAAAAAAACATAGCAAAGTTGGTGGATTGAGTAAAGTGGCAGATGAAGTTCAATTTGGAAAAATGTGCAGTGACTCATTTTGGTAGGAAGAACAAGGAAAGATACTCTAAAGGGTACAGTTCTAAAAATGTTACAGGAGCAGAAAGACTTGGGTGTGTATGTGACCATACATAAAGATGAGAGGACAAGTTCAGGGAGCAGCTAATAAAGAAGACAGCATCGTGTGCTTTATTAATAGGGGTGTAAAGTATAAGAGCAAGGGAGGTTATGTAAAACGTGCATAAAACACTATCAGCTTCAACTAGAGTATTACACCCAGTTGTGGATGTTACAGTTTAAGAAAGATACAAAAGCATTAGAGCATGCAGAAAGGAATCTCAGGAATGATCCCAGGAATGAAAATTGGGAAGGCGATGGCCTAGTAACATCATTGCTGAACTATTAACCCAGAAACTCAGCTGATGTTCTGGGGATCTGGACTCGAATCCCATCACAGCAGATGATGGAATTTGAATTCAATAAAAATCTGGGATTAAGAATCTACTGATGACCATGAAACTACTGCCATTTGTTGGAAAAACCCACCTGGTACACTAATGTCCTTTAGGGAAGGAAATTTGCTGTCCTTACTTGTTCTGGCCTATGTGTGACTCTCAACTGCCCTCCCTCAAGCAACTAGGCATGGACAATAAATGCTGTCCCACAAATAAATTCAAACTTAAATTTATGAAGGTAAATTATAGAACATAGAACATTACAGCACAGAACAGGCCCTTCGGCCTTCGATGTTGCGCCGACCAATATAAAAAGCAATGCCCCTCCAAACTAAACCATTCCCTTCTCTTCCATATACTTATCAACTAACCTCTTAAACGCCACCAAACTTGGCGCATCTACAACTGCTGCAGGCAGGGCATTCCACTCCCGAACCACCCTTTGGGTAAAGAACCTACCTCTGATATCCGTCCTATAACTATCACCCCTTAATTTAAAGCTGTGTCCCCTCGTGCTAGCTTTCTCCATCCTAGGAAAAAGGCTATCACTGTCCACCCTATCTAAACCTCTAATCATCTTATATGTTTCGATCAGGTCCCCTCTTAGCCTCCTCCTTTCTAACGAAAACAACCTCAAATCCCTCAGCCTCTCCTCATAAGACCTGCCCTCCATACCAGGCAACATCCTGGTAAACCTCCTCTGTACCCTCTCCAATGCCTCCACATCTTTCTTATAATGTGGGGACCAGAACTGCACACAATACTCCAAGTGCGGCCGCACTAGAGTTTTGTACAGTTGCAACATGACGTTGCGGCTCCGAAATTCAATCCCTCTACCAATAAAAGCCAAGACTCCATATGCCTTCCTAACAACCTTCTCGACCTGACTGCCTACTTTCAGGGATCTATGCACATACACACCAAGATCCCTCTGTTCATCTAGACTACTAAGAATCCTACCATTTGCCCTATACTCTACACATTTATTATTTCTGCCATAGTGCATTACCTCACACTTTTCCACATTAAACTCCATTTGCCACCTCTCGGCCCAGCTCTGCAACTTGTCCAAGTCCCTCTGCAAACTATAACACCCCTCTTCACTATCTACCACTCCACCGACTTTAGTGTCATCTGCAAATTTACTAATCCATCCTTCAATACCCTCATCCAGATCATTTATAAAAATTACAAACAGCAGGGGCCCCAAAACAGACCCCTGAGGTACACCACTTGTCACCGAACTCCAAGATGAATATCTCCCATCAACCACCACCCTCTGTCTTCTATCTGCTAGCCAATTCCTAACCCAATTAGCTAAATCACCCTCTATCCCATACATCTGCATTTTCTGCAGAAGTCTTCCATGGGCCACCTTATCAAACGCCTTACTAAAGTCCATATATACCACATCAACCGCCTTACCCCCATCCACCTCTTTAGTCACTTTTTCAAAAAACTCAATGAGGTTAGTAAGGCACGACCTACCCTTCACAAAACCATGCTGACTATCCCCAATCAATTCATTTCTCTCTAAATAACTATAAATCCTATCCCTAATAATTCTCTCCAATACTTTGCCCACAACAGAAGTAAGACTCACTGGCCTATAATTCCCTGGAAGGTCTCTCTTCCCCTTCTTGAACAACGGGACCACATTCGCTATCCTCCAGTCCTCCGGAACCACACCCGTAACCAACGACGACCTGAAGATCAGAGCCAGAGGCTCTGCAATCTCCTCTCTTGCCTCCCAGAGAATCCTAGGGTAAATCCCTAGGATTTGTCCTAGGTAAGGATTTTCCCTAGGTAAATTGGAGAAGTTGGGACTGTTTATGTCAGAAGAAAAGGCTGAGAGGAGTTTTGATAGATGTATTCAGAATCATGAGTGGTCTGGACAGAGCTGTTCCCACTTGTGAAAGGATTGAGATCAAAGACAACAGATTTAAAGTCATTGACAAAAACAGCAATGGCAACTTGAGGAGAAATATTTTTATGTGGAGTGTGGTTAGGATCTGGATTGCACTGTCTGAGAGTGTGGTGGAGACAGATTCTCACAGTGAGTGGTTAGGATCTGGAATGTACTCTGAGAGTGTGATGCAGATGGATTTAGTTGAGACATTCAAAAGAAAATTCAACTATTATCTGAAATGGGTGAACATGCAGGGTTTCTGGAGATAAGACAATGGAATGGCACTAGGTGAATTGATCATTCAAAGAACTGGTGCAGACATGATGGGCTGAATGGTCACCTCAGAACTGCTGCACCAGTTTGGTAATGCTGTGAATTGGTTGCTGTATTTGACAACTGAAGTAAATATAAACTTGAGTCAAAATTACATCGTTGGACTGGAAATTTATTCATTTCAAAAGGGTGAAATTGGAATGACAATGAGAGATAACTAAATTGGATAAAATACAGGTTAAATCTACTCTTGAATAGGAGTAGATACTATTCAACTAACATAGGTGAGAATAATTACAGGAGTTAAATTAATGCAAAAGGAGATTTAAAAATGAAGTAAACACATAATGGCAAAAATTAGTAAGAGATATAAAAAAAAGAAAAGGAACAATTAGTTAGGCCCACTTCTGCCAAAGGTGAATTTTTAAACTTAGAATATTTCTTTAATGTTAAATTCAACACTTTTTTTTCAACAATAAGCTGACAGCTTGAAACCAGAGTGGTACAGTGGTTAGCACTGCTCCCTCACAGCACTAGAGCTCCGGGTTTGATTGGGGCACTGTCTGTGCAGAATCTGCATGTTCTCCCTGAGTTTGTGGCTTTCCTCCAGGTGTTCCAGGTTCTTCCCATAGCCTGAAAGATGTGCTGGTTAGGTGCATCGGTCATACTAAATTCTCCCTCAGTGTACCCGAACGGGTGCCAGAATGTAGTGACTAGGGGATTTACATAGTAACTTAATTGCAGTTTAATCTAAGCCTTACTTGTGACTAATAAATAAATTTTAACTTCACTGGTTTTATAGGGATTTAAAGTATTGATTAGCTGTCAGAGGGGACTACACAATCATTGCAGGCTATTGGGAATAACTGGGAATTTTAGGACTTGATTGGAGGAGGAGTCATTTCATTCCGTTCAAATAACCAGGGGCTGGGACATGTCTGAGTGCCTCATGTTCACATATCAAAGGGTAAGTGTTTGGCAAGCTTCATTGACTTCCCTGTGGTGTGAACACCTGCCCCACCTCATAGCAATGAGATGAATGGCAGAGATATACACCTCTCTCTTGCTTGGCTAAGACAGAATATACTGTTCCAACTGGCAACAGCTGAAAGTTTATTGCACTTTAAAAAAGGCCTGAAATAACTTGCTTAGTTTGTGGTGAGCCTACGTTGATGTAGTCAGTAAATTTGTCTTTATTATCTTATAGGCCAACTAGCCTTTATATTGCATCCTTCTTGTAGTAAAACAACCCAAGATAAGTCACAAGAAATTGACACTCAGCTGAAGAAGACTTTGTTGGAGAGGTTGAATTTAAAGTTCATCTATTAATGTCATAGGTAAGCTTACACTGTAAGTAACACTGCAATGAAGTTACTATGAAAATCCCCTAGTCGCCACACTCCAATGCCCTTTCGGGTACACCGAGGGAGACTTTAACCAATGCACCTAACTAGCATGGTTTTCAGATTGTGGGAGCAAAAAACAGAACACACAGAGGAAACCCACACAGACATGGGGAGAACATGCAAACTCCATACAAACAGTGACCCAAGCTGGGTCCCTTGGGCTGTGAGGCAGCTGTGTTAGCCAAAGGACAGAGTGGGACTGAGGGGAATAGAGAGAGAATTCCAAAGCATCCAGCAGGTCATTGAAGGCATAGACACCAAAGCTGTGGTGTGGCGGAGATTGAAGAGATGCACATGTGACCAGAAGTTGGGGAAACACAGAATCCTTTTGAGGGTTATGGGATTCAGGAGATTAGAGGAGGAGGAGAGGTGGGGACAAAAACGTATGAACATGCAAATATTTTAAATTGAGGCGCTAATGGGTTGGGAACCTGAGAATATCCATAAACACATTGCTGAAGTTTGAAAGGAGCTTAAAACAGGCAAGAGATTTGGTGAGCTCAATGTTAAGGAGGGTTTATGGTTGAAAGCTGGCCAGAAGGCATCAAATAGTTAGCAACAATGCTGCCTGACATCTTTTATTCTTCCAATGAGATGTGGGCAGCCCTGGCAAAGTCTGCATTTATTGTCTATACCTATTTGTCCTGGATGACTTGGTCATTTCAGAGGGCAATTAAGTACCACGTTGCTGTGGCTCTGGAATCACAGGTAGGCCAGGCTGAGTAAGGATGGCAGATTTCCTTCCCTAAAGGCCGTTAGTGAACCAGGTGATCTGGTTTTCTAGTATCCACAGGACTCTGTTTTGGTCTAAGCACTAGAACAGTTGAAATTGGAGATGACAAAGACATGGCTGAGGGCTTTGGTAGCAGATGGTTTGAGGGAGGAGTGATGACGGGTGATATTACGATGGAAAGAATGTGTAATCTGCCACTGAGCTCAGGATTAAGAAGGACGCAGAGGTTGTGAACAATCTGACTGAGCTGGAGAGTGTGAGAATAAGGAGTGTGAGAAATTCTTAGCATTTTCTGTAAACCAGTACTTTATTTAAAACTCTGCCATTTCAAATTTAAAAAAAAACTTCCACAGAGATGCATACACTTGGTTGCAATATTACAGGACCTGATGTTTGGAGCAAATGTTCTGTTATAATCAAGTGCAATTTTCGCCTAGCTATTGAACAGCAATGTTGAATCGTAGGTGAGGTTCATTTGCAGGAATATACAAACAACCAAGCACATTTTCCTTTATGGAACCACAAATCGGAGTCACATAACAGAAACGTGTTAGTCCCTAGCTGTAACAATCAATTTCTCTCTACCCCCAGTGCAATTGGAGGCCATTTGGCCCATCAAGACTGCACTGGGCTGACAGAACATCTAACCCAGCACCACATGCCACCGTCACTCCACATGTTTATCCTCCTAACCCAGACCTCTTGCAACTCTAAGGAGCAATTTAGCATGTGCAGTCTACCTAATGTTGCACATGTTTTGAGGAAACCCAGGCAGACACAGGGAGAACGTACACACTCCATGCAGACATTCACCCAAGTCTGGAATTGAACGAGAGTTTTGGTACTGAGATAGCAGTGCTAACTACATTAACGTGTTCTCCCCGTGGTTGCATGGGTTTTCTCCGGGTGCTCCGGTTTCCTCCCACATCCCAAAAATGTGCTCTTAGGCTGATTGGGTAACAAATTGGTCCCTATATGTCATTAAGACGTTAGGACGGCGGCGCGGGCTCGTTAGGCTGAAGGGCCTGTTTCCGGTGCTGTGTTGTTCTTTGTTCTTGTTCTAAAGAGATTTAAATCTTGCATGACAACATGGATCTCAGTTGGTTATAAAATGTTGATACTTGAATACAAAGAGGCTATTCCCGATAAGAGAACTCAGTTTTTTAACAAATGGCCATAGTCACTTAAGCAGGATTGGAGAACACTCAACATGGTATCTGTATGGTGAAGGGGGCAGGTAAAAGGCTCATTTGTTAAGAGGAATGTAAAGCACAGCTGGAGCACAATGTTCTTACATCTCCATTACAAGTGGCCTTTCAGAAATCTTTCAGCATTTGCTTCCAACATCTTTCCTGCAGAACAGGAGAAGGAACAGAGTCTTAACACCCGTTGGAGCTACTTAATAAGACTTTGTCTACTGGTGAGCCTTGAGTGACTAATATGTTCACAAAAATATGCAGTTGTCGTCTTCCTTTACCCTGCTGCTTTGTAGTCCTTGTGCATCACTTGTCTGGTTTCTGTCAGCAAAATTACGACCAAAGGGTACAGCTCATCACATTTTACCTTTTACATAAAGGAATGTGTTCAGCTGATCAATGCAACAAGACCCAATTGTATTGAATATAATCAGGAAGATAAAACTAAACAACTCTCAAACTATCGACTAGAATCCCTACAGTCCAAAAGATCATTCAGTCCATTGAGCCTATACCGACCACAATCCACCCAGCCCCTATTTCCATAACCATCCTGCTAGACCACCTGACATTAACAGGCAATTTACCACGGCCAATTAACCTAACTTGTGCATCTTTGGACTCCGGGAGGAAATTGGAGCACCTGAAGAAAACTTATGCAAACATAGGGAGAACATGCAAACTTCACACGATCACCCAAGCCGGGAATTGAATCTGCATCCCTGGCAGCTACTGTGCCACTGTAAACCTTTAGCGCTAATGGTTTTTGCGGTATCCTTTTCCCTGGTGTTATGAGGCAGCAGTGCTAATCACTATGCCACCATGCTCCATTAATCATAGAACCCCCATAGTGCAGGAGGAGGTCATTCAGCCCACTGAGTCTGCACCAACAACAATACCACCCAGACTCCCCACCCTATTACCTCACATATTTACCCTCCGAATACTGCAACACTAAGGGACAATTTAGCATAGCCAAGCCACCTAACCCACACATGTTTAGAGTGTGGGAAGAAACTGGAGCACCTGGAGGAAACTCATGTAGACATGGGGAGAATGTGCAAACTCCACACAGTTCATCCAAGGCCAGAATTGAACCCAGGTTCCTGGCACTATGAGGCAGCAGTGCTAAGTGTGGGCCACCGTGCTTCATTAGCTTCATTTAGAAAAAAAAAAATCCAACCTTTGCACCAGATACATTTATCTAACAGAAAGAAGCACATCAGTATAAAAAGTAAGTACAAATTAATTGATAATTTTTCATCAACCCATAACAAGGGTCATAGGATTCCCACAGTGTGGAAAGAGGCCATTTGGCTTGCAGTGATAACAATCCCACCCTATCCCCTCTGATACCATCTGCTACCCTACTAAAATGATTTCTCCCAATATCAAGCCATTGTTTCTCAGACTTGGAGGTTTCTAGCCTCAGTGTCCAGCTATCCAGTATCCCCCACCACCCTCCAGCCCCACATCATTAGCCAATTTTATAGATGCTATTCCGGTAACTTGGCCAATTTCCTAAGTTTGCAATTTAGGTTAATATTTCTGGTACGGCTTTACAACATTGCTCAATCTCACAGTTTCAGCTTGTTTATTACAGATAACCTATTTCTACTTCCTTCCAGAAAGAAGAGCCATGGTAGACATAATTCTTGCCCTAATCAGAACGGATTATTTTTCTATCTTCCATTCTATTTTTATCCTTTTGTCCAGTCTTTTCTCATCAACATTGCGACTTCTAACACTCTTTAATAGTTACCACTTTTCTGACCCTAACCTATCCCCTACCCCCCCCCCCCCCAACTATTCTTGGCGCATCCCTTTACACCCCAACATTTACCAGCACAAACAGTCTGAGGGCATTTCTGCTTCATTGAATAGAAACCCAACCATTTCCCCATGCTCCACTAAGGCTTTTTCTTGACACCACTCACTTGCTCCAATTAAAAGATGTTGCCATGACAACCTGTGTGGGTTTGAATGAGGAGCCTTTTTGCAAGAAACAGAGAATTTTTTTTGCTGTAATCCTATAAGGGTGGCATGATGACACATTGGTTAGCACTGCTACCTCACCGCCACGGATCCAGGTTCAATTCCTGGCTTGGGTCATTGTGTGAATTTTGCATGTTCTCCTTATGTCTGCGTGGGTTTCCTCCCACAGGCTGAAAGATATGCTGCTTAGGTGCATTGGCTATGCTAAATTCTCTCTGTGTACCTGAACAGAGAGTGTGGTGACTAGGGGATGTTTACAATAACTTCAGTGTAGTGTTAACGTAAGCCTACTTGTGACACTAATAAATAAATTTTAACTTAAACTTTAAAAAAACTTTAAAACGATCTGGCTCTTCATTATTTTCCTGACATAGTGACGGCCACTTGAACAGAACCTTTCCTCCTCCATCCTCTACTGGGACGATCTTTAGACCATCAGACTGATTGAATTAAACAATGCCTCTGCCAAAAAGATACTTAACCCCTTAATAAATTTTGTGTTTAATTCCTGCTGGGGAACACACAGTCTTCCAGCTGAGAGGGCAATCAATGAGACCAAGCTAAACAGGATCTGAATTGCAGACTGTAGATTACTAACAGGCAAACAGCAATTAAACTAGTTATTTGCCTCATTTTTAGACCCTGCTATGTAACCTACACATTATATTTCTGATTTGAATGTGATTTATTATTGTCACATGTATTAAGTTTCTTGCATACTATATAAAGCATATTGTTCACAGGAAGGAAACGAGAAAGTGTAGAATGAAGTGTTACAGTCATAACTAGAGTGCAGAGAAAAATAAACTTAGTGCAAAGTAGGTCCATTCAAAAGTCTGTTGGTAGCCGGGAAGAAACTGTTCTTGAATCAGTTGGTATGTGACCTCAGACTTTTGTATCTTTTTCCTGACAGAAGGCAGAAGAGAGTATGTCTGGGGTGTGAGGAATCCTTAGTTATGCTGGCTGCTTTTCCGAGTAGCAGGAATTCAGACAGAGTCATTGGACGGGAGGCGGGTTTGCGGGATGGATTAGTCTTCGTTCAAGATCTTTTGTAGTTCCTTGTGTTTTGCCAAAGCTACATAGCAAGAATTATTCACTTTATCTGCACGCCATTCTGATAACACAGAGGGCTGCAAAGTTTGAAATTTGGGTTAATGTTTAATGCTCAAAAACATTGTCCAATCTGCTATCATTTTCACTTTTTAAAAAAAAAAATCACTTTGGAGATTTTCAACGTTATGTGACAAGTTTGTCAGCAAACCTTGTGTTTCTTATCCATGAAGATTGATGTGTAATGTTTAAATAATCTTAGAAGCAGGGACCCGTGCTTCTAAGTCTGCAATAAGGAACCATTCAATAATGAGTTACAGTGCACAGCACAGTGGTGAGCACTACTGCCTCACAGCGCCGGGGACACGCATTCAAATTCCAGCCTCAGGTCACTGTCTATGTGGAGTTTGCATATTCTCCCTATGTTTGTGTTTTTCCTCGGTGCTGCAGTTTCCTCCCACAGTTAAAGATGTGTGGATTAGGTTGATTGGGCATGCTAAATTGCCCTTTAGTGTTGGGATTAGCAGGGTAAATTTGTGAACTTAGATCTGTCAGCAGGTTTAAGGTTAGAGTTGGACTTGAAAAAAAGATGTGCTGAGTGTTCAGAGGGAGGCAATTGGAGTGGGCGAGTGAATAGAAAAAAGGAGACAATCAGTGTCAGACTAGCCAGTGATACAGTATGTACCATTTGGTGCAGCTGACTGTGTAAGTCACTCTTAATGGTACCCACTACAAGCTGCTCCTAGTGATACACTGTAAGCATTCCAAATCGTACACACTAAGCCGCTCCCAGTGGTACACACTAAACTGCTCTAAGTGGTACACACTAGGCTGTTCCCAATGGTATACTGTATGCATGAAGTATCAATGGTTTGTTTGATTTATATTTATGTGGACAATAAAAAAAATTGAAGAGTTGAAATTTTTTTAAACTAGTTAATCAAGTTGCAGCAAGTTTATTATTTTCATGCATTGGCAGAAGAATAGGCATGGATTCTGAGCCAAATAGTCTCCTCTTGTGCCATAATTACTTCATAACTTGTAAATAACATCAGTGAGTGGTTTCACTCACTTTCGTATACAATCTGGAGTACTGCAAATAGCCCACAATAGACTATTATCAGTCGCAGGATAGCAAATAATGATTTAACTATTTGGGTTGACTGGTTAATTTTTAAAAACCCTTTAAACTATCTTGAACCTGCAACTAAAGGACAGGGATTCTTTTCAAAGCAAGAAATGAGAACATGCCAAGTGTTTCAAATTGTGAAGACAAAATGTGTTACGGATCCTGAAAGCGTTGCCAGGCTAATTGTTGGATTTGTTAACAATTGTGCATGCAGTAACCATGCCGTTACCAGGGTTACTGCAAGCGTTCCAGAGCTGCCCCCTTAACCTTTGTAGATACGATTTGTTCAAACTGATGCACATCATTAGGACTCAAGTGCACAGAAAGCAGCCGATGTTCAAGCAAAAAGCACTTAGAATGCAAAACATTGAATTGGCTTCAGATAATTGGAAATAATCTGTCAACACAGTCAGATGGATAGCTGCCACCTGTGTAAAGATGATGTGGAGATGCTGGCAGTGGACTGGGGTGGGCAGAGTAAGAAGTCTGTATGAAACACTGGGGTGTGAATGACTTTTAAAAAGGATATTCAGAAGATCCTTTTAGGGGGAGGGGAATGAAGGGACTTAATAGTCTTTAAAAAGGAGTGGAATTAGGAGTATAAAGGGAAGAAGGAAGGAAGGTGATTAAAAGTTTAGGGGGAACCAGTGGAACTGTGTAAAATATTTCAGAAAGTATGAGAGCTTCAATTAAAACAATCCCAGAATCAAAACTGTGAACAGGGTAACCAGATTGAAAGAGCTTGTTCTGCCCAACAGGAAGGGTTAACCCCCTAAAGACACAGAGGGCAATAACAACATTCTGGTCAGCGCCAGGGATCCAAGTTAGATTCCCAGCTTGGGTCGCTGTCTGTGTCGAGTTTGCATGTTCTCCCCATGTCTGCATGGGTTTCTGCCCACATTCTGAAAGATGCACTGGTTAGCTCATTTACCCAACAGGTGCCAGAATGTGGTGACTAGGGGAATTTCACAGTAATTTCATTGCAGTATTAAGGTGAGCTCTACTTGTGACCAATAAAGAAACTTTAACTTTTAAGCTTGGGATCTTGTATATTAATGAGCTACTGAGAGCTTTAACCTTTATGGATTTTGGTGCAATCTGAGCTTTCATTCGGTGGATTTTCATTAGGTAAGGGTTTCAGATTTTAAAAAAATTAAATTCCTTAGTTGCCACACTCTGGCGCCTGTTCAGGTACACTCAGGGAAATTTAGCAATGGCCAATGAACCTAACCAGCACAGTTTTCTGACTGTGGGAGGAAATCTGAGCATCCAGAGGAAACCCATGCAGACACGAAGGAGAACGTGCAGAGTTTGCACAGACAGCAATCCAAGCTGGGAATTGAACCCAGATCCCAAGTGCTGTGAGACAGCAATGCTAACGACTGTTATGATGCTTAGGTAAGTAAATAAGTATTCAGATATAAATCAACTGAAATCTGCTTGAATAGTCGAACAGGCTCAAAGGGTTAAGAACTTAGGAAATAAGGCAGGAGACTATTTGGCCCCTCAAGTCTGCTCTGCCATCTTTCATTTCAATTCCATTTTTCTGCAGTATTCCCATATCCCCTGATATGTTTAATATGTAGAAATTCAATGATCTGTCTGGACAGTCAAAGACTGAGGCGCCACAGCCCTCTGAGGTAGAGAATTCTAAAGGATCACCATCTTTGAGTGAAGAAATCACTCCTCCTCTCACTCTCCCCCATATCCCTTCTGTTCACATGTTTTATTTTTAAAAATTAGTGAAATGTATTTCTTAAAAGAAACAATTCATACACAACTGCTGCTTGTTATGAGTTACTAGTTCTATTTATTTTTTTTAGCTGGGAGGCTCAAGTACAAGATGTACATTTCAATTTTAAGCTTTACAAAAAAACCCTTGCATTCCTCAAAATATTGACACGGGAGAACCTTAAAGGCAAATATGTTAGAACTTGTAGAATTTCAGGACAGTTTATATCACATCTTTTCTATAGTACAATACTGAACATACAACCCTTGTTCCTTAGAAAGTTATCAACTGGTATAACTTTTTACTCTAGTGAGTCATTTGCCATAGTTGTCTGCAGGTCAATTTCAGGTCCTTGCTTTACAGAAATTGTAACCAGTGTCTGAACAAAGAAATTGCCAGGTTGGGGTTGTGTTTAACCATTGTGACTAATAAAAATGAAAGTATAAAGATGCCTTTTTGTAAATGTTCCTCGTGTTTGATTGTGAAATATAAGCCTTTGTGTAGAAGGAGCTAGGTTTACAAGCTAAAACAGCATTTTATACAATTTTGACAGGGTTAGATGGCTTTTAAATGTGTAGAATAGGCAAATTTTAATGGGACAAATTAAACAGAACCAAAGAAATATAAGAAAATAATGTAACCAAAACTGACAGTGCTTTGATTTGTCAGTTAGCTTGAAGAATCAATGAGGTTGCTGTCTTTTCTTCAAAGCTTCAGCCAGATTACTTAGCAGAGCTTCCTGGCTTGATCTGTCTGCAAGTGACGCCACAGACCTGTGAAACAAAGGAACAGTTAGCTTGGCAAAGGACTGCACAATAGCCTGCTGTGAAAATCAAATCTGCAGCATAACTCAGTCATTTTAAAGATAAAGCAAATATGTATGGTTAAAGGTGGTGTCATTCGAGATGCAATGGTGTGATTACAGATGGATTGTAGCCACTAGCTTAGCTTCTTCTGTCTCCTGAATTCCAATCTTATTTTAATGTCATTGCTGCAAGTTGAAGATTCCTAAGACATGCATTCCTTCCACTTTTGGAAGAAAAATCCCATCTTTACATTGGAGGATGGACCCATTGTATGGTGTCCATTATCGCAGAATACAGTAAAATATCTGTGAAACTGAGCTAGTTTTTTTTTTGGAAAGGTTACTTTAGAAGATGCAAATCAATCACATGTCCACTTAAGGCCCTTTGTTAACTTAAAGCTGTAAGTTTAGTAAAAACATTTAGATATTGGGAACTGCCAGCACGTCTACTGAAGGAGGAACCGGAAAGCAGAGTGCACGATTACTGTCTGGTTTCAGATCAGCAAATCCAACTGTTTAGACTGATTCTGCAAAAACTGGGCAAATAGTCTGAATAAGAGATTTAACTGAAGTCTCTGTAAAGGAAAGGTTAAGATGCATGAAAATTGATTAATTAGAATATTAGATCTGGTGCAGAAATTAGATTCTATTGATCATCTGTTAACTCATAGAACATGCAAAACAATGCTACCTTTAGATGTCATGTCCACTACATCGACAGGAAGTTGTAGATATCGTTAACGAGCAACATGAGGCTTTACAGAAATTTGATCAGAACATTAATTGATTTCATCATGATGTAAGAATGTCATCTTGCTCTCTTTACAGAAAGTTTTTTATTCCAGCTATTTGCCAGTAGAATCAGGGAACCTCAAAATCTCTACAGTACAGAAGAGGCCATTTGGTCCATTGAGTCTGCATCAACTCTCTGAAAGAGCATCTTACTCAGGCCCATCCTCCCACAACCCTGCCCATTCACTAATACGAATCTATCTAACTTACACATCTTCTGACTGTTGGAAGAAACTATAGCTCCCGGAAGAAACCCACACAGTCAAGGGGAGAACGTGCAGAATCTGCACACACAATGGCCCAAGGATAGAATCAAACCCGGGTCCCTGACACTGTGAGGCCAATCGCTGTGCGGCCAATCACTGTGGTGTCCATGTTGGAATTTAACAGATTGAACTTTTTCACTAAACACAGCTTTAATTTTAAAAATGGACCTTACATGGACAAACGAATTATTTGCATCTTCTGAAGTTCGTTTTAAGTTGAGATATTTATTCCACCAAATTCCAGTTACTAAAAGATTCCACAGTAAATTTAATTTGCACCACTGACCTAAAATAAATTCAACAGAATTGCTTGAAGAAGCTCAAAGCAGTAAATTCAGGATGACATTTCAAATGGAGATATCAACAATCTGGCCTTGTGTGATTTATCTCCCAGTAACCCACAGCTAGATCTTTTATCATTGAAGAGGAGTTGATAATGATCAACTTTCTCATGTATATTACATCCTGAATACTTGCTACTCAAATACTAAGCATCATCATACTGGCAATTTTAACACAATGTGAATGATGTTGAGAAATTATTACAGGCAACTAAAGGAATTATTCCAAACTATATCAGTGATCTTATACATTCACTGGATGTTCCTGGTAACACAGGATCTTTGGCAAAAGATAATATAGGAACGCAGATTGGAATTCTCATTGGCACTGGTCACGTAGTACAGTTTTAACAGTTTGAAGAACAATACTTATTTCAAAGAGGGGAAGGATTCCTTTGTACCTTTTCATCCCTTTAAAATGTCTGATCAAACAGCAGCTCGACTCACGCTAAAAAATTTCCTTTGGCATTCAAAGATTGATACTGAGCAAACACAGTGGCTGAAATTCCTCTTTTCAAAAGAGACACAAGCAAAGCAATTGAAAAAAAACTTTATATCTGGAGAACTAAACACACCAGCCTTCAACATCGGCAGCTGACAAGAATGGCCTGATATTAACTATGACAATTCTTGAACGTTTTAGTGACACATTTAGACCAAATATTATAACAACTTAAGATAAGGAAACCAAAGCAATGGAAGGCTGGTGTAAAAGTTGTCACAAGGCCTATAAACAGAATGGGAGTTTAGAGATTATGATGTATATTAATCAAATATATGAATTCCAACATGAATAACTGAAACAAATTGGTGTCTATACAGCAATAACATATACTGGTGTAGGAGCTGGTGCTGCATGTGTCTGTAGCAGTAACATGGATCAATATAACTGTTTCAGTGGTATGGGGTTTGTGTGCACAAGCATTCGAAAGTTGAAAGCCAATTTTTGACTTGGCTTTGGGATACAATTAGTGCAGGAAAAGATTCAGCTACACAAATATCATTTGCTTTGGGTTACAAAGAAAATTTGTTTCAAAAGTTGTCAATCATGAAGAATAATGAAATAAAGATTGTGCTCCATTTTTCAAATTCAAACATTGTGCGCACAAATTAGTCTTCGTTACATGCAGAACAAAGCATGCTTGGAAACCCAAACTGACAAGCTCCTGTGTGAAGATTTTCTGTTTCTCAATCAGATTCATCTAACTGGTATCACCAAACAGTTTTTTGAATTTTGCCATGCAACAGCAAGCAGCTATTCAAGGTCATTCTTCTGTTAAAGACAGAAAGGACTTCCACCTCGCATTGGAACCTTGATTTTTTTTGCCTTTTCAGAACATTTCCTACATTCCTTCTGAGACGTTCATTCAGTAGTGTCCGAATGAATGCAATGTGTCAGAGACTTGACAATTCAACTATTCCATTTAATACCGCAGCAACCATTAACGTCATTTCTCTGCACCAAATACAAATCAATGATACAAAGTTGGACACCCATATTCAGCCATCCTACTATATTACATGCTACTTGCTGCCTCAAATGACAATGCCAGTTCTAATGCAACTTGTACACAGAACTGCACAAACAGGGAGGGGTTTTGCCACAAAGAATGAATAGTAGTGAGTACTCACAAGCAGCGACACTCAATTAAAACATTTAAAACATATAAGCTGCACCCTTTTAAAAGGGCAGACACAGCTGGAGAAAGTTAATTATTTTTTCCCCTCCATTTTTTTCTTAAAAGCATTGCTAAGGGCACCTATGAAATGGTTTGTTTTGCCCTGAATGGTGTCAAGCTCAAATGTTGTTGGGAGCTGCACTCGTTCAGGCAAGAGGAGATTATTCTATCACACTCCTGACTTGTGTCCTGTAAATGGTGGATAGGTCTGGGGAATCAGGAGGTGAATTACTTGCCTCAGATTTTGCAGTTTCTGACCTGCCATAGTAGCCACATATTTATATGGCTGGTCCAGTTCAGCTTCTCGTGGATGAAAACACCCTGTGCATTAATAGCGGGAGATTCAGCAATAGTAATAATTCCACTGAATGTCAACAGAAAATGGTTAGATTCTGTCTTGTTGGAGACGGTCATTGCCTGGCACAAATAGTAGGAATGTAACTTTCTACTTATCAGCCCATGTCAGAATGTTGCCCAAGTCTTGCTGGATATGGACACAGACAGCTTCAGTATCTGAGAAGTCACAATACTGTGCAATTAACAGAGATGTAGAGATCCTGGCATTGAACTGGGGTAAACTCAGTAAGAGATCTGACAACACCAATTTTAAATCCAACCGATTTATTTGATAGTAAACTTGCTAGCTTTTGGCCTTTGTAGCCTTTGTCAGGCTCTTAATCAACAGAGAACATCCCCACTTCTGACCTTATGATGGAGGAATGGCTGTGTTTGAAGATGCTGAAGATAGGGCACTACTGAGAAACTCCTGCAACGTTGCCCTGGGGTTCAGCTATTGAATTCTAAAAAACACTTTTTCCTTTATGAATGACTCCACCGATTTTCACTGACTTCAGTTTGCTGAGGCTCCCTGATGTCAGTCAGCTGCTTCCTTGATATAAAGGACAGTCCCCTTTACTTCTGCTTTTATTCATTTTTGGACAAATGCTGCAAGGAGCCAAGTGGCCTGGGGGAACTCAACCGAGCATCTCTGAATCTGTTGACAGCATTGTCAACAACACCTTCCATCACTTTGCTAATGTTCAAGAGACAGCTGATAGGGTAACTGGCCAGATTGGATTTATCTTGGCTTTTTGTAGACAATATACCTGGGCAACTTCTCACAATGCTGGGAAGATGCTAGTTTCATAATTGTATTAGAGAAGGGCACAGTTAGTTCTGGAGCTCTGTGTACAATATTATTGTCAGGGCTCATAGTCTTTGCAGTATCCAGTGCCTTCAGGAGGTGGTAATGATGATCATCACTTTTCTGAAGATGGTTGCAAATGCTTCAGCCATGTCTTTCACATTAACATGCTGGCCTTCCTCATCATTGACTTTACAGATATTTGTGAAGACAACAACAATTCCTATTAGTTGTTTAATTGTGGCAGAACCACAATATTCTGATCTAATCTGTTGAATATGGAATCACTAGGCTTTGTCTATCGTTTGCGGCTTCCACTGTTTGGCATGCAAGTAGTGCTATGTTCCATATGATTGAGTAATAGTTTTCTCTTCTAGTTCTGCTTGGATTTGACTTTGAACCACAAAGGATAGTGAGACACTTTGCTATATTAACACAAATTTCTACTGAAACCAGGACAATGAATTTATCACTCAGGGCAATAGAGGAAATGCAATTCTGTTGGGAACGTCAGATGGAAAATATTCACATTTCAAAAAGTCCAAATAAAAAAAGTTATACAGATTAGTAAAACATTAATGTTCCATTAACGTTCCCTTACACAATTCATTAGTTTAAGAATCCAAATATATTTCAAATAAAAGTCCTTCCGAACTTGGAACTCACCCATCTACATGTTCTTAAAAGTACCGTAAAATATCACGTACAATCATTCAACACAACTAATGTGCATCAAGATCTAAAGCATTTTCACAGACCATATCTTGCAAGTGTTGTGTTCAATTTGCAGTAGAAAGCTGCAGATGCTTTGTGTGAGGTGGGTTAAGGGTTAGATTTACCAGTAAAATTTCATGCACGAAGAAAGGCTGATCATGTCGGCCTAGTTAAGTTGTGGTTAATCACATCGTAAGCCTCACAGGCAGATACCTGGGCATTTAATTATCAGGCTGGATGAAGATCTGGCGTTGGGTCAGTACTTGAGACAGTTCCCTCTGTAACTGCTTAAGCTTTTGGGTGTCTGGTAAATCATCAACTGATCTATAAAAAGTGTTTAGTTTTACGTGAACAACAAGGAGAAAAGGAGACGAAATCCAGAAATTAAACAACAAAATTAAGGCCAAGAAGTGGAGACAGCTACATACAAACCTCCAGAATGTTATCAATATACCAAATCCATTTAAACAAAATAATATTGTATTCCGAATAACTCATTCTCAAAAATGAGAAGCTAAAACTCAGGAACTAAATTTTGACTACATTTGTCTGATTATTTTGAAAAGCACTTTTCAAGGACTGAGTTGTTTTCAGAGGACTGTTTCTGCATATGCCAGAATCACAGGGTTGCCACCATGACAGAAAGGAGTTCCAAAAACATATATTCACAATAGGTATCTTCCTCATCATCCCCTAAATAAATTTCATAAACAAGTCTCACACAGAGAGGAACCTCAGAACAATAGAGGATGACTCAGGACACTGCAACTTTAAGAATCTGTCATGCCATGGATAGTATCATAAACAAGGGAATGTTCCCTTTGACCCACATAAGGCCACTGCCATAAGGATTTTGATCTAGGCTACAAATTCAGCTTTTTCTGCTGACAAAATACAGTAAATAAATCAAGTGGTCCAAACAGCATCTGGTCTGGAATTGAAGGGGTTGGATAGTGGGCCCTAGAAAGGGGAGGGCAAGAGAAGCTTTTTTTTTAAATGCACAAGAAATTAGTGAACACAATGAATCACATTTGTTGAAACATGACCTCCCATTTCCAGCCACATGTCTTTGCATGTACAACAATAGCAGCTGATATATAAACAGTGGGGTTCAATTGGAAAAGTGACAATCACATTTGATAATAGATTTTTCCCTCACTCCACCTAATATAAAACACAATAACTCTCTCCTAATTTTCTCTGCACTCAAACTGGTCCAGTGCTTACACCCCCCTCTCATAGTGCTTCCCCAAATAACTTATGAAGGAGACAATCATGAGTGAAGTGCGCTTTGCATGAAACCTGCATCATATCAAACATCCAGATATGTGTTTTAACTACATATTATATATAATCCCAAAGTAAATCAGTTCATTAAACCTGAAGCTTCTAAATTGAAATGAGAGTGTACATTGCAAGCACTTTTAAAGATTTATGGAGATGCAAACTAAGCAACATTGATATTACAGGTTTGTCATAATTAAAGCCACATACAGATGAGCCTAGGATTGTTTTTCTGTTTTGTTGGTTGAGGTCACGGAATTGAATTGGCCCAAGAATTGTTGATTCTTTTAAATACTTGAAAAACGGTGGCACTGTTTGCTTAAGTTCTTAACTAGTTGCTTGGTGGGCAAGGTTCCACTTGGCAGTAGCAGAAAGCTAACTTTTATGTTTTGAAGTTGGAATGTACATGATGGGATCTGTGGTTTATTACTCCTTAATACCTCTGTAACCTTGGCTTCCTCCAATACCACTTCTTCATTATCCAGCCCTGTGGCATTCACCCAATTCCATTTGCCCCTACATTCTCCTGCAAGGCTAGACTTTCTGCTCAACATTCCTCAAATCTCCATTCTTGTGTAACCAGACTGTTTGTCCAAAAGCAGTCTCAGATTAACCACAATTTCTTCCACTTTGGGAAAATAGAAGCCATTGTCTTTTGAGCCCAACCACATTACTTTGTACCTTTGACAACGATTCTATTCCACACCACATACCAGTTCTCACTGATCTATATTGTGTCCTAGTCTCCCAGTGTTTCAAATGTATTCTCCACGTTGAAATCCAATGATGGCTTTCCCCTGTTCTAACACTAATTTCCTCAAACCCTTTTATAACCCACATATGCAAACTCTGTGCTCATGAACTCTCCCTTTGCTCCAATTTGCTATCTGTTTTTTGAGCTCAGTCTATGTTCTTAAGTTTCTTCCTTAAACCTCTCATTCTTCCTTTAAGACCCTCCTTAAAATCTACTACTTGGCCAAGCTTTTGGCCAGCTCTTCTGATATCTCCTTGGTATCGACATCCATTTTATGTTTACATCTCTGAAGCATACAGGGACGTATTAAAACTGCTATATAACGTCACTGTTGATAAAACTGTTCATGCTTCTCCATGGTTAAAGCACAAATACAATTCCATACATTACCTTAGTCCGTTCACAATATCCTTTGTTTTACCAAAGTAGATATCATTCAATGTACTTCTGATCTTGTTTTCCATATCCTATGAAAGAGAAATGTTAAAATACATCAATTCAAATTTAAAGAAGCAAAATCCTCGTTAGATTTTTAGCACAACCGGAGTCTTGAAACATTATGTCTGGAATCATCACCCTAGCATTTTCTGTGTGTCAGGGGTCTGCCTGAAATTCAGTGAATGGCCTTCAGCAGTACATACCAGTTGGCCTGCAGCGGTTAGGGATCCATCGCTTTGGCTCTGCTACTTTGGGCTATCTTCTTTATCCTGTCCGTAGTTTTTCATGTTGTTGACCACACCATCCTCCACCAACGCCTCTCTATCATTTTCATAATGGATGGGACTTTACTCAATTGCATCTATTCTTATCTAACTAAAGCCATAAAATCATTAGCAATGGCTTCTCTTCCACTCCCATACTGTTATTGCTTTGTTCCTGCAAGGATCTAAGGCCCGGCTCCTTCCCATTTCTCATCTAAACGCTGCCTCTTGGTGGCAACAGCTGAAAACACAGCAAATGCTGATAACACCTACCTCTACCTCACCACCGTCAACCACTCCACCCTCTCTATGTTATCACACTGCTTATCCAACATCTGGTATTAAATGAATAGAAATTAACTCTAAACAAACACCGGGATGACTAAAGCCGATTTTCAGTCCCTGCTACAAACTTTGCTCCCTAGCTGATTCTATCCTTCCTTCCAGCAATTTTCTGAGGCTGAACCATACTCTTTGCAACTTCGGTGTCACATGTGACATTAAAATGAGCTTCTGACTAAACCCGTGCCACCAGTAAAACTGCGAATTCCCATCCAATTCTACCCCACCTCAGCTCACTTGCTTATCACTTAGGCAGCATGGTGGCACAGTGGTTAGCACTGCTGCTTCACAGTGTCAGGGATCCGGGTTCGATTACGGGCTTGGGTCGCTGTGTTTGGAGTTTGCAAAGTCTCCCCATGTCTGTGTGGGTTTCATAGAACATAAAAAAAATTACAGCACAATCAGGCCCTTTGATCCACAAGTTGCGCTGAACATAATTCACTTTGGAAGGAATAACAAATGTGTAGAGTATAGGGCTAATGGTAGAACTCTTAATAGTGTTGATGAACAGAGGGATCTTGGTGCGTATGTGCATAGATCCCTGAAAGTTGGCAATCAAGTCAATAAGGTTGTTAAGAAGGCATACAGAGTCTTAGCTTTTATTGGTAGGGGGATTGAATTTCGGAGCCGCAACGTCGTGTTGCAACTGTACAAAACTCTAGTACGGCTGCACTTGGAGTATTGTGTACAGTTTTGGCCCCCATATTATAAGAAAGATGTGGAGGCATTGGAAAGGGTACAGAGGAGGTTTACCAGGATGTTGCCTGGTATGAAGAGAGGCTGAGGGATTTGAGATTGTTTTCGTTAGAAAGAAGGCAGCTAAGAGGAGACCTTATTGAAACACATAATAGAGGTTTAGATAGGGTGGACAGTGATAGCCTTTTTCCTAGGATGGAGAAAGCTAGCACGAGGGGACATAGTTTTAAATTAAGGGGTGGTGGTTATAGGACGGATGTCAGAGGTACGTTCTTTACCCAAAGGGTGGTAAGGGTATGGAATGCCCTGCCTGCTGCAGTTGTAGATGCACCAAGTTTGGGGGCGTTTAAGAGGTTAGTAGATAAGTTTATGGATGAAAAGGGAATGGTTTAGTTTAGCGGGTCATTGCTTTTTCTTAATTGGTCGGCGCAACATCGAAGGCCGAAGGGCCTGTTCTGCGCTGTAATGTTCTGTATCCCTACCTTCTAGGCTTATCTAAAACCCTTCATCTTACTAAGTCCCATGTACTCATCCAAAAGTCTCTTAAAAGATCTTTTTGAATCCGATTCCACGCACCCACCACCTTCTGAGTAAAAAACTTACCTCTCACATCTCGTCTGTACCTACTCCCCAGCACCCTAAACCTGTATTCTCTTGTGGCAGCCATTACAGCCCTGGGAAAAAGCCTCTGAGAATCCACTCAATCAATACCTCTCACCATCTTATACATCTCTACAGTCACCTCTCATCCTTCGTCTCTCTGAGAAAAGGCCGAGCTCTCTCAATCTATCCTCATAAGGCATGCCATCTAATCCAGGCAACATCCTTGTAAATCTCTTCTGCATCCTTTTAATGGTTTCCACATCCTTCCTGTGAGGCGACCAGCACCGAGCACAGTAATGCAAGTGGGGTCTGAGCAGGGTTTGATACAACTGCAGTATTATCTCCCGACTCCTAAACTCAATTCCTTGACTGACGAAGGCCAGTATACCATTTGCCTTCTTAACCACATCCTATACCTGCGAAGCTGATTTGAGCGTCCTATGAACCTGGACCCCAACATCCTGCTGGTCTTCCACACTGCTATGAGTCTTACTTTTAATATTATATTCCATCATCCCATTTGACCCGCCAAAATGAACCACCATTCCTCCTACATTCTGAAAGGTGTGCTGATTAGGTGCATTGACCCAAACAGGCACCAAACTGTGGCAGAGGAATTTCACAGTAACTTCATTGCAGTGTTAATATAAGCTTTATTTGTGGCTAATAAATAAAACTTTAACTTTTATCCATCCCTTAGTTCTATTTTTAAAAAATGTAATCCATGTTCCAAGTATTATTCCCTTGGATTTTAGTTTTATTATACTTCATGTGAGGCCTTATTGATGGCTTCCTGCAACTGCAAAGCCTACACATTACCAAGAGTTCCATAAGCAACTTTTATTTTGAACCTTCTCAATGGAATCGCGATATTGGAACAGCTTTCCACTCGACATGTACCAATTTTTTCAGGCATGTTGTGACTTCCTTTTACCACCAGGAGCCACAGTTGGTCCTCTTTATATGCAATGCATACTTGTTGGGTCAATTTAATTGTAGGCAGCTTGCCTTCTTTGCTATTGAACTTTCCAAAGAATTTTGGCTCTTAAAACAATAAATATCTGTTTTGTATATGAGCCAGAATTCTGTGGAAAATTTTATAGTACAGCTACAGAACACAGGCAAGCCACAGTGACGTCTTCCAATCCAGACTGCACTCCATGAAGGCAAACAAAATTATTCTCCTGGTGGAGCAAAAAAATTGTACTGTGACAAGCTGGATTCTTTCACATTGCAGAGAAACGTGACTCAGCCCAGGGGCAATAATTTATAATTTTTAAGGTGAATTGGCCAACTGTTTATCATGCTTCCTCTAATAATCAATTTGCATCCCTCCTTATATTTCCTGTCCAAACATTCTGCATCATCGACTAAGCAGCTAACTAACCTCCCAGCCTCTTGCAAATAGATTAAGATTGCCTTGGCATCCTTCCTTTCTGATCGCTTGCCTTGCGAACAGTTCGGCCCAGATCAGAAGCTTGTGTTGAAAATCACCAGCATAAACCTGCAGCTTACTGTTGTGTTGCAGGGTGTCAGAAACAATGAACTGCTCTGAAACATGCAATTCTTGGAAAGGTGAGTTTTCTTTAACAGATCCAACAGATGAAAAGTTTCAGAGCCATCTGCCTGAGCTGGATTAAAACCAAGATACCAGAATACCTTGCTTCTTGGCACAATGAAGAAACTTGTTTGGTTTATTACACTGCCACAACTATAGTACATAAACCAGAATTTTATGCAGATTCTGTGTTGCTAAGATTGTAATACACATCTCACCAAATGACACAAAAACATTAGGCAATCTTGTTCTGAATACAGCTCGACCTTCACAAAAATGATCATTGCTTGCCAAATTGAGGTGAGCATTAAATCTTTAGCCGAAGTGACAGATGGGTTGTGAGAAAAGTTTCAGTCACCTGCAAAGTAAGAGGTGGATCCACTACTAACGCATGTATTTCAATACATAAACTAAAACAACTGCTATAGTTGTGGAATTGAAACATTCTTACAAACCATTTTCACTTTAAATCTGCAGTTTCAGAAGGTTTGATTGAATAAGCATGCTTAGAAATGGATTCAAGTCTCACGTAGCACAAAGCTTTAGTGACCCTTCTGTTTTAATGAAGTAGGACCCCTAGCCTCTGTATTGTCTGGAAATTTCCGTCCCTTTGACAGAACCAGTGGGGGGAAAAATGCATTTTACTAATTATACTCTTGACATAGGGCCTCTGAAATATTTATCCAACAAATTTTGCATCCAAATAAGTTTTGTTCTGTCAATATATTAGCCCATGCTTCTGTCAGCACTGAAATTGAAACAATAGTTTTTAACAAGTGCTGGTAGATGGATGGATGGGTGGGTGGGATATTGATTTTCATCGCAACTAAAATTTTGATACCACATTTAGGTAGAAGCCTTTTAGGACAATCGACAATTTTAGGACAATTGTCATCAAACCACGTAAATCAACAAATCAAATGCATTTATAGTTTCAAAACTGTGTTCAAGTTATAGATTAACCAAAAAATGACAATTTAAAAATAACTGCTGGAGATGAGGAGAAAGGAACCAATGTCAGAGGACACAGCTTTTAAATTATTGGGAAAGGAACTAAAATAGATATAAGAAAATAGTTTTCTTTTAAAGCAACATGTGGTTACAATCTGAAATGCACCCCTTTTTAAAGTTTGTTGTATTAGGTTTACATTAACACTGCAATGAAGTTACTGTGAAAATCCCCTAATCACCACACTCCAGCACCTGTTTGACAGAATTTAGCACGGCCAATGCATCTAACCATTACATCTTTCGGATTGTGGGAAGAAACTGGAGCACCCAAAAGAAACCCACGCACACACGGAGAGAATGTGCATTTACTCAAGCTGGGAATCGAACCCAGGTTCCTGGTGCTGTGAGGCAACAGTGTTAACCACTGAAAGGGTAGTGGATGGTGGAGGAAGATTCATTCCTAGTTTTTCAAAAGCTAATGAATAAGCATCTAAAGGGGAAAAAATGAGAGTTACAGGGCTAAATTGCTTTTTACAGAGACTCAGACTGAATAGTTCCTTCTGGACCTGCAAACTTTACATCATTCCAGCAGTGTTTCAAATAGGCTAAAACAAAATTGCTGCAATTTGTTCCTTTCCATATAGTTTCCTACCAAAGCTGACCAGAGCCATTCAACATAGGCACTAGCTCCTCATGCTTTGCTAATGGTACACACTAATCTGCTACTTAGACACGTTGGCTTTAGCCAGTCCATTTTCAGGATTATAAATTCACAGCTTGGAGAACCACTAATACTTGCTTCTCAATGGTGCAATGCACATGTGCTAATGCACTCCTTAAAAAGAAATACTTCAGTGTCAATAAAATGTTCAATTTAGAAGAGCTCCAGGCCTTTCCTTTCAGTATAATGAAAATGCAGGAATGATGACTTTGGAACAACCAAAATGTCTATGTGGAACTGCCCAATCCCCAGAAATCAGATGAACTTTCTGCAAAAATGCAACAACATTTCTTTTTCTCAGGTAATTGATGCCTATTGCATTCAGTGGCAATCCTCTTAACAACGGCACAGGTTCTGGTGAAGGTTTTATTATTAAAAGATATTTTCATGTCAAGATAGAACGAGGAGCACATACAATAAAAAAATGCACCTTATAGATATGCATTCTCATTTAAATGATCAGACTAACTGTCCTACCTAAACTTCCAAAAATATCTTAAATACTACCGATATTAAAACAGAAGTATAGTTCTCAGAAATAGAAAGGGTTGTGATTGTGTGGATTGCATTTCAGGGAAAACCATGCAGAAATCCCCTAAATTCTTTGGCAAAATGGAAGCATTTTAAAATCTACGTGGAACAATATTTGGCATGATCAAAAGATCCATGATTACTGGTAGAGTATTTATATTAAATTCCCTCACAGTATACTGATCTATAGTTAGTCAGGTTTAAATCTGTTCGGCTGATGATTGTGGAACTTCAGATGGGACTTAATATGTAAATGACACAAAAACATTCTAAGAGTTGCTCCACCTACCTCGACCAGCTTCCCAATGTTAGCAATGTGAGGTGATGATTCACTCACATTCTCATCTTTCTCCATCTGTGAAAACAAAAATTCGTAACGGGTGAGTTGGATTGAAAAAAAAAGAATCTTCCACGAGTGAGGTCGTAGCTCACGACCGTACTCAAAAACAGTGAATAAACTCTCAAAAACAAAGCCTACTCTCAACCTTTCTGCATCGCAGATGATCTCTGCTTGTAGGTTTCTTTTTACAGCCAAGGCCCATATGCAGTTTATCAGTCACTCCCTCTAAACAAAAGCTTTCAAGTACCACAGTCTACTGCCAAAGCAACTGCTGCATCATTTATTTGGCCATCTGTTTGCACATTATAGATGTAACTTGGTGGACAGTTGCAAAGGTTCATGAAACTAGACGCCTTCAGGCCCTGCAGGCTGATGTACAATGGGGGTATTGATCAGGTCATGAGATTTTTCAAAAGACCCAATTCTGCAGCTGCAAGCAACTCGATAGCTGGTGTCCAAACATTTTCCATGATTCATACAATTACTAACAAAAAAAAACAAAGATACAAGTGCATTAACATGGCTCATTATGCTGCATTAGATGGGTGGTCTGCTGAGAACAATGTCTACACATTCAGGCTATCGTATTCTAACAACGTACAACAGGACAATTCACAACAGGAGATTTCTTCATAAGGCCAGCATTGGAGTACAAAATACTTCCCATCCCAAACTTTTTAAAAACAAAGTAATGAAATATTTATCTATGCAAATACCCATATCTAACATCATAAATCTCTCTGGGATAAACTATCATTTTTATGAGCAGACACAACCAAGTGAAGCATCCTACTGATTCACTGCCTTATGCTGCATCCCAATAATGGACCACTTAGAAATCATCCCATTGCTGAACTGCATAACAAATAAAGGAAGCAATACTGTGCAAGATAGTCCGACCCTTTAGGGCAATTCACAAAGCAGTTCTCATTCATTTCCAGATATTTTAATTGCTGCAAGGCTAGCATTCATTGTCCATCCCTAATTAATCTCAAAAGGGCACTGATGAGCTGCCTATCAGGGGGTAATTAAGAATCAACCTCTTTGCTGCGTCTGGAGTCAGATATGAGCCAGACTGGGTAAGAATAGCAGATTCCATCCTTGAAGAACAATTCTAAACCAGATAGGATTTTATGGCATTTTAGTAGCTTTATGGTCACCAATACTGATTGGAAAAAAACAAATTTTGGTAACTTAATCTGAATCGTCCAGCTGCCTAGTAGGATCTGAGTTCATGGACTAATTTAGACCTTGATAGCTAGTTCACTAATGATGATCAACTGTGATCTTATGAAATCCCAAATTATAATTAAATAATACAGATATAATTATTTATTTATAATATGATCAAATGTTTTAAGACTTAATTCATCCAAGGTCCTGGGCTTTAATCCCTTTTTTGTGCTGATCTGATCCATGGTGGCAATAAGGGATGCAGCAATTGCCTTATTGTACCTGGGATGGAGAGGCAACCAGCTAAGGCTCCTGCTTCTAATTGCTACCAGCATCCTATTAGTTGGACACTTAAGAACCAGAAAGTTCAATACTGGAGGAAAACAATGAATTGAAGAATGGTTACAGATTAGGGAAAGCTCATTTGACCCACTGAGTGCATGTTAGCTTGCAGCAAGAACAAATGAACTCGTTTCACTACCGTGCTCTTTCTGAACAACCTTACACATTTTTTCTCCATGTATTTACCCAATTCCCCTCTTAAAACTGTGACTGACTGTCTCCATCAATGCCTAATCACTCATCACTATCAAAAAATTCATGTTACTTTTGACTTTCTTGTGAATCACCTTAAATGTGCGTCCTGTTGCTCTCCACTCTCCTTGTCAATGGGAATAATTTTCCTCTTAACTCTGTCTAGTCTCGTCTCCAAGAGAACTACAGTTTCTCCAATCTAGCCACATAATTGAAGTTCCTTATTCCTGGAACCATTTTTATAAATCTTTTTTGCACTCTAAGGCTTTTGCATCTTTCTTAAAATGCAATGATGAGAACTGGAAACAATATTCCAGTTGAGGCTGAGCCAGTGTTTTATAAAGGATCATCATAACATTATTGTTTTTGTACTGCATGCCTCTATTTATATAGCCAAGGATCCTGTATGCCTTTTTAAACACTATCTCAGCCAGTCCTGCCACCTCTAACGATTTGAGCACAAAATCCTCTGTTCCTGTATTCCCTCTAGAATTATACCCTTTGTTTTGAATTGCCTCTCTTCATTCTTCCTGCTGAAATCCATCACTTTTCTATTAAATTTCATCTTCCATGTATCTGCTCATTCCACCCTTTTGAACTCTATCGCTATCCTCCTAACAGTTCACAATACTTTCAGATTTTGTGGGAAATTGTGCCCTGTACACCAAAGTCTAATTCGTTAATAGGGTTCAAGAAAAGCAGTTATCCTAATATCAACCTCTGGAGAACCCTGCTGCATACCCTCTACTATTCAGGAAAAACCATTCATCACCACTCCAATTTCTGCCATTTGCCCAATTTCATATCTATAGCGTCATTATTCTTTTTACTCCACCGGCTTTAACTTTGCTAGCAAGCATGCTGTGTGGCACTTTTATTCAAATATCTTTCAAATGCCCATTTAGGCTGCCTCAACTGCATTAGCCTGATTAAAACCACAACCAAGTACATTGAATAAATGCCTGCTGTCTTTCCTTAATCTAGATTCAATTGAGAGTTCCAGATTTCCATTATAAGCATGTTTTGATTTCACTCCTAACTGACCTGAGTCCAATTAAGTTTCCTCCCTCTTGTTCCAAATTCCCTGCCTAGGAGGAGGTCTGTCTCCTTTATCTACCCTTTTGAATCATTCATCATTTAAAGTATTAGAGTACAATGCAACCATTTAAGCACAAAGGAATACAAGTGTTATATTCCATCATAATTTAAAAGCACCATGCTGGTGAAACCGAACCCCTTCACAAAGCAATAAATCCTTCCTAAGGTTCACTGCCCAAAACATCAAAATCTCTTTGCTCCTTCACAGTGTCTAATCTCCCATTCAGAAAATATACTGATTTCTTTTTTCCCCCAAATCAAAGTGGACTTCACATTTCCCAGAGAGATTTGTTTATGCCATTGCCTCTGGTGACTTTCTATTCTATCTACAGATCTTTTTCTAGCGGTTTTTTTCTGCTTGAAGTTGCACTGTCATTACTTTTACATTATGGTCATATCCTTTTCACTTATCAGAGGAGGCAGCATTCAAACCTGAACGATAACTATAAAAAGATAATCTTCATATTGTCTCTTGCAATCCTAGATAATGAAGTAACTTTTGAAGTGGCTATTGAACCAAAGTTAGAGCCGTGGAAGGAAAGGGACACAGCAACACAGATATAAAATTGGCCGAGTCATTGGAAGAGGAGCAGTTGTTTTTTAGACATGGGGTTCTACAGGAATCGGTGTCAGGACTGCTGTTTTTCTTGATAAATGTTTTCAAAATTTACAGGTGATACAAAACTAAGTATATGAGGAAGATAAGTGTTAAGCTGGTAGAATGTGCAGATGAACTTAATGCAGTGAAATGTGAAGTGATTCATTTTGGTTAAGAATAAGGAAAGACTGTATAAAACTAAAGGGTACAATTCTGAAAAGGTTGCAGGAGCAGAGGTAAAGATGAATAAATCACTGAAAGTGGCAGGACATGTTGAGAAAGCAGATTAGTGAAGCATATGGGATACTGGACTCTATGAATACAGGCATAGAGTCCAAAAACAAAGACTTCACCAGTCTCAACAAGAGTAGGGTACCGCATTGTAGGAGGGATAAGATGGTATTACAAAAAGAGTGCAAGAAAAGATTCATAGGAATGGTTCCAGGGATGAGGAAATTAAGTTACTTGAATAGATTAGAGATCAAAATCAAGGTGGTGGTGGTGGGGGTCTGGACAAAGCAAATAGAAATGTTTCCATTGATAGAAGGGTCAGGAAAAGAGGGCATTTAAGGCAATTGGCAGAGAAAGCAACTGCAACTGGAACAAAAACATTTTATGCGATTAGTAGCTAGAATTTAGAATCACTGAATCCCTACTATGCAGAAGAGGCCATTTGGCCTATCAAGTTTGTGCTGACTCTCCAAAAGAGCATCTTACCCAGGTCCTCCTCCACACCAATCTCCATAACCTACACATTTTACCACTGTTAAACCACCTAACCTACATATCCCCAGATACCAAGAGGTAATTTAGTCTGATCAATCCAGTGAACCCGCACCTCTTTGGAGTACACTGACTGAGATCGTGATGTGGCTTTCAAAAAGGAATTGGATAATTATCAGAAGAGAAAAAAATCAGTGTTACAGGGAAAAGATGGGAGACCTGGATTGGGTGAGTTGCTCTTGCAGAGAGCAGAAATGAACACAATAGGCGGAATGGCGTCCTATGCTCTAACCATTCTACGGTTCTTTAGATGTCTCAGTCAGTCTGAAGTATTGCAGCATTAAAGAGATAATTACCTAGCGCCATCAGATCATGACCGTTACATTTATGAAACTATCTGGATAGCTATTTTCAGATAGCTTCGAAAGAGGAGTTATTTATATGCTCTAGTGATCTCTGCTTAAGCAGTACCATTTAAGACAATACTTCCAAAATTTAGGCAACAACCAAAAGCTCTCTAAATTGTCATACCAAAATTGACCAACTAATCCCTTAGCACAGGATACCAAAGATTCAAAGTGATAGTCAGAAACAGGTCTCAGAGCTGAACACTATGCCACCAAATTATTTATTTTGTTTTCTTTAACAGGGATCTTGTGAAATAACTTTGACTTCAAACCCACACACTGATTGATTCTTAACTGCCCTCTAAAATGGCTTCATAAGCTATTTAGTTTAAAGGCAAATATGGATGGGCAAAGCAACACCAACATCTCTTGAAAGAATAAAGGCAAAGAAAATGGCACAGTGGTTAGAACTGCTGCTTCCCAGTGCCAGGGACCCAGCTTCAATTTTGTTCTTGGGTGTGGAGTTTGTACTTTCTCCCCATGTTCGTATGGGTTTCCTCCAGGTGCTCTGGGTTTCACCCACAGTTCAATGATGTGCACATTAGATGGATTGGCCATGCTAAATTGTGTCTTAGTTTCCCAAAATGTGTATGTTAGATTGATTAGCCATGGTGAATAGGTGGAGTTATAGGGATGGGATGGTGAACGTGTTGGATCTGAGTAAGATTCTTTCAGAGAGACAGTGCTGACTCAATGGGCTGAATGATCTCCTTTTTCACTGTAAAGATTTTATGATTCTATGAAAATCTTATTCTTAAAAAAAAAACTACCATAAACGTTATCAAACTACACAAATATCCCAAATGATTTTCCTTTCTGACACAGAAATTGGAGACATGAAGAATCTTTTTTATTCATTCATGGTCTGCGAGCATTGCTGCAAGGCCAGTATTTATGGTCCACCCTTAATTGTCCTGGAAAAGACGGCAGCCTTGAACCACTGCAATCCTTGGTACAGAATCACATCCACAGTGCTATTACAAAAGCAGTTCTCAGATTTTGACCCAGCTGCAGCGAAATTTGGTAATAAACTCCCAAGTCAAAATGACCTGAAAGGAAACTTGTAGTTAGTACTCCCAGACACCTTCTGCCCCTGTTCTCACCCATGGTAAAGGTTGTTATGGGAAGATGATGCCAAATGGACCTTGGCGACTTGCTGCAGTATACCTTGTGGATGGTATGCACTGCTGCTGTGCATCAAGGGTGAGGAAAGTGAATATTTATGATGACGGTTCACATATCAATGAAGTATTCTTGATGCTATCAAGCTCTTTTATTGCGTGAAACTGCGCTCATCCAGGCAAATGGATCCATTCATCACAGATGATGGACAGGCTCTGGGAAATCAACAGTTGAGTTATTCACCACAACAGCCCCAGACTCTGACTTGCTCTTGTAGTCAGTATTTACATGGCTAGTTCAGTTATTTTCTGGTCAGTAGGGTGATGCCATTGAATGTTTTAGAGAGAATCTCTCTTATTAGAAATAGTCATTGCCTAGCACTTCAAGCAAAAATGTTACTTATCAGCCCAATCCTGAATGGTGTCCAGACACAGACTACTTCAGTATCTGAAGAGTCACATATAGTACCGAACACCATGCAAACAGCAACAACATCCCCCCAATTCTGACTTTACGTTGGAGGAAGATCATTTTTGGAGCAGCTGGAGATGACTGGTTTGAGGACACTGCTCAAGGAACTCCTGCAATAATGTCAGAGTCATAGAGGTTTACAGCATGGAAACAGGCTCTTTGGCCCAACTTATCCAAGCCACCCTTTCTTTTTTTTTTAAAGTCCCTAAAAGCTAATCCCAATTGCCCATATTTGGCCCATATCCTTCTATACCCATCATACCCACGTAACTATCTAAATGCTTTTTAAAAGACAAAATTGTACCTGCCTCTACTCCAAAAATGACAGGCAATGACTAATGAAAGATTCTCCCCAAAACACTCAATAGCATTACCGTCACCAAAACCTCCATTTTAGGCATCCTGGGCGTTACCATTGACTAAATAACTGAACTAGCCATGTAAATACTGTGACTACAAGAGCAAGTCAGAGTCTGGGGCTGTTGTGGTGAGTAACTCAACTCGATTTCCCAGAGCTTATTCATCATCTGCGATGCACGGGTCCAATTGCCTGGATGAGCACAGCTCCCCACAATAGAACAGCTTGAGAATATTACGTTGACACATGAACCATCATTCTAAACATTCACCTCTCCTGCCTCCGGCAGCTTGTTCCCTCTGTGAAAAAATTGCCCCACTGAACACTTCTGTATCTCTCACTTTAAACCTATCCCCTCTAGTTTTAAATTCCCCTATTTTTGGGAACAGATATTGACTATCTAGCTGATCTGTGCTCTTAATTATTTTATAGACCTTTATAAGATAACCCTCAGCCTCCTATCTTCCAGAGAAAAAATCCCATCTATCCAGCCTCTCCTTATAATTCAATCCATCAAGTCCTGGTAACATCTTAATAAATCTTTTCTGCACTCTAATTTAATAGTATTCTTTCTATAATAGGGTGACCAGAATTGCATACAGTATTCCAAGTATGGCCTTACCAATGTGTTGCACAACTTCAGCAAGACATCCCAACTCCTGTATTCAATGTTCTGACCAATGAAACCAAGCATACCGAATGCCTTCTTCACCATTCTGTCCACCCGTGACTCCATTTTCAAGGAGCTATGAACATGTACCTCGAGATCTCTTTGTTCTGTAACTCTCCCTAATGTCCTAACATTGAACCAGGGGCAGGATTTACTCAGTTAATCTACCAAAATGCACTACCTCGCATTTGTCTAAATTAAACTCCATCTGCCATTTGTCAGCTCACTGGCCAATTGATTAAGATCCTGTTGCAACTGGAGATAACTTTCTTCAACGTCCACTATGCCACAGTATCATCTGCAAACTTACTAACATTCTTCCTATATTCTCATCCAAATCATTAATATAAATTACAAATAACAGTGGACACAGCACTGATCCCTGAGACACACTGCTGGTCACAGGCCTCCACTTAGAAAAGCAACCCTCTACCATCACCCTCTAGCTCTGTCAAGAAACCAATTTTGTATCATTTAGATACCTCACCCTGTATCCTGGGAGATTTAACCTTATGCAACAACCTACCATGTGGTACCTTGTCAAAGGCCTTGCTAAAGTCCATTTAGACAACATCAACTGCACTGCCCTCATCTACTTCCTTGGTTACCCATTTAAAAAAACTCAATCAAATTTGAGAAACATGATTTTCTACTCACAAAGCCATGCTGACTGTCCCCAATCAGTCCTTGCATCTCTAAATGCCTGTAGAGCCTCTCGCTCAAACAATTACCTTCCAACAACTTATCCACCACAGAAATGAGGTTCACTAGCCTGTAGTTCCCAAGCTTTTCCCTGCAGCCCTTTTTAAACAAAGGGGCAACATTTGCCACTCTCCAATCTTTAGGCATCTCACCAGTGATTATCAATGATTCAAATGATGTCCAAAGATCCAACTAGGTTGATGGGCCATGCTAAGAAATTGCCCCCTAGTTCCAGGAATGAGTAGGTTAGAGGGATTAGCGGGTATAATATATATGGATATGGGGATAGGGCCTGGGTGGGAATGTATTTGGTGCAGACTTTTTGGGCCGAAGCGCTTTTTCTGCACTGTAGGTTCTATGATTCAAATATCTCAGCAAGGGGACCTGTAATTTCCTCCCTAGCCTCCCACAATGTTCTGGGATATACCTCATCATATCCCAGGGATTTATCTACCTTGATGTGCTTTGAGACTTCCAGCAACCTCTTTTCTGTCATCTGTACACTCCTCAAGACATCACTATTTATTTCCCCAAGTTCCCTAACATCCATGCTTTTCTCAACAGTAAATACTGATGAGAAATATTCATTTAGGATCTCACCATGTCTTGTGGACCTGCATATAGATGGCCTTGTTGAACCTCAAGAGGCTCTACTCTCTCCCTTGTTACTCTTTTGCCTTTTATGTATTTGTAGAAGCTCCTTTGTCTTATCTGCCAAAACAATCTCGTGGGCTGAAATAACTGGGTTTCAAATGCCACAACCATCTTCATTTTGCAAAGTATAAAACAATCCTGAAAGAACTAGACAATTAATAAAATACTAATTTGTATAATAGGATTGCAATTCAAGTAATTAGCTGTCAAAATGCATTTTGAAACTATTCATCATTTCCCTTTGCTCTAGCCTGTTCATTGTCAAACAGAAATTAAATACTACTAATTTCTCTACAAAGCAGGATAAAAAGCAAAAGTTATTCAAGCTGGAAAATCTGGCTTGCTTGTTTATAGAACTGAAGATTCTTAATCCATCAATGACATAAATCTAAATGATTTAAACATAGCATGCAAAGATTACATTTGTAGACTTTTGCAACACACCCATTAACTCCATTCCCTTCCAGCTGCTTCATTCGATAGACAGTAATTTTTGATGTGCCTAATGCAGATGTTACTGTTTTTGGGTTAGACAAGTTCAGGCAAGATTTTCAGATTCAAAGAAAAATAAGGACTTCTCTGACTAACTGCTATAAATCCATTCACCTACTTTCACTTACAGTTAAAACAGTAGTTACAATAATTCCTAGTTCAGATTTGTTACCTGGTTGCATAACCTGCCACAAACAGAACTCTCCTCTAGAATAATTTGAGAGCAAGCCAGATTTTCCAGCTTGAATAACTTTTGCTTTTTATCCTGCTTTGTAGAGAAATTAGTAGTATTTAATTTCTGTTTGACAATGAACAGGCTAGAGCAAAGGGAAATGATTTGAAGGACACA
Source organism: Sphyrna mokarran (assembly GCA_024679065.1). NCBI lineage: Eukaryota > Metazoa > Chordata > Chondrichthyes > Carcharhiniformes > Carcharhinidae > Sphyrna > Sphyrna mokarran. The sequence goes on along the minus strand of JAGIQG010000028.1, from coordinate 21,975,022 downwards.
GAGCAGATTACTAGCCGCTGTGCAGGCCACTTATTTTTTCCATTCATTACCTGATCCCTATTATCAAGACAGTTTTCAATTTAACTCACAATTTGCTATTGTTCCACGATTTTTAAGCTTGTTCGCAAGCCCCAATTACTTCATCAATAATTCTTAAAATGGTAAATAAAATCCACTGAATCAGGTAGCCATTACCTATCATTTCAAATATACTTTACTCATCTCCAGTAAATTTGTGATATATGACCTATTCACTTCTAAACCTATGCTCCTTGCACATGTTGGGTCAAAATAAAGTTTGTCATGTACATTCATCAGCGGATGCTGATGTCCATCAGATTGGGCCAGAAAGTCATTCTCCAAAAGGCTCAATCATTTTACTGATTCATGTCATCTACTTCTCTACCCAAGAATCACAGTGCTATCCTCTCATATCATGACATGGGTACCTTTCATAGCTTCTACTGGTAATCAGAAAGGCAATCTTCACAATTTTATATATCACAGTGAACTGAAAGCAGAAGTTAAGGTGACAAATGAACAATATGTTAAAGTTAATCTTTGCACAGTTGACAGCAAGCAGCACAAAAACATTCATTTTCGCTGAAGTGTTTTTATTGGCAAGATCCACAGCTCAGCAGTAATTATGATTTTTGGCTATATTCTTTGAGAAATCTAAGTGTTTACGCTTCATTTCTATCAAATATTTACACCACACAAGGTTTCACTGACATTTTAAAAACTTTATAATTTAACTCTTCAGGATTCAAAATTGTTTCATGTAGTTTATACTTAAGATGTTATTTCCTAGGTGTTAAACAGAAAGTATGGATGCATATACATATTTTAAGATGGAACTTATTGAATATTAAAACCCATTTTCCAATAAAATGGATCAGCAATTACCTTTCTGTTCTTTCTAATTCCAGTACAGCGGACAATAATTACCTTTCTGTTCTCTCTAATTCCAGTCAGGATGCATTATAAACTACCAACTATTCATGTAAACCATTCAACAATACTGAACATACGTCATCAATTTTCTTCCAAAATGAGCCAGCCATTCAATAAACCATGGTTTTATTGTAAATCTTATGAATTAAACTTTCAAAGCACTTCCAGGGCTGCACTTTGATTCCCAAATGTCCCTCAATAAGATTGCATTAACAGGGGGGATGATGGCCCAGATGGTATTATCACTAGACGATTAATCAATAACTCAGCTAATGTTCTGGGGATCAGATTCAAATCCTGCCACAGCAGGAATTTTGAATTCAATAAAAGAAACTGGAATTAAAAATCTAATGACCAATAAAATCATTGCCAATTGTCAGAAAAACCAAACTGATTCACTAATGCCTTTAGGGAAAGAAATCTGCCATCTGTGACCAGTCTGACCTTTATGCAACTCCAGAGCTACAGTAATGGCTGACTCTCAACAGCACTTGGGTAACTAGGGATGGGCAATAAATGCTGGCCAATCAGCAACACCCATATTCCCCAAATTAATTTTTTAAAAAAATCCTTTATGTCCGTAAATATTTGGTGCTCAATCTTGCCTTCATGCAGTATCACATTCCATTGCATTTTACTCGATATCACTCAACATTTAATGTCTACCATTACTGACAAACTGAAAACATTATAATCGAGCAGTCTGTTGATACTTAAACTATGTGGCTGGAGGCAGCCATTTTGCAATTTAACTCACTCTGTACCATGGAGTTGCTGAGATTACCAAAATCTGGATGATACACATTCAGCCTTTTGGGAAGAATTTGAGAAAATGTTTAAAGATTCATGGTTTACTTTTTAGACTTCAAAATAAAACCTTCCAATAGAGTAGCTCCACTGAAGATTCATTTTCATCCAGATTTTTCATACTATACAAACAAGGATGAGTTTTCACCCCCAAAATTCTCATCTCTCCTAAAGGCATAGATAACAAACTTAAAAACTGTGGAGCACTTACAAATTACACTGATTACTAACAATTATATGCAGTTGGAACGAACACCTCAAATGTAACACAATAAACTGCAAAAAATGTTTGCATCAAAAAAGCAAAAAATATTTTCAAGAGATAGAGGAACAAACCTTTGAAGGTAGAAGTTGATAAGGCTATGAAAAAAAGTCAGCTTTATAAAAACACTAGAAAAATCAATTCTGGGTAGCATACTTTTGCAAGGATGTCAAAGAGATTTACTGAACAGTCCCAAAACTAAGACACTTCAGCTATGTGGAAGATGATATTAGCTGGGACCATTCTCCTCATAGCACATGAGACAAAGGGGAGATTTAACACAGGTATTCAAAAATTTTATGAAGGTCTTTGATAGAATAGGTAAGGAGAAAATGCTTCTGCTGGCAAGAAAATCAATAAGAACTGGGAAGGGATTGAGGGGGAGCTGAAGAAAAATAGCTTTCTTTTCTCTTTTCCCCGGTGAGTATGATTCAGAATGCAGTGTCTAAAACTTTCAGTAGGGACGTTATACTTGAATAGGAAAATAATGCAGGGCAATGGAAGAAACCATTGGGGAGTCGAATTAACTGGCTATCTCTTTCAAATACTGGAATAAGCATACAGACTTAATTGCTGTACAGGGATAAGGGGCAAAGTATTCCAGTTTCTGCAGTGAATGAATTCCTATATCCAACTGTTTGTTAGGTTTATTCCACAAAATTTGTTTATTATGATCTGACTTCAGTGTAAACTGAAAGGTGTACAAAAATGTGGCACAATATACATATGACATTAACATTTTTCTTTTCATCCCGCTTTTGCCACTTAGCTGGCCACTAGAAGGTTCACAAGAGAAGCCTTAAGTGATGCCTTCAAGTCCACTTCTTCCAAATAAGCACTGCTTTCTCCTCAATACTTTCCCCAACAGCACAGAAAGTTAGGACCTTGTTGTAAGTGCATAGGCCTGCACTCACCAGCACCAGTCTATGGCAGCATGACAAACCCACTAGTATAATATTTGGATATGCTGCATTCCATTACCTAGCTCCTTGCACAATTCTCCACCGCCATTCTCAAGTGGCTTTGAAAGGAGCCACAAGGTGGAAATGGCTGATTGCATGGTATGAAAGGTCAACACAAGTGACCATTTGCAATAATGGACAATCGATCATTCAATTTTAATAATAAAACTGTCATTAACTACAATCGTAATTCTATAAAATATATCCACCTTATTTGAAGTCTCAAAGTTACAAATTTGATTCCCTGATTATAACCCTTATATGTTGCATGGTATGTACAAATTCAACTTCCCTGCCATTAGTAATTGCAGATACTAATGCAAACACCAATTGTTTACAGATTACATCAGAAGCAGTTTATCATGTATAGTTAAAAAATTGATTCTATAATTAAAAAATACGTTTGAAAATTGTCAAAATAAATTTCAGACTATATAGTACCTATAGGCATGCTTTTCAAACCAAAGAGACATTATTGCTCATACATGAACCAACATAATTTAATAGCAAATCTACTCAAAACTCACTAAAAATAGTTAAGTAACTTAAAATCAGTGAGGTGGGGATCAACTACAATCACTGAATATAGTGATCAGTGAAATAGTGTGCCTGCAAAGTATATGTTTATCTACATTGGTCTGCCTGTATCAGTATACGTTAACATCACATGACGTAACATTCAGCCCAAAAGATGCAACTTTGGCTGAACTGTTTCCATTCCATTTATGGGCATATTAGAATGTGTGCAATCGTAAAGCTAACAGATGTTATTCCTTCAGCCAGTCTCTGGAGGTACATTAGGTGCCAAACATCTTTCCCAATAAGCACAGTGTCAATGGTAGACAGAGGACATAAACCAACCACTTAAATAGTCTCTGCAGTCACAGCTAACTGAACAGAACAACACATAATTTGCATTTTATATACATTTTTAAAAATCTGTCCCCTCCACCCTCAACTTTAACTCTCACCTGCCTAAGCAATTCTTCCCCAAAACAACTAACATACAGAATTGTTCTGCATTGATAATTTTCTGTCAGAAGATACAAGGCAGCTAAAGCTTCCTGTATCTTATTTCAGTTGACCAACTCTCCTTAATAAAAGGTTAGAGTAACTTCTATCTGTGGAGGAGGGAGGAGAAAATCTCAGACTTGAAAAGCATTAACCCCTGAGGTAGAAACATACTACAATTCCATACCTGTCTGGTCAGACTGCCACCGAGGTTCATAGTGCCAGAGCCAGCCTTGTTTGTCTGTAGCCAGAGCATAACTGTGGAGGTCAGCTTGTAGTGAGCAGTACGTCCACTAGATTTCTCCTAGAGGGAAGTGAGAATTATCTATCACAAATCTAACAGCTTTTTCATATACAAACAGCACTTTTTTCTTGAGGGTTGTTTGAATGTAGAATATTTGGCCACAGGGAGTAATTGAGATGCAGACAACTGCATAAGAGAAAAATGGGTAAGCATTTGAAACAGAAAAATACAGGTAATAGCAGAGAGCAGGGCAATGGGAATATTTTTTGGATTTTTCAAAGGGCTGGATCCAATGGAAGTGGTCAAATGGCCTCCTTCGGTGTTGCAAACATCTATAGCTCCATTATCACAAGCCTGATAAAACAGGAGTACATTGTAGTTGATAATGCTAAGACTACGAAAATGCTGTACTTCAGTGACAGAAGTGTTTGCACTTGGATTATGAAAAAAATGTATACCTTAATTAGCTTGGATGAAGGGGGATTGCACATTCAAGTTTGTAAATGACAATAAGTTATTTAAATTTAACCTCTGCACCATGATGTAGTTTCACATTGCTTGTGTCCCATTAATAGTATGGTGCAATATTCTTACCATTTATGCATTGCCATGAAGTGGGTGAACCAACTCATCTCCTAGCCTAATAGTAAATCTTTATTGCCCATCCCTAATTGCCCCTGAGGGAGCATGTAAGAGTCATGCATATTGCTGCATGATGTGGAATCACATGTAGGCCAAACCAGATAAAGATGGCATTATGTAGGTGGGGACAGGATTTACAAAGTAACTGGATAAATAGAATTCAACATGGGGAAGCATTAATCTGTCTATTTTGGATTGAAGACAGACAAGCTAGTTCCTTATATCTCACCAATTACTCTAAGGAGAAGTAGAAGATGGTAGGAGTCAGTGCATCAGAGATTAGAAAAGCTAGTGGATCAGTACAAAAATAATGAAAAGGAATAGAATATTATTTTTTTGGGGCAGCACAGTGGTTACCACTGCTGTTTCACAGTGTCAGAGATCTAAGTCCAATTCTATCCTTGGGTAACCGTCTGTGTGGAATTTGCACATTCTCCCCATCTCTGTATGGGTTTCCTCCCACTGTCCAAAGATGTACAGATTCGTTGGATTGGCAATGTTAAATAGCTCCTGAGTGTCCCAAGATGTGTAGAATAGGGGAATTAGCAGGTAAATGCATGGGGTTACAGGGATAGAGTGGGGGGTAAACCTGGGTAAGATGCTCCATCAGAGAATTGGTATAGACTTAATAGGCCAAATGGCCTCCTCCTGTACTGTAGCTGTTTTATGATTCTTTAACTCTAGGGTCTTGATATGTAAATAGGAAAAAATGTGCCCTAATCATAGCAAGCTGTGGTCATATTTATATTATTATAAAATAGTAACGATTATACAGGAGGAGGCAGTGGTATTGTAGTATTGTCACTGGACTAGGATTCCCGAAACCAGGGTAATGCTTTGTGGATCATGGCTTGAATTCCCAGATGGTGAAATTTGAATTGAGTTAAAATTTAAACCATTGGGGATTGTCATAAAAACTCATCTAGTTCACAAATGTCCTTTAGGGGAGGAAATCTGCCATTCTTACCTGGTCATGCCTACATGTGATTCCACAATAGCAGCAATATGCTTGACTCTTAAATGCTCCCACAAGGGCAATTAGTGATAGGAATAAAGATCTGCTATCAGGTCATGTGATAAGTTGGTTCACTCACTTCACATGACAATACATAAATGATAAGACTATTGCACCATGCTATTAGTGGGACATGAGCGATGTGAAACTACATCATGGCAAGAGGTTAGATTTAAATAGCAAGCAACGCACCCATCAACACAATTTTAAAATCAAATCTTTGAAGCACACAGCAATTCTTGAGTTCTCGGAATACAATGAATTATCTTCAAGAGGGACTGTAGCATAGTGGTATTGCTACTGCACTAGTAAACCAGAAGCCTGAGTTGATGATCTGAATCAAGAGATCAAATCCCACCTCAACAGCTGGAGGGATTTAAATTTAGTCACTAAAAAAATTTGGAATGAAACGATCACGAATCTACCAGATTGTTGTAAAAATCCACCTGTTTCATTCCTTCAGGGAAAGAAATCTGCCATAATTTTCCAGTCTGACCTATATGTGGTTGCAAGCAATTCACCACCACCTGCTCAAGGGCAACTGCAAATGAGTAACGAATACTGGTCTTGCCGGGGATGTTCATCGCAAGAATTTTTTTAAAAAAAAACTTAGCTACCTCTACCCAGCATCTACCAAATTTCCTCAAAGACGTTACCTGAACTTCCACCACGTGTATGGAGTCCCAGCAGCCTTTGATCTTTTTTGATCCATCACCAGCTTTCTTGATGAGTATCACACCAGCAAAACCGTGATCTAAGTCCCAGAGGTAGACAGAAGAAACCCCTCCTTCAAAATATCTGTCAGTCACAGGGAAATGCAAGTTAATAGAATAGGGCTGCCTCTAGAACACACCATTAAATTCTGGATGCATTTTTCTAAGCCCAGCTTCATACACAAAAGAAACAGAAGTACGTAAGCAGAAGGGTTCTATGTTGTATCATTCCCCACAATCCAATGACCGTCGCTCCCAGGGGAAGCTTTTAAAAATTTTCATAAAGCCTTCACTGGCAATTTAAAACATTCAGTAACATTTCTGAAATTAAACAAGTAAATGCTAACGTCTTACATAACATTGTATTTCTTTATCAGCTGCTCTGTTACAAGTGGTGCCTTCACCTTTGAAGCACAGAGAATTGCTAATAATTGTCTGAATGAAAATGCCCCAGAAACAAGTTTTCAAATTTGTTTTTTTAAATGATATGGAAGGTGACAACAATAATTGTCTCTTATGAATTATCTGGTGAATTTCTTTTTTGGGTTACTGTTGTGGTCAGGAAAAAAATCAGGTGGTGCCATTTTTTTTTGAAGAGTTACAGAGAACAAGAAAAGGCCATTCTAAAGACACCAGTACACGGATACTATTGCCTAAGTTCACAGTGATCTCACAGGCATCAATTGGATCATGCCTGTAACTATGAGATGGCCTTTGTTTTTGGATAGGGATATGTCTCACAGATCATTCCAAACTTTTTGAAGTGCTCAATGGATTGAGCCATTCCATTCCATTATATGCATCCTATCAGGCTGATTAGATTTGTACTTAAAAAGATGCTTTAAGAAGAGTCCTATGAATATCCAACCAGCAAAGATTGAAGCATGCTAACTTTTATTTTCCATTTTTCTAGGAGATTTTTAAAGAAATTTAGAAATATACCTTGGCAATCATGCAACCAGAAAACTGTGATAGAGTTCCTATAGTGCAGAAAGAAGCTATTTGGCCCATGGAATCTGCACCGAACACAATCCCACCCATGCCCTATTCCTGTAACCCTGCTAATCCCATGACACTAAGGGACAATTTAACATGGCCAATTAACCTAACCTGACATGTTTGGGCTGTGGGAGGAAACCGGATCACCTGGAGGAAACTCACACAGACACAATGAAAATGTGCAAACTCCACACACAGTGACCTGAGGCCCAAATCGAACCCGGGTCCCTGGCACTGTGAGGCAGCAATGCTAATCACTGTGCCACCCAGAAAAAGGCTAGCTGGGGTTTGAACCTAACCAGAGAACTGACTACTTTTTAACAGTCAATTTAATGTTGAGTTGGTGCAGTACAATCATCTGTGCTAGTCTGACATTTTGAAGAGAACTGAAAAGTTTGTAATTAGTGTGAGCATTGAGTGTACTGTTTGTACTGAGAACAGTGCATTTCCCTGTCTAACGTTACGCAAATGTGTCTGTTATTTTGTGTACAGATTTGCAGACAGATTGAACAGGTATTTTGCACCATATGTAGGAAAGATGTGGTACATTCCACTAAGTGGCTAGGGTTCATAGTTCAAAAAGCATACTAGTTCTAGTTTATAGGAAATGTAAACTCTGTCAGTGGGAGTGCACTATCCAAAATAGATAATCCATTGTCAAATGCAAAAAATTAACACACTATTGGGAATATTCACAGTTTTAACTTGAATTAAGCACAATTACTGAGAAGTAATGCGTTTTGGATAGCAGATGAATTTACTGCAAAGCATCCAATATAATGGACCATTAAATGAGAAGCGACGGCGATTTCAGCATATTAAAATAATGATAGTGGAAATGAACAGCTGGTTCTGACTAACAATGGGACCAACAACAGCAACAAATCAATGTGACTCTTGCAAAGTTAAATTAAACAAGAAAAAAGGCAAGAGTGACTTTTTTTTAAAATTAATTTGTGAATTTCTTAAAATGAACACAGAAATGCATGGCTTCTGCTTTGCACAGAAAAAAATAGCTAATTCTTGAAAAAACGTTTCTGGTACTTTTATATCTTATAATACAGAGCAAGACAGCACTGAGTAGCCACAGAAAACAAGGCTCTGCTGAGCAATGTAAAAGTCTGGAACAGATCAGCTCAATCTATAAGAGGTTAAAAAACTTAGCATCACTCATGGGCCACTGATAAACACACTGATTTCAAATGTTTTGACTTTAAGGTAGTGTTTTTAAAATTGTTTCCCCTCAAGGAGCCACTTTTGCCAACTGGACAAGCTTCAGGATCCACGCTATGTTCACTCATTCATCAACATTTCACTGCAGATAATACATGGGCTTCGCATCCTGATTTGCACTGGCACAGTTAACAAAATCATACATAAAGAAATCATCTTTTTACTGCTTTGTTCCCAATTTTAGTTTCTTCTTCATAGATTGTTCACTGGAGTCCCTGGTAACCTGTGCAGAACTAATTAGCACATCTATGTTCTGCTGTATACTCCCTAGAGCAGCTCTCTAGCAGACTCTGATGCGAGATCCAACCACTAGACACACTGTCTATTGATGAATCTGGCCATCGCTTGTAACAAAGCAATCCATGTCCACAGTTCTCTTGTCTTGCTTGCAAGTAAAAGAAACTCACCTCCAAGTGAATTTGCACCAAAAGCACATTAGTACAGGGAGCCTTGTGCAAGTGTTCTTGCCGGGACACGCTGAGTTGGTCACTGTTGCCTCTTATGTTTGCAGACTACTGTTCCAAAGGAGTATAAATTGAGGCAGAAGAATTTAACTGCATTTAGAGTAGTGTACAGTTCTTGGAACCTAAGTCAGGTGATGTTTGGGTTGCGACCCTCACTTTGAAAAAAGCCTGCCTTAAAGTCATCTGTTTGGGACAATGAAATGTACCTTAGCGTATCTTTGCAATGAACCATGAATTTGGGGTGAAGATGCATCGTATACATATATATAGATACACATAGATGCATAGAAACACAACTAATTCCAAGTTCACCTCCATGTCACACACTATCATGATTTGGTTACACATTAGTACCCTTTATTGGTGCTTGGTTAAAATCCTGGAACTCCCACCTCAAAGCACTGTGGGAGCACTCTCACCACACAGAATACAGTGCTTCAAGGAGGCAGCTCACAAACAAATCAAGGGCAACTAGAAGTGGGCAATGAATCACCAGCAATGCCCACATCCCAAGCAGAGAGATAAAAATACGTACATATGTCTCTCTCTCTCTCTTATAGACACATCAAAATTACTGCATATTGGTTACAAAATATTGGCATTTTCATACACGACTACTGGTGTAATCTGGTTCATGATGCTTCAGCATGAGTCCATTCCAAAATTAATGAACAAATTAGCCTCCTATTAATTAATTAATGTTTTAATGATATTTCATTGATGTTTGAGGAATTTGAGGACCCGTTAAAGGAAATAACCATTACGAGGGAAGAGGTGTTGGGGCTTTTAGGCAGCATAAAGCCTTATAAAGCTCCAGGGCCTGATGGCATTTACCCCAGACTGCTAAGGGAGGTGAGAGATGACATTGCTGATCCTCTGACGCAAATCTTTGTCTCTTCTTTGGACACAGGTGTGGTCCCAGAGGATTGGGGGATAGCAAATGTAGTACCGTTGTTTAAAAAGGGACAGAGGGATAACCCAGGGAACTATAGGCCGGTGAGCTTGACTTCAGTTATAAGTAAGCTAATGGAGAGGATCCTCAGGGACAGGAGGTATGAACATCTGGAGCGCTGCGATCTGATCAGAGATATGCAGCATGGCTTCATTAAGGGGAGGTCGTGCCTTACGAATCTAGTGGAATTTTTTGAAGAGGTGACAAAAACGGTTGATGAAGGACAAGCCGTTGATGTCGTCTATATGGATTTCAGTAAGGCATTTGACAACGTTCCTCATGGTCGGCTGATAGAAAAGGTGAAGGCGCATGGGATACAGGGCCAGGTATGTAGATGGGTTGAGAACTGGCTTGGGTGGAGGAGACAGCGGGTAGTAGTGGAAGGCTCTTTTTCCAACTGGAGGTGTGTCACTAGTGGTGTGCCACAGGGCTCAGTAGTAGGACCTCTTCTATTTGTGGTTTATATAAATGACTTGGAAGAGGGGGTAGGTGGTGTGATCAGCAAATTTGCTGATGACACTAAGATGCTTGGATTGGCAGGAACTGAGGAGCAGTGCCAGGCAATACAACAGGACATAGAAAGGCTGGTAGATTGGGCAGATAGATGGCAAATGGAATTTAATCCGGATAAATGCGAGGCGATGCATTTTGGCTGGAAAAATGTAGCGGGGAGTTATAGGATAAAAGGTAAAACTATCCGGAGTATAGAGATGCAGAGAGACCTAGGGGTGCAGGTTCACAAGTCTCTGAAGGTGTCAGTACAGGTGGAGAATGTGATAAAGAAAGCGTATGGTATGTTAGCTTTCATAGGAAGAGGTATAGAATACAAGAGTAGGAGTCTAATGTTGCAAGTGTATAGAACGTTGGTTAGACCTCACTTGGAGTACTGCGTCCAGTTCTGGTCGCCTTACTACCGGAAGGATGGGGAGGCCCTGGAGAGAGTGCAGAGGAGATTTACCAGGATGCTGCCTGGTATGGAAAGGCTGTCTTACGAGGAAAGATTGAACGCACTGGGGTCATTTTCCCTTGAAAGACATCGGCTGAGAGGGGATCTATTAGAGGTATATAAGATTATGAGGGGTATAGATAGAGTAAATGGTGGTAAGTTTTTTCCACCATTAGAAAAGGATAGAAAGAGGGGTCACGGCCTTAGGATGAGGGGGGCTATGTATAAGACGAATATTAGAGGGCAGTTTTTCACACAAAGGGTAGTGGGGGTGTGGAATGCACTGCCGAGTAAGGTGGTGGGAGCAGGCACGCTAGGGTTGTTTAAGGGTCTCTTGGACAGCCACATGAGCGGTCTGCAGATAGAGGGATATAGTAGGACTGTTTAAATATCCTATTTGTTTCCACAGGATGTTCGGTCCACCTTGTTGACCAAGAAGGGCATGCATGCGGCAGGTCATGCGAGAGCTGCTCTTGGACGTTGCTTCAGGAGTGGCCTAGTGCTTCACATCGTTAGTGTATACTTAAACTGGACCATCTGATGGGCACCATGACAGCTCAGGGACTATTGCTGTTGCTGTGCAGACACATGGATTTGGGCCTGTCTCTGCGGGAGTTTGCGCGTTCTCCCCGTGGTTGCGTGGGTTTTCTCCAGGTGCTCCGTTTTCCTCCCACATCCCAAAAATGTGGTCTTAGGCTGATTGGGTAACAAATTGGTCCCTATATGTCATTAAGACGTTAGGACGGCGGCGCGGGCTCGTTGGGCCGAAGGGCCTGTTTCCGGTGCTGTGTTGTTCTTTGTTCATTTTGTGCACTGCTTGGTGAATAAGCCATGGACTGAATGCAGCATCACAGAGATGGAAAAATCTGTTATGCATTAAACTCTAGGGAGAATACTGGCAGGATACAGCACATCTTAAAATGTATAATATTCTATAATATAACGGTGGTGTTTTGTCAAATGCCAGGTTTTGCAGAAATCCTCTCCCAAAAAAAATCAGCTCAAATATAAAAAAATCTACCCAAGGCAAAGCAATTTTCAGTTTTTATAGACAAGTCATGTTCCTTGTAAAATATGCAAACTGTATCTTACTCGACACAATGTCTGTTCTTACTTACTTTGTAACCTCTTTTGCTGACAAATCAGTTCAAGTTTGAATCAAATACCGATGGGTAGCCATCTATACTTCAATTGCTGATTTGGTTTGAAGATAGTTTACTAGCAACTGGACATTGAGTGACTGCAGAAAACATTGCATCTGTTAGTTTGACTGACCTCGTAGCGCACACAGCTGAATAAAGAGGTTGCATACCAGGACATGGGCACATTACTCTTCAGCAATGAGAGAATGTTGTATTATCCAGAGGTGGTGATTTTTGGATGAGATTTTAAATCAAAGGACCCTGTCTTTCATAAGTGAGGCTATTTGCTGATAATTCAGTGCTCCATTCCAGTTACAACTCTTCTGATAACGTGGTGGTACACAAAAGCTGACAGCAGAATCTTGATAGTTGCAGTGATGGGTTAATATTTTTACCATAAATACCAGCCTTCAATGAGAAATGGTCCCATCAGCAACCCTAAGGCAACATAATCACAAAACCCCCCACCATCAACATTATGGGAGCTTTTCTTACCAGAACTTTCTCTGGATCAGCCACATCAACATATTGGTTTCAAGAGCAGAATGGAGACTAGGTACTTTTATTGAATGGGTGATCCTTCAAAGGACATCTACCATTCACAAATTCACAATTCAGGAGTAATTGGGATATTCAATTAGCTACAAGAATGCACCCACAACAACATTCAAGAAGCATGACACTATGTAAAACATAGTCGTCTATGGCAACAGCCCCTATTCCAATGAACTGCATATCTTAACCACCAATGCACTGTGGGTTAGAATACATTACCCAATGGATAAAATGCAGAAAGTCATCAGTATCCCTTTAAGGACATTTCAGAGGTTTTTAGTTTCTCTCACCAAGAAAAGTAATAACATTGTTACAGAAATACTATCATCTCTGACTTAAGTTGCATCCCAACTCTAGTTGGAAGTATACTATTAGCTCTTCATTGCTACTGGATCAAAATTCTGCAATCCTCTACCTAACAATATTATAGGAGTCCCAGCACCACAAGGGTTGTACTGGTTCAAGGGATGAAGGTGGTCTATAGTCTGAGAATAAACAAAGAAAACATGATTCAACTTTCATTGCAAAACAAATGAAGGAGGATGAGATTAACTCAATTCCCAGCAGATGAGTGAAACAATAAACAAACCATATTTTCATGTTCCTTGCTCCACTGCTGAGATCATAATTGGCATTCTTTTATTCCAGCCTAGTCAGTCATCTGAAGTAACATTTGGACAGTTTCTAACATCATACATATGGTTTGTAAAAACAGGGAGACAAGATTGCTGTTCAACTTGTATCAGAAACTCATTTGAACCTTGTGGGGACACAACTTGTCAAAGGTGCATGCAATTTAGTATTTCACTCTAGAATTTAGTACGAATTTCAGACACCATTAAAAAAGGTTGCACCATTAGGTAGTGACTATCTGAAGCCAGCCTAATTCCAGATATTCATTTCAAAGTAACATCACTGATTATTATGCATTAATCTGAAAATATATTCAACATTAAATATATGGACCAAATCTCATCCAAGGTGAGATATTAAAGCACTGTGAGATTTTAAACTTAAGTTTGCAATGGACAAAATGTAACTGGTTACATTCAGATTAAAAGTAACACAGAAATCATTATATAACGTCTAACTGGATATCTGACTTACAGGTCTCGATATTGATCAAATGCTTTGTTGGCTTCAACTTCCAGTTTCCGCAAGCGAGCTGATGGCATAGCACCATCTTCCAGATGGGGATCATATTTATTACTCCAAGGCGACCTAAGAAAGTAAGGGGCACAGCCATCAAAAACAGGGGGCATTACAAATGCTCGTGAACTATCCACCAAATCCACCAATACACAGTTATTTACTTGTATAAAACAAGTTGTAGAGCAAGCTGTTTAGTTTCATAGCTATCTGCTGGAGAAAAGGAGATGGGTGGAGGTTTGACTAAGAATTGCATTGGGTATCTCTGAAAGATGATTGGTGTCACCTTAAGTGCAAGCACAACTGTCCAATGCCTACCCAGAGGTGACATGATCAGAATCAAATCTTGACAAGTGTTTTTGCACAATAATTTGTAATGAGGACCAGTTTCCTCCTCACGTTAGTAGAAATACTTTGAGGTTGACCCAATGAATCACCCAAACCAACATTTCCTGATTGGGGATCTGAAGTGACAGATCACCAGCAAATTGCTTGATGATTGAAACAAATTGGAATTTCATACCTTACGCGAGTTTGTTTTTGTTTTATAAAAAAGTTCACACAAGTAATTTACAGGAAAAGGATTTTATTTCTTCCTTATCTATTGAGCAATGTTGCTCTATTTTGGCTTTCTCGAATTATATGATAGAAATACAATTCCTTTTCTTGTTAGGTCATGTACATCTCACATGTTCAAGATGGATCAAAGGTGTTTCCTGAAAATGAAAATGATTGCTCAGAAACAGCACACCTTATTTAGCACAAACAGATTATTCGATCTATTTATTTACAAACCTCCATTCCCAAGTTTTTTTAAAAGTTCTTCCAAAGGGCTATGGACATTTCTAGCTGGGCCAGCATTTTTATTGTTTTTTTTTTCTCCCAAGTTGACCTTGGGTGTGGAGGTGAGATGCCTTCTTGAACTGTGATATGGAAATGCTGGACCTGGACTGGGATGGGCACAGTAAGAAGTCTCACAACAGCAGGTTAAAATCCAACAGCTTTATCCTGAACTGCTCAACTTGTGGTGTCAGTACACCCACAGTGCTGTCAGTGAGAGAGTTCCAGGGTTTTGACCCAGTGAGAATGAAGGAATAGTAATATAATTTCAAATCAGGATGGTGAGTGATTTGACGAGGAACTTGCAAGTGATGGCATTTCCACAGATATGCTGCCCTTGTCCTTCTAAGTGATAAAGGTAAGGTAAAGTCTCACAGTTCCAGATGACCATAAGCTGTTCCCCCCTTTGAGGGGGAGAGTTGACTGGTCGCAATTTTAACCTGAGGATCACACACCTCAGGTGACAGAGTAAGGTTGAGATGACAGGCTTTCATGAATAACCATGGCTGGTACAGGAATTGAACCTGCGCTTTTGGTGTCACACCACCACAGATCAGCCGTTCAGCCAGCTAAGCAGACTAACACAAATCATTGTGTCACTGTGTAATAATAGTACAAGAATTCTGTTAGAGTGACTTACCTAAATAAATTGTTTGAACCACCAAGGGGAAAATATCCTTATACCCAACAACTGACCAATGCTTGGTTGCTATTCATCAAACTGTTTGGAGATGAATAGAGCTGAGAGTAGCAATTTGCAGTTGGCACGATCTTTCCAACAATCTGCCACAACATCATGGCAAATTGATTTTTTTTTTTATGTCTAATGCTTTATGTTTTGAAACATAAGCAATTCAGAGGTAAAATCACAATGAGGATTTTAAATAAATATAGCCATGCAAAAATCATCAGAAAATGAATGCTTTATGGATGTGATGTTCTGATTATATAATATCCCACCTATGGTTTTACTCCTGTTTATAACTTTATTTGGCCCATATGAGTTATCTGGTATTGTGAAGGCACTGTTTTATAATGATTGGGGTTATAAATTACTTCTTACAATAAGCCTAGCAAATGGTTCTAAGGTCTTATTTTTGTACCTTCTGTTATAATTTTACACTGTACTGGCCTACAATTAGTCTATTTAAGAGTCTTCATTTTAGCAATTTGATTCATACCCCTTAGCCTTTTTTCTTGAATTGAATTACCACTGGTCCTCAAAGTAGCTTGAAAATAAAGTAAAAAAAATCAGCTTTGTTGCAGTACTCCAAACAGTTATAATGCCTTCCCTTAAGCTTGGCTTGACAACACACCATGGGTGGTCCTACTTAATAAATACTGGCATCATTTTCTTGGACTTAAATATTCCACAGACCTGGTTGCATGTCCCAACATTTTTCTATTAGCCTTTCCAACTATTGCCGTACTTCTTAAAGATACATCTGTTGTTTAGTGGCTTGTATCTTTCAATCTGAAAACTTCATTTTTCATGTTTGAGAAAGAGACTATACATGTATATATAAGCATTATTAATAACGGATGAAAATGTATCACTATATAGTAATATAGTGATACTATATAGCAAAACATTAAGTTATACCACTAATATTCCCCCACCAAAATTGTGACAGCAAATCTTCACTTTACAGATAATTAGTATTCATTTAAAACATTTAAGATGAGACTTTATTTCTTAATAATTATTGTCAACCAATTTAAAAACACAAATGATTAAAAAATTGTGTTGTTAAAACAACGGGCAGATTTCATCCCTATTTACATGGCATAAAACTTGTTTATTTATATAGTCATACAATAAAGCGGAGAAAGAACACAAAATATTAAACACAGATGTTACCAACTGCAGTGACTGAAAAGTTTGCACAGCAAGCAAAAGCACACAAACATAAGTTGGGAATTCTGGCAAACTTAACATATTAGATTCCACGATAACAGGAATTCTGTTGACTATCTATAAAGTGAAGAAACCAGAGCTGTTTTAGGGACCAAGACTGCACTGAAAGATCACCATTTAAGGTATTTTAGATATTGAAATTTGTTTGAAAAGCAGAACTAGACAAATTCAATCCTTCAAGCCTGCTCTGTCATTTAATCAGATCATTGCTGGTCTCTCCCAGGTCTCAAATCCACCTCTCTGCATATCCCTGTTTTATTAGGAATATATTTATCTCCCTCTTGAAACCATGAGTTCCACAAATTCACCACCCTCTGCGAGTAGTAGTTCCTCCTCATCTCAGTTTTAAATCTACCACCTCGCAAGCTATACCTGCGACCTCATTTAGTCTACATTTACTATGATTTTATATATTTCAATCAGATCTCTCTCAACCTTCTAAACTCCAACAAATAAGCCCAAATTGTTTAATCTCTCCTCATACATTAACCCCTTCATTCCCAGAATCAATCTGGTGAACCTCCTCAGAACTGCCTCCAATGCCACCACAACCTTTCTCAAATCAGGAGGCCAAAACTGGACATGAACACAGGGAATGGGCTGACAGTAAGGTAGACACCTATCATGTGCTCTGAAACTGGAGATTTCCTTGCCAAATCAGTTTGCTTTTGATTTATCCATCACTGGTTCCTCAATTGTGTTCCCAAACAGTCAACAGTAAGGTTTGCAACATACTGCATAAACGTGCTGGAAATTTTCTCCTTCTATCTTCTACTGCCAATGTTTTAAAATGAACTAATGAAAACTGACTCTCAAGCAAGTCAGGATCTATTTGACTAATCAGAAATAAGACGTCAACAAGTTTAAAGATGTTCAACTTCAGGCTCTTTTCTCATGGAAGCACAACTTTGTTAGAGTTGCTGTTCATAGTATGGCAGGTGAACCCAAAGTACCTATTTGAGGCCATGTGTCACTATTTGAGGTGACCTCCCTAAGGGAAAAAGCCCCGAAAGCTAATGGCGTTTGCTACCAAATTGATCTAGGTTGATCTTTCCCTACATCCTAACTATGATTGTAACACTACATTTTGCATTATCTCTTTTCCATCTCTATGAACAGTAAGCTATGTCTGTATGGTGCACAAGAAACAATACTTTTGACTGCACAGTAATACATGTGACAATAATAAATCAAATCAGAGATGTGTAGTTTAGAGAAAATAGTAAATACCTGGGGTTATGGGAAAGGGCCTAGGTGGGACGCTCCTTTGGAGAATTGGTGCAGACTTGATGGGACTCCTTCTGCACTGTAGGAATTTTATGATTTTTTTCCCAACATTCATTGCATAGATATTGTAAAGAAATAACCAACATTATATATTGGTACAAAATATTTAAACTGCCAAGAGAAGAATTTTGTTTTGAGGGCGTGGGCACACTTTTTCTTTAAACCATCAAGACACGTGCAATAAGTAAATATTCTATCTGGTGACAAATGCAGGGTATTGATTTCTTGGAAGTACATTTTCAAAAGCACCTTAAAGATACTTCCATTAAGTTTTACTGAAAGTGAAGCTTTAAGAGCTGGATTTGGCCAGGCAGAGGGGAGCGAGAGCAACAGAATCTAGACTCAGATTCACGCTGAGTAGGTGATTATGGAACAACACTGCTACAAAAGTAGAACATAAAACCAGCTGCCCTCTCCCCGGAGAGTGCTCAGTGGTACAGTTGACAAAAGATTTTAAAACTGAAATAAAATTGCTTTCAAATAAATTCAAGTTTTACATTTTTCTAATTTCCAAACAAATACACATTTTTACTTTGAAAACTGTGAATCCGACTGAAGACATTTGGTAAACATTAGTGCTTGCATATACCACAAATTGCAGTAAGCATTAAAATTTATAGACACTAAATTTTGGCAAATGTTCTTTTAGATTAAGAGCATACAATCTTCAAACTGCCAGCATATTATGTAGGCATATGGTACACATCTTAATTTGCAAACTATATCAAAAGCTGTAATTGCCATGGTAACAAAAAATGCCAAGCATTCTGCATTTAATAATTAGAATTAGATCAGTTCTAGAGAAAGAGCTACATTAGAGTCAGATCACAAGTAATGCCTATTTGCCTCTATCTCAACACAACAGCATTCAAAACAGAACTTACAAATGCAAATCAGATTGTGTGCAAGTTTCAACTCTAAGGATATGGAAAATTGAGGGGGAGTTCTTTATACTCAATATCTTTCCACATTTCTCTATGCAGAAAAAATAGATTTCTGACTGACCAAATTCTGCTTTCCTCCCCAGAATACTGTGGCTTGGACCATATGGCATTCTGTTGCACAAACAGACATTTAAAAGAGGGTATTTAATTGGCAATGCCGAGACCCCAATATTTCAGGCCTCCATCACTCCAGGGATGCTGCCAATAGGGAAGAGATGCCTGCCTCCTGGAATGTGCCTATACATTTTAACAGGAAATACAATTTTCAGTCCAGCCTGAGCTGATCTGGAGCCATTCAACCTCAAAAAAAACCCTCCACAAACATTTTATATATAGAGAACTGGTAAGGGATTAAAAACTAGGTTAACAAGTTAAAGAGCGTTTTATGTGCGCAGCAGAAGGCCACATGGCCCTAGTCACTGTGACTATAAGGAAAATGTATTATTTTCAGAGAATGTTTTTTGTTGAAACTAACGATTTCAAACTGTGTAACTGGCACCAGTGTCTCCATAAGGATTTCATTTAACAGAGATTCAGGGAAGAAAGCTTGTGTAAAACTTAAAAAAAAACACAAGCAATCTAAAATCCAAAGCAATATTTTTCCAGAGTTTAGATATTGTGATAAATGGTACATCAGTATTGAATATAATTAATAGAATTTAAGAAAAGATTGCTTTAATATTCAAACATGTCCCTTTCACCAAGGAATATTTAGGAATGCAGCTAAAAAGTGAAATATCCATTGCTTCCTAAAAAAAGGATTAAATGCCAGAGTTCCTGATTTAATCATTTTGTTGAACATTATGGACAATTCATTTTAATTCAAAAATCAATTATTTTATTTTATTAAAGGTCAAAAGAAATGAAAGCCAAAATTGAAATTAACATTTTCAAAAGCCATTATAACTAGCGCAAACTTTTAAAGAAGTGAAATATACAAGATACTTAAAATTCCCAGTTTCATCCACACATCATAAAGTTCACCAGGCTATCAGAAAACTAAAAGAGTATACGCCTGTTCCATTAAATGTGTAAATTAAACCACCTGTTACTCGAGTTTTAAGTAGAACAAGCAAGAATCTTGTGCGTGATTGATTTTTACCATTGCCAAAGGGAGTAGGATCCTTCAATCAGAAAAACAATGAAGGCATTTTTTTAAACCAAAGTGTTAAGCCTTCCCTTCCTGTGACAAAGAATCTTGCCATCTGCTGGATCAAAGACACAAAGTTGCAAGCCTGATCACGTATAAACAAAGACAAAAATGTAATTGTCAAGTGGATCTTCAACAGTGTTATCCACAAGCTTTATGGAATACCAGAAATTTAAAACTGGTATGCCCAGGGAGTAAGAAACGCAAGAACGCAAATAGGCAGCACAATGGTTAGCACTGCTGCTTCTCAGTACCAGAGACCCAGGTTTGATTCCTGGATTGGATCACTGCCTGTGTGGAGTTTGCATGTTTTCTCAATGCTTGCGTGAGTTTCCTCTGAGTTCTTTAGATTCCTCCCACAGTCCAAAGGCATGCGGGTTAGGTTGATTGGCCATGGTAAATTGCTCCTTGTGTCAGGGGATAAATAGGGTAAATAAACAGGAGGTTATGAAGATTGAACCTTGGTGGGATTGTGGTTGGTGCAGATTCTATGGGCCAAATGGCTTCCTTCTGCATTGTAGGGGTTCTATGTTCCAGGAATCAACAAAATGATCCATCAAGTCTACTCTACCATTCAATATTATGGTCGATCTTTAGCTTCAATGTCACTTTTCCATTCTCTCCAAGACCAAAAATAGATCCACTTCAACCTTAAATATTCAATGATGGAGCATCCACAGACCTTTGGAGCAGAGAGCTGCGCCACAGTAGTTAGCATTGCAGCCTCACAGTGCCAGGGACCCAGATTCAATTCCCAGCTTGGGCCACTGACTGTGTGGAGTTTGCACGCTCTTCCTGTGTCTGCGTGGACTCCGGGTTCTCTGGTTTCCTCCCACAGTCTGAAAGCCATGCCAATTCTCCCTCCATGTATCCAAACAGGTGCCAAAGTATGGTGACTAGGGGAATTTTACAATAACTTTATTGTAGTGTTAGTGTAAGTCTTACTTGCAACTAATAAACAAACTTTAAACTTTAGAATTCCAACAATTCACAACCCCACTGTGAAATGGAAATGGGGCAAATGGTGAATCTCGTAAGGAGGCTTTAGGAAAAGTGAATGCAATATGACAGAATGTTTAATCAAGTTTTGAGAGTTATGTAGTTGAATCTGAATTTGGGTCTTAAATAAAGGAAATCACAAAGATTTGAGGGGAAATTTGATTGCGGTAGATTAGGAATGACTAGCATTTAAAGAATACATGGCTTATAATAGCAAATATATGTATTCCTTGAAGGCACAAAAACCCAGCAGGGAAGTGACTCAACCATGGCTAACAAGGGAAGTTAAAAGATTTTCTTAGATCAAAGAAGAGGCTTATAAAGTTGCCAAAAAAAGCCCGAGGATTGCAAGCTTTTTAGAATTCAGCAAAAGAGGATCAAGAAACTGAAAGAAATACATAGGATGAAATAAACTAATGAGAAACAAAAACTGTAAAAGCCTCTATAGATATGTACAAAGGAAAGACTAGCAAATGTTGGCCCAGAACAGACAGAGACTGGAGAATTTATAATGAGGGATAAGGAAATAGCAGAGAAACTGAACAAATGTTTTGTGTCCGACTTCATGGAGGAAGATGCCAGCAAAATCTCCAGAAATAAGAACAAATGAGCTAGTGGGAAAAAGGAACTGAAATAAATTAGTAAAAAATAATACTGGAGAAATTAATGGGATTGAAAAAGTTGATAAATTTTCTTGATCTGACGATCTACATCCAAGAGTACCACGGGCCTGTTTCCCGTGCTGTGTTGCTTAAAAAAAAAGTGTTGAAAGAGGCTGCTATAGAAATAATGGATGCGTTAGAGGTCCTTTTCCAAAATTGTATAAGTGCTGGATAGTTCTTGCAGAACAGAACCCAGCCCCTCATCATAGGACAATTATCTTATCCCAAGAACCAATCTAGTGGACTTTACTGTACAGCTACCAATGCAAGCATATCCCTCCTTAAAAAGGAGACCAAAACTGCACATAGCACTTCAGATGTCACCAAAATCCTGTACAACTGCAAGAAGACTTCCTTATTGTTAAATTGCAATGCTTTCACAATAATGACCAAACATGCCATTTTTCTAATTTCTTGCTATACCCACATGGTAACTATAAAGACTGCAATCAGGCCAATCGATAATTTTATAAAAAGGTAAAAAGAAATGAAAGCCAAAATTAAAATTAACATTTGCAATAGCCAAGATAAGTAATTAAATAATAGACTTTTAATTCATAATCATTCTAAAATATAGCTGATCAATGCCATTGCAGTTTAAAATAGAGGATGGAATTTTAATTTTAAAATGAAGAGTTGGGCAATCTGCAAGCTTGAGTGTCACCTTTCCTGAACCTATGCTCAGATAATGATTTAAGTCAGTGACTTGTTAATAGTACCAGCTCAGCTTAACCATAGCTGGAGGCTGGGTAACCAATGCAGACAGTGTAGTCAGAGTAGGCATAAACAACATGAGCAATATTAATTTTGAGTGGAGAAAAAACAAACTATCCCCAGAGTTACTTGCCAAGCCTCAAATGTATTAAGTGTAGAATATAATTTGATATGAGTTATTGGCTGTGGTTTACTTTGACAAACATTATTGCAGTCTGCACTATTCCAGTCAGTCCAGCCATAAGTTGGCTTATGGGAGAATGAACTCCCTGATTAAGATCCAATTGATGGGCCAATCAGGGGGCCTTTGCCTTGATGCTCTGAACATCAACATTTACAAGTTTCACACATTTTCAGGAAAATTCTACTTTTCTATCCTTATTACCCAATTGAATAACCTCACATTTATCTACATCATACTCCATCTGCCACTCTGTTTTTTAGTCAATCTAGATAAATTTTTTTACACCTTTGTCATCATAGCTTGCATTCTTATCAAGCTGTGTGAATCATTTATGTAGATTGCAAATAACTGAGGTCCCTACACTGATCTCTGTGACACTCCACTGGTTAGCTTGTCAATGTGAAGGGTTCCATTAATCCATAACTTTTGCTTCCTATTGGTGAACTAATCCTCTATCCATGCTAATGTATATCCTCACTCCACATGTCGTTGCCTTGTGTATTATACGTGACATCTTATTGAATGCCTTTTGTATTACACATACAGGGGTGGCATCGTGATTAGCACTGCTACCTGCTTCCCTTGGCCTGACTGGTGGTCACCCTTATTGCCTCCAGTTCCTTGATCTATGACATGATCACCTCTCCAAATGTGCGATCCATATAATTCTCAACCTCCTAAATGTGCCACAATGTCTCCACTAAAGCTCAAGTTCCAAAATACAGAGCTTATGTTTTGCAGTTGGGAGCACTTTGTGCACATGTAATCATCTAGGATGATGGCTATGGCCCATTACTTCCCACCTATAACAGGCCACTCATTCCACCCCGCTGAGCTCATGTGTCAAGTCTTAAACATAATTGTATTTAGTCTAAAAAGTTTCTCCTCTCATCTCAACTTAGTCACCTGGTTGAATTCTACTTTGACATACCCATCCTTGCATCACTTATTATAATTACCTTTTATTTTATTACACAAGTCCTGACTTTTACTTATCAAAGAACAACACAGCACGGGAAATAGGCCCTTTGGCCCAACAAGCCCGTGCCGCCATCCTAACATCTTAATGACATATAGAGATCAATATAGGGACGATTTGTTACCCAATCAGCCTAAGAGCACATTTTTGGGATGTGGGAGGAAACCAGAGCACCCGGAAAAAACCCACGCAACCACGGGGAGTACGCGCAAACTCCTGCAGACACAGGCCCAAATCCATGTGTCTGCACAGCAACAGCAATAGTCTCTGAGCTGTCATGTTGCCTGGTACATCTCTGTACCTCTGTATCCCTGGTACTTCTCAGTTAACTTTTTTCAACTTGAACTGACTGCGAGGGCACCAGCCCCAGACTTCTTCCCTGCGACGCTGACTGCGTGGACACACTTCTCAGCCCTGCCATTTCTTTCTAACCTTTTTTATTTGATTAATTAATTATTACATTCATTCACTAATGTCAATACTCTGGACTGAATTATATCCCTTATCAAGGGCAATCCATTAATGATCTAAGTTTTTTTGTCAACGTGAGACTGTCCATAAAGTTAAAGGAGACATCCGAAATAACCTGCTGGTGAATTTGTATTTGAAATCAATTCACGGGACATGGGCATTGCTGGCTAGGTTAGCAATTGGGCCAAATCTCCATCAAGGTAGTGGTGGTGGTGAACTACCTTCTTGACCTCATGTAGTCAATGTGATGTAAATACACCCATTGTGCCATTAGGAAGTGAGTTCCAGGAATTTGAGCTAGTGACAGTGAAGGAACGGCAATCTCATTCCAAATTAGGATGGTGAGTGGTTGGGGGGCAGGGGGGCTATTGGGGGGCGGGAAGATCTTGCAGATGATGGTGTTCTCATGGATCTGCTGCCCTGGCAAAGGTCACATGTTTAGAAGTTGCTATCCAAAGAGCCCTGGAGAGTATTTAGAAGAAGCCTCCAAACACACAACTGGCTTCCTCTGTGCTAGGTATGACTCCAATCAGTGGAGAGTTTTCCCACCCCGATTCCCATTGACACCAGTTTTGCTCAGGCTCCTTGATGCCATGTTCAGTCAAATGCAGCCTTCATGTCAAGGGCAGGCAGTAACTCTCACCCCATCTCTGGAGTTCAACTCTTTTGTCCATACTTCTAATAAGGGTGTAGTGAGGTCTGGAGTCGAATAGTTTGTTGGAACCCAAACTTACGCAAATATATAACAATCTCATCATGTGTCGGCCTGGTGGTAAATAACCCATTCCCCAGACTCTGAATTTGTATGTTTTTTTGCTTGGATGGGCAACATGCCTTAATTCAGTATCAGTCTCAGCTGAGTGGCAACACTCCTGTTTCATTCTCTCAAACCTGCACATAAAGCATCACAATGTAATCAGCAACAAGTAACTCTAACATTCGTTGGAATCCCACTGTGGTTCTGTGGGTTGTAGGATTTCCGATGCATGATCTGCATGTTTTACTGCATGCAGGATAGATGGTGGTCAGAGGGTTGGCAAGTTTGTAAATCATCTCCGGTGCCTCAATTCAACGTTAGTTGAATTGTCTTTGGTACCTTGCTGGATGAACCTTTTCCATGTGGGTTGGCTACAAGTCAGAAGCTCATAATTCCTTGGTGGGAATGTTTGACCTTGTCAAGGTTTGTGGACATCCCTAAAGCTTTTCAGATGTCTTCTTAGGAATCTAAAGTTAAAGCTTATTTATTAGTCACAAGTAAGGCTGACATTAACACTGCAATTAAGTTACTGTGAAACTCTCTTAGTTGTCACACTCCGGTGTCTATTCAGGCCAGTGCACCTAACCAGCACGTCTTTCAGAATGTGGAAGGAAACCCGGAGGATAAGCACGCAGACACAGGGACAATATGCAACCTCCACACAGACACCTGGTTCCCTGGCTCTGTGAGGCAGCAGTGCTAACTATTGTGCCACTCATCTTGGAGTAAAATGCAGCCTGTGTAATATTTTAAGCCAAGTCTCCTTTGTTCTATTACGAAGATTTCAATGGCACATTCTCAACTATTACCCCATGTCTCATCAATATTCACTGCTGGGTCTTTTTCCCCCCAAGACTGCAGAATATTCAATGTATTCTTATAGAATCTCGAGCATAAAGCATCATAAAATCTGCTGATTTAGGCAACAGTATTTTTTCCACTGGGGAAATCTTAGTATCAAGAAGAAGAGCTGTCTTATTAGAGATAAAGCCCCTGAGTTGCAAATATCTAGAGGAATAGTTTTTCAGAATATTAAACTGCTGGAATGGTTGCACAAAAGATAACAGTAAGACACCATCAAACATGTACCTAACTTACGGAGATCTCTAATCTTTCCAGATATTGAAACCATGGCCCACGAGGCCTGTCAGGAAATCCGTGATTAATGAGAGAAAGAGCTGAAAATATGTTCCCTCTAGCTTTGGACTGCCCCTCATACTTTCTTAATATTAATAATAAAGGCTCACACTTAACCGAGACAGCTTTGGAATCTCTAAACAAGAGAGGCTGCAAGGAGTCTAAAGACTAGCTTCAATATCAAGCCGTACGGAGGAAGGGTTCCTGCAGCATTAAATAGTCTTCTAACATTATGATACAATATTCAGCCCTTTATAAGCCCCATCTGGTACTCCTGGGTAATCATTGGGGTGTGTGTGTGTGTGTGTGTGTGTGTGTGTGTGGTGTGTGTGTTTGTGTGTGTGTGTGTGTGTGTGTGTGTGTGTGTGTGTGGGGGGTGGGGGGGGGGGGGGGGGGGGGGAGGGGGTCTAGGTGCATTGCCAGGACCTTAGACAACAACTTCAAATCAATATTCAAAAGAGAAATGGGCCTTTAAGAAATACACTGCTCATGATTCTAGCCTGATTTCAGGACTAAGGAAATATTTGGTTTACAAAGCGACTGTGGCAGCAGACCTGCTTTATAGGATCCCTTACCAAATCTTTCAATTCCTTGTAAAATTCACATTCAAAACCCTCAGACTGAGCCTTACAGGATTGAAGTTTCCACAGGGTGGAAGCCACTTCCTCTTTCAAAATCAGTGCACTCAGCATTGAACTCAAGTCCCCCAACAGAGTGGGGAATTTAAAGAAGAGAAATAACACTCCATAAGTGCCAGAATGTCATCAGTTTGATATGTTTTACTTAGATCAGCATAAAAACCTTTAAAAGCCCCATTGATATCCACCACCCTTGTCCTTTTATTACCCTTGGAGTCTAGCACTGAGGGAATTGCCCTGGAGTTGGCTTTTTCCCTCAAAGGCAACCAGATATCTACTCTGGTTATTCCTAAATTCATACAATTTCTGTTTGATAAACCTTGAACTCCTCTCAGAGCATTGAGTTAACGAGGAGTCTAACACTGCCTGGATTACATTAATTTTCTTCAACATCACGTGGCTATGACTAATGCCATACTCCTTCTCTAGCTTGATCAGCTGGACTTCCAACTGGCACTGCTGCTCCAACGTTTTACACATCTTGTTAGCCATATATGAAAGGACCAAACCTCTAGTGAAAGCCTTCCAGGTTTTCTAAAAGACCAGAGGACTTCCTTCTGAAAGAGAGAATTAACCACGTAAAAAGGATTAAATTCGATCTTGAAGAATGAAATAAAATTGTGGTCCCTAAGCAGAAAGGAGAGCTTTGAGTTTCTAAATGTAAAGATCATCAACAACCTGTCCTAGTCCCTCCAACTGATGCTATGGTTAAGAAAGCCCACCAATGCTTCTACTTTGTCAATAAAGTAAGGAAACTCAGCAACATCAATTTTTACAGATGCACCATAGAAAGCATCATTTCTGGTTGTATCACAGCTTGGTATAGCTCCTGTTCTGACTAAGACCGAAGAAACTACAAATGGTTGCAAACGTTACCCAGTCCATCACACAAATCAGCCTCCCATCCACTGACTCCATCTACACTTTCTGCTGCATCAGAAAAGCAACTAGTATAATCAAAGACTTCAACCACCCGGTTCATACTCTTCCTCCGGGAAAATGATACAAAAGAGATCATGTATCATCCAACTCAACAATGGCTTCTTCTCTGTTGCCAGACTTTTGAATGGACCTACCATTTACTAAGCTGATCTTAAGCTAATCATCCGAGCAGTGATTGCAACACTATATTCCACATCCTCTGTACTCTATGAGCAGTGTGTTTACTCTGAATAGCACGCAAGAACAACACTTTTCGCTGTATCCCAATACACGTGAAAATAATAAATCAAATCTTCAGGATCTAGACTGAGAGTGGGCCCCACTGAGTAAAAATTCTAAGAACGCAAGAGCGTGTTGTGTTCAAAGATTCCGAAGATATGCGGGTCAGGTTAATTGGCCATGATAAATTGCCCTTTAGTGTCAGGGGCAGGATAAATACATGGGGCTATGGGGATAAGGTCTGGGGGAATTGTTATCAGTACAGACTCAGAGTCTCAGAGATTTACAGCCTGGCAACATGCCCTTTGGCCCAACTTGTCCATGCCATCTATTTTTTAAGCAAGCTCCTAGCTAATCCCAATTGCCCGCATTTAGCCCATATCCCACATTTAGCCCATATTGTTTAAGTCACGACAGATAGATTTCTGACAGACAAGGGAATTAAGGGTTATGGAAAGCAGGCGGGAAAGTGGAACTGATCCATTTCAGATCAGCCATGATCTTACTGAATGGTGGAGCAGGCTTGAAGGGCTAGATGGCCTACTCCAGCTCCTATTTCTTATGTACTTATGTTCTTATATCCCTCTATACTCATCATATCCATGTAACTATCTAAACGCTTCTCAAAAGATAAAATTGTACCTGCCTCTACTACTATCTCTGGCACCTTGTCCAAATGGCCTCCTGCACTGTAGGAATTCTATGATTACACTACTATCTATGGTACAGGAAGCCACTGACTGCAGAGTCACTTCTGGCATAAAGCTTATTATTTATTAGTCACAGTAAGGTTTACTTTAACATTGCAATGAAGTTATTGTGAAAATCCCCTAAAGAAAGTTAATCCTGGTATGACCTCGATGAGGAACAGAGACAAAAGTAAACTCTTTATCCTTAGTAGCTCTCCACACATCCAAGTATCTGATCTCTTCAAAGACTGAAGCCAAAGCCCTTGCTTCCTGAGTGGGGGCATCCCTTGTTATAGACAGTTTGTCCATCAACAGGTTAAGATGGCAAATGAAATGAAATGAAAGAAGTTAATAGTCCATGTAGAATTTAGTGACAAAAATCAAGGAAATAATTTGGAAGACATTTATTAACAAGACATTTCCCATATACCAGCCCATTGACTATCACATATGTTCCCCCCTTATCCTTCACTCAATTCTCTAAGCTAAAAGGCACATTTTTATTAACCAACATTGCTATCCCTCAACTACTGTTGGAGAAAAAAGCAAAGAACACCTGTCCCACCCAGTCCTGTTTCAATGTGAGGTGCTCTCAGTTATCCAGACAAGTTTCATGTAATAAAGCTATGTCAACTTCCTCTTTTTTAAGAAGAGACAAGATTTTTTTTTTTAATAGGGTGATTTATTCCCTTTAGGGTGCAAAATTTTGAAGTAGCTACTGCCATTGCTTATTCAGCCAAAGAGAACACAGGAGATTGACACAGGTAAAAGAAAGGGTGATCAGCTGGAGATTCTCACACCACACTTGGATATGCACTAGAATGTAGTCCTTCATCTCCAACTACACTGAAAGTGCCATTGAAGCAAAACATGTCTTTTCCCTGTCTGTACCTTAACAGGACTGTCAGAGATTCTTTTGTCCCCAAAATAACAAATACAAAAAATGTGGCACACCATTAGTTCCGAGAGATATTTTGCTCATCAACTCTAAAGACTCAAGGGCTATACTATACCCTCTATATTAATCCACTTACCTGTAATGCCACCACTCATATTAGCATGATTAGAGTAAAGAACACTATATACCATTTTCCACCGTCATAAATGCAAACATTATAACTGTAGATAAGTACCACACAGCCCTACTGCCATACAGCCCACAAAGTGCACTTCTCAAACAAAAGGAGTAAACTGAGGAATGCAATCCATTAAAGATAAATAGATATCCATGGTTCTGAGAGAGTAACAGGCGAAATTTGTGCCTCAGTGCTTATTTACTCGATCATCCCTGTCAATATAAGTAACATATAATTAGAAAGTAACAACAGCTAAAGTGCAGGGCTAACGATTGTAATTCTAAATCGTTGCTTTCCACAAAGTTTGGAAAGACCAAAGCCTCAGCAGAAGTGTCAAACACTATTGAGGATCCATAGTATATACCCCAACTAGTAGAATATAGCAGGGCATTCTGCATCTCAATAGATTTAAGGCATTTTCTAACTTCATCAAAACCTTTGTTGTAGCACTGCTGGGAAGTCTTGGAAGAATGAGACGTCGCTTCATAATACAGCGAGACTCCACGAAGTCTGGCCACTTCCAATGCTCTAGCAATCTATGAATTTATGAAAATGCATAATAATAACCCAGAGTCATTGACTGACCCTAAGCCTCAAGACAGGATGCAATGTTCCCCTTCAAGTTTAGTACACTCAGCATTCATGTCGAAATTAAAAAAACTTCGCAGCCAGCTCTCAAAAGATTTAACTCTGAGCTATCCTCAACTCCTCCTGGAAAACCGATCACATGAATATTCTCCCTCTGACCCCAGTTCTTGGGATCAATCAGGGTATCTGATATCATGTAGCTGATTTTCCAAGGAGTATAAGTCGGCCTTAATCAAGGAAGCTGCATTCTCAACAGTAAAGATTCTTTCTTCTGCTTCATTAAGCCTGTTAGAGGTACTCTGCAGCTCTGCAGTTTGAGTGCTGATATTCTGTGCCAAACTATGGATCTCAGGCTCTTGCTGCAAGAATTGCTGCAACTCCACAGATTAAGGCGTCATGCTTTCAGGGTTGTGCAGACACCATGTCCCTGCTTTGTTCTACTGGGAACAATAATACCAAATAGCACATAGGTGGAATCATTGTACCCCAGCCATAAGACATTTTCCTGCTTTATTTTAAGACCAATTAAAACATTGGACTCCAAATTTTATTTGTTTGTCATTGATAACTTTAATAATATTGACAGTCACCAGCTGCAATGCCTTCAAAGCTGATGATTAGGAGCCTGCTCACCATCAGGTTGCCACGTTGAGAATTCGGCTCCACCACAGTTGTCTTCAACTGCTCCTTTATCAAGGATTTTCCTGATACTTTTTGGCGTTTTGTTACCAATACTTAACCAGAAATCTTCCAAGGACATAGTATAGAGTTTTTATTCCAGGATTATGGAATTATGGGCTGTGCAGCACAATAATCGAAAGGAATAAAAGATGAGTAGTGCCAGAGCTCACAGAAACACAGCTATTCCTGCACTGTCATAACGTGACCCCTACAAATGAAGTTAAGATCAATGCAGCCATTAATTTGCTTATGTCTCAAGCTACTGATACCAAAATACTTGGTATTTTGATTCAGAATTTAGTCACCAATGAGGCAACATTTCTTTCAAAACTTCTCTTACACAACTGTACTAAAATGATTCTAAACTTCCAGATTCATCAAATTCAAACAGGACAAATTATTGAAAGAGGAGTGCAAGTGCAATTAGTAGCTGAATTGTCAGGGCTTCAAGGGTTGGATTATCTGAACCATAGCTAGGGGAGCAATAATCCAAGTTTTACATACGCACTAAGTATTTGGATTTTAAAAAGGTTGGCAAGACTTTTTTTCATTTCAGTTTACTCACCTGTATGAGTCACCATCTCTATTATAGTCACAAAGTAAGTAATCCTTTCCTACTACTTTATCCCTGGCAATCTTCAGCGGCTGATCTACTGATGATAATAGATCTTCACAGAGAGTTGGAACCTGTTTACCAAAAGATCAAGCAGAACTCATTAGAAACAATTGTAATTTGGAATTTTCATTTCTTAATCTTAATAAGTTTGGTGACAGTTTAAGACACATCATCATCACCTTTAAACATCACAAGTAATGAGAAATACAGATATCTCAGGAAAACAAACATAGAAATAGAAAATAAAAATACATATGCTCATATTTCAGAATGGTCCCACTCGAATCACCTAAGAATTTAAAATAAAAATTTTGCTCATGTATTTCAATGAATAGCACAGCTGGATCTCAGGCTCTTGCTGCAAGAATTGCTGCAACGCCACAGATTAAGGTGTCATACTTTCAGGATTGTGCAGACACATCATGTCCCTGCTTTGTTCTATTGGGAACAAGAATACCAAATAGCACATAGGTGGAATCAGTGTACCCAGGCCATAAGACATTTTCCTGCTTTATTTTAAAACCAATTAAAAGAGTGGACTCCAAACTTTATTTAAAGTTATATAAACACCATTTTCCATTTAACATTCTTCAAATTATTTAATACATTATATTTTGCAAAGTTTAAATACTTTACTACATGGCAATCAACATCTGCAAAAATCACATGCATTTATAATTAAAGATGTCAATACTTGAAAAAAATTGCATATTCATTAGTTGGAGGGATACATTTCCTCCATTCCAAACACAAATCACAATAATGCATCAATTGCTCCATTTTCACTTTCCAGAGAAATTGAAACATATTTTCCCTACTGCAATTTCTCATTGGCACACGTTATAATGTATGAAGTCTACTTGTTACATTTTCATTGCCAGCAAGCTTTAATAGGGCAATATGGTGGCACAATGGTTAGTGCTGTTGCCTCACAGCATTAGGGATCTTGATTCGATTCCCGGCTTGGGTCACTGTCTGTGCGGATTCTGCACATTCTTCCCCATGTCTGCATATTTTCCTCTGGGTTCATCAAATTTTTTTCCCACATTCTGGTTAGGAGCATCGGTCATGCTAAATCCTCCCTTAGTGTACCCATACAGGCACCAGAGTGTGGCGACTAGGGGATTTTCACAGTAACTTCATTGCAGTGTTAATGTAAGCCTATTTGTGACACTAATAAACTTTCAAACTACATGACTGGTTTTATGGACAATCCTCCGGAACGTACTCAGAGGGGCAGTCAGCAAATATTAATGGCTACTGAAATCACCTTATCTGGACAAAGTGCAGTGTGCAAAATGTGCACCTGATGTGGAAATATCTATTGACCTGCTGAACAGCCAATGGACTAGGAATGAGAAGCTCGATCTTGGCTGTCATTTCAGTGAAGTACAAAAGAAATGCAGCAAAGTCCCTCAGACAATATCATTAAAAAGGTTTAGCTGGTCATTCAACCTAGTTTCTGTTCATCTGACTTTGCAGTTTGTTACCTGCTTGGAATATTGACCTACATAACATGGAAAGAGGAGCTAAGTAAGTTGTGATGTACTTTGGAATATCCTCAGGACATGACAAGTTGCTACCCAAATTCTAGTTTGTCCTTTCAATTCAATACACCTGAAACTGCAGTGCTTCATAAAATCTTAATCATCGTTGCATGACTTATATCGGCCTATTTTTTGTTGCATTTATATGTGGAAATAAAAATTACATGCAAGTTTGAAATTAGATTGGTATTGCTTAGAATAACAACCTGTGACTCAAGTGCACGTTTTCAGTCTCTGCTGTAATGCATTGTCTCTACACTTCTCATCAATGTGGTACTTCTGTAATAACAGCTATGGGCTCACTGTTTCCATGGTCAAGAATGTGTCAGAACTAGTATGTATGTAATACCCCAAAATCATTGCATCTATGTGACATTTTAAAATTCTAATTATTTTCATGTGTTATTGTTCTTTCTGAATCAGATTTGCCAGTAATGTTCCCAAAGATGAAATTCTAAGCTTTTTTGCCATACACGATCCAAACTTGAGGTTGGTATGAATCTCGCACTTGCCTGAACAACAATTACTTCACATACCATCATATTAATTATGTACCACATACCCAAACTCCCCCTTAAGTAGGGTAACAGCCTGTGGAAAAACAATCCTAAGGACCATCCACCATACTGTCAAGTCCCAGCAAACACAATGTGAGTGATTTATGCTCTGTAAATCACTAGCCCCAGGCATGTGCTGTACTCTCACAATTTTAGGATTCAATTTATAATTACTTGCCAACTTTTGGCTCGATTTATTGGTGAGAATTTGGTGAAGCTGTGAAATGATAGAGGCAGCAACATGAAGCAGAACGGAATCGGAAAAAGTAAAATGCAACATATTAATTTAAACAGGAAATATTTGAAGTGGTGGTTAACAAAAAAATTAAGCAGTCTGCTCCAGCTGTTCTGGGAAAAAGGTTCAAGGGGGAGGCGAAAATTGTGTTGCAGAGTACTTTTTTGTGTGTCTATACACATTATGTAATTAGTAGACAGAAGATTAAAGTCAATTGCAAAAGACAACAGCCAAAAACTTCAGCAATGCCAAGGCATTTTTCACAATAATCACACCCCCATATCCTTTACATTGCAAGCTCTAATTAAAAAGATTTAACTTTCAATTAGGTTGTGTTACTTTTTTTGCACCAAGCTAAAAAAAATTCCAAATAAATCTTGTGAAATATCAAAGCTTTGTCCAAGAATTTCATTCTTGTAGTTGCACCAACTCTTCAGCAGATGTCTCCCTATTCAATTATCTGATTGTCCCTACCTTTCAGCCAAATGTAAATTTACTGCAGATATAGAACCATAAAATTCCTACAGTGCAGAAAGGGGCCATTTGGCCCATCAACTCTGTATTAACTCTTTAAAAGAGTATCTATACTCCGCCCTATCCCTGTTACCCTGCACATTTTATCTGGTTAATCCACCAAACCTACACATTTTGGATACTAAGGGGCAGTTTAACATGTTGAAACATTTTGTACATGGAATGGACAATTATAGTATCTGAAAATAAGAAGGTTAAACTACAAAATAAAAGGGTAACTATCATCAGTCTATCATTGGACAAACCTCTCATCTCAGCAAACCTCCAATGTACTGCCTCCAACACAAGAAGAATCCTTCCTTAGATACAGAGTACAAAACCGCACACAGTACTCCAGATGTGGTCTCACCATAGCCTTGTGCAAATATAGCAAGACTTTCAATCCACTTGCAATAAAGGTCAATATGCCATTTGCATGCATTATTCTAGCTGTACCTGCATGTCAGCTTTGTGTTCCTTGTGTAAAAATACACAAATCTTGCTGAACATAACCATTTGAATTTTCAATGCCTCTTAAAAAAAAAAAATTCTGCTTTTCTGTTTTTACTACCAAAATGAATAATCTCACATTTCTCCATAGGATACTCAATCTGCCACCTTGTTCCCACTTAATTTGTCTACATCACTTTGCAGCCTCCGAGTCCTCCTTGCAGCTCACATTCCCTCCCACCTTGCTTTCTATCAAATACATAAAAATCAATTAAATACAACTAAAAGGGGAAAATACATTCTGGCACAAAGTTTTTAAGTAATTCCTTCCAACAATTATCCTCTATATATTTCACACACACAGCCTCATCGCTTCCCACAGTGCAAATCATCCCCATCGGAGAGAGGTAATGACCTGCTAACAGCAAAACCACCAACCTCCTGTCACATATCCCTGGTTATCTTTGCACAACAATATGGCTGACAATGAGATAACACATAAAAGGGTTTGAGAGAAAATTACATCAAGCAACACACTAGCAAACTACAAAATTCAACGTAGACCTCCAACAGCTTCGTGGGGTTTTAATATCTGATACAAGTAGAACCGGACATTCAGACAAGTGTTTTATAAATTTATCCTACTATATTTTTTATTGTGCCCTTGAATAGTCTCATCGTGAGCTGCTACAGTTTTCAGAGCTGTTTGAAAAGCAATTTAAAATACACCTAGGGATTGAGAGTATGTATTCCAGATTTCTGAATGGAGTCATAAAGCTGGAGTCAAGCTGAGAAGGAATGTTACCAAAGTAAAGTATTTAGGATCAGAGTTTGTACTGAATGTAATCTATGTATTTGGGACCACACCGGTCTTATTACGTGCAATCTGTATGCATTTAGGATCAGAATTTGCACTGGATACAATTCATTAAAGAATACATGGTTCATATTGTACAAAATCTGTATAGATTTAGGATCAGACTGTACTGTATGTGATCAGTATGTATTTAGAATCCTAGGGCTTATTCTGCATGCAATTCTCTTAAATGATCATACCTCTTGCATGCAATTTATTCTGAAATGTGGATTGGTTCTGCAGTATTGCTGCCTGTAGTCCTTCTTTAATAATTGTTCAATTTATGGTTCAATTCAAAATATCATTTTCCAAAATAACATTAATCTTAGTGCTATCCCCAGGAACCATTAGCATTTTTCAGTGCAGCCCTTCTGAAATAGAGGGGCATGGGCACAAAACATGAAGTAGATTAGCTGAGCCTGCATACAGTTTTAAACAAAGGAAGACTGCTATAAACAGTTTTGCTATTTACAAATGCAACCTCTCAATTACTGAATCAACCTTGTGAAATATGTTCACTAAATAAGTCCCAAATAATGAATCAAAAATAAGGGTTCAAACTCAAAGGCATGAGCTGCTCCAGTTGATTCAGTTAAAAAACTACATTAATACATTGATGCTGATAAAGTTTCTCATGATGTTTCTACCCTATTAAGGAAATAGAGATCATGAACCTTCAATACGGATTACCAATACTGCCATCTTTCAAGCAGTTTATCGATAGCTATTTCCAGTACATCATAATGGCACTCTGATTCACTTCTAAATGGAAACATTGATAAATGGATTTATGGAAAAATTAGATCACATTAGTATAAAAACAAAAAACATTAGAAATATTCATCAGGGCTAGCAGTATCTGGGGAGCAAGAAACAGAATTAAAGGGGCAGAATTTCCAAAGCCAACACAAGTCTCAAAACATGCACAAGTGCTGCAATTGCCTAGAACTTTGAACAGGCTGATTTGCACCGGTTGGGACAATCCAAGAATACCTCTTACACAGATCTCTATGGAAGATTTTGGCTGGATGTGCACTCACCCAAATACGTAACCTAGGATTATTAAACTATTTAACCTCAACTGCAACTCAGTAGAACTAGTTATTACCCACACCCCCACATGCCCTCCGTCATACTTCAAATCATACCATTGATCCAATGCAACTACCCAGATGTTCCTCCCCCCCCAATCCAATGATTGCCATAGAGCACAGAAGATGCTGCATAAAGAATACTACAAGCTCATTGAGCCATGAGAACAGGGAGCTAGAAATTGCTCCAAAGACTCCAGTGTAGTGATATATGAGAAGAAATAAATTAAAAATCTTCCAGCCAGCAGATTTTAGTGAACAGAAAATGGTTTAATTTGATAAAACAGCACTGTCTTGACAAAAGAGCAGTTTGTCTCAAGTATCAAATTCCATTCTAGATAAACCAAAGTAATGAAGATATGCAAACATCTGGCACAATTCATTTGCATTTGTAAAGCTTTGGATATTTGCCTTAACTGTTCACCTGAACATATCTGCTGCTGAAAGCCAGCAGAAATACAGAGTGACCTGCTCTGCAGTTTTATATCCGGACCACACTGCAACAAAAAACAAATCCAGGCTTGTCCGGGGCGAGCTTCAGCTGTTCAAATTGTGTGGTACAAATCCTATAGCACTGGGACATGTGCAGCTGGGAAAGGCAACGCTGTATTCATTGAGCAAAAAGCAAGATAACAGGAGCAGCATAAAGAAAACTATAAGGAAAAGAAAAGGCAGCCATCCCCTTAAAAAAATTTCTGGACAATGCTTCTTTTATTCGTCTTGTACAAAAGCCTTTCAATGCAGTTAGTTACCCTAATAATGCCACTTTAATTAATATTAACCACCTGAATGCTGTGTAATCTCAAGAGTACACCACATTTCAAGAGAAAGGCAAGTCCAAGAGGACTTTTACGAAAACATTCTTCTACACTGGAGAAAGATTGAAGCTATTTTTAAAAATGTCAATCAGATTTTGCTACATCTTTCTTGGGCCATTTTTATAAAAATTTATTCTTTTATGGAATGTGAATATAGCTGGCAAGGCCTGCACTTGTTGCCCAACCCCAATGGTTTGCCTGGCCACTTCACAGAACAAGCAGTAAATAGTCAATCACATTACTGTGGATCTGCAGTCACATGTAAGTCAGGCAAGGATGGCAAACTTCCTTCCCCACAGGACATTAGTGAACTAGATGGGTTTTTACAACAATTGGTGATCATTCCCATGGTCATTTCACTAAAACAAGGTTTATATTCCAGATTTATTTATGGCATTTAAATTCCACCAGTTGCCATGGTAGGATTTAAACCAAGGTTCCCAAAGCATTAGTCTGCTTCACAAGATTACTACCAGTTCAGATGACATTGCCATTATTTCGCCTGGGCAGCATGGTGGTGCAGTGGTTAACAACAATGCCTTACAGCACCAGTGACCTGGGTTTGATTCCCATTTTGGTTCATAGTGCAGAGTTTGCACAGACATTCTGCAAGGGTTTCCTCCGGGTGCTCCAGTTTCTTCCTACAGTATAAAAAAGGTGCTGCTTAGGTGCACTGGCCATGCTAAATTCTCTGTGTACAGTAACAGGCAACTGAATGTGGCGACTAGGGGATTTTCACAATAACTTCATTGTAGTGTTAACATAAGCCTATTTGTGCCACTAATAAATAAACTTTAACTTTTCACCTTTTTGGTTCAGTTTGGTGAGAAAAGAATGCCAAATTGCTTTAAAATTGCACTGCTAATTTCCGGAAATTGTTGACAAGGGGGACCCAGTGGCATAACAACTGCAGCAAATTGGTCCAAATAGACAAAAGCAACTGTCATGAACTTATAACGTCACAATATGTAAAACATAGATGGGAGAGGATGTATAAATGTTGACGTCAGAAGGCCAGCCTAAAATACCCATTGCTGGAGCAGTATTTTTACAAGGCACCAATAGATCACCAATGGGTATTAAGATGCAGGAAACAGCAACCCTTTCTGGTGATCAGCATAACAAAAATCAGCCTTTTCTGGTTACTCACAATCTAAGATTATGGCAGCCAGTGGCAAAGATTAATAAAGGAGCAGTTTTAAATTTTGGAGTACTTTGCAGACTAAGCCTTTAAACAACTGACAAACCATTGTGAGTAACAGCTCTTCATTCTGCTAAAATATTTCAGATTTATGAAGGTAAACAAATAGCATCTTGTTTTTAAAGGGCACAAATTTGTAAATGGCAATCAGAATTAAAAGCCTAATTATTACACCAACAGATGGTAAAGACTGCTGACTGACTGCTCCTCATTGAGGCGATGGATCCTATACATTTCTACACACAAAGATGTGTCACAGCCCTTTAATAATTTAAACCTGATTCTTCAATTGACCCCATCAGTGACCATGACAAACTATTAACGCCAGCTAGTAATCCAGCAATCTGTCCCAGCAAGATTCAATTTCTGCAATGCTTAAATTAGATAACCACCACTAGTGGAAATATAATTTCCAAATTATATTTGGAAATATCACAGGATTAATATTTATGCAATACTTAAGAAATTGCACTCAGCAGTTTTTAAAACTCTTGACACATTCAAAGAATGCTTTCTTACAAGGTTCATCTAAAAGGCAAGCTTAGCAGTGCATTTTCTAGTCTTAAATTATTTTATAGATATTAAATTGTGCTGTGGAATATCCAGCATTTATCATTAATAAAACTATAAATATGATTGTTGACTCGAAAATGCATTCAAGCTTGATTCACAAAATTACCTAGGCCAGCCTTTAAATTGTCAGCCGCAGTTGTACTCTCACCTCTGGGTCATAAGGAGTTCAAGTCCCTTTCCGAGACTAGGGCACAGGGTCAATACTCCAATGCAGTACTGAGGGAGTGCTGTACTGTCGAATGTGTTAACCCTTTAGGATCCCCTGGCATTACCAAGCAAACGGTAGGAGATATCCCTGGTATCAAGGACCAACAATGATTCTTCAATTACAAAGTACATCACCTATTAATTATCACATTGCTGTTTGTGGGAGCATGCTGTGCATTAATCACCTGCGATGTTTCCTATATTATTGTACCAGAAGGACATGGAGACTCTGGAGAGAGTGCAGAGGAGGTTTACCAGGATGCTGCCTGGTATGGAGTTACGAGGAGAGGTTAGGGAAATTGGGACTGTTTTCCTTAGAAAGACAGAGACTTAGAGGAGATCTAATAGAGGTGTACAAGATTATGAGGGGTATAGATAGAGTAAACACAGTTAAGCTTTTTCCTAGGATGGACTCAAATAGCATGAGAGGTCACGGGCTTAGGGTGAGGGGGTAAGGTATAATTTGGATGCTAGAGGGAGTTTTTTCACACAGAGGGTGGTGGGAGTATGGAATGCGCTGCCAAGTAAAGTGGTGGGGGCAGGTACTCTGGAGTTATTTAAGAAATACTTAGATGGGCACATGAACAGAATGGGAATGGAGGGGTATAGAAAACTGATTTAAAATAGGGATCACGAGCCTTGGGAGTCCCTGGGAAGTGTGTAAATAGATGACGATATTGATGTACTTGTTTTTATCCTACAGGTGCTTTGGTCCACCTTGTTGTCTAACAAGGGGCATACATGCGATGGGTCATGAGAGGACTGCTCTTGGATGTTTTTTCTAGTGCTTCACGTTGTTAGTGTACACTTGACCTGGACCATTTGATGGGCAACAGGACAGCTCAGTGACTATCGCTGTGCTGTGCAGATACATGGATTTGGGCCCGTGTCTGTGGGAGTGTGCACATTCTCCCCATGCTTGCGTGGGTTTTCTCCAGGTGCACCGGTTTCCTCCCACATCCCAAAGATGTGCTCTTAGGCTAATTGGCAAAGCAAATTCTCCCTAAATTGTCTCAAATTTGGTTTTTAATCCATAGATCTATAAGCATGGACAGGGATCACGGGTAGAGGTGGGAACATTGGGGTGGCGGCGCGGGCTTGTTGGGCCGAAGGGCCTGTTTCCCGTGCTATTTTGTTCTTTGTAATGATTACACTTCAAAATAACTTCATTGGATGTTAAAAATGTTTTGTGACATTTGTGTCACAAATGTCACAAAACATTTTGTGACATAGCTGTACGATGTACATCATACAGCCATGAACGATGCTACATAAATGTGAGGTCTTTTTCCTAACCCCTTGGGCAACTGCCTTGAAACATGCAAATACATTCTCTCCTGAAGCTTTGGTTTAAAACATGATGGTTTTTACTAAATAACTAAATCAACAAGATCAACATCTAGTTTGCGAACAGTACAGATCAACCTGCTGGTGCCTAATGGCAATAATATTTATTTACAGGGCAAAACTCATCAGCATGTATTCTTATAAACTTCAAAAAACTATGAACAAACCCATTCACAGAAAAATGGATTTATTCCAAGTACTGTAAATTCAGTCTTCACATATTAAAAAAAGTCAATCTCAGTTTGTCATTACAAAAAGTATACAAAGAAGAGGAGTTTGTGTGGATAGATTCTTCAGAGTTTGTAAACTTAAATACCTCTAAGCCAAGACAAAAATTTTGGAAGCTTGATCTAAGCAATGATGCCTTGGAATTGGGTTGCCTAATACTGCTTAAAGTTTGGGAAACTCAAGCCACCAGCTATTTGCGGAGAGTTGGAGACATCTCATCAGTATTCTTGCCTGGCTTCCTGCCTGAATAACTCCTGTAATAGGCTTGTCAAAGTCTAAGACTGGTTTAGCTAGTGTTTGGGAAGGCAACATTTTGCTTATGTAGGGAGTTGGAGGCGCACATTCACTGAGCACAGAGATGTCCTTATGGTTTATTTATTTCAGAAGTCCATTCTGTCCAGAGGGTTCGAGTTCAAGTTGTATGATTGAAAGCGGAACTTGAGTAAGCTGTGTATATGAAGAAGAGGTTTTACCTGGGAAAGGCTAGGAGCTTGGACATAATTATCATGCTTAAAATCTACCTTGCTGAAGTAATAGAACTCTCTCTTTGCATCAATATGTGAATTTCTTGAGTGAATGTATACAGAGAAGCACCCAATTATATCCCTGACATTGGAGAGAAGTCTGCATCACACTGAAGGTGGCAATGGTTTTCAGATTTCCATTCTCACTGTGATACATTAGTAATCTGCAATGAGAACCCCCCAGAAGCAGGTTCAAGATAAGGTAAGATGCCACCTCTGGTTTTAATATACTTCTCCCCAAGGCTGGATTACATTCTTCCAGAATTTGGCTGACAAATTTTATACCATCCAACATGACAACTACTGCGTAATATAAGACACTACTCTGCTCTTTAAAATTCATTTAACAACCTAAACCAATTCCATTCTACTATAACCTATTTTCAGCACTTCATCTATCTTTCACAGGTCCCCAGGATCCTTAGAACCCAATAAAGTAGATAAGATCCTAAACGAATACTTTGCATCAGTATTGTAAACTTAAATACTTCCAAGCAAAGACAAACGTTTTGGAAGCATGATCCAAGCAATGACAACTTGGAATTGGGCTGCCTAATACTGCTTAAAGTTTGGGAAACTCAAGCCACCAGCTATTTGCGGGGAGTTGGAGACATCTCATCAGTATTCTTGCCTGGCTTCCTGCCGGAATAACTCTTGTAATAGGCTAATCAAAGTCTAAGACTGGTTTAGCTAGGATATGGGAAGGTAACATTTAGATTACTTAAGGGGTTGGAGGTGCACATTCACGGAGCAAAGGAGAGGGACACACTAATTGGTAGTGTCTCAGAGGGATATATAGACCTGTTAGGACAAATCGCAATTACAAGGGAGGAAGTGTTAGGTCTTTGGGAAAGCATTAAGGTAGACAGATCCCCAAGGCCAGATGGCATCTATTCTAGCTTACTGAGATAGACAAGAGATGGAATTGCTGGGCCTCTAACAGAAGTCTTTGTTTCTTCATTGGACACAAATGAGGTCCCAGAGGATTGCAGGATAGCAAATGCAGCCCCATTATTTAAAAAAGGTAGCGAGGATAACCCGGGTAATTGTAGGCTAGTGAGTTGACATCCGTGGTAGGGAAATTGTTGGAGAAGATTCTTAGAGATAGGATCTATACACATTTAGAACTGGATAGTCTCATTAGCAATAGGCAACATGATTTTGTACAAGGGAGGTCATACCTCACAAATTGACAAAAATGATTGATAAGGGAAGGGCCATGGATGTCGTCTATGTGGATTTTAGTAAAGCATTTGACAAAGTCTCTTATGGCAGGTTGGTGCAAAAGGTTAAATCTCACGGGATCAAAGGTGAACTTGCTAGATGGCTACAGAAGACAGAGGGTAGCAGTAGAGGGGTCTTTTTCTGATTGGAAGTCTGTGATTAGTGGTGTTCTACAGGGCTCTCTATTGGGACCTCTGCTAATCGTGAGATATATAAACAATTTAGAAGATGATGTAGCTGGTCTGATTAAGTTTGCGGACAACACAAAGATTGCTAGAGTTGTGGATAGTGATTAACATTGTTAGAGATTACAACAGGATACAGAATTGGGCAAGAAATGGCAGATGGAATTTAATCTAGATAAATGTGAAGGGATGCATTTTGGTAAATCTAATGCAGGGGGGAGCTATACAATAAATGACAGAACCATCAGGATTATAAACACAGAGGGATCTGGGTGTGCAAGTCCACAGATCCTTAAAGATGGCAGCGCAGGTGGTAAAGATAGTGAAGGCAGCATATGGCATGCTTGTCTTTATTGGACTGGGCATAGAGTATAAAAGTTGGGAATATGATGTTGCAGTTTTTTGAACGTTGGTTAGGCCACATTTGGAATACTGCGTCCAGTTTTGGTCGCCACACTACCAGAAGGACGTGCAGAAAAGGTGTACCAGAATGTTGCCTGGTATGGAGGATATTAGCTATGAGGTGAGATTGATTAAACGAGGGTTGTTCTCCCTGGAAAGATAGAGGTTGAGGCGCGATTTAATAGAAGTTTATAAAATTATGAAAGGCATAGATAGGGTGAACAGTTGAACGCTTTTTCCCAGGTCAGAAATGACAAACACATGGGATCACAAGTTCAAGGTAAGAGGACAAGGTTCAATACAGATATGTGGGGACTTTTTTTTAAAAAACAGAGTGGTGGGAACCTGGAATGCACTATCAAGCAAGATGATTGAGGCAGACATGCTCAGATCATGTAAGACTTATCTAGATAGCCACATGAACAGACTGGGAATACAGGGATACAAACAAATCGTCCAGTTAGGAACATATGATCGGTGCAGGCTTGGAGGGCCAAAGAGTCTGTTCCTGTGCTGTATTGTTCTTTGTTCTTAGACAAAGGATGATTCCAACTTCCCCAAAAGGATGACTTATCATGGCTCCTTTGCCATGCAAAGGAAAAGCAAATTGTATTCATAGTTAATGTGATTACAAAGCAGCAACAGAAATACAAAAAACCTTATTCAGCTAATAAGAGTCAACTAACAATAGCTCCATTCTTCCAGACTTGTCTACCAGCTGGCTACACAGTCTACCTCAGGATATTCCACTCAGATTCATTTCACCTCTGTAGGGAAGCAAGTTAGACAAATT
Source organism: Sphyrna mokarran (assembly GCA_024679065.1). Classification (NCBI taxonomy): domain Eukaryota; kingdom Metazoa; phylum Chordata; class Chondrichthyes; order Carcharhiniformes; family Carcharhinidae; genus Sphyrna; species Sphyrna mokarran. The sequence goes on along the minus strand of JAGIQG010000028.1, from coordinate 21,930,730 downwards.
TCCTTTCCACTTTTCATCAAATCTGCATCAGTGAATCAAAAATTTTAAAAGTTTCAACTTAGCAGTATTTGTTTCTTGCTGAAGCTATTGATACCAAATTTTCATCAACGCAGTTTATACAATATGTAAATCTGCCTTGCACTTGGTGGAAACAAAAGCTATTAAAAATACCCAGACCTCTTCGTGCATTACATGGTTTCCAGTTGGAACACGAATGCAGAATTTCTTGCACTAGGTTATGTTCAACTGGGCATAAACCTTAAAATGTGCTTGAAGTGTTCACAGCTCATTTCAGAACTTTAAACTGGCAGTTCACAGATAAGGCAGATCATGCATCATTACAAAAAAAATCAAAAAGTCAGATTGCCCATCTTAGAATTAAGAACATGTGAATGCTGGGCACTGGAAAGAAAACCAGTCATCATCTGAAACAAACAAAAGGCAACTCTCCATATGTGACCCTTCATTAGAGGCTTAGTTTGAAAGGCAGTGTTTGCTACATGCAACTTCTGCTAAAAGCAAAGGTGACCACAAGGGAAACAACTGATGGGAATTAACCATGACATTTCAGGGCTGCAACATTACTTGGCCAAAGCAAAGGCACATTGCAAACTGATATATATGGCCTTTTTTTCTACAAAAAAATGTGTTTAACAATTACCTTGTCTGTTAGAAATGATTGGATTTTGCTTCATTGATAATTCTTAGTGTTATAATTTTTGGAAAGTGAAGATCTGTTTCAAAAAATGTGATGGTTGCAATTTTTGCTTCAGCTTAAATTCCAAAACGTATTGGACGTCCCGCTAACTTTTGTGCGAGGCCACTGTAGTTGTTTTACAATTAATCATATTATTTATTATTAGTATTGCTAATAATGTTTTCATTATTTAATAAATTATGGTATTTCTAATTTTTTGCAGCACTCAGAATCAAAGCTTCAAATTAATAATAGAAGAAACTTTTGTTGCTACAAAAGTGTACTAAAGATTGCACTAATATTTTATATTATCAGATGCTTTTTATGCTGAAAGTGCTGTTGCTAAAGTTGAATGGCTCAACTTCTGCAGAGGTAATACCAGTGGCAGAACTTAAGCTGCAACATAAAAAGGTTGGAATATTTGAAAGCTTTGTTTTTATTCCTATGGCTCTCAGGCCTGAAAGGCTGGCTACACTTAACTACCCTTACTTAGCAGGATGTATTCTTCCTTCTTTGTCTTGCTCCTTCTCAACATAAATGCACAAAAAACCCAACACCCGTAAAAGTATTGCACTCTAATACATTCATACGTAAAAAATTGATGTTAATATTGGCCACTCAACAAGCTACAACTTTCTGAAGATTTAAACTGGAATAATATTCATAATACTGCCATGACCCCAAATTCCAAATAGCCTAAATATGCTTTCTATTTGTACTGACCAAACATAATTAGGAGGCATTTTCAGGGCAAAAGCCAATAACAAAAATGAACTACAACAGGATGCAATAATTCAACATCTTACAGTCAACTGTTCCTGTCAGAATTTCGTTCTTTAAAGAATGCAAAAGTATTAACACAATATATCAAAAGACTTATTCAGGTTTTGTAAATTAAGCAGCAAAACAAATCAAGCTTACTGTTAAAATTTTGCACTTCATTTCTTTTTTCTATTGAATAAAACTAAACAATTGAAAATTTTCCTGTCATGAATCACCTTACAGAAAATTTGCAAAACTTGGCCACAGAATTTTAAACTACACTTTACTGCCAACATATATATAGAGAGCTATCTTTTTAAAAAGATAAGATAACAATTGGTCCTGATTTTACAGTGATAAACTGCAATGGTCTTCACTATTATTACAAAGTAAATTGGACAATGATTTCTAGAGTACACATGTATAGTTGAACACAGAAATCACACAAAAATCAAGAAGTTGCTGTCAGAGATAGCACCTCCCTCCACAGGGGGTTATGGTGCAACCATCTTCAACAATGCACTGATTTCAGTGCCAATTGGCTTGACATTGGGACACTTACTACTAAAGACAACAGGAAGAAATAAGGGCTGATAAATAAGTGAATGTTTAAAAACCTGAAAAATGGTTTAAAAAAAAACTTGCATTTATAGTTCCTTTCATGATCACCAGATATGTCAAAGCACTTTACAGCTAATAAAGTACATCTGCAGCCAAACAGCAGCCAATTTGCACACAAATACCCACAAATAGTAACATAAAAAAGACCAAATAATCTGGTCAGTTGAAGGGTAAATATTGGCCAAGACATTTGGGATAACCTTCTCCTGTCTTCTATCACTTGTAGTACAGAACTTGTTTGAGTATTGCTGAGAAAAAAACATTTTGTCAAAGCTTCTTGCCTTGCACTCATCAGAACAATTACAAAAATGTCAATGTCAGGGGAAACAAAACTTTATGCTGCATAAGATGTGCTGATTGGTTTACAAATGGGGTCTGATTGGTAGAGGTGGCGTCATGGAAAACACACCAGTTGATGGTGACTAACCCTCAACAAATGTAGTCAACCAGCCCATGCTTGCAAGATACAAAACAGTGTCCAATATTAGATATGATTCCATTATTGGTCAATGTTTTAGAACAAAACTTGTGTTATAAGAGTTAACTATATATTCACTACAAATTGCTTTTATTTAGCACGTTTAATAGCACATTAGATTATGTTTGTTGTTAGCCTAACTATATCAGAAATAAAAAACAAACTACTTTTACTCAGATTGATCCTTTATTAGAAATACTTGAAACCAATGCACACAATCAATTTGCATTTCATTAAAACAAGCAACCTTTTAGAAGGAAGAGAAAGAACAAGTAATATATTATGGTACAGTTCTCATTACTTATGGTACCATTGTACCGGTCAGTATAATTAAGGAGGCTGTACTTCTGAGAGTTTATGGGATATGCAGTCTTTGAGTGCAAGTTTAAAAATAGTTACCAATATCTAAATTTTGTTTTGAACTTCTTCAGCATTTGGACGAAGAAACTCTCAGCGTGTTATCCAAATAAAAGTATAAGTGGTACAAATAACAAACATTGAAATTTTTAATTATTTCAAAAGAATGCAGCTGCTACGGTTTTAGTCTGACTTCATTCTTCAGAAGTTTTTTGGACACATCAGTTCTGCAGGCTCCTCACAGCAGTCAATCCAACACAAAAGGTTTGGGTTAATTTCCAGAGCTACACAAGGTCATGCGCAACTCACCTAAGAGCTTCTGCTAATAAGAGAAGAAACTGGTTAGGCTCTTATTAACAGCAGGTTGATTGGATTTTCAAAGCCATTAGACCATGAAAAGTCTCTGTGCATTCAAAATCAGTGCCTTTTCCAATAGATTCTACAAGATGCAGGTGTTTATACGATAACTCTGGGGGACTTGAAGAATTAGATGGCCTTAAAAAAATCATAAATCACAAAGTAGATCTTGGCATATTCCAGCAAGACTAAGCAGAGTCTTTAAGACATACTATTGAGCCCAGGGGTCCCAATTTGCTTCCAAAATAACATTTCTGCTATAGTCCAAAATGAATGACAGTGAATAATAATTTGTTCAGCACTTAAAAGTACAGTAGTATGTTAAACTATCCAGTTTAGTAAACCAGTGACTTAACAATCTGCTAATAAAATTACATTTAAACTGAAGATATATTTATTGCTGGAGCTCATTGTACTTTTCACCTCATGTAACATCTGTATTAACAGCAAAGAAAGTGGCTTCAAAATTCGCAAAGACCCTGCCAAGGCATGGGGGAATACATTGTATACCTCAAAACCAAACCTAGTGCATAATATAGGCTGGGAAATCAAGTGAACACAAACACAACATCAGTTGAAACAGTGAAGCATATGTGGGGAATATTTTTCCACATGAAGGTAAGCACGGAGCAGTGACAAGAATAAATTAGATCACAGCTGTGTGGTATGCAAACCAGTTTTCTCTAAAATTCAAAGCAATAACTGAGCAGCAAGCACATAGGAGATGCATTGGGAACTTCACTCCCAGGAATTGAGACTCTCATTACATTGGGAATGGCTTGAATGGTCAAACCTTAACAGAGTTATTCACCTCTTTACCTTCCCTATATAGGCAATATTTATCCTCCCTTGCCTACAAAAGCATTGGTGTATAAAGAACGTTTTTGATTACATTTAGTTCGAGTCTGAGAACTGTTGTCTTGAATATATATCACACATACCAAATGCTATTTAATGTTCCTTCCTGTATTGCATTTAGCAATAGTTCCAGACTAAGTGGCCAGTTTGATTCCATGCCCATCGCTGATTGAAATGTTCCAAAGATTCAATCCAATCAGTAAATTGACTCCCAAATCCAAATCTCGTTAAAAAGGAAACTGACACTAAAAACACAAAATTAGAAATGGAAAAGTAAAAAGAAAAAGTTGTTACACTTTTAGATCTTTTCTACCCGTATTCCAAATTATGTTGGCAGTCACAATTTAGATCTCATGGGTGAAATCAGCTCCCTCTACCTTCAAGTGATTTCCCCCCAGCCTTGAAATCTGCATTCATGACAACAAACTTATAATTTAGTTATTTTTAATTTACTATTTAACCAATGTCACTACAGGAACTTACATTGGTCTTCAATAAAGTGTAGGGCATTAAATCATACCTAATTTTAAAAATTAATATTTAAGTGAATACATTAACAAATAAGTAATTTAATAATATAATGCATAATATGGAAAATCTATGGTCAAACTTCTTGGCTGGGAAACTCAATAACAGTCCAAATCTAATGCTAGCTTTTTAAAAAAATACAATTGTACACCTTTTTCCTTGTATTGTTTGAATTATAGATGTTAATATCTTATCTCACTCAGCTAAGTGTCAAGATTCCAGTTGATTTGAGTATTTCCTATTTCAGCAACTTCACATTCCCAGAGACAGGTTACAGAATGGAATCAGACAATTAAGACAGAGAAAGATGCTATTTGATCCTTCTTATTCATTGTTCTTGCCAGCCCTATGCGAGAGTAATTCATCCCCAACACCCCAAGAATCTGCAAATGCTCTCTCTTCAGGTAGTTATCAAATTAACTTTGGAAAGTCACAATTGAATCTGCCAACATGAAAGTCTCAGACAATGCATTCCAGACCCGAATCACTGCATAAAAAGATTTTTCCTCATATTGGCCATTGCCTCTTTTGCTAATCAAGCATCCTAAGATTCTCAGTTCTTCTGCCAACTGGAATAGTTTTTCCCAAATCATTCTATTTTGGACACCTCTAGTCACAGCTATCCCCCATTTCTCAACAAAATTGAACTTCTACATTGCTGGAACCATTTGCATAAGTCTTTTCTGCACATTTCTATTTGTTCAAAAGTAGCTCCATTCCTTCCCTTCAAGCCTACAGTTGGAAAACCAAACAACATATCAGAAATGTTGAGTTTAGAGAGAGGGAGAAACTGAAGGAAATCATTAGTATTATTAGTACAGAAACGGTGTTGGGGAAATTGATGGGGTTGAAGGTTAATAAATCCACAGGGTCTAATAATCTAATCCCACTGTACTTAAGGAAGTGGCCCTAAAAATAGTGGATGCAATGGTAGTCATCCTCCAAGATTTTATAGACTCAAACAATTCCTATAGATTGGCAGGTAGCTAATGTGGCTCCACTATTTAAAAAGGAAAGTAAAGAGGAGGTAGTGAATTATAGACCAGTCAGCCTGATGTCAGTAGTGAGAAAAATTCTAGAGTCCATTATCAAAGATTTCTTAACTAAACACTTGGTAAACAGTGATAGAATCAGACAGAGCTAGCTTGGATTTACAAAAGGGAAATCATGCTTACAAATCTATTCTTTGACGATGTAACTAGTAGACTTGATCAGGAGGAACCAATGGATGTGGCTTGTTTTATCAAAAGCCTTCTGAAAATCCAAAGTCCCACATAAGAAATTAGCATTATAAGTTTAAAGCACATGAAGTGTGTGTGTGTGTGTGTGTGTGTGTGTGTGTGTGTGTGTGTGTGTGTGTGTGTGTGTGCATTGAGATAAAGGAAACTGATTGGAAGCAGGAAACAGAGTAGGAATATACAAGTCATTTTCCAAATGGCAGGGAGTGATCGCAGAGATTGGTGATGGGTCCCAGCTATGCACAAGATATATGAATGATTTAGATGAGGGAACTAAACGTAATACCTCCAAAAATGTGGATTACATAAAGCCAGTTGGGAGGGTGAACTGCAAGGAAGTGATTTGGACAAGCTTAGTGGGTGCTTCAGTGTGATTTGGACAACTCAGTGGGTGGGTAAATGCATGACAGATGCATTATAATGTGGATAAATCTAACGTTATTCACTTCAGTAGTAAAAATAAAGACAGATTATTACCTGATTGGCTATAAATTAAGAGGGGAATGTGCAATGAGACCTAGGTGTCCTTATACGTCAGTTGCTGAAAGAAAACATGCAGTGATGAGATGGCAAATGATGTGCTGGCCTTTATCAACTACAGGTGCAAGGATGTCTTGCTGCAACTTTACAGGGTCTTGGTGAGGCCACACGTAGAATACTGTGCGTAGATTTGATGTCCATCTGACAAAGGATATTCTTTCTCGAGAGGAAAGGTTTACTAGATTGATTCCTGCGATGGTGTGACAGACATATGAAGAGAGGTTGAGTTGGTTAGGCTTTTATTTGTTGGAGTTCAGAAGAATGACGGAGGATAGCATAGAAACCAAGACTAGATAATGTAGATGCAGAAGGGATGTTCCCGATAGTAGGTGTATCCAGAACCAGGTGTCATAGTCAAAGGATACAGGGAAATGTTTTAGCACTAAGATGAACAGAAATTCCTTCACCCAGAGAATGATAAGCCTGTGGAATCTGTTACCACAGAAACAGGTTAAAACATTGTATGCTTTCAAGAAACCTAGATACAGCCCTTGGGACAAAGGAGACAGGGGAAAGGAGAGGTGCAGCTTCAGGCGACTGAGTTAGATGAACAGCCATGACTATAATGAATGGTGGAGCAAGTTCCAAGAGCTGAACGATCTACTCCTGCATCTATTTTCTGTGTTTCAATATTTCAAACTAATTTTGTTGAATTCATCTGGAATAAGGCTTACTCCCTCCAGGCCACCATCCCACCCAGTCCCTTAAAATTCACCATCACACAGCTGGCTTCAAACTAAAAACGTGTCTAGATTGAGAGAAATGTTTCTGACTGCTTATCTAGCTCTCAAGACTAAGGTAGCACTTTTGAAGAACTTGTATGAGAGTGATGCAAGATACAAGAGATGAAACAATCTAGACTAAAGGTGGAACAGATGCAAAAATGTTAACTGTAGCATGTAACTAATGAAAAGAAAGAGCCTAAAAGTGAAAAGCTTATGCTACAAACTATGCAGGAGTGGAAAAAGAGATCACTAATGATAATAAAGTATCTACTAAACTACAAGTAGGGGACAAATCATGAGCAAATAGTGCTTGTGGAGATGGAATCTTCAAAGAGGATGGAATGGTTGCCAGCATTTAGGCTCCACAGAGGTCACGAAATATGAGGAAAGGAGACAAGTTGCAATTGTAGTAACACAGCACAATGTTTGTGATGAACAAGTGTTGGTATCGGGAGCATGGTAGAATCTTCATTTAAGGGCATTGAATATGTTGTGATGTGATCATAACGGTAATGACAACTTTCTTGGACTTTAAACTGAATGGTAGAGATAGGGATGTAACTGGAGAGAAGAGGGATGGAAAGAATTTTTTTTGAGGGTAAAAAAAATTGATGAATAACATTTCTGAAAGAAATGAAGGATATGCCGGGGAAAGGAAGCTGGTGTAAGGAATTGGAATCTAAGGAACTGATGTTATCCTGGGTGGAAAACGCCACTGATACTCAAGAATGAGAAACCGTAAAATGGTGGGAGTTTGGGTTGGGAAATAAACCAATTTTCATGACACTATAGCTACTACGTGTTTTGCATCCTCTGATAAATCACAGTATCGTTGTTGATGGTTTCAATATGATGCAAGTAGTCTGCGTTGGCAGTTTCCATTGCAAATATGGACGGAGGTATTTATAACAGAAAAAAAGTGCAAGAAACCATGCAGATAAGATTTTCACTAGGTTAAACAAAGAATAATCAGCATGCAAATTGAAAATTACAAAAACATGTCTTTCATTATTGCCTTGGGATCCAGAAACCACTGTTTGGAAACAGTGCTCCAATCAGTTTACTGCTTTAAATGATACAGGAACTATCATGCCATCATCCTGAGTTGTCAAAAATACCTTAACGGCTCCATATATATGCAACCATAACAGGTACCAAATATTTCTGTGTGTTGCACACAAACATTTACTTCAAGTTGACAAGTCACAATTTAGTCCCAGGGTCAAAGTACTTCAGAGCAGTTTTTACTTTCCACATCCTTACTGGAATTAATAGCAAAGAAATTATGTAGCACTGCACTGCAAAATATTTGGAGGCTAATACTTCAATAATTAGAAAGCATTCTCAAGAACATTTTACCTCAATAGGGCTGACATTTTTAATGAGCTATAATTGGTAGGACTGCATTCATAGAAAAACAGCAACAGATGTGCTAAATCCTGGATTGTAAATCAACTTCTTAATGAAAAAAGTGAGTGTTTGTGAGGGACTATGACATAGACAAAAAAAGTACACACTATTTGCTATGTGAGAAAAGTAATTGCCATTTTTAAATTCTCTATTAAATATTTCAACAGTCATATTCACACCAATGATTAATCAGAGTCTAACAATGCAACCGGTATTGTAAAGTGCCACTAATTTTAACTTAAGAAAATGTCTCTGAGTGGCCAGATGTTGCATGAATGGACAATGATAATTTAATGAATCAGCACCTATACAGCACAAGTAAAAGTTGTAGAAAACAATACAAACTAATCAAGTCCTTTCATTTCTCCACAGACTTTGAATAGAAATAATCTAGGCGTCACAGAACAGTCCAGGAACGTCACAAAGCTCCCAAAACCACCTGGAGAATTGAAGGGCATCGGACAGCCACAGGAAGCTGGTTCACTGTGCGCAAACAGCAGCTGCTCTTGATTAGGAGAACGTACTAGCAAAAGTACTGCAAGAAATCAGAAGAGTTAAATCCTCATCATTTTTGACTGACCAGCCATCCACAACTTCAAGATCCATATGGATGCAATTCACTTAGCGGCAGAAACACTGGATTACAAGAAATGGTTCATAAGCAGAGAGTTCTTGGCATTATTACACAACTTAGTGTGCACTGGGCACAAATCAGAGGAAAATAATGGCAATCCCACCAAGTCATGGTTTTGGAATGTTGCCAACTGTGGAGTCCAACATCCAATAAGATATTCAATTTACACATATTATTCCTTCAAGAGAATTTAGATTTAGGCTTGCAATCAACATCCAAGGATCATTTAGCAACACAGAGGATATTTAGAGTGATGGTACAAGGATTAAGTTTTCAAAATCACCAGCATAGTTCCCTGAAAAACCAGATGGGTATACAGCTAGCCAAACACAAAGTGAGATTTAATTAAATAACACACACATCTGTGTGCTTTAAACAAATCTGGGGAACAGCAAGTTGGAAATGTTCCTCAGGCAGAAACAATTTTTTTTTTTATACGCACAGTCATTGAAACCTCTAAAAACTTTCTTTACGATGTCAGGGGGTCTAGCTAGGATAAATGCAAAGGGATAACAGGAATAGGGCCTGGGTGGGATTGTAGTCGGTACAGACTTGATGGACCGAATTGCCTCCTTATGCACTGTAGGTTTCATCATCGTGGAATATTTGTAAAAGCAGTATTAAACAAAAGGCACCCATAAGCTTTGTAAAAAAAATTCTAATTTCTAGAAAAAGTTGCTGCTCAAATTCAATTTGATTGACTATCCTCTGAATGCAAAATGGGTATTTTACTGGAGAGCAGCATAGTGCCTCAGAGTGCCACAGTCTCGGTTCAATTTCAGCCTTGGGTCACTGTCCTTGTGGAGTTTCATGTTCTTTCCATATCTGTCTGGGTTTCCTCTGGGTGCTCCGGTTTCCCCCGGGTGCTCCGGTTTCCCCCAACAGTCCAAAGATGTGCAGATCAGGTTGACTGGTCATGCTAAATTGATCTTAGTATCTGGGGATTAGCAGAGTAAATATGTGGAGCTGTGGGAATAGGGTCTGTGTGGAATTGTGGTCAGTGCAGATTCAATGGGCCAAATGGCCTCTTTCTGCACTGTAGGGATTCAATAATTCCTCTGAATGTAGGATTTAGGAGCAGTAGGCCATTCAGCCCTTCAAGCCTATTCCACCTTTCAATAAGATTATGACTGAATCAGTTGTGATCTTAACTCCACTTTCCTCTCTGCTCCCCAAAATCACTGATTCCCCCTGTCTATCACAAATCTAACTCTGACATAGCCCCTTACTGCTTTCTGGGAAAAGAATTACTAAAGACCCAAGGAAAAACATTAATCCTCATCTCTACCTCAGAGAGAACTCTTACCCTTAAACCAAGCCCCCTAGTTTTAGTCTCTAAATCAAGCGTATTCAATTTACAATAGTTGGAATTTAACAAAATCATCTTACAAACTGTTGAGACTCAGTAATAAGAGACACAATTTAACTCATTCTGAGTAGTCCTCAGCAGCACAGAATGAGCTGAAAATGCATTAGCTCAGCATTGCCCATTTGCTCCAAGGAGCCTCAAGGAGGAAGTTATTTACCTAAATTTGCTAATCACCTGGCTGCTCCTCTGCTGGCGATACAAGTTTGCAGATACAAACATTCAAGAGCTTTTAATCAGCTAGAGAGGTACCACTCTACATTAGAATGTCATTGCCACTGCTGCTAAGATACTCACAGCATTTGATCAAGTCGCAACTGCTTGACATTTCTAATAATGTAATATGGCTGAGTTCCTTGTGCCTTTATGGGTGATTGAGTCTGTTCATAGCAGCTGTTCCTTTCCTAGCCAGACTTCTGGTGCAAGGCATGTGGTGTTCTAGTTTCTGTGGGTCAGAGGTACTGCAGTCTGCCAACGGTCTATTGCAGTAGTGTACAAATATACTTGTAAACCAAGACAGAATACCCATATATGTGTCTATGAAGCCCAGTACAATTTGTTGTAGTTCTGTGGTTGATTTTCTAAAAACAAAAAAAAATCCACAGCTACATGCAAGCAATTATCACCTCATTAAATCATAGCTGTGGTGTCAAATTCCATTATTACCCACCATTAACTGCTGGCATGTTATTATAATGGTTAAGTGCTAGGAAATAAGGATAGTCCATAGCTGATTTTTAAGAATCTGAATTGTCATTTCTCTTATGCCTTCTCGCTAATTCATGCCCACATAACTGATGCATGCTGCCAAAGATAGTTATTCCAACCTTTGCCATCACTGTGACCCATTCAGCTAGCTTGGATCTAACATAACCGCAAAGGAGCCACATCTACAATCTGGAGAATGTCACCAAATATTAACTTCCTCCACTATCACCCACCAACTCAAATACCCTCTTTCCTACTAGATCCCATCCCTCAATAATTTCTTACCTCCTCTCCTTTCTATGTTGGTTCTATTAACCACATTTTATCCAATAGGGAGCATGGACTTGTCACCGACATGACAGTAGTAATTCTGACTTTGCCACGTACTCTAATTTTACCAGGAAACAAACTCAGTGCAGATAAATCTTATATTACATATATATTTACCACACAAACATTCAGCAATGTTGAGTGCCATACACCGGTCATTCTCTTTCAATGAAATTTTGAGTTCCTCTATGAATTTCTTGGATAAAGCATTAGTGTAGTCTTGACACAACTGCTCTTTGGAACTCCATGTATTATCCCTTCCATCTTGCCATCTTCTTTAAAAGGATTAAATTAACAAATATAACATTAAAGAGATGGCACCAAAATCATTCAATGGATAATGCACATAAATTGTCATGTGCCTAAAACACAGATTATCCAAATAGAAGTAAAATATATAATTTCATGGATTTGAATCAGAGAATCCCTACGTTATGGAAGGAGGCCATTTAGCCGACTGAATCCTCCCCCAACACTAAGGGGCAATATTTTAGCATGGCCAATCAACCTAACCCACACACCTCTGGATTGTTTAGTTATTTTGTTTACTGAATTGTTACTGAATGTGCCTTATGAGCCTAGTTGAGTTCTTCGAAAATGTGACTGAACACATCGACGAAGGAAGAGTGGTGGATGTGGTGTACATGGACTTCAGCAAGGCATTTGATAAGGTCCCCCACGCAAGACTTCTTGAGAAGGTGAGAGGACATGGGATCCAAGGGGCTTTGGTCTTGTGGATCCAGAACTAGCTTGCCTGCAGAAGGCAAAGAATGGTTGTGGATGAGTCTTTTTCTGCATGGAAGTCGGTCACCAGTGGAGTGCCCCAGGGATCTATTCTGGGACCCTTGCTGTTTGTCATTTTCATAAATGACCTGGATGACGAAGTGGAGGGATGGGTTAGTAAGTTTGCTGACGATACAAAGGTCGGTGGTGTTGTGGATGGTCTGGAGGGATGTCAAAAGTTGCAGCGGGACATAGACAGGATGCAGGACTGGGCAGATGGACTTCAACGCGGATAAATGTGTAGTGGTCCATTTTGGCAGGACCAACGGGATGAAGGAGTGCAATATCAAGGGTAGAAGTCTTAGCTGTGTTGGAGAGCAGAAGGATCTTGGGGTTCTTGTCCATAGGACTCTTAAATCAGCCTCGCAGCTGGAGGATGTGGTCAAGAAGACGTATGGTGTACTGGCCTTCATTAATCGAGGGATTGAGTTTAGGAGTTAGGAAGTAATGATGCAGCTTTGTAAGACCCTTGTCAGACCCCACTTGGAATACTGTGCGCAGTTCTGGTCGCCTCACTATAGGAAGGCTGTGGAAGCTATTGAAAGAGTGCAGAGGAGAGTTACAAAGATTGGGAGGCATGCCTTATGAAGGTAGGTCGAGGGAACTGGAACTATTCTCCCTGGAGAGACGAAGGTTGAGAGGCAATCTGGTAGAGGTTTATAAAATGTTAAGAGGAATAGATAGGGTGATTCTCAGAGGCTACTTCCCCGGGCTGAAATGGTTGCTACGAGAGGACACAGATTTAAGGTGCAGGGAAGCAAATACATAGGAGATGTTAGGGGTAAGTTTTTCACTCAGAGGGTGGTGAGTGAATGGAATCGGCTGCCGTCAGTGGTGGTAGAGGTGAACTCGCTGGAGTCTTTTAAAAGACTTCTGCATGAGTATGTGGGAACTAATGGGATTGGGGCTTATAGATAGGTCTATGGCTTGGTAGGTATAGATGTGATCAGCGCAACTTGTGGGCCGAAGGGCCTGTTTGTGCTGTACTGTTCTATGTTCTATGTTACTGGCATGAAAATGAATATTAAGCGACCGTTTTGATTACATGTTTAATTAAATAAAAGCTTTAGGTCATTTTCTATAAATCAAAGTAGTGAATGTTAGGACTATCAACGGACTAGTACTGAGCTATGTTTTGTAACAATTAATTATGCAAATTGCCATATGGAATTCACAATAAAAGATAGAGATCTTCCTGATCCGGTATTTGTGACAATCAAATTCTTTTGATCTTGCTGGAGTGTATTGCACAAAGCACCAACAATTATCTACAACAGGTATATGATTCCTCTGTACTCTGAATGCAAACGGTTTACATATCAAACAGTATAATCAGTATAAAAAGTTTCATGGGTGAGTAAAAATCATTTGAATACGTTTCCCATTTAAGAACTTTACAAAGTATCTCCTAAGTACTCCAACTCCACCAAGCTGCCACAACTCCAACTTCTGCAGCCAGGATTTTATTGCATCAATGCACTAAGTGCGAGCAGTTATTCTTTAAGTAGTATCTGCACCTTGGTCTGGGTTAGAATAGTGCTTCTTTTTGTGACTGGAACTTCATCTCTTTCTAAACTCAAGGTTAGAAAGTCTGTGTCAAACTCATGAAACTTATACCCTCATTCTTGTCTGAGAATCCTTCAACCTCATCCCATCTCATCTGGTGTGCATACTCTGGTCATACATCTGCTTCTTCTCCCTTTACTTGATTGATGGCAAAGCGTTAAGCTGCCAAGACTTGTTCTCTGTAACAACCTAATGAAACCTATCTACTTCATTCAGTTTTAAAAACTTTTTTAAAACTACCTTTCATACCAAGCTCAATCACCCCTTTTAATCTCTCCCTTGGTGTTTCAATACCCATTATAATACATAACCCTGTTATAAAGTACTTTGGGAGATTTATATTAAAGATGCTATGACAAATCTATGCCTTTATAGTAAACTTAGCCTTCCAAGTCCTAAAATTGATTATTCAAATCCTGAAAAGCTGAACAAACTTCAAAATTCTTCAGTTGTGCTAAAAGCCTTGCTGTGAACATGCTACCAGAAAGGATCCTGACATTTAGGGTGGAATTTAATCCGCCTGTTGTAGTGGAACACATGGCAGCCATACCCACTAAATCACATAGCATTGACAGCGAATGTGTAGCCTCCTAAGAAAGTCACCCACAATCAAGTTGATAGCAGTTAGGAACGGATACATGCAACTCACCTGCTTGGGCCTGGGATGTCTATTAGGTGCACTGACAAGCCGTTTGGCACCAATATCCCTGAGGTCACAGGAATTCACTGATGGTTCAAGGATTAAATGGGAGTTGTACAACACTTGCATGCCTCCAAAAGGCTGCCCAACAGCCTGTGGCTTTGTGTGTACTTGGTGGTGGAGGTGAGGGTGAGGAGTGCCATCTCCTTATTGAGGTGCACAGTGACCAGTTGGGGGACAATGGAAAGGGGAGGGACGACACGTTGAAAGTCAACATCTCCCTCTCCAAACACCTCATCCAGTCTAACAAGCCCCAATCCACCACTCTGACCCAAGTCCAGGAATTGATCCTGGTGAAGTTCCAGGAGGATTACTGGCATCAGCCACTGTTTCCAGTGATACTGCCAGCCGAAATCCTAGGGAAGGCCGAAGGCGTAGTAGTTTTGCTGGGCCACTCTCACGTAAGTGATGAGGGGGTTTCCATTTATTTAGCAACTGACTGACCGACAAATCACCCATCATCTAGATTAAATCCGAGCCTTGTACAGATCTTAACTATAAATTAGCATGGACCATGGAAAGACCTTCACAATCATCTCAGGGGAGATGGTAATGAAGTGATATTGTCATTGGACTAGTAATCCAGAAGCCAGGCTAATGTCCTGGGGACAAGAGTTCAAATCTCCCCATATCACCTGGTGGAATTTAAGATTCATAATGAAATCTGGAATTGAAAACTAATTTGTAATGGTGTCCATGAAATATTATGGATCGTTGTAAAAACATATCCAGTTTACAAATGTTCATTAGCAACAGAAATCTGAGATTCTTACTTGACGTGAGACCAGATCTATAGCATTTTAACTGCCGTCTGAAAAAGCTTAGCAAGCCACTCAGCTCAAGGGCAATTGCCAGCACTGCCCACATCCCATTAAAGAATGAAAAAAAACTTCAAAAAAAAAACTCTTGATAGGCCAAAAATGACAAGGCCAATCTAGACTTCTGCTACCATGTGTGTGAAAATGTATTTCTGATTTACTCCCAAATCATCAAGCTGTAACTTTAAGATTATGCACGAGGTTCTGGATTCTTGTAATGGAGAAAATAATTTCTCTGTACCTGTACCTTTCTTTTGCTCATTATTTTGATAAGTCTGTTAGGTCACCACCCAACCTTTTAAACTCAAGGGACTATGAAATAATGTTATGCAACCTGTCCTCAAACACTGCCCTTCAAGCACATGCATCATGTTATGGCAATTGCATTATACTGCTTGAGACCAATGCATCATTCCTGAAGTTCTCTGTCCAAACTGAACCCAGTATACTAGAAGGTGTCTGAGTCTCTATTATCAATTCCTCACTCGAATTCTAACCCCCTCCTGATGAAGGCAACATTCCATTAGCTGTTTTTATTGTTAATCTTTATTAATTTTTATTACTAGTATTTTTAAAGTTTATTTATTAGTCACAAGTAAGGCTTATATTTACACTGCAATGAAGTTACTGTGAACTTCCCTTAGCCACCACATTCCAGCACCTGTTTGAGTCAACAGACCTAACCAGACTGTGGGAGGAAATGGGAGTACCCAGAAGAAATCCACACAGACATGGAGAGAACATGCAAATTCCATATAGACAGTGATTCACGACGAGAACTGAACCCTGGTCCCTGGCGCTATGAGGCAGCAGTGCTAAGCACTGTCTCCCTCTGGACTATAACAGTCACACAGGGCTATTGACTAATAACTATAGTAGGACTACAATTGTCACAGACCTATTGATAACAGGAGAAAAAGTATAAAGATTCCAACAAAAGCAAAGATCTGGCACAGAGCTAAGCGGAGGAAGGTAATTTCTCTGGGTTGAAATTATCTTTGAAATAATGTGCGTGAAGATGACACATTATCCTAGATATGAAAAATCAAAAGTACTTGGGTTATTTTATCCTGAAGTTACAACTTGATGAAACACAGATGAATGAGTTTTCATAAATGTTCTTATAAAGCCTTTTAAGATGAAATGGCACCTTTGAAAAGTTGATACACGTACAACGATTATGGAAAACAGGGATTTCACAACGGATACAATTCAATTCAGTGGCAGGCAAACAAAAGAAAATATTTTAAGACGCTCTAAATAAAAATGAGTTGAATATTAATACTAACATAAACCACTGCAGAATAAAATGAAATTAAAAATAGGGAGGACTCAAAACAGGAAAAGGTATTTCTGCATTACTGACCAATTAATTATGGCATCTAGTTCCAGTGCTACAATTAGTTTCTGATCATATCAGGTGTGAAAACAGAACTCTTGACACAGTATTATGTTTGGAAACCAAGCAGTTGGGCATTATAGTAGCAATTAGGCAAACAAAAACAAAATGGTTCTAATCTGATGTTTGGAAAACTGGATTACTGTTTAAACAAGTTACAGCAAATGTGATGACATCAGATTAATTATACTAATTTCTGGAAAATGGAAGTTTGAATAAGTGTTGCAATAAAGCTGTTTATAAATCAAAATATCACATGTAATGTTGGAGCACAAGTAAACATGCAGATTAGATTTTATTATGGCTGCCAAATCTGGCAAGTTTATTTTGGCATACAAAACAGAAACACACAGGTTAGTCAACACTTTAAAATTTGAATGAAAACTCAAGATCCAAAGTTACCTGTCATAACTTGCTGTTGTTCCCCTTCTGCCTCTAACCCCACCTCCAACTAGAGATGCTGACAAGCATGTTGTGTACCTGCTTTTATTTCACCTGCATCTGAAATTCTTTTCATATTTAACATTGACTACTTGCTGGCTGTGCAAAATGCACAAGGTAGGCATTACTGAGCCCAAATCAAGTGGTCAATATTTTCAAACGGGACTTACCAAATCAATCAGATCACTGAGGTTCTTCTCAATTTGCTGAGGAGGAAGGCGCCTCATCAAATCCAAGGCACAATCCAGTTGTTGTTCAGTCTAGAGAAAGGATGAGAAAAATGTGAGTAATAATGAAATCTGCATTTATGCTGCAAAATACAGAAGAAAACAATTATTTGCCCATCATGTTCAAACTGTCCAAGTCTGCTCAATGGCCTAGTGGTATCATCACTAGACTATTCATCCAGAAACTCAGCTAAGGGGACCCGGGTTTGAATCCCACCATAGCAGATGGTGGAATTTGAATTCAATAAAAATCTAGAATTAAGAATCCACTGATGACCATGAAACCATTGTTGATTGTTGGAAAAACCCACTGGTTCACCAATATTTTTTAGGGAAGGAATCTGCCACCCTTACCAAGTCTGGCCTACATGCGACTCCAGAGCCACAGCAATATGGTTGACTCTCAACTGTCCTCAGAAACTAGAGATGGGCAATAAATATTGGCCAGCCAGGGACACCCATGTACCACAAATCAATAAAACAATCTGAACAATTCCATTCCACAGATTGGATATCCATTTTCATAACATTTTTGTAGATTGTTCTGCTATCACCTGTACCCGTCCTTACAGCTTTCAATACAATCGAATGGTCATAATTATTAACTAATTAATAAAATGCTCCTTCAATGTCACAAGGTGAAAAACTGGAACTTCCTCCTTAACAGCAGTGTCAGTGTAACCACATTACAGACTGCAGCAGTTCAAGAAGACAGCTCATCTTCTTTGAAGGCAATTACAGATGAACAACAAATGTTGGCCAGCTCACGTTCCAAGAATGAATAATAAGAATCACAGAAAACACGACTGCATTGATACTATTTCAGTATGACTAATTAATATTAAATATTAATTCAATATTTCAAGAGCAGAAAGGATCATAAATGCTTTGAATGATTTTAATTTCTCTCTTTCCATATGTGTGGCCATGGTCATAGCAACGTAGACAATCTATAATTGTGTAGTGACAAATGCAACACAAAAGTATGGAGATAAGATAAAACTGGGTGACTACAGGCAAGAATGTCAGATGTGACCAAGCTCTCCAAACGTTCAATCTGACATCAAGAGAGCATTTACTGTCCCCATGGATTTGTCTTAAGCAAAATGTGTGGCAGATATTTTTAAAAAGATGTAAATGATACAGATAAAGGAAATGCAATAGATGGAGTAAATATTGTGGATGAATGATCCACTTTCCAACTCAATAAAGCCACCCCATCACTCTCAAGGCATAAATCCAAAGCGCAGTGGAACATTTTCCACTTGCCACAATGGGTGCAGCAAGTGCACACAAGAATGTTAACACCATCCAAAACAAAGCGGTCCCCTTAATCAATAGCCCACACAAAGCATAAAAATCCAAGTTAATTCCCTCCATAGCATGCCATGGCTGCAGTGTGTACCAAGTATAGCACACATTGGAACAATTTATCAAGTTTTCTTCCACAGCACCTCCCATATCTGTGGCTTCAAATGCCCAGAACGACAAGGGCAACATGTGCATGGGAACATCAGCACCTTCAAGTTCCCCTTTAAATCACACACCATCCAGACCTACACACACACACACACACACACAGTTCCTATATAATTGCAAGGTCAAAGTCCTGGATCTCAATACCCAATATCATTGTGCAAGCACCTTATCACCTAGACTCCCCCACCACCAACTACACAAAGACAATGCAAGGTGGACAATAAATGCTGGCCTTGCTAGCAACTTCTATATCCCAATAATATATATTTTTAAAAGTGTAACATAATTTCAGGAGTTCAATAAGATACTATTGTTACAAAGGGCCTTTATAAGATAGTTATGTTTCAATTCAAGATGAAATGGTATAGTTTAGAGGGTGAAGGAAAAAAAAAATGGAACCTCCCAAAGGGATTTGCCCAAAACATGTCCATGTGACCTCATAGTAAGTCTGCCCAGAGACAAGCCCACGTGAGCTGATTGCCATGGGGACAGGGCCCAAATCAAAGCTTATGAAAAGCAAGGGGCCCATTTTAACATGTGGACACAAAAAAGATAGCAGTAGCCTTATTGCTGCCTTGGCTCTCCAGAGGCTGTCAGACCAAAAGTTTTGAGAAGATGACTTATAAACAGGGACTGCTTTATGAGGCAGGAGGAAAATACTGCTTTTCAATTAATCACTCAGTGCAAGGCTGATGAGGACGCAACGTCTGTTTGCGGGAACAAGGGGTTAAAGACCACATAATTATCAGAAGGCACCTTGCAAACAGGAAATCTATTTGAATATACTCAGAGTTGAATGAAGGGGTCTTTGTTTGAAAGGAATTTTGAAGATTCACTTGGTGAAACAGGAAGAAGAGATCCTGTTAAAAGGTGAGATCAGCTTTGGCCTTTAATCATGATGCTGCATCTCTACAGAGAGTGCTGTATAATCAATAAACATGGCATGGATGTTTCAGTTGTGTTAGGAAGTTACTTCTTCTGCAATTTTGTAGATCAGTGGCCAACTAAATAACGTTTAATCTATATTGATTTGAGTGTGTTTGCTATAGTAGAAGTCTTAAAACTTAATTTATGTGAGCCTTCAAATCAGTCACTGTGAAATTCATATCTATTTTAAAGGTTGTTATGGGAATGGTGATGTCATACAGGAAGCATATAAAAAATGCAACAGCGTGGATAACAAGTTGGTTAACTGACAGGAAGCAAAGTATCACTGGCTGTTGCTTAATTTGAAAAGTCAAAAACAGTATAACTCAGGAATAAGTGCTGGGTCCATTTTGCTTAAAGTATAAACAGATGATTCAGCACTGGGCATAGGAAACATAATATCAAACTGTGCTGTTGAAGACAGAAAATCTCAACCCAACTATAGACTGCAAAGACCATATAATGCATCTTGGAAGGAAAATAAATAATTTTTTTCTAAAAAATTATTTAATTTTCAGCTATTTTTGTTATAATGGGAGTCAGAAAATAGGCAATGGTACCACAAATTATTGAACAGAATCACATGACCTGAAATATTGGTATTATTTCAATGCATATTACAGAAATATATTTAGAAATAGAAACATTTAGAAATATAACATTTTGTACACAGTGTCCACAAAATTGGTACTCCTGCTCCCATCGTCAAAAAACATAAGCTAAAAGAATGCCACAAGGATAGACTCGCATATCGGAGTACTGCATCTAATGGTTCAGATTACAATAAATGGCGATACATTGTCTGTCAAAAAACTTTGCATGTGAGGCTTCAAAAACAACTTAAAATTGATTGAGCAGTGCACACAATCTCTGGAATGCTAAACGTGCCATGGCCTGTACTATAGCTATGACGCACACATGATCTGTTCCAGGTGTGTGACTGAATCTTGATCCCAACAGAAAAAGTGGATCATTTAGATAAACATAATTATTTAGGACATTTCGTGCTCTTTAAGTTGAGCCCTGAATTGAGCCAAATTGAAAAATGTAATGGATAATAACTGTCCTGAGGCATAGCTGCAGTTATCTAATTCATTTCCTGTTCCACAAAGTAATTTCATCCATAAATCCCATTATATTTCCTTTCCAAACAAACTTCAGCGGAATCTTTCATCAGGAAAAGGTACGAATGCAGACTGAACCATGCCCATGGACTATGAGGATTAATCAAAATCCACACAATGTGTTTCCCAATAATCTGATCTTTTATTTATGTGGAAAAGTATGAAGCAAACATTTCAAGCAACTACATGAAAGGCAGGTGGGAGTCAAAGTCACTGCTGGTTACCTGGAGATCAGCCTAGCTGCTACATATAATACAAAACATTGATCAGTAAACTGATAATGTAATTAGCCTGTGTCCCAATTAAATATATTGCAGCTGGCAATTCATAATGTTTGATGTGAACTGATACAAATCAGTGGACTTGGTCACAGAATAAAATCTATTGAATTATGACATAGTGCTATGTATACCAAAATCCGGAAGCTTGTGGTAAACTGCTTTGCCTAAGTGTACTAAATAACCATATATAAACTTTGAAATAATCAATTTAAACAAATTAAAATCCAACTTCAAAAACTGCGCTAGCTTAACAACTGCTGCCATTGTTGCAGCTAGAAAGCAGCATCAACCACAAGACTGAAAGGAAATCTTAAACCTAGATTCATGCCCGAGGGAAAGAAATATAGTCAAGACTTGCTTACACATGCAAAACAATGTGCAGTATTTCAAGCTTAACTCTGTGCATTTTCCTTAACCTATTTCATATGCAGAACTCAGCAGCTGTTTCGCAGCATTACCAACTGAATTTTGTTCAAAACTATTCTGACAAATTTGCAAAACCATTTTGAGACTTAGACTTGCCGAACGCCCTGTACTGAGTCACAACCAGCAGTCACATCCTCTCCACAGTCGGTCACAGGTGGCATTTTCTGCAGAACAACTCTAAGTACAAGGCACCATTACACCGGAGCAATCACTCAAACTATTATTTGGTCTAGAAATTGCACCTAGATTTTAAATATGTAGACATTTGCTACTTTTCCAGAGATTCAAATGATGTTGTGGATTGTCAAAAGAACCAAGTTTTGATTTCTAACCATCATGTTTCTCAAAGCCAATCACAATACCGGGACAAACCTCGAGTATAGTTTAAACAGGCTTGCAGAAAACCATATTAGCCAAGATTGAACAATGCATAAAGAGCATTTCAAATAAATCTGTAGGCCAATTGAAGCACGACTCTTAAACAAGGACAAAAAAATGAACTCAGTAAATCTGCTCTTCTGAAAAGATCGCAGCACAATGTCAAACAACCATGAAATCTATAATTGTATCAGCAACATCTCAGCCTTCACCTTTAAATTCTTATTGCTGTCTCAGAAACCGAACACACACTTCAGATAAAGAAATAACTCAAGAATTTAACACCAAATGCATTTGGGTCAATCTTTTGCAGATGCATTAAAAGTATTTTCTCCATTGAATTTTAGCCAGCACAATTAAGCAAATTACAACTACAAAAATCATTTTAAAAATTCTAACTTTAGTGGAGCAGTTTTAAAAAACTCAGCAAAACTAACAATAACATGGAAATTGGAAGGACTGCATTAGTACAAGTACAAATCCTAAAATAGCAGGACTAAAGCAAAGCAATTTATCTACTGATTTTCTGCAGGTAGAAATTATGGAGAAGCATCACAAAGGGACAATGAAGCCATTTATAGCAGTAAGCGAGAAGCTATGGAAAAATTGTGTGCTTCAACTCAGAACGGAGTGCATATAAATGAATATATATATAATCTTTTATTCATTCCCAGAATGTGGGTGTTGCTATTGTGCATCACTAATTCTCTTGTGGAGGTGGCGATGAGCCACCTTCACAAACCAGTGCGGTTTCTGGGGCAAATGTATTTTCAGTGCTGCTAGGGAGCGATTTCCAGAACCTGATCCCAACAACAACATATTTTCAAGTCAGGATAGTGAGAGACTGAGAGGGCAAATTCCAAGTGGTGGTGTTACTACATTCCTACCGCCCATGTCATTTCAGAGTGTAATGGCTTGGGTTCCGGTGTCAAAAAAACCTTGCAAGCTGCTGCAGTGCATCTTATAGATGGCATACAATGCAGTGACGTCGGTGAAGGAAGTTCATGTTGAAAATAGCCAATTGGATGCCTATCACGTGGGCTCTTTTGTCTCAGATGGCACTGAGCATCTTGTCGGCACCATATTCACATGGGCAAGTGGACAGCATGCCACCATACTGCTGACTTTGGTCTTGTAAGCAGTGGAAAAGCTCTGGAGAAAGAAGAGGCAAGTCAATCACGGCAAAATACCTAGCTTCTGGGCTGCTGTTACCATGTTGTGCGCATGGCTGGTCTAGTTAACAAAGAAAATATATAGCCGACGAGGTCAGTCAACCTATCATGCCTGTGCCAGCTGAATAAATCACGTACAAGCAACCAATGGCCCTCTAATTTTTCTAGGGAGTATGTGGGCAATTTGTTTAAATGTACAGCCTCTTTAAATTATTCTGTATAGTTGCACATGGTGGTGACTTAAGAGTTCCATCTTTATATGGTTTAAGGTGCAACTTCTCAGTTGCTATACATTCTGAAAGAGAACATTGCTTCAGCTCTCAGTTTAATCATATATTGTTCTCATTGTGTAGCTCATTATCTCACATGTAGTTTCACTGCTATTACCATAATCTCTCTTTTTCATGCCCAGATCTTCATCTCCCTCTTGCATTGTTTTTACTGCATTACTTAAAGTCCAGGTGTAGTTTTTGAATGGTAACTAGCTGCACTTTAAGAACAAGATGATAAATAATGAAATTTGAATTTCTTGATGTTTGTTGAGTATAGTTTTATGTCTACTGCCCTGTTGCAGGATTTTCAGAATTCTCATTGGTAAAAAACAATAGCAACAAAACTGTGTTCCTACTTACATTTGGATTAAACAACAGCAACTCTCTTCTACACAACTATTTTCTGCCCTACCCTAAAACAACAAATTGCTGGTCACTTGCTTTTTCCTTTCTCTTCCTTTATTAAAGTTTTCTCATCTTCCCATTTCTTTTTCTGAAAGTCAGCTACTACTGACATTTCTATGCAATATGCCATCAAAGTGGAGCTAAACCCTATCCCAAACGTGCTGCAGCAAGTTCTAATATTGTAATTGCTGCCGTGGCTGAGCGCAAGATCAGCACAAGCTAAGAATTCAAACGTATCTGCACGCTCATTACAAGTTCTGACAAAGAGTCATCCAGACTCAAAATATTAGCTCTATTCTCTCCTGACAGATGCCGTCAGACCCAAGATTTCCAGTATTTTGTGTTTCTGTATGCTTATTACCTTTTTTTTTTTAAACAAGAAAATGGTAGCATAGCAATTATGTTATTAGAACCATAACCCAGAGGCCAAATCAGATGCATACAACCAGCAGAAAAAGACGTATAAAGCTGTTGGAATCAATAATTCACAAAATGCAATACTAAATCCAGAATTAGAGCCACGAACATCTAGAAAAGAACATGGATTGGAAAATGACTGCTTTCAATGCTGGAATGAAGAGCGCCTCGTCCAGAAGTAAACTGACCTGGTAACACTCATCTGTAGCCCTTCAAAGGATACAGATATATATGACAATTAAATAGACTGGGACCTGACATTTCCGTTATTCGAGACTAGACAAATCTAAACTTACATTCCTGTGACATCACATCTGCACAAATATAACGCGCATGCACACACTAAACAGGCAGACGAGAATAACTGCTGCTGCCAACATTACTTCTGCTTCTACCCAAACTGAGATTTACTAATTTAGCAAGATTGCACAGTGAAACTGGACCATCCCTGTTCGTACAACTCTGATGTGGAAACATTATCTCTAAACAATTGCACCCTTCAAAGGCAAAGATTTATACCTGTTGGGACTCTTGACCAAAAAGGATCTTGATTAAGAGTGGGTTCACAACTAACTGCTGCTACAAAGTCCACACAAAATGATGAACTCTTCTTCTACTTCAGCTGCATTACAACATCTCCAGAACCTAACATAACACTCAAGATCAAAGATTGGCCACTTGGATAAAAGACCAAGGATCACTTCAGATATGAAACTGTACCACAATATAAGAAGTATAACTGGAGGGGGAATGAAGTAAACTAAGAAGCAACCCAAGATATTCATTTACTGAACAAGTTTACAATATCATAACACCCATTTCCAATTTTTCCTGAATCTATCTGCTGTTGAAACCCTCACCCAAGATTTTATCTCAATATCACCCTCTTGCTTTCTTTGCTAGTTCCCCAGCTTCTATCCTACATAAATCTTGTGTTCATCCAAAGGTTTGCTGCTGCAACCCAACCTGTAAAGGTCCTGTTCAGCCATCAAGTGATTAGCAACAAAGATTGGCTCCCAATCCTCAAATTTAAAATTTTCATTCTAAAGCCCAAATGGCTCTATGCCCTCACCCTTCCCAACTGTATAACCTCCTCCAGCATTATGTGGATCAAATGATGGTACAATGCTGCCTCACAGCAGCTAGGACCTGGGTTCGATTCCTGTCTTGGGTGATTGTCTTGGTGGAGTTTGCATATTCTCCTTGTGTCTACGTGAGTTGCTCTGGGGGCTCTGTTTTCCTCTCACAGTCCAAAGATGTGCAGGTTAGGTCGATTGGCTATGCTAAATTACTCCTTAATGTCAAGGAAACTAGCTAAGGTAAATGCCTGGAATTATGGGGATAGGGTTTGGGTGGGATTGTGGGCAATGTGGGTTCGATGGACCAAAAGGTCTCCTTCCACACTATGTGATTCTATGATTACAATCATCACTGAAGTCTGTATTCCTCCACTCCCATCTTTGTGTGGTTCTCTAACATTCCCTTGGCACCACCTTCATGGCTGTACTTTTAGCTGTCTCAGTCCTAAACTGAAATTCCATCCATAAACCTCACCATCTCTCCAAATCGATTTCCTCTTTTAAAATGCTCCTGAAAACGCTCTC
This sequence comes from Sphyrna mokarran, assembly GCA_024679065.1. Classification (NCBI taxonomy): domain Eukaryota; kingdom Metazoa; phylum Chordata; class Chondrichthyes; order Carcharhiniformes; family Carcharhinidae; genus Sphyrna; species Sphyrna mokarran. Next base: position 21,904,702 of record JAGIQG010000028.1, on the reverse strand, counting down.
TGAGCAAGCATTTGGTTATCTGCTGAAGCCTCCTCATGCAGCCCAATGTCAGATAGAATACTTCTGTTAAGGGCCTTAAGAATTTCCACTACAGAGAAGGTGTTTTATAAATGCAATACCTGCCCAATTCTGACAGTCTAATTACCTGATGAAAGATCAAAGATATATTTTAGCAGCCCCTCAGATAGCTGGGTCTCCTGGAATAGGTGAGGCCAAATCCATTCTTGCTTCACACAGCATAGTTTATTATTAAATGCAGTATCAGAGTGGAGGAATTATAATAGATGTGAAACTTGAGTAATGAAATGATTTTCTTGCTTCTTACTGAGATTAGCATTCCTTTGAGGAGGTTTAGGGCAGATAACAAAAAAACTACAGCTATTCTTCCTATCAGTAGTGAAACCAAATCCACATAAAAGATTGATACATCTGTGACCTCAATTTCACAAGCTATCTTTCATGCAAACATTGCAACTATACAGAATTTATGAAGTTGGCAGAAATTAAAAATCTAAGTTAAATGAGGAATTAAATCATACTAACCTTCTCACCAGTTCAAATATTTGAGTGAAAGCATGAAATGCTCCAGCTGATTGATGTGTTTTCTTAGTCAAATTATTTTTTTACAAATTAAATCAAATTGTCACAACTCTCCTGCTCAAACAGAAATTCTAAGGAATCAGAAGCTATCATGCAGAGATCCCTGGAAAGTACATGGATCTGGTATTCTCACTTGTAGAATATTTGCAATTTCAGAGCACATGTCCTACAAATGCAGTATGGTAATATCTTTAAGCCTGTTATGAAATACTGATATCACATCAACAGGCTGACTTCACCACAGGTGGAAAAAAAAGCACATAGCTTTGTGACGTATTGGGTGTAGTAATACAGAAATGGCCTTTAATCCTGCCTAACACCAACCCTCCAGTGCAAATGAAGACTTGAACTTATGCCATCCTTACTATAAAGCTTGGCACCAAATCATGCAATGTACCTATCCTCTGAGAGAGAGAACAACTTCTATATGCATTTTTAAACCTTGCTCTTTGAATTGCTTAACAGTTAGGCAATTTTTTTAAAAAATTGAGGAGTGAAAACATCCCACAATGCTAGATTCCAGACAGAATACCAGAACCCAGATTAGCCAAAATTCTAATTGCTCAAAGATGACATTAATTTCAATTGAAATTTATCATATACATTGCCTGAAGTTATTAGAGACTGTTAGCAACTAAATATAAAGAATGGAGTCCACTGAAATACAAAATGGTTAAAAACATGGATGCAGCCATCTATTTTGCAGTAGAGTTTCATTGAGTCCTGTGCCTACAGAACCACTATTTGCAGCATTATATCAGGTGGAAAGGAGTAACTTTTTGTTTCCTTGATAATGTTTGAGCAGGGACTGCTGATAATTTCATACTTGCATCAAACTGGTGTTTCTACAAAGCATAATAATGATTAAGATGGAAATAAACTTGATAAAAATCAACGATCCATGATGCCCCAGTTTCTTCTGTATGAATTAGTCAGCAGCACTTCCTTAGATGAAATCATGAATACAACTTGTGGCAAAAAGGATGTTCATATTATTTACAAGCTTTAGAATCAGTCGGACATTCTATTGCATTTAACCGATTCATGGATTGTGCATAACTCTCCGAATGTAACATCCCAGGCGAGAACGAAATCAGTCTATCCACATTCACAAGATTGAGTCACTACTGCCATGGAATGCATGCACCACGAACAACAACTGGTGTTTATATACCACCTTTAATGCAGTAAAATGTCCCAAGGGATTTCACAAGGGCATTATTGAATGAAAGATCTGACACTAAGTTACATAGGAGATAACAGGACAGATATCCAAAAACCAGGCAAAAGAAATAGGTTTTCAGGAGCAACTTAAAAAGAGAACTGAGAGGCAGAGAGGGAGAGGGCATACAGAGGGAATTCGAGACTCCAGACTTTTAGGGATTAGGCAGATATTAATACATCTACCAATGACAGGGAGATTAAAATCCATGATGTTCCAGAGTCAAGAAGAACTTTGGAAGAACTTGTGTTTGTGAAGGGTGGATTTAATGCAATATGAGCAGGGAATCCTAAGAGCACAAAAGGTGGCCAACGATGAGCAGTTACCATGGAGGAAAACGGAACAGCACAAGTGCACTTTTAATCAAATCATATTTCCCTTATTTGTCATTCTGAAATCCAGTTTTGTAGTCCACATTTTAAATGACTATATTAAAGGAGGAGGCTTGTATCATCAGTGCAATGAAGTTATTGTGAAAATTCCCTAATCGCCACACGCCACGCCTGTTAGGACCAGCATGTCTTTCAGACTGTGGCAGGAAACCAGAGCACCTGAAGGAAACCCATGCAGACATAGAGACTCCGCACGGACAATAACTCGAGCCAGGAATTGAACTTGGATCCCTGGTGCTTTGAAGCAGCAGTGCTAATCATTGTGCCACCCATGCTTGGGATGCTGAAAGATTTTCTCAGCTGAATTTATACAGTAGCATCTGTAAACAGAAAGATGTAATTATTGTATGTCGTGCTGATCAGAAAGGGAGGAGAAATATGGATAAGAATTAGGTGCCTTTCATAGAAAATCCATTTTTACTTTCAACAAGAAATCAAAAGCTGTGGGATAGAAGTGGGAGAAAGGTAGTCCAAGGTAAAATATTGTCAAAAGGCACTGAACAGGCTGGATTTAGTAAGATGAACAGCTTCTTTAGCTCTGAACTTTATACTTTCTGGCTGAACAACCCTCACTTTTCAAAGCCACACAACTTGTAAGTTTAAAAAATTGTGGTGTGGTATTCACTGGGTTATGGTAGAAGCTAGCCACAAAACCGGCTATCCCCCAGATCACCACTGGAAACTTCCACTGATTGCTTCGTTCCAGAAATTAAACTAATTATTTTAGGCACAAAAACATGTATAGGCATGATCTAAAAACTTTTGAATATGTTAATTTACTAGGAAACTGAAGATTTTTCCCCAGCATAAACTGCAAATAGTTCTGTATATTACTTAGAAGTTATTTTTTGCAATCAACCCATTTTCATGACGTAAAGGTGCCACTATTGGATGGCGTGGGTACAGTAAGTCGTCTCACAATACCAGGTTAAAGTCCAGCAGGTTTATTTAGAATCATGCACTTTCAAAGCGCTGCTCCTTCATCAGATGAGTGGACAAGTAGGTTCACAAACACAGCACATATAGACCAAGACACAATTGCAAATAATGGTTGGAATGTGAGCCTTTACAGATAATCAAGTCTTTACAGGTATAGACAGTGCAAGTGGAAATGTGCTGAATCATCAACATGAATATTATAGTCTCACGTGAGAACACCACTCACCAGGTGCATGGTACATACTCTTGCGACTTGGCCAACATTGTCCACCTCATATGCTGCAGAAAGGAAGCGCGGTACATTGGTGAGACCATGCAGATGCCACAACAATAGGTGAACGGACATTGTGCAACAATCACCAGGCAGGAGTATTCCTTTCCAGTCAGGGAACACTTCAGCAGTCAAGGACATTCGGTCTCAGATCTTCAGGTGAGCATTACCCAAGGTGGCCTTCAAGACACACGACAACACAGAATCGCCAAGCAGAAACTGATAGCCAAATTTCACATGCATGAGGACGGTCTCAACTGGGACTTGGGTTCTGACTCACTGCCTATAATCCCCACCACTTGGCCTGGGCTTGCAAAATCTTACTAACTGTCATGGCTTGAGACAATTCACACCTCTAACCTATGATTATCTCTCTACTCGCATTGTGTGTACCTGGAAAGACTTGCATTCCAAATATTATCTTGCTATTGTGTCTTTGCCCATATATGCCACTTTTGTGAACCTACATCTCCACTCATTTGATTAAAGAGCAGCACTCTAAAAGCTTGTGATTTCAAATAAACCTGTTACACCTTAAATTACTGTTGTGAGACTTCTTACCAAACCCATTTTCAGATTTTGTATTGGTAATCTGTACAATGTGGGCATCACTGACTAGGCCAGCATTTATTGTCCAACTCGAACTGCTTTCGAGATGGTGGTGGTGAGCTGTCTTCTCGAAACACTCAATGTGCTGTAGGTAAATCCACAGTGCTGTTAGGGAGGGAGTTCCAGGATTTTGATCCAGTAATAATGAAGGAATGATGATATTTTTCCATATCTTGATAGTGAATGGCTTAGAGGACAATTTCGAGAGGGCGGCATTCCATTGTATCTACTGACTTTCTAAATGGTTTGGCTTTAGGAGGTGCTGTCTCAAGAGCCTTGATGAGTTTCCTGCATGCATTATACAGGTGGTACACATTGCTGCCACTGTGCACCAAGGTGGAGGGAGTGACAGTTTGTGCAAGAGATGCTAATCATACAACTTTGTCCTGGCGGTGTTAGACTGCTTCAGTGTTGTTAGAACTGCACTCACCAGACAGGTGGAGGTATTCCATCACACTGACACAAAAGCAGACACTTCAATCTGAAACAGAAAATGCTGGAAAAATCACAGCAGGTCTGTCAGCATCTGAGTCTGAATGACTCTTCATCAGAACTGAAGGCAGTAGAAAATAGGATGATATTTATATTGCTAATGAGAGAGGTAGGAATTGATAAAGATGTCAGACAAAAAGACAAAGGGAATGTAAACAGTGGTGATCATGGCTAAGAAGGATGCTAATAGTGGCTCATTGAGAGATCAATGTGTCTAAATGGCAGAGCAAAGGTCTGCCATTCAGCAAACAGTGTCAAAATATAACCTCAGACATGCAACAGGTAGCCTTCGTGGAGTGGGAGACGAGAGTGACAGTAAGCAAGATTTTAAAATTCCACTACACTCATGACTTGTGCCTTGTAGATGGTACGTAGTTTATTATATGTATGAAGCAAACTTTATCAAGAAACCAGTTTGAGCAGAAACTCAAAGTAAAATAAAGTCTCAAAATGTATGCGTAGACTAGCAATTACACCCAAAAGCAAATAAAACCATAGAATCCCTCCAGTGCAGGAGGACTATTCAGCCCACCATGTTTACATCAACCCTCTGAAAGAGCTTCCCAACCAACTCCTTCCTCCAACTCATCACTGGAAGCCACACATTTGCCATGGCTAATCCACCTAATCTACACATCCTTGGACATTATGGAGCAATTTAGTACGGCCAATCCACCTATCCTGCATGTTTTTGAACTGTGGGAGGAAACTGGAGCACCCAGAAAAAACCCACACAGATATGGGGAGAATGTGAAAACCTCATACAGACAGTCATCCAAGACCAGAATTGAACCCGAATCCCTGGAAATATTCTTATCCTATATTTATTTTGTAGAAGTTTCCAAAACTAAATTTTTAAATCAGTTTATCTTCTTTACTGTTACTAGTTTGAATTGCTGGAGCTGTACACATCATTTGCAACATTATATGGTGTTGTAGAGATATAGCATTCTTTAATACATTTCTTAAAATCTATCAAATTTTACAAATATTTCATGAGTACATGACAGTCACAGCGCACATTTCCTAAGTGTTCAAAAGGAAGCAGTCACCAGGTAAATGACATAATATATTGCTGGCTCCACTCTGGAAACCACAACATTTTAGTTAGCCCCGATTAAACCAAACCTCTGGGACGGGATCAGCACGCATGTCTTGGTGACGTGCAATCAAATCAGCATATTACCAGTGGCAGAATATTTCCTCTTAGCTAGAGCTAAAACATTTTCTCAAAAAACTACCAAGCAAGCAGATCCTCAATTAGCAATTCTGCAGCTTCTCTAGTCACAACAAATCAAACCCGAACTAACATGACTGTTATCTGAAAAGGGGTACCAACAACCCAGTTATGGATCCAAGAAATGCTGCCACTAAAGACAGCCATTTTGTTAACGCTCCTCAACTTATGAGGAAATTGCATATCTGCAGTTGACAACCAAAGTATAGAAGCTCAAGCACTTCCTGTGGAGTTCACAGATCATTGAAGAAATTGCATATTCACAAGATTTTATCAACCAACTTAAAAAATCAGCTCTGTTACCAAGCATGAATTCCAAGAGGAAATTCAAGACTTACTGCAAAGTGAAAAGTCAGTAAGACAAATGTTAAAGCTGCAGAACATTTGTGAGAATTATTTTCATAAAAGACTAGGCATCAGTAACCCACAATAAAATGCTGGCTGAACGTTTGTACTGCAGTGCCAAAGAATCAAAAAGAAAAATAAACTGAAGTGCAATTCATAACAAAATCTTTATACAATAAGTTGGCTTGTTGCTCCTGGGATTTAATTTAAGTTGATGTGGCTTTAATTTTACAACTAACATGAGAGAAACATCCATTAAAAAAAATATGTTGGAACGCACAGGTCAGTCAGCATCCATTCAAATAACATACAAGTTTATAATTCGATTGCATTTGTGTCCTGAAAATTGACATATCTAAAATGTGAACTCCCCTGGTCTCACTCACTGACTTGCTCTATGTTTCCAGTATTTACTGTTTGATACATGATGAATTGTTAGGACTAAGGGCAAGTCCAAAATTAACCAGACAAGGTTTACAGAAAATTTCCCTGAAAATGTAAAGATGATTATGGCACACCCAATATTAAAAGCCAAGTCTTCTTTTTCCTCAGAGTTTCATTCTGTATGTGTTGAGTACATTCATTAGGAATAATTATGTTTCTCACTACACAAATACCTTTACAACCTCCACATAATTGTGAACCAAAACAACTCAGGAATATATACTGTGCATTTTGTACAGCACTTATTCAATGGTATTTATGCATTCATTCCCTACCACAGGTCCGACCAATAAATAGACTATATAGTTTGACTAGAGTCTAAATGGAAAACACAAAATAGATACCAGTTGCACCAAAAGAAAAATAACTGCCATAATTTAAAATCAAAATCTAGCTTGATCAGCACGTTTCCTCAGGTAAAAGATCCTGAGGGGTCTTGACAGGGTGGATATGGAGAGGATGTGGGAAAATCTAGTACTGGAAGCCATTATTTAAAAATAAGGGGTTGCCTTTTTAGGACAGAGATGAGACTTTTTTTCTCTTTCACAGGGTTTTGAATCTTTGGATGCTCTTCGTCAATAGGTGGTCAAAACAGGGGCAGAAAGATTATTGATAAACAAGGGGATGAAAGTTACCGGGAGGGGGTTGATGGGTCATAGATTGGAATATGAAGTTGAGATTACAATCAAGTCAGCCATCCCATTAAGTGACAGGTAAGACGTAAAGCTAAGTGGCCTACTCCTGTTCCTAATTAGTGTTTAAAATTTCCAGAACTTACTAAATCAAGAACTTTTCAAGATAACTATCAATTTGCTTTCCATCTCCCGTAAAGTTCCTGGCAACAATATGATCCACTTCCTCACCATGTTAATCTCATTATTGACCATTCACCACTGCTTGTCTTTCTGCTTCCCTCTTCAATGCAAATATGCAGATACCTAATTAAACTTACTGGAATCACTTACAAGATTCAATAGTACTAACCTTATACTTTTCACTAGCAAATCAAATTGGGAAAAGTGAAACAAGCAAAAGATTAACATGGAGAACAAGAAATTGACAGCATGTGCAAAGCGATTTTTTTCAATTTCATTTCACAAGCAATCTCAGATTGATGAACACAAAATTCAAACTAATTGCTTTTCACAGACTTCCTTATTTCTATTGTGAATAGTTAAATGTATTCATATAGTATCTTTCAGTCCCTCAGTGTCCCAAAGGATTTTACATTAAATTAATTGTTTTTAAACTAAACATCTCCAAAAATGTGCAGGTTATTGGCTATGCTAAATTGCCCCCTAATGTCAGAGGGACTAGCAGGATAAATACACAGAGTTAAGGGAATAGGGCCTGGGTGGGATTGTTGTCGGTGCAGGCTCAAAGAGCCAAATGGTCTCCTACTGCACTGTAGGGATTCTATGATTTTATTAAAGCACTGATGTAATAAATTGGAAATGCACCAATCAATTTGTATGGCAAGTCCCGCAAAACAGCAAGTGCATAAATCAATTCATTTACTTTAACTATGAAAATTGAGGGATAAATACTGGGCAGAACACCAGGGCTAAATAGCATAGTGATGATACTTTATGTCCCCTTGAAAGAATTTCAGTTTTTAATCTCAACTGAACGATACCACCTCAGAGTGCAGCATTCCTCACTATTGTCTGGAATGTCAGCCTTGACATTTCAGGAGAGCAGTATGCTCAAGCTTCATTAAAAAAAATTTTGCACAGCAACTTCCTCAAAACAGCAAAATGCTTACAAAATTTTTGGTTATACCATTTTAGTTGCAAGACACGTTCCAGGAGTTTGTAAACTGGAATTGTCACAGCGCAAATTGAAACACGAGATACTGCCAATTGCTTTCAACATCAGTTTAGGATCTTGTATTCCAGCAAAAAAATACACAGGCCAGGAACCTTCAATACAACCATTAACTGATCGATTAATGCAACTACAGAGCATTGCCAGTTCCTACGAGATACTTTTTACCACATATTGTTTGCAGTTAACAGGCTCCAATAGATGGCTTGAAGGCTGAACTGTATGGGCCTCAAAGAGATGCTGAAACTGGTTAAAATATATATTAAACAATGTACATAGGAATCTACAATATTGCAAAAAGAAAATTCCCTGCAATATTCAGCACACAATACCAAGTCTTTGTGATGAACCTCTGATTAATTCAATTCATGGCAATAACACAAATTTGTAGCCAGTAAAGAGGGTTTACACTTCATGCAAGGTAGTTTCTTGAAAGTTAAAAGCCTTTGAAAAATATTTCCCCTATGTTAAATGTGGTTATGCTAGGACAACTAACAACTGGAGACTGAACACTATTAGAGAAAAAGGAAATGAACCAAATCTTGAGCTTTTTCCTGAGGTTTCAAGGCAGCATACTATACGTTCTGTCTGCCTCAGTTGTTTTGTGTTTCCACATATTTTTAATTAAGTTACTAGATACATTATCCTGTCTGAATCCTTAAATCCCCTAAGTTTTCAGAGAGTAATTAATGTGTAATTAAATCCAAAGGAAAATTAAAATACCTACACACCAATATAGTATACAGCATTGGATAGAAGGAAGGAAAGCAGGATGCAAACAGTTATCACTTAAGAATATGTTCTACTTACAGTGCCAAAGCAAGTGCTTGCTCCTAGCATTACATCCACATAAGCAGACTCATCAAGAGGAGGCCAATTATATCAGCCTCATGCCAATAAACCTGAACAGCTGGTTATACACAACTTTATACGTGGCCTCAACTGTTATACTGCTATGGTATTAAATAGCAATATCAGTCAAACAGCACGTGTGCAGAAGTTAGCTTAACACTCTTACACCCATTTCCTCCTACAAAAAATGTCAAACTTTCAAACTGCTTTTTAACTAACAAGGTATTTTCTCAAGCACAGACACTAGGAAGTGCAGCAGCCAGTTTATGCACAGCACACTTTTACAAACAACAATATGATATAACCAAATAATTTACTTCTGTGATGTTACTGAGCGATAATTATTGGCTAAAAAACAGCAAGTCTTCAAAATAGTGCCATGGGATCTTTTACTTTCACTCAAGCAGGCAAATGGGGCCGGGGTTTAATGTCCCCTCCAAAAGATGGCATCCTTGACAATACAGCACTGCATCAGTATTGCACGAGAATGTCAGCTTGGATTTTTGTTCTCAAGCCCTGGACACATTAGGAACAGAAGAATTGCTTGGTGAAGTATACCAAGGTCCATCTAGTTTGCCCTTAACCAATCTGGTGGTCGAATTATACAACAGTAATGGAGTTACTAACTAATCACAGGAATCATTTTCTATCAATTGGTCTTCGATAGACCGGATACGAGATGAGGAAACTTAATAGTGTAAAGCTTTTGGAATTGGCCATGGTAAATTGCCCTCAGCTTGTGTGCATGCGCGTGCGCCCTGTGACAGACTGGAGTCCTGTCCTGGGTATACCCTGCTTAAGCCCAGTGTTTGTTGGAATAGGCTCCAACTGCCATGGCCCTGAATTTGAGTAAACAGTTAAGTCAAAGTAAAGTGTAAAGCTTTGGAAATCATTGGTCCAAATCTGTTCCTTTTAAGCATGCTAGAACTCAATGACTATTAACCTTTTATGCATAAGGTAATCTCGGTGGAATAACACAGTAAGAAAAGTGGCACTATTCATGATCTCTCAGTTCTCCAAATAATTCATTCTTTGGACCAGATCTGGCTGCTCCAAACATAAATTCAGAAAATCACTTGTTTGATCAACAAATATTCAGGCTGCTGTCTGAAGCAACATACTGTTTAATGACCAAGCTAAAAGGTGAAGTATAATGGAAAAATCATGATCTGGAAAAGAAACTATATTCCAAACCTGAGATAAAGGATTGAGAATCCGAATGCATTAGTCAGGTCTTGAACAAATATTAAACAACAATCTAAACACTCTTGGAGCATAGTGTTAACTAGACTGACTCATCCCCAAACTATCCTAGGACATTCTCAAAACATCAAAACACAACCTCGATGTAAATTAAGAGCTGGTAAATTTTTTGAATCTAATCAAAGATGTGTACTTTATCATAATTACACAGATAAAAGTGCTTTGAGCATAATAGAACTGCCATTATCTGGGTGGATAATAAAATCAAAGAACAGTAGAGTATAAAAGAAAACAAACCATTTTTTTTTGGTCTGGGAGGTTAAGTAGATATTAAAAGCACGAATAGGCTATTTGGTCCTTTGTCATTCATTTTGATCATGGTTGACTATCGAATTCAATATCCTGACCCTCCCCCATTCCTCCCATATGCCTTAATCCCAAGAGCTATGTCCAATTTCTTCTTGAAATCGGACAACATTTTGGCTTCAACTCATTCTGTGATATTGAATTCCACACATTCATCACCCTCTGGCGAATATATTTCCTCACCTCAGTCCTAAAAGGTTTACCCTGTTATCCTCAAACTACGACTCCTACTCTTGGACTCTCCCACCATTGGGAACATTCTTTTTGAATCTACCATATCTAACCCTGTTAGAATTTTTTGAGTTTCTATGTGATCGCATCTCACTCTTCTAAACTCCAGTGAATATAATCTTAAACAACTTAGTCTCTGCTCGACAGACCTGCCAACCTAGGAATCAGCCCGGTAAACCTTCATTGTACTCCCTCTATTGCAAGGGCATCCTTCCTCCAATAACACCACCAAAACTGCACATAATAATCCAGATGTGGCCTTACCAACACCCTATACAATGGCAGCAAAACATCTTTATCCCTATATTCAAATCCTCTCACTATGAAGACCAACATACTATTTGCTGCCTTTACTGCCTGCTATCTATGCACTTTCAGCAACTCCAAGATCTCATGGAGTATCCATCTTTCCCAATTGACATTCATTCAAGTAACAAAATGAATAATCACACATTTATCTACATTATATTGCATCTGCCATGCCCACACCTACAGCCTAGCCAAATCACACTGAAGTATCTCTGCATTCTTCTCACAGCTCACTGTCCCACCCAACTATGTATCATCTGCAAATCTGGAGATAATGCATTCACTTCCCTCTTCCAAATCATTAATATATAATGTGAATAGTCAAGTGAGATAGTTTACATTATCAAGCTAGTAGTGAGTCAACCTGCACAAAAAGTTCAACGTCTTTTCAGTAAAGTTACTGGCACATCAGAAATCAATTTCTGTCATTGACAGAAGGTCAAGCAATAGGAACTTTGAGGCTCAGAAACAGCTACCAACTCCATATTAATCTTCCCCCTCCTGCCTCTTTCAAACTTCAAGTGACGTATATTTCAGAACAGAGTTAAATAAGTAGTAAAGAAAATTAGTCTACTCCTCCCAAAAGCCCATCAAATCGTAGAATCTCTCTACAGTGCCAAAGGAGCCCATTTATATTGTCAAATCTCTGACACTCTAAAGGAGCATTTTATCACCTTAACCAGGCCTACACCCCCTCCCATCCTATCCCCTCACATTTACTATGGCTAATCCACCTAACCTACACATCTTTGGTGGGTAGAACTAATAGTGAATCAAGTGACAAAGCAAAAGAATATAAAATTAATACATCCATTTTCCAGTACACTCTAGAGATACCCACCACTTGAGATAATCTCAAGCATACCCATATACTGCCTATCCAGGTCTATTCAAGCACAGAAAGGTAGGCAGCTGCAGCAAAAACTGCCAATCCCCTCCTTCAGCATCACCCACTCCCGAAAAACAATATCCAACCTGGACACAGATATGCCAGCATTGGACTGGGATGGGCACATAAGGAGTCTCACAACACCAGGTTAAAGTTCAATAGGTTTATTCATGTGAATAGCCATTAATGGCTAGGTCCAGGAGCAAATCCACAAGAAGTTTCTCTGACAATGCCATCACCCGCCACACTCGGGGCTCAGATACCTTAATTGTGGGACTGATGCGAAGTCAGAGGCTGTGGAGAAGAATGTTCATGGTGGAAGGACAGCTGCAACCTTACACATAACAAAAAACATAGAACAATCTCACGTCCAAGTCGCAAATATTATGCACCACACAAAAAAAAAGAGAGCATTTTTTAGAGGGAAATTCAAGGGCAGGCAGACCATATACACTTAAAAAGGGTATACATCCTAGACTTTTCAAAAAGGTATAAAAACAACAGGATCAATAACACTACTTATGCCTGAGTCAGAAAACTAGGTCCAAGTCCCTTCTCATAGATTTGACAACATAATTTAGGTTCCAACACAATACTGAAGCAGTGCTGTACTGAGAAACAGTCTTAACTATACATTAAACAGAGTTCATTTTTGCTCTCTCAAGCAGATGGATAAGATCCCATACAACATTTTCAACAAGCAGGGAGTTCACTTGATGTCAAGATTAAATCACAAAAAAAAGTCTGCTGTTCGTGGGACCTCTCTGCGTGCATACTGGCTGCCATATTTACTACACTGTAACAATTCCTGATATTCAAAAGTTCTTCATTGACTCTAAAGCACTTTGGGATATTCCAGGTCACACAAGATACTTTTAAATTCAAATTCCTTTATTAAGTCTGTTCTGCCCCACCCTCCAAGTTACTGATTTTTCTGAATGAGAAATGAGGCATCCCAGGTTCTGCACATTAAGGGCTTGGGCAAAAGTGAATAATACTTAAGCCATACACACATCTGATGAAGAGGTTCAAGGTAGTATTTTAAAAGGCCAAAATGAAAACTGCTCATCCATCTATAACATTTGATAGAGGAACATTAAGAACAATCCAGGTAATGAAAAAAACATTATGAAGTATCTCAAAAATGCTTCAAGGTTAATAAGTTAAAAGGATCCACTTGAAGAGGTGTTGTCACAAGGCTTACAATAGAGGAAACACTACAGGCTTCAATGCTGTGAGTCATCACGTGAAACTGCTCCCGCCATGAAATGAGACTTACAACCATCAATACTTCAAACAAGTGTCATAATCTGCAAAACTCTTCCAACATAGTCTAAATTTGAAGAAAACAAAATCTATATTCTCACTATATTGACTTTGGAATTCAACTGCAAAAGGCATTAAAAAAATTCAAAAACCCATTATGTTTTTCTGAAGTCCTGTTAACAACAAAATATTAAGAGCATGATAAGGAGAGTGTTTCAGCCTGTGTAAAAGGCGTTAAAATAAGGGATTATTTGAATTCAAAGCTTTCAACATTCCTTTCAATTCAAACTAGCAAGAAATGAGAACAATGGCATGACAAATATCAAGGCAGAAGTGGAATGCCAGTCTATTGTAAATAATCTTACATGCATTCCAGTCATGTAAAGACAAAAATACTGCCAATATTTTAGATTGAGCTGCGACCTGGATAATATTCCCACCATCCTCTTCCTGACCAAAAGACTCATTAATAGTTACAAACCTGTTGCCAAAAGCATTCGATCAACAAAGGGATCTTTTTCACACTGGGAACTGCAGACACAAAATGACATCTTGGAAAATTTAATTGGTGAAAATAAGTGAACAAAAGTGTGAATTTTCCCAATGCAAGCCAAAGATCTCAGAAAAAAGATCCTGCAGAAACAACCTTCAACATTACAAGATATGTATTGGTTAATCACCAACAAATCATGAACCCAATCCGTCATCCAGATAACTTCCTCATTTTACAGTCAAGCATCTCTGATGTGACAATGATTGAAATGTAGGAACATGGAACATAACAGCAAAGTACAGGCTCTTCAGCTCTTGATGTTGCACCAACCTGTGAAACCAATCTAAAGCACATCTAACATATACTTTATATATTGTTCCAATATCATCCATATGTTTATCCAATGACCATTTAAATGCTCTTAATGTTGGCGAGTCCATTACTGTTGCAGGAAGGGCATTCCACACCTTTACTACTCTCGGAGTAAAGAGCCTACCTCTGACATCTGTCCTATATCTATCACCCCTCAATTTAAAGCTTCCCCTCACGGTGGCCATCACCATCCAAGGAAAAGGGCTCTCACTATCCACCCTTTCTAATCCTCTGATCATCTTGTATGCCTCTGTTGTTATCTTTTAACCTTTTTCTCTCTAACGAAAACAGCTTCAAATTCCTCGGCCTTTTCTCATAAGACCTTCCCGCCATACTAGGCAACATCCTGGTAAATCTCCTCTAAAAGAGGGAGATGGAGGCCAAAATTCCTAGTGATACATACAAGGAGCCAAATTATAAACATTTACGTGTTCAGAGGACGTACACATCCGACTCTCTCATGAAACGTCCTCTAGACAAGGATATTTTTTAATTCATTTGTGGAACATGGACATTATTGGTGGGCCAGCATTTATTGCCCATCCCTAGGTGCCCTTGGAGGGCAGTTGAGAGTGAATCACATTGCTGTGGCTCTGGAGTCACATGTAAGGATAGCAATTTCCTTCCCTAAAGGACACTAGTGAATCAGATGGGTTTTTTGGATAATCAACAACAGATTCACAGGTCATCAGTAGATTCTTAATTCTAGATTTTTTTTTTGAATTCAAATGCCATCATCTGCCATGGTGGTATTCAAACCCAAGTCTCCAGGACATTAGCTGATTTTTTTGGATTAATGGTCTAGTGATCCACTAGACTATTACCTCCCCAAAACATGGATAGTTTGAGTATGTTGGTATCATTCATTGAATGAGGACAAAGATCAGAATCCACTAGATTATAAACCCCAGAAACATTGTACCTGAGCAAGATGCAATACACAATCTGACTGTCCTCAAGTTGCAAACTAATGAATTAGATAATCATCTAATTACACTGGTGAGGAGGACTGAGAAGTTAAATAAAGAGAAACTGTCCGAACCCCATTTAGTAGCCCTGGAAGGAGGCTGAGCAGCTTTGTTCTGTGTTGAGCCACATTTTCTTGAAGATGCACAATGGGAAACTTGGAGAGATCACAATAACCTGACAGGAATTAGACAGAAACCCTTTTGGCGAGTTCACTTACAGCGGTTGGTCATAACGCCACAGAACACAGGGTACGACAAAATAGTTGAAGGGGCCCCCTGAAGGAGGCTGGGCTGCTGGCAACAGAGAGCGGGCTTATTGACACTCCCAGAGAAGAGAAGACTGCAGACAAGGCCCCCAGCAACACCCCCCAAGTTAGACATGGTGTGAATGAGGAACAACTTTGGGGCAGGAAGTTTATCTCCACTGGTACAGGGAGGCGCAATGTGGGGGTGGGGTGGGAGAGGAGAGCTGACGGGGTGGCAACGGGGGGGGAAGGGGGTTGACCACAGTCTCGAAAAGGGTGGCCGAGCTCAGGGAAGGAAGGTGAAGCAGAGAGCGGGGAAGACAGGAGGACAGTAGAATGGAGGTCGAGCCGGCTCTCCACCCCGATTTCCGCTCCTCTCTCACACAAATAAAGGGGGCGGTTTTTAACACGGACATCCCCGCCCCCGAGGTTGAGGGGGCACAGCCGGACGAGCTGCCCCCTCCCCAGCCCATGGTGCCCCTCACTCTCTCGGCCCCGGTACTCACCATGGCGGCGGTGACGGTTGGCGGCAGCGCTGTCGCGGACGGCTCCTTCCTCGGGCCCGAGTGATCATCCGGGTCACGCAGCCAACCCCGCACTCAGCCAATCGGCGGCCGAGCCTCCAGCTTGCCCAAGTATGGGCCTCACAATGCGGAAGTGGCGGCTCAGCAGAAATCCGCACAGCATCTGTAGCAATATACCCTAAACTCCATATACCTACACAGCACGTATACTAATATACTTTAAAACAACATATACGCACCCAACATATACACCAATATACCCTAAAACCCCATGTACCCATCCAGGCATATATGCCAATATACCCTAAAACCCTGTATACCCACCCAGCAAATACGCCAATATACCATAAAACTCCATATACCCACCCAACATATACAGCAATATATCCTAAAATCCCATATACTCACCCAGCATATACACCAATATATCCTAAATCCCATTTACTTAGCCAGATATACACCAATATACTCTAAAACCCGATATACCCACTGAGCACATACACCAATATATCCTAAAACCCCATATACCCACCCAGCATATACACCAATATACCCTAAAACCCTATATACCCACCAAGTATATGCACAAGTATACCCTAAAACAACATATGTCCAACCAGCATAATTGCAACTATACCCTAATACCAAATATACCCAACCAGCATATACACCAATATACCCTGAAACCCCATATACCCACCCAGCATATACACCAATATAACCCATATACATGATAACTGCATATATCCATCATATACATCAATATACCCCCATATACCTTAAAACTCAATTTACCCACTCAGCATATGCACCAATATACCCTAAATCCCCATATACCCACACTGCAGCACTGCAAATATATACACCAAATTACCCTCACATAACTGTAACCCATATACCCACCCAGCAGCCCTGTAAGCATAAACCCAATATACCAAAACGCCATATACCCATACAGCAGCACTGTGAATATTCACCACATATACTGTAAACCCCACATACCTGCCCAGCAGCACTGTATGTATACATCCCATATATCCTAAAGTCCCATATACCAACCCAGCAGCACTGTAAATACAAACCAATATACCCCATATAAACTATAACTCCATATATCCACCATGTATCCACCCATCATTTGGACCAATATACCACCCATATACCCTATAACCCCATATACCCATCCAGCAGCACTGTAAATATACAACAATATGCCCCCATATTTGCTATAACTCTATATATACCCACCCAGCAACACTTTAAATGTATACCAATACACCCGCATATACTCTAAAACCCATACACTCACTCTGCTGCACTGTAATTATAAACCATGACTACCCTAAAACCCCATATATCAACCGAGCAACACTTTAAATATACTCCATAAATACCCCCATATAACTATAACCCCATATACCACCCAGCAGCACTCTAAATATATACCATATATAACCTAAAACCCCATATCCAGCAGCGCTATCAATATACACCCCATCTATTCCCATGTATCCACCCAGCAGCACAGTAAAGGTACTGCTGCCTCGCAGCACCAGGGACCAAAGTTTAATTCCGGCCTCAGTACACCGTCTGTGTGGAGTTTCCTCCAGGCGCTCCTGTTTCTTCCCACAACCCAAAGTGTGTGGATTAGATTGATTGGCCATGCTAAATTGATCCTAGTGTCAAGGAGATTAGCAGGGTAAATATGTGAGGTGATGGGAAAGGGTCTGGGTGGGATTGTGGTCTGTGCAGGCTCGATGAGCTGAATGGCCTCTTTCTGCACTGTAGGAATTCTATGATTCTATGATATATAATAAAATCCTATATATCCACACAACAGCACTGCAAACATACACCCCATGTACACCCATTTATCCTGAGACCCCATGTACCCACTCCTCAGCACTGTAAACATAAACTCAATATACCCCATGTACACTGTAACCCCATATACCAGGCAACAGTGAAAATATACAGCATATATATACCCTAATAAACCACTCAGTAACATTGTAAATACATGGTGGCATAATTAGCACTGGTTCAATTGGGTTCAATATTCGTCCTTGGGTCACTGTCTGTCTGGAGTTTGCATGTTCTCCCCGTATCTGCATGTGTTTCTTCTGAGTGCTCCGATTTCCTCCCACACTCCAAAAATGTGTGGGTTAGATTGATTGACCATCCTAAATTGCCTCTTAATGTCAGGGGGATTAAGAGGATAACTACCTGAGTGGCTATAAATTGGGAGAGGAGAATGTGCAACAGGACCTGGGTGTCCTTGTGCACCACTGAAGGTACGCATGCAGGTGTAGTAGGCTGTAAAGAAGGCAAATGGCACGTTGGCCTTCATTCTGAGAGGTTCTGAGTACAGGAGCAAGGATGTGTTATTGCAATTATACCTTGCCTTGGTGTGGCCACACCTAGATATTGTAAGCAATTCTCCTTTCCTGAGGAAGGATGTACTTGCTCTAGAGGGAGTGCAGCGAAGGTTTATCAGGCTGATTGCAGGGATGACAGGACAGATATATGAGAGATTGACTAGATCAGGATTGCTTTCGCTGGACTTCAGATGAATGAGGGAGAATCTCATTGAGACATATAAAATTCTGACAGGACAAGACAGGCTAGATGCAAGGAGGATATTCCCAATGGTGGGAGGAATCCAGAACCAGAGGTCACAGTCTGAGGATTCAGGATAAACTATATAGGATGGAGATGAGGAGACATTTCTTTATCCAAAGAGTCGTGAGCCTGTAGAATTCAATACCACAGATGTAGATGATGCCAGAACATTGAATGTATTCAAGAGGCAGCTGGATATAGCACTTGGGGTGAATGAAATCGAAGGTTACGGGGAAAAAGCAGGATTAGACTATTGAGTTGGATGAGCAGCCATGATCATAAGGAATGACATTCTCATGCTCCTATCTTCTATATTTCTATGTATGACCATGCAACACTGTTTCATTTGCCCAGAACATCCGAGGGGCTAAAGCAATCACATGAAGCCATCACTCTGGTTATACCATCAGGGTGATGCCTTCATTGGTTTCATAGAGTGCTGTGTCCACTGTCATTGTTGGTAAGTTTGCAGATAACACCAAGATTAGTGGCATAATGGACAGTGAAAAAGGTTATCTCAGATTGCAACAGGATCTCGATCAATTGGGCCAGTGGGCTGACGAATGGCACATGGAATTTAATTTGGATAAATGCAACTTGATGCATTTTGGTAGATTGAATCAGGGCAGGACTTACTCAATTAATGGTAGGGCGTTGGGGAGAATTACAAAGCAAAGATATCTGGGGATACAGATTCGTAGCTCCTAGCAAGTGGAGTCACAGGTGGACAGAGTGGTGAAGAAGGCATTCAGCATGGTTAGTTTCATTGGTCAGAACATTGAATACAGGAGTCGGGATGTCTTGTTGAAATTGTACAAAATATTGATAAGGCCACACTTGGAATATTATGTAAAGTTTTGGCCACCCTATTATAGAATGGATATTATTAAACTAGGAAGAGTTCAGAAAAGATTTACTAAGATGCTACTGGGATTTGATGTTTGAGTTACAAGGGGAGGCTGGATAGATTGGGACTTTTTTCTCTGCAGCATAGAAGGTTGATGGGTGATCTTACAGATGTCTATAAAATAATGAGGGGATAGATCAACTAGATAGTCAATATTTTTTCCCAAAGGTCAGGAAGTCTAAAACAAGAGGGCACAGGTTTAAGATGAGAGGGGAGAGATACAAAAGGCCCAGAGGGGCAATTTTTTCACATTGTGGATGGTGACTGTCTGGAACAAGCTGCCAGATGTAGTTGTAGAAGCAAGTACAATTTCTTTCTTTTAAAAAAGTATTTAGTCAGTTACATGGTAAGATGAATATAGAGAGATATGGGCCAAATGCAGGCGATTGGGACTAGCCAATGGATTTAAGAAAAAGAGCAGCATAGACAAGTTGGGTTGAAGAGCCTGTTTCCATGCTGTAAATCTCTATGACTTTAATTTAAATGTGTTTTAAGTTTTGCATGTTGACGTTGCTTGATTCTAGAATCTGCATTTAGTAGATAAACTTCAAAACAGGAGTGTTTTCTTTTCTACAAGTAAGCTAAATTCAGACATGTACCAGTGAAGTGTTGATTCAATTCATTATCAATAAGAGCAAGAGAGATTGCAAACCCCCTCGAACACACATTCTTTACGGTAATATTATGTTTTTAAATCAAACTGGGTGAATGCCATTCCAAATGAACGAGATGATACAGGGTACCACAAGGACTATGTCCTGGTGCAGCCCTCACTCAACATTTATTTTTGTAATTCTTACAAATGCACCATAAAAAGCATTCTTTCTGGTTATATCATAGCTTGGTATGGCTCCTGCTCTGCCCAAGACTGTAAGGGACTACAAAAGTTGATGAATAAAGAACAACACATCACGGGAAACAGGCCCTTCGGCCCAATGAGCCCGCGCCGCCATCCTAACGTCTTAATGACATATAGAGACCAATATAGGGACAATTTGTTACCCAATCAGCCTAAGACCACATTTTTGGGATGTGGGAGGAAACCGGAGCACCCGGAGAAAACCCACGCAACCACGGGGAGAACGCGCAAACTCCCGCAGACACAGGCCCAAATCCATGTGTCTGCACAGCCACAGCGATAGTCTCTGAGCTGTCATGTTGCTCATCTGATGGTCCAGTTTAAGCATACACTAACGACGTGAAGCACTAGGCCACTCCTGAAGTAACCTCCAGGAGCAGCCCTCGCACGACCTGCCGAATGCGTGCACCTTGTTGGTCAACAAGGTGCACCAAATAGCCTGTGGAAACAATTAAAGTATTTAAACAGTCCTCATATATCCCTCTATCTGCAGACCGCTCATGTGGCTGTCCAAGAAACCCTTAAACAACCCTAGCGTGCCTGCTCCCACCACCTTACTCGGTAGTGCATTCCACACCCCCACTACCCTTTGTGTGAAAAAATGCCCTCTAATATTAGTCTTACACATAGCCCCCTTCACCCTAAGGCCGTGACCCCTCGTTCTATCAGAATCTAATAGTGGAAAAAGCTTACCACCAATTACTCTATCTATACCCCTCATAATCTTATATACCTCTAATAGATCCCCTCTCAGCCAACGTCTTTCAAGGGAAAACAACCCCAGTGCGTTCAACCTTTCCTCGTAAGACAGCCCTTCCACACCAGGCAGCATCCTGGTAAATCTCCTCTGCACTCTCTCCAGGGACTCCACATCCTTCTGGTAGTACGGCGACCAGAACTGGACGCAGTACTCCAAGTGAGGCCTAACCAACGTTCTATACAATTGCAACATCAAACTCCTACTCTTGTATTCTATACGCCTTCCTATGAAGGCTAACATACCATACGCTTTCTTTATCACCTTTTCCACCTGTACTGCCACCTTCAGAGACTTGTGAACCTGCACCCCCAGGTCTCTCTGCGTCTCTATACTCCGGATAGTTTTACCCTTTATCCTATAACTCCCCTCTACAGTATTCCGGCCAAAATGCATCACCTCGCATTTATCCGGATTAAATTCCATTTGCCATCTATCTGCCCAATCTACCAGCCTATCAATGTCCTGTTGTATTGCCTGGCACTGCTCCTCAGTCCCCGCCAATCCAAGTATCTTAGTATCATCAGCAAATTTGCTGATCACACCACCTACCCCCCTCTTCCAAGTCATTTATATAAATCACAAATAGAAGAGGTCCTAGTACTGAGCCCTGTGGCACACCACTAGTGACTGACCTCCAGTTGGAAAAAGAGCCTTCCACTAATACCCGCTGACTCCTCCTCCCAAGCCAGTTCTCAACCCATCTACATACCTGGCCCTGTATCCCACACGCCTTCACCTTTTTTATCAGCCTACCATGGGGAACCTTGTCAAACGCCTTACTGAAATCCATGTAGACGACATCAACGGCTTGTCTTCATCAACCGTTTTTGTCACCTCTTCAAAAAATTCCACTAGATTCGTAAGGCACAACCTCCCCTTAACGAAGCCATGCTGTGTATCCCTGATCAGATCGCAGCGCTCCAGATGCTCACACATCCTGTCCCTGAAGATCCTCTTCATTAGCTTACCTATAACTGAAGTCAAGCTCACCGGCCTATAGTTCCCTGGGTTATCCCTCTGACCCTTTTTAAACAACGGTATGAATGTAGCCCAATATATCATGCAAACCAGCCTCCCATCCATTGACTCTGTCCACACTTCCCACTTCCTTGGCAAAGCAGCCAGCATAATTAAGGACCCCTTGCACCCCAAACATTCTCTCTTCCACCTTCTTCCATCGGGGAAAAGATACAAAAGTCTGAAATCAATTCAACCAATTCAGTAACAGATTCTTCTTTGCTGCTGTCAGACTGCTGAATGGACTTACTTGGCATTAACTTGATCTTTCTCTGCACCCTACTATGTCTATAACATGGCATTGTGCACTCTCTTGTTTCCTTCTCTATGAATGGCATGCTCTATCTGTATAGCATGCAAGAAATAATATTTTCACTGAATGTTAATACATGTGACAATAATAAATCAAGCAAAATCACATTTCAACACACACACACACTCCCTATCAGGAATCTTCAGATAGATTTAAGAGCACAGAAGCATGAGGAAACTGGAAGCATTTGTTGTAAATATAAATGTGCACAGTGAGAATATTTGATGACATCAAGTGTTTGGAAGTATGTTGATCTTTGATTGGGTTTTGTGTTTCAATGCACTTAGAAACAATTAAAAGGAGAATCCAGATTCTTTCATTGGCAAATAATTATAAAAGTACTTGTCAGCATATGGGTCACCTTTCTTCCTCTTTATTTTAAAACTTGAAAATGAAAATATCAAGCAACCAATCTGTAACATCAGTCTTCGGCATCAATTTGAAAATCAACTCCAGAGTTATGGAAGGCCATGTCACTAAACTACAATCTCTTTATAAAGATTCCTTCTGATATATCTATAAAGAGCAACTTTTCTATAAGCTCTGGTGAAAAAGGTACTTCTTAGCTGGAATCCACTTTTGTACCAGCTTATCCTGCCTTTCTTCTATCTTTTTCATTCTACTCTTGTCTATCTCCAATGTAGGCATATATATGGGAATGCCCATAGAACTCCACTCAAGACACAATTAAACAAGGGTGGGGAAAATGTTTGTCTGTTGTTAATAATTCCATTCAACGCTATGACATGATACTCATTGGTTTACAGATAGTCAGCCTTACAACACAACTTTTTTGTAGAGATGATGCCAACATGAATCAGTTCACTTCTGGGAATGGTGAGCAGATTTCCAACAGATGACAAAATTCATAATGATCCCATCAGATCCAGAGGCCCACCACGTAAGGGATGCATCCCCACTGATGGCATCATTTACCAGTTTTTATAGAGTGACAGAACTCTCCTGTTTTAAAGACCAATCTCATTTAATCCCTTCTATTTGGGGAATTTCTAAAGTTAAAGTTTATTTATTAGTCACAAGTAAAGCTTGTATTAATATGAAAATACTGTGAAATTCATCTGATCAGCACACTCTAGCACCTGTTAGGGTCAATGCACCTAACCAGCATGTCTTTCAGAATTTGGGAGGAAACTGGAGGAAACCCACACTAACAGTGACCCAAGCCAAGAATTAAACCTGGGTCCTTGGTGCTGTGAGGCATCAATGCTAACTACTGTGCCACCGTGCCACCATCTATCTATCCAACTTCATCTATCATTTATTCTCTGACAAGCACTAGGGAAAAAAAATCAATTTCCCAATAATATTAGGTATGATGTACACCTACCTTTAGTTTTAGTCAGGATGGGGACTCAATGCTGGAACTTGTGGATATATGATCTTTCTGTTCTAACAGTTAAATCAATTATTTGGGATCTGTAGAAGAGTCATATTGGACTTAAAATGTTAACTCTGTTCCTCCACAGAGGTTGTCAGATCTGTTGGGTTTTTCCAAACTTTCTGCTTTTATTTCTAATTTCCAACATCTGCAGTCTTTTGCCTTTAAATCAATTATTTGTTAGTTCTTTTGCATAGGATGTGTGAAAGATTTGAACTTATTTGCAGACAATTGAATTAGTAAGTTCAAACTTTTCACAGATCTGGACCAGCTGGCAAGTTCCTGCAAGGACCCTGCTACAGAAAAGTTGATGAGGGTAGACTCACTGTTGGAACTTGCAGATTTCCTTGGCTTGTCTATATGTTGAGACAGTTGGAGGTTTCTTCTAACTCAGAAAGCTTTAGTAACTGAAGCAAAAATTCCTGAGGCAGTGGTGTGACAGATGTATATCTGCTTGAAGTTTGGACATCATACCCTGACTCATATTCTGATCATTTTGTCTTTGGCTATTGATTTTCTATGTTAGTTTTTCTTTTTGTTCTCAAGGAGGACTCTGTTTGATTGCTAAGTATCATTAATATAAAGTGTTCTGGCTGACCGTTTTTAGGGTCTATTTCTTGTAATGCAGTTACAAGGCACATGAGTTTTAGATGAAATGATCTTCTGTTTATTGTAATTTATGTGTTCGTATGTAACTTCATGATATGATGTTGTACGTATGTAGTATGCCACTCAAAGCTCAGACATCTAGTCAGAATTAGTTAGGAACACTTTGATTTATGTGGTGTGAATTCTTCCCTCTTATAGCTATTTCTTCTCAGTTAACAAGCAAACCTGGAAGCACAGTAGCTCATGCATTTAGTAAAGTGGGGTGTTCTGGATTATTACCATCCTCCACTGAATATTTCCTTTTTTGATGGTTCAGCAAACAGAGATATTAAGTTCATCTATTCCACTGTTTGTCAATCTTTTTGCTAATATTTTAGGTCAGACATTTTTATATAAACACAACATACTGCAGATGTCTCACCAAGGCCAATCTTCCATCATTAATCCCCTTTATTTACAGTGTGGATGAAGTGCTCCTTCTGCACCTACAGTGCCCACTGAGGTCAGGCCCACAGTCCTTCAGCTCCTGGTTTGAGTAGAGCCAGCTAGTTTTAAACCCCCTGCTGCTCCTTGCCTTTTGGGCAAGCCTCCACTTGCCTAATAGGGGAGCTTGATACATTACAAGGCCCATAGGGAGACCTATTAACAATCTCCATAAAAACATAGAAACTGGAAGCAGGAGTAGGCCATTTGGCCCTTAGAGCCTTTTCTGCCATTCATTGTGATCATTGCTGATCATTGAATTCAATATCCTGATTCCCCCTTTGCCCCATTTCCCTTGATCCCTTTAGCCCCAAGAGCTATATCTAATTTCTGCTTCAAATCGGACAAGGTTTTGGCCTCAACTACATTATGTGGTAGTGAATTCCATACGTTCACCACCCTCTGGGTGAAGAAATTTCTCCTCAAATCAATTCTAAAAGATTTACCCCTTATCCTCAAACTATGACTCCTAATTCTGGATTCCTTCTGAATCTACCCTTTCTAACCCTGTTAGAATTTTTAAAGTTTCTATGAAATCCCCTCTCATTCTTCTAATCGCCAATGATAAAATATGCATGATGAATATTATGCCTTTCAATGCTTTAATTAATGTATTTACTTGAAGCTCTTAGCCTCTCTTAAGAGTCTAGGCTTGTACTTGAAATTTATACCCAGGACTATGTGACAGTACCGTTCCTTTAAGAAACATATTTTAATCATGTTTCTCTGCGGGATGCTTTAGCAGTCCCTGGGATTTTGTCGATGCCATGTTGTCTGTAGCCAGTGTCCTTTATCGTTACTCATGTAGTGTTTTGTTATTTCAGTGTTCCCTTGGGATGGTAAAGTAGAGTTTGATTGGGAGTGATTGACAAGTCAGGTCATATGGTTAGGGGCAGCTATTTTAACAGAGAAGTTCAGTTTTAGTTTTGTTTTTCAGAAATCACTATTGTTAGTAGTGACTTTTCCAGAGTTGGAGATTCTGTTGTCTGGGTTTTTTTATTGGAAGCTGCCAGAGACTGAATTTACCTCTCTGAAGTTTGACTGTTTTGACGATCTATCTTTCTCTGAAAATAGCTGACTTGGATATCTGTCCATAGGTGTTACCAAGTTGAAAATCCAGCATCATGTGAGCATACTTGTTTTTCTGCTAACTAAGTTTGAAGAAGGGTATATGTCTGTGGGATGTTGCTTTACCTTGGAACAACAGAGAGAGCTAGCTGTTAGGAGTTAAACTGTGTCATGTGTGACATTAGTGTACCATGAAGAATTTTTGAAAATCATGTCTTCTGCAGCTCTCACAACCTCAACTTATTTCTTTGTTGACTGTAGGAATTCTTTTTTGCTCCTTCAGTGGTTTAAATGGGCATTTGTTTATTTTTACTCTGGGATATTTTATGACCTTGCATTGTTAGGAGGAAAACTGATTGACAGGTCATATGTTTTGGAGAGTTTTTTTTCTTCCTAGTGAATTTAAGATTTCATTTTCTGTTTGGATGGCTAACATTTGAATTTAGAAGGGACATCAAGCTGAAAATAAGTTTTTTTTCTCTCCCTGGTTTTGGAAATTCTGCTGGTTAGCTGAAGCAAGGCTTCTTATCATCCTGGAGTGGAAAATCTGCTGTTGGTGGCTAGCTTGCTTAGTGAGTCTCTCTCACCCTGGTGTTCTGGGAAACTGTTCTGACTTCAAATTGTTCTGGGTGTAACCAGAGGGATGCGAGAAGTAATAAGGCTGAGAAGTCAGGGTTTCAATTCAACCCAAGGATCAGTTCCGGTATCATGTGAGCATTACTCTTTGCTGTGTTAAACCTGTGGCAAAAGGTTTATCTGTGGGAAGTTTTGTTTCATTGGAATGGTGTTTAGCTGTTAAGGTTTATACAATATCATGGTTGTTTTGTTTTTGCTTGTAATTGGTAAAAACTATTGCTAATTTTCTTTCCATGCATGTTAACTATATTCTTAAATAAATTTTGTTGGATAAAAGCTCCCTAGTGGGTCATTTGAGTCATACCTGAAGTGAAATACCTCTTGCTCACCCTAGCCAAATTCAAAATGCAAAACTTACAATCCAGGCAGACTTCATAGAACACTTCAAAGTTTCTGACCTGAATTATAATACATGATTAAGTTATATAGTGAAGCTAATTCTTTTTGTTATATACAGTGTTCTTAAATAAACTTGTTTGGTGAAAGCTTCCTAGTGGGTCACTTGAATCATACCCAGAGTTAAGCACTTTATGCTCACTCATGCTAAAATCAAATGTGAAACTTAGCATCTGGGCTAACTTCA
The DNA here is from genome assembly GCA_024679065.1 of Sphyrna mokarran. Taxonomy (NCBI): domain Eukaryota; kingdom Metazoa; phylum Chordata; class Chondrichthyes; order Carcharhiniformes; family Carcharhinidae; genus Sphyrna; species Sphyrna mokarran. The sequence goes on along the minus strand of JAGIQG010000028.1, from coordinate 21,877,350 downwards.
CAAAACACCTCGGAGTTTCTGGCTCATTCTCATGTTCTGAAAAGTCACTTTTTTAGCTGTTTTTCATTCCACAGATGATACCAGATTTCCCGGTTTTCTCCAAAACTTTGTTTTTATTTCAGATTTTTAGCATCCTGCAGCATTTTACTTTCATTTAAGTGATTCAGAATATGGTGGAGAAACCATGACTTTCAAAAAAGAATTTGACAAGCTGCAGAATAGCAGAAATTTGCAGGGCTTTGGGTAAAGGGCAGGAGATTAAGGCGAGCTAAATTATGCTTGCAAGAGACCCTGAACAGACTTAATGGGCTGAGTGGCTTTCTTTAATTGTATTGGGATATAGCAAAAAGTATTATTTTTTGTGCACTATACTTTCATAGAGTACATGGGAAGAAGGAAAGGATAGAATGCAGGATAAATTATTGCAATTACAGATAGGGTCAAGAGAAAGGTCAGCTTAATATATGTTGGTAAATTTCAAGAATCTGATGACAACAAGGAAGAAGCTGCTGTTGAGTCTGTTGGTATTGTTTTAAGTCTTTTGTATCTTTATCCCAATGGAAAAAGGCAGAAAAGAGCATGTCTGGGGTGCGTGGAGTCCTTAATTATGCTGGCTGCTTTCCCAGTACAGCATGAAACATAGATAGAGTCAATAGATGGGAGGCTGATTTGCGTGAAAAGAACATAAGAACTAGGAGCAGGAATAGGCCTTCTGGCCCCTTGAGCCTGCTCCGCCATTCAACAAGATCATGGCTGATCTTTTCACGGACTCAGTTCCACTCACCTGCCCGCTCACCATAACCCTTAAATTTTTGAACAATAAAGGAATTATCTATCCTTGCCTTAAAAATATTCAGTGAGGTAGCCTTAACTGTTTCACTGGGCAGAGACTTCCACAAATCCATAACCTTTTGGGTGAAGAAGTTCCTTCTCTACTCAGTCCTAATTCTGCTCCCTCTATTGGGGCAATGCCCTCCTTTCCCCAGTTCTAGTTTCATCCTTCAGTGAGACAATCTCCTTGCTTCTATCTTATCTATTCTCTTTATAAGATTCTCCCCTCATTCTTTTAAATTCTAATGAGTATAGTCCCAATCTACTCAGTCTGTCCACATACCTCTCTTAGCTCTGGAATCAACCTAGTGAATCTTCCAGTGCCAGTATACATTCTTTCTCAAGTAAGGAGGGCCAAAACTATACACAGTGATGGACTAATTTACGTTCATAACCCTTTGTAGTTTAATGTGGTCTTGGGCAGTGCTGGAACCATATCAAGCTCTGATACATCCAGAAAGGATATTTCCATCTATAAACATTGGTGAGAGTCATAGTGGACATGCAGAATTTCCTTAGCCTTCAGAGAAAGTAGAGACATTGGTGGGATTTCTTAACCATAGTATCAGCATGGAAGGACCAGGATAGTTTGTTGATGAACACTAAAAGCTTGAAGCTCTTGAACGTTTACACTTCATCGTTGTTGACGTAGGCAGCAGCAAATCCTCCACTATGTTTCCTGAAGCTGATGGCTATCCCTATCATACGCTGAGTATGAGATTATTGTTGCACCATTTCAACAGAATTCTCCATCTCTTTCCTGTATTCTGTCTTGCGCTGTTTGAGATCGGACCCACTACAGTAATGTCATCAGCAAACTTGCAAATGGAGTTGGAGTGGAATTTGGCCATGCAGTCATAATTATATAACGATTATAGCAAGGAGCTGAGGATGCAACCCTGTGGGGTACCAATGTTGAGTGTAATGGTGAAGGAGGTTTTGTTACCTATCTTTACTGATGGGTGTTTTGTAGTGATGTGGATTTTTCTGCTGGGCTTTTAATAGAATTTGCAAGTTCATATCCATTTGTAGGATTGCGGTTGGACTTGGGTGGGTTATCAATGGGTGAGGTTGGGATGAACCTTCCCTCATCCTTGCTGCCCCGCCTCCTCCCCAATTAACTATGTGACCAAAACCGTGGCCCCATCCCGCCCCAGCTGACCACGTGACCAGGGCCCTACCCGCTTCGCGCCGGAGCAAATCACGTGACCAGTGCCCTGGTCCCGGCTTCACGCCGGGGGGCCCACAGCTCGGGCCTCGCCTCTATCCAGCCGACCACGTGACCGGCCCTGCCCCCGCCCATATCCGGCTGACCACGTGACTGGCCCTAGCCCGCCCTGCCCCTGCTCCCGTGATCGCGCTCGGGCAGTTCTCGCGAGAGCTGGGCGTCGGGTAGTCTAAGATGGCGGAGGCCGAGATGAGTAAGAAGGTGGAGCGCTGCATGGCAGATGCATTGCTGAAATTAGGTAAAGTTGGTCTGTGTGTAGCTGGTGGCCTGCCATCGCACTTAGCCCGTAGCTGGTTTTGGTGGGTCGGCATATGACAGTGAAGTGGGTCGTGCTTGAGCCGGGCCTAGCTGGTAGGCTTAGGACAATATGCCCGTTCACTGAGTGAGTCTAACACGCTGTGAGGTCGCAAGTTAGCAACTGCATTCCTCTTTCCCCGCATCATCAGACATTTCAAAACAAAGGGATTGAGTGCTTTTGTTGGTGGTCCCTGGGTCTGTTCCCTTCAGTAATTCTCTCTCTCCTTTGGGCTCTGGCTTGGCTGCAACCATACCGGCATCAGCTGCCCCCTAAACTGTCATTCCTCTTGTTTTAGCTGAAACAGTAGGCGTTGGTTGGCACTTTGACCTTGAAAGTCAGCACAGCTTGTGTTCCCGATTAAGCTGACAGTTTCTACAAGGTGTGCTTGTGTGTGACTGTATGGTGAGAATAGGATTAGAAAATATTAGAATAACTTATTTGTGGGGCGGAAAAAAAACAAACGTTAAAAGTTAATGTCTCAGACCAACAGCTGAAACAGTACGTGTTGTGTTTTTCTGGTATTTTTGACTTTGATTCCCAATATCTATATTGTATGCTTATGAAAATAAGATCAGGCCTGACTGGGATGTCTTGATAGCAATGTAACTGTATATCTGTTGAAATTGCTTCACAATCTCGTTAGTCTTTATCTCTACAACTTTGAGAATTGTATTCCTCTGACTCTGGCCTTTTGTCATCGCTTGTTTTGCTTACGCTTAGTAGCTGTGCCTTTCAACAATTTGGGTCTTAAGCCCTGGCGTTTCCTTCTCGATAATCTTTTCTTTTCTTCTACACTTCTCTCCTCCTCTAAGACCTTGCTTAAAACCTCACTCAGTGGTTCTATTTCTTTGACCAAGTGTTTGTTTCACCAAGATTTGAGCACAAAAATTAAGGCTGACAGCAGTACAACCTTGAGGGAGCACTAACCTATTGGGGATATAGTCTTTTGGACGAACAGTTAAAACTGAGACCATCTTTTAGGTGATCTTAAAAATCCCTATTTTGAAGAGCAGAGTAGTCATTGCTGTTCTCATGGTCAACGCTTATTCCTTAACCACATCACAAATATATCTACATTAAGTTCAGTAATTAAAAAATGATGCTGAGCTACACCTTAATGTTTCACATGTACTGTATAAATAAATTATAAACTTTTGTGCCTTTAATGTGCCCAAAGTATTTTCTAGCTCTGATATTTCTTTTGAACATTAAGGTGTAGCTCAGCATTTTTTTGATTATTGAGCTTAACGTAGATGTATTTTTGTGATGTGTTTAAGGAATAACTATTGTTCATGAGAACAACAATGATTCCTCTGCTCTTCAAAATAGGGATATTTTAAGATCATCTAAAAGAAAAGCATAATCAGTGTGAATCTCTTTGCAGACAGCAGCAAATTTGTGCTCAGCATATTTTATCTTGTAATAGTTGGATAAATGCTGGTTATGATATCTTACATTGTGCCATGGCATTCTTATGTCCACTTGAGAGGACAGATGGGATCTGTCTAATGTCTTATCTGGAAGACAGAAGTAATTTGGGCTCGTTTGTTTTGAAACACCATTTGAGTGTGAAACTGATATACAGTGAAGGAGTATACTGTGTTAGTGTGCAAAAATTGAAGCAAATTGAATGTGTCTGTTGGCTTTGTTCTTCCCAATGTTCAACTGGAAGTAGTGGTGATTCATCCAAGAGGAGCAGTCTAACAACAACTATCCAGAACGAAGAAAAGTGCAGACAGAACTAATGAATTTGAGTCTGAGGCAGCTGCAAAAGTTCAAAATAAAGAAGGAATCCATTAGAAGGATAACATTGAATAAGTAGCACATTCTGTATATAACCTTCCCAGTTTACTCCAAATGCCTTTTGATTGATGGATTTGATTATTGTTGCAACTGGCATATCTTTAATGTGACAATTGAATTTAAATGATCTAAATGTCCATCAGTCCACAGGTGCAAAACTTCAATCTCAGAAGCATTCCTCATAATGCCCAAAATTAATAGAAATTGACTTTGTCTTCCTCCTGTGGATTTGATGGGTAAATGTGTAAATCTCTAATCTCTCCTGATTCTGATATAGTGGCAGTGGTCTCTTAATCTTTCCTGAGTTTCTAGTGCTTTTGTGATTAAATATTGCATATTTCCAATCTCTTCCTGTCAGTAGGAAAATTTAATATCGACTGTCACATTAAGGTGTGCCAGTTATAACAATATCCAATTCATCTTCCAAAAGGCATTTGGATTAAGCTGAGAGTTATGTCCAGGAAATGCTTGTTATGCCTCTTAGGTTAGATTCATAAGAATATGAGAAATAGGAGCAGGAGTAGGCCATCTAGCCCTTCGAGTCTGCCCCACCATTCGATAAGATCATGGTTGATCTGAAGCGGATCAGTTCCACTTTCCCGCTTTCTCCCCGTAACTCTTAATTCCCTTGTCTATCAGAGAACTATCTACCTGTGACTTAAATATATTCAGCAAGGTAGCCTCCACCACTTCAACAGGCAGAGAATTCCAGTGATTCACCACCCTTTGAGTGAAGAAGTTCCTCCTCAACTGAGCTAAACAGCACCCCACCCCCTCGCTCCTTATTTTGAGGCTGTGCCCTTTAGTTCTGAAACCCAGGCCCTATCCCCATGCTTTTACCCTAGCCGGTCCCTCTAACACTAAGGGGCAATTTAGCATAGCCAGTTTGCCTAATCCACCTTTCCTTGTACACCTTTGCATTGTGCAAGGAAACCAGAGGAAACCCATGCAGACACAGGGAGAACGTGCAGACTCCACACAGACAATGATCCAAACCAGGAATTGAATCCAGGTCCTGGCGCTGGGCAGCAGGATTGCAAACCTCTTGCCACTGTGCTGCCCTGTAGTCATGGAGGTGGGTTGCCTCACGTCCTTTAAGACACACCTGGATGAGCATTGGCACATCACATTCAGGGCAATGGGCCAAGTGCTGGTCAGAGAGGTTAACAGCATGGAAACAGGCCCTTTGGCCTAACTTGTCCATGCTGCCCTTTTTTTAAAACCCCTAAACTAATCCCTGTTGCCCATGTTTTGCCCATGTCCTTCTATACCCATTGTACCCATGTAACCATCTAAATGCTTTTTAAAAGACAAAATTCTACCTGCCTCTACTACTACCTTTGGCAGCTTGTTCCAGACACTCACCACCCTGTGAAAAAAAATTACTCTTATGGACCTTTTTGTATCTCTCCCCTCTCACCTTAAAGTTATGTCCTCTAGTTTTAGATTCCCCTACCTTTGGGAAAAGACATAGACAAGGTAGATAGTCAAAGTCCCTCATTATCTTACAGACCTCTATAAGATCATCCCTCAGCCTCCTACGCTCCAGAGGAAGAAGGCCCAGTTTATCCAGCCTCTCCTTATAACTCAATCCATTAAGTCCCAGCGGCATCCTAGTAAATCTTTTCTGCACTCTTTCTAGATTAATTTCTAGTTAGATTCCTTTATTCGCAAATGTTTTTGTAGCTGCTCTAGATTCAAACTGCACTTTTGTCTGCACTTATTTTCCTCTCCTGATGGTCATCCCTTCTGTCATCCATTGTCCCCTCTTTCTTGATCATTGTTGTCAGGCTGCTTGTCTTGGATGAGTCACTATTACTTCTACTACAGTGGGAGACCAAAGCCATCATCTTAAGTACCTCATCAGAAACTCTTTGTGCTTGCCAATGACCCATGACCCTTCTTAGCCAAGCCTCTGATTGAACCATGTTAATTGTATAAATGAGGGTTAAGTGTATACAGATGGGAGACTTACATTGGTTAATTACTTGCACACAGCTGGTTCAATTCTAGCTCAAAGGAGCCTATATCCTTTTATCAACCCTGGTCATAATTTGCTAAGTTTCTGTTGAAGTTTTTGTTTTAGTTACAGTATCCCTTTTAGGGGTTGTTAACTAGCTAATTCATGATAATTGTTTACTTGAGTAGAAAACTTGGTGTGATAGAGTAATGAGCTATACATTTGTAATGTCCTACTTTGTTGAACCTAGAGCCAGGAGAGTTATCTCTGAATGAGGAGCAGGCCATTTAAGACTTGAAATGAGGATGAATTTCTTCACTTGAGGGTGGCAAATTTTTGGAATACTGTATCCCAAAGGAAGCTGTATCGTTGACCATCTTCATGACCAAAATTGATAGATTTGTGGTTACTAATGAATTCAAGAGATATGAGGGTAATGTAAGGAAGTAGTGTTGAAGTGGATGATTAGTCATAAGAACGTAAGAAATAGGAGCAGGAGTAGGCCATACAGTCCCACGAGCCTGCCCCACTATTCAATAAAATCATGGCTTATCTTTAGTGGTTCAGTACCATTTTCCTGCTTTCTCCCCGTAACCCTTAATTCCCTTGTCAATTAAAAACCTATCCGTTCTTGATTTGAACGTATTCAGTGAGGAAGCCCCCATTACCTCATCAGGCTGAGAATTTGAAAGATTCACCACCCTTTGCGTGAAGAAACCTTTCTGCAACTCCGATCTGAACCCCCCCATCTTGAGGCTGTGCCTTCTAGTCCTGCTATCTTTGCTAAGTGGGAAGAGTCTCTCAACCGCTACCCTATCCATCCCCTTCATTATCTTATACATCTCTATAAGATCCCCTGTCAGCCTTCTAAACTCCAAAGAGTACAAACCTAGCCTATTCAGTCTCTCCTCATAATCCGATGCCCTTATCTCCGGTATCAGCCTAGTAAACCTTCTCTGCACCCCCTCCAAGGCCAATATATCCTTCCTTGAATGCGGCAACCAATACTGCACACAGTACTCCAGCTGCGGCCTCACCAGCACCCTATACAGTTGCAACAGAACCCCTCTACTTTTATATTTTATCCCCCTAGCTATAAAGGCCAACATTGCATTTGCCTTAATCACCTGCTGCACCTGCATATTGTGTTTTTGCAATTCATGTAGAAGGACCCCCAGGTCCCTCTGCACTGTTGCATGCTGCAGCTTTTCTCCATTTAAATAGTAATCCTTCCTACCATTATTCTTACCAAAGTGGATAACCTCACACTTGCTGATCTAATTGAATGGCAAAGCAGGTTAAAATAGCCTACTCTTTCTCCTGTGTTCCTATGCAATAGATATCGACACCAGTATAAACGCATTGCTGGATGGTTATCTTGAACTAATTTAATGTTGTTCTTGCTGGCTTTGTTTGCAAAGTTTAGTAAGAAGGACTAAAAAAGATTGTATTTGCATAGGCACCTTTCAGGACTTGATGACACCTAAAAGCACATTGTAACTGAGTTAATACTTTTGAAGTGTAGACATTAATTGGATGTTGATTCATGGGTTGCCTGGTGCTTCATGTCGTAAATGAGTGCTTTATCTGGACCATCTGAAGGGCACCATGACAGCTCAGTGACTATTGCTGTAGCTGTGCAGACACTTGGAATTGGGCCGGTGTCTGCGGGAGTTTGCGCGTTCTCCCCGTGGTTGCGTGGGTTTTCTCCGGGCGCTCCGGTTTCCTCCCACATCCCAAAAATTCGCTCTTAGGCTGATTGGGAAACAAATTGTCCCTACATTGAGATTCTTCCATATTAGGAATAACCTAAAATTAGAATAGGATAATGGAATTGTTACTGTATAGTTATGACGGCGGTGCGGGCTCGTTGGGCCGAAGGGCCTATTTCCTGTGCTGTGTTGCTCTAAAAATTAAATTGTTGGCAGATGAGCAGTTGATCCCACAAATGATGAACAGATGAACAAAACAGTTGTCTTGGTGTTGGTTGAGCATTCTTCCTGCTATTATTCAAAAAGGTGCCACTGGATCTTTTTATATTGGTTCAATTGATGGCACACTCACCCGATCCAGAAAGTTGTGGTTTCAGGTAAGTGCAAAACTGAGGGTCTGCTGTATTGTCACAGCTGCTGTCCTTCAGCTGAGATGTTAAAATAATGACTCGACTATTTTCAGGTGGATGTAAAAGAGCCCATGGCACTGTCTCACTGTGGAGGTATTCCTGTCGTTCTGGTCAATATTTATTTTCTTCAATGTCACTAAAACTGGTTTCCTAGTCATTACCACATAGCTGTTTGTAAGACCTTGCTGGGTTCAAATTGGTTGTTGCATTTCTTACATATAAGAGTAACTCCACTTCACTTCAAAAAGTGCTTTATTGGCTGTAAAGTACTTTGAGATGTTCTGAGGTTGTGAAAGACAGTCTTTTTTAATCATAGTAAGAAGTCACAATACCAACTTAAAGTCCAACAGGTTTATTTGTAGCAAACTTCTTACTGTGTTTACCCCAGTCTCACGCTGGCATCTCAACATCATTTTTTAATCATGACATGGTCACAGACTGTGATTTTAATGTCTGTTATGAAAGGTCACATTTCCAGCATTGCAGCATTTGGAACCCATTATCTTCTGGCTTACAGATGAGAAATACTATCAGCAGAGACAATCTGACATTGGAAAGATTGCGATGATATACTGGTAACTTAATGTAGATACAGTACCCTGTGCAGTGCTAAACCATATTTCCCAATATGTTGTTTGAAAGGGAAGGTTTTGCATGACAAATTTGAGGGAATTTTCCAAGAAAGCAATGGATGTGGTGAAAGAGGGAAATGCACTTGAGTTGGTGAAAATAGGTAATTGAAACTTGAAGATTGGCTATACAATTAATGGAAAGTAAATTGGATTAAAGTAATTAGAAGATAGAAAACAAACCTGGAATTAGTCATTTTCGCAGTGGAATAAGTAGCTATACCCACTAAGATTCTGGATAGTTGAGTTTGCTGTTCATAAGAGCTTTGAATATAGGGTGAGAACGGTGCTTCTCTTAACTTTTTCCTGATGTAGTTTTAATGCCTCAGATGTTGTGACCCAGTGTGAAAGTTTGGGTGGTATAAAAGTGGGAAAAGGGATTGTGAGAGGATGGAGCTTTACTTACTGAGAGGGGAAGCTTCAATTGTTGACAGGGCGAGGGCAGGAGTTGAACTTCAAGGGAATTGATGAAAAATCAGCTAAAAGCAAAATATATTAGCTGCTGGAAAATCTCAGCAGATCTGATGGCATCTGTGGAGAAAGAATAGAGCCAACAATTTGAGTCTAGAAAAGTCAGGATTCTTCTAAACAAACATACTTTTATCCAGGCTTACTTTGCAGTAACAATCAAGCTCCAGAGCGCTGTACGCAAAGGTTTACCAACTGATTCCTGGGATGACAGGCCTGTCATATGAGGAGAGACTAAGATGCTTAGGGTTATATTCACTGCAGTTTAAAAGAATGAAACTGGATCTGATAGAAATGTATAAAATTCTAACAGGATCAAACAGGATAGATTCAGAAAGAATATTAACAATGGTGGGGAGCCCAGAACTAAGGGATCATAGTTTGAGGATGAGGGGTAAACTTTTTAGAACTAAGGTGAGGAGAAATTTCTTCACGCAAAGATGATGAATGTGTGGAATTCACTACCACAGAATGTAGTTGAGACCAAAACGTTCTGATTTCATAATAGCTCTTTGGGCTCAGCAGGCTCGAAGGACTGAATGGCCTACTGCTTGTTTCTATTCCCACCAGCAAAATAAAAATGTGGATTTAGACAAGTTTTATAGCCATTAGCATTCAGTTTGAGCTGCCTTACAGCTCATCACCCCCAAATCTCTTCACACCACTTTTTAGGCACCCCTGTGCTGGAGAATGTGTTGGCCAAAGTTCCAGACAACAAACCATTTTGAGAAGTGCAGCAAGCTGTAAAGGGATGTTGAGAAGAGGGTGAATGGGTGAAAAAAAATAGTGGATGTAATTCTGTCAGTAACTTGATTTGGTTAAAATGATGATTAGAAGCCCTCAAGCGGCCTAAACCCATTAGAAAAGTTAGTATGTGGGGTTTTTGATGGGTAGTGCATGAACATTGTCTTCTATTAGTTAGTCAATCCACTATCAGAGTTGGAATAAGAAAATCATTTTCAGGATGGCAACCTATAACTAGTGGAGTGCCACAGAGATCAGTGCTAGAATCACAATTATTTACAATATATATTGATGATTTGGACAAGCGAAGTGAATGCACTTGCCAAATTTGTGGAAAAATAAATGGTAAGGCAAATAGTGAAGATGATGCAGAGTCTAAAGATGGATTTAGACAGGTTGAATGGACAAAAACTTGGCAGATGGAATGTAATGTAGGAAACTGCAAAGTTGCACACTTTGGCAAGAAGAAAGGAATGTAGTATTTAACTGGAGAATGCTGTAGCTTTCTACAGTCTTTGTGGGATTTTGGAGGTTCTTGTCACAATCATAAAAGGCTAGTGTGTGCAAGCTCAGCACTAATAGGGAAGGCAAATTGTTGATCTGGAATATGGAAGGATTCTCTTTTGAGAAGAGGCTGAGTAGGTTAGGCTTATATTCATTGACATTTAGAAGAATGCAAGGCACTCTTATTGAGATATAGTGGGACTCTTGGGGCTTGATAAGATTGTTTCCTCTTGTGGGAGAGTCTAGAACCAGAGGATATATCTCAGAGTAAGGGATTGTTCATTTAAGGCAGAGTTGAGGTGTTTCTTTTGAGGATAGTGAATTTGTGGAATTCATCACTGCAGAAGGAAGTAGAGGCTGGGTGATATATAAGGCTGAGATAGGTTAATTTAAAATCTATCATCAGGTTTATAGGAATAAGATGGGAAAGTGGAGTTAAAGGTTATTGCAGCAGACTTGATGGGCCAAATGGCCAGTATCTACCCCTATGTCTTGTGTTTGATCTAGATTTATCATGCATCTTGTGGTTTGTCAAGATTTGACAGTGTGTAACATATTAAACCTTAGTGTCAGCACAGTTAATTGTGTAGTTCTCCCTTTACACTAAGAATATTGTAATATTGACAAATGAGAAGTAAGGGGTAGTGGTGATGTTGTAGCATTGCCACTGGATGAATAAACCAGTGTAATGCTCTGGGAACCTGTGTTTGAATCCCACCTGACAGATGGTGAAATTAACCCATCTGGTTCACTAATGTCCTTCAGGGAAAGAAATGTACCATCCTTACCTGGTCTGGCCTACATGACACTCCAAATCCACAACAATATAGTTGACTCTTAACTCTCTCTGAAGTAGCCTAGCAAGCCATTTAATTTGAGAAAAATTAATGATGGTAACAAATGCTGCCAACATTACCTGAATGAATTTTTTAACAATACAGATTAACTAGGATGCCTCTTGGAATGAGAAATAAAGGAATGCTTGGAAAAATTGTGGCTATATTTCGTGTTGTAGTTAGCAATCCGCAGGTCTTTCAGCTAACTAGCTGATTTCAGTCAGGGACTACAGCTCGGTGTCCCCTAAGCTACAGAGGGTAAGTATCAGCTGGAGATTCTTGATATCCATATGGACATCAGATAGGGACTAGATTTGGTTCAGTGCAATGTATCTCTGGCATTCAAAAGCTTGCTGGTGTTTAGTTTAGCTGAAACTTAGACAATAACTACCTTGATAATGAAACGTAGTGGAAAATCTGTGGAATAACCCTAACCGGAAACCACCTTCAAGAATGGAGGAGAGAAACTGGCATCAATACATTGTAACAGTCAGTGGCAGCTGATATTCTTATTTCAACATGAACAAGAAAATCTCTAAATCTGCTTTGCTGCAGTGCTTTGACTTGAAACAAATTATTAAATATTTATGGAAAATAGTTGCTTTAAATTATGAAGGGAAGTGACAATAGCTTTGTCATTTTAAAATTACATGAGCCTAATAATAAGGCGTGAAATTGCAAATTTCTATGGATGCTGGAATCTGAAAAACAAAAAATGCTTTGATGAAAGGTCACACAAATTCAAAATATTGGCTCTTCTCTCTCCACATGCTGTCAGACTTGCTGAGACTCTGTTTTCTGTTTTTGCAACTGGGCGTGTGTTGTGTTTTACTGAGTGAATCTGTAACCAAAATATTCTACACGTCAATAGTAACAACTGTTAATTTTAAAGGGAGCTATTATGTTAGCAATAATGCTGTGTCAGCTTTTTGTTTTAGATTCAAACTTTATTGGATGACATTTAGAAATGCAACTTATATTTAGTTAATTATGTTTGTCAATGTGGTTTACAGCTGGTACTAAAATAATCAGAGACTTGGAAACAGATTTCTGGGTCACATGGTTATTGGGAGGAAATGTTGCAGCACGTAGTTATAGAAAGGCTTTAAATGAACTTATCCCATTCTTTTCCTCTTCCCAAAGGTGTTGACTCATGTTGGGGTGCGGTTCATGAGGAGATGGCTGATCACCAGTGCCATCCCCAGATAATAATTCTTCATGTGTAAGCCAAGTATGGACAGTCTTTATCCTTCATGATTGAACCTCCCTTCCTGCCCAGCAAGGGTCATGTTTAGGTAATTGGAAACCTTGAAGTGACTGTTCTTTCCCTCGAAGCTGATTGTAACCCATCCTATGCTCCTCTTGAAACCTTGGCTGAAATCAGTTAACTGCACAAACTGGAAGTCAAAGTTGAGATCTTCTAGAATGGTGATGTACAACTATTTAGTTTTCACCAGGCTTATCTAGTGTATCAGTAATAGTACACTTCAGGAAAAACAGTACAATTTCTTTTGGACAAAAAAGTGGTTTTGTACTTTGCATGTGATTTATCATTTCAAATTGCTCGTACATGTACTTTGCCCTGACTTAAAAATACTGCTTCTTTGCACAGCTAATTCTGGAAGAATGAAATACATAATTAGTTTACTGTCAGGTACTTTTTAGTTCATGTGGCACACAAATCTTTATTCCTGATGGCTTTACAGTGACCGTGGTAGATTATGTACTTGTGTTGGTAATAAGATCGGGTCAAATTTTGGCCTTCATTGGCTATTCACAGTTAGCAAGAACACAATGTGAATGAAGTAGTAGAGGGCATTTTGTGGCTATGGCACTGTACCCCAGTAAGAATTACACTTTTAGCAAAGAAAGAGTGAAAAAAACACAAAAGGTTGTGTTGGTAAGGATTCTGTTGACAGATTCAATTTTGCCAGTCATTTTAATGAAATTTCTTCTTTTACACCTTGGCATCATAACACCAGTTCACTGAGCTTTGTATTTTGAAACCATGCGTAGAAAAGTATCCTAATTTTGTTTTTCTTAAATCCTTGAGACTAAATAATTTGATAGTCTCATGTCTGGATTCAAAATACAGTTCTCCTTGTTACAGTAAGTGAAATGATGAGAGTTTCTCCAAGCTCCATGTGTCACTCACTCCATGTAGTGTAAAGGTAAAAAAACAAATTTGCTGCCTTTGAAGTGAGGCCTTAATCATATTCAATGACCCTGCCTCCATTGCTCTCTGGGAAATAGAATTCCACAGACTAAAAGATTCTCCTCATCTGCCTTAAAAGGGGGACTCCTTATTTTTAAACTGTGCATCTGGTTCTAGTCTCTCCATCAGGAGAATCAGCCTTTCTGCATTTACTCTGTCAAGTTCTCTTAGTATCTTGAATGTTTCATTAAGACCACCTCTCATTTTTCTAAATTGCAATGGATTCTGACCCAACCTCTTCAATCTTTTATCTGGGACAAACCCGTCATCCCAGAAATCAGCTGAGTAAACCTTTTCTGAAATAATTCAATTATATTCTTCTTTCTTAAATAAGGAAACTTGAACTGTACGCCAGATGTCTGTGTGGAGTTCGCACGTTCTCCTCGTCTGTGTGGGTTTTGTCCAGGTACTCCAGTTTCTTCCCACAGTCCAAAGATACGTGGGTTAGATTGATTGGCCATGCTAAAATTGCCCCTTAGTATCCTGAGATGCGTAGGTTAGAGAGGTTAGCAGGTAAAATATATTGGGATATGGGATAGAGGTTGTGGTCGGTGCAGACTCAATGGGCTGAATGGTCTCTTTCTGCACTGTAGGATTTTATGATCTAAGATGTGGTCTCAGCAATGCCCAGTATAACTGGTGCAAAATTTCACTTTTATCCCTTGCAATAAACAACAACATCCCATTTGTCTTCCGAATTACTTGCACATGCATGCTACTTTCATAATCACTTATTCTTCATGCACACTAACTTTTTGAAAATTACGTACCAGATCACAGATCCTTCTGCACCTCAGTGTTCTGCAATCTCTGTCTAATCAAATAGCATCATATTATCTGATCTTCCCACTGAAGCGGGTAAGTTCACAATTTCCCACATTATGCTTCATCTGCCAATTTTTTGCCACTTGCTTAACCTATCTGTATCCATTTTTGCAGACTCCTAACTTCATTTTCCCAACTCCTTTGTGCCGTCAACAAATTTAACAACATGCAATCAGTTCTTTCATCCAAGTCACTATTTTAGATCAATGGGAGACACAACTATAAAATAGTGGGAAAGTTCTATACTGTTAATATTGTGTCCTTTATTCAGGCACTATTGCCATAATTCCATTTAGCATTCACCCCCCCTCCTCCCAGCCCCACTAAGGAAGGAAGTATTTTGTACTTCCACACTATTTAAATATATTTTGCTCTTTTACTTTTTTATCTACTTGAAGAATCTATATATCACTGACCAACGTTTATTGACCCTCCTTAGTTGCCCTTGAGAAAGTGATAGTGAGCTATCTTCTTGGAACACTGCAGTCCTGCAGTGTAGGTGTACGAAGGAATTCCAGGACTCTCTTCCCAGCAACAGTGAAAAAATGGAGATATATTTCTTCAAGTTGGTGAGTGGCTTAGACAGGGTCTTCCAGATGGTGGTGTTCTCATGTATCTGCTGCCCATGTCCTTCTAGATAGTACTGGTTGTATGTTTGAAAGGTGCTACTGAAGGCAACTTGGTGAGTTCTTGCTGTACATCCTGTAGATGGTACGCATGGTTGCCACTGTTCATCGGCAGTGGAGGAATTGAATATGGAAGAGGTAGCAAATGAGTGGGCTGTTTTGCCCTGGATTGTGGAGGATTTCTTGTGTTGGAGCTGCACATATCCAGGCAATTGGGGAGTATTCCATAACACTTCTCTTGCGTCTTTTAGATGGTGGACAGACTTTGGGGAGTCAGGAGATTAGTTGGGAGGTCAGGAGATCAAAAAGGGGACAGTATTTGGGTTCTTGTTTACCTTAATGTTTCTCATATCCCCAGGACCTGATGGGATATACCCCAGAATACTGAGAGAGGCGAGAGAGGAAATTGCTGGGGCGTTGAGAGAAATCTTTGTACCTCCTCTATAGCCAGTGAAGATATAACAGAAAGAAATCTCAACACCAGCTTAAAGTCCAACAAGTTTATTTGTAGCAAATGCCCCAAACTTTCAGAACACGCTGTTCCTTCATCAGGTGGATGAGAGTTCTGATTGCAAACAGGCACAAAGACACAAACTCAATTTACATGCATAATGATTGGAATGTGAGTCTTTAAAGCTAATCAATTCTTAAAGATACAGACAATGCGAGTGTAGAGAGCTTTAAGTGCAGGTTAAAAGGATGTGTTGTTTCCAGACAGGAAAGTTAGTGAGATTTTGCAAGTCCAGGCAAGTTGTGGGAGTTACAAATACTGTGACATGAACCCAGTATCCTGGTTGAGGCCGTGTGCGGAACTTGGTTATCAGTCTGCTCAGCGAGGGGAGGTTCCAGAGGATTGGAGAATAGCCAATGTTGATCCTTTGTTGAAGAAGGGGAGCAAGAATAATCCAGATAATTACAGGCTGGTGAGCTTTACATCAGTAGTAGGGAAATTATCAGAGAGGATCCTTTGAGACAAGAGTTATTCCCACTTGGAAATAAGTGGACGAATCAGCAAGAGGAAATATGGTTAATGATGGGGAGGTCATGTTTTACGAACTTGAGTTTTTTGAGTAAATGATGAAGATGATTGAGGGTAAGACAGTGGGTGTTGTTGACATGGACTTCATTAAGGCCTTTCACAAAGTTTCTTATGGCAGATTGGTGCAGAAGGTGAAGTCATATAAGATCAGAGGTGAGCTGGCAAGGTGGAACAAAACTGGCTTGATCAAAGAGTTAACAGTAGAAGGATGCTTTCTGAATGGAGGACTGTGACAATTGGCGTTCCTCAGGGATCAGTGCTGGGACCTTTGTAATATATATGTGATTTGGAGGAAAATGTAACTGGGTTGGTTAGTAAGTTTGCAGACGACACAAAGATTGGTGGATTTGTGGGTAGTAATGAGGACCATCAGAGGATACAGCATGATTATAGATCAGTTGGAGACTTGGCAGGGATGGCAGATGGAGTTGAATCTGGACAAATGTAAGGTAATGCATTTTGGAAGGTTAATATAGGTAGGAAATATACAGTAAATGGCAGAATCCTTAAGAGTATTGATAAGCAAAGGGATCTCAGTGTACAGTTGCACAGGTCACAAAGTGGCAATGCAGGTGGAGGAAGGTAGTCAAGAAGGCATATGGCATGCTTGCCTTCATCAACCACGGTATGAGTTTAAAAATTGGCAAGTCATGTTGCAGCTTTGTAGAACCTTAGACCATACTTGAAACATAGTATTCAATTGTCACATTACCAGAAGGATATGGAAGCTTTGGAGAAGGTACAGAAAAGATTTACCAGGATGTTTCCTGGTATGGAGAGCATTAGCTATGAGGAGAGAACAAAGCAAAGAACGAAACAGGCCCTTCGGCCCAATGAGCCTGTGCCGCCACCTCTGTTTCCACTTCTACCTATGATCCCTGTCTATGTTTATAAATCTATGGATTGAAACCAAATTTGAGACAATTTAGGGGGAATTTGTTCTGCCAATCAGCCTAAGAGCACATCTTTGGGATTGGGAGGAAACTGGAGCACCTGGAGAATGTGCAAACTCCCACAGACACAGGCCCAAATCCATGTATCTGCACAGCACAGCACAGCAATAGTCACTGAGCTGTCATGTTGCCCATCAAATGGTCTAGGTCAAGTGTACACTAATGACAAGAAGCACTAGGATACTCTCTTTAAAAAAAAAAATCCAAGAGCAGCCCTCATGACCCATCGTGTATGCCCCTTGTTAGACAACAAGGCGGACCGAAGTACCTGTAGGATAAAAACAAATGCATCAATATCATTGACTATTTACACACTTCCCAGGGACTCCCAAGGCTCATGATGCCTATTTTAAATCAGTTTTCTATATCCCTCCATTCCCATTCTGTTCATGTGCCCATCTAAGTATCTCTTGAATAACTCCAGAGTGCCTGCCTTCACCACTTTATTTGGCAGTGTGTTCCATACCGCCACCACCCTCTGTTGGAAAAAAACTCCCTCTAGCATCCAAATTATGCCTTCCCCCCCCCCAGTCCGTGGCCCCTCATGCTATTTGAGTCCATCCTAGGAAAAAGCTTAAGCCTGTTTACTCTATCTATACCCCTCATAATCTTGTACACCTCTATTAGACTTCCTCTAAGTCTGTCTTTCTAAGGGAGACGGCCCCAATTTGCCTAGCCTCTCCTTGTAACTCAGACCTTCCAAACCAGGCAGCATTCTGGTAAACCACCTCTGCACTCTCTCCAGAGTCTCCACATCCTTCCAGTAATAAGGTGACCAGAACTGGACGCAGTATTCAAATGAGGTCTGGTTGGAGAAACTTGGTTTGTTCTCATTAGAACAATAGAAGTTGAGGGGAGACCTGATAAAAGCCTACAAGATTGAGACATGGACAGAGTGGATAGTCAGAAGCTCTTTCCCAGGTGGAAGAGTCAGTTACTAGGGGGCATAGATTTAAGGTGCGAAAGGCAAGGTTTAAAGGAAATGTACGGGGCAGATTTTTTTGAGTAGTAGGTGCCTGGAACTCATGCCGGGGGAGGTAGTGGAAGTGGATATGGCAGTGACTTTTAAGAAGCATCTTGACAAATACATGAATAGGATGGGAATAGAAGGACATGGTTCCCGAAAGCGTGGGATTTTAGTTAAGTCAGGCAGCATGATTGGTGCAGGCCATAGGGCCAGTTCCTGTGTAGTAATTTTCTTTGTTCTTTTGTTCTTTATTGGCTGCAGAATATGGTAAAGACCAGTCTTGTTGGTCAATAGCAACCCTCAGAATGTTGATAATGGGAGGATTCAGTGATGGTAATCGCCTTGAATGTCAAGGGGCAATTATTAGAGCCTCTCTTGGAGGTGACCATTGTCTGGCATTTGTGTGGTGCAAATGTTACTTGCCATTTGTCAGCTCAAGCCTGGATGTTGTCCAAGTTTCCCTGCATTTGGACATAGAGTACTTCAGTATCTGAGTCACAGATGATGCTGAATGTTGTGCAGTCATCAGTGAACATCCCCACTTCTGATCTTATGATGGAAGGAAGATCATTGAAGCAGCTGACGATGGTTGG
Organism: Sphyrna mokarran; assembly: GCA_024679065.1. Lineage (NCBI taxonomy): Eukaryota > Metazoa > Chordata > Chondrichthyes > Carcharhiniformes > Carcharhinidae > Sphyrna > Sphyrna mokarran. The sequence goes on along the minus strand of JAGIQG010000028.1, from coordinate 21,858,709 downwards.
GCCTGGGACACTGAGAAACTCCAGCACTGATGTTGTGGAGCTGAGTAATTGAGTTCCAGCCACCATAACCACCATCTTTTGTGCCAGCTATGATTTCAACCAATGGATGGTTCCGCGCACGCGCATACCACAAACCAATTCCCATTGACTCCCATAGCTCTCCTTGATGCCATACTTGGTCAAATTAAGGGCAACCAATCTCACCTCTGGAATTCAGCTCTCTTGTGTAAGATATCCTCCTTTCAGCTGCTCCATGTATTGGCTTACCACAATTGCTGATGCTCCAAAATGGCTGGGATTCTATCTTTACATTCAATGTAAAGAATTGCCCTCTCAGGGTCAAAAGAATATGGGTTTGTGCATCATAAATTGGATTTCAGCTTGCAGTCATAGTTGCCACCCTCGTTTTGTGCTGAAAAATGTTTTATTATTGGAACTGTCCTTTTTAGTTGAGATACTAAGCTGATTTCTTGTTCTGTTTGTGTTCTCACTAATACTTACTCCTTATCAATACCAAAACTAGACATTAATTTGCTGTAAGTTGTGTTTTCTTCTATTAATATAACTTGTTCTATTTAGCTTTTAGTTTTGCTAATAATTGCTCAGGGATGTCTACAATACTGGGGGATAGCTCATTGCGTGGCCAGTGGCACCATCAATCACTACAGGATGAGTAAGGGGCTGAATGGAACTTGCATTAGAGAGGTTACCCCTCAGCAATGCATAATTTTTCCAAACCAAGGGACACAATGTCAAATTGATCTTACTGAGAGGGGAAATTTAATTCCATTTGTTCCTTGAATTTACTCGTTCACGTAATCAGGTGCTTTCCTGGAAAATATTTGGCATGTCCGCACGACATTTTTAATTCAGCCCATTGTCTTTTATAAAAAAAAAATAAAATACTTATAAATTATAATGAAGTAAAATAAATCTTTTATTCTGTTTAATAGCAGTTACCTATTACTGTTGGCAATTTTGAGGCAATAGAAATAGAAGTCTTAGAATTGGTGCTGTTACCTGCATGTCTTGCAGTGCGAATAAATGTAATTTTGTCATTCTAATCTAAGTAATGTTGAGTGTGGTATAAGAGATTAGAACTCAGCTGTGTTGGGATGATTGCTGGCTTCAATTCATTTGCTGGCACATTGCCAGCCTGGGCATGAAGATTGGGACACAGGCAGAGAAAGTTTGGTGGGGACTAGGAAAAGGGTAATTTAGGGAAGAAAGGGTATTTTATTTGAAGCTAGCCAGTAATTTTTGTAATCTCAGACTACATAGATCACTGCAGTTTTCATAATTTTATACCATTGGCACTTACAAATCAAGAAAGCACCAAATAAATATGAAAACAAGGATGTTTGTTTATGGTTACCCATTAGCTAAATTGCCATTTCAAATTACTGCACAAAGGCAGATGCAGCATGACAATGTACTTTCTTTATCTTTATGGCTGAATATGAAAGGAGTGCTGGGTCTGCTATTAGCAGGATTAGCTTTATTAAATCATTAACCTTTTTAGATTTTTTTCACTTTTAAAGAGATCAAAAGATCTTGTCTATTTTGCACCAGTTGAGTCTTCATAAAAAATCATTTTGCCTTTAAGCATAGAAAATAGAAGCATGAGTAGTCCACTCAGTCCTTAGAGCTCATTTATTATGATTATAGCTGATCATTAGCTGAGTAACTTGTTCCCACTTTCCCTCATCCTTTGATTCCCTTTAACCCCAAGAGCTATTTCTACTTCTGAAAACAGTGTTTTGGCTTCAGCTGCTTTCGGTGGTAGTGAATTCCATAGGCTTACCCCACCTCTGGGAAATTTCTCCTCATCTCAGTCCTAAATGGTTTACCTTGTATCATTTGACTGCAACTGCTGTTTCTGTACTCCTCTGCCACTGAAAACAACCTTCCTCCACCACCTCTCTATCATTTTCTAAACTCCAGTGAATATAATCCTAACCAACTCAATGTCTCCTCATGCTTCAGTCCTGCAAACCCAGGAATCAGTCTGGCAAACTTTTGCTGCACTCTGTCTGTCTATAGCAAAAACATCCCCTCAGGTAAGGAGACTAAAAGCTCTCTTTAATTGCAGCAAGTCATGCCTGCTCCTGTACTGAAATCCTCTGAGGGTTGTACTCTCCACTTGTTAAGATCCTAAATTGGAGCACTCAAATTGATATTAAAATACCTTGATAAAACACTGCTAGTCTGAAGCAACAAGCTCAAATTTAGTCTGGAAATGAATAACGAAGGCCACCTCTTACTGAAGGGTTATAAAGGTCACATTTTAAATGAGTTTTGGCATTCTCCATCTAGTCCCAATAGAATCTGATCCACAGCATAAACTACCATTAGTGCACTTCATAAATAATACAGATATTGTGGGAGCACTGAATGGCATATTAATGTTTTGGAGCACAATAAGACTTCTGTTCCATTCTGAAACCACTTTTACATTTAAGGCTAGTGGCCAGGCTAATTGCTCTTGTACTATTTAATTTAATGTGATACTTGTTTCCATCAATCAGTATCAAATTATAAAAACAGTTTAAATCCCAAGAGCCATCTGGCAACTTTGTGCAGTGAAATGGGTCAGAAGTTTCCGTGACAGCCAAGTCATTAGATTTGGGATTTAGAAGTATTCTGCAAGAGAGGTTGAATTATTTGGGCTGAACACTACTTGTGGGGTATTGAGATAGCAAAATAGTCAACATGTTCAGGTTATACCCCAAGCCTGAAGATGTGGCTACAAAAGTAGATTGATAAATGCCAGCCGTGCCGTTAGTCAATATTAACAAAATCAACATTGATTTCAGGGAAAGCTCAGTAAAGGAAATGCCTGTCAAAATCTCCATTTATAAGGAAACAGCTAGATTGGGTACTGAAGGTAATATTGGCAGGAAGGCTAATCTTCAGAAAGAAATAGTATTAATTACGTGAATCATGTAATTATGTGATGGGTGGCACAGTGATTAATATTGCCTTGCAGCACTAGGGACCTGTGTTCAATTCCCAGCTTGGGTTACTATCTGTGTGAAGTCTGCACGTTCTCTGTGTCTGTGGGTTTTGTCCAGGTGTTCAGGCTTCCTCCCATAGTCCAAAAGACATGCTGGTTAGGTGCATTGCTAAATTCTTCCTTAGTGTACACGAACAGGCACCAGAGTGTGGCAACTAGGGGATTCTCACAATAACTTCATTGCAGTATTAGTATAAGCCAACTTGTGACTAATAAACTTTACTGTATCAAACTCTACCAAGGTTAGCAAAAGTAATTTGAGTGTGTAAAAGAGTGCTTATCTCAAACATGTTGCTGAGCACTATTATTAGCCCAGTTTCCTTGTTGACTTTAGCTGTGGCAGTCTCTGGTGCATTTTCTGAAGCTGCAATTTTTAACAATATTTGACAGTTTACCTTGAAAAGTTACCCACCTGGATCAATATATTAAGACCCAAATCCATCTGTTATATGCTTATTTTAAAACCATGGCTTAGTTCGGGAATGGAGATTTATTGAGGTTAACACTTCATCAACTCTCTGACTTAGTGGTTGAAATTTCTTGATGCTTTATTTAACATGCTAGCTAATGTGTTTATAGCAAATTTGGGGTTATCAATGTTAAAAAGTGAATGAAAGAATCTGTTGTAAAAATATTAATTCTTTCACTTCACTCGTGCTTTTTTCCTAATTCTCTCGCTGTTTCTGATCCTTATTCCTATTGCCACCTTCTGCCTCTGTTTTTCTACCCTCTGTTTGTTACCTACCCTACCCCACCCCACTCCATTCTTGGATACCATCCTCTCCAGTTTTGTCATTCCCTAGGCTGTTTCTTTCTCTCTATCCTTTCTGCAAAATAGTTTCTCCCTACTTCTGCTCAAACTTTTTTCCAAATCTTGCACTCAGTTGTCCTTCCCTCCCTGCTTGCCTTCACTGGGCTATTGCCTCCCCTCTGCCTAGCTCTGTGCTGGTTCTCTTCGTTTCCTATTCAAGCTGTTGCAATCTCCCCACTCACCCCCAATCCTGCATCCTCTCTTCATCTCTTTTCTACCACCCTCCTGGCAAACTCTCGGATGCTTAATTCTCTTTTATTTGTGGAATTTCTTCATTTACCATCTCACGTTACCTTGTTCTATCTCGGTCTGTTCCAGACTGTCAATTTTTATTTGGTAATGCTCCAGTAGAGGTGCATTGTTCAGTCATTTGAGTGTGTTTTTGACCTAGAAATCTTAATTTAAGTACAGAATGTGAACTAATAAGGAAGGGAGTTTTAGTTTTTAGTCAAGTAATTTGTCTTGAAGTGCTCCTTAAGTTTAGTCATATTTGAAGTAGTCTTAAGGCAGACGTTTCCCTTAATTTTTAAGGGAAGTGCCTTTAGTGAAATAGACTTTAACTTTGCTTAACCTTCCTTGATGTCAGATGGGGCAGTAATAAGTTGGGACTGCTGGTGTCTTTGACATTTTATTAGTACAGAGATTCTGATCAGTTTTCATAATCCATTTATCTTCCAGAACGCTGAGCAACCACTTTCACAGGATGCAAGCAGCACTGGCCAGCATTTATTGCCCATCCCTTGGCTTGCTATGCCATTTCAGAAAGCAATTACTTTCCTGGAGCCACATGTAGGTCAGACCAAGTATGAATCCTCTCCTAAAAGGCATTAATGAACCAGATGGGTTTTTACAACAATTGGCAATAGTTTCAGATTCCAGATTTTTTCCACTGAATTCAAATTTCACCATTTGTTAATCTGCCGGGTGGGAGGGGGAGAGGATTTAAACCCTGGTACCCACAGCGTTATCCTGGGTTTCTGGATTAGTAGCCCAATTTCCCTACGCCACTGCCTTCCCTAACTAGATACAATGCTGTTTTCTCACCCAGCACAACTAAAGACAGATTAGTTGGTCATTGTTGCATTGCTGTTTATGTTTGCTTGCTATGCACCACTTGGTGACCATGTTTCCCACAGCAGTGTCTATACTTGAAAAGTATTTCATTGGCTGTAAAGTGTTTTGATGTAAATGCATGTCTGTTTTTAATTGAGTTGTTTTGCAGCCTAATTTTATACAAGATTTTCAGCCCTGTTATATATCTACTCCTTGAAGGTTCCACCTTCAAAGTTAAATGGGCCATAGCTTGCTCGCTCTATTGTTAAGTGTCTTTTAGCTGATTGCGTACATGTATTCCTGCTATTAAAATCACAAGTTTAAACGTGTCCAGGGTGGGAGTTTGGCTCAAATGAGCACCTCTGAGACAGGAAGTTGAGATTCCAAGTACCATACAAAACTACATTCCTAATGTTTTTGTTCAGCAAAATTTTTTTCAGTGAAGCCTCTGAAATGTCTTTGTCCTTTTTGATCAGCTTTGAGTTTATTTCTTGCCTACCAGCCTTTTACCTGTCGCAAAAAGTACAGTCCTATGTTGGACTCCATAGGAGTCATGTGACATCCACTGCCCCCTCATCTAGCCCAGTATCAGCCTCTCTAGGGGGCACTATGCTGTCTCTCAGTGCATGGAACCTGGATTTAATTCCTGGCTTGGGTTCCCTGATCTATTTGGAGTCTGCACATTCTCCCTGTGTCTGTGTGGGTTTCCTCCCACAGTCTAAAAGACATGTTGGTTAGATGCATTAGCTATATTAAATTTTCCCTCTATGCACTAGAACAGGCACCAGAGTGTGGGGACTAGGAAATCTTTGCAGTGTTAAAGCCTACTTGTGACACAAATAAATTAAACTTGCCTTGTACACATCAGAATGAAGGAGTTTAAAGCTTTTTAGTTTGGCTGTAGGTCATCTGGATGGCACTGCAACACATTTGATTTGAATTTTGATTAAAGTTTTTGTTCTAAGGCCCCTCAGTGGCAGAGTTTTTTGATATCCTTGAATCTTCAGTCTACCATGTTCCATTTATCCAAGACTGCATAAATATTTTGATATATTTATATTTGTTAAAGATTAAACAAAGCTCCATCCTTGCAACATAACAGCAGCTAGTATAGAAATATGTCACCTTTTTGAAAATTTGAAGTATGATTCTATATGATTAACACTCCTGCACATAAATGGCTCTGCAATCCAAACATGACCACTACATAAATTAGCTAACTGCAACTGCAGCTTCAACTGACTGCATGCCTGTGTTGCTTTTCTCCTGATTAAATAATTCCTTGTACAAAGCTTATTTTTGTAAAAGTTCACAAACTTATCATAGTTTTAAGTAGTTAGTGAAAATCAGTTTCCAATGGAGAGGAGAGTATTTTCTTAAAGACAAAAGATGTGTTGCGAAAGGCAGACTTGACCTCTTTGTAAAGTCCCTTCTTGTGGGCCCCAGCCCTAGGGTTAAGGGCAACAGAAAAAGACCTTAATGCATCTCTGTCTGGGAGACAGGTGGTGTGCAGCAGAGATGAAGGTTAAAGGTCAAAATGGTTCCCTATTTTATACATTCTTGTTGAAGGTTAACTTGTACTAGTTAGGTATAATTTCTGTGCACGGTATTTTAGGAAATTGTTAATTGTAGTGGGCTTTGAGGTTCAAAAATGCTCAGAACAAAACAAGTTCTCAAATTTTCGCTAGTATAATGGCCAAAATCTTCAGTGGAAGATTAAATTAGTTCCTTTGTAACTGTGTATGACTGAAGATTAAGTTTAAAGCTGTTAATCAAATATATCAGCAAGTTTAAAAATTCAGGGAGTCACAGAAACTTATAAGGAGGCCATTCAGCCCATTGTTCCTTCACTGGCTCTTTGAACGACCAGACATACTTGATCCCAAATCCATACTTTTCGTTTATAATCCTGAGAATTCCTCAACCTCCAGTAGCTGCCAAATTTTTAAAATGATAAATGGAATCTGGTCCCACAGTGCAGGGGGGGGGGAACTCTCTAGGTCTCCCCTTTAGATCAATGAATTTTAATCTATGACTTCTAGTTATTGACCCTGTCACCAGGGGGAATAATTTTTTCTGTACACTATCAAAACCTCTCATCTTTTAAATCTCTTCTATCACTTCTTAACCTTCCCTGTCCCGATGAGAGCTGTCCCAACACTTCTAACCTCTGAAGTCTCTTGTGCCTGGTAACGTTCTTGTAAAACACCTCTGCACCCTTTCTAAGTGCTTTACATCTTTATCGAAGTGTGGTGTGCAGAATTGTCCACGATAGCTGCTGCAAACCAGTGATTTATAAAGTCAAGTATGATCTCTGTCCTTTTAAATTCCATTCCTCTATCTATAACCTATGTACTTAAGTCACATTAACTTGTTCTTCTGCCTCTAAATATTTGTATCTGTTGACACTGAGGACTCTCTACTCATCTACACTTTTTAAAGTAAGTATTATAAACTATAATAGTCTACTGTATTTCCACATTAGTCCTACCAAAGTGCAACACGTCACTCATCTCTGCATTGAGCTCAATCTGCCTAGTTTATACCCATTTTAGCTTCTGATCTATATCATCCTGAAACCTAGAGCTATCCTTATCACTGTCTATTACTTTGCTGAGTTTTGCACCATCTAATTTTACAGTGCTCCTTCTTGCACCAGTGTCTGGATCATTAATGTAAAAATGTCAAATGCAAGGATCCAATAATGATCGTTGGGAAACACCACTGAAAGCCATCTTTCAGTCTAAAAGACTTTCACCCACCACCCCTTTGATTTATGTAAAGATTTAATTTTATCATGCTACCACTTTCTCTTTAATTTCACAGGCTGCTATCTTCTTAATAAGCCTTCTGTATGGCACTTTATCCAGTACCTTCTGAATATCAAAATATGCAACATCTACTGAATTACTGTGATCAACTTTTTCTGTTACTTGATTAAAGAATTCAACAAAATTAGACAAACATGTTTTGCCTTTAACAAATCCATCCGAGCTCCTCTTGATTCAAGCCGTTCCAAGTGTAAGGTTATTTTATCCATGAGTTTGCCAGTAACTTCCCCACCACCAATGGCGGGCTGACTAGCTCCCATTCTTGAAAAATGTTATAACATTCAAAGTCCTGCAGTGTACCCACAGTATTCCTATATCCAATAAGACTGACAATAATTCCTCCCTCAATGTCAACAAAACAAGAAAGACAGTCATTGACTTCAGGAAGTGTAATGGAGGACATGCTACATCAACAGGAACAAATTGGAAATGGGGCGAGAGCTTCAACTTTCCAGAGTCCAGACCATGTCCTGACCTCCATGCCAAAAAGCTCATCAATGCTTCTACTTTCTCAGGACTTGAAGTTTTGTATGTCCCCTACAGCTCTCACCAGTTTTTACAGATGCACTATAGAAAGCATTCTTTCTATTTGTATCACCGCTTCATATAGTTCCTGCTCTGTCCAAGACTGCAAAAATCTGCAAAAGGTTGTGAACAAAGCCCTATCCATTACGCAAACCAGCCTCCCATCGATTTGATTTTGTCTACACTTTCCGCTACCTGAGAAAAGCAGCCAGTGTAATCAAAACCTCTCCCATCCCAGATGTACTCTCTTCCACCATCTTTTAAAAAGATACAAAAGTCTGAAGACATGTAGCAACCTACTAAAGAGTAGCTTCTTCCCTGTTGCTATCAAACTTTTGAATTGACCTGCCTCATGTGAAGTTGATCTTCTACACTTGAGCAATGACACTACATTCTGCAGCCTCTCCTTTCCTTCTGTGTATGGTATGCTTTGTCTGTATAGTGTGCAAGAAACGATACTTTTCACAGTACACTAATGTGACAATAACTAAAGATTGTAACCAATATTTCTGCTATTTAACACTGCACGTAAGTATTGAGGACATGGTTATTCTAGTTTGGTAATTACTTGCATGCTGCATAAAAAAAATGTGATTTTAAGATTTAAAATTCAGTTGCTAATTTAGTGTCCAAATTGTCTGTTTACAGTAATCTAAGGTGATAACTTGATGTGAGATGATTGTGTACATTTTCAATTCCTTTTAGCTACTAACTGATTTATTTCAAATTAATTTCTACATTTTGTACCCTGCCCTCCAGCTTGATTTTATTTCTCCGGAATGTGGTGGTGTTCTTCACCCCACCACCTGTCTCCAAAGACAAGTAACTACTTGCTGGGGTACAGTACATCACCAAAACACATGTTATTCGTGTGACTTCACAACTAGGCCCTGGATTGTCAGTGTGTCCACGTGCACTCTTACAGCTATCATTCACTCAGGAGTAGAAAGCTCAGCCATTTTTCTCACTGAGATTGGTTTATCTGGAGCAATGATTGAATCTGAGATCTTTTAGTTTGTAAGTCTCAGCTACATCCCTGATGATCCCATCAGGGAGCCCTCAATGTAAAAATACAAAAAACTGTAAACTTTGTTTCAGAGTGGGTAGGTCTGGGGTCCTAAAGCCTTTGACATGGAGCTAATTAGCGCCGAGTTGAAGTGTGTTCATTTATTAGCTTGAGTTAGGAGGTACCTCTCTTTATACAATCAATCTGCTAAGACTAATAGTGCCAGACAAGCTGAAATTCACAGTTGTGCAGGCGGAAGTTTTCTCCCCTGCAGTAGTTCCTGCAATTTGTTGAACACCATGACTTGACTCCAAGTTATAATTGTGTTAGTTGCCCCAAAGGAAGATTCTTTTTCAAGATGAAAAGCGCAAACTTATTTAACACCTCCTGCTCCCCCACCTTGATGATGCTTGAGGCTTGTGAGAGGAGAGGTCTACAGACCATTCCAGCATTGATTGGCTCGACATTAGGTTATTAACAAGCAACAAACCTGAGATAGATACTCTTCCAGCTCAGTGTGCAGAAATATTAAATGCCGCAATGCCAGTAATCCAAACAATTTATAGGACTGATGTTCTTTAGTTTATGGCTTTTGATGGTTAAATTTTCATGTTTTGAAAAAATCTTTTGTACTTTTCAGGTGTTGGATTTGGCTTAGGAATTGTATTTTCTGTCGTCATTTTTAAGCGTAAGTATTGCTGTTCATGGTTGTTGTGTGCATGGAACAGTAAATGATTGTGTCTCTCTCATAACTGTGAGAAGCAAAATCTGAAAGGATATAAACTGGAGGATAGCAAAATGATTTCTAATAGGATGAATCTGAGCAGTATTGTGGGTGCTGCTGTCGTTATGGCCCAGGAAAAGCAAAGCTATGGTTTGATATGTTCATGAAAATGATTATCAGTCTTGCTCCTCTCATAACTCTTAAATGCGTCAAGCATTTTGTAACTGAACCACATAACTCTTGGTCTATATTGAATTAGCAACTTTCAGGGACAAGGTAGGTCAGCACAACTGAAGAGCAAACTTCCCCTGAGCATTTCTGGCAAACCAATAAAGCTTTAAAGTTTGTTAGTGTCACAAGCGGACTTGCATTAACATTGCAATGATATTGTGAAAATCCCCTAGTTGCCACACTCTGGCAGCTGAGAGAAAATTTAACAATGCACCTAATCAGCACATCTTTTACGCTGTGGGAGAAAACACAGAGGAAACCCACAGAGACACTGGGAGAATGTCTAGACTCTGCACAGACAGCAACTCAAGACGGAAATCGAACACCGGTCCCTGATGCTATGAGGCAGCAGTGCTGGTCATTGTGCCACCGTATCGCCTACTACTGGGTATGTTGTAAGTACTTGGCTGGGCTTCATTGTCCCATCCTCCTCCTGCCATGATTGAATAGTGTACTGACACTCACTGCCTAAACGGACTTGTAAAAAATAGTCACTTGAATGAGGTACTTCATGACTGGCTATGAACTGAATACGTGGCTTCAGAAGACAAAGGAAGAGAGTAAATTTGAATGCATTGTCTGCTAGAATACTCGATACAAATTCTGTAGCTGCATTCAATGGGGAATTGAATTAATACTTGGAGAAAAGCTTGCAAAGATATGGAAAGTATTAGTGGGCGTGGGACTAAACAGTTCTCTAAAAGAAGCAGCACAGAGCTTGGGCTGAATAGCAACCTCCTGTGCTGTACTATTCTATGAAACAAATGAGTCTGTTGTGACATTTGAGTAAATAAATTGCAAAATGTATTTTAATTATTTCCATGCTCCAGGTATTTGCATTGAGCCTAATGTTCTGTTTTTCCTGTGTGCAGGGCGCACTTGGCCTGTTAGCTTTGGTACGGGAATGGGTTTGGGAATGGCCTATGCCAACTGCCAGAATGATTTCCAGTCTCCATATCTTATGTATGGAAAGTTTGTCAAAGTGAGTACCAGTACTGTATTTTATCTTTGATATTTTGATCGATATTACAATTTGGGGCTGCTGGGAGAATCAGAAAAACTCTTCATAGTTTCTTCCACTTCTGTTGGACTGTGGCGGGGTGCATCTGCTGACATATGCAAGCAAACTAGTGTTATGGTCAAAGGGGATTAGACCTAGTAGTCTCTTGCATTTCTGCCAAACTCCTGTCATAAATTCTACTGGATAGGGGTTGATTGGCATGGTGAGCCATCGCTTCAGATTGAGAAGAAGGCAGATTATCTAAATCAACTCCCTACTGGATGTTATAGACACAAGTGAGGTCAGTGGATTGGGGAATCTTGCACCATGGTTGTGATTTGTCTCCAACTTTTCAGCAACTATTATTGCAGTTCCCATTTCTTTTTATTCATCTGTGAGACATGGGCATCACCGGCTGGCCAGCATTTATTGCCCATCCCTGGTCCTCTTGTTCAGAGGGCGTTTGAGAGTCGACCTCGCTGTAGCTCTGGAGTCGTATGTAGGCCAGATCAGGTAAGGACAGCAGATTTCCTTCTCTACAGGACGTTGTCATGGACATTGACCAGTTCCTCTGTCTCTGCACAAGGATGCCTGCCAAGTGAATTCAAAATATTCATGAACAGTTTTCTTGAGAATGTTTCTTTCATTTCCCTTGAATTACGTATGTGCAAAATATTTATCTACTTACTGATCTTGCAAATAGTAGCTGTAGGACATCTAAACATAAAATCAGGTTCTTGAGATCTCGCTGTCCAACAGAAAAAATATAATTAGCTATCAGGAATGTAGAAGCGAATCTACTTGTCCTTGCCTGATATTTGTGCATGGTGTAGCAAGGGGGTAAAGGGTAGATAACCAAAATTTGTTTTTCCCCAACTTAAATCAAAGGGCAAAGAGGTTGCACACAATTTCCCTATCACCATTCATGTAAAATATTGCTTGTGTAGTTGATTCTTAACGAAATACTTTAGCAAAATATCAGCATCTTCCTGAGGAAGCTTCAGCCAATTTCAAGTGATGGTTGTTTTGCAAGCTTTCCAGTAAAGTCTGGTTAATTGGTAATATGAAATTGATTCATTTTTAAAATGAGTTCTATTTCAATGCTGAGTTACATAGCAGTTGAATGTTTTATTCTCAAATCAGATTATACAATACCAAAAAATATGGCCTGTACCTTAAGCTGCAGTGGCCCAAAGATGTGCAGGCTAGGTGGATTAGCCATGCTAAATTGCCCCTTTGTGTCCCAATGTATAGGAGAAATAGTGGGCTAAATACATGAGGTTATGGGCCTGGGCCAGATGCTGAGTTGGTGCTGACTCCATTGGCAAAATGGCAGCCTCCTCTGTAGCTTTCTCTGATTTGCATCTCACGTCTTTTTATCCAGAATAGCGTGTATTGGATTTTGTGTAAATTATAAACTCTTTGAGGTGGTTGGATGTTGGTGGTCGGCTACAGTTCCCCTGCTACAAACTATAGTCTCAGGTGAGGAGGTCAGACTCACTATCAGTCCCTCTGTAGGTAAATATTTTTGTCAGCATTATGAAGGGTGACCCCTTATAGATAGATTCGAAAGAGTACTTAGGATCCATGAAACTAACTTCAGCGAGAAGCTTTCTGGATAGGTCACAAGTAATAAAAACTCAATAAGCTATAAATGTAGCATATCCTTTTGTTTAGCTTGGTTGTAAGTCACTGAACTTGGAATGAAACTGAAATATGAAATTCACCTGCTAAAGCTTCATCCCATTACAACAGAAATATAATTGCAATTGGTCTACACAGAAATTACAATGGGAACGGAAGTTGTGCTGCAAATGTTTTATCCCAGCTAAATTTGAGCTTGTATAATATATGTGACACGGTTGCGTTTTAACTGAAATTAGGCTTGCATGGTCAAGATCAAACTGGGAATGACATGTACAGCCAGAAGAGAGTGTGCATCCACCTCCACACTCCCCCACACCCAGCCATCTTTCTCTTTATTGCTGCTTCACATGTATAGAATTTCTGCAACTGAAGACATGAAGTTGATTTGTTCCTTGGCCTCTGCCAACACAGATGAGAACAAAATTGATCATAAAGCTGTAGAACCGTTCCATATACTCTCGCCAAATCCTTTTTCCTTGCCACTTCCTTCCAAATGCTTTTCTATTTCACTGTACTTTTGAAGGCCCTTCTCTGCCTCTAATTCTTTCCCCTCTCTCTCCCATTCATGTGCTTAATGTCCATCTTTTTTGTTACTTGTTAAGCACACATTTTTGTGTGAAACAATAAATAATGTAATTTTCTATGCCTCTTACTGTAATAAAAATATTATCACTTCTATAATTCTCCTGAATTGAACTCTAATTTTGGGAATTATCGTTTTTTTCACAGGACGAGTCATCCTAAGATGTACTTGCTGTACGGTATCAGTTTCCCGTGGATCAGTTCTGCCTGCGTGCATGTAATAGAGATTCTTATTGCTGTGTTGTATTTAATTTCACTTCTCGAACGTGTATATTAAAATTGTCATTAATAAAAAGAGCTAACGACTCCTATTTATTAAGCACAGCTTGATCCATTTGTGCACGGAAAGAGAGAGGTTTCAAGCTAAAGACTAACAGATGGGTTTATCAGGAAAGTTGTGTAGATGAGGGTGGCATGACCAACTGAAGTAGAGATCTGAAAATAAGTTGTTAAATTATCAAACTTCTGGCTAAACTTGATGGACACTTATTGACAGATTCTTGAGGCATTGTTTTGGTTGTAGGAACCTTTTTTTCCTTTAAGCAAGCCTTTCCTTTTATTTGTTACACAGGAGCTGAGTGATAGAGCACGCACCCACAGCTGGAGTCATTAAAAGGCTAGCTCCTGGTTTCTTGTGAAGCAAGAGCACATAGCCTCTGCACCCCACAACAGCCTCCACCCCCCTCCCCCTGAGGGGATTTTAAATCACTCCTGTGTTTATAGTCTGTCTGTAAGCTGTACTCCTGGTTTGGAATGTTCCCTCTGTGCAATCTCTGGAATCTACAATCACTGAGGCTAACAATAAATTATAGTGTGATAATGTATTGATGCTAAATGCAGTCCAGGCTAGTAGTAAATCAGCTCAATTAATGCTTTGCACTGGAGAGCCAAATTGCAAAGGTTTATTGCAGATTTACTACAGGGAAATTATGTAGTCACCTCTGTAATAAGTCAAATATTAATTGTACATTTTCAAATAATTCTTGCTGACTGTCCTGTCCAAATGAGTGTGGACTCCACAATCTATAAATTACCTGTATATTAATAGGCATGATATGCTAGTTAACACTATTGGTTGACGTCTAGGCTTAAATTAAACTGTCCTAAGATTGCATTAGCCTGTGACAGATCTTGTAGCTGTTACTTTTGTTACTGCTAAAGTTGAGCAATTAAAGAAGGGAGTGAAGGAGAAAGGGGTCAAGTGTTTTTGAGATGCCATTCTCCCTGGTCTAAAGAATGTTGTATGCTGTACCTATCACATATCTAATTAATTTCAATTTTAAAAGGTGTTTTCAGGCTAAGAAATTGTGCTATTTTGGATCTTCTGACTTTCAGAGCTATTTTTCAGAAGTGTGTCTGTGGATGTCTTCTGCTTCCTGGAGCAATGCTCTTGATGTCTTTGACCCTGAGAGAGATCCATGTTTACAATCTGGAAATACAGCATCCCCAGAAAACCTTCCACTGATTAAATTTACCAACTGAGTCCATAATCAATATCCCCTTAATGAGTTAAATAAATTGCCGATGGTGGCAACCACTACTTGAAGGTTCCAGATTCCATTCCTCAGTGCTGAGTTAGCTAACTGCCTTCCTGCTTCAACTCCCTGATAGAATCTGAGAATTACCGAGAGAGTGTGTTAAGCTCAGCTGTGATGTTCTGCAGAATGGAAGGGCTTACTGACAATCCATATCTAGGATCACTGCCTGTAATGGGTGAATAAACAGCTGACTGTTGTCATCAATGGAATTATACCCAGGGAGAGTAAGGAAGGGAGAAAATCTAGCAACAAAATAAATGGTTGCTTAGAATTATGACTGAATTTGATATCTTTTGATTCTGTAGTTTGTTTTATTAAGCTACTGGACAAGTATACCCATGTCAAACATTTAAAAAATAAAAAGCTTTGTAAAACATCTTGAATTGGGAACTTCAAATTGTGACCTCCAAATGTAAAGTATATAATCTTCTCCAACCATTATAAAATAAAAGAAATACGTGGTCATCTCTCCATCAATCTATGGGGTGGCACAGTGGTTAACATTGCTACCTCATAGCTCCAGGAACCTGTGTTCAATTCCCAGTGTTGGTCACTGTGTAAAGTTTGTACATTCTCCCCATGTCTGTGTGGGTTTCCTCAGCTGCTCCAATTTCCTCCCATACTGTGAAGGATGTGCTGGTTAGTACATTGGCCATTCTCCCTCACTGTACCAAACAGACACCGATGCATGACGACTAGGGAATTTTTACTAACTTCATTGCAGTATTAATGTAAGCTTACTTGTGACACTAATAAATAATCTTTAACACTAGTTGAGATAGGGCAGTGTAATATTTATGGCTGGCATAGGAGAGACAAGTAGTTCAAATTCCAGTGTTGACAGGTAACTAAGGATGAGCAATAAAAGGTGGCATCATCGGTACAACCATATCCTGAAATGAACATCCCTTTTTGTCATCCCAAAATGAACAGATGAATATTGCCACAAGATTAATTGGCCTCAAAGACCCTAAATAGGCAAAACAATTAAACCTTAGGGTGTTCTACTGCTGCACTTCACTGCACTGCTGTATCTCTTCCTGAAGTGCAGATATGGAATAATACATTGTACATTTCAGTAATCTACCTGATTATGAGCAAATGCAATTAAAAATCCTTTCATATTCAAAGCAAAATTGAAAAACGTGTTCACTATTAAACTTGCCAATCGTATCTATATTGAAGGATTACATGTGATGCAATCCGGTCTTAAAGTACTTTAAATGTTGTGGTTCCAACAATTGTTAGCATCTATTAGCAGAGTAGCAGCAGCAGCAGGTTGTGATCTGTGCTCATCACATTTTATATTATTCCCTTAATTCTGGAATATGTACAATTTGGAAACCGAACAAATGCAGACCTGTTTTTAAATAAACTAATATAACCTTGCTGTGATCTTTAGAGTGGCAATGGGAATGAGATGTTGCAAAGAATATTTATAGGCAGTATGTGTGTGTGTACATATATATAGACATGCGCAAATGCTATTTTCCCAAATTTCACTCCTGTATATTTCCCCTCCAGTCATGTGAATTCTGCTGCTAAACTGATCGATCGCTTTTCACTGGGAAGCATCTGAACCGTCAGTGGCAGTGTGCCTATTTTCCTTGAGGTCATTAACACAACTTTTGATGTAAAATGGAAATTGGGAAAACTAACTTCCAAATAATTAATTGTTAATCATAACCACTCCCTTATACTGGTTACAGAAATAGGAATTGGTGTACCATACCTGCAATGGAATATGCTGTAGTAAATTGATTGGAAATAGGATTTCCTAGACATTAGAATATAAGAATGAGTGAAAACTTTCCATACTGATTTCTGGATTCTCACCTATCGCCCTGCTCAAATGTAACACTCTTGACTCAATTATTTTTAATAATTGATGGTTTGGAAATAATTGAGTTTTTAAATCCATCAATTAAATTGCTTCAGTAAATTAGATTGTAATCTAAGCATATGTAGATTTTGGAACTCTTCATTTCAATCTTCAGAAATCAGGCACATGTTGGCTGAGGACTTCTGCATGGATCTCAGATATTTTTTATGCTGTATGTTTATTGATGACTGGCTTCTTAAAGATATAAATGGATACGATTATGCATGCTCAGTGACTTTTACAGTGGTTAGCACTGCTGTGTCACAGCACCAGGGACCTGAGTTTGATGTGACTTAGGTCACTGTGCAGAGTCTGCATGTTCTCTGTGTGTGGATTTCCTCCCACAATCCAAAGTTGTGTGGGTTGGGTGCATTGCCCATGCTAAATTCTTCCTTGGTATACCTGAATAGGTGCTGGAGTGTGGTGAAGAGGGGATTTTCACAGTAACTTCATTGCAGCGTAAATGTAGACCTACTTGTGACACTAATAAATGAACTTAAAAATGTTTAACTTCAAGGAGCCTGTACTGAAATAAAGCTGTACTTAAATATCCAACCTTTCAGATTGTCCCAGCTCCTGAAATTAGTGTTAGTTTATCCCTAAACTATCTCCTGTCAATATCTTCCAAAGCAACAGGTTTTAGAGGAATGAATGGAGAGACATTTCCAGTCGATATTAGATAGTGAAGAAAACTGACAGCGTTAAGTTTGCATTGTACAATGCAGAAAAGGCCCTTTGGTCCATCGAGTCTGCACTGACAATAACTATCCCTAAAAGCGTGCTAATCCCATTTTCCAGCACTCGTCTCATATCCTCCAATGTTCTATTTCAAGTGCTTATCCAAATTGTTTTTTTAAACTCTTAAGATTTCTGGCCTCCACTGCCTTCCAGGCGGTGCATTCCAGATTCTCACCACCCCTGAGTAAATTCTGTTTTTCTCAAATTCCCTCTAATCTGCCCCTCGCCCTAAAACTAGACCCCCTCATGATTGCTCCTGAACTAAGGAGAGCAGCTGCTTCCTATTCATTCTATCCATACCCGTCATAATCTTATGCACCTCCGTCATGTTTCTGCTCCCCCCCTCAGCTTTTTCTGCTCGGAAGAAAACAATCTAAGCCTAAGCAGTATCAAACATCGTATCTGAAGTCTTGCTATACAATTCATTGAATAATTGGTGTGACGTTCCTCCCACCCAAGTACAGTAATACTGTCGAACCTGAAGTATCTGAATCTATTCCTCCTATTTCAATTTTGTTTGATTTATTATTGTCATGTATTAACATAGTGAAAAATATTGTTTCTTGCACGCTATACAGACAAAATATACTGTTCATAGAGAAGGAAACAAGAGTGTGCAGAATATAGTGTTAGTCATAGGTGGTAGAGAAAGATCAACTTAATGCAAGATAAGTTCATTCAAAAGTCTGAGAGCAGCAGGGAAGAAGCTGTTCTTGAGTTGGTTGGTATGTGACGTCAGACTTTTGTATCTTTTTCCTGAGGGAAGAAGATGGAAGAGAGAATGTCCAGGATGTGTGGGGTCCTTAATTATGCTGACTGCTTTGCTGAGACATTGGGAAGTGTAGAATTAGAGTCAATGGATGGGAAGCTGGTTTGTGTAATGGAATGGGCTACATTCATAACCTTTTGTAGTTCCTTGCAGTTTTCAGCAGAGTAGGAGCGACACCAAGCTGTGATGCACCTTAGAAAGCATTCTTTCTGGTTGTATCGGTAAATGTTGGTGAGAATTGTAGCTGACATGCCAAATTTCCTAATGCTTCTGGGAAATTAGAAGCATGGCTGCCTTTCTTAATTATAGTGTTGGTATGGAGGGGGGGAGGGGGAGAACCAGGACAGGTTGTTGGTGATCTGGATGCCTAAAAACTTGAAGCTCTTGACTCTTTCTACTTTGTCCCCTTTGATGTAGGCAGGGTCATAATCTTCTTTACGCTTCCTTGAGTCGATGACAATCTCTTTCATTTTGTTGATGTTGAGGGAGAGATTATTGTTGCTGCACCAGTTCACCAGATTCTCTATCTTATTCCTGTATTCTGTCTTGGCATTGTTTTAGATGCGACCCCACTATGGTGGTTTCATCAGCAAATTTGAAAATCAAATTTGGAGGGGAATTTGGCTGCACAGTCACAGTCATAAGGAATATAGTAGGGGGCTGAGAACAGAGTCTTGTGGGGCATTGGTGTTGATGATCATTTTCCATACAAACATAAAGTATCTCCCATTTAAGCCAGAAGTGGAATCACAATTATTATGGTGCTGATCCGATCAGGGCTTTAATTCCATTTTCCTGACTGACTAGGGAATACTAGTCAATCAAACATCTAACTCAGCCTGGAATATATCCATGACCCTGTGTCCACTGTTCATGAGTGGAGAAGATTCCAAATACTCTCAACTTTCACAAAGAAATTCTTCCTTATTCTTCCTTTATCAAAATCAGCAGATAGTGTGTTCCCATTCATAAAAGGATCAAGAACTGGGCAGCACGTGGTTAGCACTGTTGCTAAATTCTCCCTTAGTGTATCCAAACAGGTGCCGATAGGGGATTTACACAGTAACTTCACACTGTTAAAATAAATTATAACTAAGGGGGCACAGGTTTAAGTGAATTTGCAAATGTGATATGGGAAGAAACTTTATCTCACAAGTGGAAGCAGCCTCTTTTGAAATCAGGGTCTGGAGTTCTACCAGTAACTTGCCATTTGTTTGCATTGGGAAGCCTATTTGAATGTATCCAAAATCTGCCCTGCTTCAATGGAGTTTTTGACTATGTTGGCTGTTTTCAGTTGCTATATCTCAACATCTACAATATATTAATGAAGAAGCCTTCAAGTTTTTACAATTACCTCAGAAATGAAACAGTGTTTGACACATAGTAAAGTCCTGCCATTTATGTCTTTGCCATTGATACATTTGCTTATTTCGCCAGCTATGGGTGAATCTTAATAAAAGCAAATTACTGCTGGAATCAGAAACCAAAACAGAAAATACTGGAAAATCTCAGCAGGTCTGACAGCATCTGTAAGGAGAGAAAAGAGCTGAAGTTTTGAGTCCAGGTGACTCTTTGCCAAAACCTTTGTCGTGTGTCTGTCTTTACGGTTTTCAAAAAGACTGGAAGAAACGCTGGAGAAAATTTCATAAAATAAAAAAATGCACCAACATACTGTTCAAGCTTGATCTACCATGTTGCTTGCTATGAAGTGTTTGCCCATGGTTGCTCATAAGAGTGATTTCTGTCCACGGTGCAGTATCTGGGCAATGTTTAAGTTATTGAAAAAAATCAAGTAAATCTGAACCAAACATCCTGAGAAAAGTGAAAGATGACATTGTCACTTTTTGGCAACTATCAGGCTGAAAAGCAGCACCTGTCCTGCCATGTTGGCCAGAGAACACTATGTTAATGGGTCCACGATCATTATTCTATCTGAAGATAAACGTAGGTAGGGGCTGGTTTTAGTGTTTGTCATAGTTGCACTGCCAAGTTAACTTCTGTAGGGGGTGAGGTGGGAGGGGGGGGATGATGAGACATCCACATTTGGGAAAAATGAAGAAGTTTCCTAACCAAGTGTGGGGCGAGCACTGGAATTGGAAACCATCTCAGTTAATAGCCTAATTACTAGAAACAAAGTGTTTAAAATAAACATTTTTAAAAAACTAGTAAAAAGGGCACTACTGGGAAAACAGATGTGGAGAAAGTATTAGAGAGTGTGGGACTAACTTAATCTTTGAAGAGGCAGCACTTGATGGGCTGAACAGCCTCATTCTGTGTGATACTATTGTATAATTCTATGAAGGGTTCTGCCTTACATTAATATGACCATTGTATATTATTTTGTTAATTAGTAGAACACCTTTATATTTATTTACAATGTTTTTTGAGGTTTTGTTCTCCATAAACCTTTCGTTGTTTTTGGATGAATGAAGCCTATTTAATTGGCTCTCAATGATAAAATATATTTCAAGAACAAAAAATGTTAGAAAATCTCAGCAGGTCTGGCCCTAAAGAAGGGTTGTCCAATGTTGGCTGTATTCTTTCTCTATAGAGATGCTGTCAGACCTGAGATTTTCCAGCATTCTCTGTTTTTGTTTCAGCTTTCAGCATCCAGAGTATTTTGCTTTTATCTTAGTGATCAGATAGATTTGATGTTTGCCAATTCACCATTTGCGAAGTTTTCCAAGAATGTTACTCCCACAAACTGATAGACTTGACATTATTTGGATTGCAGAGGATGTTGTTATGTCGGCAGAAGTAACAAGCATTGTGAATCTCATTGATGTTTCTGCTGTGTGGTCACTGGTGGAATTCCCCGAGGAATTTCCCCCTCCCTCTGGTCTGCTTCTCCATGTCTCTGGACAGATTCTCAAGGTCGGTGTTCACAGGCATTGCCTATTCAGCTTCATTCTTTCCTCACGTCTCTCCAGAACTAAGTCTATGGTGTGACACTTCCTGTCTTGGCTGCGCCTTGGATAAATCATAACTTCCTCTGGCTCAAAGTTAGAAGTTCAAAGCACAAGGAGTTCCTATCCTTGGTTCAGGCGGACAATTTCCAAGGCCGGTTCAGCCCAGCTTTGAACTCCATTTATCCCTCATTGAAAACTGTTCATATCCACGTTGCCCCACCTTCAACACCTACCTCTTTCTACTGTCACCTCCAGACTTTACAACTCTGATATCCCCCGCCTCCTGTCTCCACAACTCTTAGTCATTAAGTTGTACAGCACAGAAGGATGCCATTTGGCTCATTGTGTCTGTCAGCTAGCAACTGCATTTTTATTCTAATTCAATTTTCCAGCATGTGATCCATTGCCTCGTACGCTACAGCATTTCAAGTGCTCATCTAAATGCTTCTTAAATGTTGTGAGAATTTCCGCCTCTATCACCCTTTCAAGCAGTGAGTTCCAGATTCCCACCACCCTCTGGGTTTTTCTAAAATCCCCTCTAAATCTCTTACCCCTGGCACAGTGGTTAGTACTGCTGCCTTACAGCGCCAGGGATTCAGGTTCGATTCCAGGCTTGAGTCACTGTCTGTAGGACTCTGCACGTTCTCCCTGTGTCTGTGTGAGTTTCCTCCAGGTGCTCTGTTTTCCTCCTACGGTTTGAAAAACACACGGGTTCGGTGCATTGGCCAGGTTAAATTCTCCCTCACTGTACCCAATCAAAAGCTAGAGTGTGGTGACTAGGGGATTTTCGCAATAACTTCATTGCAGTGTTAATGCAGGCCTACTTATGACACTAATAAACAAACTTTAAAACTAAATGTATGTCCTCTGATTATTCACCCCTTAACCAAGGGGAAAGGTTTCTTCGTATCTATCTTGTCAATGTCTCTCATCACAGCTCAATCAGGTTCCCCCTCAGCCTTCTCTACTCTAAGGAAATCAATCCCAGCCTCTCTTCATGACTGTAAGGATCTAATCCAGGCAACATTCTGGTGAACCTCCTCTGCACCCTGTCCAGTGCCTCTTCCACACACGTTCCATCCCACCTGAAATCCCTGATATCCATCAAGTTGTCCTTGCTGCCCTTCCATTCGATATCCCCCCTTCCTTGTCCTAATCAATATATCTTTCCAAAGCTTTGCTCCCCCTATCTCTGCAATCGCCTCCAATTCTACCTCCCCACCTTGAACAGCCTTGCCTTTGGGCGATATGGTAGCACAGTGGCATTGCTACCTCACAGCGCCAGGGACCCTGGTTTGATTCCCGGCTTGGATTACTATCTGCGCAGAGTCTGCACGTTCTCCCCGTGACTGGGTTGGTTTCCGCTGATGCTCTGGTTTCCTCGCACAATCTGAAAGGTGTGCTAGTTGGGTGGATTGACCCGAACAGGCGCCGGACTGTGGCGACTAGGTGAAATTTCACAATAACTTCATTGCAGTATTAATGCAAGCATTACTTGTGAGACTGATTAAATTTTAACTTTAAAACTTTAGTATCTGATGCCTCTGCACCTTCTTCTCCTTTGCTTAGTAATTTGTAAAAAGCATTCTGCAACCTTTGTCGTCGGTTTCGACTTTGTCTCTATATCTTTTTCGCCTGGACCTCTCTCTCTCTCCCCACCTGCAAAAACATCCTCGGGGACCATTGCTTTGCCTAAGCTATCTCTCTCCTAAACTCGCTCTCTCACTCAGCTTGTTTAGCTTACATCTATTGGTGAAAGACCCCCCGAGGCACGTCCTCGTGTTATCTGAAGGTAAGTAGTTAGTGTCAAATGATCGGTTTAAATCTGTTTCGACTCAGGATAGATGCCGGACAAAAGTCTCCAAAACCTCTCGAGATGTGGCAAGGCAGTGTCCCAAAAGAAAGTGTTTGATGGGGGCGGGTTGGGTTGGTTTTGGGGGGGAGGTGGTGTGGGGTGAGGAGTGTTAGAGGGATCTCCACTCTAACTCCCTGATTGACACAGGACTATCCCGGAGCTCCCAGCTGAATCCATTATCCCAGTCCTTCTTATTAAAACACTAAAGTTTATTTTACAAAGGGAGAGGTTTCCTGCTGCGTGTCTTTTTATTTGCTGAAAGCGGTTAGAGTGCTGGAGTTAAGTTTTTTTTCTTGTTGTTGCATGCTTGTTAAGCTGTGATTGTAGCTGTAAAACCGAGAGCAGTGTTAAAGCCATTAACTGTCTGGGTGACTTGGAGAGACTTAGGCTGCATTAAGGCGCTGATGCGGATTAGGCCGGGAGCTGATATCAAAGCGGGGCCGGCTCGGATGCACATTCCATGGGTGAAGATCTGGACTGTTCCCGGGATCCTTGCGTTTCCGCTAGGACGCGTTTCCGCTCCTTGCAGCTGTTCCACTTTTTAACAACACGCCCCTCCTTTGGCAAATCCTTTCGGATTGTGCAGAGTGCGGGAGGCGAGGGAAGAGAGGGTGCTACTTTCACACCACAGATCGGTATACAGACTCTCTGAGGCTTGGTCTGTCTGTCGATAAGTAAACTTGGAGCACCAGTCAACACTGCAAAGCCTCCTCCCAGCAAAAACGATCTTCAAACTGGGCTGTGGCACTAACAGAAAATGTGCCGCACTTTCACCCCGAGCGCTCAGGCTGGCGATTCCTTGTTCTGAATGTTGACAGTCACTCTGGATTACACAAGGTAGTACGGCATACCCCCCCCCCCCACATTCCCAACACCAGAACAGGATTGAACCCAAAATAATCTGGATAGACGTTGATGCGTTTGCAGGAGGGAATCATTCAGTGCTTTCCATCTCTTTAGCAAAGGACAATCCAGCATTTTCTCCTATTAACACAGGTAAGGTCACACTCTCGGCTTGCTCTCGTTGCCCGCTTCTTCTGCCTCCCCTGACTGTGACTAAGATACCAACAGCTATTGTTCTGTACGCTAAAACATTGAAGATATTCAATCTTTCTCTATACCCTAACTATGCCGGAGACCCCCGGTTCGA
Source organism: Sphyrna mokarran (assembly GCA_024679065.1). Taxonomy (NCBI): domain Eukaryota; kingdom Metazoa; phylum Chordata; class Chondrichthyes; order Carcharhiniformes; family Carcharhinidae; genus Sphyrna; species Sphyrna mokarran. The sequence continues at coordinate 21,834,442 of JAGIQG010000028.1, read as the reverse complement.
TTCCTAGCTTGAGTCACTGTCTGAAATCTGCACGTTTCCCCCGTGTCTGCGCGGGTTTCCTCCGGGTGCTCCAGTTTCCTCCCTCAGTCCACTGGTTAGGTGCATTGGCTATGCTAAATTCTCCCTCAGTGTACCCGAACAGGCACCGGAGTGTGGTGACTAGGGGATTTTCACAATAGATTCATTGCAGTGGTAATGCAAGCCTACTTGTGACACTAACAAATAAACTTTAAACTTAAAGTGAATTTATTAGTCATAAGCAAGTTTTAATTTTATGTAAGTTTAACGTTTATTTACTAGGGTCACAGGTATGCTTGCATTAACGTTGCAATGAAGTTATTGTGAAAATCCCTTCAGTGTAATACTACATTCTGCACCCTACTTTCATTCTCTATAAATGGTATGCTTTGTCTGTATAGCGCAAGAAACAATATTTTTCACTGTATATTAATACACGTGACAGTAATAAATCTAATCAGAGATAAGAATGTTTTCAGCCTGTCTGAGGTCAGTGAAGGCAGATTCTGAATATTGTACAGGCACAACTAGGTAGATTCCTGATTAACAAATGGGTGAAAGATTATGGGGGAAAGTAAACAGGAATGTGGGGTTGAGCCTACAATCAGATCAGCCCATTTTATTGAAGGGTGCAGCAAGCTGGAGGGGCCGAGTGGCCTACTCCTCTCCTCCTTATTTGTAATTTGGTGTATGTTCCAATTCCAGCAGGGCACCCCAACTCCCACAAATAGGCACATTTTCCAACCGGATTCATTCTGGAATGGGGAGGGGAGGGATCCCTCCCCTCTTTCTTTCCCTCCCTCTCCCTCCTTCCAGCGAATTAATTGTCCAACCACCTACTTCAGATCCAAGAATTCTTAATCCCTTTTCTGTTCGCATGTCCACGCACTTGGCGCTTACATCTTAGAGGGGGCTGCGTTTGTCAGAAGTCACAAAGGAACCGGGGTCGAGCGAATGAGAAAGGCGACATCAACAAATCAAAAACCCAAATCGGATCTGGCTTTTCCTCCCAGTCCGCGCGGAGGGTGAAAGGAACCCTTGCTTGTTGGAAACATCGATGGGTTTGCAGAATCATCGGTAGGGGGAAGGTATCTGAATTTAAACTCAGCCGCGGTCGATTCTGCAGTAGTTTGGCCAACTTTAAAACTTTAATTTAGCCAGAAATGTCTGCGAGGTGTCTTTTTAAATTTAGAACCTCAGTTTAGGGGCTTCCATCAGTATCCAATCAGTGTAAATAATTCGGGGAAGATGTCCCCTCTCTGCCTGCTGAGATTAGATTCACCCTCCAAGTTGTGGAACTTCCTTGAATTTTCGTTCCCAGCAGAGAATAAGGGAACCGATTCGGAAGACAGAGCAGGCGGCGAGGTTTGAGAATTCATTACCCCTCCCCCTCCCCCTCCCCCTCCCCCTCACCCCCTTCTTATTTGTGGCTGGACAGACGGGGCAAGCCCCAGGCTTGCAGACCAAACTCGGCCCCCTCAGTGGAAACGCTGCAAATGGTCTCAGAGTCCCGGCTACAGAATAGGATCTGCGCTCCTCACCATTGCTGGAGAGCCTGTGAGTTGGGGAGGGGGGGGGGTGCTTTTGCTATTGCCCCCCCCCCGTTGAGGTTCACTTTCCAAACACACTGCTGCCGATTGGCCATTGGCCCTCCCTGGAGGATTTAACAACACAGCCCGCACCTTCAATAAGAGGGAAAATCTGATAAAAATCCTATTTGAATTAAGTATGTTTAAATTGCGTGCAATGTCCAACTAAACTTAAGGACATTAACTCTGGTAAGTAAAATAGATTTATGCATCTTAGGATTTGGCTTTAAGTAAGTGTTCTGCCGCGAATTGCACATTCCTGCAGCCAGGAGCTGGATTATACAGCCATGTAGTTACATTTCATTTTTGCCACTGGTTTAATTTTGGTAAGCGGAGTGTATTAACTAGTTCTGGCAAGTGGGATTCATCCCATTGTTTAACCAACAGTAAAAGCAGCTAACACGACATTGGAGGGGGCGCAGAATGTTGAGGGAGAATTTCAATTTCAGGCTTTTAGCTTCAAATCCAAGTCTACTTCACAAGATGAAAAGCTCCGCTCGTCTGTGGCTGCTGCTTCTGACTGATCTCAAACCAAGGGAAAAAATGTTGGGGAAAATCTCAGGAGGTCTGGCAGCATCTGTAAGGAGAGGAAAGAGCTAACCTTTCGAGTCCAGAGGACCCTTTGTCCCAGACACTGCCAGACCTGCTGAGATTTTCCAGCATTTTCTCTTTTGGTTCCAGATCCGAGCATCCGCAATAATTTGCTTTTATCTGACTAATCTCAATTCAGCCCTGGAGGTTATGGGGCCCGCAGCACAAAAAAGAAACTGGAGATAGTTAAGTGCTAACGGGCTGTGGTATAGAGACTAGGCTGGTGCATGAGGGGATATTGCTTTCTGAGATTGGGGGACCGTGTACCTTCACTTTACACCTACCTCATGTTGTAGCCTACGTGTGAATGCTGAATAGGGACAGTGTTGAGGGAACTTTACTCCGGGCCTGATCTGGCAATGCCTAATATTACCAGGAGCAGAGAATGTCCCATTCTCTATCACTGACAGTTTAGAAATATATATATTAAGTTATGTCCATTACACTGTTATTAATCCTCTCACAAAACAATCCTGCCACCTCACCCCCACACCCATTCCATTTCTCCCAGACTAGTTGAGAAATAGGAGCTTGGCAGCGATACTTGATCACCCAGACTGTGGGAGCCCGCTCTGATATTCTCTTCTCACTGAATCCAGTGTTGGTGGCGACACGCCTGAGATGGGGAACTCTCTAGATCTGAAATGCTGCCCCCTTCTCCTCCCTTCCCCACTCTACCCCATTGACATTGCCCCTCCGTGGCCTCCCCCAACACCCTCAATCAGCGGTGCCCATTCGGTTTGCAAAGTGGGTTTTGGTGATGGGGGGGGGGGGGGCTGTCACCCTGGTTGGCACCTCCAGCCTTCAATAAAACAAGGCAACCTCAGAGAGCCCCCAGCCCCGAAAGCTCCTTTGACAAGAGCAGAATAATCTCTTTGGGGATTCGGGGCCAGAGGGTTAAATGCAAAGATGTCCCTGTAATAGTGAGCGAACCGTTTCCCGGCTCAAGTACATCCAGGGATTGAATAAATCAGAATTACTTGTGTTTCCATGAAACAGGCACTCAGCCCTCACCTCACTGACTTTTCTTCCAAGCGTCTGTCCTTTGAACATTGAGAGTTCCCCTCCCCTTTCAGTAGAGGTAAATCTCTCCGTATATAAAAAAAATCCCTCCCCCCTTCTATAAGGGAGACCCCAAACACTATACCCCCGATGTTGGGACTGAAATGCCATATCTCAGCACCGCCCCCACCCCCCCCACCATTCCTCACCCTGCGCCGGGTCCCAGTCACTGAAGGCGGTGAGAGGGGACAGGAGAGTGACCGGTGAGTCCTTCGGTTGGAGGATAGTTGGGTGCGATGCTGTGGGGTGGTGGGATCCGATTGACGGTGGAGGGATTAAGACAGTACCGAGAGGGAGGGGTCTATTTAATCAGGATGGTGGGGGGAAGACAGGCTCACCTTTACCGAGACACCCGGGCTGTGGAGTAGGCACAATGAGCCGAAATCGCCCCACTCTGACAGGGTTTTGGGACCGGTGACAACCGAGTGGGGAACGGAGATAGGGTCTGAACTCCAAAATGAGAGAAAATCAGGGCGAACAATAATCAGTCTCCTCCCCAACTCCTTTCCCTACCCCCTGAGAGTCTGAGGGGGGGGGTAGTTACCTGGGACTTATCCTACTCTCAAAACCAAACTGTCCCCTCACCCGAAATTAAAATAATCCCAAAAAGAATCCCCAAAATATTCAAATAAAACAGCGTTCAATTGTTAGAAATAATGTTTCCCCTACAGTCATTTCAACGTGGGTTCCCCAAATGGCAACAAAAAACAAACCGCCTTTTCTGACCCACTTGAGTTTCAGGTAGGTTTACAGTTCCTGGATACAGTTGTTGCAGTGATAACAGAAAGTTGATTTCTGTTATACTTTTGATGCGGTTTCACTTTCTCGCGAACTGTGTTCGTCCCTGATGTTTCCTGAACAACTCCAATGTCAGTTTGCAACTTGCCTCAAGATGTTCATTCCATCCCCCACCTCCGTTCCCGCCCCCACCCATCACAGTCGGTGCATTTAGACTTTTTAAATTTTAATTACAACCCAGTTTATTTTTGAGTTCTGGGATTCTGATTGTGAAACAGGAGCTGGGGATTTAAGGAGAATGGAGCTGTGGACCTTGATCTGAGTTTCAGCGTGTGTGTGTGTGTGTGTGTGTCTGTGCATTTGTGTGTGTCAGTGTGTGTGTGTCTAACCCAACATGGGCTCAATAGTCCACATTCATCTCGTCTCTGCTCACATTTGTTACATTTCACTGTCTGGATTCCGCCCCTCCCCCGCCCCCCAACGAAGCAGTCCGGACGGGTACACTGCTCCGGGATGATGGAGTTAACCCAGATTCAGGGGGTGAGTGAGTTCGATTTAAAATTAAACCCGGACCCTTTCTGGGGATTTGTGACAGCCTTATTTCTATTTTTCAAACAAAACGGTTTAAACGTGACGCGCTTCTTTGGATGTGATCAAATAAAATAAATCCACAAATTGAGAGAGAAATTAAAATGCCGTCCCATAAAAGGAGACCGCATCAAAGCAAATCAAAATCTTAAATCTCTTTCGAAGGATCATCCAGACTCGAAACGTTGGCTCTATTCTTTCTGCACACATGCTGCCAGACCTGCTGAGATTTTCCAATATTTTTTGCTTTTGTTTCAGATTCCAGCATCCGCAGTAATAGTTTGAATTGAGAGTCCTGGTTATATGGAGGGAGGGAGGGTGGGGCTGGGGGGGGGCGGTTTACAAGAGTTTCCAATCTTTCACTTTAGTCTCGTAAAGGCCCTGTTTACGTATTGACTATTTTATAATTCGCCGCCCACCCCCCCGTCCAATGCTCTGACAACCTCCCCACCCCCCGGGCGACTGTAGCCACTAAGTAAGTTCACCTCAGTCTCCCCCCCATTCACTCACGCTGTCTATCCTTCCCTGTCCATCCGCAGCGACCTTCTAATTCTGCGTGCGTATGTATGTATATATCTCTCTGTGTGTATCGGTGTGTGTACATCACTGTATGTGTATGCCTCTGTGTGAATATCTCTTTTTGTGTGTGTGCCTGTGTGTATTTCTGTGTGTATGTGTGTACCTATGTGTCTGTGTGTATAAAACTATGTATCTGTGTTTATCTATCTGTATGTCTCTGTGTGCGTCTCTGTATGTATGAACCTGTGTGTCTGTGTGTCTCTCTTTCTCTCTGTTTGTATTCTGTGTATCTGTGAAGCTGCTGTTTCCCTGAAGAGTTTGGCTCACATTTCTTTCTCCCCCGGCACACCCCCACAAATACATTTTCACTCATATCCCCCAGCCCGGGTGGGGGGGGGGATGTTTTGGGGAGACCCTATGAACACCTGTTTGCGTTGAGTGATCCGGGTGTCTATTTTGAGTAAGGCAACTTTTTGCTATTTGAACAATCTTGTGCAACAAACAAAAGGCTTGTGTTATTTTGTTAGTGATGTGTTGAAAAGTCGAGCGGCGGTTTATTTATTTACCCACTGGCTTTTAATTTATTTATCAGGAATCTGCAAAGTTTTCCTTTTGTCACATGGCCTTTACATTCAGTTTTTTTTTAAAAAAAACAAAAAGCAAATACAGAAACCAAACAGGAAGAAACGGCATTGCTTTTCTTTTGAAAGCGGATTTGAATGTTATAAAATGACCATCTGGCCCCAATAAATCCTGACCCATCAATAGATCTGAGCCTCTTATCATTTTGACTTCGATTTCCCCCAGCCCTGTCCTTAAACCAACAGACACCCCAGCAGAATTCACACTTTCCACCCATTTTCTTCACTGCCTTAAAGCCAGCTTTGCCTCTTCCCTGTAACTTTGCTATAAAGTTTGGAATACTTTTTTCGTACTTTCTTGTGTTGGGGACTTTTCTGAAGAATCCCCATTTTCACCACTTAATGTTCATTTTTTAAAAAAAATACCTAATGTATTTTTTAAATCTCAAAACGCAGCAATTGTTTCAAGTCAACGTCTGGATGTTACAATTTAAAGCAGTTTCTTTTTGCAGAGGCCTTTTGAGGCTTTTGAAGGACTTTTTTCGGAGGACGATTTAAACCCTCAGCCGTGGCCCTCTGCTGGTCTTTGGTTGTATTGCTCATTTTGGGGCTTATTCTCCGAACAATTTCGGTGCAAAACTCACCGTGTGGACACCCTGTTCACAAATGTGATTGTGTCACGGACTTTCCGGCAGCTGCCACACCCATTCGCTTTTATTTAGCAATGAAATCTTCTGGTGTCATCCACCCCTCTGTACGGAGATTCCGCTCCCACCCCTTCTCTGTCGGTCTAATTTCTCAGAAGGGATGAGGCACCCACGCATTGTTTGTCCATGACTGATGCCCCAGGGCTGGGGAAGAGATGATTTATGTGCAGCCTTCCCAATGGCAGGCAGATGAGTCAACACATGTATCTCCCAAAGTAAAGACAGTGCTGGCTGATCTGGACTGGAGATTCAGAGAAATTTACAGCATATAGAGAGGCCTTTGTCCCATCACACCCATGCTAGCCCCTTTTTCCTTTCAAATCCATTCATGGGATGTGGATGTCGTTGACTAGGCCCAACATTTATTGCCCCTGGAGAAGGTGGTAGCCAGCTGCCCCCTAGAACTGTAGGCACACCCACTGTGCTGTTAGGGAGAGAGCTCCAGCAATTTGACCCAGTGACAGTGAACAAACAACCATTTGTGTTCAAGTCCCACCTCCCTGCCTTACCCTGTGGGGCAAATTTGTGAACTCATTCTCAAGTTGGCACTGTGGCATGGTAGTTAGCACTGCAGTTTCACAGCTCCAAAGATCCAGGTTCAATGTGTGACTGTTTGGAGTTTGCACATTCTCCCCATGTCTGTAAAGGTTTTCTCCGGATGCTCCAGTTTCCTCCCACACTCCAAAGAAGTGCAGGTTAGTTGGATCGTTCATGTTAAATTGTCCCTTAGTGTCCAAAGATGTGTAGGTTAGATGGATTAGCCATAGTAATGAATGGGGTTATGGAGATAGAGCAGGGTAGAGGGTTTGTGTAAGATAATCTGTCAAAGAGTCAGTATAGACTTGATGGGCCAAAAGGCATTGTAGGGATTCTATCACTCTATTCAAGTCTTTGTCCAACTCATTGGAACAAACAAAACTCTGGAATCAACTTCCAGCACCTCTTAGAGCATTTCTGATTCAGATCAACCTTCTATAAAAATGAATCTCCATCACCCTCTCAAAACCTATCGACAGTGATTTTAAATCTATGATTTTTAGTTATTATGAATTGCAATTCTTCTGCTATTGATGCAGGCTCATGGGAGATGATGTCAACATGGTAGCAATGAATGGCATGTTTGTTAATAGCGTAACCTTTAGCAGCCTTGCTCCCTGTTTGACACACTTTCCCTGAACCTTTCCCCATGTTTAAGCACCTTCCCCTCAAAACCAGGCAAAGTTTTTAATTAATTCATCGAGAACTGCTCTCTTCTGATTATTCACCTTGGGATTTCAAGGTGTTGTTTAAATGTAAGTTTATGATATGTATGTGGGACTCGTATTTACTGGCCTGACAGATTTGGCAGCTTCTGTTTACTCTGCAACGACAGTGACAGCAGTGTGCACCATCTACAAGATGCAATGCAGCAACTCACCAAGGCTCCTTAGCTTCCAAATACATGACCTCTATCACCTAGAAGGACAAGAGCAGCAAGGAAAAGGAATGCCACTACCTGCAAATTTCTCTCTAAGCCACTCACCATCCTGACTTGGAAACACATCGCTGTTCCTTTACTGTCACTGGGTCAAAATCCTGGAACTCCCTGTCTAATAGCACAGTGGGTGTACCTACACTTCAGGGACTGCGGTGGTTCAAGAAGGCAGCTCACCACTCAGCTTCTCCAGGGTAATTAGGGATGGGCAATAAATGCTGGTCTAGCCAGTGATAAACAAATAAAAAAGACTTTCTGAGCATCATCTACTCCCATCCCAGTTCATTCCACCAATGGCTTCAAATTCGGTGCATTTCATTGGGATGTTACAGGCACTATAGAAATACAATTTTTTAAAAAGAATTCTCCTATTAAGCCTGTATCTTTGACTAAGGTTTATGAGTCCTCCTGCCATTCCCTTTAGGTTCAGTATCCATGCTTTCATAGAATCATAAAAATGCTGCAGCATAGAAGGAGATCATTTGGCCCATTGAGTCTGCGTCCAGGCCCTATCCACACAACCCACATATTTATTTACCATAGCGAATCCCTCTAACCTACACATCCTGGGACACGAAGAGGAAATTTAGCATGGCAAGTACACCTAACCTGCATATCCTTGGAGTATGGGAGGAAACCGGAGCATGGAGGAAACCCATGCAGACACGGAGAGAACATACAAACATTGCACTGACAGTGACCCGAGCTGGAAATCAAACCCAGATTTAATCAGGAAGTTCTGTGGGATTTTCTTTCTTCTACAGGGAAGACATGGCTGCTTGAAAGGAACCTTTCAAACTCTTTTCTGACCATTTTTACTCTATCTAATTTCAAATCTACTTGGCTCTACGGTTGTGGTTGTCAGGTATGGTTGGAGCCAAAATAAGGAAACGGGAAGATGTGAAAAGCTGTTCTACATAGAGAGAGAGAGATTGTGGCTGGCGGAACAAAACTTCTTGTTTTTTTTGCTGAAACTGGGCTTGAAACCAAGTTGCTGTTGTGTAGCCGCATCCCAAACTGCCCAAGACCTTGGCCGCTGAACAACTCACAACTGGTTCCATGTATGAGTCACGTCCCCAGTGAGTGACTCATGATGGAGCTCGCTGGTTTCACCGATCCATTCCGGACTGGACTTTAGCCTCTGGGCAGCAACTGGCGCAATCGGAAATTAGAGATGCTTTTGTGTGGGAGTTGATATAACTGTTTAGGGTTTGGCCAGGGTGCATACTGACCCCCCCCCGTCCCTTCCCTCTCCCCGTCCCTTCCCTCTCCCCCTTGACTAGGCCACACGTGAAAGCCCCTCCCCAAGTCAGAGAGCATCTGAAAGTTTGGATGAACCTTCTTCAGCAAGTTGGGACATAATGTTTGCGGGACAAATACGGTTCACTGAAGCAGCAACAAGGGCCACACGCTGTGCTGGAGGCAAACTTGACAGCATTAAAAATTGGAGCTTGTCCCGGCTCCTCTCCAATGCACGGGGAGGAGCCAGAACCCTTTAGATGAAAACAGTGCTTTGTATTTAAAATACTGCTCAATGCAAAAAAAAGTAATGCAAGATTTGCAAGGATAAATCTTTCTTTAGTCTGATTTTAAAATATCAGTCTGTAATGTATGGTAATATATGCAGACTAGGAAATTAAATTTGAGCACAGGGAACAGAATGCAGAATAATATGAACTGCAGCAAATGAATCAAGTCAGGCTGGTAAATGGTTCTGATTACAGTCTCATATTGTTCCAGCGTTTGCAATCAGGTTCTGTGCTTGCAGCCGATGTTCTGAGTTAAGTCTGAATGCCTCTTTTGCAAAGCATTTATTTAACCAGGGTTTGTGGAGGCCGGGGGGTCAAACAGTCTGGGGGTGGGTTATAAGGAAGTCATCTTGAGTTGGAGCAGCACAGTGCCTCAGGACACGAGGCAGGAGCCACTCACATCAACCCGGCTGCGATTAGCAAGTTCACCCTATTGAGTTAGACATTTTTGCTTCAGAATCTGTCAGTCTGAGGCCAGCCCTCGGTTTGGGGACGCTGGAGGCTGGAATTTGCACCAGGGCTCCATGGAGTTAGTTGCACAGTTAATCATACCAAATGTAGGGTGGGTAGATGCACTGGTGTCTGGAAAAGCTAGCACTACTACAGCTCTAACTGAAATGGATACAGTTTGACAAAGTTTTAACTTCAATCAATGCAAGCCCAGGACAAGAATCATTTTCCTGGCCAATAATCGGCCTGACTCTGGTTTAGATAGCCAAGGTTTTTAAGTAGGTATGACATCAAAAATCCCAAACCAGATACTAAGAGGTTGCTTATTTAAACTAATCAAAGTCAATTTCCTTTAATTTATGAGATGGGAGTTTAACTCTTTTTTTTGCTTCAGTTTGTATTTTTGATGAATTTCAAAGCTGACCATAAACTCTGACCGTTCCCCATCTCCACTGGGCCTTGGAACTAAATGGCCATTCTGTGCTGCCTCACTCTCAGTACTAATCAGTCTCAAAATCATAATTACGGTGGCCAACCTAATTATCGCGTTGACACATCACAGAGCTTGACGTATGAGGAATGTTTGAAGACTCTGCGCCTGCACTCAATGGAGTTTAGAAGGATGAGAGGGGAATCTTATTGAAACTTACAGAATAATGAAAGGCCTGGATAGAATGAACATGGGGAAGATATTTCCATTGGTAGGAGAGACTAGGACCTGAGGGCACCGCCTCAGAGTAAAGGGAACCGAGATGAGGAGGAATTTCTTCAGGCAGAGAGTGGGGAATCTGTAGACTTCATTACCACAGAAGGCTGTGGAGGCCAGGTCATTGTATGTATTAAACAGAGATAGATAGGTTCTTGATTGATAAGGGGAACAAAGGTTATGGGAAATAAGTGGGAGAATGGGATAAGAAACTTATCAGCAATGATTCAATGGGCTGAAAGGTCTTATAGGATGCACCCTGCAAATCACCGTGCAGGATAGCAACATGTTTCACATTTCCTCAATCCAGTTACTTTTTTTTCTCATCTTAGTGTCATCCCAATCAATCTCCAAAAACTCAAATGCACCTCACTAGCATTTTCCTCAAGTTTGCCAGAGATTCACAGCAGCTGGATAAGATCTTGCAAAGGGAGGGGATATCATTTGATTAACCTTTCAATGTACCATGAATCTCCGGCAATAGCATCTCTTGCCTGCAGATGGGGAGTGTCCCTTCATTCAGCTCAGGGTGGTCAATGAGAAGAGAGGCCCTTGCAGTCTGGAGTATGGGGGAATCTGGATGAGCATGTCAATCCAGAGCAACAGGCAGACAACAAAGTGATGTGATAGAGATTGACATCAGCATGGTGGCACAGTGGTTTGCACTGCTGCCTCACAGCTCCAAGGACCGGGGTTCGATTCCAGCTTGGGTCTCTGTGTGAAGTCTGCACAGGTGCTCTGGTTTCCTCACACAGTCCCAAAATGTGCAGGTCATGTGCATTGACCGTGTTAAATTTCCCTTTGATGCCCCAGGATGTGTTGGAAAGAGGGATTAATGTGTGGAAGTTACAAGGATAAGGCCTGGGTGGGATAATTGTAGGTGCAAACTTGAATGGCCTCCTTCTGCACTGTGGGAATTCTATGACCTGCTGAAAGTTTGGGATTTTGGGGAATGTAATCATGCTCTGTGAAGTTATGCTCCTTCTCTAGAGTCTGTCTGGCTCCAGTCATTGCAAGAAAGTGACAATTAAACTGGACTGTGATGGCTAACAATTCCTCCATTCCTTCAGTCAGGGTTTGCATAGCCTCTGATTTTGTGATCCTTATGTTGCGACCATGATTTTGCAGCCACTTGCCGGATTGGATCTCCCATTCTTTGCTGGGTTCATTCATCCTTGTTCTTGGCTTTATCCCTCACTCCACATCAGTTACTGCCCTGAACCAAGTATCCAGTCTCTATCTCTTCACTGCAAGTCACACTCATTACGTCATACGTGATCCTCTCTTGGGTGTTCCAACTGGGGAGGCGGTGGTCAAGTAATATTGTCGCTAGACTATTAATCCAGAAAATCAATGAATGTTCTGGGGACCCAGGTCAAATTCTGCCATGGCAAACGTGGGATTTGAATTAATTAAAAAGTAAATCTGGAATTAAGAATTTACTGATGACCACGAACCCATTGTCAATTATCAGAAAAAAGTATCTGGTTCACCAATGGCCTTTAGGAAAGGAAATCTGTTGTCCTTACCTGGTCTGACCTAATGTGACTCCAGGTCCACAGCAATGTGGTTGACTCTCAACTGCCCTTTGAACAAGGGCAACTAGAGATGGGCAGCAAATGCTGGTATGGAGATGCCAGCGTTGGACAGGTAAAACACAAAGAAATCCTGCAACACCAGTTTAAAGTCCAAACAAGTTACCTGTTTGGACAGCAAATGATGCCTTTGTTCCACAAATGAATAAAAAAAGGACCACTTAAGGGTTTGTTATAATGGGGCCTCTGAGGGGCAGATATTGTCCAGTTGCAGAGGTGTGTTCAGTGACTGTGATTGAGTTGATGTTACTTGCTGTTACAGTGGGTTGTGTGGTGTTTCCCGATCTGTTCCTGAACTGTAATCTGAACATACAGATAGGAACTGGCTCTTGTCATTGGCAAACCCAGGCGAAGATTAGAACTATAGTGTGGAGCATAATCAGGATTGAGAAGGAGGAGTTGGGGTAAATCAGGAAGTTAATTAACTCCAAGTTGGCGTTTCAAAATGATAAACAGTAAACGATATGAGGAAGGAATAACTAAAGAAGGTGAGGGATTCCTCAATTTCGAAGTCTCAGGAAAGTATATAGGAGTCACAACAACATTTGTGTTTCATCACAGCGAGGATGCAGGGAGGACAGGGTCTCTACAGAATGGCTGATTTAAATATTAGGAGGAACAAAAGAGAGAATGAAGATGAGTAACTGATACTGCAGGATCTCTCACACTCACTCACTGCCCCCCCTCCCCCCCCACACACACACATTCATCCTCTCACTCACTCCCATATACACTCGCTCAACCACTCCCCCCCCCCTCTCTCTCTCTCTCTCTCTCTCACACACACACACACACACACACACACACACACACATATGCTCTCACTCACATAGAAACACACACGCTCACTCAACTACACTCACACATGCTCACACACTCACTCACACACTCATTCAATCACACGCACGTTCATACTAACTCATACTCACTCACTTAACACTTGCACACTCACACTAATCTCATATCTCCTTTGAAAACTATGAGAAAGGAGTTTGCCTTTTTGGCGAAAACACGTTTCTGAAAAAATGTTGCTGTAAACTGGAATGTTCAGATTTGTGTCTTGTAGCCAAATCTGCTGCTTCCATCAAGCCAGCTTGATTAGATAGAGCTGTGAATTTATATAACCTTTCAAAACAGGTTAACATGATCAAAGCAAAGCACATTCTGAAATGAGCAAGTGCCATGTAAAGGAATTAATTTGATCTGTGAGAATCAAGCAGCTCAGTTAAAGGATCTTCGGAGGGTAACAGTATTGAAGGTGATCAGTCAGTTGTTGTGTATGTGCTGACTCTCTGTAAAAGCTAGTTAGCCAGTTCCACATTCCTGCCTTTTCCCCATAGCGCTGTGAATCTGTCTCCACCACACTCTCAGACAGTGCATTCCAGATCCTAACCACTCGCTGTGTGAATCTGTCTCCACCACACTCTCAGACAGTGCATTCCAGATCCTAACCACTCGCTGTGTGAATCTGTCTCCACCACACTCTCAGACAGTGCATTTCACATCCTAACCACTCAGTGTGAAATGATTTTTCCTTATGCCCCTATTGCTCCTCTTACCAATTATCTTCAATCTGTGCCGTCTGGTTCTCAAGTCTTCTGCCAGTGACAGCAGTTTCTCCCGATGTTTTCCATCCTGCAAATCTCTCCTGGTTATCTATAATGAGAACAGCTTGAGCTTTGTCAATCTGTCCTTGTGACAAAATCCCTCCTCCCTGGGAATCACTCTTGTAAATCTTTTTTGCATCCTGCCTGCTGTCTTCGCATCCTTCCTAAATCACAATGTCCAATTTTGATCTGTGATCAGGCAAAGGCAGTTTCATTCACTGTCTTGGAAGTTTCAGCGTTAAGAGGAGATGTTCATAGTTGCTGTGTAGTCTGTAACACATTCACTGTAGGAGGTGTGAATGGGTAGATCGAGGTGCCAATAACCAAGAATGCGCATCAAAAGTTCACGGTGTATGGGCAGTTCAGAATGTTGGCACATAGGTCTTTGCACAGGCGGGCAGGATGTTTGATGTGATAGAACCACATAGGTGCTTAGTAAACAGAGAAGATTTAATTCTATTGGTAGATCAGCAGCCTTAGACCATAGACTGGAGTCTGAACTATTGCTGGAATAACATTAGCAGAATACTGGAATGTACACTGATGGCCAGTTGACTAAAAAATACCACCTGAAGTGATGCAGATTGAAGAGCCCGTGTTTGAACTTTGACCTGTGTTGGTTTTAGAAGGGGCTCTGCAGGGTACTGGAGTTGGCATCAGTGCACCTGTATTAGGCAGTAGGAACTTAACCTAGGGCTGTGGGGGGAGTTGGGCTTCTGCTTCAGATTTCCTGCTGGGAGAATGCTCATGTGGATATCAAATAGGGGGAAAGATTTTTTGATTGTTTAAAATAAATGTTGTCAGGATGCTGGTTAATGTTGGATCACCCACATACATCACCTCACCGAGCCTTAGCTGTCTTGAGAAAATGATGGTTCTTGAATTATTACACTCCTCAGGCTGATGTGCCCTCTCCCCAGGGGACAAGGTAGAAAATGCTAGGATTTTGACCCCCTGATAGGTCAGGATGATGTGTGATTTAAGAGGAACACGGCGATGAAGCTGTTCTCATGAACTTGCTGCACATATTCTTCTCCAGGAGACAGATCATTGGGCTGAGATTGAAATCAACCTCAGGCAATACATTCTGTATATTTAGTATATATTCCACTCTAGGGGGTGCAATGGAGATTTACCAGGATGCTGCCTGGGATGGAACATTTAACTTATGAAGAAAAGTTGGATAGGCTTGGGTTGTTTTTGTTGGAGCAAAGAAGATGGAGGGGCAACCTGATAGAGGGGTGTAAGATTATGAGAGACATGGACAGAGTGGATAAGGAGCAGTTGTTCCCCTTATTTGAAAGGTTAGTCACAAGGGGACTAGGTTCAAGGTGAGGGACAGGGGGTTTAGCAGGTATGTGAGGGTAGTGATGGTCTGGAATGTGCAAGTACTCTGTTGTATTTGCTCTCCCTCATTAAGCATCTCCTCTTTACAATGTCTCCTTCTACAATCAAACAGCTTGAGCTTATCGAGTCATTATCCCCAATTCGTCCTTCTAACACCAGGGATCAGCTTCATAAATCCCTTGTAACACCTTTGAGGTCTGCTACTGATTGTCCACAACTGTGCACAAGAACACATAGAATAGGAGCTGGAGTACACCTTATGGGCTGTTCAGTGTGATCATGACTGACCTTGGGCTTCAACTTCACATTCCCACCAATTCCCTCAATTTCCAGAGACCAAAATTCTACCTCAGTCTGAAAAGTGTAAAATAATGGACAATCCACAGCCCTCAGGGCTAAAGAGTCACAAATCTTTAGTGTAGAGCGACTTCTTCTCATCCCAGACCATCCAGCTGGTTGGAGGGTGACCAGAAGTCTCTCTGGCTTCAACCCAACCTCTTGGAATTTGACCCACTATTCTTTTTGTGTTACAGAAACAGACAATGCTGGAATAACTCATCTGGTCTTTTTTCTCATTTGTTTATTTATGGGATAGAAATCATAGAGTCATAGAAACCCTACAGTGCAGAAAGAGGCCATCTGGCCGATCACAATCCTACCCAGGCCCTACCCCCATAGCCCTACACATTTACTCACTAATCCCTCTAACCTACGCATCTAAGGACACTAAGGGGCAATTTAGCATGGCCAATCAACCTAACTGCACATCTTTGGACTGAGGGAGGAAACCGGAGCAATTGGAGGAAACCCAAGCAGACATGAGGAGAATGTGCAAACTCCTCACAAACGAAAACAATAGGGTCACGTTTAGCCAAAGCCCAAATTTCAAGAGATTTCTGGCCATCCTTCAGCCAGTTGGATGGGCTGGGATGAGAGGGAGTTGCTTCACACTAAATACTTGTGAATCTCTAGCCCAGAGGGATATGGATTGTCCACACAGACTCCTCCCAGACAGACAGGATGTGGGTTTTGCTGGCTACACCAGCATTTATTGCCCCTTGAGAAGATGCTGGTGAACTGCCTTCTTGAACCAATGCAATCCATACGACATAGGTACACCCACACTGTTGTTAGGGAGGGAATTCCAGGATTTTGACCAAGCGACAAAATAAAGGAACAATATATTCTCAAGTCAGAATAGTAAGTGGCTTGGAGTAGAACCTCTGAATGGTGATGTTCCCAGATATTTGCTGCCCTTGTCCTTCTAGGCAATAGTGATTGTGGGTTTGGTGGGTCCTGCTGAAGGAGCCTTGGTGAGTTGCTGCCCTGTGTCTTGCAGATGGTACGGCTACCACTGGGTGCCAGTGGTGGAGGGAGTGAACGGTTGAGATGGTTATTGGGGTGTTAGAACTAGGCGGTATGAGAAAGAGAATTAGCGTTTCAGCTTGATGACTTTATATCAGTTATTCTGATGGAAGGTAATCAGTTTAGAATGTTAACTCTGTTCATCTTCCTTTAGATGCTGCCTGACCATTTGAGTTATTTCCAGTTTTTGTGCTGTGAAGATGCCGGCGTTGGAATGGGATGGGCACAATGAGAAGTCTCACAACAGTGGGTTAAAATCCAACATGTTCATTTGGAATCACGGGTTTTTGGAGCACTGCCCCTTTATTAGGTAAGTGATGAAGCAGGGCTCCAAAAGCTCATGATTCCAAATAAACCTGTTGGACTTTAACCTGGTGTTGTGAGACTTCTTGTTGTGTCCAGTTTTTATGTCAGATTTCTAGCAGCATTTTGCTTTTGCATTAGCGATTCTAGTTTGTGTAGTTCGTTACTGCATTACACTGTGATGAACAGCTAGTTAACAAGATCTTGTAACTTTCTGGGGAAATAAGTGGGGACCAAAATGAATGAATTTGACGTGGGAGTGCTGAGTATAAGGGCAGCTTTATTAAAAGAGAATGGCGATGGGAATAATCCTGGGCCCTGTGATGTTTCGCTTGGGATGGTTAAAAGTAAAGTTAAAGTTTATTTATTGGTGTCACAAGTAGGCTTACATTCACACTGCAATGAAGTTACTGTGAAAATCCCCTCGTCACTACACTCAGGCATCTATTCGGGTACACTGAGGAAGAATTTAACACGGCCAATGCACTTAACCTGCACATCTTTCGACTGAGGGAAGAAACAGAACGCCCGGAGGAAACCCATATAGGCATGGGGAGATTGTGCAAACTCCACACAGACAGTGACCCAACCAGGAATCGAATCTGCATCCCTGGCGTTGTGAGGCAGCAGTGCTAACCACTGTGTTGCCCCGTGATACAGATTACGTTGTTTGTTCATTGCAGATTATAACTTGCTTGTTGTTGCTTAAGAATAACCGATGCTCTGGATTTGATTATTTTAGCCTGTTTGGAAAGCTTTATAAACTGCAGCCTCCTTTGCTCCATTTGGCTGTGGAGGAAAGTGAAGCTGTGACTGGGAGAGAGCCAGTGCTCAGTCTGTGAGAGTTAAGGTCCTGTGTTGGTGCCAGTGCAGTTAAGTAAACTCAGAGTTTCTCTGTGTGATAGATTTTAATTGCTGAGCTGTTGCACCCCCTGCCAATTCTGACAACATAGTGCTATCTGTAAAACCCATAATGTAATTTCCATGGGAATAATATTCATTGTGTCTGGCATAAGAGGTGGTGTTTTACAATTGTTTGTCTAAATAAGGAAGTTTGTTCGTGATTAGTATCTCTCTTCTGCTTTGCAAGGCGTTGCTAGTCTCATTCATTGCATGTCTTCTTCTTGTTTCTTGTAACCACAGCTCCAACCAGGAATCTCTATTCTGAACCCACTTCAGTCGCTGGGCAGATCCGATTTCTTACCCAGATTTTGTTGTTGTGGGAGCTGATGATAGGTTCTGTTCAAGTAAGTTAGAGGAATCCTATGCCATTGCCCCTTGTCAAAGAGGTATATAATGGTGATGTTGCGTGTGAGAGTTACATTGATTGTTGTGCGTGCTATGTGAGAGCTATGGCAGTGTTGTGTTTACTGTGTGAAGGACACTGCAATAGAATCCCTACAGTGCAGAAGGAGGCCATTCAGCCCAATGAATCTGCACTTAGACAGAGCATCTTACCCAGGCCCTCTACCCTGCACTTTCTCCCGTAACCCTACACATTTACCACGGCTAATCCACCTGACTTATAATCTTTGGACACTAAGGGGTGATTTAGCATGGCCAATCGACTGAAACTGCACATATTTGGACTGTGTGAGGAAACCCACGCTGATGTTGCGCGGGCCGTGTGAGAGGCACGGCGGTGTTGCGCGGGCCGTGTGAGAGGCACGGCGGTGTTGCGCGGGCCGTGTGAGAGGCACGGCGGTGTTGCGCGGGCCGTGTGAGAGGCACGGCGGTGTTGCGCGGGCCGTGTGAGAGGCATGGCCATGCTCCCTTGGTCATTGGGTGAATCCCACATCAATTCTCACAGCCACAGAGTGAAGTACAATGGCAATGTTCCCTCTATACCTACACTTGGCACCTATCCATACTGACATATCTAATACTGGAGCATGATGGGGACCATATGTAACTCTTGGGGATGCACACTGGCTGCAGCTCACCGTGCTAACAACTGATTGGAAACAGATTGATCCAATTAGCTTATAATGAGGTACGGTTAGCACATTCTAAAGACAGCTAGCCCACTTAAATGACTAAGGCTTGCGGGAATACATTAATAAAGGAATATAAATCTTTTCTTTAATCTGCTGCCTTTACAGTTCAGAAGAAATTCCCCATGACCACTTCCTGTTCTTGTAGCTCCTGTTTCTCTTTCCCCAGGAATACAGCTTGGTTCTTCCTGTTGCCTGTGTTTCCTCCGCCTGTGTTTTCACCATATCTGCTTAACTATTGAACACATTCAGCCTCAGTGGGCTCCTGTACTGGTTCCTCCTGTCCTCTCTTCGTCCTTCTGTTGCTGGTCACTAACTTCTTTGTTCACTACCACTTCTTCTCTTCTTCAACGTACTGGATGTTGTGATCTGTAGTGAAACCATTGCACTTGTCACTGTTCTTCAAAAAAAAAGGGTCACAGGATCACGGTGGGATGCTTTTCCTCCTTCCCAGGGGCAATTTAAATCTGGTGCCAAGTCCAGGAGACTGCCAGCAAGGGGTATTGACAAGTAGCCAATCACATCGAAGTATTCTCACAGACAGTAAACCGGGAAGATAAAAGCATTTTATTCTTCGCTTTTACTCCAAATATTTCACACAGCAAAATAAGTGATTATGAATGAATTAAAAGAATTGATAAAGTATCACGAACTGTAAAATTTATTTACAGTTTGTGATACTTTATCAATTCTTTTAATTCATTCATAATCACTTATTTTGCTGTGTGAAATATTTGGAGTAAAAGCGAAGAATAAATTTTACAGTATTGGAATTTTTGTACCATCACGGGGAAATTAGATATTTGACGACTTAAAAATGCAAAAGTAGTCTTGCAGGATCAGTGAGGCTGTTTCATAGAAAGTATGCTGTTAAAAACTCAGTTACTCCTTATTCAGCAAGGTGTAACTGTTTGAAAGGCTCTCACTGTGACACTAATGTAAGAATGGGAGTTTTTGCTCAGTCTATTTTGACCTGGGGATTTTGGTTTAGGAAAACTTCAATAGCATTCCCTATGGAATAGCGTAGACTCAACTGACAGAAGCTTGAGGAGTCCTGTGTTATTCTGGGCACGTGCAGACTCTGAGGATGTTGTCAGTCCCAATGTGAGCAATGGTTGTGAGCACTGACTATTTTGCAATCATTGCCGCAGCAACATTCAGTCCAACGTGTAAACATGGAGACAGAAAGGTTGAGAAATAGTTGCAAATCTTTGGGAAGAAAATATCTTGTGTTCTTATTCAGGGATCTCAGCGCTATCTCTGTCTGAAAGGGATGGCGATCACACGATGCCAATTATCGAGTTACCTTGAGCAGATTCAAAGATGGAAGCCCAGAGGAGGAAGGAGCAGTGATTCATGACCTGTCATCTTTCACATCCAGAGGCTGTTCTTTCTTTTGCATAATCAGCCTTTTTCTAATTTGCTGAGCACATAAACTTGACCAGCGACATGTGCAGCTGGTTACTGTGAGTCTGGTACCAATTACATTGTGTTTTGTTTTGTATCGTGGGTGAGGGAGACAGTCATGTCTCGAATTCACCCTGTCAGCCTTTGCAAATTCAGGAAAACTCTGCAAAGCGAAGTTGTCTCCCTCCCCTCCCCCCGCCACCAGTGTAGGTACAAACAAGTAAAAGACATTCCTCCCAATCTACTCTGTGCTCCACAGACACCGACTCCTCCAGAACAGTGTGGAGATCTGGGATTTCATCTGGATAAACTGAATAGATCAGGAGGGAAGTGCAGAATAATGCAATTCAGATCAAGCACCGGGGCCGCGCAGTGGTTCGATACCACTGCTGCCTCACAGCACCAGGTACATAGGTTCAGTTCCTGGCTTGGGTCGCTCTCTATGTGGAGTCTGCACATTCTCCCCTTGTCTGTGTGGGTTTCCTCCAGGTGCTAAAAAAAACCTGGTTAGGTGCATTGGCTATGCTAAATTCTCCCTCAGTGTACCCAAACAGACACCAGAGCGTGGTGATGAGGGGATTTTCACAGTAACTTCATTTCAGTATTAATGTAAGTCTACTTGTGATATTAATAAATAAACTTTAAGAATTCACCAAATCCATGAGATTTGGATCAGGGACCATTTTTGATGTCGTGTCTGGAGCTTCTCAACGTTCAGCGTCAGCATCTAACAGGGAATGAAGCCTGCACTCCTTATCATTACCAGGCTACCTTAACTGGCTGACATGTGGCCTAATAATAGCATGAGCAGGAGGGGGGCTGTAACAATGAAATTCTACATATGTATCCCTCACGTACCTGTCCCCTGCCGTCTGAAAGGGATTGAATCACATCTGAGTGGACGAGGTTCATTATAAGACCATAAGACATAGGAACAGAATTTGGCCACTCAGCTCATCGAATCTGCTCTGCCATTCAATCATGGCTAATATTTTTCTCATCCCCATTCTCCTGCCTTTTCTCCATGACGCCGGTCCCCTGATTGATTGATCAAGAACCTGTCTATTTCTGTCTTAAAGACACTCAATGACCTGGCCTCCACAGCCTTCTGCAACAAAAAATTCCACAGATCCACTACTCTCTGACTGAAGAAATTCCTCCTCATCTCTGTTTTAAAGGATTGTCCCTTTAACCTGAGGTTGAGCCCTCTGGGTTTTTCCTACTAGTTTTTCCTACTAGTGGAAACATCCTCTCCAAGTCCTCTCTATCCAGGCCTTGTAATATACCTATATATACCTCTCACTTTAGTTCCCTGAAACCTGTCGACCCTTTTGTAAGTTAGAGAGCTCTCACTCTGCATCTTATTTTCTTGTTGCTTCTTTGAAGATCCTACTCTTTCTATCTTGGCTTGGCAGGAAGCCAAAGGTTTAACCCCTGACCCCTCTCTGTACTTGGGGATTAATTATGATGACCAGCTAATTCATCCATATGATCCTAGATTCCGATTTAAGAGACCCAATCTTGGCTGAGTTCATGCAAACACGACCACTCCCATGTGTGAATGTTTGCTGGAACCATCTCAATGAAGCTTCACTTTATTGACCTGGTTTGGTGAAGGGGAGAAACACCATTCAGGATAGATCTTTGAATGTGTCTAATTAATGCTCCCAGCATAATGTTATTCAGAGAATGTAATCCCAGGTGAACTGGTTTTAGATTAGTAATTAACTTATAAAGCATAATTATAGATTCCCCCCATCCCCCAATCAAAATGAAGAGAACTCTTTCTTTTTCATAGATGCTGACAGACCTGCTGGGGTTAATTCATTCATAGGACATGGGTGTTGCTGGCTGGTCAGTGTTTATTGCCCATCCCTAGTTGCCCTTGGAGGGAAGTTGAGAGTCAATCACATTGCTGTGGCTCTGGAGTCACATGTAGGTTGGACTGGGTAAAGTCAGCATTTCCTTCCTCAAGGGATATTAGTGAACCAGATGGGTTTTTCTGACAATTGATAATGATTTCATGGTCATCAGCAGATTCTTAATTCCAAGTATTTTTTATTGAATTCAAATGCCATCATCTGCTGTGATGGGATTCGAACCCAGATCCCCCCGGAACATTAGCTGAGTTTTTGGATTCGTGGTCTAGCAATAATACCGCTAGACCATTGCCTCCCCATTCTTTCTGATTAGCACAGCTGTCTCAGTGCCAGGGACCTGGATTCAATACTGGCCTTGGGTCACTGTCTGTGTGGAGTTTACATGTTCTCCCTATGTCTATGTAGGTTTCCTCCCACACTCCAAAGGTGCGCAGGTTAGATGAATTGGCCATGCTAAGTTGTGCCTTTGTATTCCAAGATGTGTGGTTTACAGGGATAAATACATGGAGTTACGGGGATAGGGTCCAGATGGGAGCTCTGTTGGAGAGTTGATGCTGACTCGATGGCTCCATGGCTTCCTTCTGCACTGTAGGATTTCTATGGTTCTATGAAGTCAGGACATTTAGGACAAATAATAAATTACTCTTTACAGGCTGAATGACCAGTATCTCTCACTGAGAGAGAACCTTGGATTGACTTAGAGAAGGTTAAGAGGAGATTTTTTTTTTTAAAAGGTGTTCAAATCATGAAGTGTTCTGGACAGATTATATAGGGAGAAACCGTTCCCATTTGTGAAAGTAAGAAAAATGAGAAGGCACAGATTTAAAGTGATCAATGAAAGACACCCAAATGGAAGCTTCTTCGTTATGTTTCTGTGATAATGAGAGCTATTCATCACTGGGGAACAAATAGAAGAAACTTTAGGAAGTTCACCATCACTGTGTCGCCTTTCCTCTTATTAAAACTCAATAGGATTTTCAGAAATGATAAAACTTTAAATGGGAATTTTTGTAACTTTGAAAAATAAGAAATTAATCAATAATTCTTGAATTGATATCTTCTTCCTATTGGATCCAGGTGAAAAGGGGAATAATTGCTGTTTTATTGCAATGTCAATTAAATGCTAATGTTACTGCAGTGTATATCTCATGTGACATGAGACTGTGATCATATCGTGTCTTATTCTGTCTTAAAAGCCACAAAGCAGAGTAGGCAGGATGAACCCTTAATCCATCTCCTTGTGTGCTTCAAAAACCAATTCCAATTCAAATGGAATCTAATTCATGGTCCCCCACAAGAGAGAGATATAAGATGCAGGCTGTCAAGAGAAGACAATCTCGAGCTTGATCTGATGTTTGATCTTAATGAATCCCAAAGGAGAGAATGGAGCTGTCAACTCCAGATCCAGATCACATTGTCTTGATGTGAATGGCATTGGGTATATGTGAACCAAATTTAGTTGCGTTATTCCAACTAAATCAGACATCTGAAAGGTGCTGATGTGAGGAATGTAGGGAACTTGTACTCCATGTGTAAAAAGACTTTTGAAGCTGTAGGCTAAAATATTATCATTTATTGTAAGGTGACAATAGTAAGTTAACACTGCTCCTCACAGCGCCAGGGACCCAAGTTCAATTCTTGCCTTGGGTCATTGTCTGTGTGGAGTTTGCACATTCTCCCTGTTTCTGCATGGGTTTTCTGTGGGTGCGCTGGTTTCCTCCCATAGATGCACAGTGTATTGGCCACACTAAATTGCTTCTTGATAGCCCAAGACGTGTAGAGGGATTGATGGGGTAAGTACGTAAGATTATGGAATAGGGTCTGGGTAAGATGCTATAATGGAGAGTTGATGCAGACTCAGTGGGCTGAATGGTCTCCTATATTGTATATTGATGATTTTGTTTTGCAACAGCTGCTGTACTTCTCCCTCTGTGAATTGAATATAAAGGTAGAGAGGTTATGCTTCAGTTGTGTAGGATACTCCACAGTACATCTGGAATACTGAGGTATAGTATTGGTTTCCTCATTTAAGGAAAGATGCATTAGAAGCAGTTTAGAGAAGGTTTTCTAGATTGCTTCTTGGAATAGGTGAGTTGTTTGGACAGTTTAGGCTTGTATCTGCTGAATTTTAGATGAGTAAGAGGCAACTTGATTAAAACATATAAAATCCTGAGGGGTCTTAACAGGGTGGATGTGGAGAACAGGTTTCCTGTTGTGGGAGAATTTAAAACTTGGGGCCACTGTTTAAAAGTAAGGCAGCACCCATTTAAGACAGAGATGAGAAGGTATTTTACCTCAAAGGCTTGTGAGATTTTGAAACTGCTTTCCTCAAAGGCTGTGGGAACAGAGTGTTTTCATAGTGGAGGCATATAGATTCTAGGTCAATAAAGGGGTGAAAGGTTATTGGGGGTAGACAGAAGGTCACAGTCTGATCAGCCATGATCTTATCGAATGGTGGAGTAGACTTGGAGAGTACTCATGCTCTTGTTTCTCCATGTGTGTGTCTGGATGAGTTAAATTGGGTCAGATTTACATCCTTTATTCCAGCACAATGAAGCTATGACATGGAAACTGCAGCTCATTGTAATGGATGCATAGGCTTTCTGCTTTCAAAATGATTCCACGTTTGTGCTCCATAATTCCTTCTTTTACCCTGTTTGTACACTATTGTGTCTGGAGAAAATGGGACTGATTGATGGATTTGGAGAGATGGGAGGCAGGAAGCAAGGCAGAGGATGTACTTCACAGATGGAAACAACATCTCATTCTCTTTCCTGCTCCCTCAGATAGAGCCATCTCAGGTCTGTGCTATTCTCTCAGATGATTGCTCATTGCTAATTAGCATCTTTTTCTCTCTAGGACCATGGTGGAGCAGTTGATGATGATGTGTTGGTTCTTGTTGGGTATTTTGCTGCCAACTCTAGTTGTTGCAGCACCACCTCCCATCAACAAACTGGCACTGTTTCCCGATAAGAGCGCTTGGTGCGAAGCAAAGAATATCACCCAGATAGTTGGGCACACTGGATGTGACTCAAAGTCCATCCAGAACAGGTAGGTATTAAAAAACAACACTGTATTCAAATAGCTTTCTAAACTCTATTTGTGTTCAAGAAGAACCTCAATGTGTGGTCTGTCTGGACAATCCCAATATTTAGGGAATATCAAATTCCATAGTATCTCTCCATCAGTCTTTCAGTCACTCAGCCATATTTCCCTCGAGCTTATGGTTACAGTTAGCCTCCTGCTACATTCTTGCAAGCTCAGTGTGTGCATTCATCACCTTCAGTTAGCGTTAAGAAGTCCAATCAGGAGGAGCTTTATTATATGAAGAGTCATCAATTTGGGGAACAACTTCCCAGGGAAGCCGAAGGGAGACCATGCAGTCCATTGAGATCATGCCAGTCCTCTGCAGGTGCAAACCATCTAATTTCACTGACCCCCCCTTCTTTCCCCACTTGTATCTAATTTCACTGTCTCCTCCCCCCCACCTAATTTCACTGCCCTCTGTCCTGCAACTTCTTTTACCCTTTTGAAAGCTAGGATTGAATCTACCTGTCTTTCAGGAAGTGCATTCCAGATCAAAATTGCTTATAATCACCATTAAATAGGTGTCCTCTTGTTCCACGCTCTTCCGCCAATGAGAACCCTTTTTCTGTGTGGAGACTATAATGACTTCAACAAGGCCTGAGATTGGCCTCTTGGAGTATGAGCTCCCTGATCGAGACACACAGACAGTGATCTGAGCCGGAATTGAACTTGGTCCCTGGCACCGTGAGGAAGCGATGCTAATCACCATACTGCCCCACATGTTTTGGGAAAAGTGACATAGAGGATTGAATTGTATGAGCTGGTTTGCAATCTGGGTGAAAAATGACCTTTAATCCAGTGTTTTGACTTGGTTTCAGTAAGGGGAGGTGTGGAAGTAGATGGATGAGAGTGTTGAGATTTGACATTGATCTGAAAACTGCTGCTGCTGTCAGTCCGCAATTCAGTGACACATTTTTCCTTGGAAAGACCTCAGCTGTTCCTGCAGTGACTCAAGGTATCCAGATGGCAGCAAGAGATGAGAGGCTGGGAAACACTTAAAACCCAGTGCTGCTGATTGGGATTTTGGGCTGTTTGCTGGTTCCACCTAGCAGCTGGATGTCTGATGGCTTTGGTGAGGTTTCAATTTGCTGGCCCTCTGGCGACAGACACGCTGCATCTGCCCTTCATCTGGCCAAGGGCCTGCTGAGAACCGGCTGTTCTCCTGTTCTCTGGGCTTATTGGAGGTGTAAATGAACACTGCGGCACCCAGCCACGCACTGATGGACTGCCAGCTTGCCTACAGTGGCAACTTGTAAAAGGCATCATTAGAATATCACCCCATTCACAGGGAATCCGAAACCATGAGGCTCAGGTAAAGAGTTGTTTCATTATGCGGTGCTGACATTTAGTGACCTATTTCCTTTGCTCAGTTAGCCACTTAATAAATATTGTAAATAACATTATTGATTAGCTTGTGTATCTGGGCTCACAGACTGAGAGATGTGGGCAAGAACAAATTAAAAGTGTGAACAACTTTGTGCCATCCTTCCAGGCGTAGTTAGAATCATCGGCTGGAATTCTATGTGTGCCGTGGAATTGGAGCGGGCGAGGGACGGAAAATGGAAATGTCTGTTGATCTTGGTTGGGAACTTCTGGTCTTGCTCGAGCAAGGTTGTAAAATCCCCCCAATAGGGTTGTAAAGTTTTACAGCACAGAAAGAGGTCTTTTAACCCATCATATCTGCACCAGCCATCAAACACCTATCAATCCCAATCCCATTTTCCAGCTCTTCATCCTGTGTGCTTTGGTATTTCAAGTCTTCATTTAAATGCTTCTTAAATGTTGTGGGGGTTCCTGCCCCTCCCACCCTTTCAGGCAATGAGTTCCAGATTACCACTACCCCCTTTCCTCAAATCCTCTCAAAATCTTCCATCCCTTCTCTTAAATCTATGCCCCCTGGTTACTGATTCCTCTTGCTAAGGGGAAAAGTTTCTTCCTAGGTCCCTCATAATTCTGAATAGTAATTGCTGATTATCAGGTGATGGGGTCGATCTGGTTTTATTGTAGTGAAGAAAGTGAATATTCTTTTTATGTATGATAATGGACCTGCTTTATTTCCTCCCTCAGAGCGTGTCTCGGCCAATGCTTCAGCTACAGTGTGCCCAACACTTTTCCACAGTCCACTGAGTCCCTTGTTCACTGTGACTCCTGCATGCCAGCACAGTCCATGTGGGAAATTGTAAGTAATTGTTTTCCTCCCAGTCTGATCTGTGATCTATCTCACTTCAAAGTCTCTCCTGTCTGATCGAAAAACATCAACTCAAAGCATGGCCTTCTTGAAGGGTGGCATGGTGGGTTAGCACTGCTGTCTTGCAGTGCAGGGACCCAGATTCAATTCCGACCTCGGGTCACTGTCTGTGTGGAGTCTGCATGTCCTCCCTGTGTCTGTGTGGGTTTCCCCCGGGTGCTCCTGTTCCCTCCAAAGATGTGCAAGTTAGGTTGATTGGCCTTGCTAAATTGCCCTTTAGTGTCCCAAGATGTACAGATTACAGGGATTAGTAGGGTAAATATGTGGGGTTACGGAAATAGGGCCTGGGTGGGATTGTTTGATTTGATTTATTATTGTCACATATATTAACATATAGTGAAAAGCATTGTTTCTTGCGTGCTATACAGACAAAATATATCGTTCATAGAGGAGGAAACGAGAGAATATAATATTATAGCCATAGTTAGGGGGTAGAGAAAGATCAACTTAATGCAAGGTAAGTCCATTTAAAAGCCTGACAGCAGCAGGAAAGAAGCTGTTTTTGAGTTAGTCGGTACATGACCTCAGACTTTTGTATCTTTTTCCTGAAAGAAGAAGGTGGAAGAGAGAATGTCTGGGGTGCGTGGGGTTCTTAATTACACTGGCCGCTTTACTGAGGCAGCGGGAAATATAGACAGAGTCAATGGCTGCCGGTGCAGACTTGATGGTCCTTCTGTACTGTAGGGATTCTGTGAATTAGTGAGCCAGTGATACCCATGTCCCATGAATGGATAAAGAAACCTTCAGTTTTTCCAATCTGCAGCCTTTTAAAATCCAAACTTGGGGAATACTGAGTCATTGCAACCTGAATGACCTCCAGTTTCTTCCATGCATTCTGCTGTCCTATTCAACAGGAGGACAGGTAGCTAGATGGATAAGTAGCTGGCTTGGTAATAGGAGACAGAGAGTAATAGTGAAAGGGTGTTTCTCTAGCTGGAGGTCGGAACTAGTGGTGTGCCGCAGGTCTCGGTACTGGGACCTCTTCTATTTGTAACATATATAAATGACTTGGAAGAGGGAGTAAGTGGAGTGATCAGCAAGTTTGCAGACGATACAAAGATGGCTGGACTTGCAGATAGTGAGGAACATTGTCAGGCGATGCAGCAGGACATAGGCTGGTAGCTTGGGCAGACAGATGGCAGATGGAATTCAATCCTGATAAATATGAGGTGATACATTTCGGGAGAAAGAATGTAGGGGGGAGGTATATGATAAAGGATAGACCTATTAAGAGTATAGAAACGCAGAGGGACCTGGGGGTGCAGGTGAACAAGTCTCTGAAGGTGGCAGAGCAAGTGGAGGAGGTTGTGAAGAAAGCATATAGTATGTTAGCCTTTATAGGAAGGGGTATAGAGTACAAGAGCTGGCCTTTAATGTTGCAGTTATATAAAACGTTGGTTAGACCTCATTTGGAATACTGCGTCCAGTTCTGGTCGCCTTACTACCGGAAGGACGTGGAGACTCTGGAGAGAGTGCAGAGGAGGTTTACCAGGATGCTGCCTGGTATGGAAGGTCTGAGTTACGAGGAGAGGTTAGGCAAATTGGGACTGTTTTCCTTAGAAAGACGTAGACTTAGAGGAGATCTAATAGATGTGTACAAGATTATGAAGGGGATAGATAGAGTAAACAGGGTTAAGCTTTTTCCTAGGATGGACTCAAATAGCACAAAGAGTCACAGGCTTAGGGTGAGGGGGGTAAGGTACAATTTGGATGCTAGAGGGAGTTTTTTCACACACAGGGTGGTGGGGGTATGGAATGCGCTGTCAAGTAAAGTGGTGGAGACAGGTACTCTGGAGTTATTTAAGAAATACTTAGGCACATGAACAGAATGGGAATGGAGGGGTATAGAAAACTGATTTAAAATAGGGATCATGAGCTTTGGGAGTCCCTGGGAAGTGTGTGAATAGATGATGATATTGATGTACTTGTTTTCATCCTACAGGTGCTTTGGTCCACCTTGTTGTCTAACAAGGGGCATACACGCGATGTGAGAGGGCTGCTCTTGGATCTTTTTCAAGAGTATCCTAGTGCTTCACGTCGTTAGCGTACGCTTGACCTGGACCATTTGATGGGCAACACGACAGCTCGGTGACTATTGCTGTGCTGTGCAGATACATGGATTTGGGCCTGTGCCTGTGGGAGTTTGCACATTCTCCCTGTGTTTGCGTGGGTTTTCTCCGGGAGCTCCGGTTTCCTCCCACATCCCAAAGATGTGCTCTTAGGCTAATTGGCAAAACAAATTCTCTCTAAATTATCTCAAATTTGGTTTTTACTCCATAGATCTATAAACATGGACAGGGATCACGGGTCCAGGACAGGGACAGGAACATCAGGGTGGCGGAGTGGGCTTGTTGGGCCGAAGGGCCTGTTTTCCATGCTGTTTTGTTCTTTGTTCTTTTGATTCCTGAATAGCCATTGATTTTTTTTTGCTTTAATTCAATACTAAAAATTTGAGATGGAGTATTAAAAGTGTTCCTGGCTTATGTTACAGGTCATGTTGGAATGTCCTGGCAATGAGGACATGCCCAGAGTGGACAAACTAGTGGAGAAAATTATACACTGCAGCTGCCAGGCATGTGGGAAGGAACATCATCAAGAGTCCCAACTCTTTAACGCCGTTCTAAATGAGGAGGATGCTTCTCCCCCGGATGCTGGGTCACCTCAGATAGTTCACCGTGATGAGCAGGTCGCTCTCAAACCTGGCAGAGAAAACAAATAGCGACAAAGAGACTTTGACATGAGAAGAAACACACAAAAAAAAAATGAAGTTTTGGTATCAAATTTTAGTTTGTTTTATTTCAGAAGCAAAATATAACAAAAATTAAAAAATAAGTGCAGACTTATTTAAGGAGAAAGTCTTTAAGAATGTCATTTGTTGTAGAAGTTAAGCAGGAATCCCAATCAAATACTAATATATACCTCACCGAGATCCAGCAAAATACAATTAGAATTTGGTGATCAGTGTTGGGTTCACGTTGTCTGTAATTTAGTGAGTTTTTTAAGAGCACAGAAGTTGCTGCGCTACCATTTCAAACGTATTACTGTTTGTATAGAAAATTACTGTTTATAAATCTTGTCAATTATTCTCTTTTTTCAAAATTCTCCTTTTGTTTAGTTTCCTGGTCATTAAAGATTTTGCAGATAAAGGAGAATGAAGACACAACATACGGAGACAGACGCAGACACAAAGGGAGACAGACACAGATGCACACAGAAAGGGAGACACGCAAATGGAGGGGTAATCAGATCAGGAGGCAGATGCATGCACCACACACACACACATTCACATGCATACAAGCATACTTGCACATGTGCACTCACACACAGGGACACACACATACTCATGCATGTGCATGCATACACATGCACATACAGGCATTCTCACATATGTGCACACATACACAAACATGCACACACAGGCATATCTATATGCATATTCTCCCATGCACACACTCTCAAAAGCAAGTATTTTGATAAACATAAAAACACACACAGGCACACATATGCACATGCACACATACACATGCATGTGCAAACATTCAAAAACATATGCATGTACGAGCATACAGGCACATACACATGCAGGGAAAAACACAACTGAGCACTCAGGCAGAGGCAGACACAGCCAAAGAAAGAATTTGTAAGATACAATTAAAACTCTACACCCACACAACACTTCAGAAGGAAATGCAAATTTTGTTAAGATAAAATGTATAATGAATGTGTATTTTTGATGTCAGGAGCATTGAAATTGTGATGGGAGTTTGGAATGGAGGGAATACTGCAACCTTTGCTTTGCTGGGCAAGCTGTGTGGTGTGGCTGAGAGATGACGGATGCTCCAGCTTAAATCCAGATTCTGTGCTCATTTCACTGATGTTACTGTTTATAAATCTTGTAAATTTTTTGTTCAAGATTCTCCTTTTGTTTAGTTTCCTGGTTATTAAAGATTTTGCAAATATAGGAGAGTGATAACACAACACAGGGAGACAGACACTGAGAACGAGGAAGAGGCACAAATGGAGAGGTGAGCAGATTTGGGAAACAGACACGTACCACGCAGGCACATTACACACACATACTCACACGTACATACACACGCGTGATGTAGGATACCTGAATCAGGGCAAAAGTCAGTTAAGGTTTCCACTTTTGATCACAGTTCAGCTGTAAAGTGCATATTGTGAATCACAGAATCCCTGCAGTGCTGAAGGAGGCCATTCGGCCTATCATGAGTACACGGACAATCCCACCCAGGTCCTATCCCTGTAACCCCATGTATTTGCCCTGCTAATCCCTCTGACACCAAGGGGCAATTTATCATGGCCAATTCACCTAGCCTGCACATCTTTGGCGTCAGGTGAGTAAGGACAGAATGTGATGCTTCCACAATAGAATAGCATGCTGCTGGTCACAGCTCAAATTCCCAGAAGGAATGAGTATGTGGATGGGGGGGGAAGGAATGACCACTGCAACCAGCAAGAATCACTCCATTCGAAACAAGATATCATGAGGGCAGAAGTGAAAGAGGGAAGGGTGGGAAGAATGTAAATATCTGTTTTCATAACCTTATCATGTACTTGTACTTTTTATTAACCGTGTGAATTTATTCTGATTGATTATATCCAGTTCCCATCTGTGATTTTGTAAGATTAAATTCAGAGATTCTAGCAGCCAGATTTAACTCGCCTGGGAGTAACCAAGGTGTTAAAAATGTAGCATGAACATAGCCAGACGACCCTCCCCGCACCACCCCTCCCCTCCCCTCCCCCACTACACCCCGGTCTGGTCCACCGCAATTGTAAATATACAGACTGAGCTTCGTAAACATAAGCACCATTTTAATCCTCATCTGAATAATGGAGGAATGGTGAATAAAGCGAAATGTTTTTACAATGTTCTTTGCACATTTCTGAAAGCTGTTTCATCACAAGCTTCAATTCCATTTTCTACTGAGAGAAATCTGATATTTGTGTGATTAAAAAAATGACAAAGCTGGAGAGAGAAAAGAATCTGTCAGGTCAGAGAGAAAAACACTCTATCTGATCCCACCAGGAAACCTTGGGCCTATCCCGTCCCTGTGATCACCTCATCCCCCGTGCTGCTGGGAATTTCCTCCCGGAGCACACTCCCGGGGCTCTGGGTCTGTGCTGGTGGGTGACTTCCTAATGGCTGACCTTCTTGGCTGATCTACTAGTCACCTTGGTTAACACTAAGCTGAGGCCCAGCTTGTTTCAGTCAAGCCTAACTACCAGCACTCACAGATGGACACAGCCATTGGCCTGGCTGGATTCCTGCCCAAGGTTAAAATCGAACCCAAAGTGTCACCTGAGATGGAAACAAAAAATGCTGGAAAATCTCAGCGGGTCTGACAGCAACCCTGGAGGGAGAATAAAGCCAATGTTTTGAGTCTGGACTGCTAAGGTGCTGGTTGGTTGCATGTGGGTTCAACTCACCTCACCTGGGCCAGAGAATCCCTACAGTGCAGAAGTAGGCCATTCGACCCATCAAATCTGCACTGACCACAATACCATCCAAGTCCTTTCCCTGCAAGTCCACGTATTCACTCTTTGATGCCAAGAAGTAATTTAGCACAACCAATCCACCTAACCCACATATCTGTGAACTGTGGGAAGAAACTGGAGCACCTGGAGGAAACCCAGACAGAAACAGGGAGAAAGTACAGATAGTGACCCGAGGCGGTTTGAGGGAGCTAACCACTATCCGTCCCACTGGCCAATGATACAATGCACCTTGGTTAGAGGAGAAAAAGATCTATCCTGGCCAAAGCTCCAAAGCACCTTCTGGTAATCCATGTAGGAAGAAATATTGACAGTGGGTGAGGAATAGGAGTTGGGATTTACCATCATGGTCCTGAGTGGCTAAATAACTTGATAAGGTTCAGTGTCGGACTTCTTTTGAAGAATGACAAAGTCATGGGGAATCAGAAGAATGCAAGTCTCCCACAGATTCAATGTTCTATCATCAAATCTCCTCAGCATACTAGTTCACGACAACTTTCTTGGGAGACACAGTTACTTATGAACATGTTTTTTATTCATTTGTGGGACATGGGCAATGCTGGCTGGCCAGAATTTATTGCCCATCCCTAATTGTTTCTGTTCAGAGGGCAGTTGAGAATCAACCATGTTGTTGTAGATTTGGAGTCACGTGTAGACCAGACCAGGTAAGAAGGGCCAGTTTCCTTCTCTAAAGGACATTAGTAAAACAGATGCAGTTTTCCACCAATTGACAATGGTTTCATGGTCATCCGTAGATTCTTAATTCCAAATTTTAAAAAATAACATTCAAATTCCACCAGCTGCCCATGGCAGGATTAGAACCCAGGTCCCCAGAACATTAGCTGCATTTTTGGATTAATATCTAAAGATAATATCACAAAGCCATCACCTCCCCTTAAACTCATGCATGTGAACATTCACACTAGGAGAAGATTAATTAACCCCTTTGAGCCTGCTGTGCTATCCAATAAGTTCTGGCTGATTTGATTGGAAGTCTCACCAAGTCCCAATAACTTGTCACTTCCTTGTTTATCGAGCATCTATCTGCTTCTATCTTAAAAATAATCAAAGACCTTGCTTCTGCCACTGATTGAGTCCAAAGACCCATGACTCTCAAGGGATCACTCATTTAAGAGAAAGAGGAGATCTTTGCAAATACAAAGAAGATGTCAGGAGTAGGTTTTTCACTCAGAGGGTGGTGAGTGAACGGAACCGACTGCTGTCGGAGATTGTTGAGGCAAACTCACTGGGGTCTTTTAAGAGACTTCTGGATGAGTATATGGAAAAGAATAGGATAGGGGGTTATAGATAGGTCTGTGGATTGGTAGATGTGATCGGCGCAACTCGTGGGCCGAAGGGCCTGTTTGTGCTATATTGTTCTATGTTCTAAATGTTTGCTTTCAATTTTTAAACAGTGATTGTTAATTCCAGATTCTCCCATAAGAGTAAAACACTCTCTACACCCACACTGTTGAGATCCCCCAGGATCTTAAAGATTTCAATCAAGCCACTTCTAAACTCCAGCGGATACAAACCTGCCCATTCTTTCCACATTCTGCCCATTCCAGATATGAGTTCGGTAAACTTACTCTGAACTGCTTCTATGCATTTATATTTTTCCTTAAGTAAGGAGACCAGTATTGTACATAGTAATCCAGATATGGTCTCCCCAATGCTCTGTACAACGAAAGCATCATTTTCCTACATTTGTTACCAATTCCCCCTCACAATAAGTATTAACACACTATTGGCTTTCCTAATTACTTGCTGTAACTGTGTAGCAACCTTTTGTGATTCGTGCACTAGGACACCCAGATCCCTCTCTCCCCTAAACCTCTACAATCTCTCATCATTTTGATTATAAGTTGATTTGTTTGTGTGTTCTCTGATGCTAATTTGTACTTGGCACAGCTTCAAATGCAATTTAACCAAGTAGGGTGACCATTTGTGATCAGTTATTGTACCTCCCTAACCATTCTCACCATTTCCAGTAATTAAGACCTTTATTGGCACCACCCAAGCCACTGATGGAATATTAATCAATGGAGTTTCATTGGATGCAAATAGAGAGTTTCATGGTAGGATTCCAGAGGCCTTTGTGGCTAAGTTGATTCAAACCTGTACCTTGTTCACGATGCTAAAAGCAAGTCTCCTTATTCTTGTTCATATTTCTTGTTCATTAATTTGAACCATTTTGTTTCACAGCTGGAGCTTTCTGAAAAGCTATTTCTGATTCACAGATGAATCCTAAGTCTCGGTAGATGGACAGAGCGAGAGAGAGAGAGATATTCACATCATTGGAATGAATATTTAATCTTTTTCATAGGCCTGAAAACTCCATGGGAGGCAGCTAAGTGATTCACAGGAGATAGTCTGATAATTTGCAGCTTCAAACAGTAGGATCCGTGCCTCAGAGTCGGAAGGTTTGAGGCTGTCAAGTCTTATTTTGGAAAATTAAGCCTAAAATCTAAAGCTGGCTCTCCAGTGCCGTGCTGGAGAGTGCTGCTCTGTTGGAGATGCTGGCTGTCTGATGAAACATTATACTGAGGGGCTGCTTCCCCCTCTCATGCGGACCTAAAATATCTCATGGCACAATTTCAAAGAGTTCTTCCTGATCAATGTTTATCCATCGGTAAAAACACGTAGGCTGGAATTTTACCACCTCGCCTGCCCCAAAATCAGGGTGAGAGAGACTCACAGAACGGCATTCTCCATTGGCCTCGGGCAGGATCTTATGGGTGGGTGAGGTGGTAAAATTCTGGCAATAATCTGGGCGTTATCCTACTGCAATTTTGTGCACTTCAGTTTTGGGGATACCGCTGTTCTGCAGAAAGTGTTTGGTAAAGATACCTCACCAATTTGCCATTCTTTACATGCAGATACAGACTCTAATTAAGTCTCTGTGCAAACTGGTTGCTGTGTTTCCTACTTCAATAAATGGCTACACATCATATGGGCAGCATGGTGGCTCGTGGATGGCACAGTGGCACAATGGTTAGCACTATTGACTCACAGCGCCAGGAAACTGGGTTCAATTCTGACCTTGGGTCACTACCTGTGTGGAGTTTGTATATTCTCCCTGTGTCTGCGTGGGTTTCCTCCCACAGGCCAAAGATGTGCTGGTTAGGTTGATTACCGATGCTAAATTGCCCCAGTATTAGGGAGATTAGTAGGGTAAATATATGGATTTACGAGAACAGAGCCTGGGTGGGACTGTGGTCAGTGCAGACTTGGTAGGCCTAATGGCCTCTTTCTGCACTGTATGACTCCATTCAATGAAAAAAGCCTACTGGGTTGTAAAACATTTTGAAATATTCTGTGTTTAGGAAAGGTGCTATATAAATGTAAGATTTTATTTCTTAATGGGTAGGAAATGGATATATTTTTGTCATTCGCCTATAATATTTATTCAGTATAAACAAAGCATTGCCTTTCTAAATCATTTAGAAAGTATTTTGATATTTGCATCAATTCAGCAATTCAAACATTGTTTTGTGCCAAAAATATGCATTTAGATTGTTTCATACTGATTCCTCTAGATGTAGGAGTAAGGTGAACTTCCAGCTAGTTATCCTCTCCATCACCAAAACTATCTCTTCCAATCAGAATCCCTACAGTGCAGAGGGAGGCCATTTGGTCCATCGAGTCTGTACCAAATGTCCAAAAGAGCATCTTCCCCAATCTCATTCTTCTGCCTTATCCCCATAACCCCGCGTATTTACCATGACTAATCTGCCTACACATCTTTAGATATGAAAGACCAATTTAGCATGACCAATTCACCAAACCTGCACATCTGTGGATTGTGAGAGGAAACCAGAGCATCCCGGAGGAAACCCAAGCAGACTTGGGGAGAATTTGCAAATTCCACACGGACAGTGATTCGAGATTGAAATTGAGCCCGGATCTCTGATGCTGCGAGGCAGCAGTGCTAAAAACTGTGTCACCGTATCACTCTGTATCATTGTTCATTTTTGGCTCCTACCTCAGCTAATCTACTTCTGAAACCCTTGTCCATGCTTTTGCTAGTAGTCTCACGACACCAGGTTAAAGTCCAACCAGTTTATTTGATAGTAAATCTACAAACTTTTGGAAATGCTATTCCTTCATCAGATGGTTCCCCTGGTTTCAACCTCCTCACCACCCATCCCCACTCACCCATCACAACCTCTGTAAACTGAGCTCCAAAACTTTGGTGCTCCAATCTGAACACACTAAATTCCATTCAGATATTTCTCCTTTGCTCACTGACCTACATCAGCTTCCCAGTCCAGGAAGGAGGAATTAAACAGATCTTGTGATATAAGGAAATGAGGTAAGAATATCAGCTGACAGCAAAATGGATTCCCACGTTGCGGGCAGTCCACATGAGCTTGAGATAATGGACAAGAGAGGGGGCTGGAATTGGAGCTAAGGGAACAGTTTGTGATGGGGGGAGGGTCCAAAGATATTAGCTTCAATCTTGCCAATTACTTGAGGGAATTGCAGCTTATTCAATATCGATAACCAGACAAGCGATCTGACAATACAAGGAGACTGCGGAGGGGTCGAGGGATTTGGTGGTGAGTTAGAACAGAGAAGATAAATCTGACACCAGCAAGAAAAGTAAAAGATATCCTTTCTGATCTCCCCAGATGATCATAACCAGTCCAGGATTTTTCTTAACAATTCATTCTTGAGATGTGAGTGTTGCTATCAAAAACATTTACTGCCCATCCCTAAACATTCTTGAGAAGGCGGTGGTGAGGTAATTTTTGAAACGCAGCAGTTCATGTGGTGTAGGTACACCCATAGTGCTGTTGTGGAGGGAGTTCCAGGATTTTGACTCAGCAACAGTGAGGGAATGGCGATGTATTTCCAAGTCAGGTTGGTATATGGTTTGGAGGGGAACTTGCATGATGGCATGATGGTTAGCACTGCTGCCTCACAGTGTCAGGGATCCAGGGCCTCTGGTCATTGTCTGTGTGGAGTTTGCATGTTCTATCCATGTCTGTATGGGTTTCCTCTGGGTGCTCCGGTTTCCTCCCACTCTCCAAAGATGTGCAGGTTGGATGGATTGGCCATGCTAAATTGCCCTTGATGTTAGGGGGACTAACTATGGTAAATACATGGGGTTATGGGGATAGGATCTGGGTGGGATTGTGGTCAGTGCAGACATGATGGTCAAATGGCCTCCTTCTGCACTGTAGGATTCTATGATAGAGTCAAGCTTTTGAGTGGGGTTGGAGATATATTTTCCCAGCAGAACAAGCATATTCCATCACATTCCTGACTTATACCTCATAGATGGTAGCAAGGCTTGAGGTTACTCACTGGAGAGTTCCCAGCCTCTGGATTCAATGTTGGTAATGCATCTAAACGTTAAGGAGAGCTGGCTAGATTCTCTCTGATTGCAGATGGTTTGGAATTAGGTGGTGCAAATGACACTTGCTATTATCAGCTGAATCCTGAATGTTGTCCATGTGTTCCAGCCTGTGGACACGGACTTCTTCAGCATTTGAGAGTCGTACAAGTTGCGG
Organism: Sphyrna mokarran; assembly: GCA_024679065.1. NCBI lineage: Eukaryota > Metazoa > Chordata > Chondrichthyes > Carcharhiniformes > Carcharhinidae > Sphyrna > Sphyrna mokarran. Next base: position 21,796,018 of record JAGIQG010000028.1, on the reverse strand, counting down.
AAACTGCAATCACCAGCAAACTTCCCCCCACTGACTCTATGATGGACAGATAATGACATTAATGAAGCAGCCAAAATGATTGGGATATTATCTTGAATCATACAAAGAGAAGAGGCCTTTCAGCCCATCGAGTCTGCACTGACATGTAACCCGACATCGCAGTTACTAGCACTTAATCCAAAGCTGAGTGTCATGATGTATCAAGTGCTATTCTGAGGAATTCCCCCAGTGATGTTTTTGGACTGAGATAGACTAAGACTTGGTTTTCAACAATCACAACTGCCTTCTTTTGTGTTTGATATGACTCTAACTATTGTAAGGTTTTCCCATTGATTCCTATTGACTTCAATTTGATGAGCTCCTTGATACAGCACCCTGTCAAATGCTGCCTCAATGTCAGGGGCAGTCACTCTCAATTTGCTTCTGGAATTCAGCACTTTTGTCCATATTTGGACCAAGGCAGCATTAAGGTCTGAAATGATGGCCCAAGCCAAGTATATGTGAGCAGGTTACTGCTGTGCAAATGTCACTTGATAATACTATTCGCCGCATCTAGCTTACAGCACCTTACCCTTGGTAACTATTTGGGTCAGGTTTGTACTTTTCTGGCCAAGTGTCCGGCTTGTTGGTTAGTTGCCAGAGTTTTAGGTGCACTGAAGGAGCTCAGCTGGAAGTACAGCTGGTCCATATGGATGAAGCATCATCTACAAAGGCAAAAAAAGGCAACAATTGGTGCTGAGAAGTGTTAACCCTTTTACATGACTGAGATATAGGTTGGGGAGGCATGGTAGCACAATGGTTAGCACTGCTGCCTCACAATACCAGGGACCTGAGTTGAATTCCTGGTTTGGGTCACTATCTGTGTGGAGTTTGCACATTCTCGTTGTGTCTGTGTGGGTTTCCTCCCACAGTCTGAAACATGCTGGTTAGGTACATTGGCCATGCTAAATTGTCCCTCAGTGTAGCTGATCAGGCACTGGAGTGTGGTGACAAGGGGATTTTCACAGTAATTTCATTGCAGTATTAAGGTAAGCCTACTTGTGACACTATAAATAAATATATTTCTTCCATATGATACAATCGCTTCTCCAATTGATGGAACTCTCTGCCAGGTGGAACTAAGGGAATTTCACAGTAACTTCATTGCAGGGTTAATGTAAGCCTTACTTGTAACTAATAAATAAACATTAATACTTTTTACGCATACAGAGAGTCAACACCTACCACATAAACTTGCAATGTCTTCCAGAAACTCACTACTTTCTGGGAAAAGAATTGCCCATTGGAAGGGGACAATACCTGACGAGAGAGCAAGGTTTATAGTGACTGTTAGCATGGGGGCCATGAAAAGAACTTAGCAGGAGTTTCATGGGAATTGGATTAAGAGAGCACAGACTGAGCGTAAAAAGTCCACGAGGAGAGAGAGAAGGGGAAAAAGAATGTAGGGTCAGGGAAAGAGGGAGCAGCTTAGCTCAATGGACAGGGGGAAGAGAGGTGAATAGCAGCTGATGATACCATCAATCTTGGTGACTACCATGTGAGGGTTCATGGCAAGTTGGGAGTAGGGGTAGCATGGGCACATTTGGAGAGAGGGTAAGGCAAACATGCAACCTCCTCTGATATCCCCACAAACTGAAAGCTTCCAATGCTCAATGTCTAAATTTTAAAAAGAATCACTTAGGCCATATATTGGAGGGAAATTGGTGTCTACCCCCCAGTTTTCAGGGAAAGGGCAAAAGAAGAAAAGGGATGGAGTGGTGTTCAATTCAATGAATCATTTAAACTCTCCCTTGTGTTGTGGGTGGGTTGAGCCAGTGCCATTCATACAGTAAAGGGGAGGCTCTTCAGCCTGTCGGATTTACATTGACAAAACTCTACTAAATCTGCACCAATCCCACTTTTCCACATTTAGCCGTAGCCTCAATGTTGTGACATTTCAATTGTTCATCCATGTACTTTTTAAAGGCTTTGAGTTTCCTGTAACTATCACCCTCTCAGGGAGCACCTTCCAGACCCCACCACCATGTGGGTAAACAGGTTTTCCCTCTCCAAACCTCCAGCCTCTACCTTCAAATATTTTTTACAATTTTTTCAATTAAGGTACATATTTTTTCAAACTGCTCGTTTTGTGAGGAACAGTGAAATTCCTGATCTGCTTCAGAAAGCTAAAGGTTTGAGGCGGGGAGGACGGGGTTGGGGGGGGGGCGTCAGGAGGTGAGAGGATTGTGGGAGTAGGTCAGTGTGGGGAGATCAGGGGTGGGGAGGTTAGGGGTGGGAAGGACGGTGGCGGGTTCAGAAGTTGGGAGGTCAGGGTGGGGAAGTCAGGGGAGGAGGTTTCAGGGCTGGGGAGGTTAGGAGCGGGGGTCAGGGGAGTGGGGTCAGTGGTGGGGCAGTTAGGGGTGGGGAGGTCAGGGGTGGAGAGGATAGGGTAGGAGGTTTATGGGTGGGAGTCAGGGTTACGGGGTCAAGGTTGGAGAGGATAGGGGTGGGGTAGAAGAGGGTTATGGATGTCAGGGTTGGGGGATCAGGATTGAGGGAGACAGGAATTGAGAAGGACAGGGGTGGAGTAAGTTTGAGTTAAGGGGGTCAGGGTTGGGGGAGGCAGGTTTTGGGGGGGTCAAGTTTGGAGTGTCACTGTTGGGGGGTCAGGGTTGGGGGTCAAGGTTGGGGAGGAAGGGTGGGATAGGTCAGGGTTAAGGGGGTCAGGTGTGTCCTCCCAGGGAATGTGTACACCAAGTGGTATGTACTCCCAGGGAATGTATATACTGAGCGGTGTGCACTCCCAGTGAATGTGTACGTTTTTTGGGGGGGGGTCAGGTTTGGGGGGCCAGTGTTGGGGGGTCAGGGTGGGCGTCAAGGTTGGGGGGGTGAGGTGTTGGGGTAGGATAGGTCAGGGTTGAGGGAGTTAGGGCTGGGAGTCAGGGATTGAGGAGGACGGGGTGGAGGTATGTCAGGGTTAAGGGGTCAGTGTTTGGGGTGAGGTTGAAGGTTCGGGGTTGGGGAGGACAGAGGTGGGGTAGGACAGGGGTGGGATAGCTCAGGATTAAGGGCGTCAGTGTTTGGGGGAGGTCGGGATTAGACAATAGCTGGGCAGGATTATCCCGGGTTGTGTTCTGTTTTCCGTGAGCTGAAACTGGGAAAGGAAACTCAAACTCTGATCCCGTCCAACTCATCACCCCACAGGGTGCAGAGAATCGGGGCCACTGAAACCCAGCGCCGGGCACTCGCATTTTAATTTTATTTTGGACAGGACCCAGCAATCTGTTCCCAGCTACAGGGGACAGAGAAAATCCCCCTCCCTCCCGTGTCTGTTTGAAGATTGTGTTGGGACATTTCACTGATCCAGCTGCCTACTGGGTTCTGCTGGAACTGAGGTTATTACTTTCTAATCCTTGATAAGGAGTGACTGGGATTTCTCTCTCACAGCATCTCAGGAATTGTCACAAAGCCGTTTCTCACTTGTATGAAATGTTTTTGTCTCCCATTAAAAAAAAGTGGCCACTTTCGTCCAGGGAAACCCTCAGAATGGAGTTTGCTTTTTAAAGGGAATATTCCAGATTGGATATTTCATCTGTCCCACCACCTCACCCCCCGCCCCCATATCTCACATAGAAGATGATGGTTGTTGGGAATAAAGCTTTGGGAATTGAGTAGAACTGAGGGAATTTTCCAGGATTTCTGCATTTCAGTCGGGTTTGTATACCGGTGCTCAGACACGGAGTGTCTTTGCAATATTCTGCATCTCTCTCTCTGGATGCTCCATCACTTCCCACTTTTTACGAGCAGCCGTTGCCATTGGGAAACAAACTGGGTGTACACTCACTGGGTGTATACACTGAGTATACACTCATTGGGTGTACGCTCATTGGGTGTTTACACTGCATGTACACAGTGGGTGTACACACAAACTGGGTGTACTCACTGGGTGCACACTCCCTGGGTGTACACATTGGGTGTACACATTGTGTATACTCACTGGGAGTACATACAGTGGGAGTGCACACCACTCGGTGTACACATTCCCTGGGAGTACGCACCGCTCGGTGTGCACGTTCTCTGGAAGTACGCACCGCTCTGTGTACACATTCCCTGGGAGTACACACCGCTGGGTGTACACACTCCCTGGAAGTACACATTGCTCGGTGTACACTTTCCCTGGGAGTACACACCGCTCGGTGTACACATTCCCTGGGAGTACACATTGCTCGGTGTACACATTTCCTGGGAGTACACATTGCTCGGTGTACACATTTCCTGGGAGTACACATTGCTCGGTGTACACATTCCCTGGGAGTACACACCGCTCGGTGTACACATTCCTTGGGAGTACACACCACTCGGTGTACACATTCCCTGGGAGTACACACCGCTCGGTGTACACATTCCCTGGGAGTACACACCGCTCGGTGTACACATTCCCTAGGAGTACACACCGCTCGGTGTACACATTCCCTAGGAGTACACACCGCTCGGTGTACACATTCCCTGGGAGTACACACCGCTCGGTGTACACACTCCCTGGAAGTACACATTGCTCGGTGTACACTTTCCCTGGGAGTACACACCGCTCGGTGTACACATTCCCTGGGAGTACACATTGCTCGGTGTACACATTTCCTGGGAGTACACATTGCTCGGTGTACACATTTCCTGGGAGTACACATTGCTCGGTGTACACATTCCCTGGGAGTACACACCGCTCGGTGTACACATTCCTTGGGAGTACACACCACTCGGTGTACACATTCCCTGGGAGTACATACCGCTCGGTGTACACATTCCCTAGGAGTACACACCGCTCGGTGTACACATTCCCTAGGAGTACACACCGCTCGGTGTACACATTCCCTGGGAGTACACACCGCTCGGTGTACACGTTCCCTGGGAGTACACACCGCTCGGTGTACACGTTCCCTGGGAGTACACACCGCTCGGTGTACACGTTCCCTGGGAGTACACACCGCTCGGTGTACACGTTCCCTGGGAGTACACACCGCTCGGTGTACACGTTCCCTAGGAGTACACACTGCTGGGTGTATATTGAACTGTTGCATGTGCCTCTCTGTGGCACTCTCGCTCTCGCTCTCTCCTCCGCAGCCCCTCGCCCAGCGCCAGAAGCTGCTCGCCGCCCAGTCCGCCTCTCCCACCGCCTCCAGCCACCGGCTCTCCCCATGGATGGGGGGCTATGGGCCGCGGGGAACAGCACGGGGCTGGGGGCACGGGCAGCTCCGGAGGGCAGGGTGTGGGTAGCTGCTTTTCTCTGTCTGATCATCCTCCTGACCACCGCCGGCAATTTCTTGCTGATTTTACTGATTTTCACGCAGCGCTCTCTGAGAAACACCTCCAACTACTTCCTGGTGTCTCTCTTCATGTCGGACCTGATGGTGGGTTTAGTGGTGATGCCCCCGGCCATGCTGAATGAACTGTACGGCCGCTGGGTGCTGGAGGGAGCTTTCTGCTCCATCTGGTACTCCTTCGATGTGATGTGCTGCAGTGCCTCTATCCTCAACCTGTGTGTGATCAGCCTGGACCGCTACTTCCTCATCATCTCCCCCCTCAGATACAAACTGCGGATGACCCCCAGCCGAGCCGTCTTCCTCATCTTCACCACCTGGAGCCTGGCATCCCTGGCATCCTTCCTGCCCATCGAGATGGGCTGGCATGAGATGGACTTTGAGGTGCAGGCGCCCAACTCCAGCCTGCAGGCGGAAGGGGCTGAGTGCCGCCTCTTGGTTAGCCTCCCCTACGCTCTCATTGCCTCCTGCCTCACCTTCCTGCTGCCCTCTGTCGCAATCTCCTTCACCTACTGCCGGATCCTGCTGGCCGCCAGGAAACAAGCCATGCAAGTGGCCTCTTTGACCACCAACGTGGCCACCACCTCTGCCGACCCAATGCAGGTAAATGCGCGTCTCTGTGAGTGTGCCTGGGGCAGGGAGGGTGTTCTCACACTAGGGGAAGTGACAGGGAGCCGGCAGCAGGGTCTGTTTGGGTGGGGGTGGACACTGGGGGCCATTTTCCCAGTTAGTGTACAATATGTTTGTCCAGGGCTCTCTAACTGTCCTCATCACAATGCCGGACCCTTAGGAGGGCGAGAAAGGGAATCTCCGTCAAATCCTTTCTCTCTGCGGACTTAATCCGATTCCGTTTTGTACTTTATTCAACAGCTGGGCAGTATTGGGGATTGAGGGAAAAGCAGGAACAGTATTGGGGATTGAGGGAAAAGCAGGAACAGTATTGGGGATTGAGGGAAAAGCAGGAACAGTATTGGGAATTGAGGGAGAGGCAGGAACAGTATTGGGAATTGAGGGAGAGGCAGGGACAGTATTGGGGACAGAGAGAGGCAGGAACAGTATTGGGGATTGAGAGAGAGGCAGGACCAGTATTGGGGATTGAGAGAGAGGCAGGACCAGTATTGGGGATTGAGAGAGAGGCAGGGACAGTATTGGGGACAGAGAGAGGCAGGGACAGTATTGGGGACAGAGAGAGGCAGGGACAGTATTGGGAACTGGGGAGGCAAGAACAGTATTGAAAATTGGGGGACACAGGGACAGTATTGGGAATTGAAGGGAGGCAGGGACAGACTTGGGAATTGGGGGGAGGCAGGAACTGTATTGGGGATTGGAAAAGTGGAGGGCGAAGGCTGTTATTTTTCAATGTGCAGTCAAATTTAGACGAAATCTAACAGGAGTTTGGGACTTGCCACCGGCGTGAGGGAGCAGGAACTTTAATTTCAGCACCTCAGACAGCGACCCCGATTCCGCCCTGAGGCACCGTCCAACCCCCCGCGTCTGGGAGAGGGAGTTAGCTCCAGACAGGAGACCTTCCTCAGCACTGGTCACTCAGCATTGGTCATTCAACACTGGTCACTGTGTACTTGGGACAATAGATGCTTCAAACAGATTAAGTAAAAAGTATTTTAAAAATCTCATGTTTATAATTTTCGTTGCAATTGCCAACACTTAAAGTCAATAATGCATGTTTAAAAGTAGCTCCAAAGCAAAACAGGTGTACAAAACCAGCTAAACCACCCCGCTCCCGGAGTTAATGTCCAGATAGATGACTATATCTACACTCTAGAGAAACTATCGGTTTTTACTGATTGTTTTATGCACCATAAGGGTTTCCCTATGTCCTAATATCCAAAACATTTCTCGCTCAGATTCTGCCTGTGTTCTTCATTCCAGCTCCGGGGAGCTCAGAATCCGCCAGCGAGAAGCAGCGATAGTCGAAGATTGGCGAGCAAACACAGTAAGCGAGCTTTGAAGGCGAGCCTGACGCTGGGGGTTTTACTGGGAATGTTCTTTGTGGCCTGGCTGCCTTTCTTTGTGGCCAATGTTATTCAGGTGAGCTCCGTTTTCTGAACTGTGAGTCACACCGAGTGTCCCCACCGGCTGGACCCTCTGCACAGTGAGATTCCTTTTTAAATTTATTCTGTGGCCGCTTGAACCATTTGATGTCCGGGTGAAATCCATTGAAATAACCTGCTCATGGTGACAGGCGGAAGGGTTAAAGGGGCTAAAATGGAGCAATCTTCATCCAGTCCCTAACACACAATCCAGCAATGGCCAGGGTCATCAGTGTAGCTTTTAGCTTCACTTGAAGCAATTTTTAAAAGCGGCATCTGGATCTTTTGGCGAAGATGCAAATGAGATCAAGCCTTGGAGAAGGAGCTACACCTACTCCAAACAGCTTGGATCATACAGATCAAACCCAAGACTGTTTAAAGACTGTTTGACTGTTTAAATACTTTAAGACTGTTTAAATACTTTAATTGTTTCCACAGGCTATTCGGTCCACCTTGTTGACCAACAAGGTGCATGCATTCGGCAGGTCGTGCGAGGGCTGCTCCTGGAGGTTACTTCAGGAGTGGCCTAGTGCTTCACGTCGTTAGTGTATGCTTAAACTGGACCATCAGATGGGCAACATGACAGCTCAGAGACTATCGCTGTTGCTGTGCAGACACATGGATTTGGGCCTGTGTCTGCGGGAGTTTGCGCGTTCTCCCCGTGGTTGCGTGGGTTTTCTCCGGGTGCTCCGGTTTCCTCCCACATCCCAAAAATATGCTCTTAGGCTGATTGGGTAACAAATTGTCCCTATATTGGTCTCTATATGTCATTAAGACGTTAGGATGGCGGTGCGGGCTCGTTGGGCCGAAGGGCCTGTTTCCCGTGCTGTGTTGTTCTTTGTTCTTTGTTCTAAGACAGGAGGTGAGAGCCCTGTCTTGTCAGCTTGGATCAGGAATATGCCAACTTGTTGAGACTCTGAATTGGACTTGATTGGATTGAATTGAAATGAAAACAAAAAAAAAATCTGATGTGAGGTACTGTCCGTGTATGTGGCGCAGGTCTGGTCTATTCCCAAATCCTGCACTGCAGCAGTGACCCAGACCATCTTCAAATCTATCTGGAGACTAAAGATGGATTGTGTGTGGAGGGAAGTGATGCACAAATCTCCACAGAACGGAGGGGAAAAACATTCCCAATGCCATCCTCCATCCTGATGGCCACCTTTATGTGTGGCTACAACAAGCTGAGTGTAGATTCTCAGTACACTAACAGCAAGATCCATTGCTTTTTGAGGTTGCTGAGGATGGGTCTGGCCACCCTGCTGAGGAATGCTCCAAGTGGTTGGACTGTACCACAGCACCTGTTCTCCATGGAGAAATTTTTCTGCAAACACACCTTTGACCACATGTCGATCAGAAGTGGTCAGTGTGTAGTGTCCTTGGGGCCCTGAGAGAAAAGGAGATGGCAGATCCTGTCGATGGTTCCCTGAGCAGACTGTCAGAGAATGCCTTATCACCAGAACTCACAAACAAACACCAAGATCTGGCTTGGCTGGTAATGAGAAGGGTACTCCCTGTCAGATGCATGCTCGAGCTCTCAAGATCACTGTACACTGAGCTCAAAGTGGCTGCGGGGGTGAATAGACAGTTTCAAACCTCTTTGTGCAATGTGCCAAGAAGGTCTAGAGTGAGATGCAGTGGTATTTGTCGAGGTTCACCCCGAGCAGCTTTGTGATGCAGGACTTTGTGCTTTACAGGCTGTTTCTGGGGATGCACACTGAGACAAGTATCAACTGTTGCTGGAGATTCATCAATTCAGTGAAGGACTCACTTTGGTCCGCCTGAAACTTGCTAATCTTTCAGTTGAAAGATCTGTCCTTGACTGAATGTTGCAGACTGGCACATTCCAAGGTCCAGGACTACGTGCTGAGAGATGCACTCAAGCTTGGGGCAGCCATTGCAAAGGCACAATGGGGAAAGACCACGCTGTAAAGCCTGTCAACTGAGGCAGACTGAGGGCCCGGGAACTGCAGAACACCTTCAGACTACATAACTATGTGCTAATGTCAAAAACAACAGCACACTAATAAAATCTGAGGCATGTATATAGTTTTAAATAATGAAGTATAATGAATGTAATATCATGTAAATAAGCACAGTATTGTACTGGAAAAGTGGTTCTGTTGTTGCACTGTGTTTAATTTTTGTATCTGTCATTTTGTAATAGTTTATTTGGGAGTTTTTCTTATGAATAATATATATTTTTGAACATGTTGAATTTAAAAATATCATTCAGTCCCCAACCAAAAACTCCACTGACCCATCAGCCAGTGAAGGGAGAGGTGGAGGGAGGTGTGAATGTTACATTGGTCAGCTCTGGGATTCATTTATAAAAAGTTTATTTATTAGTGTCACAAGTAGGTTTACATTAACATTGCAATGAAGTTATTGTGAAAATCCCCTACTCGCCACACTCTGGCGCCTGTTTGGGTACACCGAAGCAGAATTTTACTACGGCCAATGCAGCTAACCAGCACATCGTTGTACTGTGGGAGGAAACTGGAACAACCTGAGGAAACCCATGCAGACACAGAGAAAACGTGCAAACTCCACGCAGACAGTGATCCAAGCCAGGAATTGAACCCAGATCCCTAGCGCTGTGAGAAGCAGTGCTAACCACCGAGCCGCCGAATATTAAGATAAAGGCAAAATAATATGTTTGTTAGAATCTAAATTCTTCTTATTGGGGTGAAGGGGGCGGCGGGGAGGGGGGAGGTTAGTAGGATTGGAACAGGGAGTGGTCCGCATCATTTCTACTGAACTAGGATCACAAACAAATGGGAAAAATGTAATTGAAATTGCCCTTTGGGTGTCAGTTTCAGTTAGTGTGCGTGTCCGGTCCATCTCTCCCACTGTCTCTCTCTGGCTGCCTGTGTGTATCTCTCTCTCTGTGTTGGTATTGTCTGAGTACTTTCTCCTTGTTCCTAACCCTCCTCTCTCTCGGTAAATCGCACTCTCTGTCTCTTTCCTCCGACTCTCTCACGCACGAAACAGTTTTCCTTTGGTTTGCGCGCTTGTTCTAAGAGTAAGATGAATTATGGCTCACGGCGCTGGTACTCCCTCGGTTCACTTACAGCGAGAGTCAAGTCTTCGCAAAACAAACATAATAGTCAACAAAGGTCATCGCTTTCTTTTTGCCCAGAAAATATTAAACAGGATCCCAGTCTTCTCGCTGCAAGAAACAAAGAGTGAGATCTTTTAAAGGAAGTTTCTAAATGATTCGGGGACATTTATAAGTGCAGATATCTTACTCTCTGATATCGCTAGTACTTTGAGTGTTTGAGTACTGGATTACAATGAGAATTCTCTGGGATATACCTACATCTGGGCATTCAGAAACAAACTCATTTTTTATTTACCTGTCAGTTCAGGAAATTTTACTCGTTCTAATTAGTTATTTTGCTGATCAATCCAAACCTAACGGGCAGCACAGTGGTTGGCACTGCTGCCTCACAGCACGAGGGACCCGGATTCGATTTCCAGCCTCAGATTACTGTCTGTCTGGAGTTTGCACGTTCTCTCCGTGCCTGCGTGGGTTTCCCCCAGGTGCTCCGATTTCCTCCCACAGTCTGAAAGATGTGCGGGTTGGGTGGATTGGTCATGCTAAATTACCCCTAGTGTCAGGGGGACTGGGTGGGGTAACTCCATATGTGGGGTAAGGCCTGGATTGTAGTTGGGGCATACTCCCTTCTGCATTGCAGGGATTCAGTGATCCTGAATTTGGGATCAATATAATTTTGGGGTCCCACTTTTCACTGAAGTTCTTTATTTGATGAAGTGTCATCCAGATTGGAAACGTTGACTCTATCCAAAGATGAGCGGGTTGGGTGGATTGGCCATGCTAAATTGCCCCTTGGTGTCAGGGGGATTAGCTGGGGGGAATATATGGGATTATGGGATAGGGCCTGGTTGGAAGTGTGGTCAGTGCAGACTTGATGGGCCGATGGGCCTTCTTCTGCACTGTAGGGATTCTATGATCTATTCTCTCTCCACAGATGCTGTTAGACCTGTTGAGGTTGTCCAGCATTTTACTGCTTTTGTGTCAGATTCCAGCAGTAGTTTTTGTTTTATTCACTATTGTATTTACCATTATTTACCCAACTGACAAGGTGCCTCTTGCCTGCAGGCGGTGTGTGACTGTGTGCCAGCCCTGCTCTTTGATGTGCTGACCTGGCTGGGTTACTGTAACAGCACCATGAACCCCATCATCTACCCCCTCTTCATGCGGGATTTTAAACGGGCCATGGCCAAGTACCTGCCCTGCTGCCGGCGCTGGTGGGCGCGGCGGCCCAGCGTGGTGTCTTTCTCCATGAGGAACTCCAACAGCGGCCCCCGGCTGGCCCTGTCCCTCAGAAATATGTTGACCCTGCGGCCGGAAACCGACTCCATCGAGTCTGCCATCCAGATGAACGAGCGCATCCTTCTGGCAGCCAGCAAGCAGCAGCAGCAGCAGCTGGGAGAGGAGCAGCAGCAGCTGGGGGCAGATTCACTGCATCTCTTTGAACTGGAGCAGACTGACCAGGAATTGCAGGTGAACCAGCTGAATATCCCAATGGATTAGGGAATTCGCTCCTCCCGAGCTGCAGCCACATCATAGATTGCACACCAATGTCCCTCCTGGAGATAAACCAGGCATGTCCAGCACAGTCAATCCTGCAATGAACTGGGAGCAACAGACTCTTCCCTTCGACTGGAACCAAGGCACTGTCCTGATATCGAAATGTAAAATTTACTTATTAGTATCACGAGTAAGACTTACATTAACACTACAATGAAGTTACCGTGAAATTCCTCTAGTCGCCGCACTCCGGTGCCTGTTTGGGTACACTGAGGGAGAATTTAACACAGTCAGTCCAACCAGCATCTCATTCAGATTGTGGGGGGAAACTGGAGCACCCGGAGGAAACCCATGCAGACACAGGGAGGATGTGCAAACTTCACACAGTGACTCAAGGTGGCAATCGAACCAGCAGTGCTTGCCACTGTATCGCCCCACAGATGCAGAGAATCAGTGCTCCCCCCTCAATGGGCAGAGAAATAGTGCCCCTGCCCAATGGGAAGAGAAACAGAGCCCCCTTGCCCAATGGGAAGGGACAGTGCCCCCATCCAATGGGAAAAGAGACAGTGGCTCCCTGCCCAATGGATAGAGACAATGCCCTCCCACCCAATGGGAAAAGAGACAGTGCCCCCTGCCCAATGGGAAGAGACAGTGCCCCCACCCAATGGCAGAGAGATAGTGTCCCCAGGGGGACACACACCAATTGGCTATGGTGTGTGTCCCCCTGCCCAATGGGTGGAGAGACAGAGCCTGTGCCCAAGGGGTGCAGTATCAGTGCCCCCCCCCCCAACCAATGGACAGTGAGACAGTGCTCCCACCCAATGGGCAGAGACAATGTGCCCCAGCCCCATGGGATCCCTGCACTTCCATCCAATGGACTGGAGAGACACTGCCCCTCATAGCAACCCCACCCCCCCAAGGCTAGAGAGAGACAGTGCCCACTCCCCCATGAGCTGGATTCATGGAGCTCCCAAGTCGAATGGAACAGGGAGTCCTGACTATTGGATCAGCCAATCTCAGATCCACATCTGGCAATGAAAAAGCTCCTGGAACTTTGTCTGAGGAACACAACAGTTCATGAATTCTTCAGATCCCCCAGAACACTTTGTTTTAAGGAAATCAATCTTTTGTGCAAAAACCACAGAAATAAAATATAACCAGCTGAGCAAAAACTGAAACTGGGGAACTTGAAAACAGTGGAAACATACGGCGAGTCTGAGAGATAAAAGGCAGGATAATGTTTGCAGTTTAACCCTTCAACTGATCAGATTTCTGTTGGACTGTGGGACACAAGGTGATTCTATCAAAAGCTGCAGCAGACATCCTTCAGACTGACTACTCTGATTTTCATGGTGGTTTTAAACACATTTGACTTTCTTTAAATTCCAATACCCCAGGTTTGGACATATTAACAGCTCACATCGAGAGTTCACTGTAAAGTAAAGCAAATAAACTCAGTTTACAAGAGGCCCACTGCTCTCTTGATTCACAGGGTAAGTGCAGAGACCCTGAGGGAGCTAAGAAGGAACCCATGAATGAGAGAGTGCCATTTTCACCTTATTTTCTGGTATATTTCCTTGGCTGTCCGCATTTACACGTTCCTGACTCTAAGTTAATATACACCTCTGGGAGAATATACACGATGAGGAGATGCCGGTGTTGTACCAGGATGGGCCCAGTAAGAAATTTCACAACACCAGGATAGAGTCCAACAGGTTTATTTAGTATCATGAGCTTTTGGAGTGCCCTCCTTCATTGTAGGAGCAGTGTTCAGAAAGCTCGTGATACCAAATAAACCTTCTGGACTCCAACCTGGTGTTGTGAGACTTCTTACTGGGAGAATATACAGCATCCTTTCTGGAGCACTATACCCCACTGATTGTATTCCAGAGCTGACCCAGATTATAAAGATAAATCATGTAAAGTTAACAGTTTCTTATTTTGCTATCCCATTGTGTTCTGAGTTTATAAATGGCTGTTATCCCTGTCTGATGTTGCTTAGTTTTATTTTAAATCATCATAGAATCCTGACAGTGCGGAAAGAGACCATTTGGCCCATCAAGCCTGCACCGACCACCATCTCACCCAGGCCCTATCTCTCTAACCCCAGGCATTTATCCTGCTAATCCTCTGACACTAACGGGTAGTTTAGCATGGCCAATCAACCAAATTTGCACATTTTTGGACTGTGAAAGGAAACTGGAGAACCGGGAGGAAACCCATGCAGACATGGGGAGATTTATAAACTTCACACTGACAGTCACCCCAGGCTGGAATTGGATCTGGGTCCCTGGCGCTGTGAAGTGTTAGTGCCATCCACAGTATCACTGTACTTAAAGACACTTCTTTAAAATCTCAGTTAAAATGTCAGACAAAGGACTAAATCACCCAACTGTGTTGAACATTTGGCTAAATCACTGACAGCAAAGGGGAGGCGGTAGTGTAGTGGCATTGTCTCTGGACTTAGTAATCCAGCTACCCAGGGTAATGATCTGAGGACCCAGGTTCGAATCTCACCACTGCAGATGGTGGAATTTGAATTCAATTAAAAAAATGAAATAAAAAATCTAATGATGACCGTGTTGATTATTGCAAAAACCTGTCCAATTCAACTGAATTTAATGAAATAATCTGGAATTAAAAATCTAATGACCATGTCATTGGTGACAGTGGGCTCACTTTCAACAGATATGTAGATGAGAAGGGTGTGAAGGATATAGACCAGGTGCAGATCAGTGGGACCAGGCAGAAAAATGGTTTGGCAGGGCCAAAAGGCCTGTTTCTGTGCTGTAATGTTCTATGGATCTAAGTCGATTGATGCAAAAACCCGTTAGGTTCACTAATGTCATTTATGACAGGAAATCTGCCATCCTTACCTGGTCTGGCCTAGATCCACAGCAATGTGGTTGCTTTTTAAATGCCCTTGGAGATGGGCAACAAATACTGGCTAGCCTGTAATGCCCATACCCCATGAACAAATAAATCAAAAAAGTTCTGGTTGTAAAATGAATTGCTGTTCATTACTCCAATTGTTAAACAGTCTGCATCATCTTCATGTCCTTGACCTCAACTTACTTGGCTTTCTGCTGCTTCTAAAGCCACACCTTTCTGAGAGTCTGGCAAGGTTCATTTGAGTTGAAATGTTGAAACATCTCATATTTCAAACAAGGAACAAAGCTCCAGTATCATTTCTCCTCATAATTTTGCAATATAATTCTTTCTTCCCCTTTGTGCTTTGTCATGTTGGAATTATTCTTAACCTTCATTAGTATGGAACTTTTCACAGTTAAGAGTGAATTAATGAGCACACTGGGAAATGATCCAGTTTTCTTTGAAAGGATTATTAAAGGAGGCCTCTACATTGTGTGTGGGCCTGGACTGTAGCCAGGATCCGATGCCAGGTTGGAGCAATAGGTGCAGAAATGTCTCCTAATGTATCAGAAATCATTTATAATTATCAATCTATATGGTGCAGGCTGATGAAGACTTTTCACGCTCAAGACGAACAGCATTAGACAACAGATTGTACATCAGTCTGTCTCATCAATGCATCGTAAAGTTCACACACACACACACACTTTATCCAGCAATGTTTTGGGGAAATCATGACAAGGATTTGCTCTGATTTTATCCTGACTGTACTGCAGGCAGTGAAGTCTGCCCAACACTGGGGGCAGTAGACGCTTCTCTCAGTTGCCAGGCCTATGCTGAAACAAACTGCTTGGAATAAATGTATAAAGACCCTGCCTAAGGTCAGACAGACCATCCATACAAATAGTTTAAGCTCTGCCCTGTGATTCAGTTTTAACACAAGTGAATGGTGGGATTTGAGTGTGCATGGCCAATAGATTCCAAGTCAAAAAAAGGGTGTTTTGTCGTCTTTTGCAAATCAACACAATGTTGCTGTTTGTTGTCCTCTTGCAAAGAGATCTCACTCCAATTTTTGACTGATGTGATCTTCTGTCTCCCTAATATTAGTTGGGTCTCACTGCTATTTACAGTGTGCTGTCCTGCTCCTGGGGAGGCACAGTGGTGCCTCAGTGCCAGGGATCCAGTTTGATTTCCACCCTCGATCACTGTCTATGTGGTGTTTGTTTGCATGTTCTCTTCAAGTCTGCGTGGGTTTCTTCCCACGCTCCAAAGATGTGCGGGTTAGGGCAATTAGCCATGCTCAATTGCCCCTTAGTGTCTAGTGGGTAAATACACGGGGTTTCAGGGATAGGGCATGGGTGGGATAGTTGTTGATCAGTGCAGGCTTGATGGGCCAAATGGCCTGCTTCTGCACTGTAGGGGTTCTATGATTCTCTCAGAGCATATTCTGCTTCCACCTGTCAACTATTTTTGTGCTTATGTCACACTGATTTGAAAAGTTAATTTATTTCTCACTGATAACGATTGCTGTCCTATCAGATTCGATGTTACCAAACATCTTTCTTAAGCAGAAACTGTGCTTTCAAACCAGTAACGTACGTTGCTGAATGATCGATTGTACCCCGCATCTTCATTCCCCTGCTGAAAATAACAATTTCTGATATTATCCCAGTGGCCATTCCTCACAGAAACTGAAATAACATCAGAAAGGAACATTTAAACAGGGAAGTATTAAAGTCAGGACCAATCCTGTTAACCCTCACAGAGAGGAACATTTCCCTACGTAAGAGCAGCAGCTAAGCTCCCTTAATCATCAACTTGAAGCCCTCCCACACCCCCCCTCTCTCTCCCTCTCCCCTCCCCCACACCCCCCTCCCTCTCCCCTCCCCCACACCCCCCTCCTCTCCCCCACACCCCCCTCCTCTCCCCTCCCCATCCCCCTCCTCTCCCCCTCCCTCTCCCCCACACCCCCCCTCCCTCTCCCCTCCCCATCCCCTCCCTCTCCCCCACACCCCCCTTCCCTCTCCCCTCCCCATCCCCCTCCCTCTCCCCTCCCATCCCCTCCCTCTCCCCTCCCCATCCTCTCCCCCTCCCCATCTACACACCCTCACCCTCTCCCCTCCCATCCCCCTCTCCCAACCCCTCCTCTCCCATCTCTCTTCCCTCTCACACCCCAACCCCCCTCCCCTCCTCACATCCCCCTCAGACCCTCTTCCCTCCACACTCCTCCCCCCTTGGCCCGTCTTCCCTCCCACATCCCTTCCCCTTCAGCCTCTCTTCCCTCCTACATCCCTCCCCCCTCAGCCCATCTTCCCTCCTACATTCCTCCCCTCCTTCCTCCTACTCCCTCTCCCCTCAGCCCTCTTCCCTCCTACATCCTCCCTCCCCCCCTCAGCCCCTCTTCCCTCCTACATCCCTCCCCCCCTCAGCCCCTCTCCCTCCTACATCCCTCTCCCCCTCGCCCCTCTTCCCTCCTACATCCCTCTCCCCTCAGCCCTTCTTCCCTCCTACATCCCTCCCTCTCCCCCTCTGCCCCTCTTCCCTCCTACATCCTCCCCCCCTCCGCCCCTCTTCCCTCCTACATCCCTCTCCTTTCAGCCCTCTTCCCTCCCACACCTCTCCCTCTCTCAGCCCCCTTCCCTCCTACACCCCTCCCCTCAACCCCTCAGCCTCTCTTCCCTCCCACCTCCTCCTTGCAATCCCCTTTCCAATGCACATCCTCTCCCCCTGCATTTCCCCTCTCCACTCACTCATTCTTCAACCCCATCCCTCCCTCTTCCCCTTTCCACCCCCATCTTTTTAACCCAATGTGATGCTAATGATACCAATACCATTTATAAAATTCTAACTGAGACCAACTAACAACAGACCAAAGATTAAAGGATTTTGCATCTGCAGAATGAGGAGAAAAGGGGAACATGACAGGAGAGGGAATTCAGTGACCCCTTTTCTCTGACAATTCACTTCTAATAAATTGGTGTCATTGAGTTCTTTACTAAATAATATTTCAAGCCAATATTAAATTATATTAGTAAATTAGCTCCAAGATTTTCACAGATTATAAGCAACAATCACTGGTCCCATTTCCTCCTGATACAAACATGATGTGTGCAGCAGGACACTGTTCTTACAGTCATTTTCCCAGATTTTCAGAAGTGTTGATTCATCACACTTAAATTTTAATACATTTGGCAAAAATATTTTGCTGTTAGATTATTAGCAATTTGGAGTTAACACTCGCTGTCTTTGGAGAATGCCAAGGCGATACTAAGCCCTGGGCAGCAGTTTTGTCTCAGCATAGATTGCATCGCTGGTGTCTGTTCGCAAGAAATGCTGCTTTGCTCTTTCTGTCTCTAGACAATTACCACCCCCCGCCATGAGGAATCAGGGCTAAGTATTGGCTCCTTCTGACTGGTTCTTTCCAGCAGAACTTATTTCTGTGTTGTCTGTAGTTGCTTCTCCTGCTTTTTCTTTTGCACATTTCTCACCCAACTCAAAAATGGGGCTGACATTCCATTTGTCTTCAAGGCGACATTCCTTGGTTTTTACACCCACAGCCTTCAATATTGTGTCCATTTGCTTCATATAATCTAAATGTCCGTTTACCTGCAAAGCAAAAGAATACTTCTTTTAAACATTAGGAAATTACATTTGCACCCTTTATCTATTGAATACATTTTGATTTGATTAATTATTGTTACATGTATTAGTATACAGTGAAAAGTATTGTTTCTTGCGTGCTACACAGACAAAGCATACTGTTCATTGAGAAGGAAAGGAGAGATTGCAGAATATCATGTTACAGTCATAGCTAGGATGTAGAGAAAGTCAACTTAATATGAGGAAAGTCCATGCAAAAGTCTGATAGCAGCAGGGAAAAAGCTATTCTTGAATTGGCTGGTATGTGATCTCAGATTTTTAGTATCTTCTTCCTGAAGGAAGACGGTGGAAGAGAGAATGTCCGGGATGCATGGGGTCCTTGATTATGCTGGCTCCTTTTCCAAAGCAGTGGGAAGTGTAGACAGTCAGTGGGTGGGAGGTTGGTTTGTCTGATGGACTGGGCTTTGTTCTCAACAGCACAGACTACCCTTTTGTTAATCCAATCAGCCTGTACAGTTAGCTGGAAGAATTCTAATACTCTGGCAGATCCGTGTATCCCAATATCATGAATGAGCCAGGGATGGCCAATCATCTACAATGTCCTGGGAAGCATTATCAGGCCCAGCACAGAGGATTGGCTTCATTTTGAAAGTTCACCAGTATTGTGTCAGCTTGAAGCCTTGTTTTATTTAGATTCTAAAGAGACCCCGCTTGTTGGTTTTAACTGGGTGGCACGGTGGCACTATGGTTAGTGCTGTTGCCTCACAATGCCAGAACCTGGCTCAATCCTGGCCTTTGGTCAGAATCTTTGAATTCTGCACATTCTCCCCATGTGGATATGGGTTTCCTTTGGGTGCTTCGGTTTCCACCCATACTCCAAACATGTGCAGGTTAGTGGATTGACCATGCAAATAGTCCCTTAGTGCCCAAAGATGCGTAGGTAAGGTGATTAGTTCTGGTAAGTGTGTAGGGTTACAGGGATAGAGTGGAGGGAGGGCCTGAGTGGGATACATTCTCAGGGTGTTGGTGCAGACTCGATGAGCGAAATTGCCTCCTTCCACATTGTAGAGATTATATGGGTCTTGTCTCCTCCTGTTCCAGGAAGGTATATATATTTGGGTATATCTGCATTATAATGTGGAACTATTTAAATAAAAACAATGATTATTTGCTGGTTCAAGAACAGTTGAAGAATTGACATTCTCAGGGAATCTCCATGGAGGTTATATCAGCTTTAATAGGACTAAGATGGAATTTCTCCTGAGACTGTCCTACTTTTCAATACGATCAACTGGGATATGGTTCCAGAGCATTGGCTGGACACTGACACCTTGCCCATGAAGACAGCTTACAGATGACAGTGTGGATATGGATTGCCTGCACATATCTAACTATGGGGGCATCACAGCAGTGAATGATTTTTTTCATTAAGTCACCTGGGCAGCATCCTAATAGTGCCTCTTGTGTGTTTATGCTCTAAAATAAAACAATTATTCCCTTTTAGTGGCCTTTGACCAAAATGATTCTGCTGCCAACTGTGCAGCAACAGCATACACTTAGTACAGTCATGGTGGCTTAAGGCAGAATCCTGATGTCTGGTTAAATGATCCACATTATAATGTTCAAGACTGTTACGGTCACAGTCTGTGAATGTTGCTTTAAGAACACAAACATGTTCCTATAAATTTCTGCTCTGGGTTTATGCAAAAAAAAACTTGAAATTGTATTTAAGAAGTATCATCAATGCAGAGAAACTCTTCATGTAGGAGAATATATCTTTTACTAAGAGATATACCTCTATATACCATATACCTTTTATTAGGAGAATATGTACCTTTTACTGTTGAGCTGAGAAGGATGTTTAAATTTGTGGTCAAAATGAAGATTTTAAGAGTCAAAGAAATAGTGGGGCTTAAGGAGATAAGAGGTGGATTTTATGGAGATATACAAGTGCATATATTAGAAATTAATTGTGATGAACACACGGCATTTTGTTTGAGCTCAGAGCTGCGTTACTAATTTAAACTGTTGGCAACAGACGATTCTACAAAATACTTGTGTCAGTGTTGAGTCACCAATTCTGCTGTACGACATTAAGTGGCAGCCTCTTTGAAGCTGTAATTAAATGCAACACAGAATGTATAAAAAAAATACAAACGTGTTTAACTGGAGCATGGTGCTACCTGCTGTCTGACTCCATGCAGAGATAATGGAACAAGTTCCTCAGCGGTCTTGGTCCAGATACACAAATCCCTAAGGAAATTCTGAAGGAAGAGCTAATGAGGCACAAATTTCAATCAGTTGGTTGCCAAACTTTCTACTGCCTTGAAAGCTATGGGAATTTCAAAACTTTGTACTGTTAGCAATGCGGTGAGAAGGAAATCAAACTGGAAAGAGAGTGTGCCTTGTGTGATAAGATGAAATAGAGTGGTAAATACAACTTTTTAAAACAAGATGTAAATATTAGGTCTAGTATTTTGAACTGCTAATATCAAAGTATACACGATTCATTCAAATGCTACATTTTAGACAGAGTGTACAAGTATATCTGATACATCCTTTATAAATGATGGTGTTCAAAGAATGTTATTTCATTACATAAATGGCTATGATGTTCAAAATATTACATCTTTGGCATGTTGTTTACACTTACATAAACATGACATCAAGTTCCTGTAAACCTCTGATAAACATTTTCTAATACATTAATAAGTCTGCTGAAATGTTTTGTTGGAGGTCTGAAATGGGTGACATAAAATCCCTACTGTGCAGGAGGAGGCCATTCGGCCCATCAAGTCTGCACCGACTCTGACAGGGGATCCCACCCAGGCACTTTCCCACATATTTACCCCGCCATTCCCCCTAATCTACACATCTTGGGACATTAAGGATAATTTAGCCAATCAACATAACCTGCACATCTTTGGAGCGTGTGAGGAAGCCAGAATACCCAGAGGCAATTCATGCAGACATGGGGAGAAAGTGTAGACTCCAACACAGGCAGTGACCCGAAGCTGGAATTGAACATCCTGCCCTGGTCTCTATCAGATTTACAAACAAAAGTTAGAACAGTCTGTGCTTGGGATTGGAATGGAGGTTATACGGACATCTACAGACTGAGATGATCAAATCTCCATGGCACACATGGCTTCTGGCTTTTTGATAGGGATTGCTGTTTGGTGAGAGTAAGAAGCCAGGGTGAAGCATCCAAATGGATGAGAATGAATGAATATTCCAGGCATGAAGTTTAATTATCCTTAGGTTATCAGAGAAGATTTAGACACAACTTCCTCAGGGTATTAAAAACATGGGTTAGAGCACATATCTGTTATATGAAACAGATTAAATGGGTTGGTAGGATTCTTGATAAAGTAGCTTCAGTTTAGGCCACAGAAAAAGACTAAATTGGTGCAGTAAATGTTAAAATAGTACAGGTTACATAGGGCATGAGATTTAAGGGAGTGGTGTCGAGTCTGTGATCGGGTGGATTGTAACTGGACTGTGAAAACAGCAGATCCTATGGGCCAAATGGTCTTCTGTCAGCAAGTATATGTTTTATAAATTGGTTTGATAGAAAAAGCACTAAAGATTGCCACAGGGAGTGGGAGACTATGATGACAGCTTCAGTGATGTGTGCAGACAAGCTGTTCCGTACTCAGACTGATTCCTATTTCCCCAAGCTGCCACATATATTTCAGTAACTAATTATTTCCCCTGCAAAACAAACTGGATGGAAAGTGCCTCAACTTTCCCTGTGTGTCTAAAAATACTTCTTAGATTAAATTTGGTTACCATAATTAATGCGACAACTCACAAATCTCTCACACCAGGATTCATACAACTCAGTGATTACAAGACAGAGAGCGACTGTGGTTTTGTTGCTGTCCACTGACAGATTAAATGAATAGCAGCAAATGGTGAATGTTCCACTCACTCCATCGCTCTGGGAAAACCAAGATGCTGAAGTCTTTGATTTCTATTTTCAATCTTTGCACTTCTCTCTCATTCCTTCCTGGAGCTATCAATTGTTGCCATGGTACGATACCACAAAAGCTAGCTGAACAACTTCAAGTGGCCATTTCTCATGTGTGAAAGGCACGCTTGTCAATCTAATGACCAAGCCTGTTTTTTTTTTAACAAATCTATTATCCACAATAAATGGCAAAAAACTTTTAGAATTGCTATCAATATATTTGGCTATCAAATTGAGAACCATTATTGCTTTAGGGATTCAGGTTAATTTAAGATGGAGTTTAAACAGTTTTAAACAGTGATGTTATTCTGGCAGTGGAGGATATGCTCGTGTCTATATCAATGGGGTGAAAGGAAATGATCAAGAACTTCTAAGCTTCTATGTATCCAGATCACCAACAATCTGTCCAGGACCCTCTTTGCCAATGCTGTTATTAAGAAAGCCCACCAACTTCAGGAGGCAACAGAAACTTGGCCTATCTGCTTCGGCTCTCATCAACTTTTACAGACGTACCATAGAAAATATTCCTTCTGGTTGTATCACAGCTTGGTATGGCTCCTGCTCTGTCCAAGACCGCAACAAACAATAAAGGATCATGAACGAAGCCCAGTCCTTCACACAAACCAATCTCCCATCTATTGACTCTGTCTATAATTTCCGCTGCCCCAGCAAAGCAGCCAGCATAATCAAGGATTTCATGCCTCCCGGACATTCTTCCACCTTCTTCCGTCGAGAAAAAGATACAAAAGTCGAGATCACGTACCAACCGACCCAGGAACAGTTTCTTCCCTGCTGCCATCAGGCATTTGAATGGACCTACCTTACATTAAGCTGATCTTTCTCTACACCATAGCTGTAACTGTAACATGAGATTCTGGACTCTCTCCTTTCCTTCTCTACGAACGGTATGCTTTGTCTATACAGTGTGCAAGCAACAACATTTTTCACCATATGTTGATACATATAATAATAATAACCAAATCAAATCAAATGTCTACTTTTTGTATGGTGTCCATCACTGTTAATTGAGGTATTTTACTTGATGCCACACATGCTTGGGAAGGCTTGGTCTCTCCTCTAGTGTCTGCATCGTGTGGAGGTCAGGAGTCTCCAATGTGAGCCAACCATTGCTCCTCCAAAAATGGCACTCAACCTTCAAATAATTCCAGTTTACGTGCTCTTCTATCTCCCTGCATTCTCAGAGCCAAAATCCAGATCCAGTTCACTATCTTGTCAAACATATCCTCCCATCCCAAGGAATCCAAAACTGAAATTCCTAACTTCCTTCAGTCTTCTCTCCTACACTTGGCACATTTCTGAAATCTAAGCTTAGTGCTGCTGAATCACTGCTTTCTGATTTACTTCATCTCCTTTGCCCCTTGCTGGTGTTCTGCAATGTGAGGCTTGATCCTTATCCTGGTAGCTCACAATTTGGGCCCAGTCCTTCCATTTGCCATGCACTGTAGCAGCTGACACTTCAACCTTGTTGTTCAATTAGCCTCCATGTTGCTAGGTTGGACAGCCTGAATTATTCTTCTTGATCATAACATAGCAACCCATATAAATTCATGGGTGTGGACACGGAGCGAAGAAAGGATTGTGTTTGATTATTGAACTGTCTACTGACTCTCAATTCCTTGATTCACTCATGAAGAATGACCACTTGGATGAAAGTGACTGGTATGTTTGAAGCTGTCAAACATATCAAGGATCCGTGTCGGTGAAACCAATACCTTGGTGAAGGCCAGTGCTTTCAGAAGAGGGAAGCAAAATAAAACACAAGAGAAATGGCCCGATTGAGCTTATTCCTGAACCATAAAAGCAATATGGTTCACATCAACATTGAAATAAAACCTGCACTCTGATTATTCAACAAGAGTCATATTATAAGAGCTAACAAAGAGTCAGAATGAAGAGAGCAGTCTAGACTGAACTGGAATTCAATCTGTGACAATCTTTGACTGGAAGCAGTACAGTAAGGAAGATGTGTAATTTCTTTGCAATGTTCCTGGAAACTGTAATTGTTTTTAAGGAGATTGAAAAAAAGATTTTTAAGAGTTTGCATCAATTGTAAGGAGACTAAATACTATTTTCTTGAATAATAGGAAAAACTGGTCCAGGAAGCAGAACCAACAGTGAAGAAGATAAGTGTGCCATGTGGCCAAAGAAAATGAAACTGCAGCAGGAAAAAAACAGAGAAGGCACATTTATAAGGAGCTGTGTTTTACACAATTAAAAGGGACAGAAAGTCAAAGACATGGTTATTCCAGATTTGAGCAATTCCACTGTTGTGCTTCAGTTTTGCCAGAGATGATCAAACTGTCTAATGAGGTTTGTTAAAGAAAGCAGCTAAAGGAGGAGTCTCTAGGAAATCTGTGCCACCAAGACTGTTGTGAACTGAGCTAAGAGGCTTCTACAGGAACGTGTCATTTAGGTGATGATTTTCTCCTGGGTGATACCAGGTAGTACCTGTTTGATTAGAGTTAAGAAATAGTAATGAGTCTGCTAATATATAAGGAGTAAATTACAAGCATATTTGTGGTTGAAATAGAGTTGTAATTATGAGAAAATGTATGTATCCAATGATAGATTGCAAAGACACAAGCAGTCAAAATTGAGGAAAGATACTTACTGGCATGGTGGCACAGTTGTTAGCATTACTACTCACAGTGCCAGGGACCTGAGTTCAAATCTAGCCTTGGGTCACTATCTGTGTGGAATTTGCATGTTCTCCCATGTCTGCATCAGTTTCCTCCCACAATCCAAATATATGCAGGTTAGGTGGATTGGCTTTGGTAAGTTGTCCTTGGTGTCCAAGGATGTGATTAGGTGGATTAACCATGGTAAAATGGGTGTGGTTAAGGGGATAGAGCAGAGGGAAAAGTCTGGGTGGGATGTTTTGTCAGAGAGTCAGTGCAAACTCGAAGAGGTGAATGGCCTTTTTCTATGGGATGCACCTATAGGATTGTTTCCTTTGCCAGCATTTTGTGTATCCAAGATGGAAATATGCACTATAAATGTATTCAGAGTAACAAAGCAGGATGAATAAATGACTTGAAGGTTGGGGGACCAATGGAAATTTCTTTCCAAGAGAAATGGCTGCTGCAGTTCAATATAGCAAATGCATTAATATAGTAAAACTTGGAAAAAAAGAGAAAGAATAACCTAATCTTAACAAGAGTGGAAGGAGAGAGAGATTTAGGGTATGAATACATTTTAAAGTGGGAGTACAGACTAAAGGCAAATTGAATTCTGGCAATTATATGCCAGACATTCTGAGGTAGTGGGGACATTATTCAATGTAATGCATTAATCTTAAAATGGGATCCAAAAAGATTCAGAAGCATCTTTCAAAATAAAATCTATTTAAAAGCAAATATTGGTGTAGTGTAGAGGAAACAGAGGTTGCGGAATTAATTGAATAGCTAATTAGAACTAATTGATTGGTTAGAATTATAGCTAGCACAAAGGAAGAGGGCTGTTGTCAATCA
This sequence comes from Sphyrna mokarran, assembly GCA_024679065.1. Classification (NCBI taxonomy): domain Eukaryota; kingdom Metazoa; phylum Chordata; class Chondrichthyes; order Carcharhiniformes; family Carcharhinidae; genus Sphyrna; species Sphyrna mokarran. Next base: position 21,770,180 of record JAGIQG010000028.1, on the reverse strand, counting down.
TCTCAGTCCAGGGACATCACTGTAGGATCTCCTCAGGATACTGTCAGCTGCTACATCAATGACCTTCCTTCTATCATGTCGTTAGAAGTGAGGGTATTCACTAACGATTGCACAATGTTCAGTATCGTTCATAACTCCTCAGATACTGAAACTATTTGTGCCTATATGCAGCAAGACCTGGACAATATCCAAACTTGGGTTGGTAAGTGGCAAGTAACATTTGCCCCACACAGGTGCCAGACAGCGACCATCTCCAACAAAAGAGAATCTAACCATCTGCCTATGACATCCAATGGCATTATTATCGCTGAATCCCCCACTATTAACATCCCGAGGATTATCATTGACCAGAAACTGGACCAACTATATAAATACTGTGACTAAAACAGCAGTGATGTGGAGATGCCAGCGTTGAACTGGGGTAAACATAGTAAGAGGTCTGACAATACCAGGTTTAAGTCCAACTGATTTATTTGATAGTAAACTCGCAAGCTTTCGCGGTTTGTCCCTTCGTCAGGTGGATGGAGAGTTCTGAGGCCAGAATTCTCCATCCACGTGACGAAGGGACAAACCTCAAAAGCTTGCAAGTTTACTGTCAGATAAATCAGTTGGATTTAAACCTGGTGTGGTCAGACTTCCTAATAAAACAGCAGATTATAGGATGGGAATTCTACAGCAACTAACTTACCTTCAGATCCCAAAGCCTGTCCATCCTCTACAAGGCACAAGTCAGGAGTATGATACTCTTGTGAATGGGGTGTCAATTGAATGGGTTTCTTTGTCTTCACTTGCCTGAATGAGCAACTCTAACGATACTTAAGACATTCGGGAACATCCACTCTCTCCACTATTAACACAGAATGACAGCAGTGTGTACCATCTAAACGATGTACTGCAGCAACCTACCAAGGTTCCTTAGATAACACTTTCCAACCCACGACCTCTACTATCTAGAGTGACAAGGACAATAGATGCATAGGAACATCACCACCTGCAGATTCTCCTCCAAAGTCATGGACCATCCTGGCTTGGAATCATATTGTCATTACTTCACTGTTGCTGGGTCAAAATCCTGCAACTAACTGCACTGTGGGTGTACTTATACCACACAGAGTGCAGTGGTTTAAGGTAGTGGTTCACTGCCAGCTTTCTTAAGTGTAATTAGGGATGGGTAATAAATGTTGGCTTCGTCAGTGATAGCCACATCCTGTGAAAAAATAGAAAAACTCTTGGCACAATGGATCAAATGGCCTCCTCTGTAATCTAAGATTCTACCACACTATAGGGTCTGCAATGCCATCCCAGAAGTTCATTGCACTCCTTCGCTTTTTTGTTATTTGCTGACTTGCTAGCACTTAATAATTCTCATAGTCAAATTGGACTGAAAATGATTTCTTATTTGCGCTTTGTTGCCAATGTAACTGAAAATATTTCAACAGGAAATTAAAGCCTCTTCTATGTGCAGCCTTTCATCAAAATTTTTACAAAGTCGAATGTTTAAAGTTAATTGGAACAATTTGCCAGTGGGAAATATTCCTATCCTTACCGTATTTAAGTTCTATATATCAACGCGGAAAAAAGGTGTCCCTATGACACCTCCTCAAGGAATAAAACTGCACTCTGACAATTTTCTTCCCTGTGACCCTTGAATTTTTATAGGATGTTTTCCTCTCTCAAATAAGTAGAACTTTCTACAGTTTTGTACATTATGCTCTGGGATTTATTCAGAGAGAGACAAGTTTTCCACTGGCATAGTGCAGTGAGGGCCACTCACTGGATGGACACTTTCTTGTCTTTCTGGACTGTCCACTCATTAGTTGCTAATGATAAACACATGTAAGTGCTATTTCTACCATTATGGAGCAACACCAATTCTCTGACCTCATAGTAACAAGATGTTGAACACAAAACATTTTAACCTCAAATGTTAGGATGCTCAAAGCCAACACCTTAACTCTCAGTTAACATGATACCTTAAAGCCATCACACCAATCTCACAGTAAAGTTATAATAAAGTTAATAAAGTTTATTTATTGGGGTCACAAGTAGGCTTACATTAACACCACAATGAACTTACTGTGAAAATTTCCTAGTCACCACACTCAGGTATACTGAGGGAGAATTTAGCATGGTCAGTGCACGTAACCAACATGTCCTTTGGACTGAGGGAGGAAGCTAGAGTGCCCGGAGGAAACCCACATAGAGATGGGGAGAAGGTGAGACTCCGCACAGATAGGGACCCAAGTCAGGGATCAAACCCCAGACCCTGGCACTGTGAGACAGCAGTGCTAACCACAGTGCCGCTGCAGAACATCTAAAAACCAACACAACAATTTCACAGCAACAAGACATTGCTAGTTAGTGCATTAACGTCAAGGTAATAAAGGATTCAAAGCCAGCATATTTATAACTCAATAACTGGACACTCAAAAGCCCACACCACATTCAACAGTTACTTTTTGCGTGTGTTGAAGGAGAAAGAACAAACTGCTTCCTTATGCATTGGAAAAAGAACATTAAAGCTAGGAGCTAAACCAAATCTTTACACATCTCATTACAAACAGATGGTTCACATATCCCATCTACAGCCAGTGAAGACCTCTCCCTCTCTACAAATAAGCAGGTTTATCTGTTGCTCGCTTGCCATGCTTCTTTGAGAATTAAAATGGAAACTGAAATGTCCTGGCATTTGATGGAGTCAATAAACAAGCACATTAAGCACACTACTTCTCCCAATGTTATCGGACATATGTACCGAAAACAGTAAATTACATAGACTTGGACAATTTTTATCAAATCACTGCTTAAAATGAGATTTGATGCAGTAAAAGAATACATTTTGTGAACTTTGATTAACAGTTTAGATTGTTATGATGACCTCCCATCTACCCCAATATGTGCTGTCTTGAACAAAACAATAGAGTGGCCACTTGGGTGAAGTCCTTGAGAACAGACGCTTCTGTAGAATGGTGCTCCAATGAAGGACTTACGCTTTCATGAGAAGACAGGCAAAAAGAACAACGAGGAGAAAATAATGAGCACTGTTTAAGATTTAAGCCAACATCCAATTCTGCTTATGTGGTCAACGTGAATCAGTTTTAATAGCAAAGATCTGCATGACTGATTTATAAGACTGATAACATCTCCATGGCATGGTATATTTCCTAATCAGGTTTTCTTTTGATGTCAACTTATTCAGTTATGACCCCAGTATCACAGACTCTTCCCACCACATCAGATGGTGAGACATACAATATTCAGTGTTGTTATGGTAAAATGCTGCAGTGAAGAGGTGTTGACAGAAATAAAATGTGAACAGGAAGCATCTGAAACAAGTGCAGCACTAAGAGAAATCTTGGTATGAAAATAATGAAAGTTACCAATGGTCTGTCAGGAATGGCCATACATTGTCACTCTGTGGAGATGTAGTGAGCTCTAAAACATACCTCACTTTTAAGCCAACATTTAAATTACGAGGAACAGGCATACAGGGTTTTTAATGAAGATTACAGCGTGAGTGATGATTCTTTTTTTCCTACTTATATGTAATCCAGATACATCTTTCTTAATTTCCTTGTTCCATTACCATCTCCTCTTTGTCATCATCCTTTTCATAGTATCCCTACAGTACAGTAGGGGGCCATTCAGCCCATCACGCCAGCACAACAATCCTACCCAGGTCCTAGCCCTGAAACTCTAAATATTTACCCTGCTAATCCCCCTGACAGTAAAGGTCAATTTGGCATGGCTAGTCAACCTAACACACAAACCTTCGGATTGTAGGAGAAAACCACCAGACATGAGGAGAATATGCAAACTCTACACACAGTCACCCAAGCCTGGAATTGAACCCGGGTCCCTGGCGCTGTGAAGCACTGGGTCTCTCCCGTCTTCTCCCTCGTGACAGATTTTCTCTTTCCTCCTTTCCCTGCCTCGGTACTCGCTTGAAACACCTCCAATTACACGTCAGACGCAAGATCATATACCTGGAACCAACTCCACTTCATTAGATAGTAAAAACAAATTACTGGGCATACTTGAAATCTGAATTAAGAACAGTGCATGCTGGCTCGATTCAGCAGGTCTGGCAGCGTCTATAGGGAAAGAAACAGAGTTAAAGTTTCAAGTCTGTATGACTTCTTCAGCCCTGAAGAAGCTCTTCTTCATCTCCCCACACAGCTGCTGCCAGACCTACTTAGCCTTCCCAGTATTTTCTATTTTTACACTGCTGCATCAGGCACTGCCTGACCTGCTGAGTGTTTCCAGCCTCCTCTGTTTTTATTTCGTACAGGGATCTGATTGGTACTTTCCTCACGACTTACCTCTCCTCTTTGCTGTGGGGTTTAATGGAGATTCTATACTCTCTGCTAAAATAAGCACCCTGCTTAATCTGGGATGAGTAATAAATGCTGACCCAGGCACCAATGTCCATGTTCCATGAACATAAATACACTGGCAAGCACACAGACTATTTTGTTTGCTTGAATACTGGCACGTAGACGTTTACAGCATGGAACAGGCCCTTCAGTTCAACTTGTCCATGCTGCCCAGTTTTTAACTATGAAGCTAGTCCCAATTGCCTGCATTTGGCTCATATCTCTCTATACCCATGCAACTGTCTAAATGTTTTTTAAAAGACAAAAGTATATCTGCCTCTACTATTGCCTCTGACAGCTCATTCCAAATATTCACCACACTGTGTATGAGACAATTGCTCCTATGGACCCTTTTGCATATCTCCTCTTTCACCTTAAACCTATGCCCTCTGTGGCATATGGTGGCAGACTCTGTATACCATAAACACAAGTGTGGACACATGTTACACAAGTGGACTGCACATGAGTACATGCTGGTTGTCACACACTGCTGGCTTACACATTAACACCTGGAGGCGTGCATGCAGACACATTACAATATTCCAAGTCTGAAGAGTCACATGGACTTGAAATGCTAACTCTGTTTTCCTCTCTCAAATGCTGCCAAACTGGCTGAGTTTTTCCAGCATTTTCTGTTTTTACCCCAAGTTATCCCTTCATTTATGATAGGCTGTCACTTGCATCACCCACCATACGTAGATAATATATAATATAGTATATAAACCTGTCCCAATGACATGAGATCCAACCATCCGTCAGTGCATTTTGCTTGCCTTTTTCTGTATTTTTTCACGGGATGTGGGTGTAGTTGGAAAGGCCAGGGTTTGTTGCTCATCCCCAATTGCTCTGGGACTCAGTGATTTGCTGGGCCTTTTCAAAACATAAATGTTCAGTGACATTGCTGTGGCTCTGGAGACATAGGTAGGCCAGACCAAGCAAGGATGGTCTGGTTCCCTAAAGGACACTAGACAACTTGATGGGCTTTTTGACAATCAATGATAGTTGTCATGCTCACCATTACTGATGGCTTGCTTCCATGTTCCAGATTTTATTCATTGAATTTAAATTTCACCAGCTGTTGAGGTGGGATTTGAACCAATGTTTGAACCCAGTGCATTAGTCTGAGCCTCTGACTCCACTCCACCCCAACCACATTAATGTCCTTTAGGAAAGGAAATCTGCTGTCCTTATCTGACCTGGCCTGTACGTGACTCTATAGCAACGTGGTCGACTGTGAAATGGCCTTGCAACTCAGTTCAAGCGCAATTAGGGATGGGCAATAAATATTAAACCAGCCAGCAATGCCTGCATCCCATGAATGAATAGAAAAAAAAAGATTCAAATGAGGTGAGAGGAGAGAAGGTTCATATGTAGCATGAACACCAGGCTGAGTGGCTTGAGGCTGTGTTGTAAATGCTATATAAACCCTGGCTTGCTGCCCTTGTACCAACATTTCCATTGATTGTAATTTTCTGCTGATATCTACAAATAACTTGAGATGTAATCTTGCATTTTAAATCATATATTCGCAGAAACACTCAGTTGAACTGTCACTGATTCATCTTTACATACTTTATTTTGCAATAAAAATATCTGTGAATTACTGCATGCCTATTTAACAACCCAATATGGTTCCTCTGCTGTTTATTCCAAGTAGTAAGGACGGTCAGGTCACTGAGATGAATCACGGTTCACTCCACCCTCCCACATTCTTCCATTTGATAGATTGCCACCCTGCCACCTAGTGTTAGCTGTAACTGCCAAGAATAAAAAAGGATTACATTCCCCAGTTAATTTGGATAAGGGAGTTGGAAACAGTGCACTGATTCATCCATTTACTTCCTATGTTATAATAATTGTCATCCAAAATGTATTTTAAATAATTTCATCTTTGCCTGCCTTACTGACACGGTGCAATGAAACTGCTGGGAAGAAAATGGCTTGCTTCACTATTATTGGTGTGTAAGTTCTTCAATTTGCGATGAGTAACTATATAATGCAAATTGCCACAAATTGGGTGGGTTTGTATTGCTCTGTCATAGAATTCCTACAACGCAGAGGGAGGCTATTCAGCCCATCAAGAATATACCGACCACAATTCCACCCAGACCCTATTCCTGTAACCTCACACATTTATTCTGCTAATCCCCCTGGAAGTAGGATCAATTTAACATGGCCAAGCCACTGAATCAGCACACCTTTGTCCTTAGCCTTCTGAAAATGGCAGCTCGTTGTGAACACTCTGGTGAGTTTTGAGAGATTGCTGCATTCGTGCGACAGTTACCAATTCAGTTTGCTGCAGAAAATTGGGGCTGGTACCAGTGCCAGGACCCTGTGAATGTTAAAATACATGTTCCTGAAATGCCATTCAACCTCTCCAGCCCACAAAAGTAATAACTGATACTGTTAAATCTCATTCTTGCAAGTATTCAAATGTCATTCGAGATTATTAACACTTCGAAATGTTTTTCTTGCTTTTTCTTTTTCCCTTAAGCCAACTTCTTTTCCCCCTCTATTTACCTAATTTGACTCTTACCCATCCTATTTATCTCTCCATCATTTCTTTGCCTTTGCCAAAAATTAAAGCGAATTCGTTAAGACAATGATCCCGTTTTTTTTCAGGATCCCAGGTGTCTAGTTACCTGCTCACACTTGCAGCAATTTGCACTGCAAAGTTTTTTTAAGCCAAAGGCGTGGGAGAAATAGTCTAGTTGGACAAGTCCTGAGATGCTCCCCTGCAATAAATTAGGGGCCAAGGCCTAGAATTTGCTACAAGACCTTGAACAGAATGTTCAAGTTCAAGTCAATGTATTAGTCACAAGTAGGCTTACATTCACACTGCGATAAAGTTATTGTGAAAATCCCCTAGTCGTCACACTCGAGCGCATATTCTAAAGAATTTAGCATGAATGATGCACCTAACCAGCACAACTTTGGACTGTGGAAGGAAACCAGAATGCCTGGAGGAAACCCACGCAGGCACAGGGAGAATATGCAGACTCCGCACAGGCAATTGAACCTGGGTCCCTGGCACTGTGTGGCAGCAGTGCTAACCACTGTGCTTAACACTACATTCTGCACACTCATCTTTCCTTCTCTATGAACACTATGCTTTGTCAGTACAGTGCGCACAAAACAAGATTTTTCACCGTATACTAACGCATGTGACAATAAATCAAATCAAAAGCTGAAATCACAGGCTCAAGATCAGAGAAGAGTAGGAGCACAGAGAATTGAAATTTTGGCTATGTAAGAGAAAGAATTTGTGAATGCGAAGTTTGGAGTGTGGAGCAAGGCACTAAGTGTAGAAAAGATTACAGGGGAATTGAAGAGAGATTTGAGAGAATGGGAAATCGAAGTACATTAATTTTTGGGGGCAGCCAGATGGACCAGAAAAAGTTTTTCAGTCCCATACTTTCCTGTGTTCTTAAACAATGTTAGAACGAGTATGCAGTACAGAAGTTGCATCAGATCACTCAGAACTCAAGGACTCTTGTCTCTGACTGCTATGAATTGAAGATTTATCTCACAGGTCTGGTTTTCTCTCTCAATGTTGACTCATTGTGGTTTGGTAAGTATAGGGCTGGACAGATGGTTAACAATAATTAGTCAGTTCATCAAAGCTGTCTTGTACTGGAAGTTAGGCAAGGCTGAGTTACAGTAAAATCTATTTGTAATACATTAGGCATACAGGTATAAGACATCTGGTACATTAAGATGTATGGTTTCTGCTGTAATCTGTATATCACTGCTGATCCATGAACTTGCAGGAAGGAGGAAATACAATGCTAATCATGTCTCTGATTTTCTTTCCCTCCCACTCTTTTTGTCAATTTTGTTTTGTAAATTCCTGAGGTTGCTGACTCCTGCAGGAATCCAGTTTTGTGGATATAGAGAGACCGACTTGACCATTCAGCATGAATGAGTCTGGCCAGCAGGTTTTGATAGTTTCTTGACATTGTAGAGTTTCACAATACCTCCTGATCTGTCTATACTCAACTTCCACTGGACTGGGAGTCAAGATGTTCATTTTCTCTAACCCTTGTGGTGTTGAGAAAATTGTGATGCACTGACTGAGATGTGCTAATTCAGATCATAAAACGTAGAACATTGCAGCACAGTACAGGCTCTTCAGCCCTCAATGTTGTGCTGAGCTATGTCCAATCCCAAATCAAGCTATCCCCTCCCTATAATTCTGGAGTGCTCCATGTGCCAATCCAATAAGGTTCGGAAAGTGACCACCTCCACTATCACAGCAGGCAGTCTGAGTGACATCCCTCCTGTATCTCCCACCATGAACCTTATAGTTATGCCCCCTAGTAACAGCTACATCCACCTGAGGAAATAGTTTCTGCACGTCCGTTCCATCAATCCCTCTCATCATCTTATAAACTTTTATTAAGTCACCTCTCATCCTCCTCCGCTCCAAAGAGAAAAGTCCCAGCTCCCTCAATCTTTCCTCATAAAACCTACCCTCCAAACCAGGCAGCATCCTGGTAAATCTCCTCTGCACTCTCTCCGTCTTCTTATAATGAGGTGACCAGAACTGAACACAATATTGTAAATGTGGTCTCAACAATGTCCGGTATAGTTGCAGCATAACCCCATGGCTCTTAAACTCAAACCCCCTGTTAATAAACGCTAACATACTATAAGCCTTCTTCACGGCTCTATCCACTTGAGTGGCAACCTTCAGAGATCTTTGGATATGAACCCCAAGATCTCTCTATTCCTCCACATTCTTAAAACCCTACCATTGACCTTGTAATCTGCATTCAAGTTTGTCCTATTAAAATGAATCACCTCACACTTATTATGGTTAAACTCCATCTGCCACTTTTCGGCCCAGTTCTGCATCCTATCAATGTCTCTTTGCAGCTTGCAAGAACCCTCCACCTCATCCAGTACTCCACCAATCTTGATGTCATCAGCAAATTTACTAACCCATCCTTCAGCCCCTTCTTCCAAGTCATTGATAAAAATCACAAAAAGTAGAATACCCAGCACTGTCCTCTGTGGTACACCGCTGGTAACTGGCTTCCAGTGTAAAAATCTTCCCTCCATCACCACCCTCTGTCTTCTATAATACAGCCAGTTACTTATCCAATTGGCCATATTTCCTTCTATCCCACATCTCCTCATCTTTTTTATGAGCCTATCACAGGGAACCTTATCAAACGCCTTACTAAAATCCATGTATATGACATCAACTGCTCTACCTTCATCTACACATTTAGATCAGATTGTTCTGTTGGGGCACCTAATAGTTGTATGGCTCAGTCCACACTGGTTAGTGTAGTTGTTCACAAGGAAAAAGCTCCACATCATGCTTAATTCCACCTGAATGTTGCCAACTTTCTCTATTTTAATTTTCAGGAAGGCACAGTGTACAGTGGTTAGCATTGCTGCTTCACAGGAACCTGGCTTCGATTCCCGACTTGGGTCATTGTCAGTGTGGAGTTTGCATATTCTCTGTATGTCTGTTTGGGTTTCCTCTGGATGCATGCTGTTTCCTCCCATAGTCCAAAACACATACTGGTTCAGTGCACTGACCAGACTAAATTCTCCCTCAGTGTACCAAACATGCACCAGAGTGCGGGGATTTTCATAGTAGCTTCATTGCAGTGTCAATGTAAGCCTACTTGTGACACTAATAAATTAACTTTAATTTAGAATGAGAGTAATCTTGGGATTGAGTTCTTAAAAATTATTTCATAGGATTTGTTGCTGATCCCTAGTTGCCCTTGAACTGAGTGGTTTGTTGGCCACTTCAGAGGGCAGTTAAGAGTGTGTCTATAGCCTGATCAGGGAAGGATCACTGATTTCCTTCCTTAAAGGACATTAATGAACTAGATGGGATTTCATTACTGAGACTAGCTTTCAATTCCAAATTTTATTAATTGAAATTAAATTCCACCAGCTGCCAACGCCTCTCGAACATTAGCCTGCGTATCTGGATTACAAGATCAGCAACATCCCATTGTGCCACCATCTTCACTGACAAACAGTGGATACTCTAACTTTTTCCTGAGTTGTAAAACCTTTAGAGACTGAAGTGCATTTTATTTACTCTCATTTGGAAATAGGAGTCATTCCCATTTGTGTAATCCACTTTCCATACATCCCAGAATGTATACAATGCAAAGACAATGGACCTGTGTTTGAAGCCTGGGGATGCTGCATATGGAGGAACTATCTTTTCACAGATTAGTGCAGAAAGTTAGCAGTGTTGATTAACATTGCTCAAAAAATTGTTGAACAAATATACAGTTAAGAGTAGGGGTGGACCTAGGGATAGCACAAACAAAGTGATTTCATCAGTGCCAGCTCTGACAAAGGGTTATCCAGATTAAAAATGTTGGCTCTATTTTGACTCCACAGATCTCTCAGATCTGCTGAGTTTCTCCAGCGTTTTCTGTTTTCGTTTCAGATTCCAGCATCTACAGTATTTTGCTTTTATCTAAGATAACTTAATACTATGTGCAGTGGCATTGTTTGGAAACTTGCCACTGTAACCTCAAGGAAAGCATATGGAAGTAAGGAGTCTTCAGTCCTTAAATAATAAACATCTGACATATGAAAAGGCGAAAGTTAACACACAACAGCAAGGTGACAAATGCAGAGGCAACAGATATTTGGAGAATCAAAGAAGCACAGGTCAGTAATACTGAAAGAGCATGCTCTGTAATACAGGGGGCATGTCAACAGCACATAAAGAATGAGTGCCAGGAATAACAAGCGAACATGAATCAGGAATGCAGAAGGTGAGCAGGTTTGGAATTCACAGGAAGTCTATGGCCAAAGTGCAGAGGGATTGTGCGTCTGGCATGCAGAGGAAACGTGTGTTGGATTATAATAGGGCTATGTGTCTGGAATATAGTGGGAGACAGTGGCAATAATAAAGAAGTATGTGTCAAGAATACCGTGTGCGCACATCAGGAATAGCAAGTGTGTGTGTGTGTGTGTCAGGAATACCAATGCAATTTGCATTGGAAATCTTGTAGAAGATTTGTTATGAATCTCATGAGGAAATGTGTCTTAGAAGATAGAGTATCATGTGCCAGTGCTGTGGCAGGGTCTGTGCTGTTGTTGTCCCAGTGCTGGAGGGGAGATAGTGCCAGTGTTAGAGGGAAATCTTTGCCAGTAATAATGGAAATGGAACTCTAGACTAGAATTTCTGATAACAAAACCTGAATATTAAAAGGATATTCTGTAAACATTGGGGGAATAAGAGGATGACGAGTCAGGAATTGATTATAGAGATGGCCAGAGTTTAAAGGTGAGGATGAGGATTTTAAATTGAAAGTACTGGATGATTAGCAGCTGGTAAAATAGGTTGAGGGGAGAACAGATTGAGGCAGATGTGAGGTGCATTCGGAAATATGAAGTAGGAAATTTGTGTGGAGAAGATAAGGGATCAGAAGTTGTTCTTTGGGTTAAATAGGACATCAAAGTTGGTACTGTTTAGTGCAGCCTGAGATGATGTTTGGGAAGAGTCATAGTTGGTGGAAAAAGTATTGTGTTGGGGCTGGGCCTGAAAACAGTGGTCCTCCTTATCTTTAATAGTGAAAATTGATGATCATTTAAACCTGAACAAAGAGGTTTTGAAGGATTGAAAAGAGAAATCTCAGTCATACAGAATTGAATTGATGCCTTGGATTAAGACAGTTTCACTTCTGCGGCAGGGGTAGGAACCTGATCGGAAAGATTCAAACTGGAAAGACAGGTAAGATTTGGCAGGCAACAACAAGTTCGAGGGATTGATGATAGTGGCTTTGAAAAGGACAATGACTATATAGGAGGACAGGGAATCACTTAAAATGTCAGAAGGAAATATGTAACCTGGAGGGCAGTAGACCAGAGCTGAATAGTGGAGATATGAAACGGATGAATATTTTGGAGTTTCCCTTAATTATGTTTGGAAATTAGGATGTGTTTATAACAACTGTCTTTCAGGAGAGAGAATAGGTAGTATCTATTAGGTTAGACGGCATATGGTGCATAGAGTAACTGGAAATACTGGATGAAATGACCATTTCTCATTTTGCTTTGTTGTTATGGTGAAGTCAGTTACAGAAATGTAATCTGAGTTTAAATGCAAGGTCATAAGGTTTGACAGGGCACCAGTTTTCAGGCTTTGGGGGACTCAGTGTACTTCACTATTAAATTTCTTTTGATACCAAGCAACATTGCCAACACAAGTGTCTGGCAATGACCATCTCCTACAAAAGAGAATCTAACCATCTCCCTGTGATATTACCATTATTGAGTCTCCCATTATCAACATCCTATTGACTATCAACTAAATAGGATCAATCATACCAATAATGTGGCCACAAGAGCAAATCAGAGGCTGGGAATTTGGCAGTGAGATCTCATCATCTGCTTTACCAAAGCCTGTACACCATCTAAAGGGCACAAATGAGGAATGTGATGGAATACCCTCCACGTGTCTGGATAGGTGCAGTTCCAACAACACTCAAGAAGCTTGATACCAACCAGGACAAAGTAGCCCACTTGATTGGCATCCCATCCATCCCCTGAAACATTCAGTCCCTCCACCATCAACATAGTGGCAGCTGTCTGTAGTATCTAAGATGCACCGCAGCAACTCATTGAGGTTCCTTCATCAGCATGACCGGTACTATCTAGAAGGATAAGGGCAGCAGACGCATGGGAACATCACCACCTGCAAGTCCTTCAAGCCACACACCGTCCTGATTTGGAAATATATCACTGTTCCTTTCCTGTCACCAAATCCAAGTCCTGGAACTCCCTTTCTAACAGCACTGTGGGTGTACCTATACCACATGGACTGAGTGATTCAGAAAGGCAGCTCACCTCAACTATCTTAGGGCAATTAGGGATGGGTAACAATTGCTGGCCTAGCCAGCAATGCTCACATCCTGTGAAAGAAAATGAAAAGAAAACCAAGATCAATAGATACCCATCGTGTCTGAATTTTTTGAACTCATTTCTTGAAAGAGATCCATTGACAATTGAAGCAAGATTACCATTTCAACCTCTGTGTTAGTTTTACAATTTATTCTGTGTCGATATGAACTCTTAACTTGGGATTCGTCTGCTCTGAATCATAGGTTTGAACTTACATTCCAGGTAGACGGACTAAGCCGCAAATACTGAATGACAGAGTTACTTAACATGCTAGACTGAAGAGTCTGATAAAAATGGACAGAAACTTTGGATAAGCTCCACAGGGTCAGGTAATCATTTTCACTGTCTCTTTTCCAGAATTAGGAGGTCATAGAATGAGGATAAGGTGCAAAACTTTTAGTACTGAGGTGAGAAGAAATTTCTTCACCCAGAGGGTGGTGAATGTGTGGAATTCAGTCCCACAGAATACAGTTGAGGCCAAAATGTTATCTGATTTTAAGAAATTAGATAAAGGTCTCGGGGCTAAAGACAAAAAGGGACATGGAGGGGGAAATCAGGATAATGAATTCGATGATTTGCTGTAATCAAAATGAATGATGGAGCATGCTCGAAGGGCCGAATGGCCTCCTCCTGTTTCTAGTTTCTATGTCTCAGGAACTGACTCCTGTTTCTGTGTCTCCTGTTCGAGACATGATGCCATGCTTCATTCCACAATAATGATCCTTTCTTTTAAGCTAACCATGTTTTGCAGTCTTTCTCTGCTGGACTTGTTTTCTCTCTCTGTCTCTTTCTATCTGAATTGCTGCTTTTTCCAATCCTCATCAGAATTCCCAATGTTGAAATATACGTTACCTGATGATTTAATACCCTTCATTTTCATTAAAAATCACACTGCTATGAAGTTCTAACTGCAGCTAATTTTTCCCAAAACAATGGAGGTCTGAAAGGGCATAAACCACTGTGGGAAGCTACAATTATTTTCATCTTTACTAGTCATGGTGTCAAATTTTCATTAGCATAATGACTGTGTAACGTGATGAGACTGGACAGTAACTGCACTTAAACCATACTTACTGTCATAACATAATGCTGAAGCAAGAACCAGCATTTATCCAGCATCCTGCAAAACATCAGTGCAGCCCAAAGCATTTAACAACCAATAAGATACTTTCTGAAGTGTAGATACTGTTGCAAAGTAAGGAAAAAGGGCATTCATTTTGAATATAGCAATTTTCACAAATAGCAGCTAGATAAATGATCAGAGAATCTGTTTTTGCTGATGCTGGTTGAGGTATTGAGGAATAAATGGGCAAGTTTTCAGAACTTTCCCTCTTCCCCACTCTTTGTTGAACGGAGACCTCGGTTGCTGCATCAGAAAGCACTGGAAACTCCATACGAGCGTTTTCCAAAGCAACAACGAACCAAGCGGCAGCATTGCAAAGCACAATGTATAAAAATGCTGGGGGAGGTTGGTGGCAGTGTTGGAGTAAAGGGAGAGAGGTTAAGGGGGAGGGAGAGAGGTTGCAGGCGTTATTGTGCTGGCTAAAATGGGTATTGAGAATGATGTAGCTCACAGAAAACTTCAACATATTGCCCTGTGAATACTGGTGCTACGATCTATGTTATAAATGTGAATGATTCTATGAGCAGGTTTGCTGTTTGTCTTTGTCAAACCCAACGTGGTTAAGAAAATGCAAACAATTTTGAGGAATGCAGAACATTACATCCTTCTTGGCTAGTGACACATGTGGTGCAATACTAATGTTTTCTGAAATCTGGCCATCCTTACACTAATATTTTGGCGCTGCCTGAAGTTACTCCATTGAAGAAATGCATCAACTGGAATGCCTCAAATAGAATAAATATATTTCACAATAGCTTGCTTCTAGTGTTGCTACACAACACACCAGAGAACTTCTTCTCCTTTGTGTACTGGGGATAACAAATTCTTTAGTTTATTGATTGTACAAAGAATTTAAAAACAAACTGAAAGTTCATCTGACAGTAATTACACAGTAGAGGTTAGAATTTTTAAATACTGTAATAATATTTAACATCTTAAATAGACTTTATTAAGATCAAATCAAATGTTGAAAGTTTATCTCTGTGGTTCTGGACATAAGAACAGTTTTGAGATTTCTAATTGTAAATGAAACTAGAAAATAATGTGGGAAAATATAAGATTGTCCACTTTGGCAGGGAGAACAGAAAAGCAGAGTCTTATTTAAATGGAGACTGCAGAATGCTGAGGTATCTAGGTCTCCACATGATACAAAAAAAATGAACATGCAAGTAATTAGGAAGGCAAATGGAGTATTTATTGCAATAGGGATGGAGAATAAGAGTAAGGATATCTTGTTATGAGGAATGGTTGAGCAGGTTATGCATTGGAATTTAGAAGAATGAGAAGTCATTTTTTTGGAACATGTAAGATTCTGAGGAAGCCTGATACAATGCTAAGATGTATTTCCTCTTACGGAGGTGAAGAGTTTAAAAATAAAGGACTTCCCATTTAAGACAAAATTGAAGAAGAACTTTTTTTAGTGGAGTGTTGTTAGGTTTTGGAATTTTCTTCTCCAGAGAGCACTGGGAGCTGAGTAATTGAATATATTAAAAATTGCACTTAGATTTAAATCTACAACTGAGTCAAAGATTACTGCATGGAAGGCAGGAATGTGGAGTAGATCAGTCACGAGTGTTTTGAATGGCACAGCAGGTATGAAGAGCTGAATAACGTATTCTTGCTCCTGTTTCTTATCATGTGTATGTTAATTGACTTCATAAAATCACATGCTCTACGAGGAAGTCATCGACTTCAGGAAGCGTAAAGGAGAACATACCCTTCTCTACATCGATGAGGACGAAGTAGAAAGGGTTGAGAGCTTCAAGGTTTTTAGGTGTCCAGATCATCAATAACCCGTCCTGGTTCCTTCTCTACTTTCTTGGAAGAGTAAGGAAATTTGGCATGTCAGCTAGGACCCACACCAAATTTTACAGATGCACCACAGAAAGCATCCTTTCTGGTTCTGTCACAGCTTGGTACGGGCTCCTGCTCTGCCCAAGACCGCAAGGAACTACAAAAGGTTGTGAATGTAGCCCAATCCATCACGCAAGCCATCCTCTCACCCATTGACTCTGTCTACACTGCCTGCTCAACAAAGCAGCCACCAAAATTAAGGATACCATGCATTCTGGACATTCTCTCTTCCACCTTCTTCCTTTGGGAAAAAGATACAAAAGTCTGAGGTCACATACCGACAGACTCAACAATAGCTTTTTCCCTGCTTTTGAATGGACTTATCTTGCATTAAGTTGCTCTTTCTCTAAACCCTAGCTATGACTGTAACACTACATTCTGTACTCTCTCATTTCCTTCTCTATGAATGATATGTTTTGTTTGTACAGCATGCAAGAAACAATACTTTATGTTAATACATGTAACAATTATAAATCAAATCAAACTTTATATCATTGGAGGGAAAAATCATGAGGGATCTACCCAAGTTTGAGAAAGGGATCGAATAGGATCAAAGCTAGGGACTTCCAAATCTCAACAGTCCTGTTCCTATCATCTCTCATCAATCGCCACAGGGCTTGTCTCTGTGGAAGGATGTTGGTTTCCTCTAGGTAGACATCTGATGCAGAGCATCTTTTAACATGTTTAACTAACAACAGTCATTATACACCTGTTGACACATGGCCTTGATAGAGTGTAGGTCCAGTTCCAATGGCTGTGAACCTCTACGATGAGGGATCTCCCTCCTGCTTAGCTGTCATCCACCATCACAGCTGTTGGTACCATTCAAGTATCTTCCACCTGATCTGCCTTTGAGGACTTATTTCCAATTTCTCTTCTAAGGCTTGCTGGAGGGACAAAGTTGGGGAAAAACTAATTCTCTGAAATGGGGGCAGTTGGATGTCCACACTCGGTACCAAGGATGGAAAAGGGGATTTGAATCTTCACCTCACACGAGAAAAGAGCCAACCATGCTTGAACCTGAAGAGGACTTCATGCCCAGATTTGCATACAACATTATGGGACACCTTAAGTTTTTTAAAATTTATTTAAGATGGGTGTAAATTGGTTGCAGCATTTGAGAGATAAACAGTTTTCCCATTAAGGAAGGGTGACACTGTCCTGAACAGCAAAGTCTATTCCTTAACATTACTTAAGGAGATAAATTACTCACAATAGATGAAAGATCCACATTGATCATTTTTCTATCATCCAGGGTAATTGGTCGTAGACCTGCTACATTCAATTGCACCGAAGAACTACGATAGACAAAATTCAGAAGCCAGTCTCCCCTGTTGGAGCAGAAAGAATTCACTTAACAGAAAAAAATCTGGTGAAAAATCATTTGTTCAGAGTAAGAGCAATACAAACATAGCAATCATAGAAACCCTACATGACAGAAAGAGGACATTTGGCTCATCAACTCTGCACTAACCACAATTCCACCAGACCCTATCACAATATCCCTACATATTTACACACTAATCCCTCTAACTTAAGCATCTCAGGACACTAAGAGCAATCTTTTTTTTTACATGGCCAATCAACCCAACCCGCAAATCTTTGGACTGTGGGAGGAAACCGGAGCACCTGGAGGAAACCCACGCAGACTCGAGGAGAATGTGCAAACTCCACACTGATAGTGACCCAAGTCAAGAATCGAACCCAAGTCCCTGGAGCTGTGAAGCAACATTGCTAACCATTGTGCTACCACACCGCCCCCGAAAGAAAATTTTGCCCCAACTATTATTTCAGTCTCTAAAAGTAAGACTGGGTCTGTTTTGAGCTTAATCTTATCTCTCCAACTGTTCTTTTCCCTTAAATAAGTTTAATTATCAAATAAATGACCCCACCATGCCAGGATGAGATTTATTAATACAAATTGATTGAGGCTTTATCACGACCAGGGATTTTAGAAAGGGAACATGGTTTTCCAATGGAAATAAATTTACCAGCGAACCTTGCCTATTGTGCCAGCCTAACTTGGGGCAGTAATAAAAATATTTCAAAATCTTCAAGGTCCCCTAGAACCACAGATGTAACTAGCAGACAGTGGCACTGTGGTTAGCACTGTTTCCTCATAGTGACAGGAACTCAGGTTCAATTCCAGCCTCGGGTGACTGCTTGTGTGGAGTTTGCATATTCTCTCCGTGTCTCTGTGGGTTTCCTCCAGGTGCTCTGGTTTCTTCCCATAATCCAAAAATATGCAGATTAAGTTGACTGGTCATGTTAAATTGCTTCTTAGAGTTGGGGAGTAAATTAGGAGGCTAAATAGGTGGGGTCACAGGGGTAGAGCCTGGGTGAGGCTGTTGTCGAAGCTATGATTTTACTTGCCAATTGGTCCGCTGTGGATGTGCTGGCTCATTAACAATCCAAAACTAATTCCACTAACCTTTCCCCCCTCCAACAGCCAAGTATCGTCAAATGCTCTATTTTTTCACTTAGGAAATACAATGGCCTATCCATCAATTTCTCAGTCTGGAAAGGCATTCCATGCTCCAACAATACTCTACACAAAAAATCTCTCTCATAACCTTTCTTAGTGAAATTTTAAATTGAGAATCAAAGGCTCTGAAAGAAGCGGAGTCTTTCTGTCT
Source organism: Sphyrna mokarran (assembly GCA_024679065.1). Classification (NCBI taxonomy): domain Eukaryota; kingdom Metazoa; phylum Chordata; class Chondrichthyes; order Carcharhiniformes; family Carcharhinidae; genus Sphyrna; species Sphyrna mokarran. The sequence continues at coordinate 21,751,296 of JAGIQG010000028.1, read as the reverse complement.
TTATAATATAATATTTTTCAAAGTTTTAAAACTGTGATATGTTTCTGCTTATAGAAAACATTATTCATTCAGTCCGATCTTTCATGACTTCAATTTACTTCGAAACACATCTCAGCCACGTTTTAGTGGAAATAGTCGTGGTACCTTAATCTCTCTTTATATTTATAATTCCTCATTGCTGAAACATTCTAGCAAATTCATTCTTTAATCTGTAGAATCCCTACACAGTGCAGAAACAGGCCATTAGGCCTATCCGGAGTGCACCGACTCTCTGAAAGAGCTCCCCCCATTGGCCATTTGCCATGGACAATCCACTTAAAGTGCACATTTGTGGATTGTGGGAGGAAACCTGAGCATCTGGAGGGAACGCGCGCACACACGCGCACACACACACATATATATATATATATACATACGAGGGGAGCGTGTAAACCCCCCCACAGTTACCCAAGGCCAGAATTGAACCCAGATCCCTGGCGCTGTGAGGCCACAGTGCTGACCACTGTGCCACTGCATTATGCACTCTTCCTTTATATTTCATTGACAGAAAATACTGAAACTAGACTTAAGCATGGCCAACCCACTTTGTTATAAAATGTATTGATTATCAAATAGAGGGGATAAAAGCAAATTACAGACGATGCTGGAACCTGAAACCAAAAGAGAAAATGCTGGAAAATCTCAGCGGGTCTGACAGCATCTGTAAGGAGAGAAAAGAGCTGACGGTTCGAGTTCAGGCGACCCTTTGTCAAAACTCTACTTTGACAGATTGATGCGTGTGTGCAGTAGCCTGCTTAGCGCTACACTGTCAGTTTCTCCACGGGAATAGGTCCCCATCCCCATATTTTCATTGTGATTTACGCTACGGCATTCTGTGATTCATTTTGAAATTTCTGTTGAAAAAGATAGCAGGGTTTACTCCAGTTTTTGGCACTCAGAATTTTTTGGGAGAATTCCATCCGTAATTTTTCAATTCATCTCAGCAGTGGAATGCTTTTCACATATAACAATATTTAGATATATATATCGTCTTTTTTTAAAACTTGTATTGAAGTTGGTGCTCCCAATCCGTCACTTTTTATTCATCTACTTTTGCTTTATATTAGCAAAGTCAGAAATTTAACCCTGACAATAAGTCACCAGCGTTACCAGTGTTCAACTGTCAGCTTTGACAAAGGATCATCTGGAATCGAAATGTCAGCTCTTTTCTTTCCTTATAGATGCTGCCAGACCTGCTGAGATTTTCCAGCATTTCACCAAATGTGGGGGGCTATTCTCTCAGTAAACGGAGGCCATGTAGCAGGCTTCCTCTGGCACCCTGGTCTCCGCATGCTTCTGGCTGCTGGAATTCTAATGTAAAATATGTAAATTAGATCCCTCCCCCCTCCCCCCATGAATGTTTCACTCCAGTGGGGTTTACAACAGCTCTCCAATAATGGGGAGTGGGGAGCTGGCAGCCTCAATCCGATGCAGTGAAAGGGAGGACATGGGGGACCCCCAGGAGGTCGGAGGTAATGGGGGTACTCCCTGGGAATTGCGAGTTTGGCAATGCCATCTTGGCCCATGGCACAGCCCAAGGGACAAAGTGACAATGCCCAGGAGGCAGCTTAGCATTGCCCACCAGGCATCAGGCAGTCCCAGGGAAGAGGGCCAGGCATATGGGGGAGTGGGAAGGGTTCCTGTCACTCTGCACAGTGAGGGAAAGGCTGGCCATTGAGGCTGGAGTAGAGGGCTGTTGGTCTGATGGAGGTTGGGGACGGTTTGGGGCTGCCTGGACACGACCAGGAGGTTAGCGATTGAAGGAGGGGGTTGAGTGATCAGGAGGCGGGCAGTGCAGGGCTACTGCGCATGCACAATCTTCACACTGACAGATTGGGGCATGTGCAGTGGTCCACTCAGCGCTATGCTGCTGGCCTCTCCAGCCCTGTCCCCAGATTTTCATCATGATTCATGCTAGGGCACTCTGTGATGCAGAGTATGGGAGATTCATTTTGAAAATCCTGCTGAAAAAGACAGCCGGATATACTTGTTTTTACATGAATTCGGCACTTAGAATTTTTTTGGGAGAATTCCACCTGCAATTTTTCAACTCTTTTCAGCAGCGGAATGTAGGATGCCTTGCATATATTATAACATTACTATGCAGAAATTGTCTTTTTTTTAAACTTGTATTCAGGTTGATGCTCCCAATGTATCACTTTTTAATTCATCGACTTGTGTTATATTAGCCAAGTCAGGAATTTTGACCCTGACAATAAATCACTGTGTTACACTCTTAAAGCGCAGAACACGCCTGTATGTACCTGCAGTAGCCATTAATTATTCTTCCTGCAACCACTTTAGTGAGGGGTTTCCAGTGTTTGGCTCCACCTTCTACTGGTGCTCCCAGTAACACGACATCTTCAATAATTCCTACAGAATCTGCAAAAACAAAAGGAAAAGAGGACACGGTGAAACCTCACGTACATTATAAGAAAATCATTCCCAATCTGCAAATTCATTATCTGGGCACATTCATATGACTCCCAACAAGATACAAATTTATGGAAGCACAGGCACAGTCAGGTACTTATTTCAATAGCTTTCTGTTTATTTTCTTATTGAACTGAGAGTTAGCTTCCCTTGTTAGGTACAGGATGTATTTTGTTCATTTCTCAATAAATGTGTAATTCTGTGGCCATGCAGTGTAGAATGCATATTATACACATGTTACATCACCAAATGCACCAGTTGTTTGTGCACAGCAAGATCCAATAAGCAGCAATGATTAAACACGTCCAGTTAATCTCTCAGTGTTGATGTTGGTTTGACGTGGGTGAATAAAGAACGTAGCTCTGAATACCATCATACTCCCTGACCATCTTCTCATAGCATCAGCAGATCTTTACTGCAAACTGCAACCATTAGAGCAGGCACCTTGGACAATGCAGTATTTTTTCAACACCGCACCAAAGTGTCACCCTAAGGTTATGTGCTCAAGTCACAGAATCCCTACAGTGCAAAAGGAGGTCATTTGGCTCATCAAGTCTGCACCAACTCTCCGAAAGAGCACTTACTCAGGCCAATCCCACAACCCTATCCCCGTAACCCCATGCATTTACCATGCCTAATCTTCCTAACCTACATATGATAGAGCATATGATTTGCATATGATGGAGCAATTTAGTATAGCCAATCCACTTAACCTGCTGCGAAAGGATACCGGAGCACCCGGAGGAAACCCACTCAGACACTGGGAGAATGTGCAAACTCCACACAGACTGACTGTCACCCAAGGCTGGAATTGAACCGCATCATGGTGCTATGAGGCAGAAGTGCTAACCACTGTGTCACCATGCCACCCACATTCCAAGTCCTGGAGTGAGAATTCAGTTGGCATCTGCTGACTTCTGAGGTAAGAATGCTGTGTAGTGAGCCAAGCAGATGCACAAACTACCTGCAGTATAGAATGCATCTCACTATATGCAAATATTACAGTGCAATTGCATGGCTTTTAATTGAAAACTATAAACCTGAGAACATTAATTCAGGATATTTAAGGAAGCTACAGTTGACCTGAGCAATTAGGGCAGAGGAGAGGTTTAGGTTGGGGAACTCAAGTGTTCCAACTTGCAGCTGCCCAGAGATCCTTGCTGGAACATATACACAATAATACGGCCAGAATGACCATTCCAAACTTTCAAAGAGAACAGCCAAGTGGGTCAATCTGAGAGAGAATCCAGTGAACATACATCCAGCACACATCAGGATCTAAAGCTGTGGGCATACAGGGCTGCGTAACTGTGCACCACAATGCCCGCACAGGTCAATATTTATTCCTTTTACTTTATTTCCATTTATCATTGATCACAGCGACAGACATCCAGCTTGTGATCTGATGAAAAATAAGATAAAAGAAAGTCTTGGTCTGTATTCTTGTGTCACAGTAAGACAGGGTCTTCTGCTCCACAAGGCAATTGCTGAATGGCACTGATATTTACATACACTGAGTTGTCCAAATGCATTTCACAGTAAATATTTATCATGGCAATTGCTAAAAGGTATCATAAAGCCATTCTCACCAAGTAGTTTAGTCTGTCCCTCAAGACAACACCTGTCGCATTTTGCAGAACGTGTTGTTTTTTTTTTTAAACAGTGTGCTGTCGCACTAGTTTAAAATGTTTGCCACTCAGCTTTATCTTAAATCAACCCAGAGAGGTTGTGTCCAAATATGAGACTAATTAACCACCATGTCAGTTTGTCCGAAGCCAGTGGTTTTAGTCTCTGAATAACACTGTCATTTAAAGTATAAACAGTCAAGTACTGAGGTCCTGATCTGTGCTGGATTTTAACTTCATGGGTGCTGCCTGCCCCATAGCATTTCTCTTAAGGGCCAGTCTTCTGAGTCCAGACTCGATGGAAGTAAATACAAAATCTTAATGGTCTCGACAAGCTGGACGTGGAAAGGATGTTTCCAGTTGTAGGTGGCATTGTGACACAATGATTAGCACTGCTGTCTCACAGCGGCAGGGATTTGGATTCAATTCCCAATTTGGATGACTGTCTATGTGGATTCTGCACATTCTCCCCATGTCTGTATGGGGTTCCTCTGGCTGCTCTGGTTTCCTCCCACAGTCCAAAAGACTTGCTGGTTAGATGCATTGGCCATGCTAAATTCTCCCTCAGTGTACCCGAACAGGCTCCAGCTGCAGTGTGGTGACTAGGGGACTGTCACAGTAACTTCAATGCAGTGTTAATGTAAGCCTACTGATGATACTAATAAATAATGCAATAAATAAAGTGAGTCCAGAACTTGGGGCATTCTTTTAAAATTAGGGGTTGTCCCCTTTAGGATGGAGATAAGTTTTTTTTCTTGCAGAGAGTTGTGTGACTTTGGAACTCTGCCTCAGTAGGTGGTGTAAGCAGGGTCATTGAATATTTTTAGCATTCTTGTTAGGCAAGGGAATCAATTATCAAGGGTAGATGGAAATGTAGAATTAGAAAAACAAATAGATCAGCCATGATCTTACTGAGTGGTGGAGAAGGCTCGCGGGGCTGAATGGCTGACCCCAAATTCCTATGTTTGTATGACATTTGACCTTGGTCTTGACATTCCCAAAGGTTGACACAAATTCAACTCCAACAGACACCAACGGCACAGCTGGTGCTGGTTGATTATATTTCCTCCACCTGTGATTTGGATTGCTGAGTTGAAATGCGGCTTCCAGATTGTTCGCTCGGTTAAGATCAGCCAACATAACATCAGTCAGCCTTCAACTACCAGGATACTGGTAGAACTCGAGCATTTGAAGCTTGGAATGATCTCTGCTTTCTTCAGACATATCCTGATATGTCACACGTTTGCTGTGGCCAAGAAAATAGATAACTTCAATCAGCATCTAGAGGTACATGGCAGTTTAGTGCCTGGTGCTTCACCAAGAACCTTCATGGTTCTTTTGATTCTTTCTATCCCCTTTTGTTTAGCTCACGTGCACAAAGTGTTCACATGTACTTAGTTAAAGAGTCACTGTGGCTGAAACAGCAAAGGAGGTTAAATGATACCAGTGGAGATGCACAAGGCACTTTCTGATCGAGTGCTGAACGAATATCCACAGTTCACGTCAGGACAATTGCCCAGTGCAGACAATTTGAAAGCTGGAATTTATTTATTGTGGCAAATTTAATGCCTCAACTGAGGAATGTCAGTCTGCATGGGAAGAGAAAACCTCCGGAATTTAACAATACCCAAGAGTTTCCCACCTGCTAAATGCTGTAAGCTCATATGACTAAAACTCCGTGCTGTGGAGAATGTGACTTCAGCAGTTTAAAGCAGTGATTTAAATAAAAAAAAGATGGATTTTCCAACTGTGTTCTCAGGGTTTGCTTTATCTTCACTCATCATACTGCCTCCATCTCACAGCGTCATTACACGAGTCTATGAACGTGTGTGCATGAGTGAGAAAGAAACTGAAGATGATGGCTCTGCCGACATTTAGTTAGATAAACATTCACCTGGCCAAAATGGATAAGTTGCTGTAATTAATGGGAAACATTTTGGGGTTAGTGAGATAGAAGAGGTGATAGTTGTCAGGATACACACAGAAGTTTACCTCATGCCTCCAGATGACGCTGGCGAGAGTGGAATATAAATAATGAACAGGCAAAGGCCATCGAATGCTTACAATGTGACAGGCAGCAGTACACAACAAATTATACAACAGCACAGCTGCAGACAAAGATCACACAGAAAGCTCTGCTCACAGTGTCTAGCATATCTGTAAGCACAGACTTTACAACAGATCGCTCAGTTACATTTTACATTCAACTTCATCTGATAGCAACTTCATTTAAACTTTAACTTTACTGCTGTGATGGTAACAGTCTCCAAGATGCTATCTCATTTAAATGCTGGTTAAGCCACTGCTCGAGTTTTGCGTACAGCTCTGGTCACTTTACAGGAAAGAGGTAAGTGCTCTGGAGAGAGTACAGAGGAGATTTACAAGAACATTGCTAGGGCTTAAAAATTGCAGCTATGAGAAGAGAAAAGCAAATTACTGCAGATGCTGGAATCTGAAACCAAAGGAGAAAATGCTAGAAAATCTCAGCAACTCTGGCAGCATCTGTAAAGAGAGAAAACAGCTGATGTTTCGAGTCCAGATGACCCTTTATCAAAGCTTTGACAAAGGGTCATCTGGACTTGAAACGTCAGCTCTTTTCTCTCTTTATAGACATTGCCAGACCTGCTGAGATTTTCTAGCATTTTCTCTTTTAGCTATGAGGAGAGGTTAGATAATCTAAGATTATTTTCCTTAAAGAGGAGGAGGTTGACGGATGATCTAATTGAGGGATACCAGATTATGAGGGAACTAGATAGGGTAGACAGTAAAGACTTGTTTCCTTGAGCTGAACGGTCAGTTACCTGAGGCATAGCTTTAAGGTGATTGGTAGGAGGATTGGGGTGGACATGAGTAAAAACCTTGCCACCCAGAGGGTGGTGGTATCTGGAATTCATTACCTAAGTTGGAGTTTGTTACTGCAGCACTCACCTCATTTGAAAGGTGCGTGGGTCTGGAATTGAAGTACTGGAACCTGCATGACTGTGAAACAGGGCTGGAAAGTGGGATCAAATTGAGTGGCTAGTTTCTTTTTTCTCTTCTTGATCGGTGCAGGCACGATGGGCTGAATGGCCTCTTTCTGCACCATAACATTTCTATGGTTCTCTACCAGCAAACTATGAAATTGATGTTGAATTCACAATCATATTTGCATAAACCAGGTCGACATCTTACTGTACAAAAATCCAAGTGGTATGGGGAGCCAATGGCCTAGTGGTATTACTGTTAGATTATTGGTATTGTGATGTTATTAGTCACTAGACTATTAATCCAGGAATTCAGCTAGTGACCCGGGTTTGAATCCCACTGGTGGAAACTGAATTCAATAAAAATATCTGGAATTACGAATCTACTGATGGCCATGAAACCATTGTTAATTGTCGGAAAAATCCATCTGCTTCACCAATGTCCTTAAGGAAAGGAAATCTGCCGTCCTTACCTGATCTGGCCTCCAGAGCCACAGCAATGTGGTTGACTCTGAACTGCCCTCCAAGAGCAACCAGAGATGGGCAATAAATGCTGACCAGGTGATGCCCATGTCCCATGAATGAATTAAAAAAAAAACATTACTGCCTCTCAAACAGTCCTATGGAAATTGTGACCTGGATGCAGATTCAAGCTTACCTGGCTCAACTGAAAGAGTGACTTAAAACCCTGAAGACTGATGCACAATATAATCAACGTATGCACCAAATTCAACCTTGCCCCACCTTCTAACTCACTTATTAAGTTTTTAAAATGGTGTAGAAGTTTATTTTCCAGAAAAACCAACTGTCAGCTGAAGTAAATCGTGCAGTAATCAGACCTGTATTCTGCAGATGAGAAAATACAGCTTTAAAAGCGATTATCTGAAGTATACCACCAAAATATCACGTTAAGAACAGAGAATACTGAGAGAATGGGGGTGTGAATGGAGCCATCAACAGGAGAATACCAGCACTAGGAAGGAGAGAGGAAACACATTGGTTCAGAGATAAAGGGTCAGGTTTTTCCAGTCTCACTGTGGCAGAAGACGATACAGAATTCCAGCGAGCCAGCTAAATGTCCACTGACTTTCGGTGGGATCAGACAATCCTGGCCATGAGTGGGCCTGGAAAATCCTGCCCACAGAATCAACGGGGCAGGGAAAGTATTGGAACAGGGGCACAAGGGAAAAAGGGAGCAACAGAATTCAGGGAAGGGCGGCACTGGAAGAGAAGCAGCCTGAGAATGTTTTTCATTTTATTTTGGATGGATTAACGGAAACAATGACTACACCAAATGGTGAAATGGTTTTGCAATTTAATTAGGAACTTCTTAATACTGCACTGCTCAGGCATGAGTTGTGGCAACAGGAAATATTACAGAAAAAAATAACTTTTCCTTTATCCTGGACCAGTGTCAAATTGAATTTCTTACTTCACCAGATCGTTACAAATAATGTTGATTCAATTTTGCGGTTCAGTTTTTAGAAATTTGCAAATTGAGTTAATGCCATTTTCCACAGCCTACATTTTTGTGCATGACGTAATGCTGACTAACGCTGATGACTACATATGGAAGAGTTGTGTGTTGGGGCCTACTATAGATTTATTTTTAGCCAAAAACTGGAAACCATGAATAGCTCGGAGTGTAATCAAATCAACTCATCACAGGAGTTTAATAATATCGTACTCTGTACAAAAATAGTGAGATATATTAGTGACTATTACAATAATCATTTATATAGAACCTCTAACGCAGGAAAACATCCTGTGGTGCTTTTCACAAACATAATTGAACAAAATTTAACCTGAAGCCATAGAACTGGCTGGATCACTCCATGCTTGGTTACAGAGTTAGGTTAGGTTGGAAAGCGGATCTCAAAGGAGAGAAGTGGAGAGATGGAGCAACTTGGCAAGGAAATTTGTTGCTTTAATAAAATACATTCTCAACACTTTCTAACTTTCAGTGAGGAGAATAATGTATTGCATCAGTGTCATTGTAAAACAATAAGCCCCCAAATTATACAAAGGAAACTTACTGAATTAAATCTGAATGTTGCCTCAGTCTTCACAATATCCTCCAATCCCTCTGGCAGCCAGCACTCTCAGAAAGCTTCATGAATATTGGCAGATGCCATGTGTTCCTTCCTACGTCACAGACAGCCTGGTGTGGACATTGCCATGAAATAGAGGCAGGCAAATGGAGTAACTAATCCAATCTGCCATGTCGAATGTGTCCTATTGATAACTACCTTGGCTAAGCTCAGCTGCAGACTAACGACATGGTCCTTTAACTTGCCTACCATACTCCATACCCACCATGGCTTCTACTGAAGAGTGAGCCATCCTTTGATAATCAGTATTTGACTCAGAAATTCAAGACTTTTAGCGATGCTTCAGCTTTATATTGTGGTTAGTATTTGAAACGTGATTCACAGAATGATTTATTCTTTGAAACGAACTGCACCTGGGGCTGTGATTTGATTTTTGCAACTTATATGTATTGAGTTCCAAATGCAAAGCCAGCGCTTGCTTGTAACCTACTGCTTTTCATCTGTAGCTCTTGGCAGTCCACATTTCTTTGGGATTCTATTCATGCCTGAAAAATATCATTGGGATAATTTGCCTTCTCGCTTAATTTTAAATGTCTCGTGATATGAGTGATGCTGATAAAATCACCTTGATTGCTCAGCATTCTTCACTTTGAGAAGATGGTGATGGTCCATCTCTCTGAATCATTGCAGTCCTTGTGCCGATGATATTTTCACAATGGTGGTAAGTAGGGTGTTTCATGATTTGGACCCGGTTACTATGAAGGACTGACAGTTAGATTTGAATGTCCAACTTGGAGTGATGGTATTCCCCATTTTTGCTGCTCTTGGTTTCATTGAAACATGACGAGTCACGGCAGTGTATCTTATACAAAACACAAGATGGTGGGTTAGGAATAGATGTTGTGTTCTGTGGTAGTGACATAGTTTAGGAGAACTGTCTTCGATGGATCATTAAGCACTGACTGCTGCTGCAGCTGCACTCATCTAGGCAAGTATTAAGAATAGTTACACTTCTGAATTGAATGCTGAGAATGAAGGAAAATCCTTGAGAAACCAAGGCATGAGACTCAGAGTTCCCAACTTCTGCTATGTCCTTGCAGCTGTTGGTTCAAATGAGCTTCTGATCCGAGGATGATGGGGATAGAAAGATAGGACAGAATATCTACAATGTAGAAGGTGGCTATTTGGCCCATCGAGTCTGCACTGACTATAATCCCACCCAGGCCCTATCTCTGTAACACTAATTATTTACCCTGCTGGTCCTCCTGACACTAATGGGCAATTTATTTTGGCCAATCAACCTAACACACATATCTTAGGTGTGTGGGAGGAAACCAGGGCATTTGAAGGAAACCTACGCAGGCACCGGCAAACAACAGTCACCCAAGCCGGGAACTGAACCCGGGTCCCTAAGGCTGTGAAGCAGCAGTGCCAATCACTGGGATTCAGCCACAATGATTACCATTAGAAATTCAAAGGAAATGGTCAAGCTTTTTTGATTGGAGATGGTCACTGCCTGGCAGTTAGATGACACAATTTTTGGCTGCTACATCAGTTCAAGCCTGGATTCTATCCCTCTTTCCAGGCACTAACATAGACTAAATTTGTTCGTAACTTAGGCATTTTAATAATTCTCAGCAACGCTTCCAATCAAATATCCATTCTGTCATAAAAACTCTAAACAGACTGATGTCTATTTTCAGCTCTGTCACATCACCCGCTTTTGCCTTGCCTAAGTCTTTCTTTGGTTAAAAACCACATCTCATGCCTTTCACACCTCCAAACTCGACTAATGCATGCTTTCTTCTGGCCTTTCTTCCATTGCTCACCCTCAATAAACTCTGTAAATTCAAAACTTTGCTGTTTGTATCCTACTCTGCACCAAGTTTGCTATCACCTTTAACTTGTTGGCTTTTATTGGTTCACAATTTGCTGAAATAGGATATTTCTTTTCAGATGAAAGGAAAGGGAAAGGATGGTCACAGGGATACACTCCACAGAACTGAAGCTTTTCCTAATTTGATAATGCACTGATGCTGATGGTGGGGATAGGAAGCTTGTAACCAGGATTATCCACCCCATTGTTTTTACTCAAAAAGGGTTGTTTGGTACAAGGAAACCACAACTGCATGCATAAAGCAATTATCTGAAGTGGCAACTCTGGGAGCATCAATATTTGGCTCAGTGACAGAGCAGTTTCTTTATTAGTGCAGGCTCACACTAATGGAGAAAGTGTAGTTCAAGTGGAGTTAAAATTTCTGGTGTGTGCTTACTTCAAATTTTAATTCTAGGCCAATGTATGAAAACTTAAAAAATAAATGTAAAATCTCAACACTAGGCTTTTAAAGTTTTACAGTGTGAGGTTTTGCTTTATCTAGAGTCAGATCAATGCAGTCCCACTGATTAAATAATTGTGGCTGACTCTCACTGCTCTAAAACAGGTACTGGGCTCAAACAATTATGTACACTAGAAAGCTGCTAAATTGAAGAGTGAAATACCAAGTCCAGGATGTCAAACAGCAATATTAAATCATTTTCTACTCAGTAAATCTAACTTAGGGGAAAACAAAAACCAAAGAATCTTGTTGCTGCACAGAGGTCTAGATTTGATCTGTGGCAGAGTCCTAATAGTGGGGAATAACACCCCAGAACATCAGATGGATCAATTGCTCTCCAGTAGTTTAGCCAAGTAGCTTCATTTGCAAAACTGGGCTATGAGTGGTTGCAAGTTGTTCAGCCAGGAGGAGAGATCATCAGAATCAAGCCCAACCCCAATCTTTCTCAGGATCCACATACAGCTTTACATCTCACATCAACAACTTGTATTTATTCTTTTGTGGGCTGTGGACATCACTGGCAAAGCCAGCCTTTGTTACCCATCCATCATTGCCCTTGAACTAAGTGGTTTGCTAGGCCACCCGAGGGCAATCAAGAGTCAACAACATTGCTATGGATTTGTAGTCACGTAAGCCAAGCCAGTAAAGATGGCAGATATCTTCCCCTCGAGGACATTAGTGAACCAGATATGTTTTCATGAAAACTGATAGTTTAATTCCAGATTTTATTAATTGAATTTAAATTCCACCAATGGCGATGTCCCCAGAGCACCAGCTTGGATCTCTGGATTACTCTTTCAATGACATTATCACTACGCCACCATCTCCCCATTGCTTCTTGGTTTACAGGGTGGAAATGCTAGTTGTTGTTGATGCTTTTAATTACTGTCCAATGACTCAATGAAAATGAACATGTGTTGGATAGTGGGTGAGCCTTGACAGTTATGTAAGCTACTGATGCTCACTGCCCAGATTTGAACATTAAGCAACCTGGGTGGTGGGTGGTCATCAGCCAGGGATTCCATATTCCAGCTGTGGGAATGGAGAGGTAAAAAGGAAAATTTAATCTCCTTACCACAAACAAAAAAAATGTTACTAAGCTCAGACCACGGACATCAAAACATGGAGCGCTCCCAGCTGGACTGTATGTGCATATGTTTACTGCTCTATAAACATCTAAACTCCTTAAACATCCAACAGGCCAAAAATAGCCCTCTTGATCTTTTAAATTGCCAGTTTCATCAGTGATGATAAACTACACCTTCACAGCCTCAATAAAACGTAAGGAATTTTATTGATCTGGTGAACAGTCAAGTGTTAATGGTAATCAGAACCCTTGCTGCAATGGAGCTGATATAGGGCTGCTTTATTAGCATTCATGCTGCATCTTTAACATGAACTGAAATTCATTCACTACAAAGCCGTTTTAAAACACAATTTTAGAGAACACATTTTACGATATTTCTTCACAAATTGTGTTTCTTACAGGTAATGGTACAGCAATGATTCTACACTAAATTAGAACATAATGCTAGTATCAGTGATCTTGGAAATGAACAGAGCACAGAACAAAAAAACTTCCAGTTTTTAACATACCTATCAGCTGGATATTCCACCTGATCCAGACACGTTCAGTATGACTCTGGCAATGAATTCATTCAGATACAGGCAAAATTTAGATTCTGTCATATTTGTGTGGCCACGAGAGCCTCTACCCAGACCTGAACAAATTACTGGAATAAACTGATGCATGCCGTCATAGAGATACATAGAAATTATCACATGGAAATGCGCCCTTCGATCCAACTAGTCCATCTGCAAAAGTACAGGCAGAAAGTTTGGGAAATACTGAGCAGATCTGGCAGCAGTTGTGCAGAGGGAAATGGAATTCACAGGCAGGGTTTTTAGCCCCATATCGGATGAGTACAGGAGTTATTGGATGGAATAATGAACTTCAACAGCTGTGGTCTGTTGAACTCCTGGCATCATCCTACTCCCCGACAGGATGGGGTGGGTGACAGGGAAGGACTACGCTGGGGGGTAGAATCCCTGGAGGGGACTGGGCCTCGTGACAGGTTCTGGTCCAGTTAGGTGGAATGCAATGGTGAATCAGGGAATGGGGAATACTGGGGGGTAGTTAGTGGGGGAATCTTGAAAAGGGCTGGTCTGTGAATTTACAGAGGCTTAAATTCTTCTAACTTTTTTCTGGATAACTCTTTGGTGCACAGCTGGAAACATGTGAAGTTTGCCATTTAAACTGCATTTTGGTAGTTCCCAGTGCAGGGCAATTTCCCAGAGGAAGTCTGCACTTCCTAGGAAATCACCTGGGAAGTTCACCGGTGTTTTCAGATATCAATGGTCTTTCAAAGGTGGCTTTTTATAGCATGAAACTCAATTGTGTATGTGTTCTGGTGAATGTATAGATGTTGTTAGCAAGGCCTATAATGGACAGGTTTTTTTTGCCAAGAAGCCAATCTTGTAATTGTTGTCTAGAGTAAGTGGAATGGAAAAATGACAGAAGATAAAGACAGCAATGCAAAAGCAAAATACTGTGGATGCTGAAAATGTGAAATAATAACAAAAAATACTGGAAAAACCCCCAGCAGGTCTGGCACCATCTGTGGAGAGAGAACCAATTAATGTTTCAATTTGATAACGTTTCATCAGAACTAAATATGGCAGAAATGTAAGAATTTTTAATGGAAAGTAGGAGGTGGTTGGAGAAGGAGAAGGTCTGTGATGTGGTGGAAGTCAAAAAAATTGCATGATGCAGCAGTCAGAAAGAGTCTAAATGAGGCCCGAATGAAGATTAAGACCATGTGAAGATTAAGGAATAAAGAAAGGAACAAGACGAGGCCAAACCAGTAAAATGAAAAAAACACACAGAACAAGGTGAAAGTAAAGGATATGATCTAAAGTTGTTGAACTCGATGTTGAACCCGAAATACTGCACAGCGTCCGGTTGAAAAATGAACTGCTGTTCCTCAAACTTGTGTTGAGCTTCACTGGAACACTGCAGCTGGCCTGAGACATAACACTCAGCACAGGAACCAGGAGGAGAATTAAAATGAAGAGCAGCTAGACACTCACAGTCATGCTTGTGGACTGAAAAGGGTGGTCTGCAAAGTTAGTCTGTATTTGCATTTCTCGGTGTTGTACAGCACTGAATACAGTACCCTAAACTGGAAGAAGTACAAAAAAAGAGTTGTTTCACTTGGGGCCCTGGACACCACAAACGTAGGTGAAACGTCAGGTGTTGCACCTAAGCTTGCATGGAAAGGCCTGTTAGGGGTGACTGAGGAGTTGACTAGGATGCCATGGAGAGAACGGTCTGTATGGAGTGCTGAAAGGAGTGGGCAGGGAAAGATGTGTTTAACGGTTGCATCACACAGCTGGGATAAAGGCAGCATGTCTGCCAGGAAAGTGAACAGATTCTAAAGGATCTGTTGCAGATGATCACAGATTGGTTGCACTGGATTGGAATTGCTTGCAATCCATGAAGACAATAAAGCCTTATGGCTGAAATCTACGACATGCTGGACTTTGAGGAATCCTGCAATCTCTGAGTCCTGTCTTGCTGTTTATAGATGTCCATGGGGCAACTGATAATGATATTTCCTTTCAGAAGAGCTATACATATATACATATTGATATACATAGGCTGCAGATTGACTGGTATCATTCATGCCTCAACTGTGGCAGTTTGGGAAAATCTGGAGGCTACACATTCAGGATAGCTTTGATCTTCACTAAAACACTTAGTGCCATTGCTTGCTCTGGGCAAAACAAGTGTTGCAGATCCGTTACTATTTGAGTGGAGAAACACAGCTTTATTATATGTAGCTCTCAAGTTAGTAGCAAACTGCTCTCCATGGATGTGACACAAGGCCCCAGTAGTAACTTTCTTTTCTCTATTTAAATAAGACAAATATAGTGGTATTCCCAATTCCAGTACAATTCCTCCCGCAAATTCTCTTCATGCAGAGTGCCTTTAATGATAAACATGATACCTGTACCTGGTATCAGCTGCTGACCTTGTTAAATGTTTGCAGTTTAGAAGCAGAAACAGATTTCAATTTCTGTCTGTTGGCAGGAATGGGAATGAAAGTGATGAGGGGGCAGAAGGGAGGATGTGATACTGTGATCGTCCTCATGGTTTTGGCAACATCATCATACACTTATGATGCTCCTTTCTGTTTCAGGTAGATTGGCTGAGTAATCAAGGAGGACTGAGTATGACTTCTATCCATTCTGTTCATCTGCATCTGGAAGATGGAAGACAGCTGCATACACAAGGACTTTCTGTATAGGTAGCTGGAGGCAGATGGTCAGCAGGGTGCAAGGACGTTTGCAAGCACAACCTGAAGGCAATCATCGACTATCACACCATTGAGTCACTGGCTAATGAAAGAGGGAAATGGCAATGCCTCCTGTGGGCTGGCCTGCAGTACCACAATGATCAGTGGCTTGCAAAAGATGCCAATGCTGAAACAACTACCTACAGTGGCACTTAGCAGCTTCATTTTGTGGTGGAAACTGCCTCTCAAGGCTTGGCTTGGATTTCACAGGCATCAGCAAAGATGCAACAAATGAAGAAAACTCAACTAATTGGATTGTTTGCTGCCTGTCGACCATCTCTCGTAGATGGAAGGATGCCAATGTACGCTCTAAAAGTAGGCAGGTAGACAGGAATGAACACAAATCAAATGACTCCAACGACGTAACAGCTCACAATATTTCAGCCGAAATAGCTGGAACAGCAAGTTACTGAATCATCTCAACATAGCAGAAATCTCTTCTTCCCCACCCCATCATGGAAGTATTGTCTGGTTGGTGGTGAATTAAGTTTTGTTTGTTCTTGATCTATTTGCTTTACATATTTACAATGGAAAAGATGAGCCACGATGCTTTTTAGTTGTTAAGTGATCACCATTTGACACAGTGTTAAATGGGCTTCACTGTAATCAGACTCCATTATGGCAACACTTGAGCCAAACGCAATATGAATGAAGTCATTCGGGTCAGCATAAAAGTCTGAAAATATGTAACTACTTACTGATTAATTGCCAAGTGGAATTCAAAGTTCCATAGTGAAACCATAGTGAAACACTATAGTGAAACCATCCTTATTAATTATTTCAAAATACTTTGCTTGTACTTTCTTACTGCATCTGCAGAGCTTTTTCTGTCTCCAGAGTATTATCTGGAGAACTAACATCTGAAAGAAATCATTTTCAAGGTCATCGTGTTATTAGCTCGAAGACAAACAAGTAAATGATACCATGAGATGTCAGTGTACCTTTAAGAGTTTTGTTTAAAATCATATTCTCTGTAGCTCTCATTGTGGCACCGGGTTGTCTACTAGGGACCTTTTTATTGCTTCTTCAGTGGTTTGAATAGGGTTTGTTTACTTTTACTTTGGGAATTAGTTTTATGACCCTGCATTGTCAGGAGGAAGAATGTTTGCAGGTCAGGTGATAGGAGCGCTTTCATTTACAGTTCTGAACTACAGGTTTTAGTTAAGAAGTGGACATCTGACTTAAAGTAGTGTTTCTCTCTCCCCCCCAGTTTTGTGCAACGTTGCTGTTTAGCTTTCCTTGAGTAGAAAATCTGCTGTTGATGGCTTGATGTGGAGATGCCGGCGTTGACTGGGATAAGCACAGTTAAAAGTCTTACAACACCAGGTTAAAGTCCAACAGGTTTATTTGGTAGCACAAGCCACTAGCTTTCAGTGCACTGCTCCTTCATCAGGTGAGTGGGAGTCGTGTTCACAAACAGGGCATATAAAGACAAAGGTTAAAGGCCTTCATGACACACGACAACGCAGAATCGCTGGGCAGAAACTAACAGCCAAGTTCTGCACAAGAGGATGGCGTGATACGGGATCTTAGGTTCATGTCACACTACCTGTAACCCCCTGACTTGCCTGGGCTTGCAAAATCTCACCAACTGTCCTGGCTGGAGACAATACAAATCTCTTTAATCTGTGCTTAACCCTCTCTCCACTCACATTGTCTGTACAATAAAGACTTGGTTACCTGAAAAGACTCGCATTCCAACCATTGTAAATTGAGTTTGTGTCTTTATAGGCCCTGTTTGTGAATACGACTCCCATTCACCTGATGAAGCAGCAGCGCTCCAAAGCTTGTGGCTTGTGCTACCAAATAAATCTGTTGTTGGCTTGACCAGTCTCCCTGGGGTTCTGGGAAGCTGTTCTGACTTGAAACTGTTCTGAGTGTTTCAAGAAATCTGCAGCCTTCATCCAAAGGACGCTATTCCAGTATCACGTGAGCATTAGTCTTTGCTGCATTAAAACTTGTGAATAGGATTTTGTCTAAAGAATCATGGTTTTGATTTGAACACCTTCAACATTTATTAAAGGTAAAACGTTATTGTGGTGGTTTTGGTTTTTGTTTATAATTGAAAAAAGTTGTAGCTAATTTTCTTTCCATATATGTTAACTATATTCTTAAATAAACTTTGTTTGATAAAAGCTCCCTAGGGGGTCATTTGAATCATACCCAAAGTGAAACATATCATGCTTATCCTAGCCAAATTCAAGATGCAAAACTTATGATCCAGGCAGGCTTTATAAAGCAAAATGGAGTTTCTCAACTGAACTGTAACAATCACCTGTCACAATGTATTCTGAAAATCATATTTACCAACTTTCCAGATTAACACCTACATGACTATAACCTTGGGAAAAGAAAGTGGTTTCAGCACAGACCAGGAGTAGTCATGCTGAGTTCCTGTATATCAACACTTGAAAGAACGTTACCCCACTCAATGTCTGTGAGGAGCCTGAATCAGTGATGCCTGTCTCGACCTTTATTTAGCAACTGGTAAATGGGATACAACATGGTTTAACTTTGCTGCTGTGCAATGAACTTAAGGTTCCTAGAGATGGGCCATTAGCATTTTCACCCTTGGAAAAAATTAACAAATAAAAGAGAAAAATGATGGAAATGCAAAGGTCAATCATCACCTGAAAAGGAACAGCCAGGATAATGCTCAACGTTCTGAAGGTTGAAATGCTTTTGCTGCTAAGTATTTCAATGCATTTTTATTCCAGCTTTCTACTATTCAGGCATTTTTCTTTTTTACCTTGCTGCTGGTTTAATAACCATTCATTCGGTTGAACTGATGAGATTTTTCCCTAACACATTGAATTACTGATTTGTGAGTGACACCAACACTACGTGATGAGTCAGCCATCTGCTTTTCTCATTGTAAAGTTTCAATAATCCATTACTGGTATGTTTCTCTAACTATAATCCACGCCTCCCCCCAACCAATTCCACCCACCTGAATAAAAGACTCAAGGCAAGATTTTCTGGTCATGTTTGCCCATAGACTGGAAAATCCCGCCCGAGGTCAACAAATCTTTGTATAAAGTTTATTTATTAGTCGCAAGTAAGGCGTACATTAACACTGCAATGAAATTACTGTGAAATTCGCCTAGTTGCCACACTTCGGTGCCTGTTCGGATCAATGCACCTAACCAGCACGTCTTTCAGTATATGGCAGGAAACCGGAACACCTGGAGGAAATCCACATAGACATGGGGAGAATGTGCAAACTTCTTACAGACAGTGACTTAAGCCAGGAATCGAACTTGGGTCACTGGTGCTGTAGGTAGCAGTGCTAACCACTGTGCACCATGTACGGTCTGCCCCCACCCACTAACATTCTTGTGGCAGGTGAGACTGGGAAAACTCCACCCTCAGAATGAGCATTTAAAGAAGAGTGGAAATCTAAAACAGAGGGAGGAATTTAAAAATGAGAGATCATGGAAGGAAAGCAGAGTCTGAAGAGTGAAAGCCAAGTGTTAATTTGCTGAATATCACTAATATTTAACTAGATTCAGGGACCACCTCACTTAAAAAGTAAGTGTTAATTAGAGATAAAGGTTAAAAACCCCATTCTCAGCTGCAAATAAAACAAATGAAAAATTATTTCATGGGATGTGGGCATGGCCAGCATAGAACATAAACATTACAGTGCAGTACAGGTCCTTTGGCCCTCAATGTTGCGCTGACCAGTGGAACGAATCTGATGACCCTCTAACCTAAACTATTCCAATGTTATCCACATGCCTTTCCACTGATGATTTCAATGCCCTTATAGTTAGTGAGTCCACAACTGTCGCAGGCAGTTATAATAGCCACAATAGCCCACAGTAACTACAAAATTTCTAAATCCACATGATGCATATCTGGATATTTTCATTTGAGTGCCCCCTCTAGCCCTTCAACTTCAGGTCCCAGTCTGTTCTGTTCTTCTTTGTGTGGTTGGTTACAACTTGGATCACTTCGCCCTCCATTCTAGATTCTCTTCCAACTGATTCAAGATAACTTCTGTCCTAATCCCATAAACTACAACCTATCTATTCTGCCCCACTTTTCCTTCCCACCTCATGCACACGCACACTCACACAAACACACGCACATAAACCCATCCTTACCCATCCAACTGCTCCAAGTTCTTTTGTTTAGTATTCTGGCCTCACTTTCTGTGATCCTTCTTTTTCCTATTGTCAGTGGTGTTGGTCAGGCTGAGTTGCTGCAGTTCATTCTTCTCTGTTTCAACTATATTCTCCCCACCTTTCTAACTGTCAGTCGCACCCTCCTCTAAAGTTTTTCTCTCTCTTGGTGCCGCAGTGTGAGGTGAAATATCTAGATAGTTCAAGCCCTTCCCAACGTGTCGCAATGTCTCCAGCTCATGTTGCAGCTGTAATCCAGACTGACTCAGACATTCCTTACAGGTATGGTCATCCAAAACATCCGCAACATCCCACATTAAGCAGCCTTGACGTATTGTCTGTGCTATTATCTCATTCATATATTTAGTTACTGCATAACAGTTATTTATTCTACTGAGTGGTGAACTTTGATAGCAAATTATGATTAACTAATGGATTTAATTTCAATTCTTTTATTCAATTTGGATATTTAGCTCGCTGTTGTCTGTCGGTGCCATTGATTTAACGGAAAATGGTGGCATAGTGATAGTGTCACCAGACTAATAATTCAGTGACCCAGAATATTGCTTTGGGGATATGTATTCATATCCAACTATGGCAACTGGTAGACTTGTGACATGGTGGCACAGTGCTTAGCACTGCCACCTCAGCTCCAGGGACACAGGTTCAATTCCAGCCTTGGCTCAAAATCTGTGAGGAGTCTGCACGTTCTCCCCACGTCTGCTTGGCTTTCCTCCTGGTGCTCTGGTTTCCTCCCACAGTCTGAAAGACATCCTGCTTAGGTGCATTGGCCATGCTAAGTTCTTCCCCAATGTACTTGAGCATGCACCGGAATGTGGTGATTAGGGGTTTTCACATTAACTTCATTGCAGTGTTAATGAAAGCCTATTTGTGACACTAATAAATAAGTGGAATTTATATTTAATTTGTTACAAAAATTTGGAATTCAAAGTTGTGGTGTCAGTAATGATGACCATGAAGCTATCATCGATTTTGTGAACTTGATGACCTTTAGAGAATAAAATCTTACATATTTATCTGGTCTATGTATGTAATTGCAGACCCACAGTTGACTCTTAACTGCCCATGGAAATGGCCGAGCAAGTTACTCAAGTCAAAGTCAATGACAAATGGAAACATGAAGGTCTTATGAGGAAAGGCTGAGCGTCTTGAGGTTATTTTCATTAGAGAGGAAAAGGTTAAGAGGTGACCTAATTGAGGCATACAAGATGATCAGAGGATTAGAAAGGGTGGACAGTGAGAACCTTTTTCCTCGGATGATGATGGCTAACACAAGGGGACATAGCTTTAAATTGAGGGGTGGTAATTAAAGGACAGATGTCAGAGATAGCTTCTTTACTCAGAGGGTAGTAAAGGCTTGAATGCCCTGCCTGCGACAGTTGTGTCCTGCTAAGAGCGCTCAGAGTGAAATCAAAAAATAGCATCTTGAGGCTAATCACTGGAATGCCACCTCAGCCACAGGCTAACCAGCACAAGAAGAAACAGATCAGGAAAGTAAATGCATGGCTGAGAGACTGATATGGGAGGCAACATTACAGGGGCTGGAAGGAGCGCTACATCAGGGATTGGCTGCAGTCTCAGCAGCTAATCTAAACGAGTGATTGAAAGGAAGGCTTGATTGGATATGGTCATGACAAGAAAAAGGAGAGATGAAAACTGAAGATCAGGATTCAAAAAAAGAGTCAAGAGTAACTCACATTCAGGAAAAAGAAAAAGGTTAAAGTTATTTTAAATTGAACACTTACATTGTTGTGAGTTGCCAATGCTGCTGTTGTGCATTAATTCTGAAATATGCAAAATGGAACCAGAAGGAGGAATATGAGGGAAACAGGTAATTACATTAAAATGAAAGCGAGGTGATGCATTTCGGGAGAAAGAATGTAGGGGGGGAGGTATATGATAAAGGGTAGACCTATTAAGACTATAGAAACACAGAGGGACCTGGGGGTGCAGGTGAACAAGTCAAGTCAAGTGAACAATAGGGATCATGAGCCTTGGGAATCCCTGGGAAGTGTGTAAATAGATGATGATATTGATGTACTTGTTTTTATCCTACAGGTGCTTTGGTTCACCTTGTTGTCTAACGAGGGGCATACACGCGATGGGTCGTGAGAGGGCTGCTCTTGGATTTTTTTTCGAGAGTATCCTAGTGCTTCACGTTGTTAGTGTACGCTTGACCTGGACCATTTGATGGGCAACACGACAGCTCAGTGACTATCGCTGTGCTGTGCAGATACATGGATTTGGGGCCTGTGTCTGTGGGAGTTTGCGCATTCTCCCCGTGCTTGCGTGGGTTTTCTCCAGGTGCTCTGGTTTCCTCCCACATCCCAAAGATGTGCTCTTAGGCTGATTGGCAAAACAAATTCTCCCTAAATTGTCTCAAATTTGGTTTTTAATCCATAGGTGTATAAACATGGACAGGGATCACGGATATAGGTGGGAACATCGGGGTGGTGGCGCGGCCCGAAGGGCCTGTTTCCTGTGTTGTTTTGTTCTTTGAAACTAAATTGATCTTCATGGATTACATTCCTCAGTAAAAGGTTTTAAAGAACAGTGGGCTAGATTTTGGCAGAGTTAGGCCGACATTGGAGGTCTTTTAAAATGGCAGTCAGAATCTGGACCACAGAATCCCTAGAATGCACAGGAGGCCATTTGGTCCATTTAGTTTGCACCGACTCTCTAAAAGAGTATCTTACCCAGGTCCACATCCCTGCCTTATCTCTGTAATCTTGCACATTTACTATGACTAATCCTGTAACCTGCTAATCTTTGGACACTAAGGAGCAATTTAGCATGGAAAATCCCCCTAACGTGCACAATCCTGGACATTAAGGGGCAATTTAGCATAGCCAGTCCACCTGACCTGTGTATCTTTAGAATGGATATTGATGTCTCACCCCCATTTCCGCCAGATCCTATTTTCACAAACAAGAGATGGGTTGTGAACCACAGTGGCAAGAAACCCAGACTCAGCAGACTGTTTCAAATTAGTTTCGAGTTTAAATGAACCCCACTTTTGCCTGTTCCAAGGGCCTTAGCTCGTAGTGCTGGGTCACAAATTTATGCAGGGAATGTAAACGCTCTAGAAGGATGAATAAGATTTGTTACATATCATTTTCTCAAATTATTAAAATCCCCAGCCCTTCAAACAAGAAAAACAAGCTGCGGCTGACAGAGTATAAAAAATACTGCTGTTCTGCACTGATTAACAGCCAATCTAGTGTAGCTTAGAAAATGCCATTACTATCAGTTCCATAGAAAATCTACAGTGCAGAAGGAGACCATTTGGCCTATCTAGTCTGCAACAACTCTCTGAAAGAGCATGTTACCAAATTGTGGATAAAAACAAATTACTGTGGATGCTGGAATCTGAAACCAAAAGAGAAAATGCTGTCAGATCTGCTGAGATTTTCCAGCATTTTCTTTTTTGATTTTTTACCAACTTCATACCTCTGCCTACTCCTGCCCCCATCTCCCACATCCCCCAAAAAGCTTAGATGAAAACTCATTCTTGCAGGTGTCATATTCATGGGGAGAGGTCTGCTAAGTGCGGACATTGCCCGATTTGAGCTTCCCAAGTCAATGTGAAAATTGAATCCCATGTTTCTAATTTACATCACAAAGACAGTTATCATCTGTTACTAAAGATTGAAAGCCAGGACAATTTAATTAACTATATAAAGAAAATTCTATGAAATCGCAATTAGCATTGAAAGTTGATCAGTGAAATATACAGCAGGTTAAGAGTGAGACACCTTAACGTTTCAGGTGACACTCCTGATCTGAATGGGCATGATCCGGCTGTTCTGCAGAACTAACCAGGATAAATTACATAGGTTCTGTACATATTGCATAGGATATGTACCACAAAAACAAGATATTTGATTCAACAAGTCCATGCTGGCATTTATGTCCCATAAGAGCTTCCCATCTTTCCTCATCTAAATCAACCATTGTAACTTTCTATATCCTTCTCCCTCATCTGCTTTGTCTTAAACACATTATTCACCTCAACTGTTCTCTGTAGTAGCAAATTCCACATTCTCAACCCCTCTTTAGGTAAAGAACTTTCTTCATAATCCGTATTAGATTCCTTGGTGATTATCTTACATCGATGACTTTTAGTTATGCTTTTCCCACAACAGAAAACATTCTCCCTTGGTAAATCAGATACTCACACACATATTCTTTTTAAGGTTGGAGATTTCCCACCTCTACTAACCAAAGTATCTGCTGAATGGGAATAAGATCCTGTATTTCCTGCTTGACTTGTCCTCATTTTTCTATTGAAGGAGTACCTCCGGTCTATTGGGCAAGTATGATTCAAGCCCACCTGAAAGTGGAAGCCCATAGCACTCACCCACCCACACACATGAGACAGGATTTATTCCTACTTGGAAATAAGTGGACATGTTAGTGAGACGCTTTTGAGGAAGTGACAAAGATGATTGACGAGGGTAGGGCAGTGGATGTTGTCTACATGGACTTCAATAAAGCCTTTGACAAGGTCTCTCATGGCAGACTGATGCAGAAGCTGAAGTCACAAGTGGTCAGACGTGAGCTGGCAATGTGGATACAAAACTGGCGCAGTCAAAGAAGACTGAGGGTAGCAGTGGAAGGATGCGTTTCTGAATGGAGGGCTGTGACAAATGGTGTTCCTCAGGGATCAGTGCTGGGACCTTTGCAGTTTGTAATATATATATATAAATGATTTGGAGGAAAATGTAACAGGATTGATTAGTAAGTTTGCGAACAACACAAAGCTTGATGGATTTGCAGATAGTGATAAGGACCATCAGAGAATACAGCAGGATATAGATCAGTTGGAGACTTGGGGGGAGAGATGGCAGATGGAGTCTAATCTGGACAAATATGCAGCATGGCTTTGTTAAAGGGAGGTCGTGCCTTACAAATCTGGTAGAACTTTTTGAGGAGGTGACGAAAACGTCAACGAAGAGCGAGCCGTTGATATCGTCCATATGGATTTCAGTAAGGCGTTTGACAAAGTCCCTCATAGGAGGTTAGTTGAAAAGGTCAAGGCTAATGAGATACAAGGACAGGTAGCTAGATGGATAAGTAACTGGCTTGGTAATAGGAGAGAGTGGAAGGTTGTTTTTCTAGCTGGAGGTCAGTCACTAGTGGTGTGCCACAGGGCTTGGTACTGAGACCTCTTCAATCTGTAATATATATAAATGTCTTGGAAGAGGGAGTAAGCAGAGTGATCAGCAAGTTTGCAGACGATACAAAGACGGCTGGACTTGTGGATAGTGAGGAGCATTGTCAGGCGATACAGCAGGACATGGACAGGCTCGTAGCTTGGGCAGATAGATGGCAGATGGAATTCAATCCTGATAAATGCGAGGTGATGCATTTTGGGAGAAAAAACGTAGGAGGGAGGTATATGATAAAGGGTAGACCTATTAAGAGTATAGAAACGCAGAGGGACCTGGGGGTGCAGGTGCACAAGTCTCTGAAGGTGGCAGAGCAAGTGAAGAAGGTTGTGAAGATAGCATATGGTATGCTAGCCTTTATAGGAAGGGATAGAGAGTACAAGAGCTGGCCTTTAATGTTGCAGTTGTATAAAACGTTGGTTAGACCTCATTTGGAATACTGCCAAGAACACACTGCCAAGTGAAGTGGTGGAGGCAGGCACTCTGGAGTTATTTAAGAGATACTTAGGTGGGCACATGAACAGAACGGGAATGGAGGGATATAGAAAACTGATTTAAAATAGGCATCATGAGCTGTGGGAGTTCTCTGGGAAGTGCGTAAATTGTCGATGACATTGATGTATTTGTTTTATCCTACAGGTACTTCAGTCCGCTTTGTCTAACAAGGGGCATACACACGACGGGTCGTGAAAAGGCTGCTCTTGGATTTTGAGAGTATCCTAGTGCTTCATGTCGTTAGTGTACGCTTGACCTGGACCAGTTGATGGGCAACACGACAGCTCAGCGACTATTGCTGTGCTATGCAGATACATGGATTTGGGCCTGTGTCTGTGGGAGTTTGCACATTCTCCCCGTGCTTGCGTGGGTTTTCTCCAGGTGCTCCGGTTTCCTCCCACATCCCAAAGATGTGCTCTTCAGCTGATTGGCAGAACAAATTCTCCCTAAATTTCTCAAATTTGGTTCTAATGCATAGATTTATAAACATAGATAGGGATGACAGGGATCGAGGGTAGAAGTGGGAACATGGAGGTGGTGGCGTGGGCTCATTGGGCCGAAGGGCCTGTTTCCCATGCTGTTTTGTTCTTTGTTGTTTGTAAGTGTGAAGAAATGCATTTTAGAATATCTAATACAAATAGGAAATATACTGTAAATGGCAGAACCCTTAGGAGTATTGATAGGTTTTGTAAGTATACAGGTCACTAAAAATGGCAATGCAGGTGGAGAAGGTAGTCAAGAAGTCATATGGCACGCCTTCCTTCATCAGCCTGGGTACCAAGTTTAAAAATTGGCAAGTCATGTTGCCACTTTATAGAACCTTGGTTAGGCTGCACTTGGAATATAAGATTCAATTCTGGTCACCGTACTACCAGAAGGATGTGGAGGATTTGGAGAAGATACAGAAAAGATTTACGAGGATGTTGCTTGGTATGGAGGCATTAGCTATGAGAAGAGGTTAGAGAAACTTGGTTTGTTCTCACTGGAGCGACGGAGGGTGAGGGGAGACCTGATAGAAGTCTACAAGATTACAAGAGGCATGGACAGAATGGAAAGTCAGAAACGATTTTCGAGGGTGGAAAAGTTAATTACTAGGGGCACAGGTTTAAGATGCAAGAGGTAAGTTTTAAAAGAGATGTATGAAGCAGGTTTTTTTATACAGAGAGTGGTGGGTGCCTGAAACTTGTTGTCAGGGGAGGTAGTAGAAGCGGAAATGATAGTGATCTTTAAGGGGCATCTTGACAAGTACATGAATGAGATGGAAATAGAGGGATATGGTATCCAGAAGTGTAGGGGTTTTAGTTAAGTCGGGAAGCATGGTCAGCGCAGGCTTGAGGGCCGAACAGCCTGTTCCTGTGCTGTAATTTTCTTTGTTCTTTGTTCACACACATGTCCTTCTGCTTCTAAATGCCAATTTAATAGCTAGACACTTTCCAGCATTTTCCATTTCTTTATTTCAACAGTGAATGTTATGTAGAAAGAAACTGATATGTACCTTTCTCTTGAAGGAGCTCCTGAAGACAGAAGTAAATCACCCGTGCTCCAAGGCTGAAGCCAACCAAAGTGACTGGTCTCTTGCCCTGCGGAAAATATCAATAAAGGGGGAAGTGAAAAAATTTGCTAACTAACATCAAGTCTTTTAAGGCGCTCTATCAGCCTCCTGAAAAATCCATTTTGCAACATGGTAATTATCATGAATCCATAAGTGAACACTCAAGATACATTTTCTATTCCTTTGACTCAACTATGATACGAAAGAAAAACAATTGTAATTGGCAATGAATGTGAGAAAGTACATTTGTTCACTCACTAATCATATGTGAAACTAGACTCTACAGAAGTGCTTCATTCAATATATTGCAGAGCTCAGACTGCCGTAATATAAAAGGCTGACAGGTCTTTGATTAGACTATATACAGAGGAAGTGGATTTTGCAGAAGGGCAGTGGGGAAGTCTGGTTCAGATTCTTGTGCATGTCAAAGGTCTAGAACAGTTAAATTTTTTTTGTTGACAACTAACTTAAGATAAAATGTTACTTCAGAAATAGCTAGATATTGGAAAAGCTGGGAAACCTGACAAATTTGATCCAGCTAAATTGCTAATTGCAAAGAAGGTTCCAAATTGCAGGAGCACCAATTAAAAATGAGGAAGTTCTGTGCAAGGGAAGTTATGGAAAATATTTACTTTCAAATGATAACAGAATTAAGGAACATGTGGCTGAGTAAGACTATCAAAATGCAAGGGCTCCACAAATAATTAGTCATAGTGGTCATGTGGACATGGAGAGGATGTTTCCACTAGTAGGAAAAACTAGAACCAGAGGGCACCTTAGACGACCCTTTAAAACAGAGAGGAGGAGGAGGAGGAATTTCTTCAGCCAGAGAGTGGTGAATCTGTGGAAATCTTTGCCGCAGAAGACTGCGGAGACCAGGTTGTTGAGTGTCTTTAAGGCAGAGATAAAGGGATCAGACGAATGGGATAAGAAAAATATCAGTCATGATTGAATGGCGGAGCAGACTCGATGGGCCAAGTGTCCCAGTTTTGCTCCTACGTCTTATATTTTTATATGCCTGTAGGAAGGAATTCAGGGATATGGTGAGGCAAAGGAAGGCTGAGATTAGCTCGGTGCCAAGGTGGAATTAATGGTTTTGGTAAAGAGACGGGTAGATGAAATCAAGTGATACAGTAAAATGGGCAGATGGAATTGAAACAAAATTAATTTCCTTGGTTGTTACCACACTATGACAGGCATTTGTTGTTCATTAACAATTGTCCACAGAAAGTGACTCATTCTTCGAGTACTGCTGTCTTGTGATGAAACAACTTCTGCGATGTTCTTAGTTAGGGGGTGCCAAACATTTAAATTATGCCAATGAAGATGCCCAGTGTGTAACACGACATGGGGAATATGGTTTTTCGATGTACCAGCCTTCCCAGGTCCTTTTCAGTGATACTGGTCGTGGGCTTGAAGGCTATTCCTCAGGAAGATTCGGTAAGTTGCTGAAATGCATCAGATTTCTGGTAGTGGATGGATTACAAATCAAGCAAGTTGCTTTGTCCAAGATGATGTTGAACTTCTTGCGTGTTTTCAGAGCTGTATTCATCCAGATGTGTGGGAAGTATTCCACCACTCTCCTACTGCTTTATAGATAATGATCAGGCTTTGATCAGACAGAATTCCCAATGTCTGACCTACTCAATATTTATATGGCTCATTCAGTTATGAATCTAATCAATGGTAACTGCCAAGGTGTTGAACATGGGGATTCAGTGACAGTAATGCCACTGGGGAGTGTCATCGCCTGAGACCTGTGCTTCTTGCCACTTACCAGTCCAAGCCTGAATGCTGTCCAGGTCTTGTTGCATGCACCCCCGTTAAAAACGTATCATTTAATTTACATTGCACCTCCTCATTTTTCCCCTCAAAATCTTCCACTTCATTCTACTCTATATCTGTCTTATGTCTGCCCTATTTCACTATGTGTAGGTATAGACAATGCAGCCAGCAAAGTGTTGGACAGGATGTAAGCTGAAGCATATCATGACGACGTGGAATTGAGGAACATGGTGACAAGGTGGGTTGATAAGATCACAAAGGTTGAGAGATACAGAGAGAAAGAAGGTATGTAGGGCTGATAAATATGACGAGAAAACCAAAATGGGGTTGACAGTCACAGTGTGGAGGTGGACAGTGGGCTTTAGCTAAGATAATGGATGGCCTTATCGAGTTGTTCAGTCTTTTGCTAATGTTAAAAATTACAACTGTTCCTGTTCACAGCAACTGATGTGCCAGCAGTAGTGGCAGGTTGCCTGAAAAACAATGCGAGAATATATACAATATATGTTACAAGAAATTCAGTGTCAACCCTTTTCTGCTAGAAAGAAATATCTAATATCCTACATTAACAACTCAAGTAGTCTCAGCTGGGACTTGAAACTGCCATTAAAGTGTCATGCCAGACAGGAAAATGCCTAGTGGCCCACGCAACAACTTTCTTACATAATCCAGATCTATTTCTGAGAAGACAAAAGATAAATCTATGTTCTGGGTGTAGATTCTTCTTATGTTTATCGTTAACGACAGAGCTGTTAAGTATTCCCAGCATTATTCATTTTTATTTCAATTTGGCAACGCTTGCACTATTTTTTACATTTTTGATTTTACTTCCAATCATTTTTAGCTAGCTCGAAATACAAATTTCCTCATTTTATCTGTATCTCCAGTATACCCCATTATAGTACATTTAAGAACATATGATAGGGTTCTTGAATGAAAAATGAAGTGGTTTGATGAGGGTAGTGCAGTCATGTAAATAGACTGTCAGAGGATATTTTATATTTGGTAGCTTGGATACAAAATTACCTAAGACACTAAAGGCAGAGTGTGGTAGTGAACCATTGTTGATCAGACTGGAGGGAATTAGACAGTGGTATCGCCTTGCAGTCAATATTTGCATCATTGCTCTTTTTGATTTCTATTAGTGACCTGGATTTGTATATGCTGAACATGATTTCAAATTTTACAGGTATGGGTAAGAGAGAGGAAGGTAATAGAAAACTTCAGGATGGCAAAAACATACTGACGGCACAGCGGTTAGCACTGCTGCTTCACGGGGACATAGGTTCAATTCTGGCCTTAGGGCATGGTCTGTGTGGAATTTACATATTCTCCCTGAGGCTGCATGGGTTTCCTCTGCGTACTCCAGTTTCATCCCACAGTGCAGAGATATGCAAGTTAGATGGACTGGCCATGCTAAATTGCCCCTTATTGTCCCCAGATGTGACAGATGGATTAGTCGTGGTAGATACGTGAGGTTACGGGATAAGGTGAGGGAAAGGGATACCCTGTCAGAGAGTCAGTGTAGACTTGATGGTTCGAATGGCCTCTTCAGCATTCTATGATTCTATGAAAAAGGCAGACACATTACATAAAACTTAATGCAGAATAGTATGGAGTGAGATATTTTGGGACGATAAATGTTACAATTTTAAAGGGGATGCATGTAACAAGAACCAGACAGCATCAGGCTTGGGTTGATAAATGGTAAATAACATTAGCATCAGACAGGTGTCAGGCAATGACCATATTTCATTGGCATTGCTGTATTGAATACCGCATCATCAACATCTCGAGGGGTGGTTACCACAGAACAGAAATATAACTGAATCAGCCATATATACACGGTCATTACAAAGATAGGTCAGATGCTGGGAAATCTGTGGCAAGTAACCCACCTCCTGATTTATCAAAGCTTGATCACCACCTACTGTAAGTCAACTGACATCAAGTGCTAGCAGCGTTTCAAGAAGGTAGCTCACCACCACCTTCTCAAGAGCAACTAGGAATAGGCAATAAATGCTGGCCAGCCAGCAACACCCATGTCTCCCAAATGAATTAAAAAAAACTTAAGTCAGCAGTGCAGTACAATAATTCCCACTTGTCTAGATCAATGGAGCTTCAAAAACATTCATAAAGCTCAACATCATCCAGGACAAAGCAACTTGCTTGACTGACAACCCATTCACCATCACTCTCTCCACTGCTAGCACATATAGCGGCTGTAATGCCTCCCCATCTGCAAGATGCACTACAGAAATCTGCCAAGGTTCCTTTAACAGCATCTTCCAAATCTGCCATTAGTCATGTAGAAAAATAAGGGCAGCAGGTGCATGGCAACACTATCACCTTGCAGCATCCACTTCAAATCACACACCATCATCATTTGGAAATACATCACAGTTCCTTCACAGTCACAGGGTCAAAATCCAGGAACATCACCAAAAGCACCATATATGTACCTGCACCACTTGGCCTGCAATAGTTCAAGAAGGTGAGTCCCTCCACCTTCCCAAAGGGTGTCAATGCTCACATCCCAGTAAATAAAACAGGAATTTATATGAGGGATCAAATGGATAAATCTTTGAAGATGGCAGGATATTGAGAAAATTGTTAAAAAAGCAAACGGGACTTTGGCTTTAATAAACAAAGGCATAGAATACAAAGGTAAAGATGTTATGGTGAACATTTATAAATCATTGGGTCTCAACCACAATACTGTGTCCAATTCTACAGAGCAGACTTTTGAAGGATCTGGACATCAGAACACCCTTTCACTCACTGATTTACTCGGGCTCCCAATTCAAAAATGCCCAATTTTAAAATTCTAAGTTTAGAAGGGATGTTCAAATCCTTTCTTGGCTTTACCTCTTCACTTGATAACTTCCTCGACCCTTGTAATCATCTGCGATCTCTCTGCCATCAGTTTTGATCTCTTGCAAGTCCTAATTTTCATTGTTCTATCAAAGAGATTGTGCCACAAATGGCCTAGACCCTAACCTCTCCAATTCCTTCTTTAAACTTGTCCACTTCTCTCTCTCTCCTGTATGTCTCACCTTAAAACTTTTTCCTTAACTAAACTTTCAGTCACCTGCTTCAATACCTCTATGTTGCTCTCCTGTGAATGGCCTTTGAATCATTCACCATGAAGATGCTATACAAATGCAAACTGTTGTTGTTGAAAGGGTGCCTAGAAACCTTACCAAAATGATACCAGGGATGAACGATTTCTGCAACACGAAGAGACTGGAGAAGCTGGGAATGTAGATAGTTAAAAAAAGCCAAGGAGAAATTAGATTTTGTTTTAACCAGCGAGCTGTTATGATTGGAATGCAGCACATAAAAGGGTGAGATGGTTTCAGGCGCATTGGGTTGTTTCTCTGTTTTTGAACCAGGAGCTGTGAGTTCAAGTCCCACCCTACAATGTTTATAACATGGCCAAACAGATCATGCATCAAGCTGCAAATCCTTCCAATATGTGCCCACATTTGGCGGTAAGAACGAGGGGGATTCCCGGTCAGCCACGTGATGGAAGGAATGTGGGAGCCGCCACCATCACTATCCATAACCACAGACTACAATCTGCATGTAAAAGTGCACGTTGCCACAGAAACATGGACTTCCTGAGTTAACTGTGCCTGTGCCCGGGACCGATTGGGTAAAAACAAATGAGACACTCCAACTAAATGCATGGATGAGGGATTGGTGGAGGGCAGAAGGCTTCATATTCATTGATCATTGGGAGGTCTTCAGGAGGGAGGGTCACCTATTCAAGAGGGATAGGGAGCAGTTGACTGGGAGGGGAACACATATTTTAGCTGGGAGGTTAGCTGGAGTGTTTCAGAAGGGTTTAAACTAATAGGGAGGGAGGGTGGGGAGAGAGAGGGAACTGGGAGTGGGAGAGAGAGGGATGATAGGGTAACACCAGAAGGTAGAAAGGAATATCCGAGAGCTGAGGGTCTTCAGTGCATGTGTTTAATGCGAGGAGTGTGACTGGCAAAACAGATGAACTGAAGGCAATAATGTTCACGAGGAGTTTAGAAGTGGTGGCGGTGACCGAGACATGGTTGAAGGAGGGGCAAGACTAGCAATTGAATATTCCAGGGTATAAGTGTTTTAGGCATGACAGAGTTGGTGTGAGGAGAGGCGGGGGAGTGGCTTTATTAGTTAAGGACAACATCATAGCAGTGCAGAGGGAGGGAGGTATGGATGATTTAGGAATTGAGTCTCTATGGGTGGAGTTGAGGGATAGGAAGGGAGTGGTTACTCTGTTGGGTGTTTACTACATACCGCCCAACAGCCCACGGGCCGTGGAAGAAGGGATATGCAGGGACATTTTAGATAAGTGTAGGAAAAATAGGGTAGTAGTAGTGGGAGATTTCAATTTTCCTGGAGTAGATTGGAGAGGGCCCAGAGCTGTAGGAGTGGACGGAGAGGAATTTGTACAGTGTGTTTTGGAAGGGTCCTTGGAGCAGTATGTGGATGGCCCGACTAGAGAGGGGGCTATACTGGATTTGGTTCTGGGGAATGAGCCAGGGCAGGTGGTTGACGTCGAGGTAGGAGAGCATGTGTCAAATAGTGATCACAACGCTGTCTGCTTTAGGATATTAATGGAAAAGGACGAGACCTGCCCAAAAGGGAAGGTATTTAACTGGGGGAGGGCTAGATACAGCCAGATTAGGCAAGATCTTAAAGATACCGATTGGGATAAGCTTTTCGAGGGCAGGTCAACGAGGTACATGTGGGAGTCTTTCAAGGGAAAACTAAACTCTCTGCAGGAAAGATACGTGCCGGCAAGGAGGAAGGATGGGAAAGGTAGGATTAGAGAACCGTGCTTACCAGGGAGATTGAGGACTTGATCAGGAAGAAGCGAGAGGCTTACATTAGATCTAGGCAACTGGGGACTGAGACAGCACTGGAAGCTTATAGAGAGTGTAGACGGGATCTTAAAAGGGGTATTAGAAAGGCAAAAAAGGGCCACGAGGTGGCTCTGGCAGGTAGGATTAAGGAAAATCCAAAGGCATTTTACACCTATGTAAGGAGCAAAAGGATGGTTAGAGGCAAGATTGGACCTCTTAGGGACAGTGGAGGGGATCTATGCTTAGAGCATGAGGGAATGGGGGAGATCCTGAATGAATACTTTGCGTCGGTATTCACGCAGGAGACTGGACAGATGTGTGTGCCTGATGTTGACAAAGTTGAGGATCGGTTGAGGGAAATAAGGATTACGAGGAAAGAGGTGTTGGGGCTGTTAGGCAGCTTAAAGACATATAAAGCTCCGGGGCCTGATGGCATTACCCCAGGCTGCTAAGGGAGTTGAGGGAAGACTTGGCTGGGCCTCTGACGCAAATCTTTGTCTCTTCCTTGGACACAGGTGAGGTCACAGAGGACTGGAGGATAGCAAACGTAGTACCGTTGTTTAAAAAAGGTCAGAGGGATCACCCAGGGAACTATAGGCCGGTGAGCTTGACTTCAGTTATAGGTAAGCTAATGGAGAGGATCCTTAGGGACAGGATGTATGAGCATCTGGAGTGCTGCGATCTGATCAGGGATACACAGCATGGCTTCGTCAAGGGGAAGTCTTGTCTTACAAATCTAGTGGAATTTTTTGAAGAAGTGACAAAAACAGTTGATGAAGGACAGGCTGTTGATGTCGTCTGCATGGATTTCAGTAAGGCGTTTGACAAGGTTCCTCATGGTAGACTGATAGAGAAGGTGAAGGCGCATGGGATACAGGGTCGGGTATGTAGATGGGTCGAGAACTGGCTCGGGAGGAGGAGACAGAGGGTAGTAGTGGAAGGCTCTTTTTCCGGCTGGAAGCCTGTCACTAGTGGAGGGCCACAAGGCTCAGTACTAGGTCCTCTTCTATTTGTGGTCTACATAAACGACTTGGAAGTAGGGGTAGGTGGTGAGATCAGCAAATTTGCTGATGACACCAAGATGCTTGGATTGGCGGGTACAGAGGAGCAGTGTCAGGCAATACAACAGGACATAGATAGGTTGGTAGACTGGGTATCCCTATAGTGAGAGTCTTCCATGTTAGGAATAACCTAAATCTATAATAGGATAATGGAATTGCTACTATATAGTTATGACGGCGGCATGGGCTCGTTGGGCCGAAGGGCCGTTTCCCGTGCTGTGTTGCTCTAAAAAAAACTATAAGACACAATCAGC
Source organism: Sphyrna mokarran (assembly GCA_024679065.1). Lineage (NCBI taxonomy): Eukaryota > Metazoa > Chordata > Chondrichthyes > Carcharhiniformes > Carcharhinidae > Sphyrna > Sphyrna mokarran. Next base: position 21,716,166 of record JAGIQG010000028.1, on the reverse strand, counting down.
ACAAGAAAGGGTGGGAAAAGCAGATGCAACAATAACTTTCAGAACAAAACTGGGTAAATAATTGAAAAGAAGAAATTTTCAGGGTGGGTAGGAGAGTGACTAATTGGATAGTTTTTTCAAAGAACCAGCACAGATCGAATGGGCCAAACATCCTCCTTCTGTATTGCATGCTTCTATATACTGTGTCTTCTCAAGTTTTAATACTGACAAATCAACTGACTTGATTTAATCTCCAATCCCTTTTTACTAATTTGATTTGCATGTCCACCAACCTCAAAAGGAAAACATTTTCTTGTGATTTCTTATTTTTAATCAAATGCACCTATGACTCTTATTTGCAGAAAAGTTGCTCACACCTTCCACAATTACACACCTTCACTTTAATTAACAAAATCAGATCTCCCACTATGCACACACAGAATTTCTTGGGCAAGGATTGGATTGGGCTGAATGGCCTGCTTCTGTGCCATTTATCCTCTGCAATCCAGTAAAGTCTGGGAAGTCAGGGAAGGGTGAAAAGATCTGTGCAGGGCTGGTTTGAGGAAATAGCTGCAGGGGAACGTGGAGCCCACAAGATCAAGAAATAGCAGCAAGGGCTAGAGGTATTGCTCTAAACTGTCGCAGCAATGTTACGGGGTCTGGAGCATAAGTGCAGTCAAAGGAAGCAGCAAAGCAGAAATGGTTTAGCAGCATGGAAGTAGCCATAACAAGATGAAAATTCTCAGCAGAGGAGAAACAGAACCTGCAAAAGTACCATGTATCGAAATAACGGAAGAGAATATAATACCAGTAGAAGTTTAAGTTTATTTATTAGTGTCACAGATAGGCTTACATTAACAATGCAATAAAGTTACTGTGAAAATCCCCTAGACGACACCACACTCTGGCGCTTGTTCAAGTACACTGAGGGAGAATTCAGCATAGCTAATGCACCTAACCTTTCGTTGTGTGAGAGGAAACCAAAGCACCCAGAGGAAATCCATAAGACATAGGGAGAATATGCAAACCATGCATAGACAGTGATCCCAGCCAGGAATCGAACCCGGGTTCCTGATGTCATAAGGCAGCAGGGCTAACCACTGTGTCACCGTGCTGTCCATAAAGTGATAGCAATGGTGGAGGTTACTGTAATACCCAGAAGACAGTGAGAAAAACAGAACTTAAATCAGGAGAAAGCAGATTTTTATTTAGCATTCGACACAGTGGCAGAATGCAAAGCCAGCAATGTACTGAGGTACAGTCCTGAGAATCTGCAGGTAACCACAGCAGATGGGTGATAACTTATTCAACAGGATTGAACAAGTTACTTTACACTTGGAGAATTGCAGAATTGAAGAATTGAATCAGTAGCTAAGGCATCATTGTGCAATTCAGTAGAGCAGTACAGAGGGATCCAGGGAATATAATATCCTGGGCCTCCTTATTTTCTTTACTTTGATTCTTTCCTGAGGCAATATCATTTATAAGCACAAGGATCCACTGTTTATATACTTGAGAGGCATAAGCTCAGTATCCTACTTGATTCAGAACTGAGCTTCAAACCCCACATGCTAACCACCACTAAGAATGTCCTTTTCTACATCCGTCTTCATCTCAACCCCAGTACTGTTGCAACTTACATCCATGGTTTCTAGAATTCAAGATTTAATTACTCTATTGCTCATCTTGCCAACCTCTTGAGTTCCTTAGGCATAAATAACAAGTTAACCAAATATACAGCACCCGCATCCTAGCCCAGATGTCTTTTCCATTTTCAATCTTGCCAATCCCCTTTGGCTCGCCATCCCCCAGTCTATCAAATTCAATACTCTTGTGTTCGTTTACTAGCCTCTATGAATCCTAAATTCCTTACTTCCAGAAACTCCACTCTGCACTCACTCCTCTTCTGGCTCCAACTTTCAACTGTCTTGGCCTAACACAACCCCTTACAGAATATATCCTTATTTGACCACGTCTTCCGTTACCATCAATAATACTTCTCCCTTCTGCTAAGCCTTTTGTTTTTATGTAGAGTTTTATTGCAATCAACCTCTATCTAACTGCTGTTCGTTGGCCCTAAATTGACCCACATAACAAGTGTACATTAGTTGCTGGTCAGTTTGGGCAGTTGAATAACCAGTCAAAAATAATAGCCACGTGAGTGACATACTCGATGTATGGAACTGTGCTCGAAACAGGAAACAAAAAAACTCTCAAAACAAGGAAGGAAGGAAGGAAGAAACACTGGAGTATTTTAAAAATGCAGATGTTTTGCTTGTTGAATACATTTTACTTCAATAATTTAACTAAAAGCTGCTAAGGCAAATTTTGAGAATTTACTTTTGCTTGTGTTCATAAATCTGTCAATTACATAACCTAACCCGAAATGCATTGTTTACCTGCTGTCTGCTGAGAAGAACCTGGGCCAGATGTTTTCCAACTTCGGCTGAACGGTTGAGGCAGACTCCCCAGGGATTATCGATGACATTCGCAACAGTCAGAAGTGAAGCTGGCCATGTCAGTGCAGTTACAATACCTGGGAGTGCAAAGATGAAGTAGTTCAGATGCGATCTGGGCACGAACTAAATTCAACACACAGCTGCTGCCCCAGGCTCACGTGTGGCTATTTCCTCTAATACAGGTTCTGATCCCCGCTGTAACTCTCAGCACTGGGAAATTCATTGTTCAAAATGGCTCGGTAATAGAGTCCAAATAGGACATTGGAGATCAGGTATGTGTTTTTAATACCTTGGTAGAAAAGTGAAAATCTGACAGCTGACTGCCTGGGAACAGCAGCAAAATCAAAATGGCTGGCAAGCCAGCAGGAAGTCGCTAAGTAACTATTAAAATCAGGCTGCAGGAGTCTGTTATCAAAGACCCAGGGGAACTGTCTTGGCACAATGCAAATGTTCCAGAAGGAGAGGCCTAGTTCAATCTCTCCTTGCCTTGACTGTTGTTGCCAGCAGATTTTGCCTGGCAGGGAAGCCACAGTTATCCTCGGCTTAGATTACAAATGGATTGCAGTGCCGTCCAAATCCAATCTACATAGTTGAGGAGAACATCAATAGACTAGGGACTGGTGTCTTGCAGTCAATACTGCAGTCTGCAGACTGGAGCAAGAAAGGGCAGAATATCTCTCCCTGCTGCTTTAATTTAAATGCCCTCCTAGGAGATTTTTCACAACAGCTTCATTGCAGTATTAATGCAAGCCTACTTGTGACACTAATAAATAAACTTTAAATTTTTTATTCACGATTTTATTCCGGATAGCTTCAGCGAAACTGCACCTTTCTTCAGTGCAACAACCGAACTTGTATACCAGAAACACAAATAAAATGTTCACTTGGAATTATATTCTGCGGGAACGTATAAACCGTTCTTGAGGGTTTGAAGTTAGATAAGTCCCCTGGGCCGGACGGGATTTACCCTAGGATTCTCTGGGAGGCGAGAGAGGCAATTGCAGAGCCTCTGGCTCTGATCTTCAGGTCGTCGTTGGTTACGGGTATAGTTCCGGAAGACTGGAGGATAGCGAATGTGGTCCCATTGGTCAAGAAGGGGAAGAGAGACCTTCCAGGGAATTATAGGCCAGTGAGTCTTACTTCTGTTGTGGGCAAAGTATTGGAGAGAATTATTAGGGATAGGATTATAGTTATTTAGAGAGAAATGAATTGATTGGGGATAGTCAGCATGGTTTTGTGAAGGGTAGGTCGTGCCTTACTAACCTTATTGAGTTTTTTGAAAAAGGGACCAAAGAGGTGGATGGGGGTAAGGCAGTTGATGTGGTATATATGGACTTTAGTAAGGCGTTCGATAAGGTGCCCCATGGAAGGCTTCTGCAGAAAATGCAGATGTATGGGATTGAGGGTGATTTAGCTAATTGGATTAGGAATTGGCTAGCTTTTAGAATCAGAGGGTGGTGGTTGAGGGAAATTTTTCATCATGGAGTTTGGTTACAAGTGGTGTATCTCAGGGATCTGTTTTGGGGCCCCTGCTGTTTGTAATTTTTATAAATGATCTGGATGAGGGTATTGAAGGATGGATTAGTAAATTTTCGGATGACACCAAAGTCGGAGGAGTGGTAGATAGTGAAGAGGGGTGTTATAGTTTGCAGAGAGCCTTGGACAAGTTGCAGAGCTGGGCCGAGAGGTGGCAAATGGAGTTTAATGTGGAAAAGTATGAGGTAATTCACTTTGGCAGGAATAACAAATGTGTAGAGTATAGGGCTAATGGTAGGACTCTTAATAGTGTTGATGAACAGAGGGATCTTGTTGTATATGTGCACAGATCCCTGAAAGTTGGCAGTCAAGTCGATAAGGTTGTTAAGAAGGCATACAGAGTCTTAGCTTTTATTGTAGGGGGATTGAATTTCGAAGCTGCAACGTCATGTTGCAACTGTACAAAACTCTAGTGCGGCCGCACTTGGAGTATTGTGTACAGTTCTGGTCCCAGCATTATAAGAAAGATGTGGAGGCATTGGAGAGGGTACAGAGGAGGTTTACCAGGATGTTGCCTGGTAATGGAGGGCAGGTCTTATGAAGAGAGGCTGAGGGATTTGAGGTTGTTTTCGTTAGAAAGGAGGCGGCTAAGAGGGGACCTAATCGAAACATATAAGATGATTAGAGGTTTAGATAGGGTGACAGTGATAGCCTTTTTCCTAGGATGGAGAAAGCTAGCACGAGGGGACACAGCTTTAAATTAAGGGGTGGGAGTTATAGGACGGATGTCAGAGATAGGTTCTTTACCCAGAGGGTGGTAAGGGTATGGAATGCCCTGCCTGCTGCAGTTGTAGATGCGCCAAGTTTGGTGGCGTTTAAGAGGTTAGTAGATAAGTTTATAGATGAAAAGGGAATGGTTTAGGTTAGAGGGTCATTGCTTTTTCTTAATTGGTCAGCATCGAAGGCCGAAGGGCCTGTTCTGCGCTGTAATGTTCTATGTTCTATGTTCATACAGAGATGCATCTTCTAGATTGTGTGAGAAAGCACCATGATACACAAACAGTCTCAAAGAATGTCAAACCTCAAATCACAAGTGACATCTGCACCACATTCTTCTTCATTCATAACAACAGCATCATACACTCAGAATTCAATCACATTCTGACTTCATATAAGTTTGCTAAAGCATTGGATTGACAAGAATGAAACAGAATACTGCCAGGTATCATCAATAACTAGAATATCACTGGGAGATTATTAATTAGAAAGCAAGTGATTGCCAAACACTAGAATACTACAAGGAAGTTGCTGCAGTAAGAATATTGCAGGCAACTTATTAATGAATAGGGTAGCATAGGGAGATTAACAACAATTAGAATACTGCAGGGAAATAATTACAAATTATAATGTTGTGCTGAGATTTTTTTAATTCTCTGCAGTATTCCAATTGTTAATCAAAAATTAGAATATTGTAGGGAGATTATTAATATTAAATACGCTGCTAATTTTTAATTCTGGCCCATGCTATTAACTATCTTGTGCTTTGCATGGAGCTACAATTTATTTTAAAATTCAATCTAATTTATAAAATTCCAACATTTTCTTAACTTATTGGTAAACTGAACCTTGTTGAAAATGCCATGAGAATCTGATATTCATTGCAGGTGTTAGTCTTACCTGATAGAACAGTGTACTTTAAGGCTTCCTGTGCCACCATATTAACCAAGCCATTCAACAGAGATTCTAGGGCATTACCCAGCTCCATCAAGTACTTTGATTCCCAGGCTAGGCAGTACTGCTCTTTGGACTGCAGCAGACTTCGCCAAGGTGCCTCAAAACTTCCTGATGGGAAACAAATGCAGGATTTGAGGAGAACATAAAGTAATTTATATTTATATGTCACCTATCATGACCTCGGGGCATTCAAAATGCTTTACAACTAACGAGGTGCTTTTGAAGTGTAGTTATTGTTGCAGCGTAGAACAAGACAGCCACTTGGAGCACAGCAAGGTCCAGACTGTAATGAGACAAACTCACTCCCTGATTGCTCTTTGAATAGCGCCAAGAAAAAATCTCTACCTGAAAGAGCAAATTTGATAGTTTAATGTCTTATCTCAAAATGCTGTGCTCCTTCAACACTGCACCAAAGTGTTTACTTTGATTACATACTCAAGTCCTGATTTGAGGATGTAATGCACTATCCCTGAGGCAATGAATGCTGCAACGTAGCCAATGTTCAGTTTTCCTGGACAGGCTGGATGGTTTAGATTAAAACAGGAAAGCAAATATGCAACTTCTGAAAAAGATACAATAGATTAGAAATTAAAGTGCATTCCAAAGTACCTTGGAATCTTTTCTGAAATCACGGTTACAGAAATAGAAAAATCTGTCTGTACCCATATTGAGTTCCCTATCACTATCACTTTTCAGTTCTCCCTCTTCCCCTGTAAAGATGTCTCTCTCACACCCACACACACACCCACCCCCTTACCACCCAACGTGACACAGGCCCATGGTCTCCCAAGGAACCGTCTTCTTTATTAGTGCTCAGAAGTAACTAGCAGTTAGAGATCAAGCTGCACTCAGGGAACACTGGTACCCGCTTCCTGATCCTCCTCCTCTATACACACATTCTTCAACTGTGTGTAACCACCTCTGAAATGTGCTATCCATGTAGCTCTCAGGCTCCCGGATGCACTACAGTCCAGATGCTGTTGAAGCTTCAGAAGCCACAGCTTGAGCTCCTATATAAGCAACACATCCTGCACATGATTGCCTCGGACACAGAAAGCATTCTGGAGTTCCCACATGGTACAGGATGTGTAATTGAGATTGCTTTATGTCTTTACTGAGTAGACTTCTGTGTAAGTAACACAACTTTCTATGCCTTTATTTAGTCGATTACTGTTTAAGCTTACCAAAATTAAACTTCTGATTTTGAGAAAGAACCATTCATCAGCTTTTCATCAATCAATTCTTTACTGGTGCTACCATCACTTTATATATTTTTAACCTAATTTCCTGATCTATGTGTTCCCTTGTCTCATTGACTTGCACACTGTTTCCCTTGAGTTTTTCTGCTCCAATCATGCAGACTCTCACAGTTTTCTCTCATGCTCGCTCTCACTGAGACAATCGAGATTATTTTGCCCTATGGATATGTGGTCATACTGAGACCGTGCAATTAACCGAAATTGAAAGATGTGTTGTTATAGATGGGCACCAAGTTTCACAATCTTTTAGCTGCTGATTTTTTGAGTGAGGTGAGGCGAGGCAATGAGTGGGATTCTCCAATCTCGTCTGTGAGAAAGGAGAATTTGGCATTCCAGCCAAACGTTCCAAACACTTTCAGCAGCACCAAAGAACTCCAACTGTGAATGAGGCCGGAACTTTTCAGCCTATATCTGCAAGCTATGAATATATTCACAGAAATATTTCAGCATTTGTAAAGGGTAGTTGTACTATGGTAAGCAGTTCATACAAACTCCTTGGTCATTACCACCTCTGACCATTATCTGATAGTAAGCCTAAGTAATTTATTAAAGCACAGTATGCCTTGGGATTGACCTGACTAAATAGAGTGTGAAAAACAGTTAAGAGAAGCACTACTCAATGACTTGTTTTTCTCTAACTCAGGAATTGGCTGCTGCTGGGACACAGTTCAATAGATACTAGCTGAATGAATACACTTCAGCAACTGGCTGTATTTCATGTGTTAAGGCCATACAACAATTGTAGGCTGCTGAACCATGGGAGACATCACAGCTGAACTTGATCTTGCAGAACCAAGACCAAGCACTTCAATTGTCCCAAATCTCCCTGAGTTAGGGAGAAGCAAGTCATCAAGTAGTGCTTCTCTCGACTGTTCTCCGCACTCTATTTAAATAGTCAGGTAAATCCCAAGGATTATGTCTGCCCTCTAGTGATAAATTATTTCATTCCACTCTGTATAGCTTTACTCTCTAAGCTGAAATATCTTATTAGTTTTTGAAGTTTTGTAATATCCAGATTTACAATTAGAAAAGTGTTCATTTTTTTCATGGTATCCAAACACCTCTTTGATATTCCATCTCACCTTGTACCGTATTTACTCTGCAGGGATCCTGTCAGCTTAACCTGCAGTTGTGTATATTCTCAGTGTGAAAATGCAGCTTATTGGGCCTCAGTTTTGTGCTAGTCTTGATCCCAGTTTGCCTACATAACAGCAATGACTCCACTTCATTGTATGTGAATCTTTCGTACCTCTGAGCGATAGATGCTTTACAAATTAAATATTGCTCTTTCTTCCTTTGTTCTCGAATTGGAAAAGTATTAATCTCCATCTAAAAAAGCATAACAGTTCTCTGGCAGTGATTCTATAGTATGTTAGTCTGTGGCACACAACATTCATGTTATCTATTTTTAATATCTGAAAGCTTTCCACACAAGCGTAGCACATTATCTGTAATTGGGTTAGTCTGTGAGGAAGAACAGCTACTACACTTGCTAAGGCAGAATGACTCAAGGTACAAAAGTAGAGTTTTTAACCTTGTCACATACAGACTCCCTTATTACTGCCAATCTCTGTAAACCAAATTTCATTCCTGCCGAAATGATAATATCCTTTATTCAATTATGGAATCCTACAGCATAGGAGGAGGCCAATTGGCCCATTGAGTCTGCACTGACCACAATGCCACACAGGCCCTATTCCCATATCTACCCTACCTAGTTCCCCTGACACTAAGGGGCAATTTAGCATGGCCAATCCACCTACCTCGCACATCTTTGGGAGGAAACCGGAGCACACGGAGGAAACCCACGTAGAGACAGGGAGAATGCACAAACTCCACAAAGACAGTGACCCAAGTTGGGAATCAAACCCAGGTCCATGTACTATGAGGCAGCAGTGCTAATCACTGCGACAACCAATCCCGTGTGGGTACTTTAATACTGTGTGGATACTCATACAGTTTGACAATAAAAAGGTGTGAATTTAAGAATTGTGCATTACTTTCTCACTTTCTATTGGAAATTGGTAGGTGAAGGACACTGTAACAATAACTGTCCCTTGCCAAGCCCCACTAAGGTGAATATTATTTGCAGCTGCACACAACTTTTTAACCTTTTTGCAAGGGGAAGAAGCTACCTAGATGAGTACTGAGCCATTAAGATTATAAAGCTTCCAGAATCAGGTCCTGATCTGTGCAAAGTTAGATGATTGCACTTTGTGCAGTAGCATCTCAGGCTCCAGTTACTGCCTAGCCTTGAAAGCCATGGAGGGAAAATTCCAGGAAAGGAACATTTTTGGAACAACTCCTGGTGAATGCTAAATTATGCTACCAAATAAGTTCCCAAAGCAAACTTTATCCCTGGAGCAAATACAATGTAAAAGAAAATGAGAATTCGGTCTTGAGTTGTGCATCATTTGCCATACCGTATTTTCCTGCGCATAGCCAGCCAGTAACAGCTATTGTAATGTGTAGTTGGTTTCCATCAGTCAGGGGAAGGAACTCAAACTCTTCAATGGCTCCCACCCTTTTTTTCATTTTGTATCCTGAAAGGGAATAAAATATAAATTCAACTATCTTTGCTGGTAAACAAAAAATGAAAAATTTTTCATCAAAAATAAACAAATTTCTCTCATGACAGAATTTAATTAATGAAAGAAATTGGGCAATATATGAAACTTTAAAATAATTTATTTTTTGGGATGTGGATGTCACTGGTTGGGCCGGCATTTATGGCCCATCATTAGTTGCCCTTGAATTAAGTGCTTGCTAGGCCATTTCAGAGGGCAATTGAGAGTCAAGCACATTGCTGTGTGTCTGAAGTCACATTAAGCCAGGCCAGGTAAGGACAGCAGATTTCCTTCCCTAAAGGATGTTAGTGAATCAGGTTTTTAACAACAAACGATGATAGGTTCATGGGCATCAAGCTTTCAGTTCCAGATTTTATTAATCAAATTCAAATTCCACCTGATGTCGTGGTAGGATTTGAAACTGTATCCCCAGAGCATTAGCCTGTGCTTCAGGATAACTTGTCTAGTGACTTGCACGTACTTCTTACAATCTTATAGCAGAGTGTTTTCAGAGTCAGATTAGAATCATACACATATTTCAGCCAGATTCTTTTCACTCCCAAAATTTGTAATACTAAGTTTTGTGAATGAAATGTAGACATACTTAATAAGTATGCTGCTCTTTTCCTCAAGTCTATACTTACATAAGCCAAGTAAGGCTTGTATCAGTTTGCCTTCTAGAAAGTAAATTTGGACCATTATACAGAGCTTGCGCAATCACAAGGCATCCACCTGGAGTGGCAAAATGTGGAGGTGGGCAAAAATCTGAATGATCTATTCGTGAAAACAAACAGGCTTCAGCAGCAGGAATGAAAGGCCAAGATCCACTGAAATATATCCACATATTGACATATACATAGATTTCCATCTATTCACATTGCAGTTTTTGAAAACATTTCACATTGTATTCTTCATGTTATTTATGTGATGGTTTTACAAATTTGTATATCTACATTATTCCAAAATTGTGCATCAGTAAATAATATTTATTTAATTTAACCTAGCTCACTCCATCACAGTAATTATCGAATGTGTAAATCGAGCATAAAATCACCTCAGAACTGTTACAGGAACACAATATCATATCATGTGAGTCATATTACACATTATAATGTGCATTTCTGCCGGTACATATCCTTGGAAAATGTAGAACAATGGGAATGTGCAATTAGTATCATAATATTCTCCTTTTCCACTGAAATAAATCTGCACTTATATTTTTTATTCATGCTAATGCAAATTGTGGGGATGTGGCCAGGCTGAAGGTTCATCTAAAATATCCAACACTCTTGAACCAGCCTTGCCAGTGTATGGCAAAAAGGGTTCAATTTACTTAAGGACACATTTAGTCTCTTTTTAGTAAATTCCTATCAATTAAAGGATGCACTTGGAAATGTCTTACCACAATCAGTAACCATCATCACTACCGCCCTTATTATTTAACTGTGCAAAAGGGAACTCAGCCAATTCAGCCCACTTTGATTCCTACGCCCTCATTTATTTTTCTCTTCTCCTTCATCTTTGATTCTCTCATTCCCAAAAAGAACCCCACACTGGCAGAATTGAGGGTGACTAAATTCATCCAAACTACATAAAATGGGTAGAGGTGTCACCATGCTTTGGGTCCAGTCATAAGTTCATAAGTCTTTATATAAGACATGCTAACTTTGAACAATGTGCTGTCATGAGTTTTCACATTATTTTTCGATGGAATCAAACATTCTAACTCATTTTAATGTGAAGAAAGGTTACGGAGTCTTTGCTCCAGTTCCTGGTTTCTGTTGGTCCACAAAATAGGGAGCGTGATAGCTTGATCTTGGGATTGGACATAGCTCAGCACAATATTGAGGGTCGAAGGGCCTGTACTGTGCTGCAATGTTCTAAAACCAACCCTGAGTCAGAAAACACAGGGATTATGAGCGTAGGAAATGAATATATAACACCATAGAAGCAGAGACTGTTGCTTAAGAATGGGTTTGAAATGCTTTCTTGGTTCAAAATTCTCTCCTTTCCTAAAGGAAAATATAAAATTTTGCACAGTAATTAAAAAAGACAATTGCATACATACGATTAACTTGATTGAACTAGTAAAAGACTTGGAAAGAAGCCAGAGCAGACTTATCACCTTCAATGTCTAGACATACGATGAAGCAGTTAGTAAGCTAGTGGAAAACTGGGATATTCAGTCAGAATAAGTGTCCTTCTGGAATGTGTGATTTCCACAGTCACTACACAGATCTCACTTGATGCCTTGTAACATGGGTAGCCAAGATAGTAACCAATGTGCAAAAAGCAATGGTACTGAGGAAAGATCACTCAGTGAAGCTCAAATTATACCATCGATGAAGAGGTCAGATAAAGGTAAGCCCCATTATGAATATTAAATGCACTGATGAGGTAAACTCACCATTATTGCTTCAAATTAAACTAGAAATGTGGGATTAAGGGTAAAATATTAAATTTAAAACTGATATTAGAAAAATTACTTGAAGAACAAGAAAAACTTGGAATAACCAGAGTATGAAGAGAAATCAAAGTGCAGCTGATATTTTAATTGATGAGTTAGTGTACCAAGGGAGATGGGCTTCAAAAGGCACACGTGAAGCACGAGGCATATTCGTATCATATAGACGTACACTGAACATTATGGATCACAAGAGATTTAACTGATAAACCAGCAAAGTTGCTCAGTGAGTGTGACAAGATCACTTGGAGCCAGAGCACAGTAGTTAGCATGCTGTCTCTCAGCGCCAGGGATTCGGGTTCGATTTCCAGCTTAGGTCACTGTCTGTTTGGAGTCTGCACCTTCTGCCTGTATCTGCGTGGGTTTCCCCCGGGTTCTCTGGTTTTCTCCAACAATCCGAAAGACATATTGGTTAGATGGATTAATTATGGTAAATTCTCCCTCAACATACCCAAACAGGGGCTGGAGTGTGGTGACTAGAGGATTTGCACAGTAACTTCATTGTAGTGTTAATGCAAGCCGACTTGTGACACTAATAAATTAACTTTAAAATAATTATTAGAGCAGTATAACATAAAATCATTTTAAAATTTTAAGTATTGTTTTGCAGATAATTATTAGACCAGTATAACATAAAACTATTTTGGCCATATAAGAAATTTTTACAGATAGAGTTGGCAGTATTGTGTCCCATTTTGAATTCCCTCCGGCGGGAGACATTGAGAAAGTGCTGAGGATGAAACCATGATTTAAGGCTTGCAGTAATCAGCATAGATTTTAGGGTTTGGTATTATTTACAGCCGCTCAGAATTAGAGTGGATACGTTTGGGTTTTTTAAAATGTTGAAAGGATTAGATTACATGCGTTGCATAGGTTATTTGAGAAACATGCAGACAGTATGACTAGGGGATATACATATAAATCCTCAGGCAAAAAAGTAGGAAGCATTTCTTTTCAGACAGCCATCAGTTTCTGGAACAGATTACTGCAATATATGATGAATATGGATTTCTTTCAGTTCTTCAAAGAAGAAGCTAAACTACATTTTTGAGAAAAGACGGCAAAACCAGTTATAGAGGGCAGGTTGTAGGTTGTCTGGTAATAGAAGAGTTTATAAGTCACTATAATCATGTGAAGACTTGCCTCAGGAAATTAGGGAGCAATTTCAAAACTTTTCCACGTTTTTTTCTTTGCTTTTTGGTTGATGGTCTTTTACCATCTTTCTTGCATGTTAGGGGACTAGAAGGATTAGAATTGGTGACTGAAATTGCATACTGGAGGGATGCGATTTGATTTATTATTGTTACACGTACCGAGATACAGTGAAAAGTATTGTTTTGCATGCTATCCATACAAGTCATACTATACATAGTGTGGAGGAGATTCAATAAGCAGACTGGCCTTTTTCCCATCCTTCCTATCTCATCTTGGGGATGATGCAGGGCCTCAACAGGATTAGTTTTGGATCACTCCACCAAAGAATCAATGGGCTGAATGGCCTCTTTCTAGTTCTGTGTTGAGAAGCTAAGTCGATCATAAAAATCCTTAGAAGGATATACCACAATTGGCCCATCTTGTCCATGCTGACCCAATGACACCCAGATATCCTTTCTAATCAAATCTTTCTGTGCATGGCCCATAGCTTTGCAATTATCAGCACTTAAGGTGCAGATTCAGATATTTTTTAAACAAGGTTAGAATCTCTGCCTCCACCACCAACTCAGACACTCACCACCACTTGCGTAAAAAAAGTTTCTCCTCACGTCCCCTCTAATCCTTTTGCCACTGAGCTTGAATCCAATGATTCTTGGTTTTGAACTCTGCCAAAGAAAGCAAGTTCCTCCTGTCTATTCCATCCTTACACCTCAAAATTTGGTACACCTCAATCATGTCTCCCTCTTCAGCCTTCTCTGTTCCAAGGCAAACAACCCCAATCTCTCTTTGTATCTACTCTCTCATGGAGTGCATGACACCAATGCCAGTTTTCATTCAGCTATGTTAAACCCTGCAATAAGTCAATGAATTGAAGAAGTATTCCATTCTTCAACATTAACATCCTTCACGTTGATGAGTATGAAAACATTTAAAACATGCTTACCTGTCAGCCCTGCACCCGCTGCCCCAAATAAAGATGCTATTATGGCAATTCCTGCTGTGGAACCGATTGCAGCTGCTCCCGCTGTCCCTACGATAGCTGCGGCTCCTGCTGCCACAAAGGGAGCAGCAAGGCCACCAGTGAGGCCTGCAGATAACAGCCAAAATGTGTTAACAGCTTTACACACAAACAAACAGTGCCTGTGTCATTGCATTACTGAGATCAAAAGTGCAGCTTTCCTTCACTGAATCACCATAAGAATTACCACCGTCACACATGAAGCAGCCTCAAATCTCAGACATTGCTTTATTTACAGTAGCTTATTCAACAGAACAAAAATATGAAGACACCATACATCCACCGTATTCCTAATTGAAGTTGTAATTGAATGCTGACATTCAGTTAGGAATTTAGCTAATTTTTACAGATAGATATTTCTGAGTTCTCGGTTTCCTGGTTCCTAGGCTGATTGATACCTTTTGACTTTGCACAAATTTTGATAATTTCAGTCAAAAAATGTGCTATTGGATATGCTAAATTGCCCCTTAGTGTCAGGGGAACTAACTATGGTAAATGCAAGAGGTTAAAGGGATAAAGCCTGGTGGGATTGCGGTCGGTGCAGACTCAATGGTTGAATGGCCTGCTTCTGTACTGTAGGATTCTATGATTCCAGTATGATAGGATGCACAACACAACTACAGGGAAAAACATTTCTCAGTCAATTAGCTCAGGAGTATAAATATTAAATTGTCTTTGTTATCTCTGACTAAATGAAATTCTGTCTAAAACTACAGATGGCAGTTCATTAAGTGAAACAAATGTTAAACAGGATCCCTGCCGAGCATGTGAAGACTTGCTCAGTCATAGAACCTCCTACTGTTCCCTGAAGAATCAGAAGATTCATTCAACTAGCAGTCTACACAATGTTCCAAACTCCTCCTCTTAAATGCCCTGTTGGCTCCTTCATAAATTTGCACCCATTTTCAGAGCAAGTACCAGGTTCATATGTCTTTCACAACTCATTTGAAACGTTATCCTGAAACTAACACTGACGAGGAGAGAGGGGGGGGTCTCATAGAAAATTCTAACAGGATTAGACAGTAGATTCAGAAAGAATGTTAGTATTGGCGGGGGAGTCCAGAACATATTTTGAGGAGAAGAGGTAAACATGTTAGGACAGAGGTCAGGAGAAATTTCTTTACCAAGAGGGTGGTGTATCTGTAGAATTCATTGTCACAGGAAGTATTTGAGGCCAAAACAGTGTGTGATTTCAAGATAAAATTAGATATTGCTCTTGGGGCTATAGGGATCAAGAGATACAGGGAGGGGGAGGCAAGATCAGGATGTAGAATTTGATGATCAGCCATGATCAAAATGAATGGTAGAGTAGGCTTGAAGGGTCAAATGGCCTACTCCTGCTTCTAGTTTCTACGTATATTTCTATGAGTCACAGGAGGCAGTCACTTTGACTATACTGACTGACAGTTTTTATTATTACTCTGCAGATTCATTACTGTATCTAAAATTTCAATTTGTTGACACAACTCCAGGATTTTTAAAGTACTTTTGAGTTATAATGCATCTATTACATCACCACCTAGTACAGCATTTACTTATCTATCCCAGCTCCATCTCACAATATAACCGAGTTAACTTTAACACACCTATTAGCTCTGAAATCCAGTTATCATAATCCCCCACTTCTTACTGTAATTTAGTTGCAGTTATGACCTACCAATCACAGTCCCGCCTCCTACTGTAGCAAGTCCGATAAGAAAATATCTCTTCAATTTCTTTCTCTGATCTTTCTTTTTCCGAGCATTTTCATATTCTCTGGAAATGTTGAAGAGAGAAACAGTTTGGGTACAATACACAAAAATAAACTAGAGAAGCAAGGAGACAGTTAAGAAATTCCTCGGAGTTGTACAGTAAAATAAGAATACTTACAGTGAGAAGCATCCTTATGGAACAGCATTTAGAAAGAGAAATGGCATCAGTATGAATTCACTTATAGGCACCTTTATAATACACGATGACTAATAGAATGAGACCAGTATTATCCCCATTAAAAAACATGTTTTAATAGATTGATAAATGTAGATTACTGCAGAAAAAGGCCATTTTCATAGAATCTCTTTAGTGCAGAAGGCAGCCATCTGGCCCATTGAATCCGCACTCTCCACAATCCTACCCAGGCTCTACCCCTATAACCTCTACGCATGCACCCCAGCCACTTCCCTTGACACCAACAGGCAATTTAATATGGCCAATCCACCTAGTCTGCATGTCTTTGGGATGTGGGAGGAAACCGGAGCACCCAGAAGAAACCCACAGACAGTGATCCAAAGCCAAAATTGAACCTGGGACCCTGATACTCTGATACTAGGGAGGTAGCAGTACTAACCATTGTGTTACCCTGCCACCCATAGAGCCTGTACTGATAATAATCACACCCAGGCCCTATGCTCACAATCCCATGAATTTAACCTGCTGGTCCCCCTGACGCTAAGGGGCAATTTAGCATGGCCTATCAACCTAATCCACACACCTTTGTACTGTGGGAGAAAACGCGAGCATCTGGAGGAAACCTACGCAAACACAGGGAGAACTCCACACAATCATGACCCAAGGCAGCCACTGAATACAAGTTCCTGCGCTGTGAGGCACCAGTGGAACCACTGTGCCATCCTTCATTTCATAAACAGACATTTAATTGTCTCAACTCCATTGATGGCATTCACCCTTCCGTGAAAGATAATTCAAATTGCCCTAACTTCTGACTTCAAGTATCCTCATTTTTAACCTATGCCCCCTGATTTTGACTTCTAGAAATATAGAAGATAGAGGCAGAAAGAGGACGTTTGGCGTTTCAAGCCTGCTCCACCATTCATGATGATCATGGCTGATCATCCAACACAATAGTCTAATTCTGCTTTTTCCCCATAACCTTTGATCCCATTCGCCCAAGTGCTATATCCAGCCATCTCCTGAACACTTTCACTGTTTTGGCATCAGCTACTTCTGCATGGTATGGAATAATTTGCCTCAACCAAGTTGGTCAGTTTCTTTCACGTTCATAACAATTTCCATCAGATCAGTCAAGCTCTCCTTCTTTGCAAAAGGAGCAGCATTCAGATTTCAAAAGCAACAGTAAGGGCAAGTAATGGGCAATTTAAACAGCAGCTCCGTCTCAGAGTGAGATGGCGATTGAAGGATTAATGGAACAATAGCTTTGTCAGAGGAGACTAAACAGGCAGTCCGCATGTCTGAGTTATCGGCTCACACAAATTACTCAGGAGGATTTTTTAAAAAGCAATGCGATGCATTAATACTCGATTTCTTCAGAGTGACGTCAGATTGAATCTATGACACTTTCACAGTTTTATTTAAATAAGCAACTGCAAAAGAAGGGGTGCCACATTATTTTCTGATCCTATTCCACCCCATTACTACCCCACCATCCCACCCTGCCCCTCATTCAAGAGTGTGCCAGCTGATTTGAGATGCTGAAAAAAAGGCACTTTTACAGGAGTGTGTTACAATGCTAACAAGAACATTATAAAACCTTCACAAATTCAATTTCTAGCAGACTCCCCAGCAGCCCACTGCTGGGTCATTTTAATTTGCGCGATTACCTAATCTGTCAAAAAGTGTTTGCAAATAAACAACCACGCAGGTGAAGAGTTGGATGTCACAATATTTGTGTAGAGTGCGCTGGATAATTTGTTTCTGTTTGGATAAATCAGGCTGACTACTGCTTCAGGCGCTCAATAAATCTCCAGTATAAACCCACCAAACTGGAGCAATCACACCTTTATCAAGTCCTTCGCTGTATTTAACTTCTGATACGTGTGTGGAAAACTAAGTGAGCTGCAGAGATTAGTTGAGAAAAACAACCGAAATATCATTAGAGTAAGATGCTAGGCAGAAAGTGAAAATCATAGATAAAAGTGTGAAGCCAGTGAACACAACATGCAACGTCCTGTAGCATAAATACAGCATGGGTTTAATGCTGCAGAATAGATTTGTTCTTTCCCATTTTGCTAATTATTGACTGAGTCATTTTCACAAAGAGATGGTCTGAGACTGCACCAAACTCATTTCACTTGTATCAGAGAATTTCATTCCACCAGTCAGGGCTTGGCTCATCTTGGATCCCCCAGTGAAGAGCTAGAATTCTAAGTCCAAGCACCATGCGGTCCATCAGAACTCAACATGCGGCACAGTGGTTAGTACTGCTGCCTCACAGTGCCAGGAACCTGGGTTTGATTCCCAGCTAGGATCATTGTGCAAACGCCACATAGACATTCTCCCCATGCCTGCGTGGGTTTCCTCCCAAGTCCGAAGACATGCGGGTTCAATGGAGTGGCCATACTAAATTGCCCCTTAGTGTCAGGTGAACTAGCTAGGATAAATACATGGGGTTATGGGGATAAGGCCTGGGTGGAATTTTGATCGGTTCAGACCCAATGGGCGAATGGCCTCCTTCTGTCCTGTCAGATTTTATGATCCATCCGAGGAAGACACTGGTGACATTGAGACAAAATCTAGTGAAACATTTTTATATCTGAGAGGGCTGGATAACAGTAACCTCTGATTATACCACCTGACTTATATGTGGATATTGTTAAATTTTAAATTTAAAATGTTCTTTATCTGCCATGATGTGAAGCTTATACTGGTGCAGTTGGAGAATTTATATAGGGCAAAAAGCAAAGATTTGTGAAAGGTCTTATGTTATTAATTCTCTGAAACAGTATGCCATTTAAAAAATATTGATAAGCAAAAAGAGTGCGTAATAAGTCTAATTGGATATTATAAGTCAATCTCTGAACTATTGGCAGAAGCAGTCAGCGCTGGTTTTATGTTGACTTGAACAATTTGGATCAAGGCCAATATTCCATTTTCAATAGTTACATCTGTTGCCAACTGGAAATATCAATTCAACATAAGAAGATAACTCAATAGCTTGATCGATTGTCAGTACTGTTCAGGGAGGTGAGATTGACTGTTGTCAAAGAAAAAAGGGAAAATTCAGACTAGTGCAGCAAGGGAGGTTCTTCTAAAGTACATTGCCAGGCTATAACACACATACAATCTATGATGCCCCAGTAAGAGTGAGCAATAAAAAGTTTATTCTGCATCTAACGGTGTACTGATCCAATGTGTGTTTCATGAGTCACTGCAATGGGCTTTACTCTGAACCTAACCCATCCTGCACTTTAGAGTTGTCTAAGTTTTTGGGAACTGGCAGCATAATGTATATCATATTGCAAGTCACGTTGCAG
The DNA here is from genome assembly GCA_024679065.1 of Sphyrna mokarran. Lineage (NCBI taxonomy): Eukaryota > Metazoa > Chordata > Chondrichthyes > Carcharhiniformes > Carcharhinidae > Sphyrna > Sphyrna mokarran. The sequence goes on along the minus strand of JAGIQG010000028.1, from coordinate 21,696,845 downwards.
CTTTATAGAACCTTAGTTAGGCCGCACTTGGAATATAGTGTTCAATTCTGGTCACCACATTACCAGAAGGATGTGGAGGCTTTGGAGAGGGTACAGAAAAGATTTACCAGGATGTTGCCAGGTAAGAGAGGCATCAGCTGAGGAGAGGTTGGAGAAACTTGGTTTGTTCTCACTGCAACGACAAAGATTGAGGGGTAACCTGATAAAGGTCTACAAGATTATGAGAGGCATGGACAGAGTGGATAGTCAGAAATCTTTTCCCCAGGGTGAAAGAGTCAATTACTAGGTTTAAGGTGCAAGGGGCAAAGTTTCAATGAGATGTACGAGGATGATATTTTTCACAGAGAGTAGTGGGTATCTGGAACTCATTGAGATAGCGGAAGTGGACATGGTACTGACTTTTAGGAGGCATCTTGACAAACACAAAATAAGATGGGAAGAGGGATATGGCCCCCAGAAGGGTATGGCATTTCAGTTCAGTTGGGCAGCATGATCGGTACAGGCTTGAGGACCAAAGGGTCTATTCCTGTACTGTAATTTTTTGTATACCTGTCAAGACCAGTGAATGCCCCTCACAGGACCAGGCAGAATGGTAAGGCGTTACACAGAAAAAAATTGCAAAGCTATCCTTTGCACAAGTCTGGTCTCTGCACTACAGGAAGGATTTGGAGACACGGGAGAAAGTGGAAAATAGATTGACAAAGGTGATACTAGAATTGAGAGGTTACACATATCAGAAAACACTGATAAATAGGATGGGGCTCTACTCTCACAGAAAGAGAAGGCTGGAGAGTGACTTAACAATGCCTTTAAAATTGTGAAATGGTTTGATAAAGTAGATGTAGAGAAGATTTTTCTAGTTGTGGAGAGTCCAAAAAGAGACACCATAAGTATAAGGTAGTCACCAATAAATCTAATAAGAAATTCTGGAATTTTTTTTTAACCTACAGTAGTGAGAATATGGAATCTACTGCCACATAGAATAGTTGAAGCAAAATAACATTGATGCCTTAAGGGAAAGCTGCATGAACACAAAGAGAAGAAAACAAACAATAACAAGAACAACTTCTGTGTACATACACTGAGATAAAGTAAGGTTGGAAGAGATTCATGTGGAGCATACATACTAGCATAGATCAATTGGACTGAACAGTCTGTTTCTGTGCTTTAAAATCTATAAAATTCTACTGAATTGTGCACACTGGCCCCTTGTAACTCCCAGTTTTTAACATTGTGGTGTTGAGCAAAGCCACTTATTTGAATGTGAAATCATCAAGGGAATAGTGGTGGCACGGTAGCATATAGTGGTTAGCGCCAGGGACCCAGATTTGATTCCTGGCTTAGGTCGCTGTCTGTGTGGAGTTTGCACATTCTCCCCATGTCTGTGTGGGTTTCCTCCAGGTGCTCCGTTTTCCTCCCACAGTCCAAAGATGTGCAGGTTAGGTGGATTGATCATACTAAATTGCCCCTTGGTATCAGAGGGACTGGCTAGGGTAAATGCATGGAGTTTTGGGAATAGGGTCGAGGTTGGATTGTTGACAGTGCACACTCAATAGGCCAAACAGCCTCCTTCTGCACTGTTGGTTTCTATAACACACACACTCGCATACAGATTTAATATCTGCCCTATTAAGTTATGAACTGACCCCCCAATCAATGGACTTCCTGCAGAGTAAAAGAAAACTGCCAGCAGACCCAAGTGACTTTTTAAACTTCAGTACAGTTTTAGGGTTGACATGAGAATCATAAAACACAACTGCAAAAGCTGAGAGCTTTTTTAATATCACCCAAACCCCTTGATTGGGCAAAGCACATAATTACTTCATTGTTCTCTGAATCTTGTGATCACCCTCACCCAATCACCTTCACATACTGTCAGAGTGTGTGTGCACAGCAGCTGCTGGGAGCCAAACAAACAGAACTCAATCCTTAGTTGACCAGGCAGATACACTGTACTGTTCAAGGTTATAATCAGAATACATTTTGGAATGATGGTATTTTGTTTAGTGCTTGGGTTTTTTAAATACATTTTTTGTACATTTATAAGATTGTGATCTCATTCTATTTCCTTCCCAAAGGAAACAAATCAAAATCCACGAATCATAAGTGGTTTGAATATAGCTTGTTCAAGGTTCTGTGGTTCTCTGCTTAAGCCCGTAGGCTGTTATCTCTTTATTACAGAGCATATTGGAATTGTGAAAGTCTAGGTTTTTCTCTTACTCTGACTCTGTTTCTTTATGTCCTTTCAAACTTTCTACCAATGATTCCTCAAAGATCTCCAGTTCTTCAAATGAAATTCGCAACAGCCACGTAACATGACGGACGAGGACCCTTGCACGTGCGTCATAATATCCTGCAACACAAATATGGAATGTTGAATTCTGTTTGCCCAGGTAGAAAACTCTGGAACTGCTATGTATCAGCATAATCTAGATGTACTGCATTGGAAAAAAAAGCAATGAGTATGACCTTGGGTAGTTCCAAGTTTGTGAACAGAGCTTATATATAGTTCTGTATTGAGAATGTTGATCAGGACTACACAGCCTAGTGCGATGTTGGGCGACATAGATCCAGAGTGTGCCCTCTGATAGGGTTCTGAGTGTATTGGCCACTGGGAATCCATGTGTGCACCAATCCCATACACTACTGGAACAAACATACCATTCCAAGCAGGAATACTTCTGAAAAATACTTCTTTTGATTTCAGGGATGGCAGGTCTGTCATATGAGGAGAGACTCCATCAGTTAGGATATATTCACTGGAATTTGTAAGATTGAGAGGGGAATTCATAAAATTCTAACAGGGTTAGAAAGGGTAGATTCAGAAAGCATGTTCCCGATGGTGGGGGGATCCAGAACTAGGGATCGTAGTTTGAGGATGAGGGATAAACTTTTTAGAACTGAGGTAAGGAGAAATTTCTTCATCCAGGGGGTGGTGAATGTATGGAATTCACCACCACAGCCATGGCTCAATTGGTAGCATTCTCACTCCTAAGACATAACGTTCTGGATTCAAATCCAGGGTTTGAGCACAAAAACCTACACTGACACTCCAGTTCAGTAAGAGAGCACTGCACTATTGGAGATGCTGAACTCTATCTGCCTGCTTGGATACACATTAAAGATCCCATAGCATCACTCTGAAGAGGAGCAGGGGAGTTATCCCATGTCCTGACAATTACTTACTCCAAAATCAGCGTCACTAAAAAAATAGTAATTGCATTACTGTTTGTGGAAGTTCATTGCGTGTGAATTGTTGCTGCATTTCCTACAACAGTGAAATATTCATAGAATCAGAGAATCCCTACAGTACAGAAGGAGATCATCCAGTCTGCACTAACAATAGTCCCACACAGGCCCTATCCACGTAACCCCATGTATTCACTCTGCAAATCTCCCTGACACTCCGAGCAATTTAGTGAGGCCACTCAACCCAACCTGCACATCTTTGGACTGTGGGAGGAAACCAGAGCACTCAGCAGACAACATGCAAACTCCACACAGTCACCCAAGGCTGGAATTGAACACGGGTCTCTAGTGCTATGAGGCAGTAGTGCTAACCACTGTGCTACCCGTTTCCCTTTAAAAGCATACAATGACTGCAAAGCACTTTGAGACATCCAGTGGAAAATGTGTCATAAATGCAAGTCTTTCTTTACTCTGGGACATAAAGTGACTTGCTTCTCCTGCACATTCATTAGGACAGTAACAAACTAAACTACCCATACCCAACCACCAGATTAAGACTGCCCATTGATGACAGTTTGATGTCCTCTCCAATAATTTCGGATCAGTACCACCCAATCTCAAATCACTCCTGAGACGTTGGTGATATAATGATGTATAATCAAGCCCTTTTGCAGTTTTGTGATGTTGTGCAGGGTTAACCCTTCTGACGCTTGCCTTAGCTGAACATCTACTCCAACTGGTTAAGTCAGCTGAAATTAAATCATCCTTCTTTCCGTTGTTCCTTGTTCAAGTTAAATATCAAATTAATCATTCAGTCTAGTGCTCAAGGTGCATGTTATTGATTTGTATCTGTGAGTAATTAGTGTTGCATGAGCTGCAGAATACATATTTTTCCTAGAAGCCCAATGTGCTTATCTCATCTATGTGTACAGCAGAAGCATTTTTTGTTTAATGGAACTGAGTGGCGCAATTGTTCGAACTCTAGTTGTTCATCTCTGGGACCTGTGTTCAAATCCAGCTGAAATTGTTGGATGAAGGTCTCTTCTGTTGACTAAGCCCAGTACAGTGTGGCATGCCCTGTTTGGAGAGTTGCAAATCTGTGGACCCACTTTCCAGGGTTGAGGTGGAAACTAAGACAGCATTCAGAATTAGATTGTTTTCTCTCTTTGCCCTAAGCTGTCCTGCAGCCACAAGATGCTGAAACAATCACCATACACCATGGTGGCAAATTCAACTTTCTAGTGAGTGTTCCTGTCATAAACATGGACAACAAACAAATGGGCAAACACAAAGGAGCTTTGAAACATGATACTTAATGATAAATCTTTGTGTTTTATCAAGCTAAGGAATTTCTGCGGCGGGAGAAAGAACATTCCCCATTTCAAGTACTCAGCATCAGCTGGGAAGCAGTCCTTCAGGACAGGTACAGTAGATATTATATACACAGTCCCTCTATGCTTTCCAAAAAGGTGTATCTCAAAGTACTAATTTTACAATTCTCATTCCTAGCCCAAACCACTCTGAACCTGAAACTAATGCCATGTGAATAATCATGGAAGTATGCTCACCGAGAACTAGGCTGTAACTAAAAATGCAAGTAAGGAAACCAATTCATGTCAGTGTTTACCCTTCATGCTTTCAACCAGTCTGAATCACATTTTCTCACCCTCTTTGACGAACTCTTCAATTCCTTTTCCTTTGTTCATTTATCCAATCTAATTCTGAATGCTGTCTTAGTTTCTACCTCAATGCTGGGAAGTGAATTCCACTGATTTGCAACTCTCAAAACAGGGCATGCCATACTTTACTGGACTTAGTCAATAGAAGAAACCTTTATCCAACAATTTCAGCTGGATTTGAACACAGGTCCAGAGATGAACAACTGGAGTTGGAACAATTACGCCTCTCAGTTCCGTTAAACAAAATGTTTGTGCTGTACACATAGATAGAAGGTAATAAGCACATTGGGCTTCTAAGAAAAGTACGTTCTGTGCAGCTCATGCAACACTAATTACTCACAGATAACAAATCAATAGCACACACCTTGATCATTAGACTGAATGATTAATTTGATATTTGATATTGAACTTGATATTTATTGATATTGAACTTGATATTTATTGATATTGAACTTGATATTTATTGATATTGAACTTGAACAAAGAAGTGCAGCCAAGAAGAATGATTTAGTATCAGCTGACTTAATTTTCCATTTAATATAAAAATTCAATGTTGTCATCTGGGCATTTTGCCTATATTTCAAAATCTTTCTCCTCATTATGACTTCTACTAGGTGCAGTTCCATGGAGACTGATAGCTTTGAAATGCCTCAAATACATTGTTTAGCGTTCCTCATATAAGCCTAAACAGGCTGTTTAACCACAAGAATATGTACACCTGATCCTGTTTCCATCCAATGTGCACAAACACTTTCACCAGAGTTCATTGATTCCCAAATCTTGACACAGCAGATAGTGGAATTTGAATTCAATTAAAACAAATCTGAAATTAAGAATCTAGTGATAACCATGAAACCATTGTTGATTCTCAGAAAAACCCATCTGGTTCATCAATAACGGGTTAGGGAAGGAAATCTGCCCTCCTTACTGGTGTGGCCTACATGTGACTCCAGAGCCACAGCAATGTGGTTAACTCTCAAACACCCAATAACAAGGGCAACTAGGGATCGGCAATAAATTTTCTCACCTGTCCTTTTCTTCTCCTGAAAGATTCAGCCTTTGGATGACTTATAGTTATTCAAATGCCAACCATCTCAGATGTACAAATCGCTAATTCTTAAGTTACTTCTTGACCTCCCCCCGCCCTGAAATCAAGACAGTTCATTAAGGCTTTCTATTTTAGATGCTTGTTACTCTCTATATCAAGTATCCCCAGGTCACTGCCATCATGTGTCAGGTGCAGAGTACAGCTACACTATACTCAGGTCAGGCACAATAAAATCTCATGAACAGTCACGTGATCTTTCTTCACTCATTCCAAACACTAAAATTTTCTTGTGCAAACAGGTACTGGGAGCGATGCTTTGGTTTTTATATATATGGCATTCCCAATGTTTTCTTCTCTTCCTGATATTATGTTTTGTTCAATGTCAAATGTTTTGTTCATTTGAAACCAGGAACTGGGTCAAGATTTGTGACATTACAGAATCGGTTAAATTATGGCCTCCATAAATTGAACTCAATTTATTGGAATCTTGAGCTTTGTTCAGCTCCTCCCAGGTTAGTTACTTTCTCAATCAATTTATCAAAACAACAGCTTTAAAGCTTCTCAGTAACCAGACTGGTAATTTACATACCATATCCAAACTTTGGGGACTTTGTGCATTAGGAAAATGTCCAAAGCTAGGCACATAGCAGCTGCTGCATTATTTATTTAAAGCCAGGGTTACAAAACTCTCCTATGAATGATGATGACTTGATTCAGAATGTTTTTGCAATGCAACAATTCAAAAGCCATACCATAGCATGCAGGAGAAAATTCAGACACCAACAAAAACTCATCTTCACATTATCAGGATGTCACGTACCAACGGACTCAAGAACAGCTTCTTCCCTACTGCCATCAGACTTTTGAATGAACCTACTTGGCATTAAGTTGATCTTTCTCTACACCCTAGCTATGACTGTAACAATACATTCTACACTCTCTCATTTCCTTCTCTATGAACAATATGCTTCATCTATATATCGCGCAAGAAACAATAACTGTTTGTTAATACAGGCGACAAAAATAAATCAAATCAAAATCATATGCTCAGCATTTTATGATTCTACACAAAGTAAATCAGTTGCAATTTTTAATATTACAATGCCAGATTTGCAGCTTTTGATAAATCCCTTCCTTCCCCCGCTATAGATCCACATCCTATGATGTCTCCACTTAGCTGGGTTGGAGTCAAGTTTCTGGGGAAAATTTGTCATTATCCAGATTACTTTTGCTGCAAATGCCAATTAAGGACTTTCAACGCATTCCAAAGATGATTGATGATCATTCTGACACCAGTAAATCATCATTCAGAGATTCAGGATAATGATATGTATCAAACAAATACCATAACAGCACAGTGGCATAGGATGAGAGGAGGGAATAGGCATCATGGCATGGGGAGCTGGAGGGATTGCTCCACAACTAGGAAGCAGTTATTTGTAGGCTGAAGAACTTTAAACACTTTCAGGGTGCTGAGGTTGGCCTGCTGCACAAGTTAAAAGGAGAACAACAACTTGTATTTATATAGTGCCTTTAATATAGTAAACCATCCCAAGGTGCTTTAGAAGAGACTTACAGGTCAAAGAAGCTCATGGGCTGTCTCTTGGACATCACTGTCAACAAATGTATATCTCCCTATGTTTCATGTACATATGACCACAATATTGAATATTAAGTTGATCCAAGCCCTTGAGCACAAGCAATGTGAGTGGATGGCATGGTGATAATTGTGACTAAGATGAGATGTTTGGATAGTGGAAAAGGGCTGGAGCCATTCTCATTAAGAAGAAGGAGCTTTAAGAGCATATTTATGAATTTACTGAATTCTTATGCATTGGTTGTGTGGGATTTACTAAGGGTCTGTCATGTGGTATACAAGGAGCAATCATGGCAGCTGCATGATAAAGAATGTGGATAGGGCCATTGCTGTGATGGAAGAAACAGAAATGACAGTGTGGAAATGTTTCCAAGATCTGCTTGCTGATCCCAGAAGCTCACTGGTTGAATATCGAGATTGCATGACAATTTTAGGGATTCTCAAACCATGGGTATGACCATTGCCCCACTGGGACAGTTATTTGGGGTCATGAGTTCCAAGTGGAAAAGCCAGTGGGACAGTCCTAGGATTGCATTACACATGAGTGCACTGTTCTTAATTTCAAGACCCCATCAGAGAGTTCAAAGTGACTGTAAGCAAAACTATCAATCCCCATTCAACAACACCTCACGCACACTCCATCAATTCATGCTCACTCCCATTCTCGCTCCAGAGATGCACCAACTTTTAAGCATTAAAATGAGGCTACAGCAACAAAACATTTAGGAACATTTATTCTATTCTTCTATAGGGAAGTGGTCTTTGGTTCAGTGATGTGATTGGTACAAGGGGAGGGATGTTATTGCACAGTAGTTAACACTGCTGCTTCACAGCACCAGGGACCTGGGTTCGATTCCTGGCTTGGGTCACTGTCTGCGTGGAATCTGCAAGTTCTCCCCGTGTCTGTGTGAGTTTCCTGATGCTCTAGTTTTCTCCCACTGTTTGAAAGATGTGCTGATTAGGTGCATTCACCCGAAAAGGTGCCAGAGCGTGGCGACTTGGGGAATTTCGCAGTAACTTCATTGCAGTATTAATGTAAGCCTTACTTGTGACACTAATAAATAAACTTTAACTTTTACAGTGCAACATACGTCAACTGTGCTTTCCCAGTATTTTCTATTTGAACAGTTGAGGAATCTGAAACTCACCATCTTTCAGTGAAAAAGAAACAAGATCCTGAAACAGAAGGGCAAAAAAATTAGAGTGAATATCTGAGTTCTTCAAAAATCAAGTAAACACTTTGCAGAAACGTTCACACAATCATGCGTGAACACCAATGGAATGCTAAGAAGACAATCAAAAATGCGATCTGGGATAGCAGACACACAGAATATGTACCTGAGTAATCAGAATTGGACTGTCCTTCAAAGCCGGTTCTTTTAACAGAAGGTCTGCAAATGTGTCTGTTCCTTCTCCTCCCATTCCATTGACAAAAGCCTCCATGACAGGCAAGACGGATTCTGAAAGCTGCAGCCAATCTATAAGGCCTTGAATAAATTTCATTCTGAACTCCCTACAAAACCAAAGAAACGTATTTAATGATCTTTCTTTCGTAAAATTTGTAACTAAAACTGTCCAGTACACACACTTGCACCCATAATTTGCAAACATGCATATATCCATATATATTAACAAACCTATATACAGGTGCAGTCACACAAACATATCAACGTATAGGCATGTATACTGATTCATCACTATGAAATGTACTTGTGCATTTGTACACATGCATCTCACAAGATCAACATGTAAACCTTTTAAAGATAAACCAACAGCTTCAAAGGAATCTGACAGAGTCCCAGAATAAGCTTACAGCTCATTATCTGAAGAGGAAAAAATGGCAGGGTTAAGGCAAGGGAATGACACTAGGTGAGTTGTTCTTGAAGAGAGCAGGCACAGACATGACAGGCTGAACAGGTTTCTTCTGTGACCATTTTATAGAAACATCCCCAATTTAGACCAACGGTGGGGTCAAACGCAAAGCTCTGTGGGGTAACAGTGGTGACTTGACAGTATGGTGACACAGTAATTAGCACTGCTGCCTCATTGCATCAGAGACCCGGGTTCAATTCCAGCCTTGGGCGACAGTCTGTGTGGAGTTTGCACGTTCTCTCTGATCTGAATGGGTTTCCTCTAGGTGCTCTGGTTTCCTCCCACACTCCAAAGATGTGCGGGTTTGATGGACTGGCTATGATAAATTGTCCCTTAGTGTCAGGGTGATTAGCAGGATAAATATGTGGGATTACAGGTGTAGGGTAGGGCCTGGGTGGGATTGTTGTCAGTGCAGGTTTGATGGGCCAAATGGCCTCCTTCTGCACTATAGGGATTCTATGACTTAGAAATTACAGGAGGAGGATATAACTTATGGAGGAATGAGAATTATCATCCGTGGGTTCATACTTGAAAATATTTTGTAATTTGACAAGTGATTGGCTGCATTTAATTCTATTTTGGAATCAACTGTAATTCTGAAAGCAAATCTCAGTATTTTCTGTTAAAGAACAACAAATCACTTCAAATCACACTTAGTTCCAAACCGTGGCAATTCCACATGTTTAGTGGCATGAAATGATCAAATGAAGCCAGTTAATACATTCACACCAGGGAACATCTACATTGTCTCAAAAAAGCAGTCGCAACCGTCATCAAAGAAAATAAACTTCACATGAGGCAACAGCGGGATATAATTCAGAAAGTGCCTTTTGAACCTTGTTATGTGTGAAACTTGGCCAGGGACAACTCTGAACAAACACATCCAGATCTAAGTTCAATCGCTTTTGCCTCAAATTCAGATTTTAAAAAATGCCAGAAAATAACATTGATGAATTAGTTCCAGTGCTACTATCCAATTTAACTGGTTCTAACTAAAGTCTTGTTTTCTAAATGATCTGTTTCGTTATACTGAGAGCCTGTAATACCATTGAGAAAAGCACCTCTATCTTTTTAACTTCTAACAGCTAAAGTTAAAGCTTAAAGTTTATTAATTAGTGTCACAAGTAGGCTTACATTAGCATTGCAATGAAGTTACTGTGAAAATCCCCTGGTCATCACACTCAAATGCCTGTTTGGGTACACTGACGGAAATTTAGCATGGCCAATGCAGCTAACCAGCACGTCTTTGGAGTGTGGGAAGAAACCCACACAGAAATGGGGAGAATGTGAAGGCTCCACACAGTCAGTGATCCAAGCCAGGAATCAAACTCGTGTCCCTGACGCTGTGCATACGGATCAAAGTTAAAGTTTATTTATTATCACAAGTGGGCTTACATGAACACTGCAATGAAATTATTGTGAAAATCCCCTAGTCACCTGTTCAGATACACTGAGGGAGAATTTAGCATGACCAATGTACCTAACCTGCACATCTTTGGAGTGTAGGAGAAAACAAGGGCACCTGGAGGAAACCCATACAGACACGGGGAGAACATGCAAACTTCACACAGGCAGTGACCCAAGCGGGGAATCGAACACAAGTCCCTGGTGCTGTGAGGCAACAGTGCTAACCACCATGCCACCTCAGTTCAGCTTGCTGAGAACCTCTCCAAATTATGTACTTAAAGGAACCAGTTGATAACAGTGCATGAAACAAAGTGGGAAGCCAGTAAAAACTGATCCTTTGTTCAACACCTGCTACTGCCCCATATGGGATGGTCTCAATTTTCATCCCTGGTCTGGAGTGTTGGGCAGACTACAGCAATTGGCCTCAGTGCTCCACAGTTAGGATAAGGTGAGGGGGGAGGAAGGAAAAGAAATTGGCTTGAATTCCCTCGTCTGATTGCCAATCGACATTGCATATTGGAAGTGTACGTTTGTGTAATGGATGCCGATCTAAGACATCAGTAGTAAGCTGCTGAACATCAGTGTCTTACAGCAGAGAACTAACCTGTGCTCCTCTTCGGAAAACAGCAATGACAGTGTAACACCACACAGGCCGCCATATGCAAACCTGCCTGGCTCACTCAGCAGTCGGCCAATCGGCTCCAGTGGCTCCTTCACTTCATTTGAGATGCTCATCTTCAGGCGGCTGTTAGCTGCTCTGACAGCCAGTCAGTGATGTGCTCATTTTTGACTGGGATTAAAGAAAAGGATCATTTTTTAAACCAAAAACGAAGAGAAAAGTGAGAACAGCATTAACATGAAACAAATGCCATTCCATTTCCTGATGATTATTCTGCAATAGGTCAGTGGCAATAAATCGCACTCATTAATTATTCTGTGTGGACGGGACTGAACATTGATAATATATAACACAGCATGCTGCAAGATGCTGCCAGCAGTAAACTGAACTTAAAAAGAATAAAAAAGCCCCCACGGAATTCACATTATACACCACAGAAATTACCAAATACAGCAGAGTGTTTTCAAATTAAATTTTATTGTTCAGTTAACAGTAATAACTCAGTAATGACTCAACCATTACTCTTGGAGCTAAAAATGTCACCTGAACTCCTTAATCAGGCCATTACTTTCTAATGAGATCCAGGTATGCATTGTTCCATATTGAAATGATCCCTACATTTTCGACAGCATGCACGCTTAGCGGCAGCAATGCAAATTTCACCAAGGAAGCAGGAACTTCTTACAACGTTTCTCAAACTTGAGGCTGTGAAAAATTCAGCTCATGGTCTGTTCATTAACCTTGTGGGCAGGTTGTGACTTCAAATTCACAGATGCCCTGTAGTGAAGTGTGAAATGTGATCCAACTGTTTTTTTCAAAAAAAAGGCTTCTCAAAACAGGCTCCACAAGGGCAGCGGGAGCTGAATCAATCTGGTACCCAAACTTGAGCAGGACTAGATTTACATTTAGAGAGAGATGAAGGAAATCTGAGTTTACTCCAGTTCCCTATTTAACTGCTGTGCACAATCAGTTGGCAATTGAATGATTTCCGATAACACACAATCTCTCGATACAGGGGTGTTGTAGTGGAGAATTTCTTGGTTTCTGAACTGTGGTAGTAAAACAAACAAAATTTGCTTTGCAAAAACAACTAGCTTTTATTATCACAAAACTGCATGCAGTATATGGCAGATCTTGGAGACAGAGAGCAATCCCTACAAACTACTGATTCTATACCAAGACCGCATCAGCTACAAGAATCAGTTCCATAGTTATACATCTTTTTCTTATCAGTGTACATGTTCAATTAATAATACAAGCAGTAATATATCATCAATTGTATTAGCATCCAGTGACCTCTGTCTAATCAATAATATCATTACCATGTCCTTTGAGGGAACAGAAAGGTACTGTGATTGCTGACCATATCTTGTTTTCTGATGTAATAGAAGGTTCTGTGACTCTGACCTTCTCTTGCCTCACTCCTCCAGCCCTAAGTTATGTGGAGTCAGCCTTATCAGGTTTTGACCTTCTCTGATGTTCGCCATGTCTTAGGTTATTCAGAGTCAGTTTTACAGAGGTCTGGCAATTTGGAATAGCTTGGTCAGCTCTCCTTTATATCAATTACTTGACCAATTTTCCCATCATGCCACTGCTTCATTCGTACACTATCGCAGGGGAAGAGGATTATGTGCTTTCTACACTAACTCAAATGGGCTTAAAGTTTATTTATTAGTCAGGCTTACATTAATGCTGCAATGAAGTTACTGTGATATTTCCCCTAGTTGCCACACTCCGGTGCTTGTTCGGGTCAAGGCATCTAACCAGCACATCTTTCAGATCGTGGGAGGACACCGGAGCACCTGGGGGAAACCCACGCAGACATGGGGAGAATATGAAAACTCCACACAGACAATGACCCAAGGCAGGAATGGAAACCGGATCCTTGGCGCTGTGAGGCAGCAGTGCTAACGAGTGCTTCCATATCACCCAAAGTGCAGAGAAAGCCTCCAAGGATAAGTCTCTCACAATAGCTGTTAAAATGCATTCATTCAAACAGTCAAAGAGCTAGAATCCACAAAGCCCCATCTCAATTGAGACAAACCTCTGTGCTTCCACACCTTACAGCCAATTCAACAGACTGCATCAATTTTACCTAATGCACTTTTGCACACAACTCAAACAAGGTTGACCGGCCCTTAATTATCCCTGAACCACCTCTTGCCAAGGTACTGTAGGTCAAGTATTCTTTATCCATATATCCAAAAATCAAATGCATCAAAAAGAAAATTTTTTTTTGCATGAGAAGTCTGTGACCCGAGCCGACATAAAACTCATTGACCTTTTAGCATGGGAAGTTTAGTTGTTTCTTTTATCTTGTGATTTTTGTGGTTATTTAATACTTTTATTGTCAAATTTGTAAACCATAGCTATCTTAGGTTATGGTAATGTAATTAGGCCTGGGCCAACTGTATATACAGTATATATATATATATATATATACACACACCACATCCAAAAACTGAAAATATCTGAATACCGAAAAGCAATTGGCCCCTAGGGTTTTTAATAAAGAATACTTGGGCCATTGAAATAATCAGTACTGCAAGCTCATGGTATTAAATATCCTAATGAAAGAAAGTACATGCATTTATATAGCTATATATCACTACCTCAGCATGTCTCAAAGCACTTTACAGCGAATTAAATATTTTTGAAGTATCGTCACATTGCAATGTAAAAATTGTTAGACAATTTTCACACGGCAAGGTTTCACAAGCAGCAATACAATAATGACCAGATAATCTGTTTTTGCAATGGGAGTTGCAGGGCTAATATTGGCAAGACACTGGGAGAATTCTCCCAATCATTTTTCAGATCTCATCGAGAGGGCAGATGACAGGACCACAGTTTAACATCTCATTTGAAAGATGATGCCTCCAAGAGTGGAACACTCCCTCAAGTTCCTTCACTGAAGTGTCAGCTTGGATTATGCATTCTCTGGTCTCTGCAGGGAGCATAAGCCTACAAGCCTCTATTAATGAATCAAGGCAGATACCTTTTAGTCTTGGATTGTAACACTGTGTTTGTCAAGTCTCCCTTGGGAGATTACGATTCTTCATTCATTGGCGCCTCATCCTGAGATTGTGTTTAGATTTCCAACAGGCAGAAATAATCACTATCTGGGCTCCAGATTGAACTACTTGAAATCTTGCCTTTGTAAGCAAGTCAGTGCTCTATACAAGCTAATTGCTAACGCAAGATACTGCAAAGGCTCTACGTCCTGACAATATTCCAGCAATAATACTGAAAACCTGTGCTTCAAAACTTAACATGCCCCTGGCCAAGGTGTTCCAGTACAGTCACACATCTACCTGGTATTGTGAAAAATTGTCCAGTTACATCCATAAAAACAGGATAAAGCCAACCCAGCCAATTACCACTACATCAGCTTCCTCTCAATCATCAGCAAATGATGGAAAAGGTCATCAACAGCACTATCAAGCAGCAGTTGTGCACGGATGCTCAGTTCGGATTCTGCCAGGGTCACTCAGCTCCTGACCTCATTACAATCTTGCTTCAAACAAGAACAAAAGAGCTTGTCACGAGAGGTGACTGTCTTAGACATCAAAGCAGATTTGACTGAACATGACATCAAGGAACCATAGCAAAGATGGAGAAAATGGGAATTGAGGACAACTCTCCACCAGTTGGAGTCGTATCTATCACAGAGGAAGATGGTTGTGGTGGTTAGAGGTCAATCTTTACAGCTCCAGGACATCACTGCAGAAGCTCCTTAGGATAGTGTCCCAGGCCCAACTATCTTCAGCTGCTTCGTCAATGACCTTCCTGTGTGAATTATACTGAACACTGAGCACCAGCAACTGCGCAATGTTCAGTATCATTCGCAGCTTCTCATACAGGAGTTCATGACCAAATTCTGCAAGACCGAGAAAATATTCAGGCATGGATTGACAAGGGGCAAGTAACATTCATGCCACACAAGTATCAGGCAATGACTATTCAAACTAGAAAGGATATAACTATAATCCCTTGACATTCAATAGCATTACTATCATTGAATCGCCCACTATCAACATTGTGGGGTTACCATTTACCAGAAATTGAACTGGACTAGCCATATACTGTAGCTGCCAGAGCAGATCAAAGCTAGGATTCCTGTAAGTAACTTGCCTCCTGACTCCCCAAAGCCTGACCACCATCTATCTACAAGGCATTAGTCAGGAGTGTAATGGAATACTCTCCACTTGCCTGGATGAGTGTAACTCCAACAACACAACCGGGACTCCATGCAGGACAGTGAGGCTTGCTTGATCGCTACCCTTTCCACAAACATTCAATCCCTCCAACACTGACGAACAGTGGCAGCAGTGTGTACCATCTACAAGATGCATTGCATTATCTCACCAAGATTCTTCAGGCAACATCTTCCAAATCCAAGACCTCTATCACCTATAAGGCCAAGGGCAGCAGATATCTGGGAACACCATCACCTGGAAGTTCCTCTCCAAGCCACTCAGCATCCTGACTTTGAAATATATTACCACACCTTCAGTGTCAGTGGGTTAAAATTCCCTAACATTACTGTGAGTGTGCCTATACCTCAGGGACTGCAGTGGTTCAAGAAGGCAACTCACCATCACTTAGGACAACTAGGAATGGGCAATAAATGCTGGTCTAGCCAGCCACACCCAGGTCCTGTAAATTCATAGCACTCAATACAAAGTCATTTCAACATTTTATAAAGCTAATTTTTAACCACAGGCTCCTAAGTTCTGTGCCTCTGGCAATACAAGATGGAAACATGTTTCCACTGTTTGTTTTTTTTAAATCCTAAAATAGTGCTCTTAGTTGATGGAAGCAAACTGACAATTTAGCTTTAAACTGAAGAAGATCAACATAAATGTTTAACCTGTCATCAATTTGCCAATCAGCTAGATTTACTTGGGAAAAAAAACAGAAGATTCATTGCACACATCAATATCACAGTAAATGTTAGTGCCATCAAAAAACATGCACTGAATATGTGGTTATGTGCAGTGCTCTGGGCTCCACACTGGGTGCTACAAGAGGTTATAATGGAGAATGCAGCATTCAAGAAACCCTGAGCTTCTCATGGCATTGAGCTTAGAATTTACTTATATAAACAAAATGATTTTGCTAATCAGATTTGGATTCAGTGACCATGAATTCAGAGAGAACTGGCAACACAGAATCTCTACAGTACAGAAGGAGGCCATCTGACCCATCGATTCAGCATTGACTCTCTAGAGAGCATCCGAACCAGTCCCTATTCCCCTAATCCCATATATTTATCCCACAAAAAAGGAAGTGATGGCCTAGTGGTACTATCACCAGCCTATTTATCCAGAAATTCAGCTAACGTTCTGGGGACCTGGGTTCAAATCCCACCACGGCAGACGGCGGAATTTGAATTCAATAAAAAAAATCTGGAATTAAGAATCTATTGATGACCATGAAACCATTGTTGATTGTCAAAAAAGCTCATCTGGTTCAGTCATGTCCCTTTAGGGAAGGAAATCTGCTGTCCTTACCCGGTCTGGCCTACATGTGACTCCAGAGCCACAGCAATGTGGTTGACTCTCAACTGCCCTGGGATAACTAAAGATGGGCAATAAATGCTGGCCAGCTAGCAATGCCCTTGTCCCATGAATGAATAAAAATCCCCCTTGAGACATTAAGGCAATTTACTACGGCCAATCCACCTAACCTGCACATCTTTGGAGTGTAGGAAGAAACTGGAGCACATGGAGGAAATTGGAGCACCTGGAAGAAATCCACACAGACTCTGCAAAGACAGTGACCAGAATCGAACTGTGTCTCTGGCGCTGAGGCAGCAATGCTAACTACTGTGCCACCGATGCATGAGTTGGGTATGTGACCTATTTGTGTGTTTATCAAGAGGATGTGGGTATGACTCAGCATAATACCTTGATGGGAGCAGTTATTATTCTGGTTCAGCAATAGAAAGGATGCTACTAGGACTTGATGGTTTGAATTATAAGGAGAGGCTGGATAGACTGGGTCTTTTTTCCCTGGAGATGATCTTACAAAGGTCGATACTGTGTCTGCCATGGGTGCTCCAGTTTCCTCTGCAGTCCAGAGATGTGTGTGTTAGGTGATTGGCCATGCTAAATTGTCCCTTAGTGTCGGGGAGATTAGCATGCGTAAATGCACGGGGTTATGGGGATAGGGCCTGGGTGGGATTGTGGTTGATGCAGACTTAATGGGCCGCAGTGATTCTATGGATTAAAAAAAATAAAGGGATTGAGCAGATGGTCAACATCTTTTCCCACACATAAAGGGCATAGGTTTGAGAGGAGAGATACGAAAGGGTCCAGAGGGGCAATTCTTTCACTCAGAGGATGCTCTGCCTGGACCAAGCTGCCAGAGATAGTAATAGAGGCAGGTACAATTTTGTGTTTTAAAAAGCATTTAGACGGTTACATGAGTAAGAAGGTACAGAGGGAAATGGGCCAAATGTGGGCAATTGTCTTTAGTCTAGTGGTAAAAACTGTGCGGCATGGACAAGTTGGGCCAAAGGACCTATTTCCATGCTGTAAACTCTATGACTCTATTAGGTTAGGTGGATCGGCCGTGCTAAATTGCCCCTTATTGAGAGGGGACTGGCTAGGGTGAGATTACAGGGATAGGGCCTGGGTGGGATTGTGGTCAGCACAAGATCGATGGGCCGAAAGGCCTCTTTCTGCACTGTAGAGATTCTTTGATACTTAGAATATTAACAGTGGCTGATTATTACAAGTAGAGTGTTTACTCAGGTGTTTATTTACCTGTACTGGGTGGGTTTTGTGTATTCTGGGTGGGGACAGACAGTACAGAGTCTGTGTGAGGGCTGGGGGAGGGTGGTTATCCGCTCAGTAATGAGTTACTGAGTGAACAGCGGCCCTGTTCCCCCGGGGAGGTGAAGGCCGCAGCCTCAGGCTGGCCTGGCGGTTAGGCCCGGACTCAGGGAGAGGGGGGACGCGAGGGGATTACCTGCTGGAGCCGTTCCCGAACTTCCGCCAGCGCCGCCGCGTCCCCAGGAGCGCGCGCACGCACAACAGGATATCGAGGGGGGGGCGCGCGCGCGACCCGGTCTCCCCCTCGGGGCCGCGCCCAGTCTCCCCGGGGCGCGCAGGCGCGCTGGGCATTTGGGAACGCGCGCGCGAGTCTGAGTCTCCAACTCACATTGGCAGAATCAAGGAGTCTTCACAGTGCGGGGAGGAAAGGCCGTTCAGCCCGTCGAACCTGCACTGGCTCCTCCAAAGACCCTTCTGCCTAGTCCAAGGTGGCACAGTGATTAGCACTGCTGCCTCACAACGCCAGGGACCCGGGTTCAATTCAGCTTCGGGCCACTGTGTGGAGTCTACATGTTGTCCCCATTGTCTGCGTGGGTTTCCTCAGGGTGCTCCGGTTTCCTCCCGCACTCATAGAATCATAGAATAGTGCAGAAGGAGGTCACTTGTACATGGAACCTACACCAACAACAATCCCACCCAGTCCCGCAAGCCCATGTATGCACCCTGCTAATCCCCCCGACACTAAGGGGCAATCTGACAATGCCAGTCAACCTAATCCGCACATCTTTGGAGTTTAGGAGGAACCAGAATATCCGGAGGAAGCTCACTCCAAACAAGTGCAGGTTTGATTGATTAGCCATGCTAGATTTTCCCTTAGTGTCAGGGGGATTAACAGGGTAAATATTTGGGGTTACGGGGATAAAGCATAGGTGGGATTGTCAGTGCAGGCTCCATAGGCCAAATGGCCTTGTTCTGCGCTGCAGGATTCTATGATTCTAGCCTAACTCTGCTTACCTTACACCATCTACCCCTCCCCCTCTCCACCCTCCAATCTTGCACATTCTTTATAGGTTTGCATTCCCTTCCTCAAACAGCAGTAGATTCTGGTCCAGCTGTTAGGTTTAAGTCAGAGGTAGACGTTGTTATTGAACAGGATCATCCATGGATATGGGCCTAGAGTAGGTATATGGAGTTAGGCCACAAATTAGCCATAATTTTATATAATAATGGAGCGGACTTGAGGGGTTGAATGGCCTCACCTTTTTCCTATAGCAATCCAACTCCACCTTGAACACCTCAACCAAACCTGCCTCCGGCACCCTTTCAGGAAGCTTGTTCCAGACTCCAACCATCCTCCAGGTGAAAACATTTTTCCTCATGTCACTTTTACTCCTTTTGACTATCATCTTGAATCTGTGTCCTCTAGGCTTGATGTACTCCTTGAGAGGGAACAATTTCTCCCTATTTACTCAGATCATATCCTGCTGGGTATTGAATACCTCTGTTAAGTTTTCTCTAGCCTTCTTTTCTTCAAGAAAAACAGACCAAACTTCTCTATGTTGTCCTCATAATGACAGTTTGCCCCTGGAATCGTTCTTGTGAATCTCTTCTGTGCTCTCTCCAATGCCTCCACATCCTTCCTCGAATATGGCACCCAGAACTGGCATAGTATTCCAGATGAGGCGTATCTAATGTCTTGTACAAGTTCAACATGAAGCCTTTGCTTTTGTATTCAATGCCCAAATAAATAAAGTAAGAATTTAGCAACATCAATTATTAATCCAACCGATTTATTTGATAGTAAAATAGCATCACAAATAAATAAAACCAAGGATACTAAATGTTTTATTAATTGCTCACTCAACATGTCCTGCTACCTTCAATAAACTTATTGATGAATGAAACATTGACTATCTCAAGAGTCCAGATTTCGAATATACAGCCTTTGTCCAAACCACCTCCACTCCAAGCTACTAGACCTGTAATATTGCCTTATGAAGCTAAAAGAGCTGGCCTGTACCATTGCCTATTGTAAGTTTAGAGAGCAGCACAGTGACACAGTGGTTAACACTGCTGCCTCACAGTGCCAGGAATCTAGGTTAGATTCCTGGCTTGGATCACTGTCTGCATGGAGTCTGCACGTTCTCCCTGTGTCTGCGTGGGTTCCTTCAGGTGCTCCAGTTTCCTTCCATAGTCCAAAAGACATGCTGGTTAGGTGCATCGGCCATGCTAAATTCTCCCTCAGTGTACCCAAACAGGCGCTAGAGTGTGACAACTGGGGAATTTTCACAGTAACTTTGTTACAGTGTTAATGTAAGCCTTCTTGTGACATAATAAATAAACTTCCCTCTAAAGACAATGACTCCTTTCAGGATCTCTGACCACCCTCCCATACCTCAGCCTATTACTTATAGGCGAGTAGTGCTTGGCCTTCTTATCTATGGGAGCATAGATAATTTCATGATCTAGTGAACGGGAGGGGAGAGAATCTGGCTGAATTAATCCTCAGCTTAGCCCAAGGTGCTGAAATGAAGGCATTCCAAGAGATTCAATAAAATGAAACAAGAGCATTTCCATCACTGGGGTAAGAGGGTTACCACACTATATCTCCATAAACTGGAAGAATAATTAATGGATGTAAAAACATATACTTTTAATTATTAGCCAATTTCCCATTATATTCCTGTTCCATTAGTGGTGCACTAAGGCAGACCTTTGTTTAATTCCATGACTAGTAATTCTCAAAACAGGTCCCTAGTCTGTCCCTAGGGGGTTTATAGCTTGAGGGGCACCACTCAATATCAAGCATAGCTGACCAGGAGTATCTCTTGCTCATCCGCCAGCTGTTGGTGTGTTTGGAAGGATGTTCAGATTGACACTCAATCTGTTTGGCCACATTATGAACACACCTTCCTTAGTGGGACCTGAACCCGCAGCTTCTGGTCCCAGAGGCACGTACATTACCCAGTGCGCCGCGAGACCTATGATATTGAATCTGTCCAGTTGTTAAACTGGATTTGCCATGGGTTTTTCAAGCCAATTTGCATGTACTTCCGATCCCTTACCATGCAAGTTTGACCTACCTGCAATCTCACCCATTTAGAAGTTTAAAAGTTTTTTTATTAATCTCACAAGTAGGCTTACATTAACACTGTAATTAAGTTACTGTGAAAATGCCCTAGTTGCCATGCCCCGATGCCCATTTGGGTACACTGAGGGAGAATTTAGCATGGCCAATGCGCCTAACCAGAATACTTTTCGGAATCTGGGAGGAAACCGGAGCATCTGGAGGAAATCCACGCAGACACGGAGAGAATGTGCAGACTCCGCACTGACAGTGACCCAAGCTGGGAATTGAACCCAGATCCTTGGTGCTGTGAACAGCACATTTCCTGCGCAGCCTTAATTCTCCATGTAACATAACAACTTAGAAAACTAACAAAAAAACTGAGACAGCCTCAGAACAGCTGACAATTCCACAAAGGCCATGGTGTGAGAACAAGGATTTAGTTTGAAAGTGTAGTAGTGTTTAGCCTTGTAATTTAAGATGTGGGTAAACCAAGCATTCCTTCACTTAAGTGCATGCAACATGAAAGCAGATGCCAAGAGTTGTAGGCACCAGGATTATTTTCTGGGACAGTTTGGGGATATGTTCTCCCAGATAAGTAAGATTTTTGATCCTCTATTTGATGTAATTTCCAGTCTTTTAAAAACTATAAAGAACATGGAAATTACAGTTTTATCCATCTAAAGGAGTGCTTTTGCTGGTTTATATTGAGCCACGCTTTAAAGAATTTTCTGCAGATCAGAAAGATGCAGAAGTGAAGCATCTGCAAGCCATCAAAGTGGGGTTAAATCATATTAACATTCAAGTCATTTTTCCAACATGCAGTCACTTTGACAAATTCGTGTCAGAATGCACAGTGTGATGGTTGGTTGAACATTCTACCCTTCATGAATTTCAAAGAACTTAACAAAACAACAATCCCTACAAAACCATTATTCTTGCGAATGTCGCGTCCAAATCATTTGATTATCTTCCTGATTTTTTTTATATTCATTCAGAGGATGTTCACATCACCAGCTGGGCCAGCATTTATTGTCCATCCCTAATTGCCCTTGAAGCGAGTGACTTGTTTGGCTATTTCAAAGGGTATGTAAGAGTCAACCACTTAACTGTGGGTCTAGAATCACATATAGGTCAGGATGGCACATTTCCTTTCCTAAAGGCATTGATGAACTGGATAGATTCATTGGACTTTTCATTCCAGATTTTTATTGGATTCAAATTTCACTACCTCTCGTGGTGAGATTCGAACCTGGTCTTCAGATCATTATCCTGGGTCTCTGGATGACTAGTATCAATACCATTATGCCATCACCCCCTCACAAACACTAGCCCAGGTTCACACATGAAAAATGCCTACTTGGATAAAGTGCCAGGGTTGCACTGTTATTTATTAAGATAAAGCAAGTCCATCCTTAACTTACATGCAAAGAAATCTAGGTGCAATTCTGAAACTATAGCTTTCAGATTATACAAAAAATATTTCAGCAAGGATGAATTGTTTAAGATTTTCACCATTTTAGGTTTTTCAGTTTTTAATGCAGTGAGGGTTTTATGTTCATGGAATGAATAACTTACCGCAATGAGATGTTAGTGCTAGGCACCTAAGTAATCCGGTGTAGACATGATAGGCCAAATGGCCTCCTTCTGCACCATAATTCTGTGATATGTGATGACTTGAGTCAGACAAATGAGGTTGGCCTGCAAGAGTATGAACTCTTAATTGATAATCCAATCAGGGAGCCTCACGTTCCCTATTTAAAGCAGGTATGTCAACCTCTCTGCCTGCTGAAGCAGAGACCACACAGATAACACTCTGTTATATAGTATGTATTGTAAATAAAGGAACCCTTGCTGATGTCACATTCACCTCCATGGATTTATTACAGGTGTCATGATAATTTGAAAACAAATTAGTGTGCAAGAAGCTTCTGAATTAGCTGCAGATTGCAATCTGAATAAAATATTTCATTTAGGGTGAAGGATTTGTTTTAATTTTTTATTAATTGCCACATTGATTAGTGATTTGTGTCAAATTGGGAGTACGAGATCAGGTTCAGGTTAATTCTGGGTGCTATCCAGGTGAGTAGAAATGGGGCTGCAGCTAAATATACGCAGGCGAGGGAAGCAGGAGGTGGTGGGAAAGGAAGACATGACTGAGGAACAGGCCAAGAATTTTTGTGGCAATTGTGGAACTTGGGGTCTGGCTCTTGTGTGGAGACAAACTAAAAATGTCATAGCTCTTGTGGTCTCTTGTGCAACATGTATCAGGGAGGGAATGGCGCAATGGTGCTATTACTGGACCAGCAATCTAGAGAGCCAAGATAATGCTCTGGGGAGCTGAGTTCGAACCCCACAAAGGCAGATGGTGAAACTTGAATTCAGTAAAAATGTCTGGAATTAAAGTCTAATGATGACGATGAAACCATTGTCATAAAAACCTATCTGGTTCGCTAATGTCTTTTAGGGAAGGAAATCTGCCATCCTTACTTGGTCTGGACTATATATGATCCCAGAGTCACAGTTGATTCTGAAATGCCCTCTGAAATGTAGGGCAGTTAGAGAACAGTAGTAAATAACAAGCCCAGTCAGTGATACTGATATCCCACAAACATGAGTTTAAAACATGTACTTTGACGCTGTATTGAAATGGAAACAAAAACAAAATGCTACAGATAACATCAAACTGTCTATGGCATACTGTGACAGAATTCAAATGAAGAAATCACATCATTCAGAAAATTTTGCATGTATGTTTTGGGGTATCAGTAAAGAAAATGTGCTTTTATGTAACATCACATCTCAAAGGCATGTCAGATATTATTCTACAGGCAATGAATATTATGAAGGGCAGCGCCTGTATGTGGGCAAATATACACACAGCAGGTTTCACAACTTGCAACTTGATGACTGTCCAGCTAATCTCCTTTGGATGGTGATAGCTGACTAAACTACACTTGGAAATAATACCAAGAGATTTTTAACATCATTAGAATAGACAAAAAAAAGTAGCTATAACGGATGGAGGAATTTCAAGCCAACATTTTTAAAAATTCATTTTGAGGATGTGTGAATCACTGGCTATACCAGCATTAATTTTCCATCCTTAATTGCCTTCTTGCTAGGCCATTTCACAGGACAGTTAACAGTCAACCATGTTGTTGTGGGTTTGGTGTCACAATTAAGCCAGATAAGTTAAGGACTGTTGTAATGTCCTAACTATGTTAGGCATTGTGGTTTTTAAACAAAAAGTTTGCACTCATAGATTCAAAATAATAATAACTGGTTTATCGCAGGAGCTGTTGTCTGCACAGAGTAGAAAAATGAAACTGATGCTGGAGCCTGTGAAACACACCAGTGACATCAGTATTAAATCATGTGATGGACTCTTAAAGGAATCATGCAACCACTTAAATATATAACATCCCTCAAACCACCCCCCCACCTTTACTTCCGTGATCATGACAACAAATTACTACTATGTTATGCATGGAGTCAATAATATTCTAGACACAGTACAATGCACCATTAATCACAGTAGATGTGAGTATGAGCTTTGGAGTTTAATGCTGTGGGCAATTCTGCCAATGGGTTAACATTTGGGTGCCAATCAGTGGCACATACACGCATTACAATGCTGACTTAATTGACATAATTTACTCAGCAAAGAAAGGTCAAGGAGTTGATCAAGTGATCAGGTTTCTCCTTGTGGCAGGCGAGGCACAGCTGATTTGTGTCAACTTTGGCCTTCATTTCCCAGCTCAGATGGGCTGCAGATTAAACAAGCTTTCCAAAACTGGAACAGTCAGCACACAGACGCTAATTCCTGACAACCTAGCTCCAGAACCAGAGGGCAACAGCTCATGCCCTCTGGCTTCACAGTGCTGCTGAATGTGGGGCGTTCAATTTCACTGCAGTCATCTTGCCCCCTGTGTGAGGGACTGCAGGCCTCATAGGGCTTATAAACACACCATCCTGGATACCCTCACACTGTCCATGCAGCCTAGCCTCTTATTGGGCCCCACTCAAGAACCAGTTATCCTCACTGTTGACCCTATGGATTCACCTGCTCCCACCCACAACCCAGCTTCCACTCTCCCTAAGCAGTTATGTCACTACGAGACCAGAAAGGAGGACATGGGAAATTCTGACTGCATACTACCCACCAGACCCCTTTAAACCTGGAGACTCACAGACCTGAAGGGGCATCAAGGCTTCCAAGCGACATTAACCCCTCTTTGCCTTGAGCTGCCAATACTGAACAACCCCCAACACAGCCCTGAGTTGAATTTATCTGAGTGCCCTGTGTCCTCTCTGATGCCCCCTCTGCAACTGGCACTCTGCATAGTAATGGTGATTTGAACATTCACCTTTGTTAGCCCTTCAGAGATGAGACCACCAGGTTCTTGATTTTTATACAGCTGTTATAAACTGCACTGGCGTGGCATCACACCCGTGCCCGATGAATATTCGGTGAATGGGAAGGTCCCAGAGGAATGGCTCTCCAATTATATTATAATATATTAAAATGAGGTTCCTGGTCTCCTGCAATGCATTTCCCATCATAGAACTGAAGGGGCTGGGAAATTGGAAATCGCTATTTCGCTGGAGAGAGTCACGTTTTCCAATTCCCGCTGGATCTTCCACCTGCATTGCCATTCTCCCTTATGGCTAATGTGGGCTCAACATTGCTCCAGCAAGTCAGAAGAAAGAAACACAAGTTACCATTTGTAAACGTTTTATTTTTCATTCATGGGATGTGAGTGTCACTGCCAAAAGCAACATTTGTCACTCAGCCTTAATTGCCTTCTTGAACTGCTGCAATCCATGTTGTGTGGGTACATCCACAATGCTGTTAAGAAGAGAATTTGGGCATTTTAATTGATGTGATGTTGCACAGAAACATATTTCTGGAAAGCTTTTCTTCCTAACAAATTGCATATGTGGACAAAAGGCTGGAAACACCAAATCATCAAATGAGAAGATTCTGCCTATGGTATCTAAAATATTAAACAGTTTTCATGTCTTAAACTTGCAAGTAAGTTGGAATTTTATACTGTTTGATATGACAGTAGGTTGTTATGAGCTGAATCTATTACAGTGATATCCCAAAAAGCTTTGAGCTTCTTTTCAGTCTCGCAGAATAGACTTTATCACTCAAAATAGTTTGTCTGCATTATTTCTTCATTTTCTATTGGGGAGGAGTGAAGTATCCTCTTTGTGAAATATAAATCTTCCTTTCAATCATAAACATGTGTAGAAGTTGTGAACACATTTTGCTCTGATGATTCAGATCCTGTACTGCTTTATAAGTACTAGTATGTTGTTCCTGCAACATGCTATATACACATGCCAATCTTCAGCCAATTCAATTCACTCTATATGATCTCAAAAAATGGGCGAAGGCACTGGATGCTGCAAGGCTGTGGACCCTGACAATATTCTGGCAATAGTTCTGAAGAATTGTCCTATCCCAGAAAGGAAAAAAAGAGTAAAATGGGGAAATAAGAATACTGGTCTGAACAGATTTTTACTTTTTGGCCAGAACTCGTCACTTACCCAGTCAAACTGTACCAGTACAGCTATAACACTGCACTAGGGCGGCGCTGTGGCAGAATGGTTAGCGCTGCTTCTTCACAGTGTCAGAGAATCTGGTTCAATTCTGGCCTCGAGAGTGGAGTTTGCACATTCTCCCTATGTCTGTGTGGGTTTTCTCCAAGTGGTCCGGTTTCCTCCCATACTCCAAAGTTGTGCAAGTTATGCGGATTGTTCATGCTAAAATGTCCCATGGTAAGTGTGTGGGCTTACAAGGACAGGGTGAGGGATAGGACGTGGGTAAGATACTCTGTCAGAGAATTGGTGCAGACTTGATGGGCCAAGTGGTCTCTTCTGAACTGGAGGGGTTCTATGATTCTACGATCTATTTTATAATGTGGAAATTTGCTCAAGTATGTCCTGCACTCAAAAAGCAGGACAAATCCAACCCAGCCAATTACCAGACCATCAGGCTGTTCGTGATTATTGATAAAGTGTTGGAAGGAATCATCAACAGTGCTACCTCGTGGCAATTGCTTAGCAGAACCTGCTCACCAATGCTCAATTTGGGTTCTGCCAGGATCGCTCAGCTCCTCATCTCATTACAGCCTCAGTTCAAACATTGGCAAAGGGACTAAATGCCAGAGGTGAGATAAGAATGGCTGCCCTTGGCAGCAGCATTTGACTGTGACATCCAGGATCCCGAGCAAAACAGAAGTTAGTGGGAATCAGGGAGAAACTCTCTGCTGGCTGTAATCACAGCACAAAAGAAGATTGTTGTAGTTGTTGGAGGTAAAGGTTAGATGTTTTAAAATATTAGTAACAAATCTCCAATAATGTTAATCACATTGAGTCTGCGAAAATACTGTCAAAACAATAGGATATTATGGCCAAACAAGTTATCATTGTGACTGATTTGTGGTAGCTAACTCAGTTGACTTGTGTTTCTCTTACTTGATATTCTGGATTATCAATACTTTGGACATTGAATCCCATGACTTCACCTTTCCATGCAAGTTGTAAATCAGTTATCTGACACAAAGGAAGATTGTTTCATTTATTCCAAGTCAATTCACTCAGTTCCAGAATATCACTGCAGGAATTCCTGTAGTGGTATCTTAGGCACAACTGTGTTCAGCTGTTTTCTCAATAACCTTCCTTCCATCATAAAATCAGAAATAAGGATGTTTGTTGAAGATTTTACAATGTTCAGCACCATTCGCGGACTCTCAAACACTGAAGCAGTCCTTGTCCAAATGTAGCAAGAGCTGGATAACAGGTCTGACGAGTGACAAATAACATTTGTGTCATACGGATGTCAGCGAATGACAATCTCTAACAAGAGAGAATCTAATCATTGCCCCCCACAGTCAATGCTATTACCACTGCCAAGATCCTGGGGGTTACCATTAACCAGAAACAGAATGGGATGAGCCATATAAATACTGTGTCAGAGGCTTGGCCAAGTAACCCAGCTTCACACTTCCCAAAGCACAAGATACAAGTCAAGAATGAGATGAAACATTTTTGACTTGTCTGGATGGGTGTAGCTCCATCACTCAGTAAACTTAACACCAGCTAGGACAAAGCAGCCACTTGATCGGCACCCCACCCACCAACATTCACTCCCTCCACCATCAATCCATCATGATTAATGTTGCATATTATGTGTAACATTGCCCGAGGTATTTATAACATAATGTTGTGTATCATATTATATAACATATGGCACCATAAGACACATTACTCTTGTACAATACAAAGCTACATTATAGACAATAATATGAATCTTAAAAAGGTCTGATAAATGTGAAACATAAATATGCAAAGCTATTTGACATATCTCTTGTACCAATATTATGTATAATACAGTGCAGTATTATATATGAATTTTAACTTTATTAGTGTCACAAGGCTTACATGAACATTGCAAAGAAGTTATTTTAAAAATCCCCTAGCCACCACTCTCCAGCGCCAATTCGGGTACACTGAGGGAGAATTTAGTCTGGCTAATACACCTAATCAGTACGTCTTTCGGACTGTGGGAGGAAGCAGGAGAACCCGGAGGAAATTCATGCAGAGATGGGAGAACATGCATTCTTAACACAGACAGTTACCCAAGACCAGAATTGAACCCGGGTCCTTGGTGCCATGAAGCAGCAGTGCTAACCACAGGGCCATCGTGCAGAGCATTTATTTTGCATATTAGAGATGTAGAAATTATAATAGATATATAATTGGACCGATCAATGTTGTTGTAAATAATAAAGATGATACAGACAATGTAGATTGATATTCTGTATATAGAGTAATTATATTGCACACGATACATAGACCAGTTCTATTACAAATAACAGTGTTGTGTACCAAATATACTAATCTGCTTTTTACATTGTCAATGAACATGATCTTTTCCCTAATAAATAAGATAGCAATGAAAATAATGATGTCTTTGAAGATTTTCTTCACAAAGCCATCTAGTGTCCAGAGCCTGCATTTTTATTGTGAGTGTTGAAATATAAATTTCTTTCTTATTCATTCATGTGTGTCGCTGGCTGGGTCAGCATTTATTGCTCATTCCTCAGAGCATTTAAGAGTAAAGCACACTGCTGTGGAACTGGAGTCACGTGTAGTCCCGACTCGGTAAGAATGACTGATTTCCTTTCCTAAACGATATTATTGATAAGTTGGATTTTTATGATAATTGGCAATGATAAGATCATTAGATTCTTAATTCCAGATTTTTTGTTTTAAGTCAAATTTCACCATCTGCCATGGTGGGATTTGAACCCAGATCCCCAGTGCATTACCCTACACCTATTGGATTACTAGTCCAATAACAATACCACTACGTTAGTGTCTGCTTTGACAAAGGGTCATCTGGACTTGAAATCTCATCTCTTTTCTCTCCTTACAGGTGCTGCCATTGCTGCTGAGATTTTCTGGCATTTTCTCTTTTGGTTTCAGATTCCAGCATCTACAGTAATTTGCTTTCATGCCACTGTCTCCCCTCGGGGATTGTGACACTGCAACTTATAATGGAAAATGTTGACAGGAAAGTATGAGCAAACATGAAGATGATGAGAAGTAGGGTTTGTGTACAGGAAATGTTAGTTGTTCACAATAATATACATGTATATCATAATAATGTTGCAGATAGTACTCAGAACAGCATTATTGCACACAATAAACACAACATTCTAATATTAAAAAACCCAGAGGAGTCGTATATTTATTTTTTATGTGGTCAGAAATAGTCTTGTTTTGTGTGTATTAAAAGACAGTATTTATTGCCCATTCCTGAGGGCATTTAAATGTCAACCACATTGCTATGAGTCTGGAGTCACATATAGGCCAAACAAGGTAAGGATGGCTGATCTCTTTCCCTAAAGGACATTAATGAATCAGAGGGGCTTTTTTGACAATCAACAATGGTTCCATGATCATCAGTAGATTCTTAATTCCAGATTTTTTAAAAATTAAATTCAAATTTCACCTTCTGCTGTGGCGGGATTTGAATCCAGGTTCCCAGAACACTGTCCTGTGTTTCTGGATTATTAATCCAATGATAATACCACCAGGCCACTGCCACTGTTAGTGTTCCAAGGTCAGCTCAGAACAAGGAACTGTTGTACAGAAACCCTGATCACTGAAATCTGAGCAACAATAAAACCCCTGGATGTTTGGCAGCAACTTAATTCCTGTCTTCATCGCAAGCTTCTCAATCTATCCTCAGGACTCAGGCTAGCTCCCCATTCTGGTGTTAGCAACTGAGGTGATAGCAGAAGTTCAGAAATGCCTCTTGAAAATTCTTTCTGTAAATATTCTATCAAAGTCTCCCCAACAAGGAGACCACAAGGAGATACCTGCATGGGTATTTGACAACCCAACAAATCTTTTATGATCATTATTTTCAGGCAAAAGTCACAGAATAATGACGCAAAGTCAAAAACACAGGTCTTTGAACAAGTCCATTGTATAGACTAAAGGAAAAATTAAAACCAGCACCAACCCTTCAGGAACATTCCCTTCCCCCAATTCAGGAGAAATCCTTTAAATCTTATCAAGAGGTTTCAGAACAAAATGAAGAGCAAATCAAAAGCATTGTCGAGAAGCCAATACCCTGGACTTTGCAGTCTATTCTTCTGAGACAGCACTTTCTCAGTCAAGAGATCCAGGACATGTGGATTAGTTAAGTTACCTGAGATCAGTCAGGTTAATGATTAAGTGGAAATGATTGCATTTTGCGCATGTTTCCATTGAGAATATCTGTACACAGCTAGAGCTTGGTGACTGTTGCCGTAACCATAGGGAGGACTGCACAGTGGTTAGCACTGCTGCCCCACAGCGCTAGGGACCCAGGTTTGGTTCCTGGATTGGATTGCTGTCTGTGCAGAGTCTGCATGGTTTTCCTCCCACAGTTCAAAAGATGCGCTGATTAAGGTGCTTGACTTTGCTAAATTCTCCCTCAGTGTATTTGATCAGGTACCAGAGGGTGGCAACTAGAGGATTTTCACAGTAATTTCATTGCAGTGTTAACGTAAGCCTACTTGTGACAGGAACTTTAAAACAGTGGACAGCTCAAAGCAGCTGGAGTTGGTATTGCAAAATGAGGATAAAGGCAAAATACTGCAGATTTTTTTTGTTCATTCATGGGACATGAGCGTCACTGGCTGGCCAGCATTTATTGCCCATCCCTAGTTCCTGTTGTTTAGAGGGCAGTTGAGAGTCAACCACATTGCTGTGGCTCTGGAGTCACATGTAGGCCAGACCAGGTAAGAACAGCAGATTTCCTTCCCTAAAGAACATTAGTAAACCAGATGGGTTTTTATGACAATTGTTGATAGCCTTGATTCGTGGTCATCAGTAGATTATTAGTTCCAGGTTCTTTTTGTTGAATTCAAATTCCACTGTCTTCTGCGGTGGGATTTGAACCTGGGTCCGCAGAACATTAGCTGAGTTTCTGGATTAATAGTCTCACGATAATACCATCAGGCCATCGCCTCTCCTAAATGCTGGAACCTGAAACAAAAACAGAAAATGCTGGAAGATTTCAGCAGATCTGACAGCATCTCTGGAGAGAGAATAGATCCAATGTTTCAAGTCTGGATGACTCTTTGAGATGTTGGCAAAGTGAGAAGATGACGAGAGTGAGGCTCATTCTTAACCTTCCAATTTCTGATAACAACATTCTGGCCAATCAGTAATGGTTTAACTCATCTGTGTCTCTTTCATGCATCAGGTATCAATGCCATTGAGATAAAGATTAATAAATAACCCACATTCTGTAACACACCCAAATCACATTATAATCAGTCATCAAAAACTGAACACAATCCAAATACCAATCTGATAAGTCTTTTATTTACCAAAAGTGTCCTCTGAACAAATGTTGCTCCTCCCGTTCTTGATATATTTGGCTGGCATTAGCAAGCTCAACAGGAAATAAATAAAATATCTAGATCTTCCTCCTTCGTGGGGCTCAGTAAATGGCAATATTTACAAAGTATATCATGGTGGGCAGCTTTTGAAATCTCAAACAAATGCTCTTTAATGTCTCTTTCCTTCAATCGTCTGGTATCTCAGACCTCATTGTTTTTTCATTCATTCACAAGATGTGGGTGTCATTGACTGGGCCAGCATCTATTGCCTTTGAAGTGAATGGCTTGCACTTCATGGGAGTCCATTACATTGCTGTGGGTCTGGAGTCACATATAGACCAGACTCTAAGAGCTTTACAAATGGGTATAGATAGATTGGAAGAGTGGGCCAAAATATGGCAGATGGAGTTTAATATGTGAAGTTATGCATTTTAGTCAGAAACATGGAAAGAGGCTTT
This sequence comes from Sphyrna mokarran, assembly GCA_024679065.1. Lineage (NCBI taxonomy): Eukaryota > Metazoa > Chordata > Chondrichthyes > Carcharhiniformes > Carcharhinidae > Sphyrna > Sphyrna mokarran. Next base: position 21,664,211 of record JAGIQG010000028.1, on the reverse strand, counting down.
GGGATGCTCCAGGGCAGAGGGGTCTGCAAACTCCACACAGTCACCGAGGCTGGAATTGAACCTGTGTTCCTGGCATTGTGAGACAGCAGGGTTACCGTGCCACGCCAAACTTTTGCCCTGTTTTCTGGCTTGACTGGAAATTAAAGTTCCACTCATGCTTTTGGAAAACGGGCAGGACAAATCCTGATCACCATTCCTCCCTCAGCCAAAACATAAACAGTTCAATTAGAGAGGGATCAAAGTTCCATCAGACAGAGAGGAATAAAAGAAAAAAGTATTTATATCGTATGTTACATCAGTTGGAGTGGCACGGTGGCCTTGTGGTTAGCACTGCTGCCTCACAGTGCCAGGGACCCGGGTTTAATTCCCAGCTTGGGTTCCCTGGTCTGTGTGGAGTCGGTACATTCTCCCTGTGTCTGTGTGGGTTTCCTTTGGGTGCTCCTGTTTCCTCCCACAGTGCAAAGATATGTGGGTTAGGCTGATTGGCCATGCTAAATTGCCCCTTAGTGTCCTGGGATAGGGCTTAGGATAGGATTGTGGTTGGTGCAGAATTGATGGGCTGAATGGCCTGTCCTGCACTGTAGGGTTATTATGATTTATCACTGGATGACAGCCAATATCACACTCTCATTCAAGAAGAGAGAGTTAACTATATGGACCGATTAACCTAGCTTGATTATACTCAGAAACCCGGAACCTTGAGATTGAATTGGTGAGCATTTATAGATACGTGGCTACGTCATGTGGTAACATATAACATGGATTGGGTCACGAAGAATGCAGGAAAGTTGCTGATGATGCAAGTAGAGAGTTTGGCAAAAAAAAAAGGAGAATGGTAAACGTCTTCAGGAGGACAAAGGTTGATTTTGCAGACAGGTGCCAAATGTAATTTAATAAAGGAAAGGAACCCCTTGGGATGGATGCCATAACTGGGAGTATCTCTTGTAGGTTTTCAGGGGTGCTGTAAATGCAAGTTTTTACAAGTTCTTTCATAGGATGTGGGCCTTGTTGACAAGGGCAGCATTTGTTACCCATCTCTAATTGCACCTGAACTCAATGCTTGTTACACCTTTTCAGAGGTTAGTCAATATCTGTTTTAGGTTTTGCAGTACAAATAAGTTCAAAACAAGAGATTTATCAAGATGTTGCTTTGACTCAGTTGGAGCAATCTCACCTCTAAGCCAGAAGTGTATTCAAAAGTGTGTCTGAAAGAAATGCTGGTTAGGTGCTTTGACCATGCTAAATTCTCCCTCGGTGTATCCGAACAGGCATCGGAGTGCGGCAACTAGGGAATTTTCATAGTAACTTCTGTGTTAATGTAAGCCTACTTGTGACACTAACAAAGGAACTTTAAAAAAAACTTTAAAATCTGACTCCAAGAATGGAGTCATGATGTGGAGATGCCGGCGTTGGACTGAGGTAAACACAGTAAGAAGTCTCACAACATCAGGTTAAAGTCCAACAGGTTTATTTGGTAGCAAAACCACTAGCTTTCGGAACGCTGCTCCTTCGTCAGGTGAGTGGGAGTTCTGTTCACAGATTGTTGTGAATGCATAAGATTTCTTTCTGCTGAATATTTCCAGCCTTTTCTGTTTCTTTAAGTCTATTTATTGGTGTCACAAGTAAGCTTACATTAACAGTGTAGTGGTGTTCCTGTGAAAAACCCCTAGTCGCCACACCCTAGTGTTTGTTTAGGTACACTGAGGGAGAATTTAGCACGGCCAATCGTCTAACCAGCATGCCTTTTGGAGTATGGAAGGAAACCGGAGAACCCGGAGGAAACCCACTCAGATACAGGGAGAATGTGCAAACTCCGCACAAACAGTGATCCAAGGCTGCAATTGAACCCAGGTACGTGGCGCTGTGAGGCAGCAATGATAACCACTGTGTTTATCTGACTTTAAAGTCTCATCCAAGAAATGGCTTTTTAACAGTGCACCACTGTTTCAAGGCAGGGGCTGGAGATAATGTGCTACAGTCCTGGAGTAAGGTTTGAACACACTTCTGATTTTGGGGTGAGATTCCTTCAACTGAACCAAACCAACATCTTGAAAACAGTAATTCTGATACTTCCTTGCTTTGAACATATTTGTACTTCAAACTTTAAAACAGATACTTACGAATGACTTGCTTACAGTGTACAGTAGTAAAGTACAGTGGGTAATAATTGCAGTCTCAGAGCTCCAATTAGGTTCATTTCTGTTGAGAGCAACACGCAATACTCACCTCATCAATCTGAGCAAAGTCTCCCATCGATCACTGCAAAATAAATTGGACTGATTAAATGCAGACTTTGCACTCGAACAAGAAAATAGTTTCTAAGATGGCAAGTTGCACCATTTGACTGTGGCGTGTGAAATAGAAAAAAATGCAGAGCGGGAAGTAGACAACTCGCTGGGTACGACCTGCAACTGATTATCTGCAGCTTGTAAATCACTCTGCCCTGTCGGCCTGCGTGGCGCAGTGGGCAGATACCAGCTTTTCACAACAGGGAGAAATAATAAGTACTGCGGATGCTGGAGATTGGAAATAAAAACAGAAAGTGTCGGGAAAACCCAGCAGGTCTGGCGGCATCTATGGAGAGAGGAACAAAATTAACATTTGGAGTCCAATATCTTACTGTTCTTCAATTCCAAAGAAGACAATGGGCTCAAAGCACTAACTTTGTTTCTCTCTCCACAGATCTATTGAGTCTTCCCGGCACCACCTGTTTTTATTTCACTACAAAGCCCTAGAAGGGACTGGTTCTTGTTTTTTTAAAATTCATTTTTATGGGACATGGGCCTCGATAGCTGGGCTAGCCTTTATTGCCCATCCCTAACAAGGTGGCTTAGTGGTTAACACTGCTGCCTTGCAGCTCCAGGGACCTAGGTTTGATCCCTAGCTTGGGGTCACTCTCTGTGTAGAGTTTGCACATTCTCCTTATGTCTGTGTGGGTTTCCTCCAGGCGATCCGGTTTCCTCCTACAGTGCAAAAACATTCTGGTTAGGTAAATTGGCCATGCTAAATTCTTCCTTGGTGTATCCGAATAGGCACCAGAGTATGGCGTCAAGGGGATTGTCACAGTAACTTCATTGTGATGTTAATGTAAGCCTACTTGTGACACTCATACATAAAACTAAAAATTAACTGTCCTCCATTTCAGAGTCAATCGTTGCTGTGGATCAGTAGTCACATGTAGGCCAGAAAAGGTAACGATTTCCTTCCCTAAAGGACATTAGTGAATTTATAACAATTGACAATGGCTTCATGATTATCGTTAGAAACTTTTCAATTCCAGATTTTTTATTGAATTCACATTTCACCATCTGCCATAGATGGGATTTGAACCCTGGTCTTGTTTTTGGCTGATCCAGAGATAATATTCCTACACCACTACCTTCCAGTTATGTTAAGATAGTCCAACAGTCGTAGGGTCCGGATTCTTTCCAGTAACCGGTGAGATTCAGGAACCATGGCCCTGCATTCCAGCAGCACCATTCTGACAGCAACAACTTACACTTAGGTAGAACCTTTTATACAATAAAACTTTGCAGGGCACATCACAGGAGCATTAAGCATTAAAAAAAAATAACACTGAGGCACAGAATTTAGGTCAGGTTGCCAGATTACCTTCATCAAAGTCTAAGGATCCTGTGAAATGAGGAAAGCAAGTGGGAGAGCCGAGAGGGGTAGTAATTTCAGGAGGAAGCTCCAGAGTTTACAGCCTAAGCAAACAAAAGGGGTGGCTGCCAATGGTGGAAGAATTAAAAATGAGGACGCCCAAGGGACCAGAATTAGAGGAACCGAGGTATCATGGAGAGTTGTGGGGACTGGAGGATATTACAGAGACATTAAATCAGATTAAGGTGCCAGCAATCACATTAGACGTGATATTGCGAACAAAACCTATAAATTCAAACTAAATTTCAAAATCCAAACAATTAGTCTGCTCTCTTGCACAGTCCCAGGAATGGTTTAAAAATGTTGGGTAGCAATTTCAAATTTAAACAAAAGCACCTTGATTGCTCAGGGGAAGTGGTGGTGCACTAGTCTTGTGTTATTATCTCTGGGCTAGTAGTCTCATGACCCAGTGTAATGCTCTGGGAGCAAGTTCAAATCCCACCACAGCAGATGGCAAAATCTGACTTTAATAAAAATAATCATGAAACCATTGTTGTAAAAACGCATTTTGTTCCTCAGGGAAAGAAATCTACTATCCTTTCCCAGCCTGACTTACATGCAATGTGGTTAATTTTTCATCTGCTCAGTCCAAAGGAAATAAAGGATGGGCAATAAAAGCTGGCCACCTCCCATGAATGAATGAAAACGATGTTTAAATATTTTTATGTAACCTTCATAATTACAGGAATTCTCTGTTTTTCAACGTACTTTTCTGACAAAAACAATTACTTTCTCTCATCATTTCCTGAAGGAGCTATCTCCAAGCATCATAGAATCTCTACTGTGCAGAAGTGGCCATTCGGCCCATCGAGTCTACACTGACTGTCTGACAGAGTATCCTAACCAGGTCCTCTCTCCCGCCCTATCCCCGTAACCCCACACATTTAGCACAGCTAATCCATCTAACATGGTCATCTTTGGACACTAAAGTTGGAATTTTCCTGTCCCATCCACCAGGGAAATTGTAGTGGGCGGGTCAGGATCATGCAAAGGTTCATTGACCTTGGGCAGGATTTTCTGGTTTTGGAGCAAGGTGGAAAATCTGAAGCTTCGCTCGCCCCAAAATCGTAAGATCCTGCCTGAGGTGAACGGACCTTCCCATGGTCTGCGCCATTCTCACTTCGATTCCCAAGATAGATAGTAAAATCCCAGCCTCAAGGTCAATTTAGTCTGGACAATCTACCTAATAAGAAGAGGCTTGTATTGTGAGAGTATTCAACTGTGGGGTCATTCCAGCCTAGCAGTAGATCAAGAATGCAGTTCTTCGTACTCTGAATAATATCAGAACAAAGTTGTATTGTGCATGTTTGAAAAGGTGCAGAGCATGTTAAGAAGTCTTTAAACACCAGGTTAAAGTCCAAAAGGTTTATGAAAGCAAGTGGCATTTGCTACCAAATAAACCTGTTGGACTTTAACTTAGTGTTGTAAGACTTCTTACTGTGTTTACCCCAGTCCAATGCTGGCGTCTCCACATGATGTACTCCACATGAAACGTTGCAAGAAAGGATGTACCGAAGCATGGTACATTGGGGAGACCATGCAGACACTACGACAGCGGATGAATGAACATCGCTCAACAATCACCAGGCAAAACAGTTCCCTTCCTGTGGGCGAACACTTCAGCAGTCACGGGCATTCAGCCTCCGACCTTCGGGTAAATGTTCTTCAAGGGGGCCTTCATGACACACGACAGCGCAGAGTCGCTTGAGCAGAGACTGATAGCCAAGTTCCGCACACATGAGGACGGTTTTAACAGGGATCTTGGCTTCATGTAACTATCTGTAGACTATGTACACTATCTGTAACCCCCATTACTTGCCTGAGTTAGCAAAAAACCTCACTTACTGTGCTGTCTGGATGCAATACACATCCCTCTAACCTCTGCTGTTAGCCACTTTAAGACTTGAATAGCAGGTTAGGTGTAAGGATTCGCATTCTAATCAGCAATCTGTAAACTGTCTGTGCTGATATGTGTGTTTTTGGAGACCAGAACACCTCATTCGCTTGACGAAGGCCACAAAGGCCGAAAGCTCGCAGATTTACTATCAAATAAATCGGTTGGATTTAAAATTGATGTTGCCAGACTTTACTGGGCATCTCCACATCCAGAAATAGCGAACAGTGCCATCAAGTGGGAGGACGTGAAAAACTGTTTCTTTTATCATCCAACCAAATATACTCTGACGATTCCAGGCAACATTATCAACACCAAGGTAAAAGATCCTGGAATCTGAGACAAAAAAACTGAAAATGCCTGTTAGTGTCTCAGGATGTGTAGGTTAGAGAGATTAGCAGAGTAAATTTGTGGGGATAGGGCTTGGACTGGGGTTATTGTCACTGCAGACTTGACAGGCTGAATTCTGCACTGTAGGGATTCTATAATTTAGAAAAAGGTCCACTTCTGAGCTGCTATTTCATAATACCCGCACAAGTACAGCACGCAGTAAAGGAGGCAAATGGTATGTTGGCCTTCATAGCGAGAGGAATTGAATATGGGGATAGGGATGTTTTACTACAATTGTATGTAGGGTGTTGGTGAGGCCACACCTGGGGTATTGTGTGCAGTTTTGGTGTCCTTATCTGAGGAAGGATACCCTTGCTGTAGAGGGCGTACAGCAAAGGTTTACCAGGTTGATTCCTGGAATGGCAAGTCTGTCATATGAGGAAAGACTAAATTGGTTCGGATTATATTCACTGGAGTTTAGAAGAGTGAGAGGGGATCTCATAGAAACTTGAAAAATTCTAACAATTTTAGAGAGGGTATTTTCAGAAAGAATGTTTCCAATTGTGGGGAAGTCCAGAACGAGGAGTCATAGTTTGAGGATAAGGTTTTTAGAACTGAGGTGAGGAGAAATTTCTTCACCCAGAGAGTGGTGAATGTGTGGAATTCACTGCCAAAAAATGTAGTTGAGGCCAAAACGTTGTCTGATTTCCAGAAGAAATTAGAAATAGCTCTTGTGGCTAAAGGGATCAAGGAATATGAGAGAAAGTGGGGATCAGTTTATTGAATTTGATGATCAAGATGAATTGTGGAACAGGCTTGAGGGGCCAAATAGCCTACTCCTGCTTCTAGTTTCCATGTTTCTATCTGTCATTATCTAAAATTTCTGTATTCCCATTGCTAAAAAGGTGACCAAAATGTTTGATTTCCTCTTCGAATCTTTTCTGCTCAGTAACTCCGAATTCTCCTCAGCTCAAATCTTTCCCAAAACTTGAATATTAATCACATGTTGACAAGACTCTGCTGTATGTCTGTCACTCCTATGTAGGATACCAGAAAAAGGTCAACAGCTGATAATTCTGGACTCCAGGTTCCCTGTCTTAGATCCATTGAATCCCTACAGTGCGGAAGGAGGCCATTTGACCCATCAAGTCTGCAACGACTCTCTGACAGAGCATGTTAACAGATTTCAGAGGGTTGTAGGGCTAAAGGAGGTGACAGAAATAGGGAGGGTGAGGTCATGGAGGAATTCAAAAATAAAGAGGATAATTTTGAGATCAAGATGCTGCCTCTGGAAGAGCCAATGTCAGCCAGTGATAGCAGGGGACAACATGGGTGAATGGGACTCAGCGCGAGTTAGGATGTGGGCAGCAGACTATTGAATGAGCTCAGCTTAATGGAAGATGGACGATAGGTGATGAGGAGAGAATTGGAATGGTCTAGTCTAGGATGAGGAGGGTTTCAGCAGCTGATGAACAGAGGCAAAAACTTATCTGCAAATTTAACCTAAACTGTTACTTAAAATCAGAAATCTTGTGATTCATTAAAAAGTACAGAGAATTGTGCCTGCAATGAATCCGTCTGAAAATTGTCTGGAATTTAACATATGGCACTTTGAGATGTTTAGTGGGATGTTTACATAGATCGCCCATCAAGTCTGCATCACCTCTCTGACAGAGTATCTTACCCATGCCCCCCTCTTCCCATAATCTCACACATCTACCTGTAGCCCACACATCTTGGGATGCTTAGGGGCAATTTAAGCATGGCCAATCCACCTAATTGCATATCTTTAGACATGGAAAGAAACTGGAGCATCGGGAGGAAACCTATGCAGGCACGGGGAGAATGTGCAGACTCCATGCAGACCTGAGGCCAGAAGTGAATCTGGATCGCTGGCGCTGTGAGTGACAACTGTGCCACCATGTAAACGAGTTAAATTTTACTGAAAAAATCACAGGAGACATAGTTAGATTTCACATGACTATTTGCTGAAATGGAGACAAATCTAAACTTAACCCCTGAAACAACGGATTGAAGTGTTTTAAGTAAAAGCAAAATATCTCAGATGCTGGAAATCTGAACTGAAAACTGAAAAAGCTGGATAAGCTCAACAGATCTGGTGGGACCAGTGGAGAAACAAGAGTTAAAATTTCGAGTCCCTTTTACAGAATGATCCAACATTTTGTTTTTATTATGAAGTGTTTTAAATAACAGGTTTGAATTTTAAATTTCAGACACTCACAAACAAGGGCTGCATGATTGAGTCTCATATCCACAATTAGGATATATTTCGCTGGAAAAGGCAGTAATAATGTGGAACCCAGTAACATAAGGAATAGCTGAGATGAATAACATTGGTATATTTAAGAGGAAGCTCGGTTAAACACAGGACAGAAGGAATGGGAGGCTATGCTGCTGGTGTTAGATGTGGAGGGGTGAAAGGAGGTTGGTATATGGTCTAAATGTTGGCATAGATCAGTTAGGCTGAAGGTCAGTTCCTGTGATGTAGATCACAGAATTGTTACAATGCAGAAGGAAACCATTTGGCCCATCACCTCTGCACCAGCCCCCTGAATGAACCACTGACATGGTTCCATTCTCCCTCTGCTTCCCATAACCCTGCACATTCTTCCTTCTCAGATAAGTCTAATTCCCTTTAGAATGCCTTGCTTGAACCTGCCTCCACCGCACTGTCAGGTAGAATGTTCCAAACTCTAACTATTTGCTGCACAAAGAATTTTCTCTTCAAATTGCATTTCCTTCTTTTGCCAATTACTTTAAATCTGTGCCCTTTTGCTCTTGATCCTTTCACAAGTGGGAATAGTTTCCTCCTATCCTTTCTGCTTTGTCCAGACTGCTCATGATTTTGAACTCCTTTATCTCAAACTCCTCTTTTTTAAGGAAAACAGTCCTAACTTCTCCACTCTATCTTTATAACTGAACTTCCTCATCCCTGGAAACATTCCTGTGAATTTTTTCTGCATTCCCCAATGCCTTCACACCCTTCCTAAAGTGTGGCACGCAGTACTGGACACAATACTCTAGTTGAAGCCAAATTAGTAACATAAACAAATTCAACATAGCCTCCTTGTTCTTGTACTCTATGCCCCCATTAATATAGCCTCGGGTACTGTATGCTTTCTTAACTGCTATCTTAACCTGCCTTTTAATGATTAATGTACATATACACCAAGGTCCCTCTGTTTCTGCATCCCTTTTAGAATTGTACTCTTTACTCTTTATTGTCTCTCCATGTCCTGCCTGCCAAAATAAACCTGCACTGAACTTCATTTTTTAAATTTATTCATGGGACATGGGTGTTGATGGCTGGCATTTATTTATTGCCCATCCTCAGTTGCCCTTGGAGAGTAGTTGAGAGTTGACCCCACATTGCTGTGGCTGTGGAGTCACACGTAGGCCAGACCAGGTAAGGATGGCAGATTTCCTTCTCCAAAGGGCATTACTGAACCAGATGGATTTTTCCAACAGTTGACAGTGGTTTTATGGTCATCAGTAGATTCCCCATAACCTTTAATTCCCTTGTCTATCAGAAACCTATCTACCAGTGACTTAAACATATACAGCGAGGTAGCCTCCACCACTTTAATGGGCAGAAAATTCCCAGAGGCTTGCCACCCTTTGAGTAAAGAAATTCACTCAAATTCAACTCCGATCTAAACTGCACCCCCCCCCCTTATTTTGAGGCTGTGCCCTCTAGTTCTGCTATCCTTTCCAAGTGGGAAGAATCCCTCTACCTCTACTCTAGCTATTCCCATCATTATCTTATATATCTCTATAAGATCCCCCCTCAGCCTTCTAAACTCCAACGAGTACAGACCCAGTCTATTCAATCTCTCCTCTTAGGCAAACCCCTCTCATCTCCGGTATCAGCCTAGTGAAACTTCTCTGCACTCTCTCCAAAGCCAATATATCCTTCCACAAATGTGGTGACAAAACTGCCACAGTACTCCAGTTGCGGCCTCACCAGTGCCTTGTACAGTTGCAGGAAGACCTCTCTGCTTTTATATTCTATTCCCCTCGCTGTAAAGACCAACATTCCATTTGCCTTCTTGATCACCTGCTGCACCTGCAGACTGGGTTTTTGCGATTCGTGCACAAAGACCCCCAGGTCCCTCTGCACCGTAGCATACTGCAGCTTTTTGCTCTTTAAACAATAATCCTTCCTACTATTATTTCTACCAAAGTAGATAATCTCACATTTGCTAACATTATACCCCATCTGCCATGTCCTCACCCACTCACTCAGCCCATCCAGATCTTTCTGCAGACTCTCCGTGCCTTCCACGCAATTTGCTTTTCCACTCTTCTTCATGTCATCAGCAAATTTTGTTACCCTACACTCAGCCCCCTCCTCCAGATCATCCAAGTAAATGGTAAACAGTTGAGGCCCCAGCACTGATCCCTGGGGCACTCCACTAGTCATCAACTGCTAACCAGAATAGCAGCCATTGGTTCCAACTCTCTGCTTCCTATTAGACAACCAATTCTCTATCTATGCTAATACCTTATCCCCATCTCTGTGCAACCTAACCTTTTGCAGCAACCTTTTGTGAGGCACACATTATCAAACGCCTTCTGGAAATCTAAAAACACCACATCCACTGGTTCCCCTCTGTCTACTACACTAGTCACATCCTCATAGAAATCCAATAAATTTGTTAGACATGACTTCCACTTCACAAATCTGTGCTGCGTCTGCTTGATCAAACCGTTCTTTTCTAGGTGTCTTGATATTTCTTTTTTGATGACGGATTCTAGCCTTTTTACAACTACAGATGTTAAGCTAACCAGCCTATAATTCCCTGCCTTTTGTCTGCTAACTTTTTTAAATAGTGGCATAACATTAGCCATTTTCCAATCTTCTGGCACTTCCCCGGAGTCCAGCGAATTTTGATAAATAATTACTAAGGCATCTGCTATCATCTCTGCCATTTCTTTCAAAACCCTGGGATGCATTTCATTCAGTCCTGGGGACTTGTCTACCTTCAGTCCCATTAGTCTATCAAGCACTACCTCTCTAGTGACAGTAATTGCATTAAGGACCTCATCTCCTACCGTCCTTCTATCTTTAATATTCGGCAAGCTATTCACGTCTTCCTCTGTGAAGACCGACACAAAAAACTTATTTAAAGCCTCAGCCATTTCCTCGTTACCCACCACTAAATCCCCCCTCTCGTCCTCCAAGGGTCCAACATTCACTCTAGCCAGTCTCCTCCTCTTTATATATTTGTAAAAACTTTTACTATCATTTTTTTTATTTACAGCTAGTTTAGCTTCATACTCTATCTTTCCTTTATTGCTTTCTTAGTCATTCTTTGTTGTTTTTAAAATCTTTCCCAATCTTCCAATTGCCCACTATTTTTAGCTGCTCTGAACACATCAGTTTTTAATTTAATATTCTCCTTTATTTCCTTCGATAATCACGGCTGGTTATCTCTTCTCATACAGTCCTTCTTTACCATTGGAATATATTTCTGCTGAGTACTGAGAAAGATCTCCTTAAAAATCGTCCACTGTTCCTCAGCCGTCCTACCAACCAATCTGTGTCCCCAATCTACATTCGCCAATACCGTCCTCATCTTATCATGGTTAGCTTGGTTTTCAATCCTATTTTCTGCTTAACACCTGTAATAAGCACACCTTATAAAGTTTATTTATCAGTGTCACAGGTAGGCTTACATTAACACTGCAGTGAAGTTATTGTAAAAATCTCCTAGTCGCCACACTCTGGGTGGGAACACTAAGGGACAATTCAACATGGCTAATGCAATTAACCAGCATAACTTTTAGAGAAACTGGAGCAAACCCATACAATTACGGTGAGAACTTGCAGACTCCACACAGGCAGTGACCCAAGCCAGGAATCAAACCCAGGTCCCTGGCTCTGAGGGAGAACTATTAACCACTCTGCCATCATAAGAAGTAGCTCTGCATTGGTCAGGAATCAAACCAGGGCCTTCCAATGTGACAGGTGAGAGATCTACCACTGAACCACAAATGCACATAAGATAGCTTTTCTTTTTAAATTTCTTCTGTGGTCCAGGGAGCTCTGGGTTTGTTTGCCTTACAATTCTAAGTAAAAAAAGTGTTGGATTGTTCAACTGTCATAATTTAAGATACTCTTTCATGAATAATCAGTTTGTTTGATGTTTTCTAGGAAAAACTCAAGTTGAGATGTAAACGATTTGAAAACATGGATAGAAAAAGTTCTGTTTATTTGGTATTTCCCAAAAGTGGCAACATTTTAGGTAAAGTACAATCACACAGAGGCAAAGTATTGCATCGACTCAGCTGTCTCCTTTTGTTATTCCTAGGCATACATTCCATATCACGGAATGTGAAACGGATTTTGACCAAAGTTCACAATGTTTACTGTGGAATGGAAAAACAGGTGCAGTCTTTGATTAGAATCTCTTTTTCTCCACTGACCTTCAAGGTGCTGAGTAAACACGGATCCCAGGTCAGCTTTTTTGCTGAGACCAGCGACTGGTGGGTCCCACTACCGCAACAAAAAACACTCCACAACCTCCTTTTAAAGCTGGAGCTCACAACTATAAAACTCACCTCCGGTCTGAACTAACGTAACTCTACACGGTTCAAATGACAATATTCGTACCAAATTCAGTGAAAATTTGAACTCCCTTGGCTCATTTCCCACGGGTGACAGGAGGAGCGCTTGCAACCCCAACCAAGCTCCTGTTTATTATTGCATACAGTGTGATTTCCAAAGCACCAAAGTTTACTTGTGATCCACTTCTGGTGTGAGCGATGAAGTTATTGCATTTGGTGTTAACAATTGAAGAAAGACAGGCAGTCGCAACCTTGCTGGTGTCTGTCACGCTGACAGGTGATGTAGAGAAGGACCAGGCCCGTCAGCGCACACAGGATAGTCAGGATAATCAGAATCCAGGTCAGGGCCCAGTTTCTGAAGAAATACTGCAGGGCAAACATAAGGATGGAGAAGAAGACCATGGTGAAGAGGAAGCGCCTGATGGCGGCAGCTGTCACCCTATTCCTGAAACGTTCCTCCTCCGGGTCCGGCTGGCTGTTGGTCTCAGCGATGAGGGTGAAGGTGCTGGTGTGGGTCTGCAGCAGGAGTTGGGGAGACAGCAGCATCTCGGGCACAGGCTCGTGCAAGGCAGACATCCTCCTGGACAGGCTGGCCATCAGGCCCTGGTGGTCAGGGAGATTGCTGATCTGTGCATCGATCACCGGCGTGGATTGTCGGCAGAGAGGACAGGTGACAACCCAGGAGCTACCTTTGCCGCCTGACATGATGATCTTCAAACAGATTGCACAGAAGCAGTGCCGGCACGCTAGTTGCTTGGGTTTGCGAATGAAGTAATCGTACTTGCTGAAGCAAATGGTGCAGTCATGCTCTGGCACCGAGGCATTTCCTACAGCCGCTTTCTCCATCCTGACTCAAACTGATACTCAAGAGGTAGAGTGTGAGCTCCGTCTGGACTGCTCCTGTCCACAGGCATTTGCTATATTTATAGCATTACAGCAAATCATTCACATGCACTTTCAACTCAAATGTTTTATTGTACAATTCACTCGAGGGGTGTATCAGGTGTAATGTGTAACTAATTTAATGGGTTTATAGTTTGACTTGATAAGATCTGACTGACTCAGTTCAGCAGAGGCCGGTGCTGTGAACTGTAGTTCTTTCTGTGTCAATGACACACACTCGATGGAGGGCTGGGTCTGTGCTGCCCGTCCGCTGCCAGGATATCCTAACCAACTCTCATCCAGGTTTCAAATAAAAGTGGGCGGCAGGGTAGCACCGTGGTTAGCACTGCTGCCTCACAATGCCAGGGACCTGGGTTCGATTCCCGGCTCAGGTCACTGTCAGTGTGGAGTTGGCACATTCTCATCGTGTCCGCGCGGGTTTCCTCTGGATGCCTTCCACAGTCCAAAGATGTGCGCGTTAGGTGGATTGGCCGAACGAAATTGCCCCTTAGCATCAGGGGAACTAGCTAGGGTAAATGCATGGGGATATGGGAATAGGGCCTGGGTGGGATTGTGGTGAACTCGAGGGGCCAAATGGCCTCCTTCTGCATGGAATGGTTCTGTGCTTCTGTGAAAAGCAAAATAATAGATGCTGAAAAGCTGAAATAAAAACAGAAAGTGCTAGGTAATCGCATCAGGCCTGGCAGTATCTGTGGAGAGAAAAACAGAGTTAACGTTCTGAGTCTACATAGCTCTTCTTCAAAACTGGAGTGTAAAATTAATAGATTATATTTCTGGGGTTGTGGGAGAGGAGAACAATGGTCAGTGCTCAGTGAAAGCAAAGCATTGAGTTCAATAACTTTATACTGTGAACTTTCCCTTCCATCTCCACCCAGCCCATCCCTTTTTGTTCTTCATTTATTGGTTTGTCCCAATGCAAGTGCGTCCCCTCTCTCCTATTATTACATTCTGCTCTTTTACCTTTATGCTGCTATCTGTACCTTCTTCAGTTCTTAATGCTCCCATTAATACTCCCTTTGTCTTGTATCCATGACATTTGATTTGGTGTCAAACTTTGCCTAATAAGAGACATTGGCCTTGGGATGGTAAGGGTATGATACAAATGAAACTTTCGCTGTTGTCCTTCACTGTCACAGCTCAGAGTGAGATGATAAAATGACAGACACAAGAGTGTGTTGCTGGAATGCAGGTTTCTGACCATCAGCCCTCTGGCTATAAAACTCCCTTTTAATTACCAAACAAATGGTGCAAGATCTGGAACTCCCTCCCTAGGTTACACTGAATAAACTAGGATGGTTTTCACTGGAAAAAGGGAGGCCCAGGGAGACCTATTAGAGGTTTACAAGATTATGAGAGGCATAGACAGGTTAAATAGCCAGAGGCTTTTTCCCAGGATGGATATGTTAATTACCAGGGGACACAAGTTCAATGTGAGAGGGGATAAGTTTAAGGGAGATTGTGGGGGAAGTTTCTCATAGAGAATGGTGAGTGCCAGGAAAGTTGTGCCAGAGGAGGTGGTGGAAGCAGGCACATTAAGAGGCATCTGGATGGGTACATGAATAGGAAGGGAATAGAGGGATATAGACCAAGTAAGGACAGGAATTGGTTTAGTTAGGGCATCATATTCGACACAGACTTGGAGGGCCGAAGGGCCCGTTCCTGTGCTGTACTTTTCTTTGTTTTTTTTCTAACAACGCAATGGGAGCAGACATTTGAGAAAGTGCTTTACCAGCAATCTTTCAAAGAAACAGGCAATAAAAACCACTGGCTTTTGTGTGATGCCCAAATCCTCTTGAATGAATTTTTGAAAAGAGAGTTCCTACTTCTGCTGATAAATTCTTGATGGAACATTATCCAACTCTTATCAGCTGTTTCACATTGTGCACAATAAGAAAGTGACCTCAAGAATAAATACAAGGCAGGTTTCCCAGTAGTGATGGCTCCACTACCTGCTAAAGCTCCACTTTATCATAGAATAGAATCCCTACAGTGCAGAAGGAAGCCATTTGGCCCATTGAGTCTGCACCAACCACAATCCCACCCAGGCCTATCCCCATATATTTACTGTAATTAGTCGTCCTGGCTATTTATGATGGCCTATCCACCTATCTTTGGACTGTGGAACAAACTGGAGCACCTGGAGGAAACCCACACAGACATGGGGAGAATGTGCAAACTCCACACAGACAGGCAGTGATCCAAAGCCAGAATTGAACCTGGGTCCCTGGTTCTGATGTAGCAGTGCTAACCACTGGGTCACTGTGCCACCCCAAAGATTTGAGTCAGTAGTTAGAAAGATTTATGTATTAGGTTGATTGGCATTGCCAAATTGTCCCTTTGTGCCAGGGGAATCAGCAGGGTAAATATATGGGGTTATGGAGATAGGGCCTGGGAGGGATTATTATCGGGACAGGCTTGATGGGATAAATGGCCTCCTTCTGCACTGTAGGGATTCTATGATTCTAATGTCAAAGCAGCAGCTGAAGGCAAATTACTGCTGGAATCTGAAACAAAAACAGATAATCCCGTAAAATCTCAGCAAATCTGACAGCATCTGTGGAGAGAGAATGGAGCCTAATATTTCAGGATGACTCTTTGTCAGAGCTACAATAGAGCAGCTGGCAGAATCTGTGTTGCACCTTCTTGGCATTAAAAAATTTTAAACCCTCTTGGTATTTCCCTAAATTTCAAAGATTCTAGATTAAATATTGATTTTAAATATATTTTCCTTCGTATTTTACTCTTTGTTAGTAATTGCACATATATAAAATAGTAGATATCTTGGGGTATTTAGGCCCTCCCAAATGTTCCAAGATATCTACTATTTTATATATCCATGGACCATCTGGGCCCTCTCGGTGGATTTGCTTGCCCGACTCTCAACATGACCCCCACTCATGACCCCCTTCATGCTCCACCCCTGCACAACCCCCCCCCCCCCACCCTGCAACACCAAACTGTTTGCCATCTGAACTCCTTTAATGGATTACTGCATCAGTTACAGCAGACCCCTGTATAAGAGGACGTAACATAAAAATAACAAACTAAAGGCAAAACCTTGTGGAAATGAATGTACGAACATTGACATCAGAACCTTGCCTTTCACCTCATAATTACAGAATCAGAAAAGACATTTTGCCCCATCAAACTCAAAGTTCCCGAAAGGAGATGGAAATATTCCCTAAAATATGTTGTGTAGCATTTACTGATAACATCAAGATTAGGTGCCGAGCTGGGTCTCAGGAAGAAGAATGGAATACTCAAAGCAATCATACATTTATTGGGTGGGCTAAAAGGTAGTTTTAAAGGCTAAATTTTAAGATAGTATAATTGGAAATATGTGGGCAATGGATATTCAGTTAGGCCAGTGGTAATTACTTGTGTTGTCACACTGCTTGACCTGGATTGAACCAAAGTTTCCTCCAATTAAACACTGGGATAATTGAAGCTAAAATCTTCAGTTCCCACCTCAATATCCTAACCCCTGATTTGTCCCTTTTCCTGGCTACTGTTGCAGTCCAAAGCAGATGGTTTGCAACCTCAGTGGCCTCACTGGCCCTGAACTGATGGTCCACCTCCATAACCATAGAACCATCGAAAAGTTGCAGCACAGAAGGAGACCATTTGGCACATCTTGTCCATGCCAGCCCAAAGACACCCTGGTGCCTTTTTCACCTAATTCCATCTTTCTGCACAAGATCCATAGCCCTGTAGCTGTATTAAGGTGCAGATCCAGGTCCTTTTAAAAAGATGTGGGGATGCCAGCATTGGATTGGGGTGGGCACAGTAAGAAGTCTCACATCACCAGGTTAAAGTCCAACAGGTTTATTGGAATCACAAACTTTCGGAGCACTATTCTTTCATCAGGTGAATGCAATGAACCTGCTGAAGGAGCAGCATTCCAAAAGCTTGTGATTCTAAATAAACCTGTTGGACTTTAACCTAGTGTTGTGAAACTTCTTACATTTAAAACGTTTGGAGTCTCTCCCTCCACCACCAATTTAAGCAGCGAATCCCAGATACCCACCACCCTTTGCGTAAAAAAAGTTCTTCTTCACGTCTCCTCTGCATCCACTGTCACTCGCCTTGAATTTATGCCCTGGTTCTAGCATTCTCCACCAAGGGAAACAATTTTATCCTGTCTACTCTATCACTTCCCCTCATAATTTTGTACACCTCTATCAAGTCACCCCTCAGCCTTCTTTGTTGCAAAGAAAATAACCCCAACTTATCCATTCTCTTGTCATAACTACACTATTTTAGCCCAGGCAGCATTCTTATAAACCTCCTCTGCACTATTTCCACAGCAACTACATCCTCTCCACAATAAAGATTGTCTGCTTTGTAACGTTGCCAATCTTCACTCCCTGCCTCAGCCAACAGAAATCGATATCTATGCTTTTGCTATCTCCAGACCTGACCATCCCATTGCTCCCTTGGCCAATCTCCCATCAACCACTCTCCAAAAGTACAAACCCATCAAATCTTCACTGCCCTCACCCTAACTTGCACCAGTCTCATTGACCCCATCACCCCTGAGCTCATTGACCCACATGGCTCCCAGTTCGACAATGCCTTTGAGATTAAAATTCTCCCTCTCATGTTTAAATCAGCATTGTTATTAAAATTTCAGGGAGCACAAGCTAGTTTCAAACAGAACAGAACAATGAGGAAGAAAAGCAGAACGGCTGATTATCAATAGAAGTTGGATCACATTACTTGGACCTTCTTCCTTCATGTCAATTATTAAAAAGGTAAAGAGGGGGACGAGATCACTAGCTTCTAGTGGGCCTGAGTAAGATGCTCTTTTGGAGAGTTGGTGCAGACTTGATGGGCCAAAAGGCTTCCTTCTGCACTGTAGGGATTTTATGGTTCTAGCGAAAAGTAAACATTTATTTATTAGTCACAAGTGAGTCTTACATTAACACTGCATTGAAGTTACTGTGAAATTTCCCTAGTTGCCACACAGATGCTGATCTGTTCAGGACAATGCACCTAATCAGACTGTGGGAAGAAACTGGAGCACCCAGAAGTAACCCATGCAGATATGGGGGAAACATGCAAACTGCATACAGACAGTGACCCAAGCCAGGAATGGAACCTGAGTCCCTGGTGCTGTGAGGCAACAGTATTAATCACTGTGCCACAATGCCGCCCCAGACTGCTGGTTACAGGGGAAGTTTCTGACTGCTGGCCTTAAAGAAAGCCTCATTTCCTTTCAATTGTTTTTTTTCTTTATTATATGCCAGATCATGTTTGGTTATTAGTTTTATTAGCATTTTTCACTTTTAAATTTTCAACCACAGCGCTGGGTTACTTCATCCCAGTTAGATCATTGCAGTTGACTGACGCCCAAGCTGGAGGTGCAGGACTTAAATAAAAACAGCAACCAGGCTTCCAGCTCCTGATTGCTATATACTGCGGTCTGGGGGAAGTAGTTAAGAAATATTGAGATGTGAACATCACTAACTTAGGCATCACTAGCTGCCCATCTCTAATTGTTCTCGGGAAAGTAGTGACTACTGCAATCCATATGGTGCAGGTACACCCACATTGCTTTTCTCTGTAGCCTTTTGAAGAAACTAAGTAGTAAAAGTTTAATGTTTATTTATTAGTGTCACAAATAGGCTTACACGCACACTGCAATGAAGTTATTGTGAAAATTTCCTAGCTGCCACGCTCCAGCAACCATTTGAGTGCACTGAGAGAGAATTTAGCATGGCCGATGCACCTAATCAGCATGTTTTTCGGACTGTGGGAGGAAAGCGAAGCACCCAGAGGAAACCCATGCACATTCTTTCTTTTCTGATAGCAATGCCTCAATCAAATCTGTCACTCCCCTTTCAGGAGGTGAGGCGCTGGCACAATGGTATTATCACTGGACTAGTAATTCAGAGACCCAGCATAATAAAACTCATTATAAAGTTTCCAGTTTCAAAAACAAATTTAGAAACTCTGCTGATGCTTAAGTCTGATTTGTATTCTTGGACAGTTTTTGTCAGTGGGGATTCGTGGGGTAAATCCATGAGATTATGAGGAAAAGATGGGGGCTGAGCCTGGATAAGATACTCTGTTGGTGTAGGGTCATTGAGCCAAATGGCCTCCTTTGGGATTCTATGAACATGCCTATGACTCAAGATCAGAGAAAGCTGTGCATCTCATGTTGAACTTTGCAGTCAGAAAATCAGACTATCAGAAAATAAACGGATCTTATGTTTCCATTCTCCCGCTTGCAAACCCTTCCCTGCTGCCTGGTCAGGAGCCTGGCCAGCTTCATCCAGGTCTAGGCCCAGATAGGAAGACTGGGCATTGAGGGGATAGACATTATTCAAGAAATTCAATTTTATCCATAACACATCGCACTCATTCTAGAAACGTAAGTGCTAATGATCAGAAGCAGAAAAAAAATCTTCAATTCATTTTGGGACATTTTTTATTAGTTCATGGGATGTGAGTGTCATTGGCATTTATTACCACTTATTGAATTACCCATTTAATGAATGGAGTGACTTGCTTGGCCAGTTTAGAGGGATTTGGAGTCACACGTAGGCCAGACCAGGTAGGATGGCAGATTTCTTTCCTTAAAGGACAATAGTGAACCTCCTTATGACAATTGACAATGGTTTCATAGTCATCAATTCCAGAGCTTTTTTATTGAATTCAAATTTCCCCCCATCTTCCATGATGGGATTTGAACCCTGGTTCCTAGATCTTTACTCTGGGTCTGTGAATTACTAGTCCAGTGACAATAATACTACCATACGGCAGAGTTAGCACTGCTGCCTCATAGCTCCAGGGACTTGGATTTGATTCCCAGTTGACTGTGTAGCATTTGCACATTTCCCCTTATCTTAGTTTCTTCCAGGTGCTCCAGTTTCATCCCATACTCCAAAGATGTGCTGTTTAAGTTGATTGACCATGCTGAATTAACCTTAATATAAGGGGATTAGCAGAGTAAACATGAGGAATAAGGCCTGGGTAGGATTGTGGTCGGTACAGACTCGATGGGCCGAATGGCCTCCTTTGGGATTCTATGAATAGTGAATTGAGCAGCTTGCTCAGTCGGCTAGTTCAGAGTGTATTTAACAATCAACCACATTGCTGTGGATCTGGAGTCATGTATAGGCCAGACCAGGTAAGGATGGCAGACTTCCTTGCCAAGAGAACATAGTTTCTGACAGGTCCCCTTTGAAGACACACCCAGAAGCTTGTCTGGAATGTATAATTTGATGCTGCAGAGTAATTCAATCCTCTCTGCAATGTGTAGTTTGATCTAGTCCTTGTCAGTTACCAGTTCCAGCACTCCCAGTGTTACTGTAATTGTACAAAATGATTGAGGAAGGTGCCAATCATGTGAAAACAATGATATGGTAGATTGCTCAAAGTCAAGTGATGGTTTTCTTATCTAGTATTCTGCAACTGTATAATTACAGTTGTTTCTGGCTGGTAAAAAACAATACTCTGACTAGTGGTTTAGAACAAAGAAAATTACAGCACAGGAACAGACCCTTCGGCCCTCCAAGCCTGCACCAACCACGCTGCCCAACTGAACTAAAACCGTTTACTCTTCGGGGACTGTATCCTTCCATTCCCATCCTATTCATATGTTCGTTAAGAACCCCTTAAAAGTTGTTACCTTTTTTTGAAGTTTTAAGGGTTTTCTTTCCCCTTCTAGCAGTGCAAACAATTCTTAAATTCAAAATGAATGGACCAAAGTCAAGGTGATAACTTGATTTGATTTGATTTATTATTGTCACATGTACTAACATAGTGAAAAATATTGTTTCTTGTGCGCTATAGAGACAAAGCATACCATTCATAGAGAAGGAAAGGAGAGAGTGCAGAATGTAGTATTACAGTCATAGCTAGGGTGTAGAATAAGATCACCTTAATGCAAGGTCAGTCCATTCAAAAGTCTAACAGCAGCAGGGAAGAAGCTGTTCTTGATTCAGTTGTTACATGACTTCAGAGTTTTGTTATCTCCTTCCCGAAGAATGAAGGTGGAGGGTATATATAATTTGATGATGCAGAGTAATTCAATCCTCTCTGCAATGTGCCATTTGATCCAGTCCTTGTCAGTTACCAGTTCCAGCATTCCCAGTGTTACTGTAATTGTACAGTGTTGTACATCCCTCTCTAATCTGTCCAGAATACTTAGGATTTTTTTCTTCTGCTTCATTCATGGGACGTAGAGCGTCACAGACTGGGCTAGCATTTATTGCCCATCCGTAACTGCCTCTTGGGAAAGTGGTGGTAAGCTGCCGCTTTCTTGAACTGTCTGCAATCCCCATGGCGTAGGTACAGCCACACTGCTGTTAGGGAGGGAGTTTCAGGATTTTGACCCAGTGACAGAGAAGGAACGGTGATATATTTCCCAGTCAGGGTGGTGAGTGACATGGAGGGGAACCCAGGTATCTGCTTTCTTTTCCTTCTAAATGGTAGTGATTGTGGGGTTTGCTCTCTAACGAATATTGATGAGTTGTCAAAGCACATCGTGCAGATGGTACACACTGTGTATCAGTGGTGGAGGGAATGGACATTTGAGGAAAGAGTGCCAATCCAACGGGACTGCCTTGTCCTGCACCCTGTTCAGACTTGTGTCCTTTATTTTAAATGCTCTCTCCCTCCTTTTTTTCTACCAGAATTAATCCCTTCACATTTCTCTCCCATCTTTTCTGCTACCCTGGGTGGCACGATAGCACAGAGGTTAGCACTGCTGCTTCACAGCTCCAAGAACCTGGGTTCAAGTCCCAGCTCACTGTCTGTGTGAGGTTTTGTGATTCTATGTCTGGGGTGCATGGGGCCTTTATTACGCTGGCTGCTTTGTCAAGGCAGTGGGAAGTGTAGACAGAGTCAATGGTGAGGAGGCTGGTCTGCATGATGGATTGGGCTACTTTCATGATCTTTGTAGTTGCTTGCAGTCTTGGGCAACCATACCAAGCTGTAATACAGCCAGAAAGAATGCTTTCTATGGTGCATCTGTAAAAGTTGGTGAGAGTTGTAACTGACATATCAAATTAACTTACTCTTCTGAGAAAGTAGAGGCATTAGTGGACTTTCTTAACTATAGTGTCAGCAAGGGGAGACCAAGACAGGTTGTTGGTGATCTGGACACCTAAAAACTTGAAACTCTCGACCCTTTCTACTTTGTTTCCATTGATGTAGACAGGAGCATGTTCTCCTTTACGCTTCCTGAAGTCGATGACAATCTCTTTCGTTTTGTTGACATTGAGGGAGAGATTATTGTTGCCGCACCAGTTCACCAGATTCCCTATTTCATTCCTGTACTCAGTCTCACCATTGTTTGAGATCCGACCCACTACGATGGTGTTGACAGCAAACTTGAACATCAAATTGGAGGGAAATTTGGCCACACAGTTATAGATGTGTAAGGAATATTGTAGGGACTGGGAACACAGCCTTGTTGGGCACCAGTGTTGAGGATGATCGTGGAGGTGGTGTTGTTGGCAATCCTTACTCTGTCAGTTAAGAAGTTCAGGATCCAGTCACAGAAGGAGGTGCCAAGGCCCAGGCCAAGGAGTTTGGAGATGAGTTTTATAGGAATAATATGTTGAAGGCTGAGCTGTAGTTAATAAATAGGAGTCTGACATGACTATCCTTGTTATCTAGGTGTTCCATGGTTGAGTGCAGGGCTAGGGAAATGCTGCATACAGTGGACTTGTTGCGGTGGTAGACAAACTGTAGTGGATCCAGATCTTCTAGGAGGCTGGAATTGATTCGTGCCATGACTAACCTTTCGAAGCACTTCATAATGATGGATGTCAGAGACACAGTCCGATAGTCATTAAGGCAAGCTGCTTGGTTTTTCTTAGGTACTGGGATGATGGTTGTCTTCTTGAAGCAGATAGGGACCTCAGATTGTTGTAAAGAGAGGTTAAAGATATGTGAATACCTTCAGCAGCTGATCCACGCAGGATCTGAGTGCACGTCCAGGAATCCCATCCAGGCCAATCACTTTCCATGGGTTGACCTTCAAGAAAACTACTCTGACATCTGCAATGGTGACCCCAGATACAGGTTCATCCAGAGCTTCCAGGGTGGAGGGCATGTTCTCGCTGACCTCTTGCTCAAAATGGGTGCAGAGCGCATTAAGCTCATCAGGGAGGGATGCGGCAGAGCCGGTGATTTTACATGCCTTTATCTTGTAATCTGTTATATCTTGCAGATCTTGCCATAGGCAAGGGGAAATTTGATGAACTTGCAAAAGCATATCATAATCCAGTTTTAGCATGTTTTATAGAAGGGACAACGGATTGGAAGCATTAACTCTTGTTTCTTTCCCCATAGATGCTACCAGACCCACTGAATTAATTTAGCATTTCCTGTTTTTATTTAAGTGCTTGGCTACTGAACAGCATTCGAACCAGAATAGCCCATAGAATCCAGCTTCATTTGCCAACTCTACAAACCTGAGACTAGGCTGGTAAATCCAGAGGCAAGGCTGAGAAAGCCAGACCATCTGCACCCAGAGAAGCAAGATGCACAACTGATAACAGGTAGGTGGTTTTATTTTCTTAAAGTATCTTTGTAAAGCATTTTCAGTTACAGTAATGTAGTTTTGGTAAAGAATTGCTGGGGTGTAGATATCAGATTGGTTGTGCTTGAAAACAAATAACAACTCAGAATTTTTAAGTTTGTCTCTTGATTTGTGTGCTACTAATTTCAAATCATCGCGGCACAATAAAGATGTTATTAGAAACTGTTTAACAAGCTTAGCTTCTCACTGAGGCGATCATATATTTATTAACACTTTATATACACAGCCAAAATATAGTAAACACAAGCAATCATTCAATAGCCAGCTGTCAAACTTAGCTGTCTATTAAGTGCCTATTCTCAACCACAGTTAAAATGGTTCCCTACATAGAAGCAAGGAAGAAAATCTCAAGAGGTAGAAATTCAACAAACAAATTCAGGAGTTTCTTTAACTTAAGTCACCTCTGTGGGGGGAGCGTGTTCAACCAAACTATCTCCGACAAAATCTTGACGTGCAAGATGTGGCAACTTCTGATGCCATCGGAAGTTGCAATGCTTCTACTTGCCTCATGCTGATTGAACAGTTGCTAAGCCCATTCACACGGTCTGTGTGGAAAGCATCCTTCGTTTTTGGTAGTTAGCAGCATATTTGTATCCTTTACTTAAAAAAATAATTCAAGTCCCAGAAAGGATTTTTTTAAAAAAAAGCTTATGTTCCTAAATGTCTATGGCCGTACCCCAAAATATACCTGCAGGTGAATACTACACCTCCTGGACACTGATGTGCTCAGAAACATTTGTGTGCAAAAGCCATTCTAGTAATATAGTTTCCTCAGGAGTGTGTAAATTCATGTTATAAAGAACGGACCTCATATTTCACCTCCAATAATGAGCATTAATGCAGGTATAAGAGGTAAGTGATACTTGAAAATGCAACAATCTCTCTAATCCATGCTCGCACACTATTATCAAGGAGCATTCTTGCCTTGGAACCCATTTACTGCTAAAATTCAACTACACGCATATTTCACTTTGCTCATTTTCAATTCTCACTTAGTATTATTTAAAGATTTATTGCCTTTGTAAAATGTAAGTAATCCATTGCTTTCACCTTGAGACTTTTTCTTCCAGTTTGCCTATGTGCAAGTTTGCAAAGAAAAACAAGTTCTTCAGAAAAAGGAGTGAATCAAATATTTTCTTAATCTAAAGCAGCATCAGAAAACCTCTCCATCTCCCAAGATGTTATTGCCCACCCAGGAGACTTGTATAACCCATTCAACATCAGGCGATTGCCAGCTGGGAAGGGTGCTGCTGTCCATGGATCAAATATTTAATGTTGTAAATGTTTTCACCAGGGTAACAGGCGCTTGCAAGTCCCTATTGGGTCCGTTGTCTTCCGTATTATTGCTCCTGCTGTCTAGGACTTTCTGTCGATGTCTTTCTTCCTGTCGTTTCTTCTTTTCTAACCTTTGATGTTCTTTCCGCTGCTTGTTTGTTACCTAAGATTTTAAGATACAAATTAACCAGCAGAATCACAGTGGCATGTTGTTAAATACTATCCATTTTAATAGCCAGGGATGGGCACAGTAAGAAGTCTCACAAAACCAAGTTTATTTGGTATCATGAGCTTTCAGAGTGCTGCTCCTTCATGACATCACTTACCTGATGAAGGAGCAGCGCTCCAAAAGCACGTGATACAAAATAAACCCACTGGACGTTAACCTGGTGTTGTGAGACTTCTTATAACAGCTAATATCCATAATGAATATTTCACTACATTGTATCATGAGTTTTTCAAGAAAATATCTAAACAATATTATAAAGCTAATTATTTTCGAAAAAGCTTCTTTGTTGGACAGAGGGCAGTGAAGTCAGAGAATTTGGGGCCCAGCCAAATTTCAGTGTGACAGGATGGAAAAATCCCAGTCATGCGCGAGGTCGGAGAATCCGGCCCAGTACGTCAGATGGTGTTAAACCTGTTGGCAGTTCAAGAATCTCTCCACTGAGTATCTTGAGCCAGGAAAAGTCCAGGTTTCATCATTAGTTTTTGCTGAGTAAACTGATTTCAGTTGGGGCAATAATCAAAGTGCCTTATTTGGCCTCTGCATTCCCAAAGAAAGGAAAAACAAAACACTTTTTTCTGCCATCTACAATACATTATGATACAAAGACCATTATTGCAAGCATTAAGTATTCAGAGGTCAGGACAGGAAAGGGGTGGGCTTGACTGAAATGGCCTTGGCATTAGATAGCTATTCCTGCCAATGTCTACTGTCAAGAATAACCCATAAATGTTGGAGCAATATATTTGAGTTAAGAACACCCTTTGCCTATAGGACTGAACCTTAATGTGGAATCAATGCCTTCAGAGGTGAATAATGAAGAAAGTATACACTGATAAAGTCATATTATTTCCATCTATTTATCACACATTGGACAATAGCAGCACTGACTTTGAAAGATATGCCGGGAGGCACAGTTGCATCCCATAAAAATGATGTGGTTTTCTGCTATTGATTCTTTACCATCCATTATGGGAGGTCTGCTAGCCAGAAATGCTACTACGAATTTAAAGACTTTTATGGCTGCCTACATGGTATTGTAAAATCGTAGAATCCCTGCAGTGCAGGAGGCCATTCGGCCCATCATGTCTGCACCCAATCTCCAAAGTATCTATCCCAGGCCTACTCCCTGCCCTATCCCTGTAACCCCATGCCTTTACCTTACTAATCCCTCTTATCTAAAGTTTATTTATTAGTCACAAGAAAGACTTTAACATTAACACTGCAATGAAATTGCTGTGAAATTCAATAGTGACCACATTCCGTGTCTGTTCAGGTCAATGAACTTAACTAGCACTACGCAGACATGGGGAGAATGTGCAAACTTCACACAGACAGTGACCCCCAAGCCACTGTGACTCAGTAGTGCTAACCTCTGTGCTGCCTACAATCTTGTAAAGCTAGAGGGGGCAATTTAGCATGGCCAATCCACCTAACCTATACATCTTTGGACTGCAGTAGGAAACTACAGCATCTGGAGGAAACCCACGTAGACATGGGGAGAACCTGCAAACTCCATGCTGCATTATAGGATTCCAGAATTCCACATCATTGAAATTGGTAGCTACTGTAGTCTTTGGTTTAAGAAGGGAACACATCACATGTTACTACACATGGCTTTCTCCTTCGCACCTATCATACAGTCTAACACGTACCTTACACACCTTATTCTTAGTCCTTTTGTTTTCTTCCTTTTCATTCAGCCTCCTGTTGTTTTCAATTTCTTCAGTGTTGATTTTTTGATTGCCAAAGATCCTGTTGCCAGTTCCATTATCCATCCAGAGTGGTGATAAGTGCTGAGGGCTGCAATTCGAACTGGTTTGGTTGGACTCCTCTTCACTATCTAAATGAAAATTTAAATTAGATCCACGCATGACGTACTCACAAGCCAGAAACTGGGTCACACTATAGACTCCAGCGAATGTACAATGATTGAATCTCAAAACTGCATTATGGTAAAGGAGCCTGATATTCCAGACCCATGGTATGTTTTTAAAAATCCTCAACTAAATTGGATACTGCTGTACCAGATAGTACATCTAACTAGTATACCATCAAGCAACACTCAATTCGCAAATCTATCGCAACTCATAGAATTTCTACACTGCAGAAGGAAACCACTCGGCCCATCAACTCTGCCCTGACAACAATCCCACCTAGATCCTATACCCATAATCCCACATATTTACCCCGCTATTCCTTGTAACCTACGCATCCCAGGACAGTAAAGGCAATTTAGCATGGCCACTGCAGCTGACCTGCACATCTTTGGACTACGGGAGGAAACCAGAGCATCCCATGGAAACCCATGCAAACATGGGGAGAATGTATATTCTTTTATTTTGATGGAGCTAGACCGCTTGTCAGGACAGTTTGAGGGAATATAAGCCAACATTGATCTGAGAACTTGCATAAATTGCAACACACAGCCAAACACGAGTCAGAATTAGCTTTAATGCTGTCCAGAAAAGTCTCTGAACATTTACAGCAAAGTCTAGCCCCAGGACCCTCAACAAATCAGATGTTTACAATGTAGGGAAATTTTAGATAAGTGTAGGAAGAATAGGGTAGTTGTAATGGGAGATTTCAATTTCCCTGGGGTAGATTGGAAGGTGCCCACAGCAGAAGGTGCGGACGGGGAGGAATTTGTACAATGTGTTTTAGAAGGGTCCTTGGAGCAGTATGTGGATAGCCCGACTAGAGAGGGGGCTATACTGGATCTGGTTCTGGGGAATGAGCCAGGGCAGGTGGTTGACGTTGTAGTAGGAGAGCATGTGTCTAATAGTGACCACAACTCTGTCTGCTTTAGGGTATTAATGGAAAAAGATGAAGCCTGCCCTAAGTGGATGGTGTTAAACTGGGGGAGGGCTAGATATAGCCAGATTAGGCAGGATCTTAGGGATACCGACTGGGATAAGCTGTTCGAGGGTAGGTCGACACTGCACATGTGGGAGTCTTTCAAGGGAAAACTAAATTTTTGCAGGAAAGACACGTGCCGGTAAGGAGGAAGGATGGGAAAGGTAGGATTAGAGAACCGTGGGTTACTAGGGATGTTGAGGACTTGGTCAGGAAGAAGCGGGAGGCGTACGTTAGATCCAGGCAATTGGGGACAGAGGCAGCGCTGGAAAAATATAGAGAGTGTAGACGGGATCTTAAAAGGGGTGTCAGAAAGGCAAAAAGGGACCACGAAATGGATTTGGCAGGTAGGATTAAGGAAAATCCTAAGGCATTTTACTCCTATGTAAGGAGCAAAAGGATGGTTAGAGGGAAGATTGGACCTCTCAGGGACAGAGGACGGGAACTATGCTTAGAGCCTGAGGGAATGGGGGAGATCCTGAATGAATACTTTGCGTCGGTATTCACGCGGGAGAGGGGCCTGATGTCTGATGCCAGCGTTGAGGAATTTGAGGATCCGTTAAAGGAAATAATCATTACGAGGGACGAAGTGTTGGGGCTTTTAGGTAGCATAAAGACTTATAAAGCTCCGGAGCCTGATGGTATTTATCCCAGGCTGCTAAGGGAGGTGAGAGATGACATTGCTGGGCCTCTGATGCAAATCTTTGTCTCCTCTTTGGACTCAGGAGAGGTCCCAGAGGACTGGAGGATTGCAAATGTAGTACCGTTGTTTAAAAAGAGTCAGAGGGATAACCCAGGGAACTATAGGCTGGTGAGCTTGACTTCAGTTATAGGTAAGCTAATGGAGAGGATTCTCAGGGACAGGATGTATGAGCATCTGGAGCGCTGCCTTCTGATCAGGGATACGCAGCATGGCTTCGTTAAGGGGAGGTTGTACCTTATGAATCTAGTGGAATTTTTTGAAGAGGTGACAAAAACGGTTGACGAAGGACAAGCCG
Source organism: Sphyrna mokarran (assembly GCA_024679065.1). Classification (NCBI taxonomy): domain Eukaryota; kingdom Metazoa; phylum Chordata; class Chondrichthyes; order Carcharhiniformes; family Carcharhinidae; genus Sphyrna; species Sphyrna mokarran. Next base: position 21,634,917 of record JAGIQG010000028.1, on the reverse strand, counting down.
TTGATGTCGTCTATATGGATTTCAGTAAGGCATTTGATAAGGTCCCTCATGGTAGGCTGATAGAAAAGGTGAAGGCGCATGGTATACAGGGCCAGGTATGTAGATGGGTTGAGAACTGGCTTGGGAGGAGGAGACAGCGGGTAGTAGTGGAAGGCTCTTTTTCCAACTGGAGGTCTGTCACTAGTGGTGTGCCACAGGGCTCTGTACTAGGACCCCTTCTATTTGTGGTGTATATAAATGACTTGGAAGAGGGGGTAGGTGGTGTGATCAACAAATTTGCTGATGACACTAAGATGCTTGGATTGGCGGGTACTGAGGAGCAGTGCCAGGCAATACAACAGGACATAGATAGGCTGGTAGATTGGGCAGATAGATGGCAAATGGAATTTAATCCGGATAAATGCGAGGTGATGCATTTTGGCCGGAATAATGTAGAGGGGAGTTATAGGATAAAAGGTAAAACTATCCGGAGTATAGAGATGCAGAGAGACCTGGGGGTGCAAGTTCACAGGTCTCAGAAGGTGTCAGTACAGGAGGAGAATGTGGTAAAAAAAAAGCGTATGGTATGTTAGCCTTCATAGGAAGGGGTATAGAATACAACAGTAGGAGTCTAATGTTGCAAGTGTATAGAACGTTGGTTAGGCCTCTAACCAACGTACTGCGTCCAGTTCTGGTTGCCGTACTACAGGAAGGATGTGGAGGCCCTGGAGAGAGTGCAGAGGAGATTTACCAGGATGCTGCCTGGTATGGGAGGGCTGTCTTACGAGGAAAGATTGAAAACACTGGGGTTGTTTTCCCTTGAAAGACGTCGGCTGAGAGGGGATCTTTTAGAGGTATATAAGATTATGAGGGGTATAGATAGAGTAAATGGTGGTAAGCTTTTTCCACCATTAGAAATGGATAGAACGAGGGGTCACGGGCTCAGGGTGAGGGGGGCTATGTATAAGACGAATATTAGAGGCCAGTTTTTCACACAAAGGGTAGTGGGGTGTGGAATGCACTGCCGAGTAAGGTGGTGGGAGCAGGCACGCTAGGGTTGTTTAAGGGTCTCTTGGACAGCCACATGAGCGGTCTGCAGATAGAGGGACATAGCAGGACTGTCTGAATATCAGGAGGACCAAATAGTAGTAGACTATCCTTTAGTTTCGTCTCGGGAATGTCTTAGTTTTTTTTTTAGCATGTTTAATTAAGTCTTATTTGTTTCCGCAGGCAATTCAGTCCATCTTGTTGACCAACAAGGGGCATGCATGTGGCATGTTGTGCGAGAGCTGCTCTTGGATGTTGCTTCAGGAGTTGCCTAGTGCTTCACGTCGTTAGTGTATGCTTAAACTGCTCCATCTGATGGGCAACATGACAGCTCAGAGACTATCGCTGTTGCTGTGCTGACACATGGATTTGGGCCTGTGTCTGCGGGAGTTTGCGCGGGTTTTCTCTGGGTGCTCCGGTTTCCTCCCACATCCCAAAAATGTGCTCTTAGGCTGATTGGGTAACAAATTGTCCCTATATTGGAATCTTCAACAATAGGCATAGCCTAAGGACAAGGATATGTCATTAGGACGGCGGCGTGGGCTCGTTGGGCTGAAGGGCCTGTTTCCCGTGCTGTGTTGTTCTTTGTTCTTTGTAAAACCCTGTAACTGAGTCTGGAACCCCAAAGGCAAATCTTGCACAGAGAAACAATGAAAAGAGGAAGCCAGTCAGAAAGTCATTGCAGCTTAACATCTCTGATTGAAGTGAATTTGCAATATGTTTGACACAGATAGTATTTGAACGTCCAGCTGCGGAACTCACTGCTATTCTTCAGTTCTTCCATCTGTAAGATAGTAAGTATTACAGACCCTATGTTGTAGTTTTCAGCTTCCAGATTTTGAACAATCACATCGGTATCCTATAGGAAAAACAAGGAGAACATTAACTGTTGCAACAAATCACTTTACTTTCATAAAAATCACATAAAAAATAAGAATGCCTACAATGCAGATGGAGGCCATTCAGTCCAATATGTCTACACCGACTTTCCAACAGAACATTTTACCTAGGCTCCCTCCCCATGTATTTATCCTACTAATCCTCCTAATCTACACTCTTGGGACACTAAGCAGAAATTTACCATAACCAATCCATCCAATTTTTCCTAACTCCTCTCCTGTGAACACACAAATGGATTCCAAAGGTACTCTTATCTCCTCTTGTGCTTTACCCCATGGCCATTCTTCATGTAGGAGACCCAAAAGCTACTGGTTGTTTGACTGTGGTGGTTATGAGAACCAAACTTCACCATGTATTCAAAGAAGGCATATGCATGCTTTTCAGCAGGGATCATTGATTAGTAGGTGAAATTGCTGGGCCTCTGACACAAATCTTTGTCTCTTCTTCGGACACAGGTGAGGTCCCAGAGGACTGGAGAATAGCTAATGTTGTACCGTTGTTTAAAAAGGGTAATAGGGATAACCCTGGAAATTATAGGCCGGTGAGTTTGACGTCAGTGTAGGAAAGCTGTTGGAGGGAATTCTTAGAGATAGGATGTATAGGCACTTGTTGCGATCTGATTAGGGATACGCAGCATGGCTTTGTTAAAGGGTGGTTGTGCCTTACGAATCTGGTAGAATTTTTTGAGGAGGTGACGAAAACGGTAGACAAAGGGCGAGTCGTTGATGTTGTCTATATGGATTTCAGTAAGGTATTTGACAAAGTCCCTCATGGGAGGTTAGTTGAAAAGGTCAAAGCTAATGGGATACAAGGACAGGTGGCAAGATGGATAAGTAACTGGCTTGGTAATAGGAGACAGTAATAGTGGAAAGGCGTTTGTCTAGCTGGAGGTCAGTCACTAGTGATGTGCCGCAGGGCTCGGTACTGGGACCTCTTCTATTGGTAATACATATAAATGACGTGGAAGAGGGAATAAGTGAAGTAATCAGCAAGTTTGCAGACGATACAAAGATGGCATATAGTATGTTAGTCTTTATAGGAAGGGGTATAGAGTACAAGAGCTGGCCTTTAATGTTGCAGTTGTATAAAACGTTGGTTAGACCTCACTTGGAATACTGTGTCCAGTTCCGGTCGCCTTACTACCGGAAGGACGTGGAGACTCTGGAGAGAGTGCAGAGGAGGTTTACCAGGGTGCTGCCTGGTATGGAAGGTCTGAATTACGAGGAGAGATTAGGCAAATTGAGACTGTTTTCCTTAGAAAGACGTAGACTTAGAGGAGATCTAATAGAGGTGTACAAGATTATGAAGGGGATAGATAGAGTAAACAGGGTTAAGCTTTTTCCTAGGATGGACTTAAATAGCATGAGGGGTCACGGGCTTAGGGTGAGGGGGGTAAGGTATAATTTGGATGCTAGAGGGAGTTTTTTCACACAGAGGGTGGTGGGGGTAATGGAATGCGCTGCCAAATAAAGTGGTGGAGGCAGGTACTCTGGAGTTATTTAAGAAATACTTAGATGGGCACATGAACAGAATGGGAATGGAGGGGTATAGAAAACTGATTTAAAATAGGGATCATGAGCCTTGGGAGTCCCTGGGAAGTGTGTAAATAGATGATGATATTGATGTACTTGTTTTTATCCTACAGGTGCTTTGGTCCACCTTGTTGTCTAACGAGGGGCATACACGCGATGGGTCGTGAGAGGGCTGCTCTTGGATTTTTTTCGAGAGTATCCTAGTGCTTCACGTCGTTAGTGTACGCTTGACCTGGACCATTTGATGGGCAACACGACAGCTCAGTGACTATCGCTGTGCTGTGCAGATACATGGATTTGAGCCTGTGTCTGTGGGAGTTTGCGCATTCTCTCTGTGCTTGCGTGGGTTTTCTCCGGGCGCTCCTGTTTCCTCCCACATCCCAAAGATGTGCTCTTAGGCTAATTGGCAAAACAAATTCTCCCTAAATTGTCTCAAATTTGGTTTTTAATCCATAGATCTATAAACATGGACAGGGATCACGGGTAGAGGTGGGAACATCGGGGTGGCGGCGTGGGCTCGTTGGGCCGAAGGGCCTGTTTCCCGTGCTGTTTTGTTCTTTGTACCCTTGTTCTGCTATTCACATATTCCAATCACTTAATGACACTCTTAACACTTTTAAATTTCAGACAATTTAGGGAGAATTTGTTTTGCCAATTAGCCTAAGAGCACATCTTTGGGATGTGGGAGGAAACCAGAGTGCCCGGAGAAAACCCACACAAGCACAGGGAGAACGCGCAAACTCCTACAGACACTCTTAACACTTTTCTCAGCCTTTATAGAATTAATGAAATCCTCCAATATAGGAGAGCATTCGGCCCATCGAATCTCCACCAATAACAATCCGATCTCGGCCCTATCTCCATAACTCCACATTTTTACCCATCTAATCTCTCTAATCTACAAATCCCGGGACACTATGGGACAACTTAGGATGGCCAATGCACCTACTGAGCACGTTTTTCAGACTGTGGGAGGAAACTGGAGCACTGGGAGGAAACCCATGCAGGCACTGGGAGGAAACCCATGCAGGCACTGGGAAAACGTGCAAACTCCACACTGACAATGACCCGAGGCCAGAATTGAATCCGGGTCCCTGACACTGTTAAGCAGCAGTGCTAACTGCTGTGCCGCCCCATCACCATTTACATTCCTTTTGTCCAATTACAACCACCACCCCCGTGTGTGGTCCCTGCCCCTGTCACCGACCCCCAATCTCACCCCCACCCCCATCACCACCCACACAATTTTCATAGTATAAATCTTGTCCAATTTTCTTTCTGTTCAGCTCAGATATTGCATTTTAGGTTGTTGCATAAGTTTAAATCTCACGGGATCCAGAGTGAGGTATCTAAATGGATACAAAATTGGCTTCTTGACATAAGCCAGAGGATGGTTGCAGAGAATTTTAAGCTGAACGCCTCTGACCAGCGATGTGCCTCTCAGGGATCAGTGCTGGATCCCCTGTTATTTGTCATTTATATTAACGATGAGAATATAGGAGGTATGGTTAGTAGGTTTGCAGATGACACCAAGATTGGAATACCATGTGCAATTCTGGTCACTATTAAAGAAAGGGTATTATTAAACTAGAAAGAGTGCAGAAAAGATTTACTAAGATGCTGCTGGGACTTGATGGATTGAGTTATAAGGAGAGGCTGGATAAATTGGAACTTTTTTCTCTGGAGCATAGGAGGCTGAGGGGTGATCTTATAGAGGTTTATAAAATAATGAGGGTACAGATCAGCTAGATAATCAATACATTCTCCCAAAGGGAGGGAGTATAAAACTAGAGGGCATAGGTTTAAAGTGAGAAACGGGAGATACAGAAGTGTCCAGAGGGGCAACTTTTTCACATAAAGGATGGCAAGTGTCTGGAACAAGCTGCCAGAGATAGTAGTAGAAGTGGGTACAATTTTGTCTTTTAAAAAGCATTTAGATAGTTATATGGGTACAATAGGTATAGAAGGATATGTGCCAAATGTGGACAATTGGGATTAGCCTAGGGGTTTTAAAAAAAAGGGTGGCATGGACAAGTTGGGCCAAAGGATCCTGTTTCCATGCTGTAAATCTCCAAGACTCTCAAGGATCATCCAGACTTGAATCGTGGCACTATTTTCTCTCCACAGATGCTGTCAGACCTGCTGAGTTTCTCCAGTATTTTATTTTTGTCACTGATTAGGAATAGATGCATTGGAAGATTTTCCCCTCTCCCTAACCAAAGGGCACTGAGCCCTATTGTAGCACCACAACTGTTGCTGACCTAATCAAGCAAGAGGTCAGTGTTGCTGAGCACCATGCTTGATTCAGCAGTCTATTTACTGTGGCTCAGTACTGCACCACGTACTGCATTTAGCCATTGAGTATGTTAGTACAATGTCATTTTCTTTTTAAACGACCACAATTAAATATACAATTCTAGCACCATAAATTCCAAATGAAAGACTCACAGTAAAACAAAGACTTGGTAGTCAGAATAGAAACAACATAGTGTGGCCACAGCAACTGAAGGTTTCAAATAAAATTTCTCAATAATTAAATTTACTATAAACTGGTCATAATTTAAAAATCTAAAAACAATGTGCTTATGTACATGATAGTCAGCAGGCACTCTTGAAAGCTGTTTTCCAGGAAAATTACACACTAGTTGAAAACAAATTTTTCTCAGGGCAGTACAATGGCAGTACAATACAATTGTACTGCTGCCTCACAGTGTCAGGGATCTGGATCGATTCCCAGCTTGGGTCACTGCCTTCTGTGGAGTTGCCGGTGTTGGACTGGGATGAGCACCGTAAGTATTCTCTCAACACCAGGTTAAAAGTCGAACAGGTTTAATTGGTAGCATGAGCTTTTGGAGCGCCGCCCTTTCATCAGGTATGTGACACTCTGAAAACTCGTGCTATCAAATAAACCTGTTGGACTTTAACCTGGTGTTGTCAGACTACTTACTGCATGCAGTTTGCAAGTTTTTCCTGTGTCAGCATGGATTTCCTCCGGTTTCCTCCCACAGTTCAAAGACGTATGGATTAGATGGATTGGACATGCTAAATTGCCCCTTAGTGTCCCAGGATGCGCATGTTAGAGGGATTAATGGGGTAAATATGTGGGGTTGCATGGATAGGGCCAGTATGGGATTGCAGACTCAACAGACCGAATAGCCTCCTTCTGCACTGCAGAGATTCTATGATATAAGTTAGGTAGATAGGTACAGAATATTTACAGTTCATTTAGAAAGAACATACTTGGTAATAAAATACAGAAACTGATCCCAGCATTACTTCCACGTGCTTCACTGTAAACCTAGCCAAGGATCGCGGAAGGTAGCTTGGGTCAATTCTGTCACCATACTACTTACCATGCACCCTGTTGCGTTACGTACTTTCTGAACTGCATCATCCAAATCACTTTTGGTCATTTCACATTCAAAATCTCGAATATCTTCCATCTGGTAGTGACACATTTTGTTCCGATCTTTTTTCTTTGAATCATCTTTAATTAGCATCTGTAAGAGTCACATAATTAGACATCAACATTTGTGGCTCTAGTGCTGTTGTGACCTCTTCTCACACACAAAAAAAAGTGCTGCTATTTATACCAGGAGTTATACAAAACAAATGCAGAATGAGGAAGCAGCCCTGCTCCTTTGGGCTCAAAATAAAGTTCTAAAAAGTCAGAAGCTTTTTAAACACACAGGATAGCAATGTTTTTGGCAGCTGTTAAGTCAGATTAGCTAGCGGCCCCCCCCACCCACCAACACACACACACACACACTTCCACAGATGAAGGCAAAATTCTGTGTAGAATCTGGAATCTGAAACAAAAACAGAAAACGCTGGCAAAACTCAACAGATCCGATAGCATCTGCGGGGAGGGAATAGAGGTAACATTTCGAAGGATCATCCAGACTTGAAATGTCTCTCTTTGCAGATGCTATCAGACCTGCTGAGTTTCCTTAGCATTTTCTGTTTTTGTAGCCCTCCTTCACATTCTGGTTGTGCTCAGAATTCATTCCACAGACCGAGTGGGCGGTTATCATAAAATTAAACCTCCATGTCAACAAGCTAGCTTACCAGTAAACTTTTAAAATGCGTACCAAAATGGAGCTGCTTATTGACTTCTAGTTCTCTCCCTCTCCCTCTTTTCAGTAACTCTGACTATGCAATATTAACATTGCACATTACCCAGGGGGAGAAATGACACTTGTGCAAATGGAGTGTGTGCAAATGGCACAATCACATACATTTACCAACCTCTGTCTTTAGGTTTGCAGGCGCTTCTGAATTATCATTGAGCACACGCACACTGTCATAGTGTTCCCCATATCTGTAGGCAATATGCAATTCCACAGCATTGCTCTTGCGGGTTCCAAAAACCTGCAGGTTTAAAATAATTCATCAACCATTAGTGTTATGTATCATTCATGATAATTACAAAGAAACTTGTGCTATGTGGAAGCACAATTTTCATTGTTGTGTCCTTCATGTGATCGTTTACATTTTTAAAATACCAACACAAAAAGGGAAAACTTCTCCTGACAGCAAGATCCATTGAAAGCACTAGGAACCAGCTATGAGAGCCACTTACTCCACCCAGTCACTAGGTCTTTACACACACAATGGCTACATTCAATTTGTATTGGCGGCATGGTGGTTAGCACTGCTGCCTCACAGCGCCAGGGACCCAGGTTCAATTTCAGCCACGGGTCTGTGTGGAGTTTGCATGTTCTCCCCGTGTCTGAGAGGGCTTCCTCCTGATATTCCAGTTTTCTCCCACAGTCCAAAGATGTGCAGTTTAGGTAAGTTGACATCCTAAGTTGCCCTTTAGTGTCAGTGGGATTAGCTAGGATAAATGCATGAGGTTATGGGGACAGGGCCTAGGTAGCATCGTGGTCGGTGCAGACTTGATGGGCCGAATGGCCTCCTTCTGCACCATGGGGATTCTATGAAAGCTTGGGTAATTGCACTGTAGAAATACCACAGAACCTGAAAATGTAGAGTACAGACTTCAAGCACGAGCTATGCAGGATCCTTGGGTGAATGCTATCAAGCATCTCGCAAGGAGTCCCTATAAAAGGTGTATGTGTGCTCCTAAATTGCTTACAAGTTTACAATAAACAGCTCTCCTGTTCATGTCACATATTACACTGTGTTATCTGAAATATTTAGGAGCTACAGTTTCTGAAATTGATCCTCCACCATTTACCACAGCTACCAGTACAAGTGATTCTCTGGGAAAGTGGGTAGAACAAAAGATATCAACAAGAGGCTTTTGAACTCATAAGAAAAGACAACTAACAGCAGCGTAGGTGCTGCAGTGTACTGGACACTGTCCTCACCCGTGTTTTGTCTGACCTGGGAAGGACTGATTGATGTTTTTTCTTTTAATCCACAGGTGTGTTGTCCAACAAGGGACATACACGTGGTGGATCATGCGAGGGCTGCTCTTGGATGTTGCTTTGAGAGTTGCCTAGCGCTTCGTGTCTTTAGTGTACGTTTAAACTGACCAGCTGATGGACAACATGACAGCTCAGTGACTATCACTGTTTGCTATGCAGATGCATGGATTTGGGCCAGTGTCTGTGGGAGTTTGCACATTCTCCCTGTGCTTGCAAGGGTTTTCTCTGGGTACTCTAGTTTCCTCCCGCCCCAAAAATGTGCTCTTAGGCTGATTGGTGTTAACAAATTGTCCCTAAATTTGTCTTCCCTCAATCTTCCCCAATAGACGTAGACAAAGGCAAAGGTAGAAGAGAGCACTCACAATGTTAAAATGGCAGCATGGGCTTGATGGGCTGAAGGGCCTATTTCCCGTGCTGTGTTGTTCTTTGATGCTGACAATGAGTTTTAAAGTTTATTTAAAATCTCATATCTTATAATAATTACAAAGCAGTCAGAAACTTTACTGGCTGGACATTGACCACACAAAGAACACCAATCTCTCCATGTAAAAAAAGCATGTGCATTAGGATGCTATTGGGACTTGATGGTTTGAGTTTTAAGAAGAGGCTGGATAGACCCCTCTGGAGCATAGAAGACTGAGGGGTGATCTTATAGAGGTCTATAAAATTATGAGGGGCATAGCTCAGCTAGTCAACATTTTTTTCCCAAAGATAGGGGAGTCTAAAACTGGAGGGCATACGTTTAAAGTGAGAGGGAAGAGATATAAAAGGGTCCAGAGGGGCAATTTTTTCTCACAGAGGATGGTGAGTGTCTGGAACAAGCTGCCAGAGATAGTAGAGGCTTTGTCTTTTAAAAATCACTTGGGCAATAATATGGGATAAGATGGGTATAGAGAGGTATGGGCCTAATGCGGGCAATTTGGACGAGTTTAATAAAAAGGGCAGTATGGACAAGTTGGGTGTTAGAATCTGTTTCCGTGCTGTAAACCTCAATGATTCTACAAATGCAAGACACTGCATCAGAACTCTGCTGTTACAATACAAATTTATTTTATGTCTTTAACAAAGCATGCTACAGAATGCTAAAGAGAAAGCTGCTGAGTACAAAACGTGAAACCCTGGAGTTTTGGACAAATCATTCTGAAAAATGTGTTATAGTCTCCAAAACAGGATCCTTGACACATTCTGGATATTACTTGGCATTTTAATGTGAGGTGCAATGTGACACTGTATTTTACCTGCCAAAGTGGGGCATTAAGCTGGTGAATCACAATATTCACTTGGTTGTTCCTTGCAAAGGCGACTATTGCATCGTTGCCAACAAATGTACCCGGTTTTTCCAGATTTGCAACTGAAAAACAGAAATCGAAACCATCAGTGGTCCTGATATTTGCTCCATATTCAGTCTTCACTAGTTGGAGGAGCAAGCAGATATCTTGGTCTCAATAGTTCCAGTTTAGAGATTTTTTTGCAAGAAAAACTAATATATTCCGCACCAACATAGCACACCCCATCCCACAGTCCTCATTGATCTATTGCTGCTCCTGAGCAACCAACATCTCAAAATTTATATCTCTCCGCACCTCTGAACTCTAGCCTCTTTAACATCCCCCAACCATCATCCCAACATTGCCAATCACTGGGAACTGCCTCCAGAGACTTTTAGCCCTCCGGAATGCTTTAGGACATTTTATTTAGTCTATATAAGTGCAGGTTGTTGTTGACCACAGGTATGAGCAGGAGATTTCATTCTGTTTGTCATTCCCATTTCAGTCCACTGCAGCAATAACAGCTAACTGTGGCTAAATGCACAAGATACTGCACAAACAGCTGATATCCCAGCAAACACAATGCAGTTTTCAGAATCACACACAACCTCAGAACGTCCCAAAGTGCTTTACAGGCAATTAAGTACTTTTGAAATATGCTTGCTCACAAATAGCAATGAAATAGCAACCAATAACCACATTCTTTTTTCCAAAATAGAAGGATAATTATTGACCAGACGACTGCCTTGAGCTTCAAATAATGCCAAGGGATCTTTGACATCCATTTGAGAGTGCAGAGAATTTAAACTCTCATCCAAAAGACAGCGCCTCTGATAAGGTCTGTGCTTGAGTTTCTGCAGTGGGGCTTCAACCTCCAGCGACTTTAGCACAACCAGAGTTACGACAAACTCCAGTCGAACTGGAGTTAAATCACTCCTCTCATCACTGGGTGACCTGGTTCATTCTGTGCCTGTCAGAATCATATCAATAACACCACAGTAGAAAATCTGACTGCTTCTCTTTAACTCAGTGGATTGAATGGTGATATATGGTGTGCACTGCTGACTCACAGCACCAGGGACCTGGCTTCGATTCCCAGCTTTGGTCACTCTCTGTGCTGAGTTTGCGCGTTTTCCCACATCTGCGTGGGTTTCCTCCCGGTGCTCCAGTTTCCTGCCACAGTCCAAAGATGTGCAGGGTAGGTGGATTGGCTATACTAAATTGACTGTAGTGTCAGGAGAATTAACAGGGTAAATGTACGGTGTCATAGGAATAATGTCTGGGTGGATTGTGGTTGGTGCAGACTTGATGGGCCAAATGGCCTCCTTCTGTACTGTAGTTATTCTATGATTCTAAAAATGGCTAGGATTTTCTACTCCTGTTTTCCTTGGCAGGTTTGGTGTTGCAAGTGGAAAACTGCTCTCTCTCTCGGAGCCCACATTGCATTTTACGTCAATGGAAGAATTCCCTCAGTGGTCCTTGCTTATGACTTGACGGGATCCTGACGTTCAATGTCAGGAACATTGAACGTCAATTGAACCTCATTTCTGAACCTCATTACCAGGTCTCTATATCTGAATCATTTCCCTCCTGTAGGAAAATCCATTCACATTGGCGTACAGGTAGACTGACATGAATCGTAACTGATCACCCGTGATGTGCACCTGGTGGGCAGATCTCCCAGAGCAGCTCAGGTGGACTGAATCACATAGGGGCGTGTGGTGGTTGGAGGTGTTGGGGGGGGTGGTGGTGGTGGTGGGGACTTGGAGAATCATGCTCAGGAATTGTTGGCAAGAGAAGGAATGGGAAGTCCAGATGAACTTTTATGCATTGGATCTTTAAAAATGAAACCCCAATATTTTAAAAACAAAATTGCTCATGGGACCGACCACCTTGGTTTTTCTTTGCTCCCAATAGTACAGGGAGAAAGTTGCTGTTAGTGCCAGCAGCTTCAATGCTACTTTTTCACCTGCTGTTGCACTCTGCCAAATACACAGAAAATTCTGCTCTCTGCTCCTCAACGTAATAGCATAGGTGCAGGAACCTCATTGAATTGGGTATATGGAGGGGCATGTCAAGCAACAAGTTGACAACCTCAGCTGAAGGAGGTTTCTAAGCGCCTTCAGGCTACATGAGGTAGAACTGGTAGAAACCAGAGCTATGTTGATAACACAATATGTGCCTCACTTATTCATACTATTTCCATGAAGTGTGCCCAACCTGCTAAATGTTTGCTATCAATTCTCAGCTTTTGCTTATGTTTTGGGTTAGTGGGATATCCAGATTAAGACTCACCATATCGATCAAAAGGGACATCATCCTCAACAAATGGTTCAAAATCTTGCCGGTGTTTTATCATGAAGTCTACAGTTTCTCTCCGGTGTTTTAGATGGTTTCGGGAATGACCTTCCAGCTGATCACCAAGAGCACGAAACAGGCAATTCCTTCAAAAAAAAAAAGGACATTTTGTCACTCCAAATTAAAATAAAACAAGCAAAGACCATCAACTTCAGGGTCAAAGGGATGGTCACTGGATGATGGCATCACAAGCACAGGATCCTTTAGTGTCTCCAGAAATTTGGCACTTATGGGTTAGATCACTGGTAAATGAAATGAAGAGCGAAATTTTCCCATCCCGCTCTTCATGGGAATCGTAGCGGGCAGGACTATGCAAAGGCCATTGACTTCATGTGGAACTATCCAGTCTTGGGGTGAGTGTGCCGGAAAATCCCACCCTCAGGTATTATTATCCAAGCAAAAATATTGAAGCTAAAAGGATTGGATTCCACTGTCATACACCACACTTCACTGTCACAATTCTACAACCATTTAAAAAGAAAGAGACAGACCAGTTTCTGCTTGAAGACCTGTGGTCCACTAGACCAACAATCTATAGCACTTAGTTGGTATATTTTAAATAGCACTGAATTTTAAGGCAAGGATAGATAGATTTTTGAATTATAAAGGAATTAAGGGTTATGGTGAGCTGGCAGGTAAGTGGAACTGAGTTTATGAAAAAAATCAGTCATGATCTTACTGAATGGCAGAGCAGGCTTGAGGGGCCAGATGATTTACTCCTACTTCTTATGTTGTTTTATCATTTTTGGCAAAAAAACAGTCTAGCTTCTTCTTGAAATCCAGTAAAATTTTTGCTCCACTGGCCATGCTGGTAATCTGTTCCATGTATTTATCATCCTATTGAGAAGATAAATTTCAACCTGCATTTTTTTTTGCTCACCATTTGTTAACATGAGTTTTGTGTTTAAATTCAGCCGGCAACAGAAAAATTGCCCGGGCCCAATTTGTTCAAGCCTTTCATTGTTATAACTACTGCTATCATACCCACTTAGACACGCATCAAGAAAAAAACGACCCAGGGCTGTTCATTTTCCTTTGTGCAGAAACATAGAATCCCTGCATTGCAGAAGACTACCATTTGGCCCATGGAGTTTGCACCAACAACAATCCCACCCATAAACCCACCTATCTGCCCTGTTAACCCCACTAACCTAAGGGGCAATTTAGCATGGCCAATCAACCTAACCCGCATATCTTTGGACTATGGGAGAAAACCCAAACACCCAGAGGAAACCCATGTAACATAGGGAGAATGTGCAAACTCCACACAGACAATGACCCAAACAGGAATCGAGCACAGGTCCCTGAAGCTGTGATGCAGCAGTGCTAACCGCTTTGCAGCATTTCTTCAAGTTCTGGGATCAACCTTGAAGTATTCCCTGGCATTCCCTTCCAGTAACTGAATGTCCTGTTTAGAAATAGGAAGACCAAAATGGCATGCAGCACTCCAGATGTGGTCTCACAGGACCAATACTGCTTTCTTAATTCTCTCTCAGAATTTATATGTTTATACACCTTGCTACGCATCCCAATGTTCCACTGCTTCCACAGGCTGGGAACATTGAGCTGACAGATTTAATAGTATTCTATCAACCCAGATCTCAAGATTCTCACCTATTCCAACAATTCTTTTCAATCCCATTTAGAACATAATCCATATCAAAGTTCCCACAGCCAAATCATACACTTTCCTGTATTAAATCACATTTACCATTTATCTGTCAAATGTTAAATTTATACAATTAATTATTGGAAAAAAAAAGAAAATAAAGGAGAGGGGAAGGTAGGTAGATGGGATAGCTGGCTGCAGCTGAAACATTACGGACTGAATAATCCTTTGTGCCCTTGTGCAGTTCAAAATCTTAAGCGCTCTTCAAAAACAACAATACAGTTCTGTGAACATTTGTCCAGCGTTTACCATATGGCACGTGTAGGAGTGAGGATCTTCAGTTAATAGCTTGGAGGAGTTGGAACTGTTTTCCTTGGAGAAGAGAAAGTTCACAGAAGATTTGACCCATAGAAATCCTACAGTGCAAAAAGAGGCCATTGGGCCCATCGAGTCTGCATCTGCCACAATCCCACACAGGCCCTACCCCATACCCCTACATATTTACCCACTAATCCCTCTAATCTACACATCTCAGGGTGCTAAGGGACAATTTTAGCATGGCCAATCGATCTAACCTGCACGTCTTTGGATTGTGGGAGGAAATCTAATAGAATCTAGAGATCTAATAGAGGTGTACAAGATTATGAAGGGGATAGATAGAGTAAACAGGGTTAAGCTTTTTCCTAGGATGGACTCGAATAGCACGAGGGGTCTCAGGCTTAGGGTGAGGGGGCTAAGGTATAATTTGGATGCTGGAGGGAGTTTTTTCACACAGAGGGTGGTGAGGGTATGGAATGCGCTGCCAAGTAAAGTGGTGGAGGCAGGTACTCTGGAGTTATTTAAGAAATACTTAGATGGGCACATGAACAGAATGGGAATGGAGGGGTATAGAAAACTGATTTAAAATAGGGATCATGAGCCTTGGGAGTCCCTGGGAAGTGTGTAAATAGATGATGATATTGATGTACTTGTTTTTATCCTACAGGTGCTTTGCTCCACCTTGTTGTCTAACAAGGGGCATACACGCGATGTGAGAGGGCTGCTTTTGGATCCTAGCGCTTCACGTCGTTAGTGTATGCTTGACCTGGACCATTTGATGGGCAACACGACAGCTCAGTGACTATAGCTGTGCTGTGCAGATACATGGATTTGGGCCTGTGTCTGTGGGAGTTTGCGCATTCTCCCCGTGCTTGCATGGGTTTTCCCCGGGCGCTTCGGTTTCCTCCCACATCCAAAAGATATGCTCTTAGGCTAATTGGCAAAACAAATTCTCCCTAAATTGTCTCAAATTTGGTTTTTAATCCATAGATCTATAAACATGGACAGGGATTGCAGGTAGAGGTGGGGACATCAGGGTGGCGGAGCGGGCTCATTGGGCCGAAGGGCCTGTTTCCCGTGCTGTTTTGTTCTTTGTTCTTTGTCAGTTTGTGCACCGTGCTGCCCATGTGTGATAAAATGAGTTTAAGGACAAAAAGCCGAATTAGCACACTCTCAACTCTTCCAACGCATGACCTCCTATTGATGCTGAGCAAATGCCTTACATTTCATTTTAACAGAAAGGAATTTAAAACATTCCTTTCACACCTTAGAGAAAGTTATGATTGGAATGCTTACATGGGTTTGAACAACCACTAGTTTTTCATAGAATCACTACAGTGCAGAAGGAGGCCATCTGGCCCATCGGGCTTGCAACAACAACAATCCCTCTGCGTAACCAAATGTATTTACCCTACTAGTCACACCCCGATATGAAGGGGCAATTTATCATGCCAATCAACCTATTATGGAGTGTGGGAGGAAACCCACGCAGACATGGGGAGAACGTGCAAACTCTACACGAGACAGACAGTTGCCTAAGGCCAGAATTGAACTGTGAGAGAGCAGTGCTAACTACTGTGCCACCATACTACCCATACGGGTAAAATATCAGCAAAGCTGGGCGGTGTGACAACAGGCATCTTACCCATCACCGGGAACCTCCCGGAGCTTGAGTCCCATGGCCAGCAGCTGGTTGGCGAAGCTCACAAACTCCTCATCCTCTGCCCCCGCCTGGGCCCTATTCTTCCTCTCCTTGGCCAGGGCCCGTCTCACCGCCTTCTCGTCCCTCTTCCTCTCCAAATCGAGCTTCTTGTTCGTCCTGGTTTTGACAACTTGCTTCTTGGACATGGCTCAGGAAAGCCAGGAGTACATGGGGGGGGGGGGGGGGGGGGGGAAGTGGAGGAGGGATGGGAGAGCTACAAGGAAGAGAGTGAATGATGAACCAAGGATTGGTGGGGGGGGAGGGGGGGATAAAATCAGATAGGCAGAGGGCAGAGAGTCACCATGGTAACAGGGGCACAACCAGAGAGAAGATGCCCAAGAGCTTGGTGGGAGGTAAGAGCAAGAAATGAAATTTAAAACAAGGAGCCAGAGTCCTCACTCTGGTCTTCCACTCGACAGAAAGGAGAAATTCCCAACTCCTGAAACCAAAAGGAAAATTAAAAAAAAGTTATTTATAGAGAGCAGGAGGTGGGCGCTGAGCAACTTATATTACATGATGTTATGGAGAGAAGTCGGCTGAGCTCAGCCCCGCCACATTGTGAGATCCTTTTGACGCAACCAGAGCTGCCGCTACTGATCCTTATTCTTTCCCCGGCGGGGGAGGGGATGGAGGGGAGAGAGGCCTACATTCACATCTGAAGCCTCGGGCTTGCGTGGCAGCGCCGCCCCCGCCTGACGCGACTGGCGCTCGGTGGCTCCGCCCCTCCCTGGGTGGAAGCAGTACGAGTCCAGCCCGGCCTCCCTCCAATTGGGAAGCAGCAGTGAAAGGATGCCGGAGACCTCAACCTGGAAGTACCTCCCCACAGCTCAGCCACCATGGCACTGCCGGATCTCATCTCTTCCCCCTACCACCCCCGGTCCCGCAGCGTCGATACTAACTTCAGCAAGATAAATTGTGGAACTTATGGTCAACTTGGACCTTTAATTCCACTTGCTTAAGTCCTTAAACTGCTTCAAGACCTTAACCTGCCTCCTAGAGTAACTCTAACCTGCCCTTAGTCCTTAACCTGCCCCCTAGATCAACCTCAACCAGACCTCAGACTTTATCTGCCCCACAGATCAACCTCACACTGCCCTAAGACCTTAACCTGCCCCCCAGATCAATCTCACCCTGCCCCAAGACCTTAACCTACCCCCTAGACTAATCCTTAACCTGCCCCCCCGATCAACCTAAATCTGCCCCACGACCTTAGCCTGCTCCCTACACTAACCCTTAACCTGCCCCCCAGATCAACATCAACTTGCCCCCCAGAGCAATCTCAACCTGTCCCAAGATCTTATTCTGCCCCATAGATCAACCTGTATCTGCCCCAAGACTTCGACCTGCTCCCCAGATCAACCTCAACCGCACCCCCCCAGATCAACCTCAACATGCCCCAAGATCTCAACCTGCCCCCCCCAATCAACTTCAACTTGCCCCAAGTCCTTAACCTGGCTCCTAGATCAACCTCAACCTGCCCCAAGTCCTTAACCTGCTCTCCAGACCAAATTTAAACTGCCCCATGTCCTTAGACCAACCTTATCTTGTTCCCAAGTCCTCAATCCATTCCTAACCTATCCTAAAATCCCATGCTGTTCCAGTCACAATCCATTTTTATTCCCAACTCAATCCCATCAACATTTCTCTTAATTTGTTCCAATTTAGTTTGACTCTGTCCCATCATTACACGATGTACAGATGCCGGCGTTGGATTGGGGTGGTAAGAACTCAGTAAGAATTTAGCAACACCAATTTATAATCCAACCGATTTATTTGATAGTAAAAATGCGAGCTTTCGACTCCTGTGTCTTCCCCAGCCTTTCCACACTTCATACCACTCTTCAGAGTGAATTTTACTGTTTTCTATTGCCTTTCCTGAGTAAATCTATTTCTTAATTTGACACACACTGAGGGAGGGCTTTGGGTTTCAACTCTTTAAAAGTGTAGACACTGCAACAAAATTCCTGCATGGAAACAAACCATAAGAATGTTTTTCTGGCACTTGGGTGCAAGTGCAAGAGTTTTCTAGTTTTGTTTGAAATAACTATTCACACTTAACTTTTTGTAAGGAGTAAATATATTGACCAGCATGAGACTAAACCATACGGACCCAATGATGCCTTGGTTTCATTCTAGCTTATTGTGAATTCATTATGGCACTGCAATATTTTATCAATAAAACATATGGGTGAGAAAGAAAGTTTATGACAACTGGTCACCTTGCTCCACAAATGGTTACACTGCCTCAGGCAAGGTTAGAGAATATTTAGTCAACATCTGTATTATCATTAGGAGATATAAAATTGAGCTTCAGCTTGGTGCCTCATCGCAGTCAAATAACCTGCTGATTTTTCTAAATGAATAGTGTAATAGATCAGAAGTGACTCGATGCAGCTTTAACTAGAAAGCATTCATTGCCAACAGAGTATTTATATACATGCACAACAAGGTCAGACTACACTACAAATGCAACTGGCCTTCTGGACTCAGGCTCCCACCACCAGTTCCTCCTTGACCTGCGATCTGCTCTCTCCTGATGGGCTCAGCTTCCTGCTGGAGCAATCCATAGGGTCCTCACCGGTCATGTGGCCATTGGAACATGCCCCGCCTTCAAGGGCCACGCTACTACATTCCTTCTCCCCAAAATCCGAAACACTCATAAGGAGAAACAAAGAATAACATTAGTGGGCACATTACAGGCTCTTATACAAAAACAACTCTGGAAAACGCTTCAATGATCAAATGGTCGGGGCTTCCTGGGTTCTGTTAGACTGCCTCAGTTTGGTGGCAGGTTCATCTCCATTGATAGAGTCAGAGAAGTTTACAGCATGGAAACAGGGCCTTTGGCCATTCTGCCCTTTTTTTAAACCTATAAACTAATCCCAATAGTTCACATTTGGCCTTTATCCCTCTAAATCCATCTTATTCATGTAACTATCTAAATGCTTTTTAAAAAACAAAATTGTACCTGCCTCTACTACTACCTCTGACAGCTTGTTCCAGAACTCATCACCCTCTGTGTGAAAAAACTTACCCTCTGGACACTTTTGTATCACTCCCCTCTCATCTTAAAATCTTAAACCTATGTCCTCTAGTTTTAGACTCCCCTACCTTTGGGAAAAGGTATTGGCTTTCTAGTTTATCTGTGCCCCTTATTATTTTATATAACATATTTTATATAATATTTTATATGTGTAAATATAAAGGGCGAGAGAAACAGACAAGAATGGCCAAGTGAACCAGTGGTGTTTGGCAGCTTCAGGCTCCATCATCCCCTCATCCATTAATTGCTCAAGCCCCACATTCCCCACTGAAATTCCAGTCACCAGCGTTTGCAACCTCAAACTAAGTGGAGAGATTGTCTGGGTATCCCCTATGTCCATTATGATTTCTCCCTCAGGTTTAATACTTCCAGCCTGTTTAGCTGGATCTGTTTTAACCATTCATATCCTATTAAACAAGGCCTGTGATCCTTGATCACCAATCCTCGAGGCTTTCATAGAATCACATGGTGCAGAAGAGGCCCCTTAGCCCATTGAGACTGCACTGACACATTAGAAACACCTGAACTCCCACCTAATCCCATCTGCCAGAATTTGGCCCATAGCCCTGATTGTTATGGTGTGCTAAGTACTCATCCAAGTACTTTTTAAAAGATGTGACGGGACCTGCCTCCAGCACCCTCCCAGGCAGCGCATTCCAGATGTCCACCACCCTCTGGGTAAAAATGTTTTTCCTCACATTCCCCCCTAAAACCTCCTGCCGATCAGCTTGATCCTATGTCCCCTCGTGACTAACCGTTCAACTAAGAGGAACAGCTGCTCCTTATCCACTCTACCCTTGTTTCTAATAATGCTGTACACTTCTATCACGTCACTCCCCAGTTTTCTCTGCTCAAACGAAAACAACCCAACCTCACTTAATAACCGAAATGTTTCATCCCAGGCAGCATCCTGGTGAACCTCCTCTGCGACCCCTCCACTGCAACCACATCCTTCCTATGATGTACGAATACATTAGTTGGAGTTATGGCCTCACTAAAATTCTATACAACTCCAACATCCTTGCTTTTGTAATTTATGCCTCGATTGATAAAGGCAAGTGCCTTTTTCACCACCTTACTAACATGCCCTTCTACCTTCGGAGGTCTGTGGACAAACACACCAAAGTCCTTTCGTTACACAGAACTTCTTAGTGTCCTACCATTCATTGAATACTTTTTTGTCAAATTACTCCTTCTAAAGTGTATCACCACACACTTTACAGGGTTAAATCCTATCTGCCACTTATCTGCCCATTTGACCATTCCATCTATATCTTTTTCTAGTCCAGGACACTCAGCCTCACTGTTAACCAGTCAACCAAACTTTGTCTTCTGGTACTGTTGCTGCATCTAAAGTCTGCAGTATCTCTCCAGTATATGTGGACAAAAAACCCCCAGTTCACTTAGTCTTACGGTTGGAGATGGTGAAGTGCCTGTTCCCTGATGACTGCAACAGCTGCCCCATGTCCATTTCCATTTTCAGTGCTTTGCCATTTCCCTGCAAAGTTATCTCTATTGGGGGCACTTTGTTTAGTGGAAACAAATTTAGACTTCGATCCCTTGCTGGGCACCTCCTCCTGATTGTCTACAGGAGTTAAGCTAGCAGTCGCCTGATTTATTTTTCTTTGTAGTGACAGTCCTGATTGATTTCTCTGCCACCATGACTTTAAGTGACCTTTCCTGTTACATTTGAAGATCACATAGTTCTTAAATTGACAGACTTCTTGGGAGTGCTCTCCCCTGCATTAAAAGCACTTTTCAGCACTCAGTGCTGCACCTTTTCTACCGTGCAAAGTTGCATCTATTTCTGGGCTGATTTACACCACAGCTGTTTTCTGCCACAAGCCATTTACATTGTTTGGCACTCTTTGCAAAGCTTGCAACTCTGTTTCTCCCTGCTCCGCGGATTCAGTCCTCTGGGCCTGCTTCACAGCTTTTTCAAAAGTGATTTTGGTCTCTGCCAGTCATCTTTTCTGAATTATTGAGCTGTTTATACCATAGACTATTCTGTCTCTTAACATTTCAGTTAAGGCTGGACAAATTTGCGGTGTTCTGCTAATTCCCTAAATCTTGCTACAAAATCTAAAACGGTCTTCCCTGGCTCACAGATTTCCAAATGAAATTAGAATCTCAACATAATAGCCAAGGGGCAGGGATTAATATGATTTTTGACCAACTACAATCTGGTCAAATGACTTTATGTCTTGAGCATTTGGCAATGTTAATGCCTTAACTAAGCTGTAAGTCTCTGAGCCCCAGACTGTTGACAAAATAACCTTCCTCTTGTCTTCTGCAATTGTTCCAATTGCAGCAAAGTAATATCGCCTTTCTGTACATTGTTCGTAGTCATCGACATCTTGGTCGAATGGCTTGATCTTTCCTATCATTGGCATTGCAAAGTGAATATACCTTATTTCTTGTTACTCTCGATGCCCAAGTCTTCCTTCCACCCCCCCTTCTAGCTGGACACAATGGGATCTGACAACTTTGATATTTGCCTGTTCGCCCAATGTCATCGATTGAGGGTGACGCAACGCAGCTTTAACTATAAAGACTTTATTGCCAACAGAGTATTTGTATACATGTATAACAAGGCAAAACTAGACTACCAACTGCAACTGCTTTTCAGCTCTCCCCAGCTTCAACTGCTATTCCCTCCTTGATTGATGATTCACGCTCTCTTGCTGATTGGCTCAGCCAACTGTCAGAGTAATCCATGGGGTCCTCGCAGCTCATGTGACCCTTGAAACAAGCCTCCCCCGCCTCTACTACACACTGGAAGAGTGTTGTTATTTCAGTGAGAGTGGGAAGTGCTTGAATTTCACTGAGCAAGAGTGAGTGGCATTTTGGCACAGTGGTTAGCATCGCTGCCTCACATGGACCTGGGTTCAATTCCCGGCTTGGGTCACTGTCTGTGTGGAGGCTGCACATTCTCCCCATCTCTGTGTGGGTTTCCCCCAGGAGTTCCAGTTTCCTCCCACAGTCCGAAAGATATGCTTGTTAGGTGCATTGGCCATGCTAAATTTTCCCTCAATATATCAGAACAGGTATTGGAGTGTAGCGACTTGGGGATTTTCACAGTAGCTTCATTGCAGTATTAATGTAAGCCTATCACTAATAAATAAGCTTAAAAAAAAATCAACCTTGTCGAACCTGGGTCCGTGGCGCTGTGAGGCAGCAGTGCTAACCACCATGCCAACTGTGCTGCTCACTCTTACTCAGTGAAACTCGAGCACTTCCCACCCTCACTGAAATAACAACCTTGCATTGGAAGAAAGGGGAAAATGTAATTTTTTAAAAAAATGTGCGTGTATGCCCTTGTTATTCCAGATGTGAATTTTCCAATGCTCTTCCAGCTGGCCTCTCACCTTCCACCCTCCATAAGTTTGAATTCATCCAAAGCCCAACTTTCACCAAGTCACCATCATTCTTCTCCTCTTTACTTGCTGATCTACAGTGGCTCCTGGTTTGGCAACACATCAATTTTAACATTCTTGCCTGCATCTCAACCTCTCTTCCATCATGAAAGTAGCCCATTTGGCCAAGCTTTTATCATCTATCTCCACATCACTGTGCATGATTCATGTCAAATTTTGTTTGTTAATCTGCCTGTGAAGTACCTTTTGCCATTTTATTACATTAATGGTCTTTTTAAATGCAATTTGCTCTTATTAATATTTTCCTCCTATTATAAGCATTCCATATAGCGAAAACGTGCACAGCTCACTTGTTCATAGCACAAGAAGGTTGCTGCCTCTTCTATGCTGCTCTGGTAAGTAAGTAGGTGTGTAAGATGATACCACGGCTCCGTTGTTGGTGAAGTATGGTCAATTTCTGAATGGTCTTCCCGCTTTGCATCAACACCCATGTTACAAAGTGATCTCACTGAACTGTTCATGTGACCTGTGAATTCACAGCATACAATGGGCAAAAGCTTATCTTCTGGAATGTTTCCAAATTTTCTCTGGATCAGGAGACATTCCAGAAGAGGCTCAAAGGATTGAATGTTCCAATTCTCAGGAAGGAAGAATATCATATAGTTAATTCTCCCTATTTTTAGAACACTGAGAACCGGGCAGCAATGTTCCCTCAATGTTTCAACAACCTTGAGATACATTTTGTGCTCTTTGGTTGGATTGATGTGGTAACTAATTGTGAGGATAGGCTGATCTCCGACTATTCCATTCTCTTTGTGTGGAAGGCTCTTATGACCACTTGGCATCTTAATGACAATGGCTCACTTGATCAAGAGTTCACTGTGTGTGCAATAACTTCATGAATGCAGCACAATGATGCACAGAGACAGTGTGTTTTGTATTGAGTGTGTTTTGTACAGTGTGTTTTGCTTTCAGCAAATGATGCTTAAAAGTTGCCTGGTTGGCAATTGGTTGGTTGAATGCATCAGTTCATTTTTTTCTTATTCATTCA
Source organism: Sphyrna mokarran (assembly GCA_024679065.1). Classification (NCBI taxonomy): domain Eukaryota; kingdom Metazoa; phylum Chordata; class Chondrichthyes; order Carcharhiniformes; family Carcharhinidae; genus Sphyrna; species Sphyrna mokarran. Next base: position 21,611,340 of record JAGIQG010000028.1, on the reverse strand, counting down.
GGGGTTGTGGACATGGCTGGTTGGGCCCATTCCTAACAGCCTTTGAACCTGAGTGGCTAGCTCAGAGGATCAGTTAAGAGTCAACCACATTGCTGTGGGCCTGGAGGCTATGTAGGCCAGACGAGGTAAGGATGGCAGGTTTCCTTCCCTAAAAGACATTAGTCAACCAGATGGGTTTTTATAACAACGGTATCATGATTGTCATTAGACTTTTAATTCCAGAATTTTATTGAATTCAAATTTCACTGTTTCCTATGATGAGATTTGAACCTGGATTCTTTGACCATTAGCCTGGGTGTCTGGATAATACTACTATGCCACCACATTCCCCAAGCCTGCAAGAGAGCCTTTTCTTTTGGCATTACAAATCAAAAGATTGATCTCCACAGAAGAAGCTGGTGTGTGGGATTCCCTAATCCACTTGGAAACAAAGGAATGGTTAAGAGTGGCCTGCCAGGAGGGCATTGGAATATTCACTTTTGACAGTGAAAATGATACTTAATTATGTAAATATACTTAAGATGTGTGAGTCTGATCATTAGTGAAATAGATTCTTCAATGCCAAAATGTGCAGGTTTAAGTTTATCTGATGTTTTTGTAATAATGTGCTTCACAGGAGTCTTAACTGACTTTTGATAAATTCTATTAACAGTGCTTTTTAGATCTGTGCAATGATGTGAAATTTAGGAGCAAAATTGCTGGTGATCATGTGTTGATGATTAAATGATAATCTCCTGTGTGATGTGAAAATCAGTTCCTACATAACTCGGTGCAGATGTCACAGGTACGCAGTACGCAATGAAGTAATGCAAAAGTATACAAAGAGCAATGTACAGATTTTATTCATTATAGCAATATACATAAAATTACAAGATCGTATGGATAACAGAACAATGTTAGCTCATCTAGCAGAATAAAACACAGGCATATTGGCTGGAAATCTACCATTTCGTTCACCACAGAATCGGCACGGGCAAGGATCTGACAACAAATCTCCCATAGAATCATAGAATCCTACAGTGCAGGAGGCCATTCAGCCCAACGAATCCATGCCAACAACAATCCCACCTAGGCCCTATCCTGTAACCTCATGTATTTACCCTACTAATCATCCTGATACTGCCCTGACGCTAAGGAGCAATGCAGCATGGCCAATCAACCTAGTCACACATCCGTACTGTTATTTTATCGTGTATTGAAGCATTCCAGATTTCTTTTCTTTTTTGATTGCTCACTGTGTAAAGAAATAGTTTCTGATATCTGTCCCCAATGCTCCTTGCACCAGTACTCTCTTGTTTAAAACTTAAACTTACTTGTATCCTGATATTTCTTGAAATTAATGTAATATATTGCATACTTTGCATGGTTTCATCTTCATTTTAGGGTGAAGAGTCCCACTTGCTTATTCAAAATCAATCCTGTTTCACTAAAGACTATGTTTGTGGCAGTTCTCTTCATATTCCTTAGGAACTGAAAGTTTCTCCTATGCCCTTCTGACGAAAACTACTGTATAATTTTAGTGTAAAATCTTCTGGCTTCTACTCAACTGATCTAAAAATGTCATTCAGAATTCTATGCGTTTTAATAATTACTGTTCCAGTGATCTGGTATGTTCACTTTAAAATGCATAATAAACTACTAATGACAATAAATGCTGTAATTGACTGTTTCATTCATTGACAGACTATTTAGCCTTTGCAATATTGATTTTTTTGTAACTGGCTTTTTTATCACATTGAGTGCTATGGAAAGGTAGCCGTAAAAATACACCATCACAGAGCAGCTGAACACAAGATGGAGCTACTGAACTATGAGTATCTGGATGAGTATCAGTGGAACAGCAAGCAAAATGAAATATCTCCCTGTTAGGAAAGGATCATCAATGCCCATACATGTTGATATCAGCACATGTTCCTCATTCTTCAAAAGAAAATTGAATAATTATCAGAAGAACGAATAGGAACTGCGGATAGAGCCTGGATAAGATGCTCTGTCAGAGAGTCAGTGCGGACTCCTTGGGCTGAATGCTCTCTTTTTGTACTGTAGGGAATGTGATGTGCAGGGCTAAAATGTGGACAAGATGAGTTGATCTTGCAGAGAGCCAGCATGGTCGCAGTAAGCTCAATCGCCTTCTTCTGTGCTGCCATCTTCTAAACATCTTCGTATTTCTCAAAAACAAAGGGTTATCTGTCTGCTTGATCTATTAGGAGACCTGATTGTCAATAAGCTGCTGATACTTTTTGACAAAGTCCAGTGTTTGAGGGCAATTTGATCTGAGAAGGGAGACATCCACTCTTTAACCTCAGAGAGGAAGTTGACGCTTTATATAATGCTTCCCTCTGCCCACATCTGATTACTAAGTACAGTATCTTGGGCATTGACAACCCACAGATTCCTCATTCAAGGGGTTATTTTTTCAAGTTGGGAGTGGGAGACAGTCAGTGTTTAGGCATGGAGGTGTCACAGCTGTGTCTGATTCTGTCACCACCCAATATTGGCTTGTGTGTTTTCCAGCACTGAATAGTGATCAGGAGATAGGAGAAATTCTAGTTGTTTTCAATCTCCTGACCTAGGGATACTAAAGCCAATTGTAACACTACAAAAAAAACTTAAGTTTATATAGCACCTTTTGTAATATCAGCAGCCAATACACTTTATATCCAATGATGTATTTTTGAAATGCAGTCATTGTAAGAGACATGATGGCCAGCTTGTGATAACAAGGTACCACAGGTATCAATATGATAATGGCCATGTAATCTATTTTAACATAATTATGTGAGGAATAAATATTGATCAGGACACAGAGGAGAACTCTCTTGTCCTCCGTTGACATAGTGTTATCTTTACATCCATCTGAGTGACAAAGGGGCATAATCTTGTTGCGATGTCAAGGTCCTGCCCACCAGCTGGAGTGGCCAGCAATTCTTGAGCTCAGTAACGCCACTGGAGAGACTCTGGCTGCTGCCAGAAGAACAAGCACCAGAATCTCAGGATCGTGGACAGAGCAAGGGCCACAGGTAACAAATGTGGTGGATATCGTAGGTAGAAGGATGCAGGGGGGTTGACAGCGAGGACAGTGAGGTGGCTGTCAGTGGATACTCCCCTGTTCCTGATGCCCAGTTCCTTGTTCAGTCCCTTAAGGGTGGCACAATGGTTAGCACTGCTGCCTCACAGTGTCAGGGACTTGGATTCGATTCCTGACTTGAGTTACTGTCTGTGTGAAATCTGCACATTCTCCCTGTGCCTGTGTGGTTTCCACTGGGTGATCTGGCTTCCTCTTAGTCTGAAAGATGTACTGGCTAGGTTGCATTAGCCATGCTAAATTCTCCCTTAATGTACCCGAACAAGTACAGAGTGTGGTGACTAGGGATTTTCACAGTAACTTCAATGTGGTGTAAAGAAGCTTACTTGTGACATTAATAAATAAACTTTAAACTTTAGTATCTGATGGAAAGACTCTCGCCCAAATGTGGCAAGCAACCTGCACAGGTTTACCTGTTGTGAATACCGCGTGATGGTAGGCTGACCTGTCATGAAGCTAACACCAGTGGCCAAAGGATGAGGTCTTTAAGTGGGTCATTGATTGCCCATTTAGGATGTGCAGGGTCTCCATTTAATATCTGATTTGAAAAAGGATGCCTCCAACTCCACAACATTGTTTCAGTACCGTGTTAGCATGTCAGCCTGGATTACCCGCTCAAGCCTCTGGACAGGGCCCTAGGATTCATAATCTTCTGAGTACCATCCAACCTGATATCTGTTCACTCAGCATACTGACTAGGTATTCAAATTTAGTATTTTCCTGAATGTCATGCCTCAGTACACTTAGCTCGGTTAGAAACTCCGAAGAACATTAAGGGGATCAGCTACTGAATTATAAGAATGGAAAAATAGAGACAGTTCCTTCACTGTCACTGGGTTAAAACTCTCCCTAAAAGGATAAAATATCTCCCTACAATACATGATATTTTCCATGTACCTACACCACATGGATTACAACAAATGAAGAAGGCACTGCCACCTTTTCAAGAGCAATTAGGGATGGGCATTAAATGCTAAGCCAGTGATGTTCACATCACATGAATGAATATAAGAAAACTGGTGTATAAAGGGCGACAAATCCATTGGAGATGGAAGCACAAATTTGTGGGTGAGAAAAAGTTTGTCATAATAGTAGGAGCTTAAACTAAAACAGGAGAGAGGGCAGGAGGTCTCGGTGATTTGAGGAAAAGCTTTTTTACCCAGGGAGTGTGACAGTCTGGATGCGTGTGTTTAAAAAGTACCTGGATGAGCACTCCGCACATCATAACATTCAGGGTTATGGCCCAAGTGCTGGCAGGTGGGATTAGGTGGGAATGCAGGTGTTTCTAATGTGTTGGTGCAGACTTGATGGGCCGAAGGGCTCTTCTGCACTGTAAGGTTCTGTGATTCTGAGGTAGTTTCAAATTTCAGCCTATGATTATCAGCCTTCAGGTAGCTAACCTCGACACAATTTGTTAAGAACCGTGATGCTTTTTTTCAAGAAAAACATTAAAACTTTTTAATGTGTAACGTTTTACAAACTTTATGTCGCAACTTGCTGTGTCCTGCAGCTATCAACAGAGGACTGAAACCTATAAATATCGTGGCACAATAGTCGGCCAAAATCAATAGAAAAGCAGTGGCGGACCCCCCATTGTGGTTGTAGTAACTGACAGCCACCAAGTGGGTGCCTGAACACAGGACAAACAGTGTCACCAGCGCCATGATCAACTTGGCTGCCACCTTCTCGACCTGCACAGTGCGCAACTGCTCATCTGCGATTGCTCTGATATGTTTGTGGAGATAATACACAGTGCTGAGATTGGTGCACACCATGAATATAATGGGTATGAATTCATGAAAGATGAGAGAGAAGATTGCATATATTGTGCCGCTTTCCTCAGTGGGGAAGTTCCAGACACAGCCCAGGAAAGGCTCCATGGTTGTGCTGACCACCATCAGAATCTTGGTCTCATTCCCACTGGCAGTCCAGCTGTAAATATAAGCCGGGATTGCGTAGAGAAAATTGACAGCCCAGACCAGAAACAATATCACCAACACGTATATAATCTCCTTTGTCTTTGTGCTCAGGTGGAAGTGCTGTTTTATCTTGAGAAAATGGAAACAACTCAGACAGAAAGTGACCCACATACTCACCGCCTTCAACCACACCCAGAGGAACATGAAGACTTGGCACCAGTTCACGCTCAGCAAGATCTTCACCTTCGACTCGGTGATGAACAGGAGGAAGTTGCGGAAGATTGAAATGAGCAGGTTGACGGCTGCCAGGTTGGCTAGAATGATGTCAGAAGCGGCGAGGCCGTTGTTTTCCACCGTCATGGCTAATATTGTCACTAAGACCAAGATATTCCCCAAAATCCCCAGAAGCACCAGCAGGCCGTAAAAGACCAGCTGAGCAGTAGAGTCAAATTCCATCATCTTGTTTCCTCACTCCTTTAAAACCCCTTTATCTCCAGGTTAGCAGCCTGAAAAAAGGGATGTTTTAAAAGTAAAGTTTATTTATTAGTCACAAGCTAACCTTACATTAATGCTGCAATGACGTTACTGTGAAATTCCCCTAATCGTCACAGTCCAGCATCTGTTCAGGTCAATGCACCCTAACCAGCACATCTTTAAGACTGTGGGAGGAAACCGGAGCACCCGGAGGAAACCCACGCAGACACAGGGAGAACATGCAGACTCCATGCAGATAGTGACCCGAGGTGGGAATACAAACCTGAGTCTCTGACACTGTGAGGCAGCAGTGCTAATCACTGTGCCACCATGCTGTCTGTTGAGCTATTTGGAAGTGTCTGAACAGAAAGGTTCGCCACAGCATTTTTATCCTTTCCTCAGTACCTGCCTTCCATTGAGTTCAGGTTGATCAAAGCCCTGAGAACCTTGGGGAAATTATAAGTATGGACTGAGCCTCATCACCTATCACTGTCTGCTGGATGCACTTGCTCATATTTTCTTTACAACGCATATCTAGCTGAATACTCTGAGCAAAAACTGATAAAAGAAAATGCAATAAAACGACAGACTATATCTACAGACAGCTTTGTAGTAGAGTTGTGGTCAGAATCCATGGACAGTGCATTGGCATCGTATCAACATTCTCCAATGTGATAGAATCTGTGTTAACCCCTGTTCTTCAAATGTAGCTGTGATGTGAAATGCCGGTGTTGGACTGGGGCAAGTACAGTAAGAAGTCTCATAAACCAGTTTAAAGTCCAATAGGTTTATTTGGCAGTACTAGCTTTCAGAGTCACATGCTCTTTCAGCAGATGAGTGAGGACTTGTGTTCACAAACAGGGTATATAAAGACACAAACTCAGTTTACAAGATAATGATTGAAATGTGAAGCTTTACAGGTAATCAAGTCTTAAATGTCTTCAAATGTAGTCAGGTCTTATTCCTTATCTGAGACATGAACAGACCTACACTACTGGAGAACACTGCTGTTGACTGACAGATCTCAGTCATGGGAATCTGAAGCCTTGTACTCTTGTGGAGTACAGTTTTGTGCTTGACAGTAATCGTCTTACACGGTGGCACAGTGGTTAGCACATTTGCCTCACGCACCTGTGACCTGATTTCAATTCCCAGTTTGGGTCACTGCTTCTGTGAAATTTGCACATTCTCCTGTGTTTGCATGAGTTTCTTCCAGGTGCTCCGGTTTCGTCTCATACTCCAAAGATATGTTGGTTAGTTGAATTAGCCATGCTAAATTGTCTCTTAATATCAGGCGACTAATTAGGATAAATGCATGGGGTTATGGAAATAGGGCCTGCATGGGATTGTAGCCAGAGCAGACTGAGTGGGCTAAATTGCCTCCTTCTGCACGATAGGATTCTATGATTCTACCTTGTCCAAATGCCTGTTCATAACTCAAAGTTTGGATTTGTCACAGTTTGCTGTGGATAACCTGCAAAACAATGGGTTAAAAAGGTGGCAGTAAACTTATCATTGATATGTATCTGTCAATTCTCATTTTTAATTGATTAAATAAAGCAATCCATAACAATCGCTAAACAAGTTTGGGGGCTGGCCCATAAAACTTCAATTTTTGTCGATCTGAGTTTAAGTTCTCTGAGCTAAGGTTAATGGGACATCTCCTTCCTGAAAGAAATAGTCAACTCTGTGAAAGTGAAAAGAAACTGTATATATTGCCATAAAATCATTCACACATGTCACAGAGTTAGTTCACTAAAACATAAGGACCTTTAGACTCCATTTATGAATCGATTTTGTGCCACCAGGGATTGTTGGTGCAAACGTGAACTAATACTTCATGCTGCATCCTTGTTTGGGTGAACTCCCTGGTACAAATCATAGAATCCTTACAGCACAGGAAAAGACCATGTGGCCCTTCAAACATGTGCTGACAACAATCCCAACCAGGCCCTATGCCCGCATTCCCACATATTTATCCTGCTAACCTCTCGGACACTAAGGGGAAATTTAGCACAGTCATTCCACCTAACCCGCACACCTTTGGACTGTGGCAGAAAACTGGAGTACTCGGAGCAGACCAAAGCAGACGTGGAGAGAACGTGTAAACTCCACAGGGACAGTGACCCTAAGCCGGGAATCAAACCTGAGTCACTGTGAAGCAGCAGTACTAACCATTATGCCATCGTGCTGCCCTGTGAACTTGCTGAGTAACTCGATTTGATTACCAAGAAATTCTATATCTAATGTTAAGTAGCAGAGTAGTATACTCTGGAAATGCACAACAGGTTCAGAAGCACTTGTAAAGTGCTGATATCTCATGAAATTGCAGAAAATCCACACTACAGCCTGTCATTATAGGTCACTCCTCAACTGTATGGTCAGACGAAATCTGACTGCACTCTTCATTATTCTAGGAGATGGGGTTGGGGGTAGCCAAGCCCAGTCTACAGTCCACACTGCCTATTTTTATTTCTGTAATGTTAATTAGCTTTATCTGTGTGACTATTGAACCTTCATCCAAATCTTTTATCACCTCTGAGTCAATCCTTTCAATGTTTACTTGGAGAAAATAGGAGGTATGCCTAAGAAATATTTTATGGTATAAACGTGAAAAGTTGGGAACTATTGCTTTAGAGCTCCACTCCGCATAAATCATGCTCCAGTCATCCATCAACTGCATCCTTATCCACCAAATTCACCGTCTACATTGATTGATCAGCTGGGTGGTTTCACCATTTTCGTTTTTTAAACATTGAATTTTCTGAAGTTTTTCTTTCTGAATTTCTTCAAACTGGGGCTGACTTTTCCTGCGCTTTGCAAATATTGAGAGGATTTCTCTCAGTCCTCACAGGGTGACACGGTGGTACAGTGGTTAGCACTGTAGCCTCACAGCACCAGGGATCCAGAGAATTTCACAGTAGCTTTACTGCAATGTTAATGTTAACCTTACTTGTAACAAAGAAATAAACTTCACTTAATTCCGGCCGTGGGTGACAGTGTCTGCGTTGGTTTTCTCCGGGTACTCTGGTTTTCTGCCACACTTCAAAGATGTTCATGTTAGTTGGATTGGCCTTGCTGAGTTATTCCTTAGTGTCCCAAGATGTGTAGTTTAGGGGGATTAGTGACGTAAATATGTGGGGTTACAGGGTAGGGCCTGGTGGGATTTTCACATTGCAGTCTTAATGTAAGCCTACTTGTGACACGAATGAATAAATTGTTGGAGAGTCCGTGTAGATCCGATGGACTGAAGGCCTCCTTCTGCAGTGTAAAGATACTATGTTAAGAACAGTTTAACCCAGTGAAATCTTCAAGAATATTCCTAATTTGCGGTGAAGAGAAGAATCTTCTCAACACATATTACTGAGGTTGCTAAATACAATGCAGAGGAGTAGATTAATGTAATATTACAGTTAACTAATTTCAATTAAGGACATCTTGGCCAAAAATTTAACCAATTTTTATCTATCTTCGATTTAGTTCAAATTAATTCCCTCTTAGTCTGTCTAAAAAGTATTGATGGTGATCTGTAAGCAGGAAGTCAGATGTACATTAGGGTACAATATGGGAAGACAGAGGTCATGATCTGGACATCTTGTATGTTTACATAGTATATATCAATTACAGCACAGAAGCAGGTCATTTGGCCCTAGATGTCTATGCTGATATTTTTACTCTCTCACTCCTTTTACTTAATCTTGTCTTATCAATATATTCTTCTATTTATTTACCTTTATATTCTGTAGGAGTAGGTTTCTTAAGAAGAAACCCTTGCCAGACACTTTATTTTAGATTATAGATCATAGAAACCCTACAATGCAGAAGGAGGCCATTTGGCCCATTGAGTTTGCATTGACTTCAATCCCACACAGGCCCTATCCCCACAACCCCAAACATTTACCCTAGCTAGTCCCCCTGACACTAAGGGGCAATTTAGCATAGCCAATCTACTTAATCTGCACATCTTTAGACTCTGGGAAGAAATCAGAGCATCAGGAGGAAATCTGTGCTGACACGGGGAGAATGTGCAAACGCCACACAGACAGTGACCCAAGCCGGAATCAAACCCAGGTCCCTGACATTGTGAGGCAACATTAGGAAAAGAGATATGGTATATACTCCTGTGAAAGCTGAGTTTCTAAGACTAATCCTTTAGCCATAAAGTTGGGCATCAACTTTAACACAAATAATAATTTCAATGGGTTGAATCCCCCTCTCACACCATCACCGTCACAGAGAGGACAGACACAGTTCCTGCCGAACCCATCACACAAATCGCGCAAAAGGAATCAGAAAGTATTTTGATCATTGTTGACATGCACAGATATGACGAGCTGTACATCTTTGATGGTTGTGCTGTGCTGTAATTCTATCAATGAGTGCATATGTCCCAGGGGTGAGTTTGACCACGGCAGAAGTAGGCAGTAAGTGCAAGTGGTTTGGATTTTTTGGCTAAAAGTCAGAGGGAGTCAATTTATATATGAGATCATCCATTATTTCAATATGTTCGATGGCCTGCACCTCAACCCCATTTATCTGATCTGCACTGGAACTCCATTTACCTGGTCTGCGCCTCAACTGCATTTACCTGCCTTTGCTCCATAATTCCAATATACCCTTCCCAAACCAAATCTCATTCTTGAAAGCTCCAGTTTCCAAATCCTTTTGGGGTGAGAGTTCCAAATTTATAATCCCTTTGCGTTGTAAAAGTGCTTTGTGATTTCAAGAGTCTTCTCTAATTTTAAGATTATAAATCCCTTTAGTCTCGATTTCCCCCACCAAAAAAAACAGTTTTTCTGTATTTTTCTCATTCAGCCCTTGTAACATTTTAAACAGTTCAATCAGATCTTATCTCAATCTCCTATGCTGAAGGAATTTAAAATCATATTTCTATGAAACTCCTAAAGGGAATAATTGACAAGCAATAAAACGCCTATGGTTAGAAAGTCCTATTTCTCACCTCCTGTTCCCCCAAAATAGCAGATAAAGAAGGTAAGAGGGGCATATTGAGGTTTGAATTTAACAATCATATTGACTGGGGATTCCTGAGTAAATAACGTAATTTCAGATTCTGTGAAATTTCACAACGTATTTCAATAGACACATGAGCTGGAACTGATAATTCCCACTCTACTTGTTGGATATTTCAATATCTTTCCATTTTAAAATTTCAGAAAGACGAGTGAACAAGGAGCCGTAATTTCACTGTTAAGTCACTTCACTCCAGGGAATGCCACAGTATCTCTGGAACACAAACATCTAATTAAAGTCCATGCACATTAAGCTCCTTTGAGTATTTGGTGAATGAATGTGATGTGTGATTTGATAGCCCAGAGCAACCCAGGTCCAATCCTCAAACTGTTCCATTAATTGGTCTCAGTCGGAGCAACAGTAGCAATGGCACAATTGGCTTTGGGTTGGAAGAATTTTTAAACATTAACTTAGATTGTTGTTCCTGATCATCGGCAGATGTGCCTGCTTAGGCACCTGATGAGGACTGAAATAAGACTTGACATAGTGCCTCCACTTGATCCCCATCATTAAAGCTCAATACCTGGACACACACATGAACAATGACCGCTGATTGAGGCATGGAAGGTGGGACGGTACCCATGGAATCCATACTGTAACAAGATTCAGTGTCCTTAGGAGAACGTGGGGATGGAGAAAGGTCATGCAATGCACTATGTAATACACAACAGTCCTCTAGCAGCAAATCCTCCCTGTGCTGAACACACTGGAAATCCGGAGTGTTATTGCCAGAAATGCATGGTCTGGCTGTTGGTTCAAAACAGACATAAATGGTAAAAATGTAATGCAATGTGAACTATACAATCCTCTCAAAAGTCGAAGAATCATAAGGAAGAAATGAGACGGTGCTGAATCATGGAGCCTGAGGAACACATTGAGTTGTCACCCCATGCCACAGGCTTATGAAAAGAATAACACAAAACTTAAGGAACACATAGGAAAGAGAAAGAATTGCATAACCATCCTTGATGCAAGTTTCAGTTATTGGGAAAGGGTTCCAATGACCCAGAATTCACTTGAATATATTTGTGTGCCCCATTTGTTCGATTTTTTTTCTCAACCTTCAGTTTGAAAAGTTTTTGTGCTGCAAATTGGTGGAATTGCAACTTGTTTTCAGCAAGGTAAAGTCAGTGGGCCATCTAGGATCTTGGTAAATGATGGGACCAACAGTCTGTCTCCTGAACCAACAAAAATTAAGAATAGGGAAAGAATGAGGGGGACTACAGCAAAGGAGTAGGGTGAATTAGAAACACATTACATAGAGAATGAGAAATTAAAAGGAAGAAATACAGATTGAATGAAGAGAAAAGAGACAGAAATGAAAAGAAGTTTCTCTGCAGTTAATAGTGGAATGATGCAGCTTGTGCAGTAATTTTGGCAAGTTACAGGTTCCAGGGTATTTCACCCTTGCCATAAACTGCACAGTAATGACAGCGTACATCAAACTCGCCACTATTTTACCAGCAAATACTCTGTCAATGTGCCTTGACCTGGCGAAAGAAGAGTGCAAATAAGTCGGACTTATCTTTGAATGATGTGGAGACATCACTGGCATTGCACGGGGCTGAGCACAGTAAGAAGTCTCATAATCCCAGGTTAATGTCCAACAGATTTATTTAGAATCACAAGCTTTCAAAGACCTGCTCCTAATCAGGAGCAGAAGATGAAGAAGATGAAGGAGCGGTGCTCTGAAAGCTCATGATTCCAAATAAACCTGTTGGACTTTAAGCTGGTGTTGTGAGACTTCTTACTGTGCCCGTCCCAGTTCAAAGCTGGCATCTCCACATCATAGCTACCATCAATGTCACAAACCACCACTTTTTCTCCGTGGAGAAGATTTCCAAGATGATCACGTATATCGACGCTGACATCAAGTTTCTATAAAGATGCAAGAAAGTAGACAACATTCCAGAAGGACTACAGATCACGAACACAGTCAAGTCGATCCACGACGCCCGACAAAGGAGGAGCACTCTGAAAGCTCGTGATTCGAAATAAACCTGTTGGACTTTAACCTGGCAGTGTGAGACTTCTTACCTTGAATGGAGTACTGGATGGGGGCAGGTCACTGTGAGAAAAGGCTGAGCATCTTACTGACAACGTCTGGCTGGCATTTATGTTCCGATTTTTTAAAGTGTTGTTTTGCTGACCAGGTAAATGGGTTCACCTCATTGACTGGGTAATTGGTGCCTAGCAACAAACCTATTGGCTAATGAGTGGATGAACACTTCATGAAGAGTTTTCACTGGCTTATCATTAGTTAGGGAACTAAGGCTTTCATTGTTCTTTTTTGGAAAGTTTTTGCTTAATGCTTTTCCACAGATTTCAGTGATATGTGATGTTACCTTATTTTGCTTCTATTAATTGAAAAATTCATATTCATGCTCCTGGATTATTCTGGTTAGAGTGATTTAATACTTTCTGTGACCTATCTGCTGGGAGTGCAATATATGACTAAGTATACAAATAATACCCAGAAACTTACTGCGACTTTATGTTGATCACTGTTTTGATTCTAATTCTTTATTTGGTTTAAAATTACAGAAGTTGTGATGTGAATGAATCTGTTTCTCCCTATTTTCCAATCTTTGTCTGACTCAGTAGTTCTCTTCCTGATTACGATTCTCTCATAAATCCCTACAATGCAGAAGAAGGCCATTTGGCTCAACAAGCCTGCAGTGACAGCAATCCCACCCATCCCCTAGTCCCCGTAACCCTCTGTATATACCCTGCTAATCTCCTTGACACTAATAGACAATTTACTATTGGCTAATCAATTTGATTTGATTTGATTTGATTTATTATTGCCATACGTATTAGTTTACAATGAAAAGTATTGTTTCTTGCACACTATACAGACAAAGCATATTGTATATAGGGATGGAAAGAAGAGAGTGCAGAATATAGTGTTACAGTCATAACTAGATGTAGAGAAAGATCAAGATAGGTCCGTTCAAAAGTCTGATGGCAGCAGGGAAGAAGCTGTCCTTGAGTTGGTTGGATCTCCAACTTTTGTATTCTTTTTCCGACAGAAGGTGGAAGACAATATGTCCAGGATGCGTACAGTCCTTGATTATGCTGGCTGCTTTTACAAGGCAGAGGGAAGTGTAGATGCTGTCAGTGGATGGCAGGTTGATTTGAGTAATGGACTGGACTAACTTGTACATCTTTGGAGGAAACCCACAGTCATGGGAAGATCATGCCAACTCCACACAGAGAGTGAGTGACCCGAGGTTGGAATTGAACCCCTGTCTCTGATGCTGAAAGTGGCAGTGCTAACCACTGTGCCACTATGTCACTCATCCATGGAATTGTTCCACAGTCTCTATCTTTCTTAGTGATTGTGTCCTTACTTTTTGGGCACAAAATCCAGAAAGAATGGGAAAACATGAATTTCACTCGCAAGGTTGCGATTTCCGATTTTCAACTCCCATCCTGGCACAGTGATATGAAAACTGCCGCAGGAGCCCAGGAATCTCATCCTCATACATTACCATCTCATTAGCAAGGACTCACTCTGGAACTGCCCCCTGCCCCTCTGAATATTCAGTGGGCGCTGGCCTGATGTTACGCTGGCGCCATTTACTACAGCTGTATAAAAACATGAACCTGATGACCTCACCTCCAAAGTGTGAGCACTCAGCTCACCTGTTCTTTCTTGGTGCCAGTCCTGGAGTGGGCAGTGGAGAGGACGCGGAGGACCCAAGTAAGTTCAACTCAGGCTGGGAGTGTTTCAGTATCACCATCCCAGAGTGAGGAAATGCTCACAGGCCTTCCCTTCCCTTCAGGTCAGGGCACCTCTTGTTTTAAAGACGTTTGGGACTTCACTTACTGTACTGTCTGGAGACAATACACATTCTTTAACCTGGGCGTAATGCTCCTTCCACTCACATTGTTGGCCTTTTCAAGACTTGAATAGCAGGTTAGGTGTAAAGACTTGCATTCTAATCAGTAATCTGTAAACTGTCTGTGCTGTTATATGCTCTGTCTGAGGCCAATTCTCCATTCGCCTGATGAAGGGGCAAACCCCAAAAGCTTGTGAGTTTACTATCCAATAAATCGGTTGGACTTAAACCTGGTGTTGTCAGATTTCTTACTGTGACTAGAATGGAGGCAGTGCTTCCTATGTCCTCCTTCCTGTACTTATGTCCACGTTGTCACTGAGGGAGGGCCCTTCCAGAGTGGGAAATGGAAAGTGGATGAGTGGAGGCAAATACCGAGGGTGAGAAATGGGGGTAACTGTCAGATTCTTGAGTGGAATCTCATGAGAGATTAGGTTGTAAGGGCAGAGTGGGGAAAGGGGCGTTTTCTTATTTCATGAGGTCTGATGACCTTCTAAATGGTGGGAGAGAGGAGGGGATGGGGCTGCTGTGGAAGATGATTGCTGTGAGATTTAAACCCCACACTCAGACAGAGTGTGACAATAAAGGGAATAAGCTGCATGGAGTTCAAGCCCGCTGGTTATGGAGGTTTGACAGTGAGGGATAGTGACAGGCTGTTACAGATGGATGGATCATTAAAACTGCAGCCCTTGTAAGTTAGGGGAGTGCTGATACTCTCCCTGGATCAGGTTTGCATGCTAATTGCAGTCTTCACACGAATCGCCTCACCTCACCTGCCACAAGAGGAAGCCAGTTACCTGATCAGCTCCTCGACGCTTCCTTGAAGAGTCAATTATGTTAATTAAGTCAGCAGTAAATGACTGTGCTACAGATTGGAGCCGAGTTTTTAACCTTTTGGCCCCAACAAAAGTGTTTGAAGTATTGACCCCAAACATTTCACTCCAATGCTCATACTAACATCCACATTAGAGAGATCTAATTGTCTTGTGCAGCATGATCTAATGCAAGATGCTCAGATGAAGGCTCTCATTACTCACCCCGTTCAATGTCATGATAGAGGGCATTGTTGAGGACCTCTATGAGATTAAAATGCGAGTCCAGTCCATGCATTAGTTGCACAATTGCTAACACTTGGTTTGTGAGGTGAGTGGTGGATGGTTGGGAGTAGGTACTACTGAGATGAAATGCTTCATCCTGGTGGAGTTGAGAGGAACAACTGTGGAGAAGTAGCTAATATGTTGAAGGGGAATGAAGAGATGCTGATGAGGAGGAAGTACATGAGTGGAAGTCCTGAACGCGTAGAGTTCTGAGGGTCAGGTCAGGAATACTCACTTTGGTGTTCTCTTCCTTTATGTTTCTAGAGAATCATGGAGCCAGTCGAATTGGCTATTTTACTGTTAGTGATCCCAAAAATAGGCAGGTCAGGTAGATTGGCCAGGGTAAAATTGCCCCTTGGTTTCCCAAGATGTATAAGTTAGGTGGATTATCTATGGTAAATGTGTGGAGTTACAGGAATAGGGCAGGGGAGAGAACCTGGGTAAGATACTCAGTCAGAAGTTGGTGCAGAGTTGATGGGCTGAATGGCCTCCTTCTGACTGTAAGGATTCTATGATTCTTAATATTTGTGCCTTGACTAACTCTTGAGTAAATTTCTAAGTGGACTAACCTGATAATGGAATATTCTTTGTCCTTGGGGAATTTATATTAAAACTTACTGCACTCTGAAAGGTGCCGCTCATGTTGTCTGGAGATCACTAATTATTTGAGTTGTCCCAATGTTTTGTCTTTAGGAAGGCAACAACATTAGATGCAACAGAATAAAAATAGTGAGACGCATTTTTAGAATTGTATGAAGTCCCTTTATTTTTCTGGAATATGGCTTATAAGGCAACCAGACCCAGACTTCAGAAAAGCTGTTACATGCCTTCAATTCAAATGGGCAGCACAGTGGCATAGTGGTTAGCATTGCTGCCTCACAGCACCAGGGTCCGATGATCACTTCCAACCTCAGGTCACTATCTGTGTGGAGTTTGCACTTCCTTAGTGCAAAGATTTCCTTCCATAGTCCAAAGATATGTGGGCTAGGTAAATTGACCCTAGTGTCCAGGGTAAATGCATAGGGTTATGGGAATAGGGCCTGGGTGAGAGTGCGATCGGTACAGACTCAATGGACCAAATGGCCTCCTTCTGTACTGTAAGAATTATAGGATTCTATCGTTATAATTCTTAGTTTGGATATGCACATGATAAAAGATGTGTAATTTTAATGCATCTCTCAGAGAAATAAATACTTGCAGAGGGGACGCTTGCAGAGGCCATTCTTCTGTAGCATCTGCCATCCTTTCCTCTACTTTTTTAAGCTATTCAGTTATGTAATATGTGCTGCTTGAGTTGGTTCATAAACTGGAATTATTGTACGAACAGGTGAGATAAATAGAGATTGTAAAGGCGTTCCAGTTAGAACACGGAGGCTGGAATTTTACCGGCCCGCCCTCGATGGGAATTGGAACAAGTGAGGGGTGGAACCTGGAAAGATCCGTTACCCTGGGATGGGATTTTATGGGATAAGCAAGGCCATAAAATCCTGCCCAGAATGTTAATGAGACCATTGCACACAGTAAGTTTAGAAAATATTCATAAGTTGCTCTCAGTTTGTTTATGCACAAGAAACTGTAGTTTTTTTTTGCTGAGTGGATAAGTTGGATTGGATTAATTCTCTTCCTCATCTATTTCTGTCCCATGAAAATCATTTGAAACTAGAAATGTGTTACTTGGGAAATATAAGGTACCACTGGGTAGGGAGTGATCAAACTGCAATATTGGAATTATGAAGGAGAGCAGCCAGTGAGCGGGGGAAAGGATAAAGAGCCACAAAAGCTTAGGAGCTTACATTGGAGGAGGTCATTTGTTCTACTGTGTCTGTCCCATCTCTTTCCAAGTACGTTGAAAAGCTAATCTGACTGCCCTGTTGTGTCAGTCTCTTCCTCCTCATTCTTTGTGACGGACTTCAATTAAATAGTAGAGAAATACATCATTGACTCCCCAGCCACAGGAAATCATCTTTCTTAATTTTCCAAAGTCTTCAGTAATGTTAACAACTTCTGTTCCATCACCTCTTAGCCTTCTGGTCTTCATAGCTTATCTTGTCCATGGAAGATTTATTATCTTTCATCAAATTAGGAAATACCCTGGTTCTGAAGGAGAGTCATATTTGAATGAAAAAGTTAACTCTCTTCACAATTGCTGCCAGACCTGCTGAATTTTCCCAGAATTTTCTGTTTCTATTTCTCTTTATTAAGTATGATGATTTTACGTCTTGTTGTATTATTGAGTTTTACCCTATTAAACTTCTCAGTGAGGGTATTTCCTAATTTGGGAAAAAATGATCAGTCTGTGGTGGGCAAGATATCGATTGAGAGCCAAATATGAATGGATAAATGATACATGGAATAGAATCATAGAATCCCTACAGAATAGGGAGAGGCCATTCGGCCCAAAAAAGTCTGCACTAACCACAATCCCACACAGGCCCTACCTCCATAACACTACATATTTATCCACTAATCTCTCTAACCTACATACCTCAGGACACTAAGGGCAATTTTAATATGACCAACCTAACCTGCATATCTTTGGATTGTGGGAAGAAACCCACGCAGACACAAGGAAAATGTGCAAACTCCACACAGACAGTGACCCAAGCCAGGAATCGAACTCACATCCATACAGCTGTGAAACAGCAGTGCTAACCACTGTGCTACTGTGCTGCCCAATGTGTAATATACTGGACTTTTGCTTCTATGACCCCGAGATTTTATTTCAGACTAGACTGATGAGATGGACGTCTCCTCTCAGTGCTATTTGTTAGGATCCTCTGTGAAATGAGATTATATCGCAAGATTGGTTCCATTCTAGTGGGCCTGGGTCAATCGCACCAATTATACTCTAATTTCAGCACTAGGGAACAATCTCAAAGAGACCACAGGAAAGTTGATGTGAAAAATGGAACATATTACATTGAAAGGTTTGTCCTGCTGCAATGAATTTGGAGTACTTTGTTGGAAAATGTAGAGAGAACTTGAACAACGTATTGTAGGCCACTTGTTCCAACAAATTACATTTCAGCATTTCCTCCATGTAAGCAATAGCCTTAATTTTTTCTGTTCTTATATTTTGTTCTCTCTCTTTGTAAAGAGTGGCATGATCCCTGTGATAAATACTTTCTCTGGTTGTGCAATACAATGTCTTTTCATCTCTACATGCAAATAGTTTTTAGGCAGTGGCCTAGTGATATCATACTGGACTAGGAGTCCAGGATAATGCTGTGGGGACGTGGGTTCAATTCCCATCATGGTGGATATTTGAATTCAATAATAATCTGGAATTAAAAGTCTAACAATGACAATGCCGATTGTTGTAAAAACCAATCTGGTTCATAATGTCCATTAGGGAAGGAAATCTGCCATCCTTGCCTGGCCTACATGTGATTCTGGACCCGTATTAATCCGGTTGACTCAAATGCCCTCCGTGATGGCCAGTCCCCTCTGCAGTATATAATCCATCCTTCATCTATACTGGATTTCCTCTATCCGTTCTTAAAAAAATGGTAACCTTTTAGTGTTATTAAAGCTATGTCTTGCAAAATAAACTCTAACTTTTAGGTTGCATATCTCATGACCACAGGATGACTCAAAGCACTTTACAGCCAATTAAGTGCTTTTTAAGGTGTAGTCAGTGTTGTAAAGTACTTTTCCTGTGATTTAATTGCTTTCAGTTCCTCAATTCCTGCCCCATTATCTGAGCACAGTTAGGGATATATTTCTCTCTTTTCGTTTGGATTATATTCAATGCTATTCTTACAGCTTGTTTTTTTTTGCCTTAGTTAAAACTCACACCTCTATCTTGAATTTTCCCCTGTTTATAACTGGTCAGTCTAACTTTCTGTTTCTTCCCTTGATCCCTTTATTCCTACCCTTTTAATCCCTTCTGTTAGGCTTACTCGATCTCAACTTCATCTGTTTCTATGTTTTCAATTTACTTTTACCATCTTGTTTACTTTCCTTCCTTGTTTCCTAGTTTAAATGAATATATACTTCCCATCTTTGTTTGCTTGTCAGCTACTTTCCTTTTTGGAAGTATCTAATCAGGGTAGAATATTCCCCCACCTCTCCTCCCCATCTTAGAACCAGTGCTGATGACCCAGAAAATGGGAACCCCCTTCTAACACCACCCTTCTTTGCCCAGCCATTGACCATTCCCCCTTCTATCATTCACAATTCTAGCATATGGTTAGGCTAGAGATTGAAATTGGGGGTGGGGGAATGGGAGAATTGGGGTACCAATTAGGAGATTACCACTCGTATTCCATCTCCTAAATCTGCTTCCCTACCTGCTTTTGGAGGACTTCATGAACAGCTGGGAGAAGCATGTCTTTGGCATGGCTGTCACTGAGGCAGTAGTGTCATCTCCACTTAAAGAAATGTTTATGCGTGTAGTTACTTGTGTGTGTGTGTGTGTGTGTGTGTGTGTTTGTGTGTGTGTGATTATGTCTGAGTGTGATTATGTCTGTGTGTGATTATGTCTCTGTGTTTGTGTATCTAATCACATCTTTTTGTGTGTTTTTGTGTGTGTTTAAATAGTTGAAAAATAAGCAGTTTGAATGCTGGCTGTCTCCTTGGTATTAAAGTTTCAGGCAGTGGCGTCTCTTTGGTATTCCAATTATAAACACTAGAAATCAGCAAGCCCTCGAGTTGCAATCTCATCACTTCCTTCCTTGCAGTCCCCATGAGTATCAGCGATTAGGCTACAAGGGCTCCCTGTGGATTAATTATTTTCTTGGGCTGGAAAAGAAGAACCACCACTTTTATTTTTACCTACTGCTTGTTTACACTTGTTTCTTGCTGACTTGTAGCTTTGCAAGTGAAACTGAGTTTAAAAAGTGTCATAATTCAATAGACACGCCTTGCCTTATAATTGACATATCATAATTTGTTTATTTAATCAGCCCCTGCTTGCTTTGAAGGTGCTGAGACAAATCATAATGCCCTCAACACTGCCCCAGCTGAGATCAGTGAAAACACCACAAGGTGGGATCTCCAAAGTCTCTACTGGTTCCAATTGGCAATTGAACCATCAAAGCAAAAACTGCCATTTAGTTTTGTTTTTTTCATTTGTTTTAAAGGTTGACCAGTTGGGGCTCTTTCTCCTACCAGAGAGAGACTGAGAGGTGATCTGATAAAGTTCATTATAATCTTAATAAGATTTTAATAAGACTGTTCTACTTGGCACGAGAGATCAAATTCAGGGGTCATAAAAGGGACAAAGTTACTATTAAGTCCATAGAGAAATCAGATAACTCATTTACTGGAAGATTAAAGAAAATTTGAAACAGATTCCACACGGAATCATACAATCCCTGCAGTGCAAAAGGAGGCCATTCAGCCCATCAAGCCTGCACCTACAACAATCCCACCCAGGTCCTATCTCCATAATCCTATGTATTTACCCCGTTAATCCCCCTGAAATTAAAGCTGGAATTCGACCACCTCGCCTGCCACAGAATCAGAGCAGGTGAAGGTCAGAGAACAGAAATATCCATTGAATTCAGGTGGTAATTTCTGGATTCACTTGAGTGAAGCTGTAAAATCCCACCCTATGTGTCAATTTAACATGGCCAATCAACCTAACCCACGCACCTTTGGACTGTGGCAGGAAACCCATACAGACACAGAGAGAATGTGTAAACTCCCAGCGAACAATCCCCCAAGGCTGGAATTGAACCATCATCCCTGGTGCTGTGAGTCATTAGCGCTAATCACAGTGCCACCATGCCACCTGCACATGGAGTAGTTTGGATGATTAGTACAGATACACTTAAGGAAAAACTAGACAAACACATTAGGGAGAATGGGATTGAAGGATGTGTTGATAGATTGAGATGAAGTAAGTTGGGAGGAGGTTTGTGTGGTGATTAAACACAAATCGGGCCGAATGGCCCATCACTAAGTTGTAAAATTCTATTGTCTAAATTTTCTGATCCCACCAATGGCAGGAAGCATCAGGGGCAGGATGGAAATTTTAACAGACTGGCAAAACGTCCACCGACTTGACAAGAATTTCTGATCCAACGGCAGTCTGGACAAGAAAATCCAACTCAAGGTAAATGTAAGTTTTTTAAAATCAATAAAAGAGAATATTCTAAGAAAGCACAGTCAGATAATTGTGATAATAAATTCCAGGGTTAGTGCAAAAGCAAAATACTGCAGATGCTGGAGATGTGAAGTAAAAAAAAGAAAAATGCTGGAAAGACCCCTCAGATCTGGCATCATTTATGGAGAGAGAAATACTGAGTTAATGGCAGGAATTTACTGAACCCATCATGGGGGATATGGCAACTCAATCAAAAGTCCGTTGACGTACAGTGGGACTGGATGATCCCTGTGGGGGAGGGGCAGGTGGGCTGGAAAATCCCACACAATGTTTCGTGTTAAATATGCTTTTATTTGGAACACCGAAGAAGAGTCATTTGATTGCAAACGTGAATGTTGCTTATCTTTCCAGAGATGCTGCCAGATATGCTGAGTTTTTCCAGCACTTTCTGCTTTTATTCGCATGTTGGCCTACACTGGATCTGCCTGATGCTATACAGTCGCTGGTATAATACATACCCACCTTAGTGCACAGTAATGCTCCTGGGTAAGACATAGTTTCTGTTATGAAACTAAAATGCGACAGTGATCCAAGTTGCTTCATCTGGGTGCTTACACAGAATTACATAGAATTTATAGAACGAGAACAGATAATGTTGTTCAACTCATCTTTGTCCGGGTTTATTGTCTGCTTCAGCCTTCTCCCACCCCCTTGTCCCTTGAAGAAAAGAACAGTCAAATGGGGAAATAAGAATGCTGGTCTGAACTGTTTTATCAATCTGGTTAGCATATCCTTCTATTCTTTCCTCCTTCATCCTCTTACTTAGCTCTCCCTTAACTGCAACTATGTTATTCGTCTCAACTAAGATATAATGCCCTTCCTGTTTCTGTCTCCAGTCAGTTAGAGCAGTTACATTTCCTTTCGGTCCAGACATGTCCAGACATGTAAAACCATCATTCTCTATTTCTTGTGAGGTACCAGAGAATGTTGGTGATCATGGACTGTCATGTGTTGGCCCATGGTTATGTAAGGCAAGGTACTGCTGTGGTTTGTCATTGCCTCTACAGGTTCTGACTGGCAAGGAGACTCTCCCACTCTTACTGCCAGCCAAAGGTGTTTTGGAAGGATTTGCAAGTTGATACTTAACCTGTTTGGCCACATTGTGATGCACCTCCGTGACCATCAAGTCCCCAACTGGGACTCGAACCAACACTGACATTACTTGTTTATGTACACATTTAATAAGCTACTTTAATGTGGCAAATATTCTCAGGTACTTCACAGAGGAAGAGAAAACAAACAAAAGAAATAACTGAGATAAAAGCAAAATACTGCAGATGCTAGAATCTGAAACAAAAACAGAAAATGCTGGAAAATCCCAGCAGGTCTGACAAAGAGTCGTCAAAATGTTGGCTCTATTCTCTCCCCACAGATGCTGTCAGACCTGCTGACATTTTCCAGCATTTCCTGTTTTTTGTGTTGGAAAAGAAGTAACTGAGTGGACAGCAGGCCATGGCAGACAGGCTAGGAGAATGGACAAAATGCAATGGTGATTTGAGAAAGTATTTAAAAGTGAAAAGGAGCGGAGAATTCCTGGATTAGATTTCAGAATCCAAGTGGCTGAAGGCTCCATGACCAATAGCAGAATAAAGGGAGGTGAATGGCTGAATTTAGAAAGCTGAAGCATGTAGAAGGGGATGCGTAGCTGTTGTTGTTTGCAGTGAAAGGGTGGAGAAAGATGATTGGGATATTTGTAGATTAATTCAATTAGTCTGCAAACATTTTGAATGCAAAGCATTGGTGGGCAGTGAAACTGGGGTAGATGAGTGCAAACAGTGGCCTTGAACAAACAGCAGTGAGTGCAGGAGAGTCTTCAGGAAGCTACATTTTGAACATGATGCAGTTCCAAGGGTGGAAAATGGATGTCCAACAAGTAAGTCATTGAGAAATCAGCCTCGAAATTTAGCTGCACAGCACCTGTTAATGGGAACTAAATGGCAAATAAGTTAGATTTTGCACTGATTGCTCTACTGGTAAATGGAACAAGAATTCAGCTAGCAGTCCTGGAACAAGGGTTAGGCACTTTGCAGATCCAGCTAAGAGCTTCATGTACCTTTCTGAAGCCCTGACTGATTTGGTTTGTTCTAAAGCAGCTGAAATGGCCCAGTGGCACAGTGGTTAGTATGACTACCTCATAATGCCAAAGACCTGAGTTCAATTCCTGTCTTGGGTCACTGCCTATGTAGAGTTCTGCATGTTCTTTTTGTAGCTGTAGTGGTTTCCTCTGGGTGCTCTGGTTTTCTCCCACAGTCCAAAGATATGTAGGTTAGGTGGATTTCCCATGCTAAATTGCCCCTTAGTGTCAGGGGGACTAGCTGGGGTAAATGCATGGGGTTATGGGAATAAGGCCTGGGCAGGATTGTGGTTGGTGTAGACTTGATGGACTGAATAGCCTCCTTCTTCACTGTATGATTCTTCTTCTGTTACAAATAAGCTCTGCATGTGGCCTAACAGGAGGTTCTTAAAGAGACTGCCTGTTTTCATGTGTAGCCAAAAACAACACACTACCCCAAGCTGGAACCATTAGGTTCCCGCATCACTCTTTAATCCCACCACTGATCATTGTCATTACCCAGGCTAGAATTGCTACTATTACTGCAGCCCCACTGTTGTTACCCTACTGCTGTTTGCTTTTAATCTGTATCACATGCTGATTGTTGTTACTATCTCTCAACTTGTTACCTTCCCTTCCCAGTTTCGTTCTCTCGCAATCGCTGGGTCAAAAGCCTGGAATTCCTTCCCAAACAGCACTGTGGGTATACCTACACTGCAGGGACTACAGCATTTCAAGAAGGCAGCTCAACAGCACCTTCTCAGGGGTGACTAGGGATGGCCAATAAATGCTGGCCCAGCCAGCGATGCTTACATCCTGTAAATGGATTTTTAGAAATTGCCACCCTTCCCAACCATTCTGCCCCCACTGTACTTTCCTTACTTATTAAGTGGTCCAACTTTTAATTGCACCTTTCCTACGAGGTAATTGTTTCAACTCACCATGCAGACCAAAATGAGGCCTGAAGCACCATTCGTGCTCCATGGGGCACCTATTGTGAGCACACAGGGGCAGGGGTTAGTTCCTGTGCTTTCCCAAGTACATGGGCGAGATTCTTTGAATTCATCCGTACCCACCTCACTGCCAGCCATAAAGTTGAATTTGATGCTAAGGTAAATGTCCATTCACCATCGTAGAATCCCAGTGACGGACGAGGTCAGAGATTTTCGGGTTCTCGGTTGCTAATTCTCCAGAGCATGGCTAAAGATTTCAGTGGAGCTGACTGTTATTGAAATATGTAGGCTTGTTGATGAATACAAAATGGAATTTGATATTCTGCTCTAACTCAGACTGAACATCAAGCTTTCATACAAACTGGTTCAGCCTGAATGAGTAATCAGAGAGGTGGATGCAGTTAGTTCCATGAAATAGGCTTGTGGCTGTAAAAACTAACTATTAATTTTCCTGATTTTCAATTGGAGGAAGCTTCTCTTATCTCATTCAAACAATATTCTTAAGGCTCACCTGTTTAGATTACCTGTTTGATCGTCTATCTCATAACCTCCAATTAGGTTCAAAGTCTATTTGTTTTCATCTGGGAAATGTATTTGGATGTTTTTCTACCTGGAAACTATATATTTTTTTTGATTTGGTTTACAATTGTCACGTGTATTAGTATACAGTGAAAAGTATTGTTTCTTGCGCACAATACAGACAAAGCATACTGTTCATGGAGAAGGAAAGGAGAGAGTGCAGAATGTAGTGTTACAGTCATAGCTAGGATGTAGAGAAAGATCAACTTAATGCAAAGTTAACCCATTCAAAAGTCTGATGGCAGCAGGGAAGAAACTGTTTTTGAGTTGGTTGGTTCGTGACCTCAAAATTTTGTATCTTTTTCCCGACGGAGGAAGGCGGAAGAGAGTATGTCTGGGTATGTGGGGACCTTAATTATGTTGGCTGCTTTGCTGAGGCAGTGGGAAGTGTAGACAAAGTCAATGGATGGGAGGCTGGTTTGCATGATAGATTGGGCTACATTCACAACATTTCATAGTTTCTTACAGTCTTGGGCAGAGCAGGAACCATATCAAGCTGTGATCCAACCAGAAAGAATCTTTCTATTGTGCATCTGTAAACGTTGGTGAGAGTCATTGCTGACATGCCAAATTTCCTTAGTCTTCTCAGAAAGTAGAAGCAATGGTGGGCTTTCTTAACTATAGTGTTGGCATTGGGGGACAAAGACGGGCTAGTTTGCTAGTTTGTGAAAAGTTGCAAGCTAGTTTATGAACAGTTACAAAGGGCTTTCTCCCAAGGGTTAAGTACAATACCAACTTCTCCGTTGCTACAGGCCTATCCAACAGCACAACACCAGTAGACAAACGATGCATTTTCTCAGGCCATTGGTAGTGATCATCTGCGTGTTTTATTAAACCTTTCTCACGACAGCTTAAATTAATTTCTGCATCTTTCAACATAATGGCCAGAATTCTCTGACCTTGCCTGTGACTGGGATTCTCTGGTCCTGCTGCAGTGAATGAAGTTTGGGCTGAGTGTCAAATTCTCCATTCTCGCTGACAGCGGTGGCGGGGCATATGTGAATGGAGAATTCCTGCCAATATAGTTTCTTATCTTCAAGTTTTGCAAATTATTTTTCTTGCTGCAGTGTGGTGACCATTTAACAAAGTGTAAATTCATTTTTCAACCAAAGAATAAGAAGTTTGAAGATTGGTTTCCTTGTGTGATTAGCACTATTGTGAAACAGGGATGAGCTCTGATCCAATTAATGAGCCACTTGGTGATATGAGTACTCTGATTCTCTTTTAGCCTGAATACTTTCATTTTCAATTATTCCATTCTAAACTCATTATGATGAGGTATTGATACCAAGGCAACAAATCTCTGACATTCTATGCCTGCACATTACATTTAATTAAAAAAATGCAATGAAATCTGACTCAATCGGTTGTTATCAAGTGGGAAAGATGATTTAACTTTGAGCAATTCTGCACATTGACCTGTCTGTGTGAAGTTTGCACAGTCTCCTCGTGTCTGCATGGGTTTCCTCCAGATGTTCCAATTTCCTCCCACAGTCCGAAGATGTACAAGTTAGGTGGATTGGCCATGCTAAATTATACCTTAGTGTCAGGGGCACTAGCAGGGTAAATATGGGGGCTACGAGGATAGAGTCCGGATGGGATTGTTATAGGTGCAAACTCAATGAGCCTACATTTTAGGGATTTTATGATTCCATGTTTGCATTATGTCTGCATTTTCACATGCTTGTTCATGTTTAAACACATTCCAACCTGCACCCAATTGGTAGAGTGATTCCTTGGCTCTGTGACATAACATTCACTTACATAAATCCCAACACATGCTACAGACAGATAGATAAACAGAATTCCTCAGAGTAGTATCCCAGACCAAACCACATTCAGCTGCTTCATCAATAATCTTCTTTCCATCATACATTCAGAAATGGGGTTGTTCTCTAATGGCTGCACTACATTTGGCAATATTCGTGGTTCCTCATATCCTGAAGCAGTCCACATCTGAATGCAGCAAGTTCTGAATAATATCCAGGCTGAGGCTGACAAGTGGTAAGTAACATTTATGTCACATAGGTACTTCTCAATGACCACCTTGGTGGCACAGTGATTAGCACTGCTGTCTCACAGTGCTGGGGACCTAGGTACAATTCCTGCTTTGGGTCACTGTCGGTGTAGAATTTACATTTTTTTTCCCTGTGTCTGTGTGGGATTCTTCTAGGGTCTCCAGTTTCGTCCCACAGTCCAAAGATGTCCGGGTTTGTTGGATTGGCCATAATAAATTGACTCCAGTGTCGGGGGATTAACAGAGTAAATGTGCAGGGCTATGGAAAAAGGTTTTGGGTGGGATTGTGGTTGCTACAGACCTAATGGGCCGAATCGCCTCCTTCTGCACTGTAAAGATTCTAAGAGAGAACGTAATCATCACCCCTTGACTTTCAAGGGCATTACCATTGTTGATTCCGCCAATCCCTTCTCACAACTATCAACTCTTGGGGTTACCTTTGACCAGAAATTGAACTGGACTATCTATATAAGTACTAATGATGAGTAGGTTAGAGGCTAAGAGTCCTGTTCACTTCTTGACCTCCCGAAGCCTGGCCACTGTCTACAAGGCATAAATCAGGAATGTGATGGAATCCTCCCGCTTGCCTGGATGACTGAAGGTCAACAACGCTCAACAACAACACTCAAGAAACTCGAAACCATCCAGGACAAACCAGACCATTTGATTGATACCCCATCCACAAACATTCAGTCCCTCCAGCACCAAAGAACAATGGCAGCTGTGTGTAGCATCTACAGGGTACACTGAGACAACACATCAAGGCTCCTTTGACAGCAGTTTACAAACCTCTGACCACTACTATCTAGGAGGACAAGGGCAGCAGATATGTGCAATACCTGCAAGTTCCCTCCAAGCTACTCCCATCCTGACTTGGAAATACATCATTGTTCCCTCACAGTCGCTGGGTCAAAATCTTGATTTCCTTCTCTAATGGCATTGTGGGAGTACCTACACCACATGGACTGCACCAGCTGTGAAGAGAAGAATAGAATTACTTGGCAACAATTCCTGTTGGCTGGAGAGCTGACAGGCACCCCACTTTGCCTTTGTTAGGGAAGATCCATTGAATTAAGAGACACTCAGGTACTGAACAGAGGTCAAGGTCCTTGAGGACAGACACCCCACATGCAAACAGCAGAGAGTCAATCTCTTGAGTTTCATTTGGGGTTCATAGTTGGTCCAGAGACTCATGTCTGTACTCAACAGCGCCAAGAGAGTGATGATGGCTACTACAGTCACCGGAGGCTTTAGACGCAGGAGCCAGGAGCTGGGTTGTAGGGTGGATGTCATAGGCAGAGGTGCTTGCAGCAAAGGCGAAGGGTAGATTGCAGTGCCCTCCCCACTTCCTAATACCATGCCCCTTGACCTTTGAGTACCTTTGAGTTAGATAATACAACCACCCCACCATGCTCATACTGGGAACTTACAAACAAACGTAGTAAGGTTTATTAGAACAAAGAACAAAGAACAAAGAAGTTTATTGTCATATTCCCTGCATGGTGAGCCCTTTGCCTGCTGCCATGTTAATATCAGCAGCAGTGGCTGAGATCCTTAAGTGGGCGTTAAATTCCCAATTAAGGGCCTCAAGTGTTGGAGGGGTGGGAAGCAGGAAAATGGTGGGATGTTCATCCATTAATCTCAGTCCTAATTAAATGCCCCACCACAAAACTTAATGTGGCAGAGGGCACAAGACTCCATTTGATGTTTCAAATCAAGAACCTGTTTTCAGATCAAATATATAAGTGGTTTAAGGAAGGGAATTTTTTCAAGGTTCTGTTTATGGTGTTTAAACAGAATACCATATTCTGTTCCGATCACTTACTCTGTAAAACTTTATAATTAAAAGTGAAAAGATTTAGTACTTTATAAGTCCTGGTTTGCTGTCAGTGAGAATACTTGATTGTGATTGGCTGCTCACTCTTCTTGATGCCATTACTGTTGTTGGATATCTGGAGACCCCTGTTGCCTGTAAAATATTCTATTCAGAGACTTTGACCATTTTATCACTCAAAACACTATTACCCAGTTGCTCTTACTTGGGGTGGCATAGTGGCACAATTCGATTCCCAGTCACTGTCTGAGCGGAGTCTGCACAGTCTTCCCATGGGTTTCCTCTGGTGCTCTGGCTTCCTTCCACAGTCCAAAAGATATGCTGGTTAGGTGCATTGGCCATGCTAAATTCTCCCTCAGTGTACCAGAACAGGTGCCAGAGTGTGGCGACTAGAAGATTTTCAGAGTAACTTCATTGCAGTGTTAATGTAAGCCTACTTGTGACGCTGATAAATAAACTTTTATGAGAGAAAGGACTATGGCGGCATCTCCACATCATGCCCCACAGCACCAAGCTCTCGGATTCAATTCCTGGCTTGGATCACTGTCAGTGTGGAGTTTGTACATTCTCCCTGTGTCTGTGTGGGTTTCCTCTGGGTGCTCCAGTTTCCTCCCACCGTCCAAAGATGTGCAGGTTAGGTTGATTGTCCATGCTAAATTGCCCCTTAGTGTCAGGGAGATTAGTGGGTAAAATACTTGGGGCTAGGAGATAGGGCTTGTGTGGGATTGTTGTTGGTGCAGGCTTGGATGGGCTGAATGGCCTCTTCCTACATTGTAGATATTCTAGGTCTGGGTTGGTCCCAGTTGACTTTTGACCTGTGGTAACCTTCTCCACATTCCATCCGGCCATGCTTATAGAAACAGTTTAACTGTATATTAAATTAAATAGTCTAATTTTATGTTGGGCCTAATTGCTCAGGCTATGTGCCATTTGGCCACTTTCCTGACTTGATACTAGGTTCAAACTGATGTCAGGAATATCTATGTCACAGAGATCACTGTGGGCTGTGGCGAGTACTATTAGTTTGCTTTTGACCATGAGATCCAACCCTGTGAGTTCTGGTGCTGTGTTACGTTCTCATGGCCCTATGTTTTTGAATCCTTTATGTATTGTGATGAGGCATTGGTTTGAAAATATCTTTGTAGCTTTCCAGAGTTACTTTTGCACACTCACTGTTACCACAGCACTGCAGCACTTTTCAATGGGATTGCCTGAATGATATTTCAATTTACCTCTCATTTCAGTTTGTTCATTAAAGTGAAGGCAAGTCAATGAATGACTGTCCGAGGAACACAAGTGACAGACACCTAATATCTCAAGAAGTTGAAATTGACACCATCAATAGATATCTCTATTATATTTAAGAAGGAAGTAGATAGATTTCTAGACTCCACAGGTGTCAAGGGATTTGGGGAGAGTGTGGGAGTATGGTGTTGACATAGAGGCTGGGATTTTATGACCTCACTCAGGCAAGGCTCATAAAATTCCACCCAAGGCCAACGGAGAATCTCATTTGTGAACCTTGCCCGGCCCTTTTCCAGGATGGCGTATGGTAAAATTCTGGCTAGAGGATCTGCCAAAATCATGGCAAAGCAGGCTAATAGGGCCAAATGGCCTACTCCTACTCCTATTTTCTGTGGTTCTACGTTTCTTTCTCAGCCATGTACAAAGCACCAAAATAACCTATGATTTCAACTGAATAAGATATTCTCTAATCTATACATCCTGCAGAGAGACAGATCAACAAACAATTAGCCAAGATCATAACTGCTCCTCTGTGTACACATAAACAGAAAGGAGAATGCCTTTGTCAGATCCAACATTGCGGCACAGTAGCCTCTGACTCTAATTACACATGGATTTATTCAATATTTTGTTCATGTTTCCAAATGTGAATTTTCTTTGATGTGACATGGCGCCAGTATACCAGACCTGACTGTCAGAGAGAACTTGGCCAATCAGGTCACTCAAGTCCATTAACTGACCAATTCCTCTATAGAGGAATGCTACAGATTTAAGGATTCAAGTTCTGGTGCCAACCAGCATCATCTTATCAGCATTTTTTCTGTTTTTGAACATCATACGCCACTGGATGTACATTGATCCACACAAAGCACTGTACTCAATGATATACAGTGCCAAGAGGCACTGTATATGTGATATCCACATTGCACTGAATCAATGGGCACCTTTATTGAGTCCTATTCTCCTTGTTCAGCCTTCCCTTCAATAGGCTTCACTTAGGAATTTTAACTTAGACTAGAATAAGTTCCAACTACTCATTGCCATCTTGTCCAAGTAGACATTGTTTATTTCCCCATGCTGTCAATGGATGACATCCACACATGCATTTTCCCATGAGAATTGATGAACACTGATTAGTGGAGGGCAGGTTGGGGGAACTCCATTTTTATTCTTCTCTAACCCACGCACATTGAGGCAAGTTATATCACCCCTTCTCCCAAACTCTCACAGCACACTTACTGGGAAAGTTAAGACGTGAGCTGAAAGAGGTCCTCAAAATCACAAACAGGTGTAATCCAGTGGACAGTGACGCACACGTTATGAGATCGTTGTGAAGTTATATGTAGCAAATTATCATGAAGAGAGTTAATAAGAGAGGACTGAAAAACATTCTTTACACAGAGGATAGTGCTGGATTTATGGAGAAATGTCTGCAAGAGCATGGTGGAAAATGTGCTCAACTTCACATAAGCATCAAAACAGAAAGAACAAGAAACATAGAGGTCACAGACTCCACAATTGGTTAATAGCTGGTCAGACAGGAATGTTCCAGAGGACAATGAGATCTTGATTAACTGAACCTGGTTAAACAGAAATATCCTGTTTATTTCTCTTAATAAATTTAAGTCTTAATAAGACAATTGAACTCGGGCTAGGTATGTATGTGTATCATAACTATGTGCCAACAAAGCCTGGGTAAAAGAAGGAAAATTGGAGATATTGCTGGTGTCCTGCTGGAACAACCCATGCACAAAGGAAGGCACCATGGGTCCAAAACTTGGAGAAGAATAGGGTGGAAAGGGGCCTGATCAGTTCACCTCAACCTACAATAGGTAGGCCAGCATTCTTCCCCTCACTACTGCTGCAAGCGAGGAGGGAGAACTCAGCCAAATCCTTGCTCCCTGCACTGGAACTGGAGAATCCTGCTGGCATGAACGGCTAGAGAATTCTGGCTGTAGTATTGGAATTCAAGGCATGAGCCTTGTGTTTTGTTGTTGGGGAAGGTGGTGATATTGTCATTGGACTAGTAATCCAGAGACCCAGGGTAATGCTCTGGTGATCTGGATTTGGATCCCACCATGGCAGATGGTGGAATTTAAATTCTATATTAAAAAAATCTGGAATTAAAAGTCTAATGATGACCATAAAACCATTGTCAATTGTCATAAAAACCCATCTGGTTTACTAATGTCCTTTAGGGAAGGAAATCTGCAGTCCTTATCAGGTCTGGCCATCATGTGATGTTAGATCTATATCAAAATGTGGCTGATTCTTAAATGCCCTTAGGGTGGGTAATTAATGCTGGCCCAGCCAATAATGCCCACATCCCATGAATTAATTTAAAAAATCAGTATCTTAGCGAGTGTTGAGTAAAAAGACAGTTCAAGTGTTTTAAGGGTAATTTTCATTCCAACAGTTTAAGGAAAAAATACTTTGTGGTCACTGAGTACTTTTTTTCACTTTAAGAAAGATGTAGTGACACAAAATATTCTGTGTAAATGTTTCTTTGTCTGCCACTTCAGTTAATGCCCCAATCTGAGAATCAATAGTGGGTAGGATAGGAAATCTTCTTTCACAAACTGAGTTGAGGGGAGTTCGGAAAAGGGAATTAAGTAGTTACTTGAAAATTGGGAGTGCGCTTAGACAAGATGACTTATCTGAAGGAAATAACTCAATGCCTATGGATGCTTCTGTATTAAATCCCACCATGAAACATACACTAATGGAGAATCTAAGCAACTCCCCTTAATGTTCAAAAGTATTATCATCACTGAATCTGCCACCATCATCCTGGGAGTTAGCATTGACCAGACACTGAACTGGACAAGTCATAATTCACTTTGGCAGGAATAACAAATGTGTAGAGTATAGGGCTAATGGTAGAACTCTTAATAGTGTTGATGAACAGAGGGATCTTGGTGTATATGTGCATAGATCCCTGAAAGTTGGCAATCAAGTCGATAAGGTTGTTAAGAAGGGATACGGAGTCTTGGTTTTTATTAGTAGGGGGATTGAATTTCGGAGCCGCAACGTCATGTTGCAACTGTACAAAATTCTGGTGCGGCCGCACTTGGAGTATTGTGTACAGTTCTGGTCCCCACATTATAAGAAAGATGTGGAGGCATTGGAGAGGGTACAGAGGAGGTTTACCAGGATGTTGCCTGGTATGGAGGGCAGGTCTTATGAAGAGAGGCTGAGGGATTTGAGGTTGTTTTCGTTAGAAAGAAGGCGGCTAAGAGGAGACCTTATTGAAACATATAAGATGATTAGAGGTTTAGATAGGGTGGACAATGATAGCCTTTTTCCTCAGATGGAGAAAGCTAGCATGAGGGGACATATCTTTAAATTAAGGGATGATAGTTATAGGACGGATGTCAGAGGTAGGTTCTTTACCCAGAGGCTGGTAAGGGTATGAAATGCCCTGCCTGCTGCAATTGTAGATGCGCCAAGTTTGGGGGCGTTTAAGAGGTCAGTGGATAGGTTTATGAATGAAAAGGGAATGGTTTAGGTTAGAGGGTCATTGCTTTTCCTTAACTGGTCGGCGCAACATCGAGGGCCGAAGGGCCAGTTCTGCGCTGTAATGTTCTATGTTCTATACAAGTACCATGGCTGCAAGTGCAGGTCAGAGATTAGGAATTCTGAGGCAGATAATTCCTGACTTTCCAGAGGCTACTCACCACCTACAAGGCACACATAAGAAGTGTAATGGAATTCTCTCAGCTTGCCTGGATAAGTTCAGTTCCACCACATGCAAGAATTTCGACACCGTTCAGGAAAGAGAAGCCTGCTTGGTCAACAATCCATTCACCAAGTTAGACAGTCACAGCTTCTTGACCAGGGTGGTGGCAGCAATGTGTACCATTTACAAGATGCACTGCAATGATTCGCCAAGACTCCTTTGACAACCATTTCTACTGTACCACCCAGAAGGACAAAGGCGACATATCCTTGGGGATACCACTATCTCCATGTTCCCTCCAATCCACACATCATCCTGACTTGTTTGGGTCAAAATCCTGGAACTTCCTTCCTAACAGCACTGTGTGTGTACCTACACTACATTGACAGCAACAATTCAAGAAGGCAGCTCACCTTTACTTTCTCAAGGGCAATTAGGGACAGGCAACAAATGTTGGCTTTGCTAGCGATGCCCATATCCACTAAGCAATTAAAAAAAACAGATTATATTATTCAAAACACTGTAAGATTTATGAGTCTATGATTTGATAAATCTTTTGACTTTAGTGGGGTGTAAAATGGTCAGTGGCTGACCATCCTTTCTTCCATTCACTTCACAGGAAAATTGGGTAATATATGTATTTTGATTTGATTTGATTTGATTTATTATTATCACATGTATTGGCACACAGTGAAAGGTGTTGTTTCTTGTGCATTATACAGACATAACATATCATTCATAGAGAAAAATAGGAGACAGCACAGTATGTAGTGTTACAGTCATAGCTAGGATGTAGAGAAAGATAATATAATGAGAGGTAGCCCCATTCAAAGGTCTGATAGGAGTTTGGAAGAAACTGTTCTTGAGTTGGTCAGGACATGTCCTCAAACTTTTGTATCTTTTTCCCGAGGGAAGAGGTAGAAGAGAGAATGTCTGGGATGCATGTAGGTGATCATAAAGTGTATACTTTGCTCTCAGGCCGAGGCTGTACTTTTCTCTCATTGGTTTTTAGCTGACCCAGGAATGTAGGTAGAGTATACAATACTCTGGGAATGTGCAAACTCCTGACCAAGTCGGGAATTGAACCCACGTCCTTAGAGCTGTGAAGCAGCTGTGCTGAACACTGTGCTACCGTGCCACCCACTTTCAAGCTGTATTTGGATAGGCACATGGAACACACCAGAATGATAGGGAATGGGATTGCTTGATCCTGGGTTCGGACATAGCTCGGCATAACATCGAGGGCCAAAGGGCCTGTACTGTGCTGTAATGTTCTATAATGGTCATATTCACTATGTGGGCTTTGCAGCATAGATCACCAGGATAATAATCAGGTTTAAAGTATGAGGGAGGGTTGCATTAGCTTGACTTGTATTCCGGGATTGTGGATATGTTTAAAATGATCAAGGGATATGATTGAGTGGAGACAGGCCATTTAGAGGAGGTAGCCGAAATCTCGAAACATCTGTGCATGTTGCATTAGGTGAAGATTTCATAACTGACATTATTTTATTTATATTACGTTACCAATAGGTTTTTAAAAAAATCATTCATGGGATGTGGGCATTGCAGGCTGGGCCAGCATTTGTTCCCCATCCCAAACTGCCTTCTTTTTCAGAGGGCAGTTGAGAGTCAATCACATTGCTATAGGTCTGGAGCCACATGTAAGCCAGACCAGTTAAGAATGGCAGATTTCCTTCCCTGTAGGGCATTAGTGAGCCAGATGGGTTTTTATGACAATTGACAATGGTTTCACGGTCATTGTAGACTTTTAATTCCAGATTTTTACTGGATTCAAATTTCACCATCTGTTGTAGTGGGATTAGAACCCAAGTCACCAGATCTTGACTGGGGTCTCTAGATTAGTAGCCCAGTGATGCTACTGTCTCCCCGTGGACTCAGATAAGCCGTAATTGAATGATAGACTAGGCTGAAAGAGTTGAATGGGCCTTTCCTGTCCCAAGATGCATTGCACAGTTGTAGGAAGGGACCAGATAAAAAGAACAAAGAACAAACAGGAAACAGGCCCTTTGGCCCAACGAGCCCGCGCCACTACCCCGATGTTCCCACGTCTACCCGCAATCCCTGTCTATGTTTATAGATCTATGGATTAAAAACCAAATTTGAGACAATTTAGGGAGAATTTGTTTTGAAACAAGTTTTTCCCAGTCACAAATTGCGAAGCACTGAACAGCTGTTTCGCCCTTGTTGGGGCTCATCAGCAGTGCGCACGCAGGTTTGAACCGTGGACTCAAGGATAGAGTGCGGATTAGTAGTCCAACACACTAACCTTTATACTCCCACGGCACGGCGTGGGAATCAAAAAAAAAAAGAATTTGTTTTGTCAATTAGCCTAAGAGCACATCTTTGGGATGTGGGAGAAAAACCACATAAGCACGGGGAGAATGCGCAAACTCCCACAGTCACAGGCCCAAATCCATGTATCTGCACAGCACAACGATAGTCACTGAGTTGTCGTGTTGCCTATCAAATGGTCCAGGTCAAGTATACACTAACGACGTGAAGCACTAGGATACTCTTGAAAAAAAAATCCAAGAGCAGCCCTCTTACAACCCATCGCGTGTATGCCCCTCATTAGACAACAAGGTGGACCAAAGCACCTGTAGGATAAAAACAAGTAAATCAATATCATCATCTATTTTCACACTTCCCAGGGACTTCCAATCAATTTAACCCGCACATCTTTGGATTTTCCTTCTTAAGTACATTCCTCCACAGCCTTAAATGGTGGACTGAGTGAAGAAATTTCTCCTCATGTCAGTCCTAAATACTCTACCCTGTATCCTGAGACCATGACCCCTTGTTCTAGATCCTCAGCCACAGGAAGCAACATCTGTGCATCCAGTCTGCCCAGGCTGTCCAAATTTTACACGTTCCAATAAGAACCGCTCTTTTTCTAAACCCCAGTGAATACAAGCTCGGTTTTACAACAATCCTGCCATTCCAGAAATCAGTTTGGTGAATCTTCACTTCATCTCCTCTATGGCAAATACATTTTTTCTTAGATAGGGGAACCAAAACTATACTCAATACTCCATGTGTGTTTGCACCAAATCTTGTACAGCTGCAGTATGACATTTTCCTCCTGTATTCAATTTCTCTTGCATTGAAAGCCAAGTACCATTTGCCTTTCAAATTGCTTGCTGCACTGCATGTCTACTTTCGCTGTCTTGAACATACTCAATGACTGAACCTGCACATCTCTCTGAGGCAGAAAATTCCAAAGAATCACCACCCTCTGAGTGAAAAAACTCCTCCTCATCTCTGACTTATATGGTCTACACCTTATTCTGACACTGTGTCCCTGGTTCTCGATCGTCCACAGGGGAAACTTCTATCCTGTGCGGCCCTTAAAAAGTTAGTATTTCAGTGAGATCGCCTCTCATTCTCCTAAATTCTAGAGAATACCAGCCCGGTTTCCTCAATCTCTCCCCATTGGAGAATCCTGCCATCTCAGGGATCAGTGTGATGAGCTTTCATTGCACTACCTCTATGGCAAGTAATCCTTCCTGAGATAGGGGGATGTCACAACTTTAATCAGGTAATTGAGGTTGGCCTGTTCAAATATGAACTCCCTGATTAAGTGTCCACTTAGTGCGGAGAGGGTCAGATCAGAAAGACAACCTTCTTGTGAACCTACTCCTGGGCTTGGCAAGGCGTGCCATCAACAGGTCCATGCAGCAGGTGACCGACAGGGTCATCCATCCTGACTATCTGCCCCTCTACTATAGCTATATTCACAGCCAGGTGTTCCTAGAGAGGGAGCATGTGGTGTCCGTAGGCACAGCTGATACCATCCATACCCACTGGGCACCACAGGTGCTGGAGTGTATTATAAACCCCAATAATCACATTTTAATTTGATGTTTTAAGTCTCCTTTGTACTTTGTCTTTTATTTTGGATGGGTCCGCCTCTTTTTAGGGAGTTGTCCCTGTTAATTTGTCCCTCAGTTAATTTGTGTTGTTTATTTGGTTGGTATTGAAAAGAAATCCCTGATCAAGTGTCCACTAAAAGATGTCCTTCATTAGGTGCCCATCAAAAGATGTCCCTGATTAAGTGCCAAACTGACAGGCCAATCAGGGAGGCTCTTGTTTTGTACTTAACCAGGCATGTCAGTTCCTCTGGGACTCCTAGTGTTGACTGCTAACTGAAAGCATTCAGTACACTATTGTCTGACATGTAAATAAAGAGATTTTGCTGAAGGGACTTCTACCTCTGATGACTTATTACAGGAGATCAAAACTGCACACAATACCCCAGGTGCAGTCTCACCAAGACTCTATGCACTTGCAGCAAGTCATCTCCTCAACTCAAATTGTCTTTCAATGAAGCCCAACATATTATTTGCCTTCTGAATTGCTTACTGCACTTACATGCATTAGCTTTTAGTGGCTCATGTACAAGGATACCCAGATACCTTTGGATATTAACACTTTCCAATCTCTTCCTATATGGGAATACTTTGCATTTCTGTTTTCCCTACTAAAGGGGATAATTTCACATTTTGCCACATTATATTCCAGCTGCCATGTTCCTACCCACTCACTTAGTCAGTCCAAATTCCCTTGAAGCCAGTTTGCATCCACTCACAACTTACATTTCCACCTAGTTTTTTGTCATCAGCAAACTTGGAAATATTACATTATGTTCACACATTTAAATCATTGACAAAAATATAAACAGCTGCAGCCCAAGCTGCAGACCTTTGTGGTATCTCTTTAGTCACAGCCAGTGAACCTAAGGATGACCTGTATATTTGTTTTTTTTTCAATATTCATTCATGGAACATGGGCATCACTGGTTGGCCAGCATTCATTGCCCATCCCTCGTTGCCCGAGGGCAGTTGAGAGTCAACCACGTTGCTGCGGATCTGGAATCACATGTACGCCAGACCAGATAAGGACTGCAGATTTCCTTCCTTAAAATACATTAGTAAATCAGATGGATTTTCCAACAATCAACAATGGTTTCATGGTCATCAGTAGATTCTTAATTCCAGATATTTTTATTGAATTAAAATTCCACCGTCTGCCATAGTGGGATTCAAATCCAGGTCCCCAGAATATTAGCTGAGTTTCTGGATTAATAGTGTAAGTGATAATACTACTCAGCCATTGCCTCCTCTAGTCTGCTTTCTATCCTTTAACCAATTTTCATTCCATGGGGAAGTGGTAGTGTGTCTGATGAAGGAACACCAGCCTCTGAGGAGTTATTTCAGATTGTAGGCAAATGAGGCTTGAGTGGCTGCATAAGAACCTCATGAATATAACATGAAGGGATAAAGAAAGGCACAAGACAAAACCAACCCAGTACAACAAAAAAAATACATAAAACAAGATGGAAGTAAAGATTATGATCTAAAGTTGTTGAACTCAATGTTGAGCCCAGAATGCTGCACAGTGTCTGGTTGAAAGATGAGCTGTTGTTCCTCAAGCCTGTGTTGAGCTTCACTGGAACACTGCAGCTGGCCCAGGACATAGCAGCACGGGAACCAGGAGGAGAATTAAAATGAAGAGCAGCCAGAAGCTCAGAGTTGTGCTTATGGACTGAAAAGGGGTGGTCTGCAAAACTAGTCTGTGGTCCACAGCGTAAAGGAACACCAAATACAGTGTACTAAATTGAAAGGAGTACACCTATGAGCTGCTTCACTGGGGTCTTTGCCACTGAGACAAGAGGGTGTGAAAGGACAGGTGTTACACCCTGTGCATGGATGGAAAGATGTCAAAGGGAAAGGAAGGAATGTTATGTAATGACTGAGGAGTGAAATGTGTTGTCACAGAGGTAACGGTCCCTATGGAGTGCTGAAAAGAGAGGACAGGAGAAGATGTTTTGGGTGGCTGCATCAATAAGCTGAACAATTCCAGATGATAACCTCATGAACTCAAGAACAGCTTCTTCCTGAACATCAAACTTTTGAATGGACCTACCTCGCACTAAGTTGATCTTTCTCTACACCCTAGCTGTGACTGTAACACTACATTCTGCTCTTCTTACCTTCTCTATGTACGGAATGCTTTGGCTGTATAATATGCAAGAAACAATACTTTTCACTGAATACTAGTACATGTGATAATAATAAATCAAATCAAAATCCATCTTATTCCATGTTTTTTCCTTATGTTTTCATTCTGTTGGGTTGGTTTTGTCTTGCTTCTTTCAGTATCCTTTTATGTTGCATTCAGATATTGTTTTTTTAAAATAGTTATTCCCTCATTTGGATATAATTTTTGTTTCTTTACTATGACCTTTACTGCACAGAGTCGTTGGCTGCTGCATCATCCAGATTTTTTGTTATAATCTCTTGTGGCCTCCACACTTTTACAAAGCTTCTCTTTTGTCCTCTTGGCCCCTGCTCCCATTCCACTGCCTTAAAAACTCTCACATTTCTATTTTTCTTCCATTTTAAACGTCAATGATCTGAAACATTAACTCTGTTTCTCTCCACAACACGCTGTCTGGTCTTGTTGCTGAACTAAACAATGTAACTGTTTATTGTCTCTGGTTCATGCAGAGGAACAAATTTAGTGCCTTATTCATTGAAGCCACTTTCATCTCGTTTTTTGTGAGGTATTTTGCCATTAACTGTAATACTTTTCCAAATCCTTTGGAAAATGGTCAAAACATTCCAAAACATTACATTTCTCTTCCTGGGAATGACAAATCTCCTCCTCAGAAGATGGTTGTCCATTCAGATTTACCGATTTGGTTGAGAGACAGAATTTGATGATTACTTGCAGCATTGATTAAAGTCCATCATGGCCTTTCCATGGCCGTCAGGCTAACTCCCTTGAAAAACAGAAACATAAAAGCAGGAACAAGCCATTCGGCCTTTCGACTCTGCTCCGCCATTCACTTTGAGCATGGCTCATCAGGAAATTCAACATCCTGATCCTGCCTTCACCCCATATCCCTTAAGCCCCAAGAACTGTATCTAATTTCTTCGTGAAATCACATCAAGTTTTGGCCTCAACTACTTTCTATGGTAGTCAATTCCACAGATTCTCCACCGTCTGGGTGAAGAAATTAGTCCCCACCTCAGTCCTAAAAGGTTTACCTCTCATCCTCAAATAATGACTCCTAGTTCTGGAAATATTCTTTCTGAATCTACCCTGTCTAAACCTGTTAGAATTTTAAAGTTAAAAGTTTATTTATTACTCACAAGTAAGGCTTACATTAACACTGCAATGAAGTTACTGCGAAATTCCTTTAGTTGCCACACTTTGGTGCCTGTTCAAATCAATGCACCTAATCAGCACATCTTTCAGACTGTGGGAGGAAACTGGAGTACCTGGAGGAAATCCATGCAGACATGGGGAGAATGTGCAAACAGATAGTGACCCAAGCTGGGAATTGAACCCAGGTCTCTGGCGCTGTGAGACTGCAGTGCTAACCATTGGATCACTGTGTTGCTTACTATGCAAACTCTTCACAGGTAGTGACCCAAGCTAGGAATCAAACCAAGGTTCCTGGAGCTGTGAGGCAGCAGTGCTAACCACTGTGCCATCACACTGCCATTTGTGAAACAAGTTTATACTTTCTATGAGATCCTCTCTCTCTTCTGAGCTCCAGTGAATAAATCCTAACTGGCTTAGTCTAGCCGTCTCTCCTCATATGACAGACCTACCATTCCAGGTATCAGCCTGGTAAATCTTCGTTGCACTCTCTGAGGAAGGACATCTTTCCAGGACACTAAAACTGCACACAATACTCTGGATGTGGCCTCACCAATATCCTATTCAATTGCAGTAAAACATCACTAATCCTACAATGATTAGAAATTATTACAGTCCTAGTGAATGCTAATAGAAATAACAAAATTACCAAAGGATTGACACAATCATTCACAAACTTTCCACACAGTTAGGAATATTAAATTTGGAGATCAGAACAATGACACAATCAGAGGCTTGCATTTATATAGCACCTATCAAGACCTGAGGACATCCAAAACCACATCACAGCCAATGAAATACATTCAATTATAGTCATGGTTGTAATATTGAAAATGTGATTGCCAATTTGAACACAGCAAGATCCACAAACAGCAATGTGATAATGACCACAGAATCTATTATTTCTGTAATATCTGAGGGATAAATAGCAACAATTCTCTGCTCTTCTTTGAAATAATGCCATGAAATTTTTATGCCAACCAAAAGGCCAACACTATCTCAGCCAAAAGCTGGCACCTCTAACTGTGCAGCACTCCCTCTGTAGCAAATTGAACTACATGCAAGATATCATAGATTCATAGAATCTCTACAGTGCAGAAGCAAGTCATTCAGCCCATCGAGTCTGCATTGACTCTCCAACAGAGCATCTTATCCATGTCCACCCTCTTGCCTTATCCCCAAGTTTTCACCCTTCTATTCCCCCTACCTACACATCTTTGGACACTAAGGAGCAATGTAGATTAGCCAATCCACCTAACGTCCTTCGATCTGTGGGAGGAAACCTGAGCACCTGGAGAAAACCCATACTGACATGGGGAGAACTCCACCTGGAGAATCACCCAAGGCAGCAGTGCTAACCACTGTGCCACTGTCTGCCACTATGCCTTATTGGCCAATGACAAGCTCAGGTTATATGTTGTCATTATCCAGCAAAACATATTTGCTCCCAATCACGGAAACTATCTAGCTGCTCTAGAAACTCTTTCTAGTCGGAAGAAGCTAACCAAATTCAAAGGTCAGTGAAATGCCCAGTCAGTCCTGAATCAATTTTATTAGAATAAGAGATAAAGTCCCAGGTGTAGAGTAAAGGGTTAATGGATATGTTAATTAAACAATTATGTTAATGATGATGTAAGCATGACATCAGAGTCAGATGACCAAGAGGCCCCAAATCTCAGAATGTTTGTGTGTCCGGAGAACAACATACCAATCATGAGGTCTTTGTAAATAGTGTAAGTAAATGGTTTAAGAAAAACTAAATGCTGACTATCTCCAAGTCATTTATAGAATAAATGACATCTCATCAATTGCTTGGAGGCAAAGCATGTGGTACCAATTATCAGGAAGCATAAGTAATCTTTGTTCATATTGTTAGATATCTGAAATAAAGCATAGAATTGTGAATTTAATTTATTGTTTCTGTTTAAGAAAGGGTAAACCTCTGGTTAGATTTGTTTTGAACAAAGATGTTTACCTGGGTTTTGGTTTCATTTTAAATTATGTTTGCATTGTAATTAGAGAGCTTGTTGATGTAAAAAGCAAACAGAGCATGGAGAAGGACTGAGCTGTTGCTTAGCAATGTGGGGCCACCTTTATTTAGAAAGACCTATTGAGGTTAGTTTTTTATTGGAATGAAGGAAGACAGTGGGAGCTTAGTGGCTAGAGAGGGAACAACTCTCAGCTTTCTCAGAAACAAGCCAAGGGAATAATAGAAAGAAAACAAGTTCCAGAAAATAAAGAATTGATAGTTCCGAAATCAGGAAATGAAAAGACAAGTTCCAGAAAGGTTGAAGTCAAAGGAGCAAAAGGAAATCTTCAGTGAAGTTAAAGATAGCTGAAAAGTGCAGACCTGGTGCAGTTGGCTATTGAGAAGCCAGAAATCTGTAGTAATCTTAAAGTCAGTGACCTTAGTATAGTCTGAGAAGCAGTAGTGTCCTATTGGTATGACTGAGTGTGGGGATTTTCTCAGGATGTCCCACTGGGGGGATCTTGTACTCAGCTGATCACAGCAAACACAAAGACTTGCGAAAGGCAACATGCGGTTAAAGATATTCTGACCAATACACATTGGGAGAGAGATGGTCAAACAATTCTAACCTCTCTCTGATATGGGCACAACAGACAAATATTTCTGAAGATTCAATCCTCCTGCCTCAGCTGTCTTCCAAACTGAATGGTCTGATTACATTAATACACTTTATTTACTTTGGCCAATAGCATTCTACCTTATGAAAGAATTAGGAATTCATTGGTCAACCAAATCCATAGACTGTTTAAGTTAAGTTTATTTATTTGTCACACTTAGGCTTACATTCACACTGTAATGAAGTTACTGTGAAAATTCCCTAGTCACCACACCCAGTGCCTGTTTGGGTACACTGCGGAAGAATTTAGCATAGCCAATTCATTCCTGGCACCTCTAACTGTGCAGCACTCCCTCTGTAGCAAATTGAACTACGTGCAAGGTATCACAGATTCATAGAATCTCTACAGTGCAGAAGCAAGTTATTCAGCCCATCGAGTCTGCAATGACTCTCCAAATGAGCATCTTATCCAGGCCCACTCTCTTGCCCTATCCCCAAATATTCACCCTGC
The DNA here is from genome assembly GCA_024679065.1 of Sphyrna mokarran. Lineage (NCBI taxonomy): Eukaryota > Metazoa > Chordata > Chondrichthyes > Carcharhiniformes > Carcharhinidae > Sphyrna > Sphyrna mokarran. The sequence continues at coordinate 21,567,130 of JAGIQG010000028.1, read as the reverse complement.
TATTCTCCCTACTACACATCTTTGGACATTAAGGAGCAATGTAGTATAGCCAATCCACCTAATCTGTACATTCTTCAAACTGTGGAAGGAAACCTGAGCACACGGAGAAAATCCACACAGACACTGGGAGAATTCCACACGGAGAGTCACCCAAAGCCGGAATTGAAGATTGTAAAACATTCTTTGAAAGAATGGAGTTTATGAAACACTCGCGTGGAAGCCAGAGTCCAGTGATATCAGTTGGCTCACAGTGTAATAATCATCTGGAGGGATTTGAAGAGAAATCCACAGAAGTTCAATTCTGTGGCATCTATAAGGACTGCCAGGAATGAGTAAGAAACAGTTTAAAGGAGAGAGTGTCAAAGTTGAACTGCACCAAAGATTGGCATTGAGTCCTTTCCTCATCATAATTGCTATGTATGTTCTCACTGAGAAGGTCAATGATGTTTCTGAATGACGTTAAGCTTTGTGGTGGGAATGATGACTGAGAATGTTGAGAACTGGAAAACAGATATATGAAGATTGGATGAATGGAACCGACTGCCGTCGGAGGTTGTTGAGGCAAACTCACTGGGGTCTTTTAAAAGACTTCTGGATGAGTATATGGAAAAGAATAGGATAGGGGGTTATAGATAGGTCTGTGGATTGGTAGATGTGATCAGCGCAACTCGTGGGCCAAAGGGCCTGTTTGTGCTGTATTGTTTTATGTTCTATGACAAAAGACGCAGTTTACAGACTCAAAAACAGAAAATGCTGGAAAATCTTAGCAGGTCTGACTGCATCTGTGGAGAGAGACCCAATGTTTCGAGTCAGGGTGGCCCTTCATCAGAGTTTATGAACTGTCTGGGTGAGACTAGGGGACAGGATCTGAATAAAATTGTGAAGAATTTGGTTGAAGACTTGGAGAAAGTGAAGAGTTTCAAGTACCTGTGGTCCATGGTAGCAGGAGATGGAAGAATAAATGGAAATTAAACAATGGATTAGCTCTGGCAGGAATAATTGGAAGAGGTACGGCAGGTAGCACAATGGTTAGCACTGCTGCCTCACAGCACCAGAGACTCAGGTTCAAGTCCAGTCTTGGGTTACAGCCTGTGTAGAATTTGCATATTTTCCCCATATTTGTGTGGGCTTTCTCCTGGTGTAGTTTAGGTTGACTGGCCATGCTAAATTGACTAAATTGGCCATGCTAAATTGACTAAATTGGCCATCCTCCATGTCAGGAGGATTAGCAGGGTAAATAAATGGTGGGATTATTGTCAGTGCAGGGTTGATGTGCCGAATAGCCTCCTTCTGCACTGTGAAATTCTGTGATTCTAGGTGCAGCTGAGTGTTATGTGACTGGAAAATATACACTGATCCAGAAAGCAAGAATCTATGAGGTTGCTGTGAGACCAGTTCTCCAGCAATGTCAAGGCAAGAGAAACAATGGCTGGATATTAATGAAATGTGGATGCTGAGAGGGATATGTGGAGTAATGAGAAAGGGCAAAACAGGAACCAGCTAATCAAGGGGTCAGTGAAGATTATAGGAGCATTGAACACAGGAGCTGAAGAGAGATTGAAATGGTACGGTTATCCATTTATGGAGAGTGTGTGTGAGTGAGAGAGAGGAAATATGCTGAGGCAAGTAATGGAAAGAGGACTGCTAAGAAGAGTGAGGAGAGAAAGCCTAAGATGGAAAAAAAAAATCAGAGAATCATATAGTGCAGAAGGAGGCCATTCGGCCCATCAAGTCCACACTGACCACAATCCCACCCAGGCCGTATCCCCATAACACCATGCACTTACACTAGCTAGTTCCCTGACAATAAGGGGCAATTTAGCATGGCCAATCTACCTAACCTGCATGTTTTTGGACTGTGGGAGGAAACCAGAGCATCCGGAGGAAACCCATGCAGACATGAAGAGAACACGCAAACTTCACACAGATACTGACTCGAGCTGGGAATTGAACCTGGGTCCCTGATGCTGTGAGACAGCAGTGCTAACCACTGTGACACTATACTGCCCCGAATGTGTTGGTGAGAGAGACTTAAATGTAGCAGGATTGGAAGAGGAAGGAGGAGTAACTCGCATTGTGGCCACCCCAAGGGAATCGAGAGAAATCATGAAAAGAGGTGAAATGCCTTATCCGCCCAACTGCAAAGCAAAAATACGTGTGAAAGCATTTCCCTGAATGCTATGCATATACTGTTGATGTAGACTGGTTACGGCAATGTACAGATGCATAAGGAAAATGTTATTGAAGTTTAATGGGAATGATAGTTTATTACAGTCTGGGTTGGATATAATCTTGGAGCAGTTAAGCCTAACACTGGCTGCCAAGAATGGTAATATGGCAGTTCCCAAAATTAACACTCGTCACCTTGACAATGCTTCAACATAGATCAGCTCACAATTATGTGATCTTTCTTTCAATTCCAAAATGTTTATGCTTCTTGTGGTATGGGAAATCTGACGTATGATTTATGATAAACATTGTGGGTGGGGCAAAACTTTATTGTTTTAAGCCTTCCTTATTGACCCTGAATTAAAATGTTGTACTTTGATATTGATCCACATCCTTAGCCGAGAGCAGAATTATTACGCAATGACACCAGTTTTCCATCCTGAAACTAGAACACTACATCTGTTTTTTCCATTTTGCTTTTATTCACTCAATAAATTAAACATGTAGAGGCAGACACAGTCCAGTGTGGACATTCACCAAACCCTCATAAAGGAAGCAACATTAATCCATCGACAGAGATGTCTGACTATCTCTTCATCCTCACTGACTTGCAGTAAACAACCTGTGGACAAATGAACAAAAAAAAAACCTGAAATGATGGAAATAGGCAGCAAGTTTGTTAATATCCACAGAAAGACAGGATTATATGTTAACTCTGAGCCCTCTGCACTATGACCCCAATGGAAATACCAAACCATAATTTTCCAGATTTCAAAACATTCCTCACCTTTGCTTGGTTCAGCTCTAACTTTTTCTTTCTCATTCTGGATTTCCCTTTTTGTTTATCTGAGTTTTCCACATGATGTCTTTCACAATGTCCACAATTATATGGATTGCACGTCTTCCCAGATAGTTTGTGTAAAGGTGCCATTCTTTACTTTTTGTTTCTATATGGCCATATTTGCCTTTGATGAAACCAATTTCCACATTAAAGTTTCTGAATTGTTCCATTTCCACAGTCAAGGTTTCCCTTTTGATGTGGGGGAGCATGGCCTTTGACCCTGGCCTGTTACCCATGACAATACTCCTGCGTTTTTTTCCCTCATTTCAGAATGTGACCAGATCTCTCTTGCCCTCACCTTTCACCTCGCTAGTTTCCCCATTTACTAAATAATTTTCACCGCCACGGATTCAACATAATCCCAGTGGCAAATACATCTTCCCCTGCCAAACTTCAGCAGCAATTGTTTACCCTGGCCAATCTTCCACCACCTCAAGTTCCAGCCAATCTTCCTCTCACATTGGTTCTGCACACAGGAGTTATGACATCTACTCAGTTACCATTCCTTCCATGTGGAACTGCAATTTACCTGCACCTTCTCCAATCTAATATTTTCCATCCAAGGTGCGATTGCCTCCATGCTATGGGCAACCAAGCAAGGAATTTCTAACTGGAATTTTAGTTGTCGTAGAATTTACAATGCAGAAGGAGGCCATTTGGCCCATTGAACCTGCACCAACAATTATGCCACCCAGGTCCTACCCTCGTAACCCAACATATTTACTCTTGAGTCTCCCTGACACTAAGGGGCAATTTATCATGGTCAATCAACCTAACTCCCACGTGCCAAAGGTGAGTGAGGAAACTGGAGGAAACCCACACAGAACATGCAAACTCCACACTGACAGTGACCCATGGCTGGAATTGAACCTATGTCCCTGGCTAATCACTGTGCCACCATGCCATCCTATTGTTGGGGATGTTGGCAGACCTGCCCGAACCTTTTGAGGTAGGGAGGCAAGCTGATGTTTCCATCAGTTTATGGGGTGTTTGTGCTACTTGTGAAGTTATTCACTCTAGTATGAAAAACAAAGGAAGAGTGTTATTTAAATAGCGACATGTTGGGAAGAGTGGATGTACAAAGGGATCTGCGTGTCCCTAGTACATCAGCCACCGAAAGTGGAGAGGCAGGTGCAGTATTCAATTAAGAAGGCAAATGGTACATGAGCCTTCATTGCAAGAAGATTTGAGTTCAGAAGTAGAGACGTCTTACTGTAGTTATACATGGACTTGGTGAGACCACACTTGGAATTTTATATGCAGCTTGGTCTTCCTCCCTAAGAAAGGATACATTTGATATAGAGAGACTACAGCAGACGTTCACTCGGCTGACTATTTTCGGACTGAGGTAAGGAAAGATTTCTTCACTTAAAGGGTTGTGAACCTGTGGAGGCGAAATCCCTGAATGTATTTGAGACAAGGGTAGATCATTTTTTAGATTTTAGTGTGAGAAAGTGGAAGTGTAGTATTGAAATAGATAAGTTTCAGCCCTGATCATGTTGAATGATGGAGCAGGCCAGAAGGGCTGAATGGCCTACTTCTGCTCTAGTTTGTATGTGGTTTCCTCTTTCTTTCAGAGAAAAGAGTTTTCTGTGCATGTCTAGAATTCCCTGTTCCTATTTATGATTTCCAATTGTTTTGCTATTATTTCTCCACACTTTTGCTATTTTTGTGTGCATGGCTTTCCCGTATCTATTTCATTTTTTCTTCTTGTTTTTTTACTACTTTTATTTCAGCGCTTTGCTGGAATGTGTGTCAACCAGCAGCCTTCCACCACCTTCCAACTTTCCATGGAGCCTCTTTACAGGCCATTTAACTAAACATCAGGAGCCAGCATTCCTAAACTCCCTGGTGTCCCTCACAGCTCTCCCCCCCATTCCCTTTGTTTAGCTTAATGTCTGTTATCTTCCAGATTTCAGCTCTGATATGAACCTTACACTTGGAGAATTCATGGATGTTGACAGATATGCTGTGTAGTTTAGTGGTTAGCTCTGTTGCCTCACTGCATCAAGGGACCTGGGTTCAATTTTGACCCTGAACAACTGTCTGTATTGAGTTTGCACATTCTCCCTGTGTCTGTGTGGGTTTTCTCTAGGTGCTCCAGTTTCGTCCCACAGTCCAACGATGTGTGGGTTAGGTGAATTGGCCATGGTAAATTGCCTCTCAGTGTCAGGAGGATTAGCCTCCTGACTAATCAGGTAAATATGTGAGGTTATGGGAATAGGGTCTGAGTGGGATTGCTGTTGGAGCAGGCTCGATGAGCTGAATGGCCTCTTTCTGCATTGTAAGGATTCTATGACTCTATTCTATTTGGTAGAATCTTGTGTGCAGTTTTTAAAATGATGGCCAAAGAATTTCTGCACTATCCCCCTGGTGTGAAATAAGCAACTGGGAGCAGAAAATGAACTAAATACCAGCTGTGCCTTGCCATCTGTCATACTGATGCAGTTTCCAGTGGCAGTCATGGGGAGATTGCCCTCCATTCTGGCCACCCATGAGTGATGAAAGGCCTTCCTATACAAGTGGTGCATTTGACGTAAAGCACTTGTTTTAAATGTTTATTCCAGAAGGTGGTATTAGGGTGAAAATTTACTGCTGTTTGTCCCTCTACCTCGAATTACCTCTCACTCATAAAACCTCTTCTTCAATCTTCAGTGTCTGAGTTCAGCAAGGAGACTTGTTGCCTCAGTTCTTTGGTATGTTATGATCTTGTTGTTGCGATATTATAGGTGGTGAGGGAGAAAAAGTTAATCGTCCTTATTAAATGGATATAAGGATCCTTAAATCTGGATGCCAAAATTCAACTGACATTTTCTTGACTACAGTATTGTCAAGCTTCCAGAAGACTGAGTGGATCACAGGCAGATGTACTCAGACGGGAGAAGTCTTTTGAAATTCATCGGATCCTCAAACAGACAATGGCTTCACCTGCTCGTTTTCATCTCCTCATACCTGGGAGAATGGAAACCATTTAAGTTATCGACTGAGACATTTGATAGGTTGATTAAAACAGAAAATGCTAGGAAAACACATTGTGTCTAGCAGCATCTGTGACAGAGAAACCGAGTTAATGTTTTGAGTCCATAGAACTCTTCTTCAGAGTTAAAGAGAGGGAGAAATGTGATGGATTTTATATTGTTTAAGAGGGGAAGTCTAAAACAGTATTAAATCCATCACCTTCTTCCCTCGCTTTAACCCTGAAGAAGATTCACACAGAATCAAAACATTGGGCCCGATTTTATCATTGCATTGTTCCTGTTTTCAGGTGTGAAAACTTGGTAAAGTCAAATGTAAGGCAAGTAGCGTGATCTGCACCTGCCTCCACATTGGTTTCCCATTTACCGAGGTCCAAAAATGGCCGCGATTGGGACTGTGCTCGAAACAGGCACAACGGCCAAATAAATGCATTTAAATTGATTTTAATGGGCTGCATGTCCAACCTTATCGGCACTTCCCCCTTTACCATTCGCCTGTCCAGAGTTGGCGTGAAACAGACATGCTCTACAACAATCCAATTCAGGTGCTCCATCGGTGAGGGTTAGTGAGGAGGTAAGTGCCAAGCATCTGACAGCTCTCTACTTGAGATTGGTGATGGAGGGGAAAGGGGAAATCCGCTGCTGCTCGGCCTGAGATTAGTAAGGGTAAAGGGGGTAGGAGCCAGTGATCGGTCTGGGTGACAGAGGGGGCGGGGTGGGGGTCAGTAAAGTTGAGAGTGGGGCAATGTCTATGGGGGCCAGGGGGAGGCATTATCCAACCCAGAAGTGAACTGTCAGGGAAGCAGCATTCTACCTTTTGTTTCTGTGCACGTGCACCGATTGGAGCTGCAAGATTCCAGGCACGTTAAGTCCCGCCCATAGGTTTCTGCAGTGCAATTGGAATTGTTGATGTTTTTTTCAGGCAGTGTGCGTTTGGGGGCATCTGAGAACGGGTCTAAAAGTCGGATCTGAAACAAACCCAGTTTCAAGTCTGCCCAACGCTTGGAATCAAAATGGTAATATAGGACCCTTTAACTCTGTTTCTCTCTCTGCATTCGCTGCTCAGACCTGCTGAGTTTTTCCAGCATGTTCTATTTTTATTTCAGATTCCCAGCATCTGCAGTATTTTGTTTCTATAGAGCATTCATTACTTTAACTAAAAAGACAAAGGGTGGGATTTTCCTCCCTCTCCCCAGTATTTTGTGATGGCAGGGTGTGGTGTGCTGCTCACTGGCAGTGGGATATTATGGTCCCGCCATTGTCAATGGGGTTTCCCGTTGAATGCACTCCTTGCGGCCTGGAAACCCACAGGGGGGAGGGGTGTGCTGTTGCTGGGATTGTAAGATTCCATCAACATAAACAGCAGCAAGATTTCAGTGAATGGATGAGACGATGCCCCAAGCTAACATGATACCTAATATGCGAGCATCATTTCACAGTCTGGGGTAGCAACCATGAGTTGGAACTGCATAAAGACAGGAAGCAAATAGTGATTTGTGTGTAGAACTCAAGGAAGAATTCTGAGAAACAACTTTGGAAAGGATTCTTGGCCAAGGGAAGACAAAAGAGAATGTTTTTTCTTTAAAGAAATCAAGTGCTATTCAGCCAAAAATATCCAGGCTGTGACCACAATGAGGAATAGGAAACTGTCTCTCTTTCCTACAAACATGACCTGCTGGATCCACCTGAGAGAGGCAAACGCTGGTCGACTGTGGAAGCCATCACAGCTGCTAACTGAGTCTTAGTTTTAACCCCTTCATTTCAGAAAACTCCTGCAAAGGACCTACAATGATAACTCAAAAGACTGATTTGAAACTTCACCTCAGAGTATCTTTTATCTTTAATCTGCTTTTTGACCTTTGCATCTTTTTTATCATTTAATCACTTTATCATTTTTTATTCTAATAACTTTCAGGTACAGTTTTGCAATAAATTAACCTTTGTCTTGTTTAAGATCAAAGCTTGTCTATTGGGCTATTTTTAAACAGAACTGTTTTTAAATTAAAAATAAGTGGGTAGGGCGACACATACTAATTCTTATCTCATGGATCACTTTAAAGAAATCTCTTTCACGTGGTCATGACAGGCAATAAAAATGATATTGATGCTCATGCAGTTGGAATCTCTTTGCTAGTTTCTGATAATCCAATCCCTGCCCCATCAGTGTCCCAGATGACTGATATCATCTCCTCTTGTGTTACACATTGAGGTATGCCACTAATGCACTTCAATGAACTGTCCTGGCACCTTCATGCAATAACAATCGTTAACAAATTGCATTGAACAGCTGCCAAAACCAAACTTTTGGCGCTAATGTTAAGAGTCTTCCTGACGTTTAAACATTTGGGGAAAATAAACTGATGATGGATACACATGGGGAACTGCAGAGATCCTGATAATGTCTAATTTTACAATACAAGCCATGCATAGAGATATTATATCACAGAAACATAGAAGATAGGAGCAAGAGGAGATCATCTGGCCCTTCATTCATCACGATCATGGCTGATCATCCAACTCAATAGCGTAATCGTGTTTTCCACCCATAACCTTTGATTTCCATTTTCCCCAAGTGCTATATCAGGCCACTTTTTGAATGCATTCAATTTTTGGTATCAAGTACTTCCTGTAGTAATGAATTCCACAGGCTCACCACTTTTTGGATGAAGCAATGTCTCCTCACCTCTGTCCTTATCAATTGCTACTATTTTATTATTTAGTCATTATCAGCTTCAATATGTTGGAGTCCTGGAATCTCAGACCCTGGACATGTCGCATCAATGGGGTTCCTGCTGCCCATTCACAGAAGTTGAATTGGCCAATTGGAAAATTCCCATCGGAAATACTTGATGCTAATGTGAAGTCTCTTCCTGAAGTTTAAACATTTCAGGGAAATAGAAATTGGCACCTATCCATGGGGAACTGCAGAGACCCTGAAAATGTCTGATTTTACACAAGCTAGTAAAATGTGATGACCTCAATGAGACCCATGAGGTTGGTTTCTTGGAGAATGAGCTCCCTGTTTGAGGTAATGATTACCTGCCCAACCAGGGAGCTTCAGGGCTACTGTGGATTCTGACTGTGTACTTGAAGCACTCTTAGGAGTGGAATTGAGTTTGCAATAAAGGGAATCTGGTGAAAGGTCACCAGCCTCTGAGGAGTTATTTCATAAAGCGATACCTTGTTAGTAGCTGCCAATATGTCATTTAGCCATTATCACCATCAGTGACTTAACCATCAATGAACCTGTCCAAAGATCCATTTTACAAAAGTCTGTATATCCTTCAAATACTAATTATCTTTGGTACAGATAATACAGAGATGTGTCAGAGACATGCTATAAATAAAGACGTGTTAGTGTCATTGATTCCAAAGATTAATCATTCAGTCAGCCTCTGCTCTAATTGCTGGTTCTTTTAAAAGGTGCTGAACAAAAGGACGCTCTGTTAGACTACGCAATCATTGAAGCTCAAATATCACATCAATGACTTTTCTACATTTTGTCTAATTTCTCTGCCCATGGAGGTTAGCTGTACCTGCCTCCAAGCTCCCCACTAACATTGTCCTTGATTGAAAGGATAGAATGCTGCAGCTGACAGATGTCTCCTTGCACAGTTCAGTTTAGCAAGGAGCAGGCCATTCTTACTGATTGACTAATATAAGTGGGCTCTCAACATTCCCCAGCCTACAGGCAGCTGTTCAATGCAATTTGTTAACGATGTCTACAAAACTTGCCACACGAGTCTTCAATTTTCTTACCTAATCAATTAACCAGTCCATATCCCTTTGCAGCCTCTTCGCATCTTACTTACAGATAACATTGCCATTTAACTTTGTATCAACCACTAACTTGCATTTGTTTACACACAGTCACCTTCTCTAAGCCATCGATATAGATTATAAATTGCTAAGTCCAAAGCACTGATCCTTGTTGCACTACCAAGAGTGCAAATCATACATGTAATGACCTCAATGAGGTTGGCCTTTTGGAATACAAGCTCCCTGACTGAGGTCATAATTGCCTGCCAAACAGGATGCCTCACCTGTATATAAATATGTCAGGTTCACTGACACTCCGGATTCTGTGTACCTGAAGCACTTTCAGAGTGGAATTGAATCTGTCAATAAAGGAAATCTTTTTGATTTGATTTGATTTATTATTGTCACGTGTATTAGTATATGGTGAAAAGTATTATTTCTTGTGCGCTGTACAGACAAAGCATATCATTACTTAGAGAAGGAAAGGAGAGGGTACAGAATGTGGTGTTCAGTGATAGCTAGGATGTAGAGAAAGATTGAAGGAACATTGGCCTGTTGAGAAGTTATTTCAATACGTTCTGAAAATTTCCCATTTTATTCTTACTCTCTGTGGTCTTTCCGTAAATCAATCCTCGGTCATGCTAAGATATTACCCCTATCTCTAGTGAAGCCTAATTTTGACTCAAAACCTATTGAATGCACCTTGTAAAAAGCCTTCTGACAACCGCAAATAGACTCCATCCCCTTTTTCCCTTTCATCTGACCTGCTGATTACACCATTAAAAAACTCAAACAGATTTGTCAAATCTTATCTCCCTTTTACAAAACCACGTTGACTCTGCATAATCTTATGATTTTCCAAGTCTGTACTAGTAGATTCTAACATTTTGCCTGTGACTGATGCCATGCTGACTGCCCAACAGTTCCCTCATTTTTCTTCTTCTTCCTCCTTGAACAGTGATTACATCTGCTAATTTCAAAATCCATGAGAATTGTCCTAGAATGTAGGAAATTCTGCAAGGTCAAAACCAACACATTCATTATACATGTTGCTTCTTCTCACAAAACCCTAAAACGTGGGCTGTCAGATTCAGGGTATTTATTCAATTCATTCATTTCTCCAGAACCTTTTCAAGATAGACCATTTAGGATGGAGATGAGGAGACATTTCTTCACCCAAAGAGTGCTGAGCCTGTGAAATTCATTACGACAAGAAACAGTTGATTGCACAACATTAAATATATTTGAGAGGTGGCTGGATATAGCACTTAAAGTGAATGGGATCAAAGGTTATGGAGAAAAAACAGAATTAGGCTATTGAATTGGACAGTCAGCCATGATTGCAGTGACTGACAGAGCAGAATTGAAGGGCCAAATGGCCTCCCTGCTCCTATGTTTCTATGTTTACTAATAATGTAAAGTTCCTCATTCTCAATAGATCCTTGATTTCCCATACTTTCCAATATGTTTCATCTATCTTCATAAAATCCTACAAGGCAGAATGAGACCATTTGGCCATCAAATCTACACCAACCACATTCTCACCCAGGACCTATTTCCATAACCCCATACATTTACCATAGCTAGCCCCCTGGACACTAAGCAGCAATTTAGCATGGCCAATCAGCCTAACCTGCGTATTTTTGAACTGTGAGAGGAAACCAGAATACCCGAAGGAAACCCACATAGATACAGGGAGAACATGCAAAGTCCATATAGACAGGGAATTGAACCCAGTTCGCTGGTGCTGTGGCAGCAGTCTTAACCGTTGTGCTACCACGCTGCCTGTGGAGATGGACAAAAAATATTTGTTTTGTATTCCAGGATATTTTCTCTGTGGCTTGTTTCCTTATGCTATTCTCTTTTTTTTTTACGCGCTTGTAAAAACTTTTACAATCTGTTTTTATATTTTTTTGCTGCTCTCCTCTCATATTCAGTTATCTCTCTCTCTCTTTATTACTTGGTCAAGTTGTACTGATTTTTAAAGTCCTCCCAAACCTCATTTATTTATCTTTTGACAGCATTGTAAAGTTCTTCCTCTAACCAAATACTGTCTTTAACAACAGAATGACTACTACATTTGAAAAGTATACCAATGACTTTAAGGCACTTTGAGGTGTTCAATGGTCGTGAAATGCATTACATAAATGCATGTCTTATCTTCTCTAGTTAGCCATGACTGCATTACTTTATCCAATGGAGATTTTGTTTCTCAAAGAAATGAATGTTCATTGAGAATTATGCATTTTTTAATCATTGGTAGTACATATAACATGAGTACTTCTGCAAAAACAGACGTGATGTTGAAGCTTTTCATCTTGTCCAATTGTCAAACGATCAGCGCACTCTTATGAAGTATCAATTGTTGTCTGCTCTACTTTTGCTATTCATGCTATTATGATCCCCATTATAACTAGATAGAAAGATCCCAGAATGGAACCCTAACTTAAAGGACTATAACTTTTACTTTTTTTAAATAAAACATGGAGGAACAAAGTCACAAGACTGTGATTCTACAAGAAAAAAACATAAAATGTTGGATTATGATACAGTACTCCTTTACTCATATAAGCTTAAAAGTACACATGGATTTTGAGCTTAACACAAATTACAAAGTACACCTTAAGCTATGATGATCTCATTAACACAAAGTCCCTTTTATCTGTGACTGTACCCAAATACACTTTCCACTCTGAACCTTAAGTGCATGTCTGTGCACGTATCCTCAGAATTTCCCCGAGCTGATTGTCATGTGAAAGCTTTCAAATTCCATTCTTTAAAACAAAACACCTTAGCATCTTTTTAACGAATCCTTTCGATTAGCAGTTTGTATTCTGAAATCCGTCCAGACTTTCCAAATGACGCTTTTAACAAAACTTCTGCTCCACTTTTAACAGCATATTTAGTCCAGGATTTTATACCAACCCCTTAACTGCTTGCAATTGTTCATAATTGCTTTAATCTCAATTCCCAGACTCTTATTAAAATAGCATCAGATGTTTCAGATGACATTTGTTGTCCCGCTATGAATCTGGTGATTGCAATTGTCTCTTTAACTCAGAACACTTTGTTTAGTCTTCCTTGAATTCTTCTGAACAATACCTTTGTCTCTGTTCTCTCAACTCTAGTTGTCTTGGGCATTCTTCAATTCCCTAATTATTTGAACTATATCTTTTTCCTTAGGAAACTCACATCTTTGCAACTTGCTTATACTGGCCAGCTTCTTCTGGCAAAGCTAAGAGATGTTCACTCCCCAACTGTCTCCAACTGTAATAAAATCAGTGCAAACTAAAACTTAAGAACTTTTACACGTTATGAAGGCCTCCAATTGTTTAACAATGCCCGCATAACCTTTCCTGACTACAACTATTAATTCTTCATACCATAGCCTTCTCTAAACACAATAGAAACACAGTTGGAACCTAATCAGCCTCCACACATACAAACACTTTTGTCCAGCATGAATCTAACTATAGGTTTTACCCTTCCAGGCACACAAACAATAAATTAAAACCACTTAAAACTTTACTTTATTTCTAATGTTTATGTGATGACTTCAGCCAGACTAATGAGGTTGGCTTGCTGGAGTAAGAACTACCTGGTGAGTCCTAACTTGTTCCTGAGCCTGGCGAAACGCGCCATCACTAGGTCCAGGCAGCTGGCAATCGACAGGTAATCTCTGCCCCTCTACCACGACTATATTCGTGGCCAGGTGTCCCTGAAGAGGGAACATGCAGTGTCTGGGCACGCAGTTGACACCTTCCGTGCCCGCTGGGCAGCGCAGGGACCAGGGTGTATTATCGACCCTGATAATCACGTTTTAACTTTCCTTTCTGGTTTGATTTTTTTTTTTTGGTTTGGATGGTTCCCCTTCCTTTTAGAGAGCTACTTTTTTTGAGTTGTCTCTCAGTTAATTTGACTTTGTTTATTTGATCGAAACAAAACGAGAAATATCTTATGAGTCTAATTGATGGTTAAATCAGGGAGCCTCATGCTTCCTATTCAGATTCCCAGCTTGTATTCAGCAGGGAGCAACTGGAGAGTTGGCCATGTCCAAATGTATGGTGTAAATAAAGTAACTTGGTGACAGGACCTTCACCTCTGTGGAGTTATTACAATTTACCAATAGAAATATAAATCCCTTAAAATTACCTTTGTTATCCTAGAATTGTGAATTGTCCTAATGTGTAAGATGTTACAGTGGCACAATGGTTAGCATTGCTGCCTCACAGCGCTGGAGCTTGGTTTCAATTCCAGCTTCGGATAACATTGTGAAGTTTTCACTTTTTCCCCATATCTGTGTGAGCTTCCTCTGGGTGCTCCAGTTTCCCCTCTCACTCCAAAGATGTGTGGGTTAGGTTGATTGACTATGATAAACTATCCCTTAGTGTAAGGAGTATTAGCAGGGTAAAAACATGGAATTACAGGGATAGGGCCTGTGTGGGATTGTTGAAGGTGCAGGCTCGATGGTTTGAATGCCCTCCTGTGCACAGTAAGGATTCTATGACAAAAAGCTTCAACGTCATTAGTCCTATTGGCAGCAATATGATTTTCTTTTAATATTTGCTATTAGTCATCCAGCATTGTATCTTTAAATCTAATTTCTCAATCTAAGTCCACGTTATCACTCTTCATATCACTTTTGGCTTTGTCTTGTTGAGATTTAAAAATCTTATTCCATACTTAAGCACATCACTCTCAAACTTAATATAAAATTCTATTTTATTAAGATCGCTCTTCCCTAGAGGATTCTTTACTCTAGCATTATGAATGAGGCCTGTCTCATTATACAACATGGATCTAAAATAACCTATTCTCTTAGTTCATCAACAGAAAACTGTCTTGACTACTTTCCGCGAACTCGTTCTCCCAGCTATCTCTTGTCAGTTTGGTTTGTCCAGAGTACTACAAGATCCACGGCTGGTGTTCTCCCAAAAGAAAATGAAGTGCTCAACAGGCAGGAAAATGGGAGATTTTCCCACCCTCTTTTTGGGCGTACTTAATGGAATGAATTTCTGGCATTCTGTTCTCTGCAGAGTGCCTCAGGGGATTCATGCTGGTAAATTGGGAGCAGGGCCTCATTCTGCTGGAGGGGCCTCAATCAGTGTGCTGAGTGAGTCATAATACAAACACTGATCTGTCAGTGTGGAGATCAGTGCATGTGTGCTGGCTTCCTGATCACTGGCGTACCAATTGTTTCCCTGGCCAGCGCTGGAACTTCCACCTTGTGTGCAACTCAATTGCTTTCTCCCCCGCATTCCCACTGATCCCATTACAGAGTGTGCAATGCCAACCCCCCCCCAATCTCCATCACCACTGATTTGTACCTCCCTCCCCTTGTTGGCCCTATTCCCAATTGAGTAGATCCCACACCACCCCCGCCCCTCCCTCACCAACCCCCGGCACTGCCCAGTGCCTGATGAGCACACCGCCTACCTCTAACACCCTGGGAGGCCTCAGTGGTCTCTATCCCCACCAAAGAATGCTTGGTCCCTTTTGATGGGGACCAGTTGTAAAGCCTGCTGGTGGGAATCTCTCTTGATATGGGGGAGACAATAGCAAGCCCAGAGACTACCATCCAGGGCTCGCTAATCATATTGAAATTACAATTGAATATAGTAATTGGCGCTGTGCCAATTTCCGGTGTGTGAGGTTGATTATGTCTGAAGACATTACCTGGAAAACTTGCAATTTGCTAGATGCTGGTCATGAATTTTTTCCCCTGTATCTGTGCTAATTGCAAACAGTGGGGGAACAGACTACTCAATGCCGTGAACACAATGGTAGGGCTGGCAGTTTCCTGCTCTGGCCATATGCCGCCCCTCCCTCCCCACCAGCTAGCAGCTTCCTGTTCTAACCACACCACCCCCTCCACCCTGACCTCGCAGAAAGTTCTTACTATAGGCACTGTCTTAACAGACATTCACAAAACGTCAGCCTCTTTCAGGAAACTAGCTTGTAACTCTCCAGTTGCACAGACCAGTTTTCTCTGCAGATTTGGAGCCTCTTTAAAGAAAAAACAATGGTTTACTCTGGTGTGAATGAGGCTCTGAGATCCAGCAACAGCAACTGCACGTTCCCAGATCAACTCCAGATGGAAATAATAGTTGCTTTCCAGCATTGCCCACATCTGGAGAACCAATGAAAGAAAACAATTGTTTGCAATATCTGGTGGCACCTAATGTTAACATTGGGCATGCTTATCGTAAGAGCTTTCTTGATGCATGTCACCATCTTCCACCTATGTTCCAAGATCATGCAAGCATGGACTCAGTATTGAGCCACTGTGCCACTTCCGACCAGACATGATGCAGTATTGTCTACTAAAAGAGATTGCTCCAAGAACTTCCTGGCATCTACTTCATATTAATAAGTCCACAACATCAGGTTAAAGTCCAACCAGTTTATTTGATAGTAAACCCACAAGTTTTTGGGAACATTGTTCCTTCGTCAGGTGTGTGGAAAGTTCATGATCCACTTCATATAGCAGATGACTTATCCAACCAGCAATCAAGCAGAGATTCAAGTGCTGCAGTACTGAACAGTTTTCCCCAGCAACTCCATTCCCATCTTCATATATATCTCCATTCATTAAAAATCTCATTTTATAGTTTGCCAATGTTTTGCTGCCTCACAGCACCAGGGAATCAAGTTCAATTCCTGGCTTGAGCCACAGTCTGTGTCAAGTCTATATATTCCCCCCGGCGTCTGCGTGGATTTCATCTGGTTGCTCCGATTTCCTACCACTGTCTAAAGATATGCTGGTTAGGTGAATTGGCCATGCTAAATTCTCCCTCTGTGTACCCAAACAGGCACTGGAGTATGGCGACTAGAGGATTTTCACAGTAATTTCATTGTAGTATTAATGTAAGCCAACTTAGAACATAGAACATAGAACAATACAGCACAGAACAGGCCCTTCGGCCTTCGATGTTGTGCCGACCGAAATAAAAAGCAATGCCCCTCCAAACTAAACCATTCCCTTCTCTTCCATATACTTATCAATTAACCTCTTAAACGCCACAAACTTGGCGCATCTACAACAGCTGCAGGCAGGGCATTCCACTCCCTAATCACTCTTTGATAAGAACCTCCTCTGATATCGTCCTATAACTCATACCCCTTAATTTAAAGTGTGTCCCCTCGTGCTAGCTTTCTCCATCCTAGGAAAAAGGCTATCACTGTCCACCTATCTAAACCTCTAATCATCTTATATGCTTCAATAAGATCCCCTCTTAGCCGCCCCTTTCTAACGAAAACAACCTCAAATCCTTCAACCTCTCTTCATAGGACCTGCCCTCCATACCAGGCAACATCCTGGTAAACTATTACTTCTGATAATAAGTAAATTTTAACTTTACAGTTTCTTTTCATCATCAAGACTTTACAAAATCTATCACTAAGTGGTTATATGCCTTCTAATTTCCCCATTATTCTCTCCCAAATTGCTAATCTCCACTTTCACAGCTCCCCATGATCTCTGAGAGAGGTGCATGCAGGTGGAAATCTTATTTTTACTGAGGTAGGGAGATTTAAAGTTTACTTATTAGTCACAAGTAAGGCTTACGTTAATGCTGCAATGAAGTTGTTGTGAAATTCCCCCATTCACCACACTCTGACACTTGTTCGGGTCAATATGCCTAACCAGCACAATTTTTCAGAATGTGGGAGGAAACCAGAGCACCTGGAGGAGACCACGCAGACACGGAGAACGTGCAGACTCGCACAGACAGTGACCCGAGCTGTGAATTGAACCTGGATCTCTGGTGCTGTGAAGCCACAATGGTAACCTCTGTGTCACTATGCTGTCTATAAACTGATTCTGCATGACAAATATTGTTCCCTCTAATACCACTGTCTTGGTGTTAGCATTAATCAATCCTCCTTTGTTTGCCCAAGTTCAATTCTATGTTTCTGCATCTCATCGAACCCACAGGCACCTTAGGTATCCAATCAAACTCATTGACGACATGGTGCTTCACAGCACCAGGTTCTGGGATCTATTCCTGGCTTGGGTGACTATCGGTATAAAGTTTGCAAGTTCTTCCTGTGTCTGCATGGGTTTCCTCTGGGTGCTCCGGTTTCCTCCCACACTCTAAAGATATGTGGGTAGGTGGTTTGGCCATGCTAAATTGACTCTTAGTGTCAGGAGGATTAGCAGGGTAAATATGTGGGGATTGTTGTCAACACAGACCGGATTTTCCCAAATGGCATCCTTCTGCACTGTAAGGATTTTATGAATCTATAGAGGCTCAAGTTTGATATAAATGAAACATAATCCCTAATGTATTCCAGCTGCTTTGAGGGAAAGGCCAACATTCCATTTGCGTCCTGATTCTTTTTTTCTAGCCGTCAACCAACTTTTAATGACATATGTAGATAGACTCCTAAAATCCCTTTGTTCCTTTAAAATTCCATCGTTTCTCACCATTTAGATCATCTATCAATGTATTCTTCTTGGGTCTATAGTGGATAATCTCACATTTGCCCACAATGAGCCCCATTTGCCATAGCTTTGCCCACTGACATAATCTATTTTCTCTTGCAAGTAACTGCTCCCAACTGCACTAGTTACTCTTCCTTGTAACTTAGAGTAAGCTGCAACCTTCAAAATATAGCTCTCTCTTCCAGCACCTAAACTGACCTTTAAGTACATCGGTTGTGACATTCCTCCAATCAGTATGTTTATCCTTTACCCCACTCTTTCTCTCTCAACCCTCTCCCACCCCCAAAACCAATTTCAGTCCAAATCAAAAGGCTGCCTTGTGCTCTAATTTTTAACCAACTTGAGTGGAAGTTTATCAATTGTCTCCTGGAAGTCTACAAAGATAACATCAGTAAATACTCCTTTATCAACCTGTTTAGGAACTTCCTGACAAATTTAAGCCGATTTCGCCAGTAACTAAATTTTCCCATTAGAATTCATTCCTCTGGTATCTGAATTCCCTTATTAAAGCTTGCTCCTCATTGACTCTTGAAGGTTTTCCTGCCAGTATCTTAACTTACCTATGAAAGCCCATTCTCTCTGATCCACTAATTCCCTCGTTATAACATCCAACCACATTTTAATGTGTTTAATTGTTATTAGAAACATAGCATTATTTCTGTTGTCTTGAATTGTTCAGGTTGTACATCCTAGCATTTTATTAGCTTTCTAACTCCATCTACTGTGGTCCTGTCATTTGACATCACAAGTGCTATTACACATCCATGTCAGAGATGCACACGCCTTTGAACCAGATAGCTTGTGTGCAAAATGGAGTGTGATATCTCTGTACTTTACTGAATGAGTGGTGTCAAGATCCCATTGCATGATCTGAAGAAGCAAAGAGGAGTTCTCCCATGTCTCCTGGCCAGTGTTTATACCTTAACTGTCATCAAAAACAGATAATTTTTTGATTTGATTTATTATTGTCACATATATTAGTATACGGTGAAAAGTATTATTTCTTGCACCTGTCCTGGTCCCCCAGTGCCGACACTAAAGTTAAAAAAGTCCACCAATGCCTCTACTTTCTCAGAAGACTAAGGAAATTTGGTACATCAGCCAAGATTCTTGTCAACTTTTAGAGATGACCTTGCTGTGTGTAAATTGGCTGTTGTGGTTCTTATATTTCAATAGTGACCATGCTTCAAAAGTGCTTCATTCATTGTAAAGTGTTTTGGGATGTTGGGAAAGGTGCTAGATTAATGCCAGACTTTCTTTTCCATAGTCTTTCTGCTGTTTCAATTCAGTGAATAATTAATGATCACATGGAGTAGATTTCTGCTAAAGCGATAGTACCAGTGGCTTGCCAGATGCTTTTTCAAGTCATAGAGCTATTTATTCCCCCAGTCTGCACGGATGACAGTAAAGGCTGCATTTGTCATTTTCAATGTCTATAGATGAACAACTTGGCAAAGAAAACCAAAACTCGGAACAGGAGATGTACTTTTACTGGGAGCTACTTTAATTTTCTTAATGGGTAGTAACGGAATTACTGGTCCCAAAAGTGGAAATAAGACACTAAAGCATTTGGTGACATCAAGTAAACAGTTGATTTAATTTAAGAAATCCAAGTTGACAGTGTTAGGAACACTGGAAACAATATGATGGTATTCTGTAAAGAAGACTGGGTGGCTATGTAGGGGAGATGTACTGAGACCTGTTCTGTGCTGAGAGAAAGTGGGAAAGTTGGAATGGAGTCAAGCCAGAAAAGTCTTTGGGGCGATCATCCCCAAAAAATTCTAAATGCTGAATGAGTGTGAAAATGGGAGAGTTTCTGATCCATTTTTAGATGGGTTTAAAAATGCAATTTTACACCACTTAATGCATTACTTTTTGCACTATCTGTTTCTTGCCAGCCAGGGGAGAGTACAGAGCCTAAGCTTGCTGGAAAGCCATCAGCTGACAGCAGAAAGTGCAATTACATATGTGCAGATCTCCCTGCTCTCTGCTGTGCAGAGATTTGTTGGTCACCTCCACCCATTGGATATCACCCCTATCACACTCACTGGTCTCTCTGGCTAATCATTCCACCAGCCAACCTCCCCCCCTCCCCCACCCACCCAGCTCAGCCCAGTTCAATCAATTGCCACCCACTCCAGCTGATTGGCTGGGGATGGGCTTAATTGACCAAGCCAGCAATCATCAGTTGCAGAATGCATAGCTTCCCCCGTCCTCCAGCCTGGCCTGGTCGATTGCCACTCACCTCCAGCTAATTGCCAGTTGCAGAGTGTACAGCTTCCACATCACCCCTGCTCCCCATGCTGCCAATCCCAGTTGCAGAGTGCGCAGCCAGTCTCTCGCCCTCCTTCTGTTAAGCTCTGCCACATCCAGATCCCTCAGCACCCCCTCTTTGCCCACTGGGCACCAGGCATTGCAATGTCAGAGTTCCCCAACATCCCAGGGGATCTCAATGGCCTCTGGTCCTGCCAGCGAGACCATCATGACAGGTCCCCGCAGATGGGGACATTGCATGATCCACGCCAGTGGAGATCATCACCACTGAGGCTGCTAAGGCGAAGGAGTCCGGACAATTCTGTCTCAAGTCTACATAATATTTAAATCCACGTTAATATAGATTTAAATATTATAATCAGCGTTGTGACCTTCCCAGGTGCGAGGCTGATTTCGCTGGATATCTGGGCCCAGTAAGATCACAAGAGACAGAAAAAATGAAAGCAGTTTATGCCTTGGACAATATTGTTAGACTTTTATAGTTAAAAATCAATAAGGGAGTTGTTGTCAAGAAGGTAGGACTTGTGGGTTCTGACTGAGTAGGAATTTTTTGGAGGGATGTTTTGAAAGAGTATTTGAGCTGTGTAACTTTAATCTTAGATGCTGAAGCTTTTTCCTCTTGCCAATAAATCTTCTAATTTTTAAAATCCTGAAGGTGTTACTAGAGGTCCAAGCTTCTGGGATCTGTTCCTCTTTATTTTTAAAATACAAAAAAGACAAGGTTATCATCAGTAAGACAGGTTCCCCCTGCACCACCTCCCCCCCCAACCCCCGACCCCCGGAGATCTGGCTTGCTCAGCAAGTAATGTCTGCTGTGGTTGTAACACTCTAAAGAACGTACAGCTACACAAATTATCAACAGGATTGGCACATTAAGAAGTCTGACAACACCAGACTTCTTACTGTGTTTACCCCAATCTAATGCCAGCATCTCTACATCACGTCAACAGCATCGGGCCATTTTGCCCCTCGGGTCTGCTCCACCATTAATAACATCATGGCTGATCAGACCGTGGTCTGAATTTCACTTTCTTGTCTACTCCCAATTCCCTTTGATCCTCTTCTTAGCCAATAAGATCTCTACCTCTGTCTTAAAAATATTCAATACCCCTGCTTCGACTGATTTCTGAAGAAAAAAGTTCCACAGATTGTGAACCATTTGAGAGAAAAAAATTTTCATCTTAAATCAGAGATTCCTTATTTTTAAACTGTATCCCCTCCTTTTGAGCCTTCTCACATAGGGGAAAACATCCTCTCACTATCCACTCTGTCAAGTTCTCTCAGAGTGTAATATGTTTCGATAACATCATTTAGGCACAGTGGTTAGCACTACTGCCTCACAGCGCCTAGCACTGCTGCCTCACAGCGCCAAGGACCCAAGTTCAATTCCAGCCTCGGGTCACTGGGTTGTGTTGAGTTTGCACATTTTCCAATATCTATTTGGGTTCTCTCCGGATGCTCCGGTTTCCTCCCATAGTCCAAAGATGTGTGAGTTAGGTAGATTGGCCATGCTAAATTGTCACTCACGTCTGAGGGATTAGCAGGATAAAGATATGAGATTGCAGGAATAGGGCCTAAGTGGGATTGTGATTGATGCAGACTCAATGGGCCAAATGGCCTTCTGCATGTAGGAATTACGTGATTCAATGAGGTCACCTCTCATTCTTAAACTCCAGGCCTAACCTGTCCAATCTTTCCTCATAAGATAGCAAAAATATCCACGAGGAATGGATTGCAATCCAGAGGAATGTAAGGTAATGCTTTTAGGAAGGACAAACAAAGCTAGGGAATATATCCCTCTCAATATCCTCCTGTTTACTGTGGAGAAATTGAGAGACTATGGCAGTCCCAGAAGGTAGCAGGACAATAAGAAATAGGAACAGCAGTAAGTCATTCTGCTGCTTGGGCCTGCTTTGCCATTCAATCCAGTCAAAGCTGATCTGATATTCTTCACATCCACTTTCCTGCCCTTTCCCTGTGATCTGACATGTGGATAAAGTGGTGACTAAAGCATATGGAATGCTTCTCTTTTTTGGGTAAGATTTTGAATACAAAAACAGGTACGTAATGATGGAACTGTATAAAATGCTGATTAGGTCACAGCTGGAGGTTTGTAGTACCGTTCTGGTCACCACATTACAGGAAGGACATTACTGCTCTGGAGACAGTGCAGAGGAGATGCACAAGAATGTTGCCAGGTCTTGAAAATTGCAGCTCTTGGTTGCGTGGGGTTGCTTGTTTTCCTTGGAACAAAGGAGGCTGAGCGGTGACTTCATTGAGGTTTACAAAATTATGAGGGACCTAGAAAGGGTAGACTTGTTTCCCCCAGCTGAGGGGTCAATTACCAGGTGGCATAGACTTAGTGACTGATAGCAGATTTAGAGGGACATGAAGTAAAAAGCTTTTCACCCAGAGTGTTTAAAGTTTATTAATTATTGTCACAAGTAGGCTTACATAAACACTGCAATGAAGTTACTGTGAAAATCCCACAATCGCCACACTCCGGCATCTGTTCAAGTACACTGAGGGAGAATTCAGCATGGCTGATTTACCTAACTAGCACATCTTTTAGATTGTGGCAGGAAACTGGAGCACCTGGAGGAAACCCACGTAGACAGGGAGAATGTGCAAACTCCACAGAGGCTGGAATTGAACCTGGTTCCCTAGCACTGTGAGGTAGCTGTGCTAACCACTGTGCTGCGTGGGGTCTAAGTTGGTGATTGAGGCTGAAACATTCAGCTCATTTAAAAGGTTCTTGGATCTGTACCTGAAGTTCTGGAACCTGCAAGACCAGATGTTGGATAAAGAATTAAAATGAGTGGCTGGTTTCTTCTTTTCTCTTTTTTGGCCGGCACAGACACTGATGGATTGAATGGCCATAACCTTTTCATGGTTCTTTGGTTCTATGGTAAGGAGCAAGTAGGACAGAAGCGGATCAAAAAAGATTTGATGGTAGAACATTGCTTCACCCACAATTGAGAAAAAGAAAATCCTACTGGTGTCTTGATGAGGTCATGATGTGGAGATGTTGGCGCTGGAGTGGGGTAAACACAATAGGAAGTCTCACAACAACAGGTTTATTTGGTAGCAAAATCCACTAGCTTTTGGAGTGCTGCTCCTTCGTCAGGTGAGTGGGAATGCTATTCACAAATATAAAGACACAAACTCAATTTACAAAATAATGGTTGGAATGCGAGTCTTTACAGATAATCAAGTCTTAAAGGTACAGACAATGTGAGTAGAGAGAGTGTTAAGCACAGGTTAAGGAGATGTGTATTGTCTCCAGACAGAACAGTTAGTGAGATTAGCCAAGTCGTTATGGGGTTTACAGATAGTACGATATGAACTCAAGATCCCGGTTGAGGCCATCCTCGTGTGCGGAACTTGGCTATCAGTCTCTGTTCAGCGACTCTGCGCTGCCGTGTGTTGTGAAGGCCGCCTTGGAGAATGTTTACCCAAAGATCAGAGGCTGAATGCCCCTGAGAGCTGAAGTGTTCGCCAACAGGAAGAGAATAGTTTTACTTATTGATTGTTGAACAGTGTTCGTTCATCCGTTGTCGTAGTGTACGCATGGTCTCCCCAATGAACCATGCCTCACGACATCCTTTCTTGCAGTGTATCGGATAGACAACATTGGCTGAGTTGCAAGAGTGTGTACCGTGTTCCTGGTGGATAGTATTCTCATGTGAGATGACAGCATCTCATCACATGGATATCACACAGAACGCTCCGAAAGCTTGTGGCTTGTGCTACCAAATAAACCTGTTGGACTTTAACCTGGTGTTGTGAGATTTCTTACTGTCTTGATGAGGTGACAGGGCAAACCTGAGAGGACTTCTCCATGCTGATGAGTGGGAGCCTCGTGTCCAGTCACATGTCTAACCATTTGCAGTGGCACGTCTTACTGACCTCTGTGGGACAACTTCTCTGTAATAGGATACATAACGAGCACGAGAACTCTGCTGGAGAACTCATTCAATTCAAATCATTGCTTGCTGACGGCCCCTAATGAGCACTCAGAATAGAGTATTGGACTGTTGCCTCCAGAAGATTATTCCATTTGACTTGGTTCATATTTACTCACGTGAATTCCCGATTAGCCACAATGTTTGCATCCTGGGTTACTTCCACTCAGCTTTGCTTTATCCTCTGAAGCGCAGTTATTTTCCACAAATTGATTCAACTGACTCAGTGGATGGCTAAGTGGACAAATGTGTCATCCTTCTGGGGCAGAGGGCATTTGGATCTCAAATGGTGCCTGTGTTTGCATGTATCCATTCTGTTTCTAAGAGGAATTATTGGACAGCAAGCAGCCCTGGAGAAACTTGTCGGCTGCGACTCATAGAGTCATAGAGGTTTACAGCATGGAAACAGGCCCTTTGGCCCAACTTGTCCATGCCACCCTTTTTTTAACCTTTAAGCTAGTCACAATTGCCTGCGTTTGGCCCATATCCCTCAATACCCATCCTACCCATGTAACTGTCTAAATGCTTTTCAAGACAAAATTTTAAAAATTTTGTCTTTTAACACCACTCTGGCAGCTTGTTCAGACACTCACCATCCTCTGTGTGAAAGAATTGCTTCTCTGGACATTTTTGTATCTCTCCCCTTTCACCTTCAACCTATGCCCCATAGTTTTAAACTCGACTACTTTTGGGAAAAGATGTTGACCTTATCTCTGCCCGTCATTATTTTATAAATCACATATCAACCAACTCAAGGACAGCTTCTTCCCTGCTGCTGTCAGACTTTTGAATGGATTTACCTTGCATTAACTTGAACTTTCTCTACACCTTAGCTATGACTGTAACACTACATACTGCGCTTTCTCCTTTCGTTCTCTATGAACAGAATGTTTTATCTGTACAATGCGCAAGAAATAATACTTTTCACTGCATGCTAATACATGTGACAATAATAAATCAAATCAAATTATCATCTGCATTTCTCAAGGTACATATACTTCAAAAGTGTAAAAGAATGAGAATGTACAATTGGGATTAGAGTATTCACCCCTTTTGTGTAAAATAAATCTCATTATAACTGCAGAATTTTTAATCATTTTGGAAGTTAATTGCAGCGGTCAGTTGGGGATGGAGGGGAGGGTGGTGGGTTGGTGAGCAAGGCTGAAGATTCAGAATACCTAATATTCTGACACCAGCTCTGAGAACTCTTGCCTCCAAGTTAGAGAGTTGTGCCTTTAAGCCCCTCTCCAGAGACTTAAGTGTGTAACTGAGGTTTACATCTCAGCGCAAGGAAATGCTGTGCTGTCGGAGGTGCAGGGTGAGATTCTCCGGCTTCCCAGCTGCTGGTGGGAGGTGCTGCATTGTTTACTAGCGATGGGATTCTCTGGTTCCACTGCTCTCAATAGGAATTCCCATTGATGTCACCCCATGCTGGCGGGAAGCCCACAGGCAGAGGTGCACTGCAGCTGGGACCGGAGAATTCCGGCATTGTCTTTTTGGGTAAGAAATTAAACCAGGTCCCTATTTGCCACCTTGGGTGGTTGCAAATGTTCCAATGGTGTTACATGAAGAGCAGTGAAGCTGACCTGGCCAACATTCATCTCTTTCTAAGAACTTGCTGTGTGAAAGCTTGCTTCCATGTTCCTCCATTACATTAGTAATACCACTTCAGAAGAACTCAATTGGGTGTAAAATATCTAAGACACTATATAAATGATGCACAGTGACAGCAGTGTGTATAGTTGGTGAAGGGAATGGATGTTGAAGGTAGTGAACGGGATGCCAATGAATTGAGCTGCTTTCTCCTGGATGGTGTTAAGCTTATTGAGTGCTGTTGGAGCCGCACTCATCCAGGCAAATGGAGAGCATTCCGTCACACTCCTGACTTGTGCCTTGTAAATGATGGACAAGCTTTGGGGAGTCAGGACGTGAGTTACTCACTGCAGAATTCCCAGTCTCTGACCAGCTCTGGCAGCCACATTATCCCAAGGGAAGATGATTGAATTTTTTTTTATTGGAGATGGCCATTGCCTGGCAGTTGGCCAACTGGAGAATATCCCTCAGCCTCATGCCTAAAAATAAAATTATTTCCAGATGGATCAGTACAACCTTTACCATTGCTTTGTAAAATTTAATTAATTCATAGTATCATGGAATCCCTATAGTGCAGAAGCAGGCTCTCCAACCGAGCATCCCACCTAGATCTGATCCCTGTGACCCCACATGCTTTACTTTGCTAATCCCCCTAACCTATATATCTTGGGACACTAAGGGACAATTTAGCATAGCCAATCCACCTAACCTGCACAACTTTTGGAGTGCGGTAGGAACCCGGAGCACCCGGAGGAAACCCACATAGACACAGAGAATGCAAACTCCGCACAGACAGTGATCCAAGGGTGGAATTGAACACAAAGCTGGCGCTGTGAGGCAGCAGTGCTAACCACTGTGTCACTGTGCTGCAAAGATTAATAACTGGCTGCATGTACATGACTGTGTAAATAGACACAAAATTCACCAAACATATTTAAAGCACTTAAACAGTTGAAAAGATATTTAAAATTAACATGTCCTAATTAAATGAATATTAACATTTTCTTTTCATGTAATATAACATATCTCTGGTTCCCAGGCTATTGGAAAATCAATATCTAGTAAATCCTGTTGTACAGCATCACAGTGTGGGGTTACTCCCAACACCTCTCACAGATTAAATATCCCAGAGCTGTGAGAATGGGGCTGCTGGCTCCTGACAGATTTGCTAGAGAGAGACAATCAGTTCTATGTGACTCACCGGCTACACGCAACATATCTGTGAAATGGCATGCAATGTTAAACCATTAATGTAAATTCTCATTCAATCACATCACAAATCCACTATGCAACTTAATGGCCTGATGAACCTGTCCATGGACTTTCTCTACTGTTCTTTCTGGAGAATATTTATCATCACTGGGGACAAAGGAACATATTTTTATTAGAAATGTAGAAAACAGGAGCAGAAGGAGGCCACTCAGTCCCTCAAGCCCACTGTGCCATTCATTATGATCATGATTTGATTTATTATTGTCATGTATTGGGATACAGTGAGTTAAGTGATACAGTACAGGGAAAGCATGGTGGTAAAGTGATTAGCACTGCGGTCTCACAGCGCTAGGGGTCCGGGTTTGATTCCCAACTTGGGTCACTGTCTGTGCGGAGTCTGCATGCTCACCATATGTCTGCATGTTTGCTCCCAGTGCTCCAGTTTCCTCCCACAGTCCAAAGATGCGCTGATTAGGTGCATTGACCATGCTAAGTTCTCCCACGGTATACTTGAACAGGCATCGGAGTGTTGCGACTAGGGGATTTTTACAGTACCTTCATCGCAGTGTTAAAGTAAGTATACTTATGACTAATAAATAAATTTTACTTTAGAAAAATACTGTTTCTTGTTTGCTAAGAACTCAGTAAGAATTTAGCAACACCAATTTTTAATCCAACCGATTTATTTGATAGTAAAATTGTGAGCTTTCAACACTCTTGTGTCTTCCTCAGGCAAATGCAGTGTTCTGGTCTGCAATAGCACACATCAGCACAGACAGTCAGAGATTGCTGATTAGAATGCGAATCCTTACATCTAACCTGCTATTCAAGTGTTAAAGTGGCGAACAATGTGTGTGAAGGGAATCCTGAGCATTGGTTACAGAATTGTGTATTTCCTCCAGACAGCACAGTAAGTGAGGTTTTTTGCTAACCCAGGCAAGTTACGGGGGTTACAGATAGTGTGTCATGAAGCCAAGATCCCTGTTAAGACCGTCCTCATGTGTGCGGAGCTTGGCTATCAGTCTCTGCTCAGCGACTCTGCGCTGTCGTGTATCACGAAAGCCCCCTTGAAGAACATTTACCCGCAGGTCGGAGGCCGAATGCCCATGACTGCTGAAGTGTTCGCCCACAGGAAGGGAACTGTTTTGCCTGGTGATTGTTGAGCGATGCTCATTCATCCGCTGTCGTAGTGTCTGCATGGTCTCCCCAATATACCATGCTTCGGGACATCCTTTCTTGCAACGTATTAGGTAGACAACGTTGGCCGAGTTGGAAGAGTATGTACCGTGCACCTGGTGAATGGTATCCTCACGTTTGATGATGTCGTCCATGTCTATGCATCTTCATGCATAGGTTTGAACAAGACTTCTTTACCACACGAGATCTCCAACCAAGGTTATATACTAGATACATTGATGACATCTTTTTCCTTTGGACTCATGGTGAACAATCATTGAAACAACTGTATGATGATATCAACAAGTTCCATCCCACCATCAGACTCACCATGGACTATTCTCCAGAATCAGTTGCATTCTTGGACACACGCATCTCCATCAAGGACGGTCACCTCAGCACCTCACTGTACCGCAAACCGACAGACAACCTCACAATGCTCCACTTCTCCAGCTTCCACCCTAGACACGTTAAAGAAGCCATTCCCTATGGACAAGCCCTCCGTATACACAGAATTTGCTCAGATGAGGAGGATCGTGACAGACACCTCCAGACACTGAAGGATGCCCTCGTGAGAACAGGATATGGCGCTCGACTCATCGATCGACAGTTCCGACGTGCCACAACGATAAACCGCACTGACCTCCTCAGAAGACGAACACGGGACACGGTGGACAGAGTACCCTTTGTTGTCCAGTACCTCCCCGGAGCGGAGAAGCTACGACATCTTCTCCGGAGTCTTCAACATATCATTGATGACGATGAACATCTCGCTAGGGCCATCCCCACCCCCCCACTTCTTGCTTTCAGACAACCGCACAACCTCAAACAGATCATTGTTCGCAGCAAACTACCCAACCTTCAGGAGAACAGTGACCACAATACCACACAACCCTGCCACAGCAACCTCTGCAAGACATGCCGGATCATAGACATGGACGACATCATCAAACGTGAGGATACCATTCACCAGGTGCACGGTACATACTCTTGCAACTCGGCCAACGTTGTCTACCTAATACGTTGCAAGAAAGGATGTCCCGAAGCATGGTATATTGGGGAGACCATGCAGACACTACGACAGCGGATGAATGAGCATCGCTCAACAATCACCAGGCAAAACAGTTCCCTTCCTGTGGGCGAACACTTCAGCAGTCATGGGCATTCGGCCTCCGACCTGCGGGTAAATGTTCTTCAAGGGGGCTTTCGTGATACACGACAGCGCAGAGTCGCTGAGCAGAGACTGATAGCCAAGCTCCGCACACATGAGGACGGTCTTAACAGGGATCTTGGCTTCATGACACACTATCTGTAACCCCCGTAACTTGCCTGGGTTAGCAAAAAACCTCACTTACTGTGCTGTCTGGGGGAAATATACACAATTCTGTAACCAATGCTCAGGATTCCCTTCACATACATTGTTAGCCACTTTAACACTTGAATAGCAGGTTAGATGTATGGATTCGCATTCTAATCAGCAATCTCTGACTGTCTGTGCTGATGTGTGCTATTGCAGACCAGAACACTGCATTTGCCTGAGGAAGACACAGAGTGTTGAAAGCTCGCAATTTTACTATCAAATAAATCGGTTGGATTAAAAATTGGTGTTGCTAAATTCTTACTGAGTTCTTACCACCCCAATCCAACGCCAGCATCTTTACATCTTGTATGCTATACAGACACAGCATCCATAGAGTGCATAGGAGAAAAGGAGGAGAGTGCAGAATATGGTTTTATTGTCATAAGGTGTAGATAAAGATCAGCTGATGGCAGCAAGAGTTGGTGAGTCGGTTGGTACGTGATCTCAGGCTTTTGAAGCTTTTTACCAACGAAAGGAGGTGGAAGAGAATATGTCCTGGATGGGTGAGGTCCTTGATTACGCTGGCTGCTTTTCTATCTGCACTTTCCTTTTGGGAAGTGCAGATAAAGCCAACGGTTGAAGGTTGGTTTGTGTGATGGACTGGGCTTCATTCACGACCCTTTGTAGTTTCTTGCGGACTTGGACAGAGCAGGAGCCAAACCAAGCTGTGATACATCTGGAAAGGGTGCTTTCTAAGCTGTGCATCAAAGATGTGCAAGCACCATAGAATCCTTACAGTGCAGAAGGAGGCCATTCAGCCCATCGAGCCTGAACCAACCATAATCCCACCCAGGCCCTATCCCTGTAACCCCTTGTATTCACCTATTAATCCCCTGATGCTATGGGGCAATTTAGCATGGCTAATCCACCTAACCCTCACGTCTTTGGACTGTGGGAGGAAACTGGAGCACCCGGAAGAAACCCATGCAGACAGAGGGAAAATGTTCAAACTTCACAGTTATCTGAGGCCAGAATTAAACCCAGGTCCCTGGTGCTATGAGGCAGCAGTACTATCCACTGTGTCACCATGTTGTGTGGGCTAGGTTGAATGGCCATGGAAAATTGCCCCTTACTGTCAGATGGAATAGAAGGGTAGATTAGTGAGGTTTTGGGGGGAGGGCCTGGGTGGTATTATGGTTTGTGCAGGCTCAATGGGCCAAATGGTTTCCTGCATTGTAGGGATTCTTTAATTCTATGTTGCTGTCAGACTTTTGAATGGATTTACCATGCATTAAGTTGATCTTTCTCTACACCTTAGCTATGATTGTAACACTACATACTGCGCTTTCTCTTTTCATTCTCTATGAACAGTATGTTTTATCTGTACAATGCACAAGAAATAATACTTTTCACTGCATGCTAATATATATGACAATAAATCAAATATTGGTGATCATCAAAAAAAGGCTCCTTCTTCCCCACCCCTCCCTTATTGACTCGGTGATGTCTGTGGTTATCTTTCTGGGGGATGGCCATTGAGAGATTCTCTTTCAGTGATAAAATCCTCCTATACTTTAGCTGTCTGCTGCAAACATTGGACTTCAAGATCAAAGGAAGAAAATGCAGAAGAATATTGGGTGGAGACAGGAGGATATTTGCCCATTTGATACGATATGAAATGCAGGTTCTGTAACAAATTTCACTCAGAAAGCAGCAAATTCTTTATTAACCTCACCTTCAACCAAGGATTTGAGACCATGGGTACGGAAATGAAATAAAATGAATTGGAAGTGCAAAGTTCATTTATTAAATGCCAATTAACACCATGGCATTGCATCAAAAAGGAATATTATCTTCAGATGACTTGGGGATTAGGGGGTTGAGTAATAATTTGATCAGGACTTTTAGACATAATTCAGTCATCATTTTGAAGGGATATATTAAATTCTGATAATGCTTCAATTTTAACTCATCTGTAACTCAGCAGGAAAATTTAAGGCAATTTTAGAAGCAGAGATGCAGAGCTGGTTTCAGCGTAGATATTTCCGTGACTTACAAAGTGATGAGCTGGGAGATGTCAAATTGAGGAGCTCCAATCCTGACACGTTTGCACAGACAGATTCCATTATAATTGCTGGCATCTGAACTTGTAAGAAATCTGTGTGGATTTTTAATGCATTATAGATATTTTGGCAACGTATTATGAAGGATTTTAAATGAACTTAACTTTGAAATGCTTACTTGTTTCTAAATGAATAACAAATAAATGAATGATGACTCTATAATATTTACCCAACTGCCTCTAAAATATTCAGTAAAACTCGCTGGGAGATTAAACCATTTGTCAATCATTTCTTCCTTACAAGACATAATAGATTTTCTTGGAGCCAATGGCATTGAGCCATGTTTTAAATTATAAACACATTTTGTGCCATTTTAACTGCATTTCTGACACTCCTGATAACTCCCCACTGCTTCTAAAAATAAACTTGCTTCATTCCCAAATCATCACATGAGGCGGAGGAAGATACTCCTGTTGACCAGTGCGTATCAAACTGAGTGGACAAGGGTCTGGCAAATGGAGTACAATGTAGGTAAAGTGATGTCATCCATTTTGGTAGGAATAACAGCAAAATGGACTATTATTTAAATGGTAAAAGATTGCAGCATGTTGCTGTGCAGAGGGACTTGGGTGTCCTTGTGCAGGAATCTCAAGGAGTTGGTTTGCAGGGGCAGTACGTAATTAAGAAGGCAAATGGCATTTTGTCCTTTGTTACTTGAAGGATGGAGTTTAAAAGCAGTGAGGTTATTTGCAGGTGTATGAAGTGCTGGTGAGGCCGCACTTGGAATACTGCATACAGTTTCGGTCTCCTTACTTGAGAAAGGATACACTGGCACTGGAGGAGGTGCAGAGGAGATTCACTAGGTTGATTCCAGAGTAAGAGCGTTGGCTTATGGGGAAAGGCTGAGCAGACTGGGGCTATACTCATTGGAATTCAGAAGAATGAGGAGCGACCTTGTAGAAACATAAAAGATTATGAAGGGAATAGATAAGATAGAAGCAGGGAAGTTGTTTCCATTGGTGGTTAAAACTAGAACTAGGAGGCATGGCATCATATTAAGGGGCAGCTTTAGGACTGAGTTGAAGAGGAACTTCTTCACACAGAGTTGTGAATCTGTGGAATTCCCTGCCCAGTGAAGCAGTTGAGGCTACCTCATTGAATGTTTTTAAGGCAAGAATAGATAAATATTTGAACAGTAAAGGAATTAAGGGTGATGATGAACAGGCGGGTAAGTGGAGCTGAGTCCACAAAAAGATCAGTCATGATTTTATTGAATGGCAGAGCAGGCTCGATCAGACAGATGCCTAATCCTGCTCCTAGTTCTTATGTTCTTTTTCTTATGCATCAATTGGATAGAAATTTCTTAAAAAGTTTATTTATTACTGTCACAAATAGGCTTACATTAACACTACAACGAAGTTACTCTGATAATCTGCTAGTCACACACTCTAGCGCCTGTTCGGATACACTGAGGAAGAATTTGGCATGGCCAATCCATCTAACCAGCACATCTTTGGACTACGGAAGGATATCAGAGCACCCGGAGGAAATCCATGCAGACATGAGTATAACGTGCAAACTCCATACAGACAGTGACCCAAGGTGGGAATCAAACCCAGGTCCCTGGCGATGTGAGGCAGCAGTGCTAATCACTGTGTTACCATGCCGTACCAGAAAAATTGCACGTGAATTCTGGCGTGAATGGCTGGAAGATTCTACCCAAAGGCTATGGACCAAGTGCTGGAAAATGGAATTAGAATAGATAAGTGCTTGATGGCCAGCACGGATATAATGGGCTAAAATGGCTTCTTTTTGTGTTGTAAAACTCTATGAAGTGATAAAAGAGGAGCAGCAAAGAGCTTTGGTGTCTTCAGCGGTTCATTGTTGGTTAGTTATGTTGCTCAGTGCTTGTCATTGGCTTTGATCTAGAAATTACCCACCAAAAATTACCCATCTACAGAAAATGCAGATGTGTGGAATAGAGGGTGATTTAGCTAATTGGATTAGGAATTGGCTGGCAGATAGAAGACAGAGGGTGGTGGTTGATGGGAGATATTCATCGTGGAGTTCGGTGACGAGTGGTGTGCCTCAGGGGTCTGTTTGGGGCCCCTGCTGTTTGTAATTTTTATAAATGATCTGGATGAGGGTATTGAGGGATGGATCAGTAAATTTGCAGATGATACTAAAGTTGGTGGTGTGGTAGATAGTGAAGAGGGGTGTTTTAGTTTACAGAGTGACTTGGACAAGTTGCAGAGCTGGGCCGAGAGGTGGCAAATGGAGTTTAATGTGGAAAAGTGTGAGGTAATGCACTTTGGCAGGAACAATAAATGTGTAGAGTATAGGGCTAATGGTAGGGCTCTTAATAGTGTTGAGGAACAGAAGGATCTTGGTGTATGTGTCAATAGATCCCTGAAAGTAGGCAGTCAAGTGGATAAAGTTGTTAAGAAGGCATATGGAGTCTTAGCTTTTATTGGTAGGGGGATTGAATTTAGGAGCCGCAGCATCATGTTGCAACTGTACAAAACTCTAGTGCGGCCGCACTTGGAGTATTGTGTGCAGTTCTGGTCCCCACATTATAAGAAAGATGTGGAGGCATTGGAGAGGGTACAGAGGAGGTTTACCAGGATGTTGCCTGGTATGGAGGGCAGGTCCTATGAAGAGAGGTTGAAGGATTTGAGGTTGTTTTCGTTAGAAAGGAGGCGGCTAAGAGGGGATCTTATTGAAGCATATAAGATGATTAGAGGTTTAGATAGGGTGGACAGTGATAGCCTTTTTCCTAGGATGGAGAAAGCTAGCACGAGGGGACACAGCTTTAAATTAAGGGGTATGAGTTATAGGACGGATATCAGAGGTAGGTTCTTTACTCAAAGAGTGATTAGGGAGTGGAATGCCCTGCCTGCAGCTGTTGTAGATGCGCCAAGTTTGGTGGCGTTTAAGAGGTTAGTTGATAAGTATATGGAAGAGAAGGGAATGGTTTAGTTAGGAGGGGCATTGCTTTTTATTTTGGTCGGCACAACATCGAAGGCCGAAGGGCCTGTTCTGTGCTGTATTGTTCTATGTTCTATGTTCTAAGTAAAACTGAAAGAAAATTGTGTTGTTTTGCAAAACGTGAAATTGCTCAATGGAAGATGACGGTGACTGAAACCTTTTCTATTTTGCTTTCTAAACTCCCAATTTTTTTTGTTTGCGAGCTTAGTAATTTTATCATGGATCATTTATTCCTGATGGAAATGTCAAGAACTAAATGACAACCTGAACTTATATCTACAGGATGAACACGGATCAGTGGACTAGTCCAAGAGGAGAAGTGGATCTCATTCAACTTCAGGCACATAATATTAGCAGAAGGCTCTCCCAGGTACAGCTGATTCAATTACAGATGTGAGTTTGCTACACTGTACTCCCAACTATCATAGAATAACATAGAATCATAGAATCTCTACAGTGTAGAAGAAGGCGGTTGGCCCATCAAGTCTGTACTGTCAACAATCCCATCCAGGCCCTTTCCCCATAACCCCATATAATTACCCTTCTAATTCCTCTGACTCTTAAGGGTCAATTTATCTTGGCTAATCCATCTAATCCACGCATCTTTGGATTGTGGGAAGAAACCCATGCAGACATAGGGAAGAATGTGCAAACTCCATACAGACAGTTGCCCAAGGCGGGAATTGAACCCAGGTCCTTGGCCATGTAGGGCAGCAGTGCTAACCACTGTGCCACCATGCTATCCTGAACACTACCTCAGAAACTCCCCAATGCACCACAATGATATGCCTCTTCCTTTATTAGCTATGCCAGTGACTTTCTGGTTGGCAATTTAGGGACTATCACATCTGAAATGCTAACTATCTTTTTTGCAAGATCAGGGTTGATGTGAAAAGCTATTTGGTCCATCTTAGCTGGCCCCTCCAGAAATATTCGATACTTTCCCCACCCAATCCCAAGTCAATGGATTTCATTGATTCTTGCGTTTTGACTCTGCTATTGTATCCAGAAACCCATTCCACAGGTAGGTCACCATTGTGTAAAGACTTCCTGTTATTAATTTGCTTTGCATCAGTTTACCTGTGCATGGCTATTCTAGAGTGAAAGAGAAATCAAATTGGATACTAAATATGGTTTGCAACTTAATCCTTTTATTGTGTTGGATCAGGTCATTGTTAACTGTGATATCTCTAAGCAGTTGACATTTGGGCCAAATTTTTCACTTTCTTTTCTGAGAGTGGCACTTCGGTTAGCATTGCTGCCTCACAACACCAGGGACCCAGGTTCAGTTCTTGGCTTGGGTTACTATCTGTGTGGAGTTTGCATGTTCTCCCCATGTCTTTTGGGTTTCCTCCAGGTGCTCTGGTTTCACAGTCTGAAAGATGTGCTGGTTAGATGCACTGACCATGCTAAATTCTCCCTCAGTGTTCCCGAACAGAGTATGGTGACTATGGGATTTTCACAGTAACTTCATTACAGTGTTAATATAAGCCTACTTGTGAAACTAATAAAAAAAACTGAGCATTTTGCTTCAACCTCCAACTGGGATTTGCTGTCTGACTTACCAAGTCATAGAATCCCTCCAATAACATGAGGCCATTCAGCTCATCGAGTTTGTACCGACAACAATCCCACCAAAGCCCTATTCCTGTAGCCCCACACGTTTACTCTACTAATCCTCCTGACACTAGGGTCGATTTGTCATAGTCAATCCACCTAACTGGCACATCTTTAGACTATAAGAGGAAACCAGAGCACCCACGCTGACACAGGGAGAATGTGCAAACTCCACACAGACAGTGACCCAAGGCTGAAACCTCATTGGCCAGGTACTGAGTAGCTGAAGGCTTTTCTATCTACTGGTTACCTGCTCGCTGTTACTGAGTATTGGATGTTCACATACAGAGTGAAATCCTACTTGTGAGCTAACAAATAAACATTTTAAACTTATAAGTGCTGGACCAGGTGAGAAAACGGGTGTACAGCTTGCTAGCTGGCCACCTTCTCCATATTATCCAGTTTAAAAATATATGGAGGAATTGAAAATGTAGCTCTCCAGAGATCGGGACACTGTTTATAGAGGACACGCCAATGT
This sequence comes from Sphyrna mokarran, assembly GCA_024679065.1. Taxonomy (NCBI): domain Eukaryota; kingdom Metazoa; phylum Chordata; class Chondrichthyes; order Carcharhiniformes; family Carcharhinidae; genus Sphyrna; species Sphyrna mokarran. The sequence continues at coordinate 21,530,274 of JAGIQG010000028.1, read as the reverse complement.
TTAATAAAATATCCCTCCCGAAACAAACCCTACACTCCACCCCCCCACCAACTTGGATTCCTTGGACACAGAGACCCCCCCCTCCACAACAAGGAGAATCCCCTCCCCCTGCATGGATCTTCCCAATTGAAGCCCCCACTCGCTGGCCCAGTGCCAGGGGCAGCCCGGCCATGTCTCTCTCCCCACCAGGAGGCTATACTTACCTGTGTGCCTCTGGTGGGCTCTCTTCATCTGGTTTCCATTTGTAAACCTCACTGATGTAACATCACATCAACAATGGGGCAATTCCTAATAGGGAGGGGGGAAATGATAGAGCAGGGAAGCCCTTTGATATGTTAATCCACTGAAATGATAGGGATCTCATCATGCCATTGATGGGCTGCAGGGAAAATCTGAAAGTGAAAAATTGCCAACAAGGTTCTCATTTTTTTGACTTTTGTAGGATTTTGTGCCAAAAGTGGGTGGCTTAGGTGGATTGGCCATACTAAATTGACCTTAGTGTCAGGGGATTAGCAGAGTAAATGTGTGGGGTTACAGGAATAGGGCCTGGGTGGGATTGTGGTAGTACAGACTTGATGGGCCAAATGGCCTACTTCTGCATTGTAGGGATTCTGTGAAACATTGGTATTTACACCTGTCTTTCCAGAGAAATAAACAATATTATCACATTTTCCCTTTGGGTAGAGATGTGACTCCATCCTGATTCCCTCTACAATTTGTGAGGTTCTATAAGTGTCTAGTCATACAGTGTGCGAGATGATTCATCATGTCCCAATAACAGTCATTTTGAGCAAGACCACCCCCTCAGAATTTAGCTCCTACAAAACCTCCAGCTAGCCAATCTGTAACTAATCATTGTCATTCCCTCAACTCATTCTTCATTCATAATGTGGCTGCGAAAAACCGACAGACATGAGAATCACACATCCTGCAACTCTGTAGAAAATAAAGTGATTGTTCCAGCAACAGTACAAATCCATAAGCTACCTATAAATCAAAATACTTGAATCATAGGAGATCAAACCAAATCCTAATTCTACTGCTATACAATAGCAAGGTATCTCCCAATGGCTTTCTTTTTGCGTACTTGTTATTTTCTACTCTATACATTCCATTGTCTAGCCCCACAGCAACACTCGCCCCACCTCACCTTTCCCCCCACCTCATCCTTGCCACCAAACCTTCTCCCATGAACTCTCTTCCCACCTGACCCTCTGCTCCCCCATAAGTAAAAACTGTCTCTTGTCTCTGAGTCTCAAGTGTGGGGATTCAAGCCTTTCTTCTGGATGTGAGCACAATAATCAAGGCTAATACCCCAGTAGTTCGTTGGGGCCAATGTGCTGTTGGGAGTGCTACCTAAAGGGTTAACCTGATGAACTATGTTCTGAACTGAGACATGCTAGCTGCTTGGATGGGTGGAAAAGATGATTTGGAGTTGTGGACCGGGTGTAGTGTGTCAAAATTTGCAGATGACACTAAGATGGATGGCACAGCAAAGTGTGCAGAGGATGCTGAAAGTCTACAAAGGGATACAGAGTCTAAGTGAGTGGGCAAAGGTTTAATAGATGGAGTACAATGTTGGTAAATGTGAGGTCATCTATTTTGGTAGGAATAATAGCAAAATGGACTATTATTTAAATGGTTAAAAAATTGCAGCATGCTGCTGTGTAGAGCATCTAGGTGTCCTTGTGCAGGAATCTCAAGGAGTTGGTTTGCAGGGGCAGTAAGTAATTAAGAAGGCAAATGGAATTTTGTCTTTCATTGCTAGAAGGATAGAGGTTAAAAACAGCGAGGTTATGTTACAGCTGTATGAGGTGCTGGTGAGACCACACCTGAAGTACTGTATACAGTTTTAGTCTCCTTACTTGAAAAAGATATACTAGCACTGCAGAGAAGATTCACTAGGTTGATTCCAGAGTGATAGGGTCGGCTTAGAGGAGAGACTGAGTAGGTTGGGGTTATACTCATTGGAATTCAGAAGAATGAGGGGAGATCTTATAGAAACATAAAAGATTATGAAGGGACAGATAGAAGCAGGGAAGTTGTTTCCAGTGGCAGATGAAACTACAACGAGGGGACATAGCCTCAAACTAAAGAGAAACAGATTTAGGACTGAGTTGAGGAGGAATGTCTTTACCGAATGCCTCAAAGTGCTTTACGCCCAATGAAGTAGCCCAATGTCAGTCTGTGGAATACCTTGCCCAGTGAAGCCGTTGAGGCTACCTCATTGAATGCTTTTAAGGCAAGGATAGATAAATTTTTGAACAGTAAAGGAATTAAGGGTTCTGGTGAGCGGACAGGTAAGTGGAGCTGAATCCACAAAAAGATCAGCTATGATCTTACTGAATGGCAGAACAGGCTCGAGGGGCCAGATGGCCTACTCCCGCTCTTAGTTCTTATGTTCTTTTATTGAAATATCCTATGGCACTATCTGAAGATGAGCAGCTGAGAGTTATTCCAATTGTCTTGGCAAATATTCATCAGCAATCAACAGCACACAAACAGATTATCTGGTCGTGATCATGTTTTTGTTTATTTAGGTCCTTGCTATGTGCAAATTAGCTATCACATTTTATACATTACAACACTTCAAAAAGTACTTCACTAGGTGTAAAGCACTTTGAGGCATTTTGTGGTATGAAACGCACTGTATAAATTTATGTTTTTCTTCTTGGGGATTCCTCTCAGGCTTCTGTTTTGAAGAATGCAAAATCATTATCCATCATAGGAACTTTACTCATCGTGTCAGCGCTGGCCATCAAGCACTTACTTATTCTAATTCCATTTTCCATCACAAGACCTTGACGTATGAGGACTTTGAGTCTATACTCGATGGAGTTTCAACGGGATGAGGGGGGATCTTATTGAAACTTACAGAATATTGAAAGATCTGGATAGCGTGGACATGGGGAAGATATTTCCATTAGTAGCAGAGACTAGGATCTGAGGGCACAGTGTCAGAGTAAAGGGCCTTTAGAACCAACATGAGGAGGAATTTCTTCAGCCAGAGAGTGGTGAATCTTTGGAATTCATTGCCGCAGAAGTTTGTGGAGGCCAGGTCATTGAGTGTATTTAGGACAGAGATAGTTAGATTCTTGATTGGCAAAGGGGGCAAAGATTATGAGGAAAAGGCACAACAGTAGGGAGACGATGGCTTAGTGGTATTATCGCAAGACTATCAATCCAGAAACTTAGCTAATATTCTGCGGCCCTGGGTTCAAATCCTGCCGTAGCAGATGATGAAATCAAAAAATCTGGAATTAAAATGTCTAACAATAACCATGAAACTATTGTTGACTGTTGGTGAACCAGATGTGTTTTTCCAATGTGCTTTAGGGAAGGAAATTTGCCATCCTTACCTGCTCTGGTCTACATGTGACTCAAGAGCCAAAGCAATATGGTTGAGTCTTAAATGCCCTCATGAGATGGGCAATAAATGCTGGCCTACTCAGTGATACCCACACCCATGAATGAATTTAAAAAATGGGGTTGAGAAACATATTAGCCATGATTGAATGGCATAGCAATTTCGATGGGCCAAATGGCCTAATTCTGTTCCTGTATAATTCAGCCCTCTGACCCTGAGTGCTGATCCACTCTCCAATATTTTCTGCGTCTGCAATCGCAATCCATCGATGTATTCCCGCACAAATGATGTTATGCCATGGAAGCAGGTATAAACGGGGAGAGGGAGGAACCTTTTACAGAGGTCAAGACAGTTCAGGAATGCATGTGTGGTCTTCCCGGGCGCTGGCTAGACGGAATCCAAAGTTTCAATATAAGCTGGATAGGCTATGTAGGGAGGGGGAAATGGACAGTGTGTGTTGATGTTAAAGACAGTGTAAAATCCTGTTTTACCTGCACTGAACACCCAGGGAAATGAGGAGGGGAGGGAATAGGCCTGGTGTAATCTACCTCCAGACCCCAGAGCTGGTTGGCTGAGGGCTGCGCGCAACATGAGAAGCGGCGTGCCGCATTGGTTGGTTTCCGTGTCAATCTCGCTACTTCCGAAATGTAGCGAGTGAATGTATCCCGGAGCTGCTCTTTGCTACATTCACTTTGTGGACCCACGCTTGTTTACCCTCAATCCAGCTTGGAGGGGAGGGCGAAGGGGAACTCCCAATTACTGATGCTCACCACACCAATGGTGGCTGCATAGAGCGATAAAGGGGGTGGGAGGGAGGGGGGACGCTGAGTTTCTTCCACCATGGGAAATGGGATGTGTTCCAGGAGGCAAAAGGGACTTCTCCAGACGGCATTCTGTGTCCTAGTTGTACTTTGTTTCGGCTTCGGGTTTTACACCTACACCCACCTGAAGGAGAGCCTGAGGAACGCCGAGTTGCTGGCCCAGAAATACAAGCAGCAGCAGGAATCCGTCTCGGCGCAGTTACAAGGTGGGTCTGCCCCAAGAAACTGTTTTCCAAGAGGAGTTTGTTGCAAGCACTCTCAGCCAGAGCTAGAATAAACCGGAGGGCGGGGTTAAGAGCCATCCGGTGATTGTAACATTTTGGAGTATGCTAACTGTTTAAAATCCTACAGATACAAAGGATTTGATTCAGCCTCTTAAGTTAAAACTCTTTTTTTTTTGCAGTCATTAGCTCCTTTACTTTTTTTGGAGGGGTGGGTGGTATAGTATACACTGCTAATTTTGGATGTTTACATTCCTGGGATAATCGTCCTGTCCTGCCAGAAGTTATGAAAAAAAAAGCTTTCCCACCCTGCTTCCGCTGCCCAAAAAACAACAAGTGTTAAGCAAATCTAAATCTAAACATGTGTGGTCAAACAGCTAGCTGTAACAGTTCAATCTAAGCTGCCTTTCCCTTGCCGGTCCCCTGCTGGTGTCACCATGAGGAGGTAGCTGGCTGTACGCTCAGTTGTATTCGAACTCTTAGGCGGAAGGGCCTGAATCATGGCAGCAGTTGAAAGACACTTTTCCCTGGGGTATTGTTGTTCGCGTTGCGAAGTTATTCGTAGCTTATGGAAGCTGTCAATCTAGCCAGTTCAACGATCCTTGTCCGCTGAAACTCCGAGGAGAGGACAGATGAAGTTTTTTTTGGATAAGGGAACTTGTTTGGCAGTGCAGTTAGTTCAGATTATTTTGATGGTGACGGTGCTGGTCCTTTGTTAGACTGATTTTTGGGGGGTGGGGAAGGTTCTCAGTTTGTGTAAAGATCTGAACTTTGAAGATCTCTCATTGGTTCTGTTGTCACTGCAATTTTTGTACTACTGGAAATGTAAAACATTGGTGTGGAGTCAATGTGAGGGAGAGGGAGTGCATGAGAGTCCCAGAGGAAACAAGCTCATCCTTGAATCCAGCATGGAATAAAGTGCGCTAGACTTGGAAGGAGTTCAGGTTTAAAATATTTAAAAACAAGATGTTGCATTTTGGTAAGACAAACCAGGGCAGGGCTTGCACAGTTAATGGTAGAGTCTTGGGGAGTGTTGTCAAGAGAGACTGAGAGGTGCAGCTATATAGTTCCTTGAAAGTGGCGTCACAGGTAGACATGGTAGCAAAGAAGGTGTTTGGCACACTTGCCTTCGTTTATTACAGCACTGAGTACAGGAGTTGGGGCATTGTTACAACCATACAATAGTCACATTTGGAGCACTGTGTACAATTCTGGTAGCTCTGCCAAAGGAAGGATGTAATTAAACTGGAAAGGGTGCAAAAAAGATTTACACAGATGTTACTGGAACTGGAAGGTTTGAGTTATAAGAAGAGGCTGGATAGGCTGGGACGTTTCTTTTCCCTAGAGTGTAGGATAAGGGATGACCTTAACAAGGTTTATAAAATCATGAGGGCTATTCTTTGAATAGTCAAGTCTTTTCCCCAGATAGGGGAATCCAAAACTAGAGAGCATAGGTTTAAGGTGAAAGGGAAAAGATTTAAGAGGAACCTGAGGGGCAACTGTTTCATATACGAGTTGCTATGTAAATGGAATGAGCTGCCATAGGAAGGTAGAGGCGGGTACAGTTACAACCTTGAAAAGATATTTTGGACAGGTACATGGATGGGAAAGATTACGGCTCAAAGGTAGGCAAATGGGACTACTTCAGTTTAGGAAACCTGGTTGGCATGGATAGGTTGGGCAGAAGGGCCTGTTTCTATGCTGTACATCTCTGTCTAAGCACTATAAAAGTAACTAGTGGAGACTCTGGGCAGCTGAAGTGTATGTTTGTGTCCCCCCCCCACATCCCCAAAAAAACTCAAACCCATGTAAACATACTGAGGAGATGTCAGCATTGCTGGTTGTTGGTAAATCATATCCTTGGTTCCAACCAGATTGAAGAGATTGAGTCTTGAGGGAAAAGTTTAGCTTTGATTAAATTTCCACTGGCTTGTTTCTTTGCTACCATCTGCCTGGAACTGGCTGCAAACATTTATCATTTGTCTCACGACATCCAAATCTTGGCACCTTCAGTTAATGAGCCAACCTTTCCCATACGCGTGTCACCATGTGTGAAATAAACCCAGTGAGACAGGTAAACAAAAAGAGACTTTTTTTTTCCAATTCAACATACATGGATAAAGCACAAATTCCTTTATCCCCATTATAAATCTAGATTTCCAGCGTGATTTGATTTCAAAGCATTGCTGTCAGAGAATATATTTAAAAAAAATACAAATGTAAAATACTGCAAGTGCTAAAAATCTGAAATCAAGGCAGAAAATCCTAGAAACACTCAGCAGGCCTGACCATATCTGTGGAGAAAGAAAGGGAGTTAAACTTTTTAGGTTGATGACTTTATGTCAGGATTGCAAAAAGTTGATGATGAATTGGATTTTAAACCAGCAAGGAAGGCAAAAAAAGCAGGTCTGTCAGAAAGTTGGTTACAATTAGCACCAATGTGGGGGATGCATCCTGAGGGATACCTGTCAATCATAACGAGGTTGCAGTTGATATAGATAGGTTGAGTGAATGGGCAAAAATCTGGCATGTGATGTGGGAAAGTTGTCCCCTTTAGCAAGAAGAATGAAAAAAGAGTATTAAATGGAGAATGATTGCAGAATGCTGAGGTACAGAGGGCGGCACAGTGATTAGCACTGCTGCCTCACACACCGATGACTCTGGTTCAATTCCTGAGTTGGGCCCCAGTCAGTGTGAAGTCTGCATGTTCTCCCTGTGTCTGTGTGGGTTTCCTCCGAACACTCTTGTTTCCTCCCACGGTCCAAAGATATGCATATTGGATGAATTAGCCATGCTAAGTTCTCCCTCAGTGTGCCCAATCAGGCGCTGGAGTGTGACGACTAGAGGATTTTCACAGTAACTTCATTGCAGTGTGAATGTAAGCCTACTTGTGATAAATAAACTTTAGGTGTTTATGGTGCATGAGTCACAAAAAGTTTGTATGCAGGTACAGCAAGTAATTCAGAAGGCTAATGAACTGCTATCCATTATTGCAAGAGAAATTGAACGTAAATGTTAGGCTGTTATGCTTCGGTTACACAGGACAGTGGTGAGACCACATCTCAAGTATTGGGTGGAGTTTTAGTTTATTTAAGGAAGGATATAAAGGCATTGGAGGCGGTTCAGAGGAGGTTTATGGAATGAGTGGGTTGCCTTATGAGGAAAGGTTAGTCAGGCTTGGCTTGTTTAGAAGATAGATAGGTGACTTGATTGGAGTATGTTGGAAGTCGAAAGGATGTTTCCTCTTGTGGGTGAATCTAGAACTGGGGGGGCGGGGCATGGTTTTAAAAATTAAATGTCACCCTTATAAGACAAAGATGATGAGAATTTTCCGGGAATGAAAAGATTAATGTATGAGGAGAGATTAAACAGTTTGGGCTTATACTCGCAGGAGTTTAGAAGGGTGAAGGGATCTGATCGAGGTATATAAAATACTAAAAGGAATTGATAAAGTAAACATAGACCAAATGTTTCCACTTGTGGGGCAACCTTAGTGCAAGAGGTCACAGGTGTGGGTTGAGAGGCAATAGATTTAAAACTGAGTTGAGGAGGAAGTACTTCTTGCAGTGGGTGGTGAATTTGTGGAACTCGCTGCCGCATAGCGCGGTGGAGACTGTATCATTGAAAGATTTCAAGAAGGCGATAGATATGTTTCTGATTTTAAAAATGAGTTAAAGGGATATAGGGGACAGGCAGGGAGGTGGATTTGAGATCAGGAAGAGATCAGCCATGATCTGATTGAATGGCGGAGCAGGCTCGAAGGGCTGAATTTGCCTAATTCTGCTCCTAATTCCTGTGTTCATATGTTTTTTTTCCTCTGAAGAGGTGTGACTTTGGAACTCTCTCTGCCTCAGTAGTGGAGGTGAGGTCATTTAGGGCAGAGATTGATAGATTCTGTTCAGCAAGGGCCTTAAAAGTTCTTGGAAGGAGGGCAGGGGTTAGATAGGGATGTAGAACTTGAAACACAAACAGATCAGCCATGATCTTATCAAATGGCAGAGAAAGCTCAAGAGGCCGAATGGCCTGCTTCTCATTTCATATGTTTGTATCTAAGGCATCCATGATTCCATTGGCGCAGCAGAGAGGGTGACGTAGCCACCTAGACACTTAGGAGTCTGCTAAATTCATGTAAAGTTATGTAAAGTGTGTGACTCTGACGACCTTTTTTGGGTTCCTTGGCTGGAATCCACTGTCATTTATGGGAAGCTGCATCATCTCACAGAGTTAAAGGGGGCGAAGTGAAGGGGAGTGAATTTCTCTTAGTCACACTGTCATGTGGATTTTTTGACCAGCAGTGAAGACCTGCTGTTATTGTAAAGCCGGAACAGTTTAGCTTCAGAAAGGTTAAGCGAATATTTTCTTGATGTTAAATTACATCAGGTCAAATAGTCGTTTGCTAGTAAATCAGTAAAGTTGCTATTGTCCCAGATGACCACAGGCTGCTCTGAGGGGGAGAACTGATTGGTGGTGATTTAACCTGAGGATCACCACACCTCAGGCAAGGGGCAAAATTGAGAAGACAGGACCTTCGTGAATAACTTCAGCCAGTACGGGAATAGAACCCATGCTCTTGGTGGCAGCCTGCATCATGAATCAGCCATCCAGCCAACTGAGCTGACAAACTCCCCGGATACCAATATTAGGGGAAACAACAACTTTAGACTGTATGCTTTATAATTCTCATACAGCAGCATGGAAACATAGAAACTAGAAGCAGAAGTAGGCCATTTGGCCCTTCGAGTCTGCTTCAACATTCATTTTGATCCTGGCTGGTCATCAGATTCAGTATCCTGATTTCTGCCCCCCCCCCCCCCCCCCCCCACAACCCCTTTCTCCCATAGCCTCTGATTGCTCAAGAGCTATCTCTAAGTTGTTATTTCCCTGACTTTGGTATATTTGAAAAGCATCCTGATGAGTGCCTAGTGAAAAGCTTTGACAAATTGCCTTTTTCAGCAATACAAAGATTATTTCATGCATTTTTCATGCATGGGGCAGCATAATGACACAATAGTTAGCAGTGTTGCCTTGCAGCTCCAGGAACCTAGTTTCAATTCTGGCCTTGGGTCACTGTCTGTATGGAGTTTGCACATTCTCCCCATGTCTGCTTGGATTTCCCCCAGTTTCCTCCCACAGTCCAAAGATGTGTGCCTCAGGGACCAATACTGGATCAACTATTATTTGTCATTTATATTAATGATTTGGATGAGAACATAGGAGGCATAGTTAGTAAGTTTGCAGATGTCACCAAGATTGGTGGCAGAGTGGACAGTGAAGAAAGTTATCTTGGATTGCAATGGGCAATCAGTGGGCTGACAAATGGCAGATGGAGTTGAGTTAGATAAATGCAAGGTGATGCATTTTGGTAGATTGAACCAGGGTAGGGCTTAGTTAATGATAGGGCGTTGGTGAAAGTTTCAGAACAAAGAGATTTAGGGGTACATGTTCATAGTTCCTTGAAAGTGGAGTCACAAGTGGACAAAGTGGTGAAGAAGGCATTCGGCATGCTTGGTTTCATTGATCAGAACATTGAAAACAGGAATTGGGATGTTTTGTTGAAGTTGTACAAGAAATTGGTATGGCCGTACTCGGAATACTGTGTACAGAAGGATATTATTAAACTAGAAAAAGAGTTTAGAAAAGATTTACTAGGATGCTACCAGGACTTGATGGTTCGAGTTAAATGGAGAAGCTGGATAGACTGGGACTCTTCTCTGGAGAAGGCTGAGGGGTAATCTTATAAAAGTCTATAAAGTAATGAGGGGCAAAGATCAACTAGATAGTCAATATCTTTTCCCAAAGATAGGGAAGTCTAAAACTAGAGGGCATAGATTTAAGGTGAGAGGGAAGAGGTACAAAAGCGCCCAGAGGGACAATTTTTTTCACGTACACGGTGGCGTCAGGAACAAACTGCCAGAGGTGGTGGTAGTGGCAGGTACAATTTTGTCTTTTAAAAAGCGTTTAGACAGTTAAATGGGTAAGATGGTAATAGAAGGATATGAGCCAAATGTGGGCAATTGGGACTAGCTTAGGGGTTTAAGGAAAAAAAGGCAGCATGGACAGACCTGTTTCCATGCTGTAAAAAAAGAATATGCAGGTTAGGTGGATTGGCCATGTTAAATCGCTGTGTCCTAAAATGTGTAGATTAAGTGGGATTAGCCTTGTAAATGTCTGGAATTACAGGATAGAATAGGGGAGAGGGTCTGTGTTTTTTTTTGCAGTCAGAGAGTTAATGCAGACTTAATGGGCTGAATGACCTCTCCTGTGCTGTAGGGATTTTTTTTTGTAAGAGTAAATCAGTTACTGGTTTGTTTCCAATGTTTAATATGTTCCAATTCTTATTCAAGCCCTTCGCTACTAAAAGAAAGGAGTATGCGATCTATTCCAGTAGCTGCTGTATGGATTGTGGATGCTTGGATTATTGTATCATTTAACTTGATATTGGCCAGAAAAGGTGCCCGCTGAATTAAAAGAGGCTTGAGACGATTGAAAGAGATCGGTGATATCAAACCCTAGGAAAACAGCAAGAAGAAAAACTTATTAAAGTGGTCAGTCTGTCAGCACCTGCAAGGGAAAAAGATAAGTTTGACAGGTCTATGACGGAAGGTCTAGGGAGGCAGCAAGTGTGGGTGAGTGAGGCAAAACAAAATGGTTATAAAGGAGTCAGGTGGGCAAAGCTTTTACTTTCTCCCTGACAGAAAAGTTTATTTATTAGTGTCACAAGTAGGCTTACATTAACACTGCAATGAAGTTACTGTGAAAATCCCCTAGTCGTAGAGGTTTACAGCATGGAAACAGGCCCTTTGGTCCAAATTGTTGTTTTTTTTAATCACTAAGCTAGTCCCAATTGCTCATGTGTAGCCCATATCCCTCTATATTCATCATACCCATGTAACTGCCTAAATGCTTTCTATAAGACAAAATTGCACCCGTATCTACTACTGCCTTTGACAACTTGTTCCAGACACTCACCACCCTCTGTGTGAAAAAAGTAAAAATTGCCCCTCTGGACAGTTCTACCTCTCCCCGCTCACTTTAAACCAATGCCCTCTAGTTTTAGACTCCTCTGACTTTGGGAAAAGATTTTGACCAACTGATCTGTGCCTCTTATTATTTTATAAGATCACCCCTCAACCTTCTCCAGAGAAGAGAGACCCAGTCTATTCTGTCTCTCCTTATAACTCAAACTGTTAACTCCCGGTAGCATCCTAGTAAATCTTTCCTGCACTCTTTCTAGTTTAATAACATCTGTCTATAATAGGGTGACCAGAACTGTACGCAGTCGTCGCACTCTGAGGTTGGAATATTGTACATATCTTTACTTTGGCACAGAAATAATTGATTTTCTACCGACAAAGTGAGGAGCAGATTGCATGCCTGACTTTCATTGTAGATTTGGTATTTTGCTGTGGTGTCCAGTTGGGGATGTTGGAATTCTGGCCACTTTAGTTTGTGTGAGATTGAACAGTGGCCTTTTTCTTTTCAGAGGCTAATGATAAACACCCCAACATGGTGATTATACATTGGGTTGTGATTCGCAGGGCACTTGGCCACTTGATAGATGTCCTTGTGGTGAGAATATTGAGGTGGCGGTGCCTCATAGTGAATGGGTAACATTGGGTATATCCTGGATTGAGGGATGGCATGAGAGGAGTTCTATGATTGAATGTTATGAGTTCTGCCTTCTGTTCCTCCCCATCTGTATCATTTGTTAGGAGAGAGGGAGAATCTTGTTGAAAGCCCTGTTTTGGTGGAGTCTTACTTTAGAGTGAGTTGTCCCAACTCAGAAAGAAATGCCCTGGGTTCTGGCCTCTTTATAGCAGGAAGGACGTGCTACAAAAAATAAATGAGAACTTTTATGTAGTATTTTTCAGTCTCCATATATCTTTAATCTTTTTTGTGGCTGTACATTTTGAAATATAATTACTATTATAATACAGAGAAACACACAACAGCCCGTGCTGCTTTTGGGTAACCGAGTAAACAATCAACAAACTGAGATGCATTCAAAAGCAGTCCCTTAAAGGGACACTGCATCAAAGTAAACAGAATCCCTGAGGAAACTTAAAACTGATGAAAGGGATTGATGAAACACCCCAGTGCCCAGAGGGCACCAAAGACCTCGATTGTATTGGTGGACACGATGTGCTCCCTTTCCAGACACATGGCAGTGACGATACAGTAGAGCGGGAATAGTCAGGACAGGTGATCCCCTTGTTCACCCACGAGACATATCAATGGCCAGTTTGATCAAGCCCAGGAGCCGAGGAAGTCTTCCCCTCCCTCAAACGGGTGTCCGAAGATCAGGAGCCTAGGAACAGTGGCCAATGTGTGCACAGCGACATCTCACAAATAGCACTGAGCTGATGCTGGTTGAAGAATAACGATGACCAGGTATTGGGTCCAATCACTCCTTTGAACAGACAAGGGGTCAACACTTATATACAGGGTTATAAAATGAAGTTCTTTTCTTGGACAGGAGTTAAGAAAATTAACATGACAGAAGCAGGGATATAGAAAAGCTTACTTGGAGACTGGCTTCTAAGCAAGCCAGTCCCTGGACTGATCACACTGAATTGACTCGAAAACAAACTGCAAACACATACCAAAATCCAAACTATATCTCAACCCTTATCTAGTTATTGTAAGTGTCCTTCACATGCTGTCTCTGCTTACAAAAAACAAGTCTTGCAACTGCAGTACTTGTTTTGCCTGATGTGTACCCTTCAGGAATGCAGTCAATTTTTAGCTAACCCAGCATGCCTTCTGAGTTTTAAAATGTAGTCAAGTTAGCAGTATTGGTTAACTCCTACAGTCTAGCATTTAAATGTTATTGCATAAGCAGAACTATCTTAAAATGAAGTCTTTGCATAGACTGAAGCAAACAGAGCTAAACACATATAAGATCTCACTTTCACCAGGGCATCAAAACAATTCCTCTCTTTTTTTGAAATAGTTATCTTTTTACTGCACTTGAGCAAGAAGATGGGGCCTCGTTTCAGTTGAAAGACAATATCTCCCGCAGTGATGGCACTGCCTTTGTACTGAGCTGAAGTATCAGCATAAACTTAGCAAGAAGTCTCACAACACCAGGTTAAGTTCCAGCAGATTCATTTGGTAGCATGAGCTTTCAGAGCATTGCTCCTTCATCAGGCTCCTTCACCTGTTGTGAGACTATTCATCATGCCTACCGCAGTCCAGTGCCGGCAATTCCACACCATAGCGTAAACATTAATATGCCAGTCTCTCAACTTATCTTGAATTCAAGACCTTCTAAGTAAAGAGGTGCTACCCACTGATCCACAGCTGAGATCCAGTGATTCAACCTGAGCTGTATAATTAAGAATGATTTCAGTTGATTTCTCCCCATCGATTGCTCAAATCTGGCTTTAGGCCCAGCTTACTGTTGGCACCCACTCCTCCAAGGCCTTCATTTCGGATTTTTTTCTACAAGTTGACTAGTTTGCTCAATTTTTAAAAAAGTGCCATGTGAATGGTGGCTAGGAATCATTCTGATGCGATGGAAGCTCCAGGAGAAAGAATTCTAAAGAGAAATTATCCCAAAGAATTGTTCCAAGCCCCTTGAGCATACAGTCTTTCACATTTACATAACTGAATGAAGCATCTCTTAGAATCATAGGCTGAATAGCCTCCTTCTGCACTGTCAGAATTCTATCAAGCCTGCACCAACTCTCCCATAGAGCAACTTATCCAGCTTATTGATTCCCACATATTTACCACACTAAGCTACAGATCTAGGGACACCATGCGGCAGTTTAGCATAGCCAATCCACCTAAGATGACATCTTTGGACTGTGGGAGAAAACCAGAGCACCCGGAGGAAACCCATGCAGACACATGGAGAATATGCAAATTCCACACAGACAGGGGCCGGAATTGAACCCAAATCCCTGGTGCTGCAAGGTAGCAGTGCTAACCACTCTGCCACCAAGGAGGCATCTTTTCTCCAGGCTTCATGGCAAGCACAAGGAAGTGAATGAGACAGGGATCAAGGTGACTGAGGAGGTAAGACTGACTGGTAATTACTGTAAAACAACTGCTCATTACAGTATCAATCATTCATCTATAAACTGTAACTTTGCAATTACCTTGGTGATAACTCCACAAATGTTTAACGCATTCACACAATAATCCTTTTGTCTAATATTGAAAGAGGTGTTAAAGTGAATGATTTCTAAATAGCAAACATTGGACTGAAGTTGTGAACTTTTATTTGTAAGCTCAGAAAGGTGTTGCACGTTAACTTTACGCTCGTTGGTATAGTGGTTAGCACTGCTGCCTCACAGCGCCAGGGACCCGGGTTCAATTCTGGCCTCGAGTCACTGTCTGTATGGAGTTTGCATATTTTCCCCGTGTCTGCATGGGTTTCCTCTGGGTGCTCCGGTTTCCTCCCACATTCCGAGTTAGATGGATTGACCATGCTAATTTGATCCTAATGTCAGGGGGATTAGCAGTGTAAGTATGTGGGGTTATGGGACTAGGGCCTGGGTGAGATTGTGGTCGGTGAAAAATTGATTTATTATTGTTATGTATTAACATACAGTGAAAAGTATTATTTCTCGCATGCTATTTAGACAAAGCACACTGTTCATAGAGAAGGAAACGAGAGTGCAGAATGTACTGTTACTGTCATAGATAAGGTGTAGAGAACGATCAACTTAATGCAAGGTAAATCCATTCAAAATTCTGACAGCAGCAGGAAAGAAACTGTTCTTGAGTTACCTGGTAGGTGACCTAAGACTTTTGTATCTTTTTCCCGAAGGAAGAAAGCGAAGAGAGAATATCCGGTGTGCGTGGGGTAATTAATTATGCTGGCTGCTTTGCCGAGAACCTGGAAAGTGTAGACAGAGTCAATGGATGGGAGGCTGATTTGTGTGATGAAGTAGGCTACGTCCATGACCTTTTATAGTTTCTTGTGATCTTGGGCAGAGCAGGAGCCATACCAAGCTGTGATACAACCAGAAAGAATGCTTTCTAAGGTGCATCTGTAAAAGTTGGTGAGAATTGTAACTGACATGCCAAATTTCCTTAGTCTTCCAAGAAGGTAGAAACATTGGTGGGCTTTCTTGACTGTAGTGTCGGCGTGGGAAGACCAGGACAGGTTTTTGATGATCTTATCACCTAAAAACTTGAAGCTCTCGACCCTTTCTACTTTATCCCATTAATGTAGACAGGGGCATGTTCTCTTACACTTCTGAAGTCGATGACAATCTCCTTCAATTTGTTGACATTGAGGGAGAGATTGTTTTTGCCACACCAGTTCACCAGATTCTCTATCTCATTCCTGTACTCTGTCTCGTCACTGTTTGAGATCTGACTCACTATGGTGGTGTCATCAACAATCTTGAAAATTGAATTGGAGGGGAATTTGGTGTATAAGGAATTTAGCAGGAGCTGAGAACACAGCCTTGTGAGGCACCGGTGTGGAGGATGATTGTGGAGGAGGTGTTGTTGCCTATCCTTACTGATTATGGTCTGTGAGTTAGGAACTTCAGGATCGAGTCGCAGGAGGAGGTTCTAGGCCCAGGCCACAGGGTTTGGAGATGGGTTACATGGGAATAGTAGTGTTGAAGGCTGAGCTGTAGTTAATAAATAGGAGTCTGACATGACTGTCCTTGTTATCTAGGTATTCCGTGGTTGAGTGCAGGGCTAGGGAAATGCTGCATGCTGTGGACTTGTTGCGGCAGTAGGCAAACTGTAGTGGATCCAGATTGTCCTGGAGGCTGGAATTGATTCGTGCCATGACTAACCTTTCAAAGCACTTCATAATGGTGGATGTCAGAGCCACAGTCCGATAATCATTAAGGCACGCTGCTTGGATTTTCTTAGGGAGCAGGATGATGGTCGTCGTCTTGAAACAGAAAGGGACCTCACGTTGTTGTAAAGAGAGGTTGAAGCTGTTTGTGAATACCTCACCAGCTGATCCGCTCAGGATCTGAGTGCACGTCCAGTTACCCCATCCGGGCCAAGTGCTTTCCATGGGTTGACCTTCAAGAAAGCTACTCTGACATCTGCAGTGGGGACCCCAGATACATGTTCATCCAGGGTGGAGGGCATGTTCTCACTGACCTCTTGTCAAAATAGGCGCAGAATGCATTGAGCTCATCAGGGAGGAGTGCTTTCGGAGCTAGTGATTTTACATGCCTTCACCTTATACCCTGTATGTCTTGCGGAGCTTGCCATAATTGGCGGGCGTCGGTGTGGCTAGCCTGGGACTCTAGGTTGGTCCGGCATTGTCTTTTGGCATCTTTGATGGGTCTCCTTAGATTGCATCTGGCTTTCTGGTATAGGTCAGTGTCACCTGACTTGAATGCCTCAGATCTGGACTTCAGCAAGCTGTGGATATCCCTGTTCATCCATGGTTTCTGTTTGGGGAACACAAGGATTTGCTTCTTTGGCACTCAGTCTTCTACACATTTACTGATGAAGTAATTTACTGTAGTGGTGTACTCGTTCAGGCTGGTCACAGAGTTTTTAAATACTGATCAGTCCACTGACTCCAAGCAGCCCCTTCAGAGATCATCCGATTCCACAACTCTGATGGATTCTCCCACTTCAGGTTTTGAATGTAAGCTTGCATCCCAGTGGCCTGGGATGATGGGCCTCTGGTGGAGCAGGAGATGGCGTTGGTGTTAACTACTCTTGAGCTTAGCCATGATGAACAAGGCCTCGGGATGTTTTGTCTCAACCCTATTCATAGTGGTTGGGCCAAATGGCCTCCTTCTGTACAGTAGGAACTCCACGTAACGTACTTGATTCACTATTCTAGTTCAGCTTGCCTCAGTGGGATCTTTTTTTCTCGATGGGATGGTTATATTATATGAAGCAGCTGTTTGCATTGACCATGCTGGAGACTAACTTGCTCCACTTAACAAAACAAGTCAAACAGAATAAATATTGCATATCTGATCCACAAAGCTGATGACACAGTCTTAAAGACCATCCTTACTGATTGCTTTGGTCAATTTATGGTTTGGTTTTAAAAGCAACCTCCTCCTGATACCATAATTGTTATTATATCCAGAGTTTTTATTTCCTTACTTTTCCAATTGGATGGTTAGCTTGTTTGCAAAGTCTGGAAAAATCTCCTCCGCAGCTGGTTGCCTTCCAGGAGTTGGAGGGAATGAACTGGGCTTGAAGTGGATTCCAGGCTGATGAAAGAATTAGGAAGAGTGTTGTGTTTTGTGCAATGATCCAGATGCTCTATAGTAAAAAGGGCTGGTGCTGCGGCCTGAGAAGAATGGGAAAACACAATAGAATTCCTCTGGGACTGGCTGGGAATCAGTGTTTCACTTCAGAAAGCAAACCGGGGCACAACCAAATTGGACTTGAGTTGACCATATCTTTACAGAGTGAAACACTGTAAGTGTGTACCTCCAGTGCAACTACTTCTGTGTTCAATCAGTGTCTCGTATGTCTGCGCAAGTGCAACCCCAATTAATGCTCAGCATCTGCATCTAATTAAATACAATTTTTATATATAACTGAACAATTTTTTAATATAATTAAGCAACATGGATTAGATGTTCCCCTCAGTAACTTTACACAAATTCTCAGGGTGTTTTGCAGCTGACTTAAGATGATTTTGAATTGAGATAAAGAGCATGAAAGCAATGGTCACATGTTCTTGTTGATATGGTCCAAGGCTTTAAATGCTATGGGGTGAGGGGGATGGGTGCAGAATGCAGCAAAAGGTGGCTCAGTGGTTAGCACTGCTCCCTCACAGCACCAGAAACCCACGATCGATTCTTGGTTTGGGTCACTGTATGGAGTCTATATGAGTTTCCTCCCACAGTCCGAGAGACACGCTGGTTAGGTGCATTGGCCATGCTAAATTTTCCCTCGGTGTAGAGGATTTTCACAGTAACTTCATTGCAGCGTTAATGGAAGCCTGCTGTGATTAATAAATAAATTTAACTTGAAATAAAATTTAAGTTGAACTGCTTGTGAATTGGAAATGGAAACCTGGAAAATTGCCTGCAAGAAGCAAATTTGTTACCATGCACACACTAGCTGATTTCTGGAAACTCCCTCATGTCAGTGCACGGATTCTGTGTCTGTCCCTTTCAGCCTGCCATCCTGGGAAGGCTACTCCATGCCAGAGGCTTGCATTGCACATAGAAGGGGAAGTGCAGAAATGAAAGCACCTTGTAACACACTTGGCAAGTCAGGGAATCCAGGTATTGATTCAGGAATGTGGGAAGGTCTACCCAGTCTGTATATAGTTGACTTGGAAGCATCACATTAGAATGGTAACTATACCATTTAAAAAATAATTTGTCCGGCACTGACCTGTTCTGGATTTCTGACCAGAGTTAGGTATAGGCAGGTTAAAGGAGGAGCTGGGCTCAAGGCACCAGTTCTGAAATCTGCTTTGCTTTCTATTTAACACTATATTAATTATATCTAATATATTAAATGTAAATCTCCATGTTAAGGGACACAGGTTCCCAGGTTGGAGGAAAGGCTGGATTCTGATCACTGAAATCAGTATCTGCTCTTAATTTGATTAATTTCCATAAGCTGCTCCAACAGCAAGTCACAGCTGTGTTAAACAGTCTGCGGCATCAATGGGTAAGTTCAGCTTCAGATTATTCACTAGTTTAACCTCACAGTCTGATCAACTGAACTTCTCAAACTCCACCCCTCCCCCCCAACCCCTCTCTTTTTCAAAGCATCACCAGAATCAATAAACTTTTTCTCTGCACCAAGCTCCTCTGAATATCTTTCCCTCTCTCCTCACTGCCTCTGGACTTAATGGAACTCTGGCCCGGTTCTGCCCACCTCTTCGAGTCAGCTAGCTTTTAAAGTTGCAGCTTGATCATCATTCAGCCATTGCTAACTCAATAAGCGATGGCTACACTTGGGTCAGGAGCCTCAGTTAAGAAGTTAACCTCTGTGCTGTCAGATATCAGTAAGAATTTAGCAACACCAATTTTTAATCCAACCGATTTATTTGATAGTAAAATTGCGAGCTTTCAGCACTCCGTGTCTTCCTCAGGCAAATGTAGTGTTCTGGTCTGCAATAGCACACATCAGCACAGACAGTCAGAGATTGCTGATTAGAATGCGAATCCTTACATCTAACCTGCTTTTCAAGTGTTAAAGTGGCTAACAATGTGTGTGAAGGGAATCCTGAGCATTGATTAGAGAATTGTGTATTTTCTCCAGACAGCACAGTAAGTGAGGTTTTTTTGCTAACCCAGGCAAGTTACGGGGGTTATTGATAGTGTGTCATGAAGCCAAGATCCCTGTTAAAACTGTCCTCATGTGCGGAGCTTGGCTATCAGTCTCTGCTCAGCGACTCTGCGCTGTCGTGTATCAAGAAAGCCCCCTTGAGAAGATGAACACGGGACACGGTGGACAGAGTACCCTTTGTTGTCCAGTACTTCCCCGGAGCGGAGAAGCTACGACATCTTCTCCGGAGTCTTCAACATATCATTGATGACGATGAACATCTTGCTAGGGCCATCCCCACCCCCCCCACTTCTTGCTTTCAGACAACCGCACAACCTCAAACAGATCATTGTGCGCAGCAAACTACCCAACCTTCAGGAGAACAGTGACCACAATACCACACAACCCTGCCACAGCAACCTCTGCAAGACATGCCGGATCGTAGACATGGACAACATCATCAAACTTGAGAATACCATTCACCAGGTGCATGGTACATACTCTTGCGACTCGGCCAACGTTGTCTACCTAATACGTTGCAAGAAAGGATGTCCCGAAGCATGGTATATTGGGGAGACCATGCAAACACTACGACAGCGGACGAATGAGCATCGCTCAACAATCACCAGGCAAAACAGTTCCCTTCCTGTGGGCGAACACTTCAGCAGTCATGGGCATTCGGCCTCCGACCTGCGGGTAAATTTTCTTCAAGGGGGCTTTCGTGATACACGACAGCGCAGAGTCGCTGAACAGAGACTGATAGCCAAGCTCCGCACACATGAGGACGGTCTTAACAGGGATCTTGGCTTCATGACACACTATCTGTAACCCCCGTAACTTGCCTGGGTTAGCAAAAACCCTCACTTACTGGGCTGTCTGGAGAAAATACACAATTCTCCAACCATGCTCAGGATTCCCTTCACACACATTGTTCGCCACTTTAACACTTGAATAGCAGGTTAGATGTAAGGATTCGCATTCTAATCAGCAATCTCTGACTGTCTGTGCTGATGTGTGCTATTGCAGACCAAAACACTGCATTTGCCTGAGGAAGACACGGAGTGCTGAAAGCTCGCAATTTTACTATCAAATAAATCGATTAAAAATTGGTGTTGCTAAATTCTTACTGAGTTCTTACCACCCCAATCCAACGCCGGCATCTTTACACCCTGTCAGATATTGTTAGATCTGCTGTGTATTCCCAGTGTTTTCATTTGGAGTTCCAATGTTTGTCATTATTTTTATATCTCCATTGAACTTTCTCCCCAGCTATTTTTAAAAGTTGGCCGTGACCCTCCACCTGCATTTTTCAGATAGGAATTCCTTTTAATGTTAACACATGGCTGGCTCAAACCTGATCTGTGTTTTTTTTAAATTCATTTGTGGTAAATTGGCATCGCTGGCCAGGATTTATTGCCCATCCCTAGTTGTCCTTGCTTGGAGGGCAGTTGAGAGTCAATCACGTTACTATGGCTCTATAGGCCAGACCAGGTAAGGACAGCAGATTTTCTTCCCTAAAGGACATTAGTTTTTACTTTATTTATTAGTGTTGCAAGTAGGCTTACATTAACACTGTTGTGAAAATCCCCTAGTTACCACACTCTGGTTCCTGTTCGAGCACATTGAGGGAGAAACTCTGCTAATGTTTTGGGGATCCCAGGTTCGAATCTGGCTACAGTAGATGATGGAATTTGAATTCAATTTTAAAAAATCTGGAATTAGGAATGCACCTCACCAGCACATCTTTCAGACTATGGGAGGAAACTGGAGCACCCAAAGAAAACCCACTTGGACATGGGGAGAATATGCAAACTCCACACAGACGGTGACGCAAGCCGGGAATTGAATCCGGATCCCTGGTGATGTGAAAGGCAGCAGTACTAACCATTGCACCATCATGCTGCCCTAAACTAGTTGAGTTATTCTGATAGTCGACAATAATTTCATGGTTATCAGCAGCTTCCTAATTCTGGATTTTTGTTTGATTATTGAACTCAAATTCCACCATCACCAATGGTGGGATTTGACTCTGGGTCCCCAGAACATTAGTTGAGTTTCTGGATTAATAGTCGTGTGATAATACCACTAGGCCATCGCCAACTATCAAATGTGTGTTGGTTATGAGCCTATTCCTGAAACTTTTCAATGCAGAAAGTGAGTCCTTGTATGTCCTGTTCATTTTAGGTAGAGACTCTGTTTGTCTCTGTCTTTCTTTCTGTCCTGGCTTTGCAGGTTGTTGTTAGTCTCTCCTCATGCGCACACACACTTTCCTGCTCCCTCACTTTCTACCTTTCTTCTTTCCCAGCTCTGAGTCTGCGATGTTTTGCTGTCAAGTAGAAGATACTTTTCTTTCACAAGAAAGTTGCTCGTCCCATTCTATTTTTGTCCCTCTTCCTTCTCTTTGTCACAATCCCCTTACTCGTGTCTTTGAACAACCACAAACTCCAAAAGCCCACCCAAACTCTGCTAATAACTATAAATAGCCATTCTCTTCAGATTAAAGAATTGCTGATTTGTGAAGTTTCAACTACAGGCCTGATAAAATGATTGACATCCTATATTATTGCTGTTGAATTAGATCAGGGGAGGTGGTGACACAGTGGTAATGTCACTGCACTAGTAATCCAGAAGCCTGGGCTGATGTTGTGGGGACACGGGTTCAATTCCCACCATGGCAGCTAGTGAAATTTGAATTCAGTAGTTAAAAGCTGGAATTGAAAAGCTAATCTCAGTAAGGGTAACCGTGAAACTGTTGTCGATTGTCATAAAAAATCCATCTGATTCACTGATGTCCTTTAGGGAAGGAAATTGGCCAACCCCACCTGAGGTGGCACAGTGGTCAGCACTGCTGCCTCACAACGACAGGACCTGGTTCAATTCCAGTTCTGGATGTCAGTGTGGGTTTCCTCCAGGTATTATGGTTCCTCCCATAGTTCAAAGATGTGCAGGTTAGGTTGATTGGCCGTGCTAAATTGCCCCTTAGTGTTAGGGGGATTAGCTGGTTAAATGCGTGGGTACACGGGAACGGGGTATGGTGGGTTGGTGCAGGCTTGATGGGCTGAATGGTCTCTTTCTCCACTGTAGGAATGCTATGATACTATTCTATGATCTGTGACTCCAGACCCACAGCAGTATCCTTGGCTCCTAACTATCCTCTGAAATGGTCTAGCAAGTGACTGTGATCTAGGGTGATTAGGAGAGGGCAACAAATGTTCCATGAAAGAATAAAGAAGGTGATCCCTGTCGGAAGGGATATTCCCAGAAGCTGAGCAGGGACCTCCATTCCTGTTGTATCTCTGGCCAGTCAAATGTCCAGTCATCCAACATGTGTATACGGTTCAGAACTGAATTCCCCTGCTCTTGTATCCAAAAAGAGGCAAGATTGAGAAACTTAGTCAGACTGAGACTGGCTCTGTGCAGGGGGAAGAGAATCTCATTTCATAGCAGTCACCTTTGCTATCTGTCCCGCGACCATAGATAAGAGAACTTGATCCGGTTATGAAAGCAGCCACTGAACCGCGGATTACATATATCAGTGAGACCCTTGGAGCACAAACTGTAACCACAAACACAGCTTGCCACCTGAGAGAATCACTGTGCCTCTGGAATATGTTTGTGAAGAGTACAGTTAGTACTGGACCTTGCTCGTGCCTTTTTACTCTTTTACTTTCCATGTCTGTACCAGATCAGCCTATGAAGCTTAATGTGACATCTCTTTAATCTGATGCCAGGCGCATGTTTCACATTCAAACTCTTGTATGGAAATCTCTGAAACTGTGAAGCAGGAAAATTCAGCCCTTTGGAACATTGGGTCACATCCTTGTGATTTAACCAGTGAATGAGCCTTGTCTCAATGAGTTCAGTGTGAACGGAAAGCCATGCTGAGGTTATTTTCTATGTAGAATCCATACAGCTTACCTTCTTCAACTTTCTCTCCACTCACTCATTTCACACTCCTTTTTCTCTTCCACCACTGACTCATTCCCTCTCTCACTTCTCATTTCCCCTCTTTTCCCTTCTCTTTTTCCTCTCGGTCTCGCTCTCACTTTTCACTAAAGGAGATTAGTGAAGCACATGGGTTTTTACAACAATTGACAATGGTTTCATGGTCATCAGCAGATTTTTAATCCCAGATTTTTTAATATTGAATTCAAATTCCATCATCTCCTGATTTTGAACCTGGGAAAATTAGTTGAGTTTCTGGATTAAGTCTTAGCAATAATACCTAAACTATTAGGCCATCACCTACCTCTGCCCCTTTTCCTTCTGGCTTTCTGCCCTCCCTCCAAGCCATCCTCATTTTCCCTTCTTCTCTGTCCTTCTATGCTTCCTTGAAGCGCTGTTTTAGGGTAGAGCAGAGTTAAAAGGAGCGGCAATGGTGAGAGGAAGTTCTCGAGAGTTGGAGGTGGCTGTGTTCACAGAGTGACTGGAAAATTGAGGGTTGTGTGGAATGATCTGAAACAGCTGTTTCTTTTTCTAGTTGTGTACGAGCATCGATCGAGGCTGGAGCGCTCCTTGCAGAAGGAACGAGGGGAACACAAAAAGACAAAAGAAGGTGAGATTATTCATCAAGTTTCAGTTTGTTTCTGCTGAGACAATATATCGTCCCTGTACAGTTCAGGTTAGCTCTTTAATTATTCTGCGGCATATTTAAGATGCACACTGCTTATTATCACCAAACTCAAAGCCTCATCTCCTTCATTTCTTGAGAAACTAGTTGGCCTAGATAAGATGCTCTGTCAGATAGCCAGTGCAGACTCAATTGGCTGAATGGCCTCCTCCTGCACTGTAGGGATATTGGGGTGACACGTTAGCACTGCTGCCTCACAGTATCAGGCACCTGGGTTCAATTCTGGTGCTGGGTCACTGTCTATGTGGAACTTGCATGTTATCCCTGTGTCTGTATGAGTTTCCTCCGGATGCTCCATTTTCCTCCCATGTTCAAAGATGTGCAGGTTAGGTGGATTGGTCATGCTAAATTGCCCTAGTGTCAGGGGGTCAACAGAGTAAATAAATAAGGTTATGGGGATCGGGTCTGTGAGGGATTGTTGTTGGTGCTCGGTCAATGACTTCTTTCTGCACTGTACAGATTCTTCTATGATAAGGGATCCTATGGGCAATAGTCCATGATGGTACTAAGTCATAAAGCTTCACTCCTACTTCTCGCTCATGTCATTCTTGCTAAACCAGCTTCGTGCCAATGACAAGGTTGGGTTCGGTCTTCCTAAGCTCAGCATTCCTGCTCCTGATTATTATTCTGTAATTCCGGCTGGGAATTCCTGCGATAGGGCTGGAGCTGCCACGCATGGTGAAATGTCTTGCTGACCCTCCTGATCTGAGTCAGTGAGGAAATAGAGCCATGCCCCATGTGACTCTGTCCCTGGGGAGACAGCTCAGCATAAAGCAACACCTTTTGTTCTGTGCCCCATGTTGGGGAAGGATGCAAGAACCCCTACCCCCACCCAGGGGTGGAACCTGGTGACCTCTAACCTCACCCAGATGCATGGTGCAAGAACCCCTACCTTCTTCACCCAGGGGTGCATATGGGGACCTGTAACCTCACCCAAATACAGGGTGCAAGAACCCCTGCCCTCTCCATCAAGGGTGCAGCCTGGGGACCCATAAACTTAACCAAGGATGGGACCTGGGAACCTATATCCCATGATAAGGGTAGGCCCACCCAACTGGCAACAGGGCTCAGTGACCCTTAACCTCAGCCAGCAGCAGCACCCCGGAGACCCTGCACCCCAGTGGTGGGTTCTTGTGCCCATTGGGAATTAGTTCCTTCATGCTGTGGGTGGTACAAGAGGAAATGATGGTGTGAGAGCCAGGCTGTCATTGTCGGCCTGAAGTGTCAGCCAGTGGGAGGCAGGTTTGTTGGATGTGTTTCATTGCAACCAGAATGAATGTAACAAGGTCAAGGTTTAGTTATTTATAGCAAGAATAGCTGCCAAATTATAGGATTGTAACAATGAACCAGAGGCATTTGTTATGTCTGCATTTGGGTGGAGTTGGTTTTGAGTGTGGAGAAACAAAGACAAGACTGATCTTATGTTACTCAGAAACATTTGAGCATTTTTGGTGGGTTAACCAGAGACCCAGGAGGTGCTGGGGTGAGGTCGCCATTGAATTATGTGACACTGCTGTGTGGTGCCACCCAGTGGCTACACGGTTTACCACAGCAAGAAGTGGCGTGGAATTTTACTAAGTATGGTTCATTTAAACCATGTTGATTCACACAGGTAAATGATCTCATATTTCATCTTGTGTGACATTCCAGAGAGTGGGTTGGAAATATTGTTAATTTGGCTCTATCTGGCTCTTGATAGTTCTTGTGCTAAAGGGAACAAGGGATATGGGGGAAGGTGGAATGCGAATATTGAATTTGATGATCAACCATGGTCAAAAGGAATGGCGGGGCAGGCTCGAAGGGCCAAATGATCTATTCCTGCTTCCGGTTTCTATGTTCGTGTCCGTTACACTGGGGTGGCACAGTAGTTAGCACTGCCGTCTCACCGTCCCAGGAACCTGGCTTCAATTTCGGACTCAGGTCACTGTGCAAACTCCACACACATTGTCCCTGTGTCTGCGTGGGTTTCCTCTGGGTGCTCCCGTTTCCTCCCTAATGCCAAAGATGTGCAGATTAAGTGGAATGGCCATGCTAAATTGCCCATTAGTGTCGGGGGATCCAGCAGAGTAAATATATGGGGTTATGGAGATAGGGCCTGGATGGAAACGTTGTCGGTTCAGGCTTGATGGACCAAATAGCGTCCTTCTGTATGGGTCTGTGTGCATTTTCTCCGGGTGTTCTGGTTTCTTCCCACAGTCTGAAAGACATACTGGTTAGGTATACTGGCCATGCTAAATTTTCTCTGTGTGCCCGAACAGGTGCCAGAGTGTGGCAACAAGGGGATTTTCACAGTAACTTGATTGCAGTGTTAATGTAAGTCTACTTGTGGCAATGATAAATAAACTTTTTTAAACTTTTAAACAGCAAATAGATCAATTCAGAGTTTGATAAATCTTTCAAGGGAATTTTTTAAAAGATTATCTTTTAACATTTTTTAAATGATTGGTAATTTACAATAGAAGACAAGTTTTTCTCAATCTGTGTCAGCCTCCCATTGATACAACTTACTGTAACATCCCCATTTTAGTGTCATTTGGGCTAAAATTCTCTCTGCTCCTTCATCCAACTCTTTGATAAACATATTGGATAGATAGGACTCTTGTACAGATCTCTGGAGGACGCCACTTGTTGACCTGACCCAAGTCTCCCAGTTTCCCCTTCCTGAATAATTCTCCCTTTGGCTGACTGTGTCCTACGGAATTTGGGGAGTCTATTAAGCTTTGGAGGGAACCCTTAGGACTGTCTGTATCCACAGATGTGCAGGATAGGTGGATTGGTCATGCTAAATTGCCCTTTTGTGCCTCAAGATGTATAGGTTGGGGGGGATTAGTGGGGGTAAGTGCATGGGGTTGCAGGGATGGGGCGGAGGACTAGGTCTGGTTAAGATGCTGTGCCAGAAAGTTGGGCAGACGTAGTGGGTTGAATGGATTTTTCTATATTTTAGGGATTCTATGAATTGCGATCTCTGACAATGTGTCAGTTTTGGTCTGGTGGCACTGCTCTTGCCTTTGAATCAGAGGGTTATGGGATAAAACCCCATTGCAGCACAAATCTCAAGTTGCTATTTCGCTGAGGGTGTGCTGCAGTATTGGAAGTGCCGTCCTCTGAACGATAAATCGAGGCTCCATCTGCCCCCCAGGTGCATGTGAGAGATCCAGTGGCTTTATTTGAGGAGAGCAATGGAGTTCTCATAGAAAATGAAATCAGGAGAAAGCCATTTGAACCTGCTCCATCATTCGTTTTGATCATGGCTAATTGCCAAATTTAATTTCTAATCGTGCTCCTCCCCACCCCTTCCCAATATCTTTTGATCTCTTTAGCCCCAAGAGCTCTCTTGATATTCTAACTAAAGTTTGTCCTTGGACCAACGTCACTGCAAAACAAAGTGCCTGATAATGAATCTCGCTGCTCTGTGCGGGACCCCGGTGTGCTTAAATAGGCTACAGCATTTCTGGGCTGTGACCACAATTCAAAAGTATTTCATACACTGTCAAGCACTTGGCAATGTCCAGAGATTGTGAGCAATGCTATGTCGGTGCAAACTCTTTAGTTTCCCACAACAGCAGCTCCTGAGCTGTGTCAGTATTTGAAAGGAAGGTCCAGCAAAGTGAACATTTCAAGTCCATTGTATTGCTGGGCGAGAGGAGGGGTGAGGGGAACATCTTGCATTTCCTCCTGGTTATTTTAAGTGTCCCAGTTTCTGTGCTAAATGACCGTCCATCCTTCCTGTTGTGCCATTTTCTACGCAATGCAAGAGTGAAATATATACTTGGCTATTTCAAAAGGAAATCCTGTTGTTGGTGCTGCTGAACCCAGGTTAAGTTCACTTTTATTTCTGGCTGGAGTATTTGTAACAGTAAATTCTGGGAATACTCAGTGAGCCTGTCAGTGCCTGAAAGTAAAGTACAAAGCATTGCTTGTGGGATCTCATGATGCTGGTGTCGGACTGGGAAGGACACACTAAGAAGGCTCTCAACACCAGAGTAAAGTCCAACAGTTTATCGCACTCAGCTGATGAAGGAGTAGCGCTCTGAAAGCTCGTGATTCCACATGAACCTGTTGGACTTTAATCTGGTGAGGACACAGTAATAATCTTTCTCACTGTGAGATCTCAGACACACAGTGCAGTGAAATATGAACAAACTAATTATTGGCAATAAATAATCTCTTTCAATTGTTCCACATTCTGACACAGTATGGGTCAGGCTTTTGCTTCTGTAGCAAAATTCATAGAATCTTTACAGGGCAAAAGGAGGCCATTCAACCCATCAAATCTGCTCCAACTATTCAACCAAGCATTTCCCCCAGGTTCAGCCCTTACCCTATTCCTGTAATGCCACATATTTATCCTGTTAATCCCTCCAATTTACACATTTTGGGATGCTATAGGGCAAGTTACTATGGTCAATCCACCTAACCTTCACATTTTTAGATTGTGGGAGGAAACCAGGACGCCCAAAGGAAACCCACGCAGATGGGGGAGGGGGTGTTGAAACTCAACACATATAGTCACTGAAGCTGGATTTGAACCAGGTCCCTGGCATTGGAACTACTGTGCCATCCCCGTACTTTGCTATGTTAAAGGCCATGATGTGTAGACTGCTGGTGTTGGACTGGAGTGGGCACAGTGAGAAGTCTCATAACACCAAGTTCAAGTCCAAGAGGTTTATTTGTAATTACGAGCTTTCAGACTGCTGCTCCCTCATCAGATGAGTCACCTGAAGAAAGTGCAGCGCTCCGAAAGCTCTTGAGGTCTGCTGGTGATGGGGAATGCAGTCATTGTCAGAACATTGGTGACTGCATAATCTTTAGGACATGAGAATTATCTTCCTGCACAGGTTGAATATAAATTCATTCTCATTTTCTTTTCCCCCTCTGCAGATTTTCTAGTCTACAAATTGGAAGCTCAGGAATCACTGAATAAGGAGAAGGTCAGTGGTGATTCTAGTCTGAAATTCCTGAACTACAGGGCTTCTCATCCCAATTCTGCAATTTGAGAGAAGAAATTACTCCTCATCTGTCTTAAATGGGTGACCCCTTACTCTGAGATTATGTACTCTGGTTATAGAGCCTCCCACAAAGGCAAACAACCTCTCAGCATCTACCCTGTCAATCCCCCTGAGAATCCTATTTGTCTCAATAAAGTCGCCTTTCACTCTCCTAAACTCCAGTGAGTACAGACCCAACCTACTCACCCTCTCCTCATTGGAAGATTCCTTCATACCCGAGATCAATCTAGTGAATCTTCTCTGGACTGCCTACAATGCCAGTATATCTCCCCTTAGGTAAGGGGATCAAAACTGTTGACAGCTGTGATGTCCTGTGTTGTGCCCCTTATTGGAAACCTGACACTGAGCGGACTTTGATGCACTGTGACACCAGACTGACAGTAAAAACGCCCAGAGGGAGATTTAATGAGTTCTGTTTATAAAATGAAAAATGTTAAAGTTTGACAGACATTTTTCCTCCACTACCCAAACATTCAGACAGTGAGAATGCTGATTTCTTTTTAGACTAGCTTGTGAGCATGATGGATGCTGGCATTTGCACATTGAGTTTTCTTTCTTGGCCACTGAGGATTGAGTTTATGTGGCATTTTGCCCTCTGCCAGATATTTGCTTGGTTTATGTAATTAGTTCAGCATCTTGCCTTCTGTGGGCCAAAAGGACAGTTGCTTGGACTAGGCTTGTAATCTCTTGAGGATAGAATCATAGAATCCCTACAGTGCAAAAGGAGGCCATTCAGTCCATCGAATCTGCACCGACAACAATCCCATTCAGGTTCTATCCCTGTAACCCCACATATTTACTCCGCTAACCCATGCATCCCAGGGCTCTAAGTGGCAATTTAGCTTGGCCAATGCACGTTTTTGGACTGTGGGAGGAAATCGGAGCACCCAGAGGAAACCCATGCAGACTCCACACATAGTGACCCAAGCCAGGAATCAAAACCAGATTCCTGGAGCTGAGACAGCAGAGCTAATCACTGTGCCACCATGCTGTTCATTAATAGATCTAATTAAGGTATTTAAGATAACTAAAGGTTTTGATAAAGTAGTTCGTCTGATGGCAGAATCCAGAATAAGAGGGCAAGCCTTAACGTTCGTAGCAGACCATTCAGAATTGAAGAAGCACTCCCTCAATTAAAGGGTAGAGGGTGTGATATAACGGAACAGCAAAATATGCTCGAGGGGCTGAGTGGTCCCCTCTTGACCCTGTGATAGACGGCACCTCCAACAGTACTCTAGCTTCAACCACAATATTGTGCACAAATCCAGAATGTAGCTCAAACTTCAGGAGAGTGAGAATCCAATATTGAACAGGAGGGTGTGAGCAATAGGATCCAACCTATGTTCAAGCTCCACACAGACAGCGACCCAAGTTGAGAATCGAACCCAGGTCCCTGATGCTGTGAGGCAGCAGTGCTAACCACTGTGCCACCAGTGACAGAACTCTTCTGGAATTTTTTGAGGATGTGACCAGTAGAGTGGACAAGAGTGAACCAGTGTATGACAAGGTCCCACAGAAGAGATTAGTGAGCAAAATTAAAACTCATGATATTGGGGGAAATGTATTGATATGGATAGATAACTGGTTGGCAGACAGGAAACAAAGAGTGGGAATAAACAGGTCATTTTCAGGGTGGCTGGTAGTGACTAAAATACTGTGGGATTCAGTGCTGGGACCCCAGTTATTCACAATATTCATGAATGATTTGGACAAAGGAATTGAATGCAGTATCTATTTGCAGTCGACACTAAGCTGAATGGCAGTATGTGCTGTGAGGAGGATGCTGAGAGGCTGCAGGGTGGCCTGGACAGGCTGGTTTGAATGGACAAATACTTGGCAAATACAATGTAATGTGGATAAATGTGAGGTTATCTACTTTAGCAAAAACAGGAAGGATGATTATTCTTTGAATAGTGACAATTTAGGAAAAGAGGAAATATAATGTGACCTGGGTGGAACAGTTGCTGAAGGTTGGCACACAGGTACTGCAGGTAGTGAGGAAAGCTAATGGCATGCTAGCCTTCAGATCAAGAGGATTTGAATATAGGAGTGCAGAAATCTTGCTGCAGCGTCTTAACATCCTCCTCACAGTACATGCCACCAACCAGCTTAGTGTCGTCTGCAAATTTGGAGATATTGCATTCTTTTGTCCAAATCATTCATGAATATTGTGGATAGTTGAAGTCCCAGCACTGAATCCTACAGTATTTTACTTACTACCTGCCACTCTGAAAAAGACCTGAGGCCACACATTGAGTGTTGTGTGTAGTTTTGGTCTCCTAGTCTGAGGAAGAACATTCTTGTTTTTGAGGGAGTCCGAAGGTTCACCCGACTGATTCCCGGAATGGCAGGAATGACAAATGAAGAGAGACTAGGCTTGTACTCACCGCAATTTAGAAAAATGAGTGGAGATGTCATAGAAATGTAAAATCCTGATGGGACTGGATAGGCTAGATGTGGGAAGAATGTTCCCAATGCTTGGGAAGTGCAGACCTAGGGGTCACGGTCTCAGAATAAAGGGTAAGTCATTCAGAGCTGAGATGAGGAAGAACTTGTTCACTCAGAGTTGTGAATCTGTGGAATTCTCCATCATAGAAAGTAGTTGTTAGATATGTTCAAGAGGGAACTGGACATGGCCCTTGTGGCTAAAGGGATAAAGGGGTATGGAGAGAAAGCAGAAGTAGGATACTGAAAGTGCAGGATCAGCTATGATCATATTGAATGATGTGTGGGCTCGAAGGGCCGAATGACGCCTGTCTCTATTTTCTATGTTTATGTTAATACTGAACAGGAGAGTGTGACCAATTTGACTCTAATAAGTTTAAGTTTATTTGTTAGTGTAACAAGTAGGCTAACATTAATAATGCAGCGAAATCACTGAGAAAATCCCCTAGTTGCCACACACCGGCACTTATTTGGGTACACAGAGATTTTGGCATGGCCAATGCACCTAACCAACACGTCTTCCAGACAGTGGGAGAAGAGAATGTGATCAACTGAGTAGTGCAGTAGTACAGTGTTAGCACTGCTGCTTCACGGCTCCAGGAACCTGGTTCAAATCCTGGCTCGAGAACTGTCTATGTGGAGTGTACACATTCTCCCTGTGTCTGAATGGATTTCCTCCCACAGTCCAAAGATATGCAGGTTAGGTTGATTGGTATTCTAAATTGCTCCATAGTGTCCTGGGATGCATAGGTTAGAGGGGTTAGTGCATAAATATTAGGGATACGGACATAAGGCCTGGATGGGATTGCAGTTGGTGCAGACTCTGGGCCGAATGGCGCCTCTGCAATGTAGGGTTTCGATGATTCTAACTAGACTCCGGTATTGAACAAGATCAGAATTAACTTCAAATTTCAACTGCTCGGGGGTTAGTGATTGGATTTGTGGGAACTTTCAAATAAAATTCTTTCTTTTGGGGGGGGGGGCAGATTTTGTAACAGTTGAGATTTGGATGATACAAGTGCTGAATTGGTGACAAGATGTTGACCAAAGGGTGTGAAACTGCAGCTAGTATTCAAGCTCACATTAAAAACAAGCATGTGTACTGTGAGGCTAGAAGGAAGGTTTGGATTGAGGTGAAACTGTCCATGGGGAGGCAAAGGGAATGAGCTGAGATTGTAACTGACTGTGCTGTGAACTATCCCATTGTACAGTGTGGTGTATTGTGTGATGTGCAGAGCAGGCCTATTTAATACATCAGCAGCAAGTGGCTAACTTTTTGTTTCAATTGCCTTGCAGCAAGATGCCATGAACCGATATGGTGCCCTAAGTTCCCAGCATAAGATACTGAAGGTGAGTGGGACCTCAATCACTGAAAGTGAACACAAATCTGCATATCTCCCCGAGGGAAAAACCCTGTTGAGGAGTACAGTCTGATCAGAGTCTCCTCATTGGGGCTGGGATGGTGCAGTGCTCCCTTGGGTGGGTTATTATAGGAAATGAGAATGGGGTGAGGATTGTAGCAGTCTAATTTCAGATGTGTGGTGCGGTGCTGAGGGAGAGGATCGCATTTGGCCTACAGGTGATAATGTTGCAATGGACCTTGATTCATTACAAAGTACTCACTGCTTTACTATTCAGACTGCAGTTTCTTCATTCCATGTGACCCACTTTCAGCAGCAGCTGCTGGAGCAGTGGTGATTGTAAGAAATAAATCACTGATAACTTGGTGATAAATCAACATAGATTCCTGCTTCTGTCAAACATGCCCTGATTGGGGAATTGGAATCGTTTTTCCTGTTGCTTCGCTGCTCTCTTCGCCTCATCACGTACTCCTCCCATTGTCTTGTTCCTGCCTTTTGCTCAGTACCCCAGCCTACTATCTCTCTCTGTCATTCCCTCTCTCCCTCCCTACCCCTCTCTCCATCGCTCATCTTCTCTCCAGCTTTCCCTCCCTCCTTCCCCCAGTCGCATCACAGCTGATCTGATCCAAATGGCCTTGCATGTTGTACGAGTCTGGTCACTGAGTGCTAGATTGTTGGGGCTGTGTAGCCCAGCCTGACTTCACTCCTCTCCACGAGCACCCAGTGCCCAGCAGGGGTTTTTTTATTATTCGTTCGTGCGTCATGGGCATTACTGGCTGGCTAGCATTCATTGCTCGTCCCCAGTGGTGCCGATGTCCCAGATCTCCAAGACATTGCTCAGGATTTGGACCCATAGCCAGTTAACATTACCCCCTCCCCTCCCTAACTGAGGCCAGTCATGAAAAATGAATCCGGCTAACTTGGCATCTTCTGGAGCTTTGTTGGGTTTGTGGTCTGCTTTCTCTGCTCCCCAGATTACGCTGTGGTAAAGTTGCTGTTCTGACCAGAGTGATGGGGTGGGGGGGGGGGGGGGGCAGTGGTTGTGGGAGGGGGACGGGGAGGAGGCAGTGGTTGGTGGAGGGGACGGGGAGGAGGCAGTGTGTGAGGGGACGGGAGGAGCATGGTTGGTGGGGGGGACGGGGGGAGCAGTGGTTGGTGGGAGGGGACGGAGGAGGCAGGTGGTTGGTGGAGGGGACGGGAGGGGCAGGGTTGGTGGGAGGGACGGGGAGGAGGCAGTGGTTGTGGAGGGGACGGGGAGGAGGCAGTGGTTTGGTAGGGGACGGGAGGAGGCAGTGTTGGGGGAGGGGACGGGGAGGAGGCAGTGGTTGGTGGGAGGGGACGGGGAGGAGGCAGTGGTTGGGGAGGGGACGGGGAGGAGGCAGTGGTTGGGGGAGGGACGGGAGGAGGCAGTGGTTGGTGGAGGGACGGGGAGGAGGCAGTGGTTGGTGGGAGGGGACGGGAGGGGGGAGGAGGCAGTGGTTGGTGGGAGGGGACGGGGAGGAGGCAGTGGTTGGTGGGAGGGGACGGGGAGGAGGCAGTGGTTGTGGGAGGGGACGGGGAGGAGGCAGTGTTGGTGGGAGGGACGGGAGGAGCAGTGGTTGGTGGAGGGGACGGGAGGGAGGCAGTGGTTGGGTGGAGGGGACGGGGAGGAGGCAGTGGTGTGTGGGAGGGACGGGAGAGGCAGTGGTTGGTGGGAGGGACGGGGAGAGGCATGTGGTTGGGTGGAGGGGACGGGAGGAGGCAGGGTTGGTGGGAGGGGACGGGGAGAGGCAGTGGTTGGTGGAGGGGACGGGGAGGAGGCAGTGGTTGGTGGGAGGGGACGGGAGGAGGCGTGTGGTTGGGGAGGGGACGGGGAGGAGGCAGTGGTTGTGGGAGGGGACGGGGAGGAGGCAGTGTTGTGGAGGGGACGGGAGGAGGCAGTGGTTGTGGGAGGGGACGGGGAGGAGGCAGTGGTTGGGGGGGGGGGGGGGGGGGTTTTGGTGGGAGGGACGGGGAGGAGCAGTGGTGGTGGGAGGGGACGGGGAGGAGGCAGTGGTTGGTGGGAGGGGACGGGGAGGAGGCAGTGGTTGGTGGGAGGGGACGGGGAGGAGGCAGTGGTTGGTGGGAGGGGACGGGGAGGAGGCAGTGGTTGGTGGGAGGGGACGGGGAGGTGGCAGTGGTTGGTGGGAGGGGACGGGGAGGTGGCAGTGGTGGGGGGGAGGGGACGGGGAGGAGGCAGTGGTTGGTGGGAGGGGACGGGGAGGAGGCAGTGGTTGGTGGGGGAGGTGGTGCTGGGATTTTGCCCCCTAGGTTGTTCGAGTGAAAGGTTTGTGATGACCCAGACTGCTGTTTTTACAGAATCAGCATGATGAAATTAAGAAGCAGTTTCTGGAACTGCAGTTGCAGCACAATAACCTACGGTTGGAGAACAGGAAAGCAGCAGAAAGTCACAATCAGCGCTACCTCCAACTTCATCAGCAGAAAGATTTGGAAATCAGCACCTTGCAAGGTAAACGCAAAGCCTCTGATTGGCCTCCGTTCACTTTCGCCTTAGAGCTATACACTCAACATCAAAGACCTTATTACAGTACATGGTGCAGTAGAGTGGCACAATGCCACAGTGGTTAGCGCTGCTGCCTCATAGCGCCAGAAACCTGGGTTTGATTCCTGCTTTGGTCACTGTGCGGAGCCTACATGTTCTTCCTGTGTTTGCATGGGTTTCCTCTGGGTGCTCCGGTTTCCTCCCACAGCCCAAAAGATGCACGGGGTTAGGTGCATTGGCCATGCTAAATTCTCCTCAATGTACCCGAACAGGTGATGGAGTGTGGCAACTAGGGATTATCCACAGTAACTTCATTGTGGTGTTAATGTAAGCATACTTGTGACACTAAAAAGCTTTAGAACATCCTCGTGTGTGCGATATATCTCGCATGCTGTCTTTCTTTTGTCTCTCTTTCTTGCACATGCTCTCAATATGTTCCCATAGTCAAAGAGGATCTTTTTTGTATATTGTGAACGGGATATACAGCTTGTACCGAAATTCAGGGAGGACATTAATCAGCATGTGGGCATTTCCTACTTAGCATGTTTGTGTGATCTAATTGGAAATTGTGGGAATTTGGCCGAGATCATGACCCCTTTGTATGGGCTTGGCACAACACCACAACAATGCTATTTCTGGAGAGTGATAGAATCTGTTTGGAGAGAGAAAAGCTCTGACAGAAGGAGAAATTGTCTATGAAGACTTCGTGTGGTTTTTAAAATTTGATTTTGGAAGAGGATTAAAAGGCAGCAAGTGGCACTGAGGAGTGGATGGAGCGCTTCCTGTGTACAAGCTGAACAATTTGGACCAGTGCCAGAAGTGAGCATGTCTTTTGAGCTCAAGGCATCCTTTTGAGGATGGTGTTCGTCAGTTGTCTGATTTTTTTTTTTTGTTAAGTCAGTGTGTGAATTAAGTCAGTGTGTGAACGGGAAAAAAAAATCTCACTTTTTCTCATTTTTATGTCTCTCTCTCTGTCTCTCTCTCTCTGCTTTCTTATTGCCTTTTCTCTTTCTTCCATTTTCTTTTTCTCTCTCAAGCCCCGCAACCCCTTTTGCTCTCGCTCCCCTGCTGCCCCTTTTTCGCTCTCGCACCGCAGGTTACCTGAGCTGTTTTTTCTCTCTCCCTCTCTCTCTCTCTCTCTCTCGCGATTTTAGTTTCTCAATGCCGCTAGTTAATTTGATATTTGGGTTTCCTCTCTTTCCAGACAGCATCAATAAGCTGAAACATGAGAGTAAACAACTGCGGAGGTCCCATCAGGACATGCACCAACAGCTCGCTGAGGCACAGGTAATGGGGCAATGAATCATGCGGTGACATATTCCCCCTTGTAAAAGGCTGTTTTCTGCATCACCAAGGTGCCCACACTGAGCTTTGGTGAGCTGGAGATCCACATGTGCAATTGCACAGGTTTGAGCCTCTGTTGTTGGATTAGGGTTGGATGAAAGAGAGTCCAGGATACTGCAATTGTCTTCCCACCTCTTCAAAAATTCTCAGATCTGCCCCTTCCACTCTGACGTTCCTTCATTGGGGTCTGGCAAAGCAGGCACAGATCTGAAAAATTTCCTGGCCAAACTCTCGGAGACTTTGGAACTTCAAAAGGTGGTTGAGGCCAATAGGGCAGAGGGAGATCGATTCTGGATGAGAATGGGGGGAGGGAATGTAAAGCTGAGGTTAAAATTAGATCAGCTATAATCTTGTTGAGAGATGGAGCAGGCTCGAGGGGCCGAATGGCCTTCATTTTACATTCACTACGTTCAGCATCAATCCTCTTGCCCCACATGGGGAAAGTTCTTCATAAATTAACCTGCTCCCTATTGATCTAAATTATCGATCTGCGTGCAACCATTTGTCCAATGGCAAATTCTTTTTATGTTCTCGTTGGAATTGGCTGTGAGGATGAAGACCAACAGCAGAATCAACTTTGAACTGTATGACACTCCTATTAATACAGAATAATATTGGTCCCATAATCAGTTCCCATCTCTTCAATGGTGTCCTATTTGGCAACTTGCTCAGTGCTGTTTCAAACTCCCAGTCTTGAACATTAACCACCATCCCATCACTAACCCACTGGGCCATTTTCTCCAAGAATTCAATCACCTCGACAAAACCTCTTCTTCCTCAAGCTGATCCAAAGGATTGGTATGAAATCCTGCATGATCCATAGGTGTCCTTTTTAAAGTTAAATTTGTCTATTAGTCTAATAGATAAGGGCATACATTAACACTGCAATGAAGTTACTATGAAAATCCCCTAGTGGTCACACTCAGGTGACTGTTTAGGTACGCTGAGGGAGAATTTAGCGTGGCCAATGCACTGAACCAGCACGCTTTTCAGACTGTAGGGGGAAACTGGAACACCCGGAGGAAACCCATGCTGACATGGGAAAAATGTGCTAACTCTGCAGAAAACCAGGCAGGAATTGAACCTGGATCCTGAGTGCTTACCATTGTGTCACCATGCCACCCAGTACAGTGTGTTCTGGTGTTTGGTTGTAATATAGGCTTGCTATTATGTGCAGTGTTGCCATGCTTGGTTTGGATATGGTGCGAGGTTGGGATGCAGGGATGTGCTTATGGTAGTGCTGTGGTTGTGATGCAGGGTTGCAACACAGAGTTAAAATACAATACTGCTTGGTAGTTATGACAGCATTACCAGTGTCCCTTTGAGATATTCATTTTGTTTATACTGTGTTGATTTGGTCTCTAGGCTGAGGGATAGGATACCACTCTGAACATCCCTGTGATGTCCCTGTGCTTAATTCATTCAGCCTATTTCCATGATGTGTATTTATTCTGGTCTTGAAGACTGGCCCTGACCTTGCTATGTGCCTTCAGTAGCCTGATCCTCCTAGTTGCACAATCCTTGTCACATGCTGACAGTTTTGCGTTTGTTTTTGTCGCCTCTGGCAGGCCCAGGTGGAAGAGTTCAGGCAGCTGAAGGAAGCTCTTCACGCGATGCCAAGTTTCAAACATCCTAAACTCAATCCGGCTGTCCTACAAGGTCAGAATCAGGCACAGCATGAACATCCTTGGGGCCCTGACAACAACAGCTCACAGGTCACTGAACAGAAGGTATGGCTAATTTAACACCAAACTTCTCTGAATATTTCACGTCAGATTTGTTGTAGAACGATGTAAATATTAAAGCCTGCTCAAAGGGCCCTGCGATTGTTAACCTGGAGATCGATTCCATTTCAAATCCTTAGTATAGAAAAATGGAAGCTGCATTGTATGAAATGTTTTGGGTAGGGTCAGGAAAATTGGGAATGGGAATGGAAATTGCTGCTTTGTTTTGTACTGAATTCCTATTTGCTTGGAGGTTTATCCAGCTCGGAGTAATGGATGGCCGTGCCTGAGTTTGCAGTGTCCCTGTGGAGACGCACCTGAAGCAGTGGAAAGCTGTGGTAGGATCCCAGGCCTGTGTCCAGTTGGTGAACCCAAGGCTGAGTGTCTTCCCTCGCCTTGCTCCTTCACAGGCACATAGAGGATGAGGACATTCCTCCAGATCGTGGTTGAGACTTCTGCAGCAAGGAGTCATCAAAGCCTTGAGACAAAGATCACACGCATGACACAGTTTCCTGTCTCATAGGATCATATCCCTATGTGCAAAAGAAGGCCATTTGGCTCTTTGAGTCTGCACTGACTCTCTGATAGAGCTTTCCACCTAGACTCGGTCCATGTAACCCCATGTATTTACCCTGCTAAACCCCCTAACCTGCACATCTTGAGGCATTAAGGACCAATCCATCTAATCTGCATGTCTTTGGCATGTGGGAGAAAGCCAAAGCAACTGGAGGAAACCTGTGGCAACATGGGGAGAATGTGCAAACTCTGTACAGTTATCCAAGCCAGAATTGAACCTAGGCCTCTGGCACTGTGAGGCTGCAGCACTGCCTTTGTCTTTGTTGCCTCAATGTTTTGAAACACACTTGTCAGGTAAGAGTTACTGGGTGGCATTGCCTTGACATCTGATGCCAGTCAGATTTCCTGATGAGATTCGGTTTTCTGATATTTAGTCTCTGGGTTGCACAAGTTGGATTTGGATAGAGACAGGCCTTGGGCCTCTGGCAGTCCTCTCCTTCCAAGATAACAACCTCATGACAGCTTTCACACCCATCAGAACAGCCCGCCAGACCTTATCTTGACATCATCTGAAAGATAGCACCTCTGGCAATGCAGCACACCCCAGGGACTGCACTGAAGTGTCAGCCTAACTTAATTGCTTGAATTCTGGAATGGGCTGGAAACCATTGGCCGGAGTGTTACTAACTGAATCAGGCTGATGTTTGAAGGAAAGACCAGACCCGTGATTGGCTTTTTTTGATCTTGGGAAAATTTTCACTCAAAGGTGTTTGGTTGGGGAAAATAAAAAATGGAAAGCAGCATTATTTCCACCTGTGGATAATTAGACTCCAATCCAGATTCTGCTGATGTTGTGACCAAATTAACCAGTTTACTGACTGGTTCACTTTTTTTTTTATTCTGCTCTCTCAGCTCCCACTTTTTGATTGTGAGCGATTTTGGATAATGGATTTTTTTGTGTCACCAGGACCTAGACACACTCTGCCTGGGAGGGGTGGCGGGTATAGCGCTGAGACTGTCCCTTGATAAAACAATGTTACCCACCTGCCTTTAACCAGGTGGAAGATGTTGATTTGTGGATCTCAACTTTTGGTGCCTGTTCCTAAATCCATAGCTACAACCTCTTCCCCACTCCACTAATGGACACGCTAACACTTCTATCTGGGTAAACGCTCAAATCCTCTAGCAAGACTCGTACCTACAACCATCCAATCAGAAAAAAGGCTGAGAGAAAATGACCCCAAGTCAAACCAAATTTTGCACTCCAGAATTTGGAGCCACATCTCGCATCCCATTAAACTTGCTTCCCATTTGACTGCCAAACCTCTTAGATTTCTGTGGAGCCGTGATGGTTGTTGTGTCCGGGGTGAGCGCAGTCATTGGCTTCCTTTCCCATTAAAGGAACAATCACCCCAAGTTGGCTTGATGAACGTGGAGAAGCGCGCTCAGCCTCAGAACGACGGAGAGGCAGGAATGAAGGGAGCTCCGGTGAAGGGCCAGCCCAGGGAATCTCCGCAGGGACTCAGGAATGCGCCAGTCTGGGATTCGAAGAACCAACTGCGCCTGCAGGATGAGGGAGCCAACCGCATCCTGCGATTCACTCGGACCGTCAACAGTCTTCAGCCTGCTAGACAGGTGAGACCTCAAACATCATGGTAGGGTTCAGGAACTGAGATGGTGGACACTTTGTACTTAAGAATGTGGAATGATGCTGTTCTTTTAGGGAATTTAGGGCTACCATTTTGTGACAGTATTTTGCACAGAGAGACCTTTGCGAAGGGGAGCCACCTTTTTTTACAACTGATTGTAACGGGATTGGTGTGTGGAGGCGGGGGGGGGTTTCTTTGTGACAAGGTATCGCGAGGAGTCTGTCCCTTTGTATTTAAGAGCCAAATATAATGACGGCAAAGACAAAAATGAGATGGGAATGGGACAAGTAATGAAACAAAGGATGGAACTGGGGCGGGGGCAGGTGTTTAGGCGGCTAAACTGTGACCAGTACCTGCAATCCAATAATACAAGATAAAGTTCTGGCTGACATTTATCTCCATGTTGAGTCCCAGAAGGTTGTAAATTGTCTGATTAAAATACAAGCTTCCATTGAAATCCACTGGCTGAGGAGAAATTCTTGACCTAATTGCTCTTCGGTAGTTTTCAGCCTTCTTACCCATCCCTTCTTCTGGTACAACATCATGCTTACGTTTGACTCTGTCTTTGACTCTGTTTGTTTGTTCCTTCTTCCCTCCAATTTTCTCTGCCTCTGCAATTCCCAAAACTTGTTTTATCTCCAACTTCATCCCGTTCTGACCATGGGTCATTGGCCTGAAATATTGGACCGGTTTTCCCAGTCCAGTCCAGCGCTGGTCCGGATATTCCACATTCCCCACCCAAGTCAACAGACCTTTTTGTTGGTTTGTCAAATTATCTGTCCTTCCTGCCACAATTCCCCAGCGGGCAGAAGGATGGGAAAATCAAGCTGTTTATTCTATTTCTCTTCCGTAAATATTGTTTTGTCCTGCCTAGCATTTGTAAAATTTTCTGTTTTGATTTCCTGCTCTGAAATAAAAATAATAGGATGAATCGTGGAATCCCTACAGTGCAGAAGGCGGCTATTCAACCATCGAGTCTCACCAACTCCCTCTGACCTCACCCAGGCTCTTTCCCTCTCTATCCCATAACCCCACACGTTTACCATGGCTAATCCACCCAATTTACACATTTTAGGACACTAAGGAGCAATTTAGCATGGCCGAGTCACCTAATCCTCACATCTTTGGACTGTGGGAGGGAACTGGAGCACCCAGAGGAAACTCTCACAGACATGGGGAGAACATGCAAACTCCTTGCAGACAGTGACCCAAGGTTGGAATTGAACCCGGGTACTTGGAGCTGTAAGGCAGCAGTGCTGCACTGTGCCACATTGAATGAAGAGAAAATTTGGAGCTGATGCTCTTTTGGTGCCCTCTTGGACTGTAAACTCAGGACTGCCCCTGTGGTCTGGTTCTGTTAACTAACAGTGAAGCTTGTTGGCTGCACTCACCATGTTGATGCTGCCCAACCCAGGTGCTGAGTTCAGCAAAAAAAAACTTCATTGTCCCTGTTCTTGTCGTTTTAACTTCCTTAAGACTTATTGAACCAATGGTGAGGCAAAGGAAGGGGCAAAGGAGGAGTGTCCTAGGGGAGTGCAACTGAACAGAATGAACTTGCAGCTGGGAATACTTGTGTATATAGATCCCATCCCATCGCTAACACAAAAAACGGGTGCAGGCCATTCAGCCCCTCGAGCTAGCTCCGCCCTTCAGTGAGATTGAGTGAGATCCGGCACTGATGTTGAATTCTACTTTTCCACCTTGCGTCTCCCTTGTAATTCAATAATCCGTCTCTCTCAGCCCTGGAACATCATCAGTGGGATTTTCTCCCACACACTCAGTGCCCTAGCGTGAATCCTGTTAAAAATCAGTGGGTGGGGCATGTTCACCCTGGGGAGGCCGGCAGCATCACGCTGAACGGGCCACTGCGTGTGCACTGATGTGTCAGAGTGGAAATTGGCATGTGCACAGTGGCCCTACGCTGCCGGCCTCCCCATTGCTGGCCGTTGCTTGCTAGCTGTGCAACGCCTCCCACCTCCACCCCCCCTCACATACTGATCTTCCTTTCCCCCCACCCCCCCTGATGATGGCCAGCCCCAATTGCTGGCCTCCCTCTCTCCGTCTGTGATCCCAAATGCAGTGTGTTAGCGGAACCTCCCCCACCCTCATTGATTTTCCCACCACCACCACCACACCCCGCCGTCTTACTCTCTTGTCATTGCCTGATGCTTGATAGGCTGTGCCAAAGTGCTCCTGAGCATTGCCACCCTTGGCAGTGCTGAGGGGGCCAGGCTGGCAATGCCCGGGAGCCCACCTTAGCCCCGACCTCCTGAGGAGTTTCCACGGTTCCCTTTCACTCAGGCTGTCAGTTACCCTCTAGGAGGGAGATGCTATCTGGCCTGGATACTTCGGTCCCAGGCACGCTAATTACATGGGAATCCCCATTTAAATAATCTACACTGTTGCACACCGATTTCTGGCAACATCAGAAATCTGAAGGTGGAGATGCACAGAGGTTGGGGCTCCTAGCAAAAAGCCTGCTAAATGGCCTCCAGTTCAATCTCCCAGGCTGCTGCACTGCTAGAGTTGTGGTGGTGTAACAGTACAGTGCCATTAAAAAAAATGTATTTTAAACATCTACTAGATATTTCAAACAGACTCTAGCATTCTATCGGTGCCATGTTGTCCATAACTTTATTACTACTGAGACAGTACAAACATGATTAACCACCACAACAATTAAACAAACCAGAAGGTGCAGATTTTACCTGAACAACATTGTGCAATGTTGTTAATTTGGTAAGAAAATATGCCATTAGTTATTTGAGATTGTGCAAACTGTAACAGTGATTTTAATGACTGCCTCAGCCCTCGCTAACATGTTCTGCACATTCTTTATGTAATAAGGCATTGGAATGTGACTGTTCTTGCATTGACCCACTTTTCAATGATGGAGAAGACTCTCAATGCCCAGCAGGTCAGACAGCACTTATGGAGAGAGTCAAAAACTCAGAGTTTAAGGGTCAGATCCTTAAACCTCAAACGCTTTCTGTCCAGCTATGCTGGCTGACCTGACATTTCTGTTCTTGTCTTGGATTTTCAGCACCTGTTTTTTTTTAAAAAAATATTGTAAGTTCCTAAACATCTTGAGGGGAGAAACAACCTATGGAAGACTTTGTAAGATTTAGCCTTTGAATGAGGTGCAGTTGTCTGGAGAAATCCACTTGGTTCTACCTTGACACTTGGCAGTAGGAGATCCCCAGAGATCTGCTTATGCAAGAGTTTGGTGTTTTTCTGTGCTGACACAGGATGCAATGGTGACCGTGGACGGGACAGTTGAGGGGCCGGATCAAACACAAGGTATCACTGTCAAGCAAAACCACGTCGTGCAGCAGAGAGACCCGGCAGATGGAAAACAAGAGCTTCCTCCAGTCAGTGAACAGAAGTCAGAGAGTCGTCCAATCAGCAATCAGATGCAAGTGAAGAGGTATGTCACGCCGGAATTAACCAATCCTCTGCCCCGCCAAGAGGGTACAAAATACTGTAATTTAATTGGTGATCAGGCTGAGATGAACAGGCAGTAACTAATTGATAAAATAATCCAGATTTCTGCCAATCTCTTCTGAAGACGCTGACTCCAGGATCAACTCCACTGGTGCTGGCTCTCACTGGGTTACAGGTCCCACACACACTGACTCTCACTGGGGTACGGGTCCCACACACACTGACTCTCTCTGGGGTCCCAGTCTCGTAGACGCTGACTCTCTCTGGGGTCCCAGTCTCGTAGACGCTGACTCTCTCTGGGGTCCCAGTCTCGTAGACGCTGACTCTCTCTGGGGTCCCAGTCTCGTAGACGCTGACTCTCTCTGGGGTCCCAGTCTCGTAGACGCTGGATCGCTAGTCCTATGAACCCCTTCTCTTTCTCTCTCTCTCTCTCTCTCTCTCTCCCCCCCCAACCACCGCCACCGCCAGCTCCACCACAATATCTGAGGGTGATGAGTGCTTCTGGAGGGAGAGGAGAAGGGTAAATTGCTAAATTCCTTTGTTATAATGTGCTGATGGTAAACCGGTTCCTGGGAATGAGTGAGTGTCGATGTGTAAATCACCTCCCTCACTCTGAGACTTTCTATATTGAGTCATTGCTGTTTTATTCTGTT
This sequence comes from Sphyrna mokarran, assembly GCA_024679065.1. Classification (NCBI taxonomy): domain Eukaryota; kingdom Metazoa; phylum Chordata; class Chondrichthyes; order Carcharhiniformes; family Carcharhinidae; genus Sphyrna; species Sphyrna mokarran. The sequence continues at coordinate 21,485,374 of JAGIQG010000028.1, read as the reverse complement.
GACAGGTGGGATGAGATTATTAATGATGTGAATGCAGGAACGGATTTTAAGTTGCACAGTCATCTGGAGCAAGTCCAAATCCCCTTTGTACAGAACCGCCAGGAGTCTCAGACGACTGCTCCTCGCGTGACCAAGAGACAGTGGAGTCCAGGACATCTAAACGGCAACTGGCATGTCGACCGTGAGAGTGAGGTGAGAGAGGAGCCTGAGGAGGAGGACGAAGAGGAGGAGGAGGAGAGAATAGGTAGGTGACCACCGTTGCTGGCTATTTATTACAATGTGATATTTGCTACGTGATAACAATTTATAACAAACCGGCAGGTGACACTTGCAATTGCACTGAAAATGCCATTGTCTATGTGACTAAGCTGGGAGTCTACAGCAGAGTCATAAAGCTTTATAGCACAGCAAGAAGCCTTTCAGCCCATCATATCTGCGCCAGCCATCGAGCACCTATTCATTCCAATCCCCCATTCCTGCACTTGGTCCCTCACCTTGTACACTGGTGTTTCAAGTGCTCATCTAAATGCTGCTTGAATATTGAGGGTTCCAGCTTTTCAGGCAGTGAGTTCCAGATTCCCAGCACCCCCTGGATGAAATGTTTTTCATCAAATCCCCTCTAACTTTCCTGCTGCTTACCTTAAATCTCTGCCCCCTGGTTAGTGACCACCCCCCCCTTACTAAAGGGAAATATTCCTCCCTATCCACCCTATCTCTGTCCCTCACAATTCTGTACACTTCAATCAAGTTCACCCTCAGCCTTCTCTGCTCTAAGCAAAATAACCCCACAGCAATCATAGCAAAGAGGCAGCTGAGGGGTGGCCTCATTGGGGTCTTTATTAAATTTAAGGGATTTAATAAGATTGATGTGGAGATGTTTCAACATCTGGGGAGGCCAAAACTGGGGACTACAACATATGAACAAATTGGGCCAATCGACCCTTTGAGCCTATTCTGCCATTCAGTAAGATCACGCCTGATCGATCTCTCCACATTACTGCCTACCTTCTGATTATCTATCACCCCCTCACTTATCTATCCACCTCTGCCTTATGATATTCAGATATAATGTGGAGTTTCTGACATTGATCTGGGGTAGGCACAGTAAGTAGTCTGTCAACACCAGCTTAAAGTCCAACAGGTTTATTTGGTAGCACAAACTTTCAGAGCACTGACCCTTCCTCAGGTGAGACAATTTAATGGGATTGAGAGTTATAGATAGGCCTAGTAGGTATGGATATGATCGGCACAACTTATGAGCCGAAGGGCCTGTTTGTGCTGTAGTGTTCTGTGTTCTATTTGAATATTCATCCCTTTCAAGGGGATGATAAGGTCGTCACTAATAAATCCAACAGGAAATTCAGGAGAAGCATCTTTATCCAGAGAACCTATCAGATTAAGTCTTTGAGGAGGATAGTGTAGATATATTTCAGAAGCTGGTTCCTTTTACTGTGAAGGAAGAATTATTGAATCTTCTGATGATGGGGGAGGATATTACACTCTCAAACAAGCCTGGGCCTGATGTTGTAAGCGCTGTGTAAAAATATGACTTTACACAATTATGGGTTTTCCAAAACATTTCAAACATAACGAAATAACCGTTACTGTTACAATGAGAAGAATGTGGCAATCACTTTGCACATGCGAGGTCCCACAGACAGCAGTGTGATCAATTTGTTTTGGTATTAACCAGAACACTGGGGAGAACTCAACCGCTCTTCCTTTACCAGCGCATTGGGAGCTTTACACTCAGCTGAATGCAGGCCGGAGAATCGTTTTAATGTTTCTTTCCTCTTCTTTGAATTCCCCGTCTTGCCCAACTGCTGCAGTCACCCCCAGTCTGACTTCTCTCCCCATCCCAGCCCCACCTAGACTCTTCTCTCCAGCAGAAACATTCGGTGTCTTTGATGTTTTGTATTCCACTCTCATCCACTGCTGGTGACAGAGTCTTTAGCTGACTTGGGTGGCACAATGGTTAACACTGCTGCTTTACAGCACCAGGGATCCGGGTTCAATTCCCTGCCTTGCGTTACTATCTGTGTGGAGTATGCGTGTCCTCCCTGTCTCTGCATGGGTTTCCTCCGGATGCTCCAGTTTCTTCCCACAGTCCAAATGGTTAGATGGATTGGCCATGCTAAATTGATCTTTAGTATCGGGGGTCGGGTGGGCGGGGGATTAGCAGGGTAAGTATGTGGGGTTATGTGTGGGGTTGTTTTCGATGTAGGCTTGATGGGCTGAATGGCTTCCTTCAGCAGTGTAGGGATTCTATGATTTTGATTCCTTCTCTAAACCATACTATCTCATTGATTTGCTGTCCACTTTAAAGGAGATGCAGAATTAAACTGCGATTGTGAAATCACCTACACACTTCCATTCCTCCCCCCCTCCCACACGTTGTGCTCGGGGTGGCCCAGCCCCCCTTCCTGTGGTGCTCGGGGTCAATATGTTTCTCCCAGCGCTGCTGCTGCCCCTCTTCCAGCAGGATTTTGTTCCTGTTTATTTTGGGATCGAGCGAGGGAGTGTCAGGATGTGAGGGATGCTGAAGAGTTGAGGCAGCTTTGAGATCTGGCTCAGAACCTGGATCAGATGCCGTTTATCCCAAGCTTTGTCTTTGATGTTTCCTGAGTTCCTGTTGATAGTCACTGATGTAACAATGTCACCTCCGTACTTCGTTTGATCCAGGAGACTAAAATAAAATAAATTTCAGAGAGCTGGGGTAATGAGTTTAATTAAACTGCTCAGGATTTCCGTCACTTACAGCAGTGGTTACAGCTATATCCGGATCGATTTAACGTGAGGTCACACCACAGCAGTTATAGTCAAACAAGTTTATAACAAGCTTTCGGAGCACTGCTCCTTCACCTGGTGAAGTGACAGGGAGCAGCGGGATGGGACAAACTTCACTGAACAAAAGAGCAGTGCTCCAAAAACCTATGATTTCAGATAACCTGCTGTTGTGTAACCACTCATTAAATCTGTCCCAGTCCAAAACTGGCAACTCCACGTCCTGATTGATGAAGAGAAAGTTTAAAAATTAATAATGGATATGTTGGGAAAGTGTCTCCATACTGAGTTCATTTTTATGCCATCTCTTAAACTCTCCCACTGCCCCCTCTGATTCTTTCTGACACTGTCTTCTCTCCACCCGCTCCCCGGCCTCCCTCTCTTGCTCCCCGGCCTCCCTCTCTTGCTCCCCGGCCTCCCTCTCTTGCTCCCCGGCCTCGCGCTCCATTCCAGTGACTTGTTGTGCCACCTGCTGTTCTTTGGTTGTGTTGCAATCTGACACTCTAGCAGAGGCCATTCAGCAGGCTCCCCGGTGAGTGCCACTGCCTCTGTGTCTCCGGCAGCCAAATTTCGTTTAAACTTTAAATGCAATTTGACTGTCATTAGCGAGCCCGGGATGGAAATCTCCAGTCCTGCCCTCCTTCCACTGCCCCTTAGCCAGAATGGTTCACTCCATTCGAGTCTACAATAGGTCCCCACGGGGAGCTTGTGGCTGTACGTTGCTGGAGTGAGGTTGGAGCAGTCGAGGCCCCCATGAGTGTTGGGCGTTGGCGGGGGGTGCCCCTGAACATTGCCACTTTGGCACTGCCCAAGGAGCAAAATGCGCAGGGGACATATTGGCACAGTCCACAGGGCATTGGGCAGTACCAAGGGGGTGGGGCCTAATTGGGGGGTGGGGCCTAATTGGTGGGTGGGCCATCAGGTGCACGGTCCTACTGCAACTTTGCACTTGGGCTGAGTGACAGAGGGAGGGAGGCCAGTGATTGGGGCTGGTGAGAAGAGGATGGGGAGATCGGGGGTGCGGGGGTAATTTAAGGTTTTGTCTGGGCATGTTTGGTGGGCCAGCAATTGGGCTGTGTGAGGGACCGCATGGCGAGAGATGCTGGGGTTGCAGGACTGGCAGTCGGGGCCTCTGCTCACGCACTGATCTTGGCAGTGACAGATTGGCCCTTTCAGTGCAATGCTGCCGCCCTCTCCAGCGAGAATAGGCCCTGCTCCCAGCCTTTCGGACTGAATCACATCAATGCACAGAGCGTGGGAGATTCATTTTGAAAATCCCATTGAGAAAAAACCAGCGGGATTTACTCCAGTTTTTACACAAATTTGACACTTGGAATGTTTTTGGGAGAATCAACCCCTCAATCTTCGCTTTTGATTTCAGACAACGAGTTGGATGAAGTGGGTCAGGATGATGCTGAGAAACTGTTACTCCACGCCATCTCATCCCGGGGCAAGCTGATTGCACAGGAGCCGCTGGTGCGTATCTTGACTGTGAACAATGTATTGTGTTAAAAATCTATTCCAACCCCACCTCAGCAAACAGTGAAGTGGGCTAAATATTACAGGATTATTGTGGGTGACTTAAGCCAGGACACTCTGTGTATTTTTAGACAATTGAATTCCAAGGCCTTGATACTAAAACCGGACAAATTAAAATATTTCTGCAAATGTTTACAGCACAAGTGTTTCTTTTAAATGGTAGTCAGATAAAAAGCTCCCCCTGGGGGAGGCAATGGCCTTAGTGGTATTATCACTAGCCTATTAATCCAGTAACTCAACTAATGTTCTGGGGACCTGGGTTCAAATCTCGCCATGGCAGATAGTGGAATTTGAACTCAATAAAAAATATCTGGAATTAAGAATCTACTGATGATCATGAAATCAATTGTTGACTGTTAGAAAAACCCATCTGGTTCACTAATGTCCCTTTAGGGAAGGAAATCTGCCATCCTTACCTGGTCTGGCCTACATGTGACTCCAGAGACACAGCAATGTAGTTGACTCTCAACTGCCCTCAGGCAGCTAGAGATGGGCAATAAATATTGGCCAGCAGTGACGCACATGTCCCACAAATGAATTTAAAAATGCAAAGTCCTTGAGGCATCTCACAAGAGTTTGTAATGTTATTCTCTGTTAGTGGTGCTTATGGAACTGCAAGTTGTTGTTGATATTAGTTGTATGTTCAATGGCAGTAAACTTCTGAGGAGCTCTGGCTCTCAAAGCCATGAGGGGCTCACAGTCAAAGACTTCCTATGGCGAAAGAGAAATATTTTCCATCTTGCTTCAGACTCCATGCAAGTCCCTGTTTCTCCAGCGGTAGATGTGGCAAAGTTCCTGGGAAGCTGGAATCAGCAGACAATGGCAGCAAGGCTGGAGGGGCAGAGAAATTTAAATGATCAAAGTCATAAAGAGGTCACTCTCTAGGTCAACGTTTATTTGCTCACCTCTAATTGCTCTCAAGAAGGTGAGCCACTGCCTTGAACTGCTGCAATCTAAGTGGTGTAGGCACACCCACAGTGCTATTAGGGAGGGAATGCCAAGATTTTGACCCAGTGACAGTGAAGGAATGACGATACATTTCCAAGTCAAAACAGTGAGTGACTTGGAGAAGGACTTCCAGGTGGTGATATTCCTGGGTATCTGTTGCTCTTGTCCTTCTAGATGGTAGTGGTTGTGGGTTTGGGAGATGCTACCTAAGGAGCCTTGGTGAGTTCCTACATTGCATTTTGTAGACGGTACACACAGCTGCTACTGTTTGATGGTGGTGGAGGAAATGAATGTTTGTGGAAGGGGTACTGATCAAACGAGCTGCTTTGTCCTGGATGGTGTTGAGCTTCTTGAATGTTGTTGGAGCTGCACCCATCCAGGCAAGTGGAGAGTATTCCACCATACTCCTCCTGACTTGTGTTTTGTAGATGGTGGACAGGCTTTTGATGGTTCGGTGCAGGGTGGTGGTGGTCAGGAGGTGTGCTACTAGTCGCAGGTCATGTAGTCTCTGACCAGTCCTGGTTGCTGCAGTATTTAGTGGTTAGCACTGCTGCCTCACAGCACCAGAGACCTGGGTTCAATTCCAGGCTTGGATTGCTACCTAGAGCAACACAGCACGGGAAACAGGCCCTTCAGCCCAACGAGCCCGCGCCGCCGTCATAACTATATAGTAACAATTCCATTATCCTATTCTAATTTTAGGTTATTCCTAATATGGAAGAGTCTCAATGTAGGGACAATTTGTTTCCCAATCAGCCTAAGAGCGAATTTTTTGGGATGTGGGAGGAAACCGGAGCGCCCGGAGAAAACCCACGCAACCACGGGGAGAACGCGCAAACTCCCGCAGACACCGGCCCAATTCCAAGTGTCTGCACAGCTACAGCGATAGTCACTGAGCTGTCATGGTGCCCTTCAGATGGTCCAGATAAAGCACTCATTTACGACATGAAGCACCAGGCAACCCATGAATCAACATCCAAGAGCTGTCCTCGCACCACCTGCCGAATGCATGCTCCTTGTTGGTCAAGTATGGACCGAATTACCTGTGGAAAAAAAAGCCATAGTTAAACAGTCCTACTATATCCCTCTATCTGCATAACGCTCATGTGGCTGTCCAAGAGACCCTTAAACAGCCCTAGCGTGCCTGCTCCCACCACCTTACTCGGCAGTGCATTCCACACCCCCACTACCCTTTGTGTGAAAAACTGCCCTCTAATATTCGTCTTATACATAGCCCCCCTCACCCTAAGGCCATGACCCCTCGTCCTATCCATTTCTGAAGGTGGAAAAAGTTTACCACCATTTACTCTATCTATACCCCTTATAATCTTATACACCTCTATTAGATCCCCTCTAAGCCGACGTCTTTCAAGGGAAAACAACCCCAGTCTATTTAATCGTTCCTCATAAGACAGTCCTTCCATACCAGGCAGCATCCTGGTAAACCTCCTCTGCACTCTCTCCATGGACTCCACATCCTTCCGATAGTACGGCGACCAGAACTGGACGCAGTATTCCAAGTGAGGCCTAACCAACGTTCTATACAATTGCAACATCAAACTCCTACTCTTGTATTCTATACCCTTTTCTATGAAAGCTAACATACTATACGCTTTCTTTATCACCTTCTCCACCTGTGAAGACACCTTCAGAGACTTGTGAACCTGCACCCCCAAGTCTCTCTGCGTCTCTATACTCCGAATAGTTTTACCTTTTATCCTATAACTCTCTTCTACATTTTTCCGGCCAAAATGCATCACCTCGCATTTATCCGGATTAAATTCCATTTGCCATCTATCTGCCCAGTCTACCAACCTATCTATGTCCTGTTGTATTGCCTGGCACTGCTCCTCTACCCGCCAATCCAAGCATCTTGGTGTCATCAGCAAATTTGCTGATCTCACCACCTACCCCAACTTCCAAGTCGTTTATGTAGACCACAAATAGAAGAGGACCTAGTACTGAGCCTTGTGGCACTCCACTAGTGACAGGCTTCCAGTCGGAAAAAGAGCCTTCCACTACTACCCTCTGTCTCCTCCTCCCGAGCCAGTTCTCGACCCATCTACATACCCGACCCTGTATCCCATGCGCCTTCACCTTCTCTATCAGTCTACCATGAGGAACCTTGTCAAACGCCTTACTGAAATCCATGTAGACGACATCAACAGCATGTCCTTCATCAACTGTTTTTGTCACTTCTTCAAAAAATTCCACTAGATTTGTAAGACAAGACTTCCCCTTGACGAAGCCATGCTGCGTATCCCTGATCAGATCGCAGCGCTCCAGATGCTCATACATCCTGTCCCTAAGGATCCTCTCCATTAGCTTACCTATAACTGAAGTCAAGCTCACCGGCCTATAGTTCCCTGGGTTATCCCTCTGACCTTTTTTAAACAACGGTACTATGTTTGCTATCCTCCAGTCCTCTGGGACCTCACCTGTGTCCAAGGAAGAGACAAAGATTTGCGTCAGAGGCCCAGCTAGGTCTTCCCTCAACTCCCTTAGCAGCCTGGGGTAAATGCCATCAGGCCCCGGAGCTTTATATGTCTTTAAGCTGCCTAACAGCCCCAACACCTCTTTCCTCGTAATCTTTATTTCCCTCAACCGATCCTCAACTTTGTCAACATCAGCAACAGACATCTGGCCAGTCTCCTGCGTGAATACCGACGCAAAGTATTCATTCAGGATCCCCCCCATTCCCTCAGGCTCTAAGCATAGATCCCCTCCTCTGTCCCTGAGAGGTCCAATCTTGCCTCTAACCATCCTTTTGCTCCTTACATAGGTGTAAAATGCCTTAGGATTTTCCTTAATCCTACCTGCCAGGACACCTGTATGGTGTCTGCACATTCTCCCCATATCTGTGTGAGTTTTTACTCAGAGCCCAAAAGATCTGCAGGTTAGATGGATTGGCCATGGGAAAGGCATAGAGATTACAGTGATAGGGTGGGGTCTGCGTTTGGGTAAGATGCTCCTTTGGAGAGTTGGTACTGATTCAATGGACCAGATGGCCTCTCTGTGCAATGTGGGAACTCTGTGGCTGATCCAGTTCAGCCCTGGTCAATGGTAATGCTTGTTGATGGACTGGCTAGCTTTGTGTCAAACCAATTGGATCTAGGAACAAGCTTGTTTTGGATCAGCTTCCACAGTTAGAGAGACTTCAGTAATAAACGCACAGCAACAACAACGTTTCATTTGTATAGCACCTTTTAGGTAAAGTGTCCCAATGTGCTTTGTTAGGAGTGTTGGGGAACAGAATCTAATGCTGAACTGTGTAAGGTGATATTTAGGCAGATAACAAAAGCCGGGTTAGAGAGCTTTTAAAGAATGGGTGAATCAGGGGTAGGCTGTTCAGCTCCTTGAACCTATTCCACATTCACTTTTCCTGCCTGCCCCCTCTCCCCAGAACACCTGACTCCCTTATGAATGTAACTTGGCCTGGAATATATTCCATAACCCAACCTCCACTGCTCCCCAGGGTGGAGAATCCTAAACACCCTTCGGAAGGGGGGTAATTTAATAGCCACCTTTACTGTCAGCGCAAACAGACACCTCATTTTCCGATCTTCCCTGTCTTCCTCCTTCCTCCCCCCCCACTTCGCTGATGCTGGTTAGATCTGAATGTTCTCCCCGTGTCTGTGTAGATTTCCCCCAGGAGCTCCAATTTCCTCCCACAGTACAAAAAACGTGCATTGGTCATGCTAAATTCTTCCTCCGTGTACCTGAACAGGCGCCGGAATGTAGAAACTAGGGGAATTTTACAGTAACTTCCTTGCAGTGTTAATGTAAACCTTCCTTGTGACTAATAAATAAACTTTAAGTTTTATATTTACTTATTCATGTATTATTCACTCAGCTCTTCTGTAGGGTAAAAGCTCAATCAAAATCTGCCCTTTTGATCTTTTTGAAGATGTGAGTTAAATCCAGTGGTGAAGCCTGTTTGTCCAACAGTGTCCTTATCGTTCCACTCCCTATCAGAAGCTCCTTGCACTAAAGGGTCAGTGAGGACATTCGGAAACACACAGTGCTTGTCCACTCGCTGAATCTGAAATACTGACAGCAGCTAGAATGAACAGCACAGGAAGAGTCCAAAAATGCAACTTTCTGACAAATGCAGCTTAAAGCTTATTTATTAGTGTCACAAGTCAGCTTACGTTAACACCGTCTGCAATGAAGTTACTGTGAAAATCCCCTAGTTGCCACACACCGGCACCTGTTTGGGTACAATGTGGGAGAATTTAGCACGGCCAATGCACCTAACCAACATTCCTCAGATTGTGGGAGGAAACCAGAGCACCCGGGGGAAACCCACACAGACATGGAGAATGTTCAGACTCCACACAGACAGTCACCCAAGCTGGAAATTGAACCCATGTCCCTGAGGTTGTGAAACAGCTGTGCTAACCACTGTCACTCTCAGAATTGGAATGCCGTTCTCACGATTGCATCAGCCACGGCTGCCTTTCATTTCTGTTTGGGCTGAGATCTGATTTCACACACATTTAATGGATCCACAGTTCTGTGCCTTCAGCTGTCTCCCTGAAACTCTCTGCCTCTATAACTGTGTCTCCGTTTTGAGAGATATTGGCCATCTCACCTAACATTCCTCGTGTGATTCAGTAGCAAATTTGATGTGGTGCCTGGAGCTGTCTTGCTGTCCGAAAGGCGCTATATCAATGCAGTTGCTGTTGGTGATGTGACGCATGGGGTGGTGTTGCTGTCTCCATTTCTGGGCATTCAGAGAATCAGCTAAACCAATCTCATCCTGAAGTACGGGCCAGCAGCGGGTGAGAGAGTTTAACTTTTGCCAAGAGAGATCAGATCATTGTTTGCATTGTAGAGTCCACGAGAGCAGCCATCTTTCACTTCTTAATGGTTTCCTCCTCTTCGTGAGAATTTCCCTGTGACCTGGTGCTCTGCTCTCCTCCCTCGCTCCCAGCTGTAAGTAACCACAGCCGAACCTCCCCAAAACACAGCACCTCAAGACGACATCAGCAACCCTTAACACCTACATACCTCACTCCACAAAGACCTAAGCAAAAAAATGAAAAGACATATTTTAGATTTCCATCTCAAGGAATAGTTAGCGAAGCGTACCATCATTGGCAGATCCTGAAAGCAGTGAAAATGCTTCAGGGAGCTCTGACTCCCTGCACCTAGTATCTATCACTCCTCCTGCTCTCGCAATCAGGCCCAGATTCTGATCTGTTGTCTCTTCAGATCTCAGATATCGATCAGGACCCGGCTCAGGATCCCAATAACCAGGGGGAGGACGAGTTTGAAGAAGCCGAACTCGAGAGACCGGGATTCACGGGGAAGGTGGCAGGGCTGAAAGAACAGCAACTGCTGATTAAATCGCCTCCTGAGGTAAGTGCAAGGCTGAACAGGGTAAACATAGGGCGGCACGGTGGTATAGCAGCTAGCACTGCTGCCTGATAGCACCAGGGATGCAGGTTCAATTCCAGCCTTGGGTCATTGTGTGGAATTTGCACATTCTTCCTGTGTCTGCGTGGGTTTCCTCCAGGAGCTCTGGTTTCTCCCCCTGTGTTCAAAGATGTATGGGTTGGGTGTATTGGCCATAATAAATTGCTCCTTAGTGCCAGGGGATTAGCAGGGTAAATACGTGAGCTTATGGGGATAGACTCTGGATGGGATTGTTGCAGACTCGAAGTGCTGAGTGGCTTTCTTCTGCACTGTCGGGATTCTATGAAACAGAAATGTTCATTTTAAAAAAAAAACATGGATCAGTGACATGTAATCGCTAATGAAACGTTGTGTATAGATCAAATATCCTTTGTCTGTACATTTACAAGCTTTCAAAAACTAAATGATTTATTTTGATCAGTTATGCGGTTTATTTGTATATTGATACAGCCATGTAATGTTATATTACTGAGGTAATAAGAGTTAGCTAGTGAGAAATAAGGTGAGAGAGCTGACAAAAGGAGAGACAAGCTAGTATTTATAGACTTCAGCTCACTTAGGGTAAGGCTTTCATAACATGAGTAGGCCAAGGTTAACTGTATTTTCGGGAAGGTGCTGTACGCAGTGGTATTGTCACAATCCAGAGACCCACATACTACTCTGGAGACCCAGGTTCGAATCTCACCACAGCAGATAATTTGATTTCAGTAAAGATCTGGAATTAAAAGTCAAATGATGATTGTTGTAAAAACCCATCTGGTTTAATAACTCCCTCAAGGGAAGGAGATCCTCTGTCCTTTCCCTGGTCTGGCCTGCGTGTGACTCCAGACCACACAGTTCAAGGGGAATTAGGGATGGACAACAAATGTTGGCTGGTCTTGCTACATCCCGCAAAATAATTTTTGAAAACCTGCTTGAGATCCTGAAAATGTCTGAAAACCAAAAATGCAGGTTGGCCCTGAAGATTTGGGGTAATGAGTGCTGGCTTCATACTGCATATCGCTTTGCTTAGTGACTCTGAAGGTTACTTCTTATGGATTTGTGTAACACATTTGGATTTGTACAAAGCTGAGAGGTTCTCCCCAGAGGGAGCTGCAGTCTCCACTGTGCTAATCTAACGTGGTGAGGATGGAGCAGGTAAAAGGCAGCAGCACTGAGCTGCGTGCTGTGCCTCACGTAGCAGGTCTGTGCAGACATGCTGGACACGGCCATGAAAATCATTGATTCGTTTATATTGAGATCTGAGATAAGGCAGCAATTCATTTGCTGTTTTTCAGTCCTGATTCGTGGTCTATCTGTTCTGACTTTGGCATGTGAAGCTCAATTTCTTTCTCAAATCATTGAATAAAATTAACAATTTGTGTGTGTTGATACCTTTTTCTTTGTGCACATGCTTTCCTGCTTATCCACCCGACTCTCTGCACCCCACCCTCTTCACTTCTCCTCTCGCACTCTCTTGCACCCCCTCCCACCCCCATAGATGCAATCAGTGGTTAATTTGGTGAGTGGATAGTGTTACGTGTTTTGAATAACGATTAGTGCTCCTGCTGCTTTATTCATAGTCACAAATCCTCTCCAGTTTAGTGACTGTGGTGATGAGCGAGATAAAAGTTACATCATTTGAATCTAATATTGTGAAATGTCTTCTCTCCTTTGTCTAACTCCAGGGTGTCAACGTTGAGAGTAAGGAAGGGGACGAGGCTGTGGACGAATATCAAGAAGATCAGGAAGTAGAAAATGTACGTACCGCCAGAGACATCATTGTTTTTCAGACTAAGGCTAGCACTGGGTGGAGGCTCCGTTCTGCTGGGTTTTCAGAAGGAGGTTGAGATACCCTTCACCTGGGGGTTGCAGCACTAACCATTAGCCAGACAGACCCCATGATCGCGCTATCAGAATTTGGACAAATATGTACCCAAGAAAAAGGTCCTTAAATATATCACAAAAAACAGAAAATGCTGAAAAATCTCAGCAGGTCTAAAATTATATGTGGAGGGGAAATAGAGCCAACACTTTGAGTCTGGATGACCATTTGTCAGTGCTTATATCCTTAAATGTTTGATAGGTGGGATTCCAAAAAGAATGAGCTCTGAGAAAGGGCGGTGGGGGGGTGCAGTTACAGCAAAGGACGGAATTCAGCAGTCAAATATAGAAGCGAATACTGAACTGAAACTTAAACTAAAAAAAGCTCCAACTGAGTACACAACAGAGAATGGTGAGAGATGGAGAAGTGTGGCAGAGAGATCGAAAAGAGATTGGACAAGGGTATTTTTAAGAAGTTAGTGAGCGGAGCTTTCTGTAAACCAGTAGAATGTGGAACAAGTATTTATTTTATCATATGGTTTATTTTATTCGTGTCACAAGTAGACTTGCATTATCACTGCATTGAAGTAATTGTGAAACCCCCTTTGAGAGCACAGGGCAACTCTAGTTGTGGAATTTATGGTCTGGTGAAAATGTTAAATATTTTGCAAATAATTTTTCTATATTCATTCACGGGGTGTGGGCATCATTAACAAGGCCGACATTTATTGCCCATCCCTAATTACACTTGAGACGTGACAATGAGAAGCCTTCTTAAATTGCTGCAGTCCATGTGACGTTTAGTGGACATTTAGGGATACGTGGGAATGATCAAGCACAGCACAGTGGTTAGCATTGATGCCTCACAGTGCCAGGGATCTGGGTTCGATTCCCGGCTTGGGTAATTGTCCGTGTGGAGTCTGCACATTCTCCCCATGTCTGCGTGGGTTTCTTCCGAGTGCTCCAGTTTCCTCCCACAGTCCAAAAAAGTGTGGGTTAGGTGGATTGACCATGATAAAATGTCTGTTAGTGTCGGGGGACTAGCGGGGTAAATATATGGAGTTATAGGGATGGAGCCAATGTGGGATCGTTGTCAGTGCAGTTTGATGGGCCGAATGGCTACCTTCTGCATTGTAGAAATTCTGTGGTTTAGAAAAGGTGAATATATATGAAAAATGTATCAGTTTGTTTGAAGACATTACTGATAAAGGGGTGTAGTAGATATGAAATATATTGATTGGCAGAATCTGATGCAGCATCTCGAATGAGGCTCATTTAGGAAAAGTTTGTGTGTATGATATGAGAAAATGTGGAAATGTAGATGGTAAAGCTGACTGACTGCCAGGAAACAGATTTTGTTAAGGAGTTTCTCAGCATGAGAAAGGATTGATGTGATATTCATCAGCTGGCACTGGCTGGCCTATGCCCTCTTTTGTTCTCTGTGTGTGTGTATAGATAATCTGGATTTAAACAAAGGGGTGCCATTTTCCAGCCCCTCTCCCTAGAAGGATTTTGCAGTCCTGCTAAGAATGACAGCCGCTTCTTCACCCCCCCGCCCCGCCCCAGCGCAAAAGCAGCCATAAAGGTGGCACAAAGGCACAGCGGTTAACACTGTTGCCTCACACTGCCATGGACCCGGGTTCAATTCCTGGCTTGGATAACTGTGCAGAGTTTGCATGTTCTCCCTGTGTCTGCATGGGTTTCCTTTGGTGCTGCAGTTTCCTCCCACAGTCCAAAGATGTACAGATTAAATGGATTGGCTGTGCTAAATTGCCCCTTTGTATTTTATGATGTGTTAGTTAGGGGCAAGTATGTGGGGTTACATGGACTGGGTTTTGGGTGGGATGCTCTGTTGGTGAGACTGTGCATATGTGCTGTGAGTGGTCTCCTGCGCTGTAGGGATTCTATGATTCTGAAGCATTGGCAAATTGACAAAATAGATAATTTAATCCTAGCAAAATCAAATTTTTATTTTTCTTTGCAAAACATATAATTTAGAATGTAAACTCTGTAGAAAGACACTGAAGAACATGGGTAAACAGGGTTCATGTAGATAATTCCCTGGGAGTGTGAAAGCCACAGAGACCGTACAAAGTGGATTCAACAAGGATGTTAAATTATAATAGCAACAATGACTTGAGATGGTTGGGACTGTTCTCATTGGAAAATAGGAGACTCGGAAAAAATTCAAACAAACTTGTAAAATGAAGAAGAATTTCAGTCTCCTGATTGAAGAAAGACTTTCTGTTGTTGGCAAATCAGTGATGAGGGGTCATCATTTTAATTGTCACAAAGAAACAGGCCAGAGGAAATATCCCTTTGCAGAGAGCGATTTGGAGCGAAGAATGTTTTGCTGTATAATCAAGATAAAGACCATTACCACCTTAAGGCAAAATTGGGTATTTGAGACAGAGCAAGATTCCAAAGAACAGGGTAGGCCATTCAGCCCATCGAACCTCCTATGCCATTTCATTAGATGATGGCTGATGACTGACAATTGAGGCCTCTGGGTCTGTATTTGTTGAAGTTTAGAAGGATGGGGGGGGGTTCTTATTGAAACTCACAGGATATTGCGAGTCTGCATAGAATGGACGTGGAGAGGATATTTCCATTAATAGGAAAACTAGAATGTGAGGGCACAACCTCAGGATAAAGGGATGATCCTTTAAAACAGAGATGAGGAGGAATTTCTTCAGCCAGGGAGTGCTGAATCTGTGGAATGCTTTACCACAGAAGGTTTTGGAGGCCAAGTCATTGAGTATCTTTAAGACAGAGATAGATAGGTTTTGATTAATAAGGGGATCAAGGGTTATGGGGAAAAGTAGGAGAATGGGGCTGAGAAAAATATCAGCCATGATTGAGTGACAGAGCAGACTCGATGGGCCGAGTGGACCACTTCTGCTCCTATGTCTTATAGCCTTATGATGCATTAGAGTGGCATTAAACTACACAATCTTGATGTGCCAGGGAATGGAAAGAGTAGTGGAATTTGTTTTGATTGTTTTAGCTAATAGTTACAATGGGATGAATGGCCCCTCTCTCTATTGTAACTTTGTTGTCCCATGGTGAGTCTGATTTTGGTTTCAAAGTCTACTGTAACATGGTGATGTGACACTTGTGGATGGAAGCATCTGAACAGCAGGGTCACTTGTGTTTAAAGTGGACAGTCCCTGTGAGGAGCACGAGCTCCAAAGAGGTCCTTATTTCAGTCTGCCTTTGATGTTTCTCATGTTGTGATTGAATGAACTTGGGGTCAACGCTCATCTATTTGCATCACAGTGGCACAATGGTTAACTGCTGCCTCATACCGCCAGGGACCCGGGTTCAATTCCAGCTTTGGTAACCGTATGTGTAGATTTTGCATGTTCTCCCCGTATCTGCATGGGGTTCTGCGGGTGCTCCAGTTTCCTCCCACAGTCCAAAGATGTAAGGTTAAGTTGATTGGCCATGCTCAATTGTCCCTTAGTGTCAGGACAACTAGGGTAAATACTGGGGCCTACAGGTATAGGATGGGCAGAGGCTTGATGGGCCGAATGGCCTCCTTTCTGCATTGTGGGGATTCTACAGTTTGTTCTAACTTATTCTGTCTGTTTCTTGGGACAGGAAGACAATGGAGGGGAGATGGAGGATGACCAAGAAGATCCTGAACTCATCCACCAAGATGTCAACATAGCTGATGCTGGACTCACAGATGATGAAAGCAATAAAGAGGAAGATTACTGAACCCAGAGTGGGACCCAATTCAGTGTTGTAAACTCAGGGCAGTTTCTTGTTCCAGAAGTGAGGAGTTCGCACGACGAATTGAAGACCGAATCTACTGATGGGACCGAGATCCTGTCTCTACAGATTTTATTTTTGCGTTAAGTCATGAAATGTAAAACTGAGGGCAGACCTCCGATATCTAAACTTTAATTTTTCCCAAACTGCATTTAATTTCTTTCCGGCCATCCCGACCACACTGACTTTGCCGAGTGGGTGACCTGTGACGGTAGCATTGATGAAGGAAGATGCCTTGCGTTGCCTGGTGATGGACTGTGGCGAACATTCAGTTCCAGAGACTCAAAGGGCATCTGGAGACTGTTTCGCCCATGGCAGTGGCTCGAGGGGTGAGAAATAAACAGATAATTCAGCAAAATGATGAGGGCATTAAAGTGATGAATGTACATTTCTCTGTGGCCCTAGACATATACATATTGGATTCCTTTTGGTTCAGTTCCAGGAAACTTTTGTGACTGCTCCACATTCCCTGCAGTTGATCCTATGGAATGGAATCTATATACAGCATTACATAATAAGCACCAGAAATTGTTCGTTTCCATTTATAATATTGGTGACCGTGAATGTTATTGTGCGTGCATGGACCTAAACCTGTTGTTTACCACAAACTCGACATGCCGGCACTCCTTTCTCCCCTCAGTCTTCCTTTCCTTCCCAGAACTCTACTAGCTTTTAGACTGTGCAGAGTTTGCACATTCTCCCTGTGTCTGCGTGAGTTCTTCCAGGTTTTCCGGTTTCCCCTCTTAGTTCGAAAGATGTGCTGAGTATGTGCATTGGCCATGCTAAATTCTCCCTTAGCGTACTCGAACAGGCGACAGAGTGTGGCAACTAGGGGCTTTTCACAGTAACTTCATTGCAACGTTAATGGAAGTCTACTTATGACACTAATAAATTAACTTATAACTTTTAAACTGAAACTTAGTTTCACCCAGGTACTGCTTCTTCACTGACATCCCCAACTCCTGAGAGTGATCACGTTTCTTCATTGAAACCTCAGCTGTAGAACCCCTGTGCAGCTGTTGAGCAGTTTTTGTCTGTATCCTAAGCCAGGTGACAGCACAAACAAGCCACTATTTCTCTTATTCCTGTTCACAAGAAACGGGAGAATGGCACATAATCAGTTGGTGAGGCTGGATTGGGAGCTCCAGGATGTGGACATGAGCAAGAGATTCTGTTCAAACTTTTAGCTGCAGTTTGGGTGCGTTAACCCATCCCTCAGGCAGTATAGTAAGTGAGGCAGTGATGGATGACATCCTTTTTCAATGGAGATGGAACCAAAATGTTTTAATAGTTCTTCCTTCCTAATAGTGGTGGAGAAGGACATGTTTTTTTAAATGCATAAAGTTCCCCAGATTGTGGCTGGCAGCCATGACACCAGGGTAAGTGTAAAACCGTAAATAAAAGATACATTGCACTCAATGTCACATACCTGTGTTTGTTTCAGACACACACAATACATCATTATGCACAAAATTCAAATTTTGAGACCAAAACTTAGGTGCCTTCTGCAGCCCTTGTGGAGGAAATACTGTCTCGGTAACAAGTAATGCAGATCCTCCAACATCAGTGTTTATAATCTCAGACAATTTATGCTTTGTAATATGTGTGCACAAAGTCCAAATATTGAGATTTTTTTACACTTAAAATAAAACGTCATTGACACCAGTATACAGTCTGTTAGTAATTATTGTGTGTGTGTCATTGAGTGAGTGGAGACATTGTAACTACATCTCTCCAATAGGAAGTCTCACAACGCCAGGTTAAAGTCCAACAGGTTTATTTGGAGCTTTTGAAGTGCTGCTCCTTCACAAAGAAACTTATTGTGCCCACCTCAGTCCAACGCTGGCATCTCTGCCTCACATCTTTCCAATGCCCCACTGCTTAATAAAGTTACTCTATGCTTCCCCTCTTCCCAGGAGAAGAATGTCAAAGCCAGGGCAATGTTGAAGAATAAAGAAAAACAATAAAAGGAAAAATTAGAAAAGTTAAGAGGGTTATTGGAGAAAAAAAGAAGTAAAAATAGATTGGCCAATTTGAAAAGCATTTTCTATAAGACTGAGTTTAGTGAACAGTCAAGATGGACTTTATTCAGTTATGGGACATGGGCGTTGCTGGCTGGCCAGCATTTATCAGTAAGAATTTAGCAACACCAATTTATAATCCAACCGATTTATTTGATAGTAAAAACGCGAGCTTTCGACTCCTGTGTCGTCTTCAGGCAAATGCAGTGTTCTGGTCTGCAATAGCACACATCAGCACAGACAGTCAGAGATTGCTGATTAGAATGCGAATCCTTACATCTAACCTGCTATTGAAGTGTTAAAGTGGCGAACAATGTGTGTGAAGGGAATCCTGAGCATTGTTGGAGAATTGTGTATTTTCTCCAGACAGCACAGTAAGTGAGGTTTTTTGCTAACCCAGGCAAGTTACAGGGGTTACAGATAGTGTGTCATGAAGCCAAGATCCCTGTTAAGACCGTCCTCATGTGTGCGGAGCTTGGCTATCAGTCTCTGTTCAGCGACTCTGCGCTGTCGTGTATCACGAAAGCCCCCTTGAAGAACATTTACCCGCAGGTCGGAGGCCGAATGCCCATGACTGCTGAAGTGTTCGCCCACAGGAAGGGAACTGTTTTGCCTGGTGATTGTTGAGCGATGCTCATTCATCCGCTGTCGTAGTGTCTGCATGGTCTCCCCAATATACCATGCTTCGGGACATCCTTTCTTGCAACGTATTAGGTAGACAACGTTGGCCGAGTTGCAAGAGTATGTACCGTGTACCTGGTGAATGGTATCCTCACGTTTGATGATGTCGTCCATGTCTATGATCTGGCATGTCTTGCAGAGGTTGTTGTGGCAGGGTTGTGTGGTATTGTGGTCACTGTTCTCCTGAAGGTTGGGTAGTTTGCTGCGAACAATGATCTGTTTGAGGTTGTGCGGTTGTCTGAAAGCAAGAAGTGGGGGGGTGGGGATGGCCCTAGCGAGATGTTCATCGTCATCAATGATATGTTGAAGATTCCGGAGAAGATGTCGTAGCTTCTCCGCTCCGGGGAAGTACTGGACAACAAAGGGTACTCTGTCCACCGTGTCCCGTGTTCGTCTTCTGAGGAGGTCAGTGCGGTTTATCGTTGTGGCACGTCGGAACTGTCGATCGATGAGTCGAGCGCCATATCCTGTTCTCACGAGGGCGTCCTTCAGCGTCTGGAGGTGTCTGTCACGATCCTCCTCATCTGAGCAAATTCTGTGTATACGGAGGGCTTGTCCATAGGGAATGGCTTCTTTAACGTGTCTAGGGTGGAAGCTGGAGAAGTGGAGCATTTTGAGGTTGTCTGTCGAACCGACAGACAACCTCACAATGCTCCAGTTCTCCAGCTTCCACCCTAGACACGTTAAAGAAGCCATTCCCTATGGACAAGCCCTCCGTATACACAGAATTTGCTCAGATGAGGAGGATCGTGACAGACACCTCCAGACGCTGAAGGATGCCCTCGTGAGAACAGGATATGGCGCTCGACTCATCGATCGACAGTTCCGACGTGCCACAACGATAAACCGCACTGACCTCCTCAGAAGACGAACACGGGACACGGTGGACAGAGTACCCTTTGTTGTCCAGTACTTCCCCGGAGCGGAGAAGCTACGACATCTTCTCCGGAATCTTCAACATATCATTGATGACGATGAACATCTCGCTAGGGCCATCCCCACCCCCCCACTTCTTGCTTTCAGACAACCGCACAACCTCAAACAGATCATTGTTCGCAGCAAACTACCCAACCTTCAGGAGAACAGTGACCACAATACCACACAACCCTGCCACAGCAACCTCTGCAAGACATGCCGGATCATAGACATGGACGACATCATCAAACGTGAGGATACCATTCACCAGGTACACGGTACATACTCTTGCAACTCGGCCAACGTTGTCTACCTAATACGTTGCAAGAAAGGATGTCCCGAAGCATGGTACATTGGGGAGACCATGCAGACACTACGACAGCGGATGAATGAGCATCGCTCAACAATCACCAGGCAAAACAGTTCCCTTCCTGTGGGCGAACACTTCAGCAGTCATGGGCATTCGGCCTCCGACCTGCGGGTAAATGTTCTTCAAGGGGGCTTTCGTGATACACGACAGCGCAGAGTCGCTGAGCAGAGACTGATAGCCAAGCTCCGCACACATGAGGACGGTCTTAACAGGGATCTTGGCTTCATGACACACTATCTGTAACCCCCGTAACTTGCCTGGGTTAGCAAAAAACCTCACTTACTGTGCTGTCTGGAGAAAACACACAATTCTCCAACAATGCTCAGGATTCCCTTCACACACATTGTTCGCCACTTTAACAGTTCAATAGCAGGTTAGATGTAAGGATTCGCATTCTAATCAGCAATCTCTGACTGTCTGTGCTGATGTGTGCTATTGCAGACCAGAACACTGCATTTGCCTGAAGAAGACAGGAGTCGAATGCTCGCGTTTTCACTATCAAATAAATCGGTTGGATTATAAATTGGTGTTGCTAAATTCTTACTGAGTTCTTACCACCCCAATCCAACGCCGGCATCTGTACATCAGCATTTATCACCCATCCCTGATTGCCTTTGACTGGTGTGTCTCACTCGGTCATTTCAGAGGACAGTTGAGATTCAACCACATTGCTGTTGCTTTGGAGTTGCATGTAGGCCAGACTGGATAAGAACGGCAGCGACAGGATTAATGGGATTTGTTGTGGTTTCTCACTGAATGAAGTGAGCAGTATGAAGGCTGCCAATTCCACTCCTTCGTTGCCAGTGAAAAAACACCTTTCAGAAAAAAGTTGTTCTGCTAAAAACCTTCAACTCTGGTTTCTCTGTGCATTGGTTCTGTCTGACCTGTTGAGTACTTTCCAGCCTATTTTATGGTTTCATTTCAGACTTCCAGCATTCACGGTTCTTTTCCTTTTGCATTCGATTTTTTAAAAAAAATCTGTCCCAGATACTGAGTTCTCAGCTCTGCGCTTGGTCTGTCACAACAGTTGGGAGTTTGCACCGGTTCTGTTATGTCAGCTGGAATATTGCTGACAGCTTTGTTATGGTAAATGTGAAGTTTATTATTCAGACAATCATTAAATGTCAGGGCTTTTGCAACAAAATAAAATGGCAAACTGTCAGGATTGGACGAGTTCCTGTGTCAAGATTTATACAAGAAGACTTAGTCAACCTAAGACTGACATTAGGAGAAAAATATTATTGTCATTAAATTGGCCATTGCATTCTAGCTGAACAAACTTATCCAGTGGTTTTTAAAAAAGTTTATGTTTCATTCATATCTAATTATGTTGCAGTTATAGTTTTCTGCCTCACCACGACATTAGGACTCCAGAGTCGTATCCTAATTTTTCTGGGGAAATGGGTAATGGTGTGGGAGGTGAATGGGAGAATCGAAGGACCCCTGGTCTCCCACAGGGTGCATTTTAAATTTGAGTTTTCAGTGCAGTGAATATAGCCTAGTGGTATTATTGCTAGACTATTAATCCAGAAACTCAGCTAACATTCTTGGGACTTGGGTCCCAAGCCACAGCAGATGGTGGAATTTGAATTCAATAAAAAGAAGCTAGAATTAAGAATCTATCATGAAACAATTGTCAGGTAAACACTTTAATTAATGTTCTTTAGGGAAGGAAATCTGCCGTCCTTACTGGGTCTGGCCTACATGTGACACCAGAGCCACAGCAATGTGGTTGACTCTCAACTGCCCTCAGGCAACTAGAGATGGGCAATAAATCTGGCCAGCCAGCAATGTCCGTGTCCCATGAATGAATAAAAAAGTTATAATGCATGGTGCTGGACCTTTGGCCAGGCTGGCTGTTTTAAATGCCCTTATTACCTGACTCCTAATGGCCTCTGAAACAGCGTTCATTCCCTGGCAGATATTTGGTGCAGTGTACAAATTCCCACCTTTAACTCTTTCTTTTGCTCCTGAGACTTTGCTGAGATAAACAAGGCAGGCACAAACACACACAAGGTCATCCAGAATCTGGAGGGGTTTGGAAATGTTTCTCTTGGGATTTAAAGTTTGTAGTATCAGGGATCTGAATACTGAAATGTGTTCATTAATAATACTGAGGTTTCCAGCACTTGCAGTGTCGATATCTGAAATGGGTTATATCAACACAAAAAACAGAAAATGCTGGAAAATCTCAGCAGGTCTGACAGCATCTGTGGAGAGAGAATTGAACCAACATTTTGAATCTGGATAATGTTTCACTCTCCACAGATGCTGTCGGACCTACTGAGATTTTCCAGCATTTTCTGTTTTTGTTTCAGATTCCAGCATCTGTAGTATTTTGCTTGACGTTGTAGGTTCTGTCAAGGTTCTTAATATTGAGGTATTCAATATGATGGTCTCTAATATTGACATGTTTGGCTGCTTTATGTCCTGAAGTCAAACATGGATTTATTTTTAAATCAAACATTTTTAAAAAAAGAAATCAAGTCCATTTTGCTGATTTGGATTAACAAGTCTGTTTTTAACCCATTTCATTCTATTTTTCCAGAACCACTTAAACCACTGGATGTTGCAATGGGAAAATGGCTAAAGTGTCCTGACCTTAAGCAACTTTCCTGCTAATCTTTCCAACTGTCTGGTTACTGCTGAATAAATACTGTTATCTACTCTAATGCCCTCCCTGAACACTAACCCTCCTAGTCTCTTCTGACCTATCTGAAAATATTTTACTGTATTTACTTTATTTATCCTGTTAAACAGCATCTACACTGATGGAAAATTCTACCTGCAATGTCATCGTTCGCTTGAAGATCTCGGGCTTAAGTTGCCCTTCCTCGTTGCTGATGCACAAATCAACCTCGTTGTTCTTCAACACTGCACTCCCGTTGAATCCAGGTGGCCTCCTTGTGATAGCAACCAGAGCTCTACCAGAATTCAATATACCAGCTTCCAATGTTCAATTTGCCAGCTTCCCAGAGCCCTATCCAGTACTCAATGTACCAGTTTCCTAGAACTGTAACCAATATTCATTGTACCAACTTTTCAGAGCTCTACCCAGTATCCCTTGTGCCAGTTTCTCAGAACTGTACACTGTATTCCAGGCACAGGCGTCCTAGTGTTATGCTCAATACTCCATCAGCAATCTGACTGCGGGAATGGGAACTGCCTGATTTGATGATACAACACTATCTGATCTATCTTGCATGTTGCTGTGTCACACAGATTATACGTTATTGTCAACGAGGAGCAAACACTTCTAGACATCTTTCAGTTCTTGGCTGACAAGTTTTATCTAGCCCACAACTACACCTGACCCTGTTATTGCTAAATTCCCCTAGCACGTCAGCAGATAACTAAAACATCCGATGCAGCATTAATCCAGACAGACCAAGAAGCTTCCCAGGTTTGATCCTCAGTCTGTTGAGTTAATTAATCTCACACAAGAAAGCAGTTGAGAGGTACAATTGGTTTCAGAGCTTCTTTGCTAGGACCCTGAAAAATCATTCAGCATTGACACGCCTGATCGTATCTCACAAATCCAACTGTCGAATGATGTGTCCAGTAAGGACAGGACTGGGGTAATCCATGATGGGCTCTGGTATTTACACAGAAGTCAGCACCTTGAGGGGCAGATGAAAGATAGTTGTTCCACATATATTTTCCACTGAGTGTAATTCAGCTCTTTGGGCATAAGGTTCAAATACAATAAGACCTGGACAATAGCCAGGCTTGAGCTGACATGGCAAATAACATTCTCACCACACAAATACCAGATAATGATCATCACCACTGAATAAAAAAAACTATAATGCTTGTTATCATGTGCATCAATATTCCAACCTCAAAATTCCAGACATATCATAATTCCACAGGCTATGAGCCTCATTACTACAAACTCAGATATTAGAAATATCTTCAAAAAATAGACATGTTTTATCGGTTTTCCCCACTTGTGCAGCCTATTTTATTGATCTCTATCATGTCATCTCTAAGTCTATACTTGTATAAAGTAAATGGTTCTTAAAGTTCTTTACGCCTGCAATCATTCCCATTTCTCCAAGGATCATCCACAATGACAGCACAGTGGCACAATGGTTAGCACTCCTGCCTCACAGCACCAGGGACCTGGATTCGATTCCAGCCTTGAGTGGACTGCCAGTATGGAGTTTGCATATTCTCCCTGTGTCTGTGTGGGTTTCCTCCCATTGTCCAAAGATGTGCAGATTAGGTGGATTGATCTTGCTAAATTGTCCCTTGGTGTAATTTAGGGAGGTAATTAGGTAGGGTTACTATCAAAGAGTTAATGCAGAGTTGATGGGCTGAATGGCCTCCTGCACTGTAGGGATTCCATAAAATTGAGCACCATACTCCAAATGTGGCCCAGTCAATAACTTGGATGCATTGGTATATAGAATAGTGTACCTATGTGTTTGTGATTCTGTGTGTTGTCTCTATATCTGTTCATACATATAAATTTGCTGTGAGTTATATATATTTCTACATGGACTTGTGGAAGTTTATTTATTCGTGTAACAAGTAGGTTTACATTAACACTATAATAAACTTACTGTGAAAATCCCCTAGCCACCATGCCGGTGCCTTTTCTGAGGGAGAACTTAGCATAGCCAATGCAGCTAACCTGCACATCTTTTGGATGAGTGTATCTCTAGTAACACTGAAGAAGCTCAGCACTATCCAGGGCAAAACAACCCATTGGAATCCAATCCATCACCTTAAACATTCAGTCCCTCCATCAGGGCAAAGTTGCTGCAGAGAGTACTGTGTAAAATGTAGGCTTTTTCATTAGCACCTCTCAAACCTATGACTTTTACTAGCCAGACAGATAAGAGGAGCAGGGAGCTGGGAACACCATCACCTACATTAGATTAAAGCAAACTTTGACAAAAGATCATCTGGACTTGAACCTGCAACTCTTTTCTCTCCTTACAGAGGCTGCCAGACCTGCTGAGATTTTCCAGCATTTTCTCTTTTGGTGATCACTCACTACAAGTTCAGGTTTAAGTTACTCACCATCCCATCTGGGAAATATACTATTGTTCCTTCATTTTCGCTGGGTCAAACTCGTAGAACCCGCTTGCTTAATAGCATGTTGGGAGTATTCTTATCATATGGGCTTGTAGCTGTTCAGAAAGTGGCTCAGCACTGCGCTGTCAGGGATTGTTAAGCCTGAATAATAAATGATGACTCTGGCAACTTGCCCACATTCTTCAATGAATGAAAAACACAAATATGATAAGGTAAATGTGCATATGCATTATCTTAGTAGGACAATGTCTGTCTTTTTCTCCACGTACTTGCCTCTGTGAGACTTTAATTCTGTGTTGAAAGAAAAAGTGCATTATTACTAAGACCAATATCCAGGGCTGTGAGTGAGGGCTTTTTCTTTGAAAACAGCTGGTGCTTGAAATTCTCTTTCGACAGGAACATGGCTTGAGATCTACATAAGAATTATTTTGCTCTGACTTCGGTCAGGGCATTAATTGGGCCTGTCATTGACTTTCTGAGACAGAGGAGAAAAATCATCAAAACTGCCAATCGTTCTAGATTGTAATGTTTATGTGGGTCTCTCCGTGGACATCTGGTGATGTTAAGGCTCAGCTGTGACATATCCTGTGAGAAAGTAAACTATTAACCCTCGCTCTCCAGACTCAAGCATGGCCCATAGCCATTTGCTTACCAGAGAATGCCAACTTTATGACAGCAAGGAGCCAGCACAGAGAGTAAAGGGATGAAAACAAAACCAATTCAGGTGCAGTGGGTCAAAGAGAGAGCAGCTGGTGCAAGGGCACTGACTGATGCTCTATGATGGCAAAGGTGCAGTGGGAATGGGAGCAGCAATGCAGTGCAGTGGGGCTGGATGTTGTTGAGGGAACGGATTGGAGGGGTAAATGAGATTGGAAGGACAGTAGATTTAGAATGGATAGTGGGATTGGATGGACAGTGGGATTGGAAGGGATGGTGGGATTGGGGGGGACAGTGAGAGGAGTGCTGGGTATCACAGTGGGCACAGTGAGTTTGAGGGACTGGGTGTCACAGTCGGAACAGTGAGGGGGGCACTGGGTGTGACAGTGAGTTGGAGGGATGGGGTGTCACACTGGGGACAGTGAGGGGACACTGGGTGTCACAGTGGGGATAATGAGTTAGAAGGACTGAGTGTCACTGTGAGGACAGTGGAGGGGGACTGGGTGTCACAGTAGGGACAGCGAGGGGGAGTCTGAGTGTCACATGGGGACAGTGAGGGGGGGCACTGGGTGTCACAGTGGGAACAGTGAGTTGGAGGGCTTGGGTGTCACTGTGAGGACAGTGGAGGGGGACTTGGTGTTACAGTGGGGACAGTGAGGGGGAGTCTGGGTGTCACAGTGGGATTGGGTTATGTGATTGACGCCAAATCTCAGATGTGGGGAGTGGGAGAGGAGAAAGCAGGTGAGGGATTGGGGAAGGAGGGCTGGGAAGTGAGTGAGGGAGGTGGGGCTAGGTAAGAAGAAGGAGGTGGGGTGGGAGAGGAGTGGCATGAGTGTGGAGGGGTGAGTGAGATGTGGGCTGGATGAGGAGATGGGGTGAGGGTGAACGGTGAGGTAGGGTGGGGAAGGAGATGTGTGAGGGAGAGAGAGGTGGGGTCTGGGTGTTGGGGATGGAGGCGTGGTTAGGGTGGAAGGTGGAGGGATGGGGAGGAGAAGAAGGGAGGTGGAGCTGGGGATGAGAGCTGGGTGGGGATGGGGATGGGGGTGAGGGCTGGTATGGGGGGGGGGAGAGGGGATGCTGGGAGGGGAGCATACAGTTCTGATCATATTGTCCAAAAAATGAAGGCGATCGCTGTGTCCTTGACAGTCCAGCATTTCTGGGAGGCTGGGGGCGTGAGGCCGGGGGAGGGGGCAGGTGGCTGGAACTACTGCCCCAGTCTGACAGGCTGTGTTTCGAGGGAAGGGGAAGTTGTTTCCTCGGTGTTTCAGCCACTTTTGGGTCAAAGTGCCCTACTCCACACCGGGGGGGGGGGGGGGGGGGGGGGGGTAAAGGCAAGGGGAGTGGGGAGGGTGTAGGGTGCAAAGGGTGGGGGAGAGGGGAGGGGGCAGGATATAGGGTGCAAGGGGACAGTGAAGGGAAGGGCCTGGGTGTCACAGTGCGATTGGATAATGTGATTGACACCAAATCTCAGAGGGAGGGGGAGGGGAAGGGGGAGAGGGCAAGGTGTAGGGTGCAAGGAGATGAGGGGAGGGGAGGGAGGATGGTGGGGGAAGGATGGTTTATGCAAAGGGAGAGGGGGAGAGGGCAGGGGAGAGGGGACAGTGTGTAGGGTGCAAGGGGATGGGGGAGGGAGTGGGGACTGGGGAGTGGGGAATATGATGTAGTGTGCAAGAAGGTGGAGAGGGCAGGTGCTAGGGGAGGGGGAAGGGGAGGGGATGGGGGACAGGGCATGGTGTAGGGTGCAAGAGAGTGGGGAGGGGGTGGGGAGGTAGCAGGGTGCAAAGGGTTGGGGAAGGGGCAGGGGGTGGAGAGGGGGAGGAGAAAGGGGGAGGGGACAGGGTGCACGAGGAGGGTACAAGGAAAGGGGGACGGGTGGAGGGGGGGAGGGGAGCGGGAGAGGGAAGGGGAGGGGGTGGAGGGGGGATGGGAGTAGGGGTGGAGGGAGAGGGGGTAGAGGGGTAGGGGAAAGGGAGGGGTAGGGGAGGGTGAGAAGGGGGAGGGGTGGAGGGGGTGGGAAGGGGTAGGGGGTGGAGGGGATAGAGGGGGAGGGGGTGGAGGGGGTGGAGGGGGGAGTGGGAGGGGAAGGGGAGGGTAGGGGAGAGGTGGAGGGGGAGGGGGAGGGGAAGGGGAGGGGGAGGGGTGGAGGGGTGGGGTAGGGGTAGGGGTGGGTAGGGGAGGGGAGGGGGTGGAAGGGGTCGAGGGGGGAGCGGGAGGGGAAGGGGGAGGGGGGAGGGGGGAGGGGGGTGGAGGGTGGGGTAGGGGTAGGGGTGGGGGGTGGGGAGGGGGAGGGGTGGGGGAGGGTAGGGGAGGGGGAGGGGGTGGAAGGGGTCGAGGGGGGAGCGGGAGGGGAAGGGGGGGGAGGGGGGTGGGGGGGGGTGGAGAGGGGGTGGGAGGGGGTGGAGAGGGGAGAGGGGGGGGGGGGAGGGGTGAGATCCCGGTTCCTGGGGGTGGAGTTTGAGTCCAGCCTGTTCCTGTCTCTCTCTCTCTCTCTCTCTCAGCTCAAGGACACTCAGATGGACTGAAAGTCAAGGCAGTGACTCCAGCAGCAGAAACTGGTGCTTGAGGCCGGAGCATCGAGCACAGGAGCAGCAGGAGGAGAGGGGAGAGGGGGGTTGTAAAGGGGTGGGTTGTAGAAGGCGATTGGGGGGGAGGAGGAGGAGGAGGAGGAGGAGGAGGAGGGGGGGTTGCGGAGTGGTTGGATCGGGGATTGTAGGGAGGGAATTGTGAGGGAGGGAGGGATTTGAGTTGTATGAGGGGGGATTGGGGGAATTGTAGAGTGGGGAATTGGGGATTGTGACGGGATTGAGGGTTATCGAGAGTTTTTTTGGGGGGGGTTGGAGTTGCAGAGGGGGAAATTGGGGGTTATTGTAAAAGGGGGATTGAGGGGGTAGAGTTGTAGAGAGGATTTGCAGAGGGGGAGTTGGGGGGGGAGTTGGGGGGGGGAGTTGGGGGGGGTTGGGGGGTGGGTAACAGCGGTGGGGGGTGGGGGGGGAGTTGCAGAAGGGAGGGAGAGGGAGAGTGCCGGAGCCTGGCTCGGAAGATGAGGATGTGAGAGGGAGAGAGGGGAGATTGCAGTCAGGATGCTGCTGCCTCTGCTGCTGTTCCTCTCTTGCCGCTGCTGCTGCTGCTCTGAGTCTCGGCTCCAGGAGGGGGACGCGCTGATCGGCGGCGGCTCCTGGAACTCCAGCCGCCCGGAGCTGCCGGGGACCGGGACGGGCAGCCCGGAGGAGGAGGAGGAGGCGGGCAGCGGCCTGGAGGAGCCGGAGGAGGAAGGGAGGTGCGCCTACAAGGTGGCGCTGAGCGGCGGCGCCCGGGCGGCCGGCGGCCGGATCTGTTTCAGGACCACGGACAGCGGCTTTCGCTGCGGGCCGGCCCGCTGCACGGCGTACCGCTCGGGCCGCTCGCTGGTGGCCAACGTGCTGAGTAACAGCAGCGTGCTGCTGCAGTGGAGGCCCCGCAGCGTGGAGCAGCTCCGCGGCTTCCAGCTCAACTGCAGCTGGAGCGGCCTCTACACCCGGTTCCAGTGCGACAGCGTCCAGCTGGGGGTCGCCTGCAGGGACTACCTGCTCAGCAGCGTCCACGACAGCGTGGACTACCGCGTCTGCCTGCACACCCTGTACGGGAACCGCAGCCGCCCCGAGGAAGAGTGCCTCCAGTTCCGAGCCCAGCCGGCCGGCATGCAGGACATTGTCATCGCCATGACCGCAGTCGGGGGCTCCATCTGCGTGATGCTGGTCATCATCTGCCTGCTGGTGGCCTACATCACCGAGAACATTATGCATCCAGCCTTCCCCAGGGCTGCCCCCTCCAAGAGGGGCCACGAAGACCATCGAGTGACCACTTAGAGAGAGAGAGAGAGACTAACATCAGGGTGGAGGAATAAGGGGAAGAAATCTCATCCGGATCCGGAAAGAGGGGGGAAAATTTTTTTCATCTGGATTCAACCTACCCCCCCCCCTTCCTCACTCTATGAGATTGTACTGGGGGTAAAGGAAAAGAGAAAGTGTCCCCCCCCCCCTCTCTCTCTCCTACACCCACCTCTTCTTCTTCCCAGGAGGGATTGACTGCAGTTTGTGTCCCTGTTGCCCTGGGGTGAGGACAATCCGCACTCAGAGGTTCTCAGGTGGGAGTTGGACTCAGACACTGGACATTTTGGTAGCCGGGATCAGCTGGAGCTGTTTGCTCTCCTGTATCACTCCCCAGCCCGGGCTATCCCTCTCCCCCTTCCTCCTTCCGGTGTGAAGACGGTATTTCGGACGGAAGGGAGCCCTCCCCCCCCCCCCCCCCATCCCAGGGGATCCTCAACACACAAGAAGCACAACAACAGAGTTAGAGCGAAATCTCTTCTCAGTTTTAATGGTTTCTCTTTTTTTCCTTTTGTGGGGAGTTTTACTGGGGAGATCTGAGAGCGGGAATTGTATGTGCCGGTTGCGAGGGAATAAAAAGACTGACTGTTTTCGCTTTGTGCCCGGAATCCAGCTCTGTCTGCTGCTTGTAACCTCTTCTTCTCGGTACTGATTCGGTCAGAACCCCTGATACTCTCACTTTGGTTTTTCTGGGCAGTTATTCTGAGGCTTTGGAGGGACAAGGTTAAAGAGGACAGGCGGTTTGTGAGCGATTACAGCGGGGCTGATACCCTGTAAACCCCAGCCCGCAATCTGCACGCACCCCGGAGGGGGGGGGGAGAGAGAGACAGGGGGGGAGAGAGACAGGGGAGAGAGACAAGGGGAAAGAGAGATGGGGAAGACGGGGAGAGATACAGGGGAGAGACGGGGGGGAAGACGGGGGGGAGGGAAGACGGGGGGAGAGACAGGGGGGAGAGAGACAGGGAGAGAGCAAGGGGAAAGAGGATGGGGGAGAGAGAGACAGGGGAGAAGAGAAAGGGAAGAGAGATGGGGAGACGGGGAGAGTCGGGGAGAGCGGGGGGAGAGAGACGGGGGGAAGAGACGGGGGGAGAGAGACGGGGGGAGAGAGAGATGGGGAGACAGGGGAGAGATACAGGGGAAGAGAGAGATAGTGGGGAGAGAGACGGGATAAGAGCGGGGATAGAGAGACGGGGATAGAGAGACAGGGGAGAGAAGATGGGGGAGACAGGGGAGAGATACAGGGAAGAAGAGATAGTGGGGAGAGAGACAGGGATAGAGAGACGGGATAGAGAGACAGGGAGAGAGAGATGGGGGAGCAGGGGAGAGATACAGGAAGAGAGAGATAGTGGGGAGAGAGACAGGGATAGAGAGACGGGATAGAGAGACAGGGGAGAGAGAGATGGGGGAGAAGGGGAGAGATACAGGGGAAGAGAGAGATAGTGGGGAGAGGACAGGGGAGAGAGAGACAGGGGGAGAGAGAGACAGGGGGAGAGAGAGACAGGGGAGAGGAGGGAAGGAGAGACAGTGAGAGAGAGAGAGAGAGAGGGGGAGAGAAACAGAGGGACAAACAGGGGCGAGACGAGAGGGGAGAAACAGGGAAGTCGGGGGAGGGGGAAAGCAGAGTGTGCAGAGAGACAGCCGGGGTCCAGCGAGGCGGAGAAAGGACAGTGGAGAAGGTCAGACACAGGCTAAATGGACATAAAGACTGACCCCAGAAAATTGGTTTGAGAAAGACAGCAAGACGTGTGTGAGAGAGACACAGGGAGAGAGAGAGAATGGGAAACACACTGACAGAGTGAGGATACAAGCGAGAGAAAGATAATATTTCAGCTGGAGGTGTTAACGCTGAGTTTACAAGTGCCGGTTATCAGTGTAGCTGCTGCTATTTCTGTTTAGAATGGAGTGTGAGACAGAGAAAAAAGGCTCTCAGACAGACAGGAAAGCCTGTGAAATGGAGTTATTTCCGGGAAAGAGGGAATCTCATCGTGTGGGCTGGAAAGATTAGAGGGGGGAGATTCATCTGGAAGGTTATATGGGGGTCTGGAAGTCATTTCCTGAAAGGGTAGGGGAGGCAAAACCCCTCAACTCATTGTGGCAGTGTCTGAGGTACACTTTAACTCATTGAAACTGTGTGAGGTACAACCTCACTCACCGGGACAGTGTCTGGGGTACACCCTCACTCACCGGGACAGTGTCTGGGGTACACCCTCACTCACCGGGACAGTGTCTGGGGTACACCCTCACTCACCAGGACAGTGTCTGGGGTACACCCTCACTCACCGGGACAGTGTCTGGGGTACACCCTCACTCACCGGGACAGTGTCTGGGGTACACCCTCACTCACCGAGACCGTGTCTGGGGTACACCCTCACTCACCGGGACAGTGTCTGGGGTACACCCTCACTCACCGGGACAGTGTCTGGGGTACACCCTCACTCACCGAGACCGTGTCTGGGGTACACCCTCACTCACCGGGACAGTGTCTGGGGTACACCCTCACTCACCGAGACCGTGTCTGGGGTACACTCTCACTCACCGGGACAGTGTCTGGGGTACACCCTCACTCACCGGGACAGTGTCTGGGGTACACCCTCACTCACCGGGACAGTGTCTGGGGTACACCCTCACTCACCGGGACAGTGTCTGGGGTACACCCTCACTCACCGGGACAGTGTCTGGGGTACACCCTCACTCACCGGACAGTGTCTGGGGTACCCTCACTGTCTGGGGTACACCCTCACTCACCGGGACAGTGTCGGGGTACAACCTCACTCACCGGGACAGTGTCTGGGGTACACCCTCACTCACCACAGTGTCTGGGGTCACCACAGGGTCACTCACCGGGACTGGGGTCCTGGACCCCTCACTCCGGGACAGTGTCTGGGGTACACCCTCACTCACCGGGACAGTGTCTGGGTACACCCTCACTCACCAGGGCAGTGTCTGGGGTACACCCTCACTCACCGAGACCATGTCTGGGGTACACCCTCACTCACCGGGACAGTGTCTGGGGTACACCCTCACTCACCGGGACAGTGTCTGGGGGGGACAGTGTCTGGGGTACACCTTCACTCACCGGGACAGTGTGTTGGTGTTTACCTCCAGCGCTGTAACCCGCAGGACTACAGAGAGTGGCATTAGGCTTGCGGGGAGGGGGTACTTGGGGCTGGCGTAGACACACTGAACACTTTCTGTTTTCGGTCAAACCCTAAAACAAATCTTTTAAAATTTAACATTCAAAAAATAATGTTAAAGCAACACAGGGAAAAGTCACTGCACTTCTGGCTGCAACTTCCAGTATCACTGTTTTCAGTATCAGTGAGGCGATGGGGGGTGGTGTTGGATGGGGAGGGAGTGGGTGGGGTGGCGGAGCTGGCGGTGTGGAAGTCTGGGGAAGGTGGGGGACAGTTTAGGGGTGGAGATGGGGAAGGTGTGAGGGAGGCGCAGGTTGAGGAGGGGAGTGAGGGAGAGTTTAGCGATGGGATTGGGGAGGGTAAGGAGGGGGGCAGGTTGTGGGGAGTGAAGGAGAGTTAGGGATGGAGTTGGGGAGGGGGAGAGAGGGGGCAGGTTGTGTGAGGGAGGGAGTGAGGGATAGGGATGGGGTTGGGGAGGGGGTAAGAGGGGGGCAGGTTGTGGAGGGGAGGGGAGTGAGGGAGAGTTTAGGGATGGGGCTGGGGAGGGGGTAAGGGAGGGCGGGTTGGGGAGGGGATTTCGGAAGGGGAGGGTTTTGGAGAGAGATGAGGGAGGGGAGGGGAGATTGTGAGGAGGAAGGGGTGAGGGAGGGGAAGATTTGGGAGGGATGAGAGACCGGAGGGGGTGAGGGAGGGGAGAGGAGGTTAGAATGGGAATAAATGTGTGGGCTTTGTAACTCACAAGCAGTGCTGACACGGGAATCAGAGCAGAAAGTGTGTCTAATTCCGAAAGATAGCTTTCTGGTTTCAGATACCAGGAAACATGTAGAAGCCATTCATTGACACCCTGTTGACAGTCACTCTCTCCCTGTCCCACAGCTAAGTAGAGGGAGAGGATGTGTTGTTAAGATCAATGGGAACTGCCTCAGGCCCAGTTGTAGACACAGCCTCAGTCTCTGCTGTTATATTGAAGTGTTTAACCTCAGGAATATTCTCGTTAGTATTAACTTCAGAATCAACTCTCAACTGCGGAATTATCTCTGAGAAGCCATTCTATCTGGACTGAGGATAAAGAGACGATTGTGGAGAACCATCTCTAAAATTATAGACTAAAAAAAGACTAATTCATTTCTATAAATGATTTGTAATAATCACAGAATCTTTACAATGCAGAATGGGGCCATTCAGCCCTTTGAGTGTGTTACTGGCTCCCAGAAAGAGATTCTACCTGATCCCATTTATCCCCATGGTCTGTCATACAGCAATCCAGTTCTCTTTTGAGGTTCCCTCAGTACTGCACTCACACTGACCATTGCCCTGCTCATAATCACACCACCCTCCAACAACTCTGGAAACACTGGGGCTGTAAATCGCTCATTAATGTAGAGATATTGGTCAGCAAAATCATTAAAAAAAAGTGTCTGGAGCGTGTTATCTTTGGTGGTGTTCCCCTGGTAACTAATGATGGATCTGCATATAATTCACAGCAAACATTTGTACTCAGAAGCTCAGTGGCCAGATGGGCAGGGTGGAGGGAAGGGGATGGAGTGATAGTCTCCAAAGAGACAGCGGAGAATTGGCAAACCATAGAATCCTACAGGAGCCCATTCGGCTCACCAAATCTGCCGTGACCATAATCTGAACCCAGGTCCTATTCCCCACAGCCCCATGCCTTTACACTAGCTAGTCCTCCTGACACAAGAGGCAATTTAGCATGGTCAATCCACCTAACCTGCACATCTTTGGACTGTGGGAGGAAACCGGAGCACCCAGAGGAAACACATGCAGATAATGACCCATGCTGGGAATCGAACCCGGGTCTCTGGTGCTGTGAGGCAGCGGTGCTAACCACTGTGCCATCATTCATCCCAAATGATCATAGAGAGATGACCAACGGTATAAGGGGTCAATGTGATGTTTGTCAATATATGATGGTGTGAAGTGAACTTATGGTAAAATTGAAAGGGGTTTCATAGAATTTCATAGAATCCCTCCCTCCAGTGCAGAATGAAGCCATTCAGTCTATTGAATCTGCATCGACAAGAATTCCATCCAGGCCCTATCCCCATAACCCCATGTATTTATCTTGCTAATTCCCCTGACATAGAATTTCATAGGTCTTTCATATGGTTAATGGATTTGCTACTGAGTGGGGCCAGGGTCAGGGGGAGCTGCAATCAATAAAAGCGAATGCTAAGCTATAGACTTCAATAGCAGGGTACAAGTATGAGATATACACAAACAAATGTGTGTGGCACATAGCACAGTGGTTAGCACTGCAGCCTCAGAGTACCAGGGACCTGGGTTCAATTCCCAGCTTGGGTAACTGTCAATGTGGAGTTTGCATGTTATCCCCATGTCTGCAGGGAGTGGTCTGGTTTCCTCCAACAGTCTGAAAAACATGTTGGCTGGGCGCATTGACCTAGCTGGTGCCAAAGTGTGGCAACTAGAGAAATTTCACAGTAACTTCATTACAGCATTACTGTAAGTCTTACCTGTGACTAATATATAAACTTTACTTTAAAAAAATTGTACCCTGCCCTAGTCAGCTTGCACCATGAGTACTGAGTCCATTACTGGTCACCAGGGCTACCAACTGCCATTCAATCCATTCCTGGCATTTTTACCTTATTACTTACCCTCACTCTCCAGCCAAGTCTTCACTCAAATTCTTTTCACTTCCATTCAGATCCTCTCCCCTAGTCTCAAATAGGACAGCATGGTGATACAATGATTAGGACTGCTGCCTCACAGTGCCAGGTATCTGGGTTTGATTCTTGGCTTAGGTCACTGTCTGTGCAGACTTTGCTCATTCTCCCCGTGTCTGCATGGATTTCCTCCCACAATCTGAAAGACATGCTGGTTAGGTGCATTGACCATGTTAAATTCTCCCTCAGTGTACCCGAACAGACACTGAAGTGTGGCGATTAGGGGATTTTCACAGTAACTTCATTGCAGTGTTAATGTAAGCCTTACTTGTGTCTGTAAATAAATAACAGACGGAAGCGTCATCCTGACTCGAGACATTGGCTCTAATCTCTCTCCACAGGTGCTATCAGACCTGCTGAGATTTTCCAGCATTTTCTGTTTTTGATTCATCTTTATGACCTACTGCCTTCCTGCTTAGAAAGCAAAAAAACAATCTCATTATCCAATTGCATGATGCTTGACAGTTAGCCAACAGCCATCTCTTCATCCAACTTTCAATATTTTTATATCTGGTAAAAAGAAATGTTTACAGAGAACGATAAAAATAGATCTTCTTTAATTACTGGATTTTTCTCCTGTGTGCTTGGGAGACTGATCTTCAATGCCACAGACTGCAGACTCAGCCAGTCACAGGGGAGACATTCAGGAGTGCAGGCAGTAATTCAGAGGCCTCAGCTAAATGAGAAGACTGGACTACCAGGGGCAGCCTGACCTCTGTAACTGGATGCTCAAGCAACTGCTCTGATAATCTTTCTTTAATCATTCACGGGATGTGGCTGTCACTTGCTACACCCGCCCATCACTAATTGCCCTTGAGAACATTGTGGTGAGCTGTCTTCTTGAGCTGCTGCAATCCATTTGGTGTAAGTACACCCACAGGCTGGTAGAGATGGAGTCACAGGATTTTGATCCAGTGACAGTGAAGGAACAGCTTTCCAAGTCAGGATGGTGTGCTGCTCGGACTTGAACCTCCAGATGATGGCGTTCCCATGTATCTGCTTGTCCTTCTCGATGGTAGCAGTATTGGGTTTGGAAAGTGCTGTCTAAAGAGGCTTGGTGAGTTCCTGCAGTGCATCTTGTTGATTGTACACACTGCTGCTACTGTGTGTTTGGTGATGGAGGGAGTGATTGCTGTGGAAGAGGGGCCAATCCGTGGGCTGCTTTGTTCTGGGGGTCTAACATAGCGAGCAGCAACCCCAGAATAACTTCCAGTGCTCGCTGCCTTGGGCAGCACAGTGTCGCAGTAGTTAGCATTGCTGCCTCACAGCGCTAGGGACCCAGGTTTGATTCCCGGCTTCGATCACTGTCTATGTAGAGTTTGTATATTCTCCTCCATGACTACATGGATTTCCTCTGGGTGCTCCAGTTTCCTCCCACAGAATAAAGATGTGCGGGTTAGGTGAATTGGCCATAATTCTCTGATTCAATAAAAAATCTGGATAAAATATAACCCAGATAGAATTAGAGAATGTTACCATGGAGAATCATTGACTCCTACTGTGCAGAAGGAGTCCATTTGGCCCATCAAGCTTGCACCGACAACAACCCCACCCAGACCCAATTCTCATAATCCCACATATTTATTCTGCTAAACCCCCTGAAACTAGGGGTCAATTTAGCACGGCCAAAACACTTAATCCGCACATCTTTGGACTGTGGGAGGAATCTGCAGCACCCAGAGGAAATCCATACAGACACAGGGGGAATGTGCAAACTCCATACAGGTAGTGACTTGAGGCCAGAATTGAACCTGGGTCCCTGGCACTATGAGGCAGCAGTGCTAATGATTGCGCCACTGTGCTGCCCCAATTTTGTATTTCATGATACTCAGGGAATTAAGGGTTTTGTGGGTTCACCAGAAAGTGGAATGAAGGATAGGTCAGACATGATTTTTATTTATTTATTAGTCACAAGTAGGCTTACATTAACAATGTAATGAAGTTACTGTGAAAATCCCCTAGTCGACACACTGTGGCACTTGTTTGGATACACTGAAGGAGAACATGTCTTTCGGACTGTGGGAGGAAACTGGAGCATCTGGAGAAAACCCACGCAGACACAGGGAGAATGTACAGACTCCACACAATCAGTGACCCAAGCTGGGAATCGAACCTGAGTCCCTGGTGCTATGAAGCAGCAGTGAATAATGGAACAGATTTCAAGGACCAAGTGACCTACTCCTGTTCCTGTTTCTTACATTCTTAATTTTTATTTTACAAAAATTGGCCCACTTTTTAAAAGGCTGTGATAGATTTCACTTCCATTCATGTTCTTAGGGCATTTACATCATAACAACCCAGCGCTAAAAAAAACTCCTAACCTTCAGGCTTTTTGTCACTTATGTCCTTGCCACTCAAAATAGATTTATTTTTCCCTATGGACTGTTATCAAGTCCTTCACAAGTTTGACTATCTCTATCAGATCTGCTCTCCCTCTTTTTTTTTTGATTCTGATTTTCTGATTTTTTTTCACTTTTCTCTTTGGATATTAAGGCTTTGAAAAGCCTAGCAGGAGGGATTTCATTAGAGATATTTATAACAGGGTAAGTGTTAAGAAAGACAAATCTTTCAAGTGTTTCAAGTGAAATCATGTTAGCCGCACGAGGACGCAGGTTCTAAGTAAAAAGAGAGAAATTACAAACTCATGTTGGAGAATTCTTCCAGTTTAAAGCCCAG
The DNA here is from genome assembly GCA_024679065.1 of Sphyrna mokarran. Lineage (NCBI taxonomy): Eukaryota > Metazoa > Chordata > Chondrichthyes > Carcharhiniformes > Carcharhinidae > Sphyrna > Sphyrna mokarran. Next base: position 21,447,031 of record JAGIQG010000028.1, on the reverse strand, counting down.
TATACCGATGTACATCTGGGTAAGACAGTGGAAGCAGAAAATCCATAAGGAATCTTTTATTTGGATGTTATGGTACGTGAGGATGTTTCCTGGATGATGGATGGATGAATAGATGTACAGATGGATGGATGGATGGATGGACAGATGGATGGATGGATGGATGGATGGACAGATGGATGCATGGACAGATGGATGGATGGACAGATGGATGAATGGACGGATGGATGGATGGACAGATGGACAGATGGATGAATGAACAGATGGATGGATGGACAGATGGATGAATGGACGGATGGATGGATGGACAGATGGATGGATGGACAGATGGACAGATGGATGAATGAACAGATGGATGGATGGACAGATGGATGAATGAACAGATGGATGGATGTACAGATGGATGGATATACAGATGGACAAATATACAGATTGATGGATGGACAGATGGATGGATGGATAGATGGATGAATGGACAGATGGATGAATGGATGGACAGATGGATGAATGGACAGATGGATGGATATACAGATTGATGGATGGACAGATGGATGGATGGACAGATGGATGAATGGACAGATGGATGGATGGACAGATGGATGAATGAACAGATGGATGGATGTACAGATGGATGGATATACAGATGGACAAATATACAGATTGATGGATGGACAGATGGATGGATGGACAGATGGATGAATGGATGGACAGATGGATGAATGGACAGATGGATGGATATACAGATTGATGGATGTACAGATGGATGGATGGACGGATGGATGGATGGACAGTTGGATGGATGGACAGATGGATGGATGGACAGATGGATGGATGGACAGATGGATGGATATACAGATGGATGGATGTACAGATGGATGAGCTAAACTGGGTCTCTTTATGATTTTGAGTGTTTGTGTGTGAGAGCTAGTGCAAGAGTGTAGAGTGATGAAAAGACAGTCTCTCTCTCTCTCTCTCTCTCTCTCTCTTTTTAGGCACCATGCCCTAAAATAGCAATGGCAATCAGGGCCTCCATGTTACTCTTGCTCTGTAGGCCTGGTCATCTTTGTTGGTGAAGGTTCTTTAGAAAGTTCATTCCTCGGTGAAGGTTCTTTAGAAAGTTCATTCCTCGTTAACCTCCATCTTGCCCATCAGCATCAGATTTTCCAAATCCTGAGTCCAACTGTCTCTTGGTCAGCACAACCCTTTTGCTCTCAGATTTTACTAGCACCTCTTCATTGATCCTGTGACTTTTCCAAGATATCTTCATTATTCACCTCAAAAATCCACACCTCTGCAGCCTCAGTTCTTCTCTCCATTGCTTTACCAATACTTGCTTCCCTATATCAAACATGTAGAATTCCAGGATTCTCACTTTTGCTTTCACAGCTAGGGACCCAGGTTTGATTCCAGGCTTGGGTCACTGTGCAGAGTCTGCACATTCTCCCTGTGTCTGTGTGGGATTCCCCTGTGTGCAAACTCCACACCAACAGTAACCCAAGCTGGGAATCGAACACTGATATTGTTAGGCAGCAGTGTTAACCACTGTTCCACTGCATTGTAGTTCTGTGCTATGGGGTTTCCATTAGAAACTAGTGTTCAAACTGCTCAGTGAGTCTGGATGCAGCCACTACAGCAAATACCATTATCCCAAACAAAAGAGGTAGAACAGTGGCACGGTGGTAGTGCTACTATTTCCAGTTCAATTCCTGACTTGGGTAACTGTTTGTGTGGAGTTTGCACATTCTCCCCATGTCTGAGTGGGTTTACTCCGGGTGCTCCAGTTTCCTCCCACAGTCCAAAAGATGTGTTGGTTAGATGCATTGGCCTAATGCTAAATTCTCTCTCAGTGTACCCAAATGGGTTCCGGAGTGTGGTAATTAGGAGATTTTCACAGTAACTTCATTGCAGTGTTAATGTAAGCCTACTTGTGACATAAATAAGCTCCTTTTTCTTCTTTTGAAATGCATCTTAGGCCATTCCAATCCTGTGTCTTATTTCTTGGTTGCAATTCCCGCCTGATGTTAGGATACTTCCAAGTTAACAATGGCTGGAATTCCCTGGCCGTTCATGCCAGTGGGATTTTCCAGTCCTACCAGCAGTACATCCGTGTTGTGGATTTCGCGAGAACGTGGAGTGACATCACTGGGAAATCCCATGGCAGTGGCGAGACCAGAGATTCTCACTGGCAGTGAACAGCACATCACCTTCCATCACTGGGAAATATGTGACTGGGAAGCCAGAAAATCTCACTCAATATTTGTTAACCTGTTTAACCTTTTCATTCTTCACTGTGACTTCAGATTCTGTGTGACACCCTCTTGGATACTGCAAAGCATTTTATTTTCTTGTTTGCTCAGCCCTCTCTTCTCTCTTTTACTCTACTCAAAATATTTTGTAATTTCACTTCAGAGATGGTGGTAAGAATGGTATCGTCAGTGTATCTTATGCAATTAATGTTGCAACCTTCTTCTAATAATTCAGGATGCCAAATAAGCTTCCTGAGAATGTGCATGCGAGAAGAGAGCAAGCTTTAGAGTGTAGACAGATGGAAACAGGATAAATATGACACGTACTGTTAATAATTTGTAACATTATCTTCAGACCAAAAACAAAAAGGTAAGACATTGAACTGCATCTGTGTCCATGTAGAATTGTAATATTATCCACTCATTGTTACACACCTCTGTGTGAAGTTTATCTATATCTTTCACATCACTATCTGGCATGGTGGCAATGTGATTAGTACTGCTGCCTCATAGCATCAGAAATCCGGGTTCAATTCCCAGCTTGTATCACTATCTATGCAGACTTTGCACATTCTCCCTGTGTCTGCGTGGGTTTTCCTCCCACGATTGGAAAGAAGTGCTGGTTAGATGCATTGGCCATGCTAATTTCTCCCTCACTGCACTTAAACAGGTGCTGGCGTGTGGCGACTAGGGGATTTTCACAGTAATTTCATTGAAGTGTTAATGCAAGCTTGCTTGTGACTAAAAAAGAAATTTTAAAAACTATCCATGTTCCAGTTGAAAATTATGAATAATTAGACAATAATCCTTTCTGAGGTAACTTGATGGTTTATATGTGTTTAAAAATGGCTAACCAGTGTGACACAGTATGGCAGAGTGAGGCAGATTCCTGATAAGCAAGGGAGTGAAGGCTTATCAGGGATAGGTGATAATGTGGAGCTAGAGGTTAACTTTATTTATTAATAAGACAAGTAGGCTTACATTAACACTGCAATGAAGTTGCTGTGAAAATCCCCTAGTCGCCACACTCCAGCGCCTGTTCAGGTACATTGAGGGAGAATTCAGCAGGGTCAATGTACCTAACCATTGATGTTACAATCAGATCAGCCACGGTCCTGTTGAATGTCAGAGCAAATCAGAGAGGCTGAATGGCCAACTCCCGCTTCTAATTCACACATTCTTATCATTGTATGAGGTTACATCATTATGGACCATCTTGTGTTGAGGCAAAGGCAAGTTGGGAAACTGAGGGCAGTTGGAATTGAAGGGTTTGTAAATGGAGCAGGCCCAGTCCCCCTAAGCAGCCTTACTTTGTAATGGCACTGATAGCGGAGCTATCATGTTTTTATTTTTCTGACTGGAACCACTGGAGGGAATGGAATATTTTCCCAATGAAGCAGAACATATTAGTCATAGAATCATAGATGTTTACAGCACAGAAACAGGCCATTCAGCCCAACTTGTCCATGCAGCCCTTTTTACCTTGTAAAACCCCTAAGCTAATCCCAAGTGCCCGCATTTGGCCCATATCTCTCTATACCCATCATACCCATGTAACTATATAAATGCTTTTTAAAAGGTAAAATTGTACCTGCCTCTACTATTATTTCTGGTAGCTTGTCCTAGACACTCACTGCTCTTTGTATGAAAGAATTGCTCCTATGGACATTTTTGTACCTCTCCCCTCTCACCTTAAACCTCTGCCCTCTAGTTTTAGGCACCCCTATCTTTGGGAAAAGATATTGACTATCTACATTGTCTGTGCCCCTCATTATTTTATAGACTTCTATAAGGTCATCCCTCAGCCTCCTACACTCCAGAGAGAAATGTCCCAGTATATTCAGCGTCTCCTTATAACTCAATCCATCTTAGTAAATCTTTTCTGCACTCTTTCCAGTTTAATAATATCCTTTCTATAATATGATGACCAGAATTGCACACAGTATTCCAAGTGTGGCCTTACCAATGTCTTGCACAACTTCAACAAGCTGTCCCAACTCCAATATTCAATGTTCTCACTGATGAAACCAAGCATGCCGAATGCCTTTTTCACCATTCTGTCCACTTGTGACTCCATTTTCAAGGAGCTATGAATATGTCCTCCTGGATCTCTTTGTTCTATAACTCTCTCCAATTTCCTACCATTAACTGAGTAAGCCCTGCCATGATTTAATCTATCAAAATGCATTGCTTGCCATTCGTCAGCCCACTTGCCCAATTGATCAAGATCCCTTTGCGACTGGAGATAACTTTCTTCACTGTCCACTATGCCACGAATCTTGATGTCATCTGCAAACTTACTAACTATGCTCCTATATTCTCATCCAAATCATTGATATAAATGACAAATAACAGTGGTCCAGCACTGATCTCTGAGGCACACCGCTGGTCACAGACTCCAGTTTGAAAAACAACTCTCTACAACCCCTCCCATCTTCCGTCAAGAAGCCTATTTTGTATCCATTTAAATATCTCACCCTGGATCCCGTGAGATTTAACTTTATGAAACTATCTACCATATGGTACCTTGCCAAAGGCCTTGCTAAAGTCTATGTAGACAATATCTACCTTCAAGGTTATCCTTCGAAAAACTCAATTAAATTTGTGAGACATGATTTTTCACTCAGAAAGCCATGCTGACTGTCCCTAACCAGCCCTTGCATCTGTAAATGCTTATTGATCTATCTCTCAAAATACTTTCCAACAATTTACCCACCAGGGATGTGAGGCACTGGCACTGGCATTATCACCTATCCCTGATAAACCTTAATTCCCTTGCTTATCAGTTTTTAGGTTTTTCCCTGCAGCTCTTTATTATAAAGGGACATGGGCAAAACAGCTTTCTTTCTGCAGTCGGGATGAGTTATATTTATTTATTGAAATGAACTTGGAGACAAACAGAATTCTAGCACTGAATTACTTTCCAGACAATACATTAATAATTCATTTCCCTGTCAAACCTACCGCAACAAGCAAGAAAGCAGCAGACATAATCTGGGTAAATATAAAAGCTCAGAGAGAAAACGATCTTCCAACACATAGAAGGCTCAATTGGAAATAAGTTCTGTTTTTTTAAATAAATCAGGGATGATACAGCATTAAACTGCTTGAGGCAATACAGACATTACAATTAGGCAAAAATATGCAATCATTGCCCAGAGTGTGCAGCACCACATCATTCAGAATTACACAGAAACCTCTGTGGTCTCAGGAAAACAATGCACTGTCTGTGCAAACAGTGCATTGGTGCTGAAAAAAGTGGCGAGACCAATTTAAACTTGCTGTCAGTCCATTCCTTCCGACACCCTACTCCAGCTTTCCTACACCCTACTCTAGCTTTCCTACATCCTACTCTAGCTTTCCTACATCCTACTCTAGCTTTCCGATACCCTACGCTAGCTTTCCTACACCCTATTCTAGCTTTCCGACACCCTGCTCTAGCTTTCCGACATAGAACTCAAGCTTTCTGACATCCTACTCTAGCTTTCCTACATCCTACTCTAGCTTTCCTACATCCTACTCTAGACTTCCTACATCCTACTCTAGCTTTCTGACACCCTGCTCTAGCTTTCTGACACCCTGCTCTAGCTTTCCTACATCCTACTCTAGCTTTCCTACATCCTACTCTAGCTTTCCTACATCCTACTCTAGCTTTCCGACACCCTGCTCTAGCTTTCTGACATCCTACTCTAGCTTTCCGATACCCTACGCTAGCTTTCCTACACCCTATTCTAGCTTTCCGACACCCTGCTCTAGCTTTCCGACATAGAACTCAAGCTTTCTGACATCCTACTCTAGCTTTCCTGCATCCTACTCTAGCTTTCCTACATCCTACTCTAGCTTTCCGACACCCTATTCTAGCTTTCCTGCATCCTACTCTAGCTTTCCTACATCCTACTCTAGCTTTCCTACATCCTACTCTAGCTTTCCGACACCCTATTCTAGCTTTCCTACATCCTACTCTGGCTTTCCGACATCCTACTCTAGTTTTCCTGCACCCTACTCCAGGTTTCCGACATCCTACTCTAGCTTTCCGACATCCTACTCTAGCTTTCCGACACCCTATTCTAGCTTTCCGACATCCTACTCTAGCTTTCCTACATCCTACTCTAGCTTTCCTACATCCTACTCAAGCTTTCCGACACCCTATTCTAGCTTTCCTACATCCTACTCTAGCTTTCTGACATCCTACTCTAGTTTTCCTGCACCCTACTCCAGGTTTCCGACATCCTACTCTAGCTTTCCGACACCCTACTCTAGCTTTCCTACATCCTACTCTAGCTTTCCGACATCCTACTCTAGCTTTCCGACACCCTATTCTAGCTTTCCTACATCCTACTCTAGCTTTCTGACATCCTACTCTAGTTTTCCTGCACCCTACTCCAGGTTTCCCACATCCTACTCTAGCTTTCCGACACCCTACTCTAGCTTTCCTACATCCTACTCTAGCTTTCCGACATCCTACTCTAGCTTTGCAACACCCAACTCTAGGCTTCCTACATCCTACTCTAGTTTTCCGACACCCTACTCTAGCTATCTGACATCCTACTCTAGCTTTCCTACATCCTACTCCAGCTTTCCAACATCCTACTCCAGCTTTCCTACATCCTACTCTAGCTGTCCTACACCCTACTCTAGCTTTCCTACATCCTACTCTAGCTTTCCGACACCCTACTCGAGCTATCTGACATCCTACTCTAGCTTTCCTACACCCTACTCTAGCTTTCCTACACCCTACTCTAGCTTTCCGACACCCTACTCTAGCTTTCCGACACCCTACTCAAGCTATCTAACATCCTACTCTAGCTTTCCTACACCCTACTCTAGCTTTCCGACACGCCACTCCAGCTTTCCTACATCCTACTCCAGCTTTCCTACACCCTACTCTAGCTTTCCTACACCCTACTCTAGCTTTCCTACACCCTACTCTAGCTTTCCTACATCCTACTCTAGCTTTCCGACACCCTACTCTAGCTTTCCTACACCCTACTCTAGCTTTCCGACACCCTACTCTAGCTTTCCTACACCCTACTCTAGCTTTCCGACACCCTACTCTAGCTTTCCTACATCCTACTCTAGCTTTCCGACACCCTACTCTAGCTTTCCTACACCCTACTCTAGCTTTCCTACACCCTACTCTAGCTTTCCGACACCCTACTCTAGCTTTCCGACACCCTACTCTAGCTTTCCTACATCCTACTCTAGCTTTCCTACATCCTACTCTAGCTTTCCGACACCCTACTCTAGCTTTCTACACCTCCTAGCTTTCCTACACCCTACTCTAGCTTTCCGACACCCTACTCGACCTACTGACATCCTACTCTAGCTTTTCTACACCCTACTCTAGCTTTCCTACATCCTACTCGAGCTTTCCGACACCCTACTCTAGCTTTCCGACACCCTACTCTAGCTTTCCGACACCCTACTCTAGCTTTCCGACACCCTACTCTAGCTTTCCGACACCCTACTCTAGCTTTCCTACATCCTACTCTAGCTTTCTGACACCCTACTCCAGCTTTCCTACATCCTACTCTAGCTTTCCGACAACCTACTCTAGCTTTCCTACATCGTACTCCAGCTTTCTGACACCCTACTCTTGCTTTCCGACACCCTACTCCAGCTTTCCGACACCCTACTCCAGCTTTCCGACACCCTACTCTAGCTTTTCGACACCCTACTCCAGCTTTCCGACACCCTACTCTAGCTTTTCGACACCCTACTCTTGCTTTCCGACACCCTACTCCAGCTTTCCAACACCCTACTCTAGCTTTCCTACACCCTACTCTAGCTTTCCGACACCCTACTCGAGCTATCTGACATCCTACTCTAGCTTTCCGACACCCTACTCTAGCTTTCCGACACCCTACTCTAGCTTTCCGACACCCTACTCTAGCTTTCCGACACCCTACTCTAGCTTTCCTACACCCTACTCTAGCTTTCCGACACCCTACTCGAGCTATCTGACATCCTACTCTAGCTTTCCTACACCCTACTCTAGCTTTCCGACACCCTACTCTAGCTTTCTGACACCCTACTCCAGCTTTCCTACATCCTACTCTAGCTTTCCGACAACCTACTCTAGCTTTCCTACATCGTTCTCTAGCTTTCCGACAACCTACTCCAGCTTTCCTACATCCTACTCTAGCTTTCCGACAACCTACTCCAGCTTTCCTACATCCTACTCTAGCTTTCCGACACCCTACTCCAGCTTTCCGACATCCTACTCTAGCTTTCCAACACGCTACTCTATCTTTCCTACACCCTACTCTAACATTCCGACATCCTAATCTATCTTTCCGACATCCTACTCTATCTTTCCTACACCCTACTCTAAATTTCCGACATCCTACTCTAGCTTTCCGCACTACTCTAGCTTTCCTACATCGTACTCCAGCTTTCTGACACCCTACTCTTGCTTTCCGACACCCTACTCCAGCTTTCCGACACCCTACTCCAGCTTTCCGACACCCTACTCTAGCTTTCCGACACCCTACTCCAGCTTTCCGACACCCTACTCTAGCTTTTCGACACCCTACTCTCGCTTTCCGACACCCTACTCTAGCTTTCCTACACCTACTCTAGCTTTCCTACCCCTACTCTAGCTTTCCGACACCCTATCGAGCTATCTGACATCCTACTCTAGCTTTCCTACACCCTACTCTAGCTTTCCGACACCCTACTCGAGCTATCTGACATCCTACTCTAGCTTTCCTACACCCTACTCTAGCTTTCCGACACCCTACTCGAGCTATCTGACATCCTACTCTAGCTTTCCTACACCCTATTCTAGCTTTCCGACACCCTACTCTAGCTTTCCGACACCCTACTCTAGCTTTCCTACATCCTACTCTAGCTTTCTGACACCCTACTCCAGCTTTCCTACATCCTACTCTAGCTTTCTGACAACCTACTCTAGCTTTCCTACATCGTACTCTAGCTTTCCGACAACCTACTCCAGCTTTCCTACATCCTACTCTAGCTTTCCGACAACCTACTCCAGCTTTCCTACATCCTACTCCAGCTTTCCGACACCCTACTCCAGCTTTTCGACATCCTACTCTAGCTTTCCGACACGCTACTCTATCTTTCCTACACCCTACTCTAACATTCCGACATCCTACTCTATCTTTCCGACATCCTACTCTATCTTTCCTACACCCTACTCTAAATTTCCGACATCCTACGCTTGCTTTCCGACATCCTATTCTAGTTTTCCGACATCCTACTCTGGCTTTCCAACATCCCACTCTGTCTTTCCGACACCCTACTCTAGTTTTCCGACATCCTACTCTGGCTTTCCTACATCCTACTCTAGCTTTCCGACACCCTACTCTAACTTTCCGACACCCTACTCGAGCTATCTGACATCCTACTCGAGCTTTCCTACACCCTACTCTAGCTTTCCTACACCCTACTCTAGCTTTCCGACACCCTACTCGACCTATCTGACATCCTACTCTAGCTTTTCTACACCCTACTCTAGCTTTCCTACATCCTACTCTAGCTTTCCGACACCCTACTCTAGCTTTCCGACACCCTACTCCAGTTTTCGACACCTACTCTACTTTCCGACACACTACCCAGCTTTCCTACTCCTACTCTAGCTTTCTGACACCTACTCCAGCTTTCCTACATCCTACTCTAGCTTTCCGACAACCTACTCTAGCTTTCCTACATCGTACTCCAGCTTTCTGACACCCTACTCTTGCTTTCCGACACCCTACTCCAGCTTTCCGACACCCTACTCCAGCTTTCCGACACCCTACTCTAGCTTTTCGACACCCTACTCCAGCTTTCCGACACCCTACTCTAGCTTTTCGACACCCTACTCTTGCTTTCCGACACCCTACTCCAGCTTTCCAACACCCTACTCTAGCTTTCCTACACCCTACTCTAGCTTTCCGACACCCTACTCGAGCTATCTGACATCCTACTCTAGCTTTCCGACACCCTACTCTAGCTTTTCGACACCCTACTCCAGCTTTCCGACACCCTACTCTAGCTTTTCGACACCCTACTCTCGCTTTCCGACACCCTACTCTAGCTTTCCTACACCCTACTCTAGCTTTCCTACACCCTACTCTAGCTTTCCGACACCCTACTCTAGCTTTCCTGAGCTATCTGACATCCTACTCTAGCTTTCCTACACCCTACTCTAGCTTTCCGACACCCTACTCTAGCTTTCCGACACCCTACTCTAGCTTTCCTACATCCTACTCTAGCTTTCTGACACCCTACTCCAGCTTTCCTACATCCTACTCTAGCTTTCCGACAACCTACTCTAGCTTTCCTACATCGTTCTCTAGCTTTCCGACAACCTACTCCAGCTTTCCTACATCCTACTCTAGCTTTCCGACAACCTACTCCAGCTTTCCTACATCCTACTCTAGCTTTCCGACACCCTACTCCAGCTTTCCGACATCCTACTCTAGCTTTCCAACACGCTACTCTATCTTTCCTACACCCTACTCTAACATTCCGACATCCTAATCTATCTTTCCGACATCCTACTCTATCTTTCCTACACCCTACTCTAAATTTCCGACATCCTACTCTAGCTTTCCGACAACCTACTCTAGCTTTCCTACATCGTACTCCAGCTTTCTGACACCCTACTCTTGCTTTCCGACACCCTACTCCAGCTTTCCGACACCCTACTCCAGCTTTCCGACACCCTACTCTAGCTTTCCGACACCCTACTCTAGCTTTCCGACACCCTACTCTAGCTTTCCGACACCCTACTCTAGCTTTCCGACACCCTACTCTAGCTTTCCTACACCCTACTCTAGCTTTCCGACACCCTACTCTAGCTTTCCGACACCCTACTCGAGCTATCTGACATCCTACTCTAGCTTTCCTACACCCTACTCTAGCTTTCCGACACCCTACTCTAGCTTTCCGACACCCTACTCGAGCTATCTGACATCCTACTCTAGCTTTCCTACACCCTATTCTAGCTTTCCGACACCCTACTCTAGCTTTCCGACACCCTACTCTAGCTTTCCTACATCCTACTCTAGCTTTCTGACACCCTACTCCAGCTTTCCTACATCCTACTCTAGCTTTCTGACAACCTACTCTAGCTTTCCTACATCGTACTCTAGCTTTCCGACAACCTACTCCAGCTTTCCTACATCCTACTCTAGCTTTCCGACAACCTACTCCAGCTTTCCTACATCCTACTCCAGCTTTCCGACACCCTACTCCAGCTTTTCGACATCCTACTCTAGCTTTCCGACACGCTACTCTATCTTTCCTACACCCTACTCTAACATTCCGACATCCTACTCTATCTTTCCGACATCCTACTCTATCTTTCCTACACCCTACTCTAAATTTCCGACATCCTACGCTTGCTTTCCGACATCCTATTCTAGTTTTCCGACATCCTACTCTGGCTTTCCAACATCCCACTCTGTCTTTCCGACACCCTACTCTAGTTTTCCGACTTCCTACTCTGGCTTTCCAACATCCTACTGATTCTTTCCGACACCCTACTCTAGTTTTCCGACACCCTACTCTAACTTTCCGACATCCTACTCTAGCTTTCCGACATTCTACTCTAGCTTTCTGACATCCTACTCTATCTTTCCGACATTCTACTCTATCTTTCCGACATCCTACTCTATCTTTCCGACATCCTACTCTAGCTTTCCGACATCCTACTCTAGCTCTCCGACATTCTACTCTATCTTTCCGACATTCTACTCTAGCTTTCCGACATTCTACTCTATCTTTCCGACATCCTACTCTATCTTTCCGACATCCTACTCTAGCTTTCCGACATCCTACTCTATCTTTCCGACATCCTACTCTATCTTTCCGACATCCTACTCTATCTTTCCGACATCCTACTCTAGCTTTCCGACATCCTACTCTATCTTTCCGACATTCTACTCTATCTTTCCGACATCCTACTCTAGCTTTCCGACATTCTACTCTATCTTTCCGACATCATACTCTATCTTTCCGACATCCTACTCTATCTTTCCGACATCCTACTCTAGCTTTCCGACATCCTACTCTAGCTTTCCGACACCCTACTCTAGTTTTCCGACATCCTACTCTTGCTTTCCAACATCCTACTCATTCTTTCCGACACCCTACTCTAGTTTTCCGACACCCTACTCTAACTTTCCGACATCCTACTCTAGCTTTCCGACATTCTACTCTAGCTTTCTGACATCCTACTCTATCTTTCCGACATTCTACTCTATCTTTCCGACATCCTACTCTATCTTTCCGACATCCTACTCTAGCTTTCCGACATCCTACTCTATCTTTCCGACATTCTACTCTATCTTTCCGACATCCTACTCTATCTTTCCGACATCCTACTCTATCTTTCCTACACCCTACTCTAATTTCCGACATCCTACTCTAGCTTTCCGACATCCTACTCTATCTTTCCGACATCCTACTCTATCTTTCCGACATCCTACTCTAGCTTTCCGACATCCTACTCTAGCTTTCCTACATCCTACTCTAGCTTTCCGACACCCTATTCTAGCTTTCCTACATCCTACTCTAGCTTTCCTACATCCTACTCTAGCTTTCCGACACCCTACTCTAGCTTTCCGACACCCTACTCTAGCTTTCCGACATCCTATTCTAGCTTTCCGACACCCTACTCTAGCTTTCCGACATCCTACTCTAGTTTTCCTGCACCCTACTCCAGGTTTCCGACATCCTACTCTAGCTTTCCGACACCCTATTCTAGCTTTCCGACATCCTACTCTAGCTTTCCTACATCCTACTCTAGCTTTCCAACATACAACTCAAGCTTTCTGACATCCTACTCTAGCTTTCCGACACCCTACTCTAGCTTTCCTACATCCTACTCTAGCTTTCCGACACCCACTCTAGCTTTCCTACATCCTACTCTAGCTTTCCGACACCCAACTCTAGCCTTCCTACATCCTACTCTAGCTTTCCGACACCCTACTCTGCTTTCCTACACCCTACTCTAGCTTTCCTACACCCTACTCTAGCTTTCCTACACCCTACTCGAGCTTTCCGACACCCTACTCTAGCATTCTACATCCACTCTAGCTTCCTACACCCTACTCTAGCTTTCCTACACCCTACTCTAGCTTTCCTACATCCTACTCTAGCTTTCCTACACCCTACTCTAGCTTTCCTACACCCTACTCGAGCTTTCCTACACCCTACTCTAGCTTTCCGACACCCTATTCGAGCTATCTGACATCCTACTCTAACTTTCCGACACACTACTCCACTTTCCTACATCCTACTCTAGCTTTCCTACACCCTACTCTAGCTTTCCTACATCCTACTCTAGCTTTCTGACACCCTACTCCAGCTTTCCTACACCCTACTCTAGCTTTCCTACATCCTACTCTAGCTTTCCGACACCCTACTCTAGCTTTCCTACATCGTACTCCAGCTTTCTGACACCCTACTCTTGGTTTCCGACACCCTACTCCAGCTTTCCGACACCCTACTCCAGCTTTCCGACACCCTACTCTAGCTTTTTGACACCCTACTCCAGCTTTCCGACACCCTACTCTAGCTTTCCGACACCCTACTCTAGCTTTCTGACATCCTACTCTAGCTTTCCAACACCCTACTCTAGCTTTCCTACATCTACTCTAGCTTTCCGACACCCTACTCTTTCTTTTGGACACCCTATTCTAGTTGTCCGATATCGTACTCTGGCTTTCCTACAACCTACTCTAGCTTTCCTACATCTACTCTAGCTTTCCGACACCCTACTCTAGCTTTCCTACATCCTACTCTAGCTTTCCGACACCCTACTCTAGTTTTCCTACATCTACTCTACCTTTCCGACTCCCTACTCTTTCTTTTGGACACCCTATTCTAGTTGTCCGACATCCTACTCTGGCTTTCCGACATCCTAGTCTAGCTTTCCGACATCCTACTCTGGCTTTCCGACATCCTAGTCTAGCCTTCCGACATCCTACTCTAGCTTTCCGACACCCTACTCTCACTTTCCTGCATTCTACTCTAGCTTTCCGACACCCTACTCTAGCTTTCCTACATCTACTCTAGCTTTCCGACTCCCTACTCATTCTTTCCGTCATCCTACTCTAGTTTTCAACATCCTACTCTGGCTTTCCGACACCCAACTCTCACTTTCCTGCATCCTAGTCTAGCTTTCCGACACCCTACTCTAGCTTTCCTACATCTACTCTAGCTTTCCGACTCCCTACTCATTTTTCCGACACCCTACTCCAGTTTTCCGACATCCTACTCTGGCTTTCCAACATCCTACTCAAGCTTTCCGACACCCTACTCTAACTTTCCGACACCCTACTCTAACTTTCCGACACCCTACTCTAACTTTCCGACATCCGACTCTAGCTTTCCGACATCCTAGTCTATCTTTCCGACATCCTACTCTAGCTTTCCGACACGCTACTCTATCTTTCCTTCACCCTATTCTAACTTTCCGACATCCTACTCTATCTTTCCGACATCCTACTCTATCTTTCCGACACGCTACTCTATCTTTCCTTCACCCTATTCTAACTTTCCGACATCCTACTCTATCTTTCTGACATCCTACTCTATCTTTCCGACATCCTACTCTAGCTTTCCGACACCCTACTCTATCTTTCCGACATCCTACTCTATCTTTCCGACATCCTACTCTACCTTTCCGACACACTACTCTAGCTTTCCTACATCCTACTCTGCCTTTCCTACACCCTACTCCAGCATTCCGACAACCTACTCTATCTTTCCGACATCCTACTCTAGCTTTCCGACACGCTACTCTATCTTTCCGACACCCTATTCTAACTTTCCGACATCCTACTCTATCTTTCTGACATCCTACTCTATCTTTCCGACATCCTACTCTAGCTTTCCGACACACTACTCTATCTTTCCTACACCCTATTCTAACTTTCCGACATCCTACTCTATCTTTCCTACACCCTACTCCAGCTTTCCGACAACCTACTCTAGCTTTCCGACATCCTACTCTAGCTTTTTGACATCCTACTCTAGCTTACCGACACGCTACTCTATCTTTCCTACACCCTATTCTAACTTTCCGACATCCTACTCTATCTTTCCGACATCCTACTCTAGCTTTCCGACACACTACTCTATCTTTCCTACACCCTATTCTAACTTTCCGACATCCTACTCTATCTTTCCTACACCCTACTCCAGCTTTCCGACAACCTACTCTAGCTTTCCGACATCCTACTCTAGCTTTTTGACATCCTACTCTAGCTTTCCGACACGCTACTCTATCTTTCCTACACCCTATTCTAACTTTCCGACATCCTACTCTATCTTTCCGACACCCTACTCTATCTTTCCTACACCCTACTCCAGCTTTCCGACAACCTACTCTAGCTTTCTGACACCGTATTCTAGCTTTCCTACATCCTTCACCAGCTTTCCTACACCCTACTCTAGCTTTCCTACATCCTACTCTAGCTTTCCTACATCCTATTCTAGCTTTCCTACACCCTACTCTCGCTTTCCTACATCCTGCTCTCGCTTTCCTACACCCTACTCTCGCTTTCCGACACCCTACTCTAGCTTTCAGACACCCTACTGTAGTTTTCCGACACACGACTCTAGTTTTCCGACACCCTACTCTAGTTTTCCGACACCCTGCTTTAGCTTTCCGACACCCTACTCTAGCTTCCTGACATCCTACTCTAGCTTTCCGACATCCTACTCTAGCTTTCCGACACCCTACTCTAGCTTTCCGACATCCTGCTCTAGCTTTCCGACACCCTACTCTAGCTTTCCGACACCCTACTGTAGTTTTCCGACACACGACTCTAGTTTTCCAACACCCTACTCTAGCTTTCCGACACCCTACCCTAGTTTTCCGACACCCTGCTGTATCTTTCCGACACCCTACTCTAGCTTCCTGACACCCTACTCTAGCTTTAAGACATCCAACTCTAGCTTTCTGACACCCTACTCTAGCTTTCCGACACCCTAGTCTAGCTTTCCGACATCCTGCTCTAGCTTTCCAACATCCAACTCTAGCTTTCGAACACTGAACTCTAGCTTTCCTACACCCTACTCTAGCTTTCCAACATCCAACTCTAGCTTTCCGACATCCAACTCTAGCTTTCCGACATCCTACTCTAGCTTTCCGACATCCAACTCGGGCCTTCTGACACACTACTCTAGCTGTCCAACACCCTACTCTAGCTTTCCAACATCGTACTCTAGCTTTCCGACATCCTACTCTAGCTTTCCTACTCTAGCTTTCCGCACCCCACTTAGTTTTCCTACATCTAGTTAGCTTTCCGACATCCTACTAAAGTTTCGACATGTATTCTAGCTTTCCTACACCCTATCTAGTTTTCCGACATCCTACTCTAGTTTCGACATCCTATCTTTTCCACTCCTACTCTAGCTTTCCGCACCTACTCTCGTTTCCTACTCATAGTCTAGCTTCCGACATCCTACTTAGTGTGTTTGTTTTTTTTGTTTTTTTCCGACATTCTACTCCAGCTTTCCAACATCCTACTCTAGCTTTCCGACACCCTACTCTAGCTTTCTGACATCCTACTCTAGTTTTCCTACATCCTACTCTAGCTTTCCTACACCCTACTCTAGCTTTCCTACACCCTACTCTAGCTTTCCGACACCCTACTCTAGCTTTCCTACACCCTACTCTAGCTTTCCGACATCCTACTCTAGCTTTCCGACATCCTACACTAGTTTTCTGACATCCTACTCTAGCTTTCCAACATCCTACTGTAGTTTTCCGACATCCTACTCTAGCTTTCCTACACCCTACTCTCGCTTTCCTACATCCTAGTCTAGCTCTCTGACATCCTACTATAGCTTTCTGACATCGTATTCTCGCTTTCCTACATCCTACTCTAGTTTTCCGACATCCTACTCCAGCTTTCCAACATCCTACTCTAGCTTTCCGACACTCTACTCTAGCTTTCTGACATCCTACTCTAGTTTTCCTACATCCTACTCTAGCTTTCCTTCACCCTACTCTAGCTTTCCTACACCGTACTCTAGCTTTCCGACACCCTACTCTAGCTTTCCTACACCCTACTCTGCCTTTCCTACATCCTACTCTAGCTTTCCTACATCCTACTCTAGCTTTCCGACACCCTACTCTAGCTTTCCGACATCCTACTCTAGCTTTCCTACATCCTACTCTAGCTTTCCGACACCCTACTCTAGCTTTCCGACATCCTACTCTAGCTTTCCGACATCCTACTCTAGCTTTCCGACACCGTATTAGCTTTCCGACATCCTGCTCTAGCTTTCCGACATCCTGCTCTAGTTTTCGACATCCTACTCCAGCTTTCCAACATCCTACTCTAGCTTTCCGACACCCTACTCTAGCTTTCTGACATCCTACTCTAGTTTTCCTACATCCTACTCTAGCTTTCCTACACCCTACTCTAGCTTTCCTACACCCTACTCTAGCTTTCCGACACCCTACTCTAGCTTTCCTACACCCTACTCTAGCTTTCCTACATCCTACTCTAGCTTTCCGACACCCTACTCTAGTTTTCCTACATCCTAGTCTAGCTTTCCGACATCCTACTATAGCTTTCCGACATTGTATTCTAGCTTTCCTACACCCTACTCTAGTTTTCCGACATCCTACTCTAGTTTTCCAACATCCTACTCTAGCTTTCCGACACCCTACTCTAGCTTTCCGACATCCTACTCTAGTTTTCCGACATCCTACTCTAGCTTTCCGACATCCTACTCTAGTTTTCCGACATCCTACTCTAGCTTTCCTACATCCTACTCTAGCTTTCCGACACCCCACTCTAGTTTTCCTACATCCTAGTCTAGCTTTCCGACATCCTACTAAAGCTTTCCGACATTGTATTCTAGCTTTCCTACACCCTACTCTAGTTTTCCGACATCCTACTCTAGTTTTCCGACATCCTACTCTAGCTTTCCAACATCCTACTCTAGCTTTCCGACACCCTACTCTCGCTTTCCTACATCATAGTCTAGCTTTCCGACATCCTACTATAGCTTTCTGACATCGTATTCTCGCTTTCCTACATCCTACTCTAGTTTTCCGACATTCTACTCCAGCTTTCCAACATCCTACTCTAGCTTTCCGACACCCTACTCTAGCTTTCTGACATCCTACTCTAGTTTTCCTACATCCTACTCTAGCTTTCCTACACCCTACTCTAGCTTTCCTACACCCTACTCTAGCTTTCCGACACCCTACTCTAGCTTTCCTACACCCTACTCTAGCTTTCCGACATCCTACTCTAGCTTTCCGACATCCTACTCTAGTTTTCTGACATCCTACTCTAGCTTTCCAACATCCTACTGTAGTTTTCCGACATCCTACTCTAGCTTTCCTACACCCTACTCTCGCTTTCCTACATCCTAGTCTAGCTTTCTGACATCCTACTATAGCTTTCTGACATCGTATTCTCGCTTTCCTACATCCTACTCTAGTTTTCCGACATCCTACTCCAGCTTTCCAACATCCTACTCTAGCTTTCCGACACTCTACTCTAGCTTTCTGACATCCTACTCTAGTTTTCCTACATCCTACTCTAGCTTTCCTTCACCCTACTCTAGCTTTCCTACACCGTACTCTAGCTTTCCGACACCCTACTCTAGCTTTCCTACACCCTACTCTGCCTTTCCTACATCCTACTCTAGCTTTCCTACATCCTACTCTAGCTTTCCGACACCCTACTCTAGCTTTCCGACATCCTACTCTAGCTTTCCTACATCCTACTCTAGCTTTCCGACACCCTACTCTAGCTTTCCGACATCCTACTCTAGCTTTCCGACATCCTACTCTAGCTTTCCGACACCGTATTCTAGCTTTCCGACATCCTGCTCTAGCTTTCCGACATCCTGCTCTAGCTTTCCGACATCCTACTCTAGCTTTCCGACATCCTACTCTAGCTTTCTGACATCCTACTCTAGCTTTCCTACACCCTACTCTCGCTTTCCTACATCCTAGTCTAGCTTTCCGACATCCTACTATAGCTTTCCGACACCGTATTCTAGCTTTCCGACATCCTGCTCTAGCTTTCCGACATCCTACTCTAGCTTTCCTACACCCTACTCTCGCTTTCCTACATCCTAGTCTAGCTTTCCGACATCCTACTATAGCTTTCCGACATCGTATTCTAGCTTTCCTACACCCTACTCTAGCTTTCCTACACCCTACTCTAGCTTTCCGACACCGTATTCTAGCTTTCCGACATCCTACTCTAGCTTTCCGACATCCTACTATAGCTTTCCGACATCGTATTCTAGCTTTCCTACATCCTACTCTAGCTTTCCTACACCCTACTCTAGCTTTCCGACACCGTATTCTAGCTTTCCTACATCCTACTCCAGCTTTCCGACATCCTACTCTGCCTTTCCTACATCCTACTCTAGCTTTCCAACACCCTACTCTAGCGTTCCAACATTCTACTCTGCCTTTCCTACATCCTACTCTAGCTTTCCTACATCCTACTCTAGCTTTCCAACACCCTACTCTAGCTTTCCTACACCCTTATCTAGCTTTCCAACACCCTACTCGACCTTTCCGACATCCTATTCTAGCTTTCCTACATCCTACTCCAGCTTTCCTACATCCTACTCTAGCTTTCCTACACCCTACTCTAGCTTTCCTACACCCTACTCTAACTTTCCTGCATCCTACTCTAGCTTTCTACATCCTACTCTAACTTTCCTGCATCCTACTCTACCTTTCCTACATCCTACTCCAGCTTTCCTACATCCTACTCTTGCTTTCCTACACGCTACTCTAGTTTTCCTGCATCCTACTCTAGCTTTCCAACATCCTACTCTTGCTTTCCTACACCCTACTCTAACTTTCCTGCATCCTACTCTAGCTTTCCTGCATCCTACTCTAGCTTTCCGATACCCTACTCTTGCTTTCCTACACCCTACTCTAACTTTCCGACATCCTACTCTAACTTTCCGACACCTACTCTAGCTTTCCAACACCCTACTCTAACTTTCCTGCATCCTACTCTAGCTTTCCAACACCCTACTCTAGCTTTCCGACACCTTTCTCTTGCTTTCCTACACCCTACTCTAACTTTCCTGCATCCTACTCTAGCTTTCCTGCATCCTACTCTAGCTTTCTGACACCCTACTCTTGCTTTCCTACACCCTACTCTAACTTTCCGACACCCTACTCTAACTTTCCGAAACCTACTCTAGCTTTCCGACATCCTACTCTAGATTTCCGACACCCTACTCTAACTTTCCTGCATCCTACTCTAGCTTTCCGACATCCTACTCTAGCTTTCTGACATCCTACTCTAGCTTTTCTGCATCCTAGTCTAGCTTTCCGACATCCTACTCTAGCTTTCCAACACCATACTCTAACTTTCCTGCATCCTACTCTAGCTTTCCGACATCCTACTCTTGCTTTCCTCCATAGTACTCTAGCTTTCTGACATCCTACTCTAACTTTCGTGCATCCTACTCTAGCTTTCCGACACTCTACTCTAACTTTCCACATCCTACTCTAGCTTTCTGACATCCTACTCTAACTTTCCTGCATCCTACTCTAGCTGTCCTGCATCCTACTGTAACTTTCCGACACCCTACTCTAACTTTCCGACACGCCACTCCAGCTTTCCGACATCCTACTCTAGCTTTCCGACATCCTAGTCTAGCTTTCTGATACCCTACTCTAGCTTTCCCAGAAACAGTCCATTTCTTCCCACATCCTGCTCTTGCTTTCCGACATCGTACTCTAGCTTTCCAACACCCTACTCTAGCTTTCCGACATCCTACGCTCGCTTTCCGTTTGTCTACACTTTCACTGCTCAAAAATGCAGCCAGCATAATTAAGGACCACATGCCTCCAGGGCTTACTCTCTTCCATCTTCTTCCATTGGGAAAACATTCAAAATTCTGAGGTCATGCACCAACTGATTCAAGAACAGCTTCTTTCCTGCTGCTATCCGACTTTTGAACGGACTTACCTCGCATTAAGTTGATCTTTCACTACACCCTAGCTATGACTGTAACATTATATTTTGCACTCTCTCCTTTCCTTCTCTATGAATGGTATGTTTTGTCTGTAATAGCGTGCAAGAAAAGCACTTTTCACTGTGTATTAACACATGTGACAATAAAAGGTCAAATCAAATTAGGAAAGCGAGACTGGGAGCAAAGCAATTGATTGGTTTTCAATACTTATCTTTAAATATTTTAACAATTTATTGGTAACAGTAAAGTTTTATTCATAATAAAGTTTCAATAACAATAGTGGTAAAGCTTGTTGGGACCAGAAGATTTCATTAATTAAAATAAATAAAGCTTTGGGTGGCATGGTGGCACAGGAGTTAGTATGCTGCCTCATAGTGCTAGGGGCTCAGGTTTGATTCCTGGTTTGGGTCACTGACTGTGCAGAGTCTGCATGATCTTCCCGTGTCTGCGTGGGTTTCCTCTGGATGCTCTAATTTCTCCCACAGTTCAAAGATGTGTGGGTTAGGTTGATTGGCTATGCTAAATTGCCCCTTAGTGTCAGGGAAATTAGCAGGGTAAATATGTAGTGTTAGAGGAATAGGGCCTGTGTGGGATTGTGGTTGGTGCAGACATGATGGGCCAAATGGCCTTCTTCTGCCTTGTAGGGATTCTATGAAAAATAAATAAAAATATAATAATTATCTAAAACAGATATCTATGCATTTAAGAAATGTATAACTTTTGGTTGTAGCTGATATTAGTTTTGATAAAAAGAACAAATTGTAATATATGTAAGGTTAGTGTAAATATTTCTTATGCTTTTCCCACTTGGAGTTGATGACAGTTTAGTTCAGATGTGGATTATTTAGCATTTTCTATAACTCTAATATATTCGATATGTGTTAAATGTAGTTAATCTTATTCATAGAGTCATGGTTCGTCATAAGCTGGATTTGATCCTTGTGACCCACTGAGATGAAGGAGAGTTGCTCATGCGGCCCACTCACTAGTCTAACAGCTTTTCATTGCTTCAGCACTTTACTGACGGGCTTTGAGATGGATGGAAACCCATAAAGGACATGCTCCCTAAATTTATCATTTCAGTTCATTCACAGGTTCACTGCTGCAAACCGCAGCCTTTATACTGGATCTCATCCAGACAAGGATAGTTGGCTGGGATCAAGTGAAACAAGGACCTCAGCCACAAGAAGCAGCGGGGCACTCAGGAAGGTCATGATGATGGTGAATAGGGTCCATTGCAATAGAGGGCATTGGCCTGATAATGGGTGTATCACAGGCTGTGTCCTTATCTAGAAATTAGTGAAAGGCGATGATGGAGGCATTTTTGTATGTCCCAGGATTTGGTTGCTGCACTATAGGACAGCACGGTCGCCTCACAGTGCCAGGGATGTGGGTTCGATTCCTGGCTTCGGTATTCTTCCTGTGCCTGTGTGCGTTTCCTCTGGGTGCTCTGCTTTCTCCCCACAGTCTGAAAGACAAGCTGGTTAGGTGCATTGGCCATGCTAAATTCTCCCTCAGTGTATCTGAACAGGCGTCAGAGTGTGGTGGCTAGGGGATTTTCACATTAACTTCATTGCAGCGTTAACGTAAGCCTACTTGTGAGATTAATAAATAAATAAACCTATTCAGTTTCTCCGGTACAAACTGCACCTCCAAGAACTCTTGAGGAACAATGTAAAGTTTGTGGCCGGCACTGAGTCAGTGGCTATCCAGGTGCCCTTTAACATGACCCCAGGACCTTTGACTCCATCAGATAATGGTAGGGTGGTGATCTTTGGCCTGCCCCATCACAAGATTTGCTATGCTCCATGCATATTAATGAGCAGAATAGGAGTGGATGGTGCATTTTCAGCAGTCCCACTGCCCTCTCACCTTGAAATCCATCCATTCGAAAATCACCTACTACTGGATTCAGGCTCCAGAATGGGAGATCTTGCTCATCATATTTGAGGAATTTATCAGAGTTTTTTGAGGATGCCACTAACTGTGGAGATAAATTTGAAGCAGAACAAAGATTGGGTGAAAAAGAGGAATAGCTGTGATCTTACTAAACGATGGAACAGACTTGAGGGACTGTAAAGAATCTTTGCTTCTGTTTCTTCTCTCAGGAAACAGGAAAGTTCCAATTCCCTGTTTACCAAAAACCATCCTCTCCAAAGCCACTTTCTTCCCATTTTTACTTCAGGCAACATGTAAGAGGGCCTTCATATTCAGAATCCAATGATTAGCATCTTCCTCTTCTGATCTCCTTCCTTTCCCTCCACCCTCCCTTTCTCAGCTCTCTTCCAGATGTTTGCTGTTTGAGGCTGTATATTCCCACTTACCCAATAGCTTCTTCTCTATCTAGCAAGACAGATGCTACTAAATGTCTTGTGGATAAATCCATCATCCTCAATGCCCTCTTATCTCAATGCCTGGCTGACCAGTCCAATGATTGCCAATATTATCACTGACCTTCAAATTGGTCCCCACATCAAAACAGCAGCTTTACACTGCCTTCTCTACTTTCTCTCCAGAGGGCCAAAGCAAGCAGAATACTGAACCTCTGAGTATCCCAAAAGTGACAGGCCTTGCTTGAAGTGATATTAGAGCTTGCATTTCCCTCCAAAAGATTTTTTTCACTCCATCCTTAAAGTTACAAAGCCAATGCTCAGATTGGACCAGGCAAACCCAAATCTATCTCCTTGCTTGCTTCAAAAACAAAATTCAAAATCCAATTGAATCCAATTTATGGTCCCCGCAAGAGATAAACAAGATCCAAGATGACAAGATAAGGCAGTAGATTCCACTTTGGGCTTGATCTGACACTTGGGGACGGGACTTTCCATCAGTGTTTGCCCCAAAATCGGACAATTCCGCTCAAGGTCAACTGACCTTTGTATGGTCCCCAGACCCCCACTCTCCCACCCCAGCCCCACCCCCAACTCCCACCTCCTAACCCCCAACATCAACCACCCCTCCACCTCCTCACCTCCCACCCACCCACCACCTCTCATCCCCCCAACCATCTACGATTCCCACGGCAGGTGGAACTGGAAAATGTCCCCGCCGCTTGATCTGTTTTCTGCTGTTCGTGCTTCTGGTGTGTTTCAATTCTGGCCCCATGTTTACATCAGCCCAATTAATCAAAACAAGGGCAGCATGATGGCACAGCAGTTAGCATTACTGTCTTGCAGTGCCTGCGACCTGGGTTCCATTCCCGGCTTGGGTCACTGTGTGAACAGAGTCTGCACATTCTTCCCATGTCTGCATGGGTTTTCTTCCCCAGTCCAAAGATGTGTTGATTAGGTGCATTGGCCATATTGAATTGCCCCGTAGTATCAGGGGGACTAGCTAAGGTAAACGCATAGGGTTATGGGGATAGGGCTTGGGATGGTGATTGGTGCAGACCCAATGGGCTGAATGACCTCCTTCTGCACTGTAGGGATTCTATGATCAATGATTGATAAATGTTTAGCTGCGTGGGTACAGTGTGAGCAGGTCTTGTGGTTGATTGGTATGGATTATTGTAAGGAAAATGTGATTCAGGAGAGGCGGAACTACAGAGATGATGCAGCTAGGAGGGGAGCTGTCTTGTTTCCTGTCTCCCACTGGCTATCAGATCTCTGACCATCATTCTGGCACAGATCATATCTCACCACAGCCTATAATTCCTTGTCACACAATCTGATTCAGCCTCACTCCTCCTACTAATGCTGGTAACCCAGCAATGAGCTAGTCAAGAATCTCCTTGTTATACCGCTTCAATAAGAGACGGTGGATCCTCCTCATTGATACCATTCAAATCTTTCCATTTTGAGAGATAAAAATTAAATAAAAGTGAAGAAAATGGATGGCATAGTGGTTAGCACTGCTGCCTCACAGTGTCAGGGATCCGAGTTCAATTCCCGCCTCAAGTCACTGCCCCATTCTCCCCATGGGTTTCCTCTGGGTGCTCCAGTTTCCTCCCACACTCCAAAAATGTGGGGTTAGATTGATTGGCCATGCTAAATTGCTGCTTAGACCAAAATGTTATCAACTCGCCTGCCCCCGCCCCCAGAATTAGAAATCTCCATTGGCCTCGGGCAGGATCGGGCAGGATTTTATACCCGAATGATTTTGTAAAATCCCGTCTTTAGTATGGGGGGGGCGGTTAGGAGGGTAAATACATGGGGGTTACAGGTAGAGGGCCCAGGTGGGATTGTTGTCAGTGCAGGCTCGATGGGCTGAATAGCCTTCTTCTGCAGTGTAGGAGATTCTATGATTCGATGACAATTTAGTTAACTGAAATTATTTCCAAGAAGCTTTATCAGAGCAAATGAAAGACTTGCGTTTGTCTGGGGCCTCACGTGGGCCCCAAAGTACTTTTGCAGCCAATGAAGTGCTGTCTAAGTGTGGTTATTGTTGTAATGAAGGCAATGGGAGGCAGAAAATTTGTGCACAGCAAGCTCAATAACAACGCAAGGAGTCTTTGATTTGATTTATTATTGTCACATGTATTGGGATGCAGTGAAACATATTGCTTCTTGCACGCAGGAAAAGCATACTGTTCATAGAGAAAGAAAGGAGAGAGTGCAGAATGTAGTGTTACAGTCGCAGCTAGGGTGTAGAGAAAGGTAGATAAAAACAAATTACTGCAGGTGCTGGAATCTTGATGCAAGGTAAATCCATTCAAAAGTCTGACGACAGCAGGGAAGAAGCTACCCTTGAGTCAGCTGGTACGTGACTTCAGACTAGTCAGATAAATAAAGCCAGGGGATAACTCCCAGGCTCGTGTTCAAAATATTGCCACGGGGTCTTTGACATTTACTTGGGAGAGCAGCTGGGGCCCTACTTTTTAAAAAATTAACTCCATCAAGCAGAAATCATAATGTAGTCAAAATTCCATACATAATAATTCAATTTCTCTTCAAGGAAATTATCTGTAAGAATGTTGGATTCAATTAAAATCTGGCTATCGAGGCACTGTGAGGGATGTCATATTCTCCCAGCTATCGCGGGGCTGCTGAATGGAATGCTAATCATCAGTGGGTTAGGTGACATGCACACTCTAATACACGTGTTAGTAAGAGACGAGTGCTGAATGCTGAGATGAATGTGAACCTGTCAGCTGGGGCCATCTCAATCACCTTGTGCTGTGAATAGACTGCTATGAATAATCTGCCTCTGCTCATCAAAACCTATGTGTAGATAACAGCTCATCGAATGATGGAGTACCCTTAATTACTCGTATAGAGATCTCTCAAGGAGCCACTTAAATACTGAATTCCCAGGTAATTATCCTCTTGTATTTCCATTACCTGCCCATTGAGATTCCACTCACACACTAGCTGACCTGTAAGCAGCTGGGAACCTGACCAATAATCCTGCACACGTCTCAGAGATGGTACAACACTGCCGCCACTTGCGTGTCAGCGATGGAGATGCTTCAGGTGCTGAAGAGAAAATGCTGGAAAATCTCAGCAGATCTGGTAGCTTCTATAAGGAGAGAAAAGAGCTGAGGTTTTGAGTCCAGATGACCCTTTGTCAAAGCTCAGAAGATGTGCCAGGTCTTTGTGCTAGGTCTGACTTCAGTTTGTGTTTTGCATTATTTACAGAAGCTATTAAGCTACCTCAATGTTCCTAAGCAGAATCACTGGCCCTAATATCTACAACCCTTGATTGCTGACCTCCCTGGACCAGCTCCTATGACACCCCTCCCCCCGACCTGCCCCATCTCCCTGACCCATTGCCAGATAGTCACACCCCTCCCCCCCAAACTGACAGCTGGATCCAGCCACCCTGCCCGTCACCCCGATGGCCATCCCCGATCGTCCTTGTCCCTTCCCCTCCTATCAATCACAGTTGCACTGTGACAATGGCCACCTCCCCTCCTCACTGATCGCATCAATAGACTCTGTTTCCCACACCCCCAAACCTTGGCACTGCCTAGTGCCTGGAAGGCAGTGTCAAGGTGCCCACTGGGCAGTGCCAGTTTGCCCTCAAGGGCCATTCCCCCTGCCCCTGACCTCCCAGAGGACCGCAGTGGGCTCTGTTCCCTCCAATGGGGTCAGGTGCCTGTTTCCTGTTATTAAGGAACAGTTGCAAATGCTGCTGTAGGGAACCACTCCTAGCCTGCAGTGGAGGGGGATAGATACTAGTGGGCTGAGAGAATACCATCCCTGCCCGTTAATCATCTGGAAATACACATTTCAATATGATCATTAGCTCTGCGCCAATTTTCTGAAGTGTAGTGGTGCAATGATAGTGTCGCTAGCTCTGGGCCAGAAGCTCCAGTTCAAGACCTGCTTCAGGAACTTGATGACCATGGAAGGTGCATGTACAACGTGGTCAAACAGATTGAGTATCAGCCTGTAAATCTTTCTTGTGAATACGACTGATGGCAAGTTTAAAAAGGAGATTTCTTGGACAGACGTACTGTGGAAGGCAATGGCAGACATTCCGGTACTTTGCCAAACATAATCATGGACCAATTTAATGGCAGTCCATGGTTGCTAACACCTCCTTACAGTTTGGTACCTGTCATAATGAAGGAAATTGTTGCTTTCTTCCACTGATGTAACTGCGGCCAATGTGGTCTCCTGAACTTAGTTCAATCACCAAAATGAATCAAAGGGAAATGTTCCAGATCTTTCACTTGGGTTTTTTGGGCTTTCTTAGGAGAATACAGTTCTTAAAGTTATTTTAAAGTTTATTTATTAGTGTCACAAATAGACTTACATTAACACTGCAACACAGTTACTGTGAAAATCCCCTAGTTGCCAAACTGCGGTGCCTGTTTGAGGATACTGAGGGAGAATTTAGCATGGCCAATGCCACCTAACCAGTCTTTCAGATTGTGGGAAGAAACCAGAGCATCCTGAGGAAACCCATGCAGACATGGGGAGAAAGTGCCAACTCCACACAGTGACTTAAGCCAGGAATTGAACTTGGGTCCCTGGCGCTGTGAGGCAGCAGTAGTAACCACTGTGCTGTTGTGCTTCCCATGAGTAAGGGGTGCTTAATCTCAATGTTTCAAACATTAGGACAGAGCAGGAAATGCAGAATGGATCAGATAGTCTATCCCTGCCTACCGTAAGCTTATGTTATGCTATGTTAGGGGAGGTGATACCGAGTGGTATTATCACTAGATTATTAATCAAGGAATTCAATTAATGTTCTGGGGATTGGGGTTCGAATCCCACAGTGGCAGAATTTTAATTCATTAAAAAATTTCTGGAATTAAGAATCCACTGATGACTATGAAACCATTATCGATAGTCAGAAAAACCATCTGGTTCGCTAATCTGCCATCTTTACCCAGTTTGGCCAACATGTGACTCAAGAGCCACAGCAATGTGACCTTAATCCAGGTAGCAACTGTGAAAGAGTACAGCAAAACATGTTGACAGCAAAAAAATTATGAAGCTCCTGCCTTCTTTCCAAGTTATGAAGTACCGACACCAGTGTTGGGCTGGGCTGGTCATAGTAAGAAGTCTCACAACACCAGGTTAAAGTCCAACAGGTTTATTTGGAATCACGAGCTTTCAGATGAATCACCTGATGAAGGAGCAATGCTTCAAAAGCTCATGATTCCAAATAAACCTGTTGGACTTTAACTTGGTGTTGTGAGACTCCTTATTCATAGAATCCCTACAGTGCAGAAGGAGACCATTTAGCCCACTGAGTCTGCTCTGATCATAGTTCCCCCCCAGCCCTATCCCCATGACCCCATGCATTTACCTTAGCTAATCCTCCTGACACTAAGGCACAATTTAGCATAATCAATCCGCCTAACCCCCAGATCTTTGGACTGTGGGAGGAAACCGGAGCACCTGGAGGAAACAGACATGGAGAGAATGTGCAAACTCCAGTCAGATAGTGAACCAAGCCAGGAATCAAACCTGGGTTCCTGGCACAGTGAGGCAGTGCTAACCACTGCACACTGTGTCACCCCTTTCCAAGTCTACTCTTCCCAAGTTAGTTTTAGTGCAGCAGCTGCTTTGGTTACAGAAGGAATTGAGACCAGATAACATACACCCAAGCACATTAAAATTATTAACAGTTCAGTAGTGGGTCTGCTGCCTTGAGGGGTTTGCCAATCCAGCCAATCAGGAATTTTAAAGATTAAAATGATTTTCATTAATGGAGAAAAATCTATAAGAAACTTCCCACACTGATAAATTTGTCCCAAATTAAATTACAAACACACAGCCTAATGGGCAATCCTCATATCAGGCAACTTGAAAAGAATGTATGTTTTGAACTTAATCTCAAAACACTGAATGATGCAAGTCTATTTAAATTACATGTGTAGCATATGCTGAAATCCTCACAAGTATGATTGCCAACTGCAAACTGGCTTTTTTGCTTTCCCTGTTTCTATAGCAATGAAATGTCTTTTGTGGAATGACTGTATCATTTGGAGAAACCTTAAGCTTCACATAGTTCCATTTAATTTTACAGCAGTACCACTAACCCTAACCCCATACTCACCCCTAATGCAAACCCTACCTCTCATGAAATTCCACATGAATAGCAGTCAAATGGTCTCTGGAGGAGCTTCCTGAGTGGAACTCTTTGTAACAGATGAGACTAAGTAGTGTTGCTAAGTGTAATCCTTAGGATGTTGCTCATGTATTTGTATATGTGACTAACTCAAACCCAAGTCCTAAGGCTTGGCATAGTGGCACGGTGGTTAGCACTCCTGCCTCATAGCACCAGGAGCTCGGGTTCAATTCCCAGCTTGGGTCACTGTCTGTGTGGAGTTCGCACATTGTCTGTGTGGGTTTCCTCCAGATGCTCTGGCTTCTTCCCACAGTCTGAGAGACATGCTGGTTAGGTACATTAGCCACACTAAGTTCTCCCTCGGTCTATCTAAACAGGTATCAGAGTATGCCTACTAGGGCATTTTCACCGTCACTTCACTGTAGTGTTAATGTAAGCCTATTTGCGACACCAATAAATCAACTTTTAAAAAAATGATAGAAGTCGACTGTATTCAGCCCAAAAACAATGCTGTCCTCAAGTGTAATAATATGATTTGCTGGGAGTCACAACTGTGTCTGAGACAAGGATTACAGAATATTCCCGAGTGAAGTTGTGGAATATTTTTTACTGTCAGACACATTATACTGAGACATCTCTTGGAAATGATGTTGTGCCAAGGTTCCTCGGCAATAGAAAGTGTTGATATCCTTCATTCAGTTTGTTTTGCTGCTGATATCAGCTACTGTGAAAGAGTAAAGCTGCTTTACACAGCTCTGAATGCTCTTTAGAAAGTCGATTTATTTCTACCGAGTCTGATAACACTCAAAAGATTCTCGGCAATGCAGATTTGAACTATTCCAATTTACCAAATATTTGCTCATTTTCGACAGAGCTCTGATGCAAATAATAATCCTGCACCTGCAATATAGATTTCAATACCAAACTTATTTCAAAACAGCAGGACTTCTGAGTGAAATATTATCTTGGAAAGTACTTCAGTATTGCTGTTGCTCTGATTAAAATCATTAACAGAGTTACTGAAAGATTCAGGTTGCAAAGAATAATCAAGTTCATAGAATCCCTACAGTGCAGAAGGAGGCCATTTGGCTCATCGAGTTTGCACTGACCATAATCCCACCCAGGCCCTATCCCCATAACTTCATGCATTTACCCTAGCTGCTCTCCCTAACACTCAGGAGCAATTTAACATGGCCAATCCACCTAACCTGCACATCTTTTGACTGCAGGAAGAAACCAAAGCACTTGGGGAAAACCTATGCAGACACAGGAAGAATGTGCAAACTTCACAGAGACTGTGAGCCAAGCTGAGAATTGAACCCAGGTCCCTGGCACTGTGAGGTAGCTGTGCTAACTACTGTGCCACCCCTTTTATTCCAAAGTTTTGATTTGATTTATCATTATCACGTGTACAGGGATACATTGAACAGTATTGTTTCTTGCATGCTACAGGCAAAGTATACTGTTCATAAAGTATATAGGGGAAAAGAGAAAGGACAGGGTGTGGAATGGTGACACAATGGTTAGCACTACTGCTTCACAGCTTCAGGGACCTGAGTTCGATTCCTGACTTGGATCACTATCTGTGTGGATTTTGCATGTTCTCCACATGTCTGTGTGGGTTTCCTCCTACAGTCCAAAGGTGTGTGGGTTAGATGCATTGGCCATGCTAAATTGACCCTTAGTGTCCCAGAATGCGCAAGTTAGAGAAATTAGAGGGTCAAATATGTGAGGATGCGGGGATAGGGGCTGGATGGAATTTTTGTTGATGGCCTCCTTCTGCACTGTAGGGGTTCTATGATTCTATGACAGGGTAGCAAATATAGTGTTGCAGTTACAGATAGGGTGAAGAGAAAGATCAGATTAATATCTGACAGGGCCGCTTGAGAATCTGATTATAACATCCAGAGTCAAACACAATGTGCCACATGTCAGAAAAAATCCTATACCCAGTAATTACTAACCCCAAGGCCTACTGGATGGTATTGAATTGAAACAGTAAGAATGAACCACAGTGATTTAATTTAAACACTTTTTTATTCGAGTTTGTGAACTCAACAGGTTGGGAGATTTGTTAATCAGAGTTAACGGGGGCCTAGAGGTTTTCTTCAGCTCCATCCTGTCTTCTTTAAGCTCTGATTCTTGCTGGAGTTGATATTAATCTGCAGTACCTGCCCCCAGTGGTCACTCTGTGTGCCTCAGCACTCAGTTCTTACAGACAATTTAACTGTGGAAGGTAAGGCAGCTGAGCCCAATCTGTTCCCCACTCGTGAGCGAAGGCAGAAATCACAGCACACTATTTATTGGGGCTCTCTGAAGACAACCACTGCCCAGCTTGGACTGGCACAGTGGCAGAGTGGTTAGCACTGCTGCCTCACAGTGCCAGGGACCCACGTTCAATTCCTTGGATGATTGTGTGGAATCTGCACATTCTCCTCGTGTTTGTGTGGATTTCCTCCGGGTGCTCCGATTTCCTCCCACACTCCAAAGATAGAATGCCTACTGTGCAGAAGGAGGCCATTCAGCTATTGAGCCTGCACCGACCATAATCCCACTTAGGCTCTATTCCCATAACTCACATATTTACCCTAAAGATAAATCCCCTGACACTAGGGTCAATTTAACATGGCATTTCAACCTAACCAGCACACCTTTGGATCTTTGGAAGATGTGCAAGTCAGGTGCTCCGGCCATGCTAATTGTCACGTCCCAGGATGTGTAGGTTAGATGGATTGGGGGGTAAATACATGGGATACAGGCATATGATGTGGGTGGGATGCTCTGTCAGAGAGTTGATGCATATACAATAGGCCAAATTATCTCTTTTTATGATGTGGGGATCCTATGATTTCACATAACTCAGCATGGGGCTGTGCTAGTCCGTGTGCTCATGTAGCACGTTTGGCAATGGATCCAACTACTGAATCCATTTGTTTTTGGAACACATGGATGTTTAATCCTGCAACCCTAAGGCCACACATGAATTCTGACCCCGTAGCAACTTTACAATCAAAGTCCAGGAGAGTAAATCGTAGAATCCCTACAGTGCAGAAGAAGGCTATTTGGCCCATCATTCCTGAACAACCATTCCACCCAGGCCCTATTCACGTAATCCCATGTATTTACCTTATTAATTTCCTGAAACTAAGGGGCAATTTAGCATGGCCAATTCACCTAATCTCCCACATCTTTGGACTGTGGGAGGAAAGCAGAATATCCAGAGGAAACCCACACAGTCGCAGGGAGAATGTGCAAACTCCACACAGTAAGAGGTCTGACAACAATTTTAAATCCAACCAATTTATTTGATAGTAAACTTGCAAGCTTTCGACTTTTGTAGCCTTCTTCAGGCGAATGAGGTGTTCTGGTCTGCAATAGCACACATATCAGCACAGACAGTTTACAGATTGCTGATTAGAATGTGAATCCTTACACCTAACCTGCTATTCAAGTCTTAAAGTGGCTCACAATGTGAGTGGAAGGAGCACTGAGCACAGGTTAGAGAGATGTGTATTGTCTCCAGACAGCACAGTAAGTGAGGTTTTTTGCTAACCCAGGCAAGTCATGGGGGTTACAGATAACCCCCATAACAGATAATCTCCATAACCCCCATACATGTAACCCCCACAAGTCAGGATGGACTACTCCCCACTTGCCTGAATGGATGCAGCTCCAACTCAAGAAGCTTGGCACTATCCAAGTCAAAGCAGTCTGTTTGATTGGCACCACATCCACAAACCTCCATTTCCTCCACCACCAACACTCATTAGCAGCAGTGTGTATTATCTATAAGATGTGCTGCAGCAAAGATCCTTAGACAGCACCTTCGAAATCCACGACCACTTCCATCTAGATGGACAAGGGCGGCAGATGCATGGGAACACCACCA
The DNA here is from genome assembly GCA_024679065.1 of Sphyrna mokarran. Lineage (NCBI taxonomy): Eukaryota > Metazoa > Chordata > Chondrichthyes > Carcharhiniformes > Carcharhinidae > Sphyrna > Sphyrna mokarran. Next base: position 21,413,485 of record JAGIQG010000028.1, on the reverse strand, counting down.
CTTGTAAGTTCCCTCCAAGCCATTTGCCATCTTGGCTTGGAAATATGTCACTGTTCCTCTGTAGTTGCTGGGTCAAAATCCTGGAATTCCCTCCCTAGCAGCATTGTGAGTCAACCCACAGCATGTGGCCTGCAGCGATTCAGAAAGGCAGCTCACCACTTCCTTCCCAAGGGTAACTAGGGAAGAAGATGCATTGAGAAAATCTAAAATTATCATAGTGACGCAGGGGAAAAGCGAGTGTAAGAAAAACTGGCTTTGGACTTAATTGTGGTGAATCAGATTGAGCCATTCATTTTGCACCATGCATTTTTCCCTCTGGTTGCTGTTTCCAATAATGGGTTCTGAGGATAATTCTGGATAACTTAGGTGCGTCTGTGTTTGCTCAGGCAAAGCTGTTTAACATGTCTGTGGTTCCCGAAGGTAGGGCTAATTCCATCCAAAACTCACTCTCAATTCCTCATTTTCTGTCGGAGATCCTGCAGGGCTTTTTTGTTTAAGTGTACATCCTGTCTGACACAGGATAATTCATTGTGCCCTCGGCAGGTCATTTTCAGAAAATTGAATTCATGTTATCTGAGAATTAAGGACCATTAGTCAAGTTATGGTTCCTTTCAAGCTGAGCAGAAAACTAAATCCATGGACATTCCCAGCACACAAACAAATTCAGATGTTTCCAGTCAATGAACAGATATGTTCCGGCAGAGCTTTTTTGGTGGAATTTACTTCTGACCCATTTCTTTCAGTGCTGTTAGTGCTGAAGAACAGATCATGGGGGAGCAGGAGGGGAGGGAAGAACATTCCATTTACAATGCTTGTCGAATACTGCCCTTTGAGCACACTTCCCATCCTTTGCCCTGAACATAGAAACTAAAAGCAGGAGTAGACCATTCAGCTCTTTGAGCCTTGTCTGCCATGCATCTTGATCATAGCTGATCATCAAATTCAATATCCTTTCCTTCCCTGCTCCCATCCCAATCCACATCCCTTCATCCTTTTAACCCCAAGAGCTATATCTAGTTTCTTCTTGAAATCACATTGTTTTGGCCTCAACTACTTTCTAGTAGTGTAGTGGTACTCTAGTAGAGTAGTGGTAGTGAATTCCACACATTCATCAACTTCTAGGTGAAGAAATGTTTCCTCACTTTAAGTTCTCATCATGGTGATTTCAACTTTCACTTCAATCCTCAAGGTCTCCCATCTTATTGATTCATCCCTCACACATTTCCCCAATCTCACCTTTCACATAAACTCCTCTACACCCCCTGAACCTTACCATTTCACATGGGCTTCCTGCAGCCTCATCTTGAACACTCATCATTCCCTTGTATCATTTTAAATCCTACCGTGCACCAAACCCCTCCCCATTCCCACACATCCACCCCCATTCTGTTCTGCAATCCCACTACTTTCACTAGCTATCCATGGGAAAATTAAACCTTTTCTCTGCCTCTTTAAGCTTATTTTAACTTCTCAAATTTTTCGCCTGAAGTCCATTTGACAATACACCTCCACTGTGTGGAGGCCAAAGGGCCTGTGCTGTGCTGCACTCTTTCTTTGTTCACTATCAAACCCACCACTTCTTCACTTGTACATTTAATTGCCTTATCCCTAGAAAAACTATCATTGTACTCCAGACTGCACTTTCTCTGGCACATCCCTCACTTTTGCTGCCTTAACTCTGAGCAGCGGGAGCTCCAGTGTATCTAATGTACAATTGTCAACTCTTGTCAATGTTTGCGTGACCAAGAACTACAATGCTTGCTTAGCACCATAGAATCAACAATCCTACAAAGCAGAGGGAGGCTGTTCGACCCATTGAGTCTGTACTGACCACAATCCCACTCAGGCCCTATCCCATAACCCCATGTATTTATTCTTACCAGTCCTCTTGACAGTAAGGGGCAATTTAGCATGGCCAATCCACCTAACCCACACATCTGTGGACTGTGGGAGGAAAACATGGAGGAAACCCATGCAGACATGGGGAGAATGTGCCCAAGGCCAGAATTGAACCCTGGTCCCTGGCCCTGTGAGACAGCAGTGCTAACCATTGTACCACCTTGCGAGCCCCTTCTTCTTCAACCAAACCAGGAGCATCCTGGAGGGCAAAGGTAACCTGAGCAATTTTGTTTCTTCTGCCTAACAATCGGCTGAGATCACTCCACTCTCATTTCATACTCCAATATGAGAAATTCATATATTTTTGTTTATACAATCCATCCAGCTACCAACATTCCTTTCTATCATCCAAGTCAATACTAATCCCATTTATTATATTTTGTGTTGTTAATATCTCTCTTTATGAATATAGGTTGTAGTCAATTGGAATATTTACAATTTTGTGCTCATTCTCATTTACAAATCAGTTTGCACCTTTAAGGTTTTCCTCTTCTCAAACTGCTCTCTTTTTACTGTTATGCCTGGCCTAAGCTACAATGTGAAGATCTCTACTTGCTTTACTTGTTAGCCTTTTAATGCACTTAGTGCAGCTTTCTGTGTGAACATTTCATAGAATCCCTACAGTGCAGAAGGAGGTCATTCGGTCCATCAAATATGCACTGGACACAATCACACGCAGGCCCTGTTCCCATAATCCCTCATATTTACCCTGTTAATCCCCTGACATAAGGATTAATTCAGCATGGCCAATCCACCTAACCCACACATCTTTGGACTGTGGGAGGAAATTGAAGCACCCGACGGAAATCCATGCAGACATGGGGAGAACATGCAGACTCCACACAGACAGTGACCCAAGCTGGGAATCAAACCTGAGTCTTGGCGTTGTGAGGTAGCAATGCTAACCACTGTGTTGCCATGCCACCCCTGATGGATTTGTATAGGCCACTTTCCTCTTTATCTTTCTTCTAATTTGTCATTAATCTAGTTAGGTCACTTTGCTGAATGGGTAGGCTTTAGAAACATATTTATTGTACGGGTTCAACACTGTACCTTTAAAGGTATTCCATTTGTCTTTTGCCGAAGTGTTGTTGAACTAACTTCTCCCGATTTATTTTACTTCAGTTGCCCCTCATTTAACTGGATTTAATTGTATGTATCTGACCACTGGCCAATTGATATTTCTGACTCTCAGTTAATTCTATCCCTTCCATCTGATATTATGACTTCCATTTCTTGTGCATTTTCTGGGTCACATATGATGAGGGTGTTGCTTCTTATGGTTTCTGTGCTGATAAGAAATAGCTGGCAAAGTGTTTTTAAATTCACTTTTATGGGAATGCTGGCCCAGCACTTATTGCCTATCCTTAACTGCCCTCCATTGCAGAGAGCATTTGAGAGACAGCTGCATTACTGTGGCTCCAGAGTCACATATAGGTCAGACCAGCTAAGACATCAGATTTCTTTCCCTAAAGGCATTCATGAACCAGATGGTCTTTCATGATAATCGACAATGGTTTGACAGTCATCGTTAAACTTTCAATTCTATATATTTTATTGAGTTCAAATTTCACTATCTGCTGTGGTGGGATTTGAACCCCAGTTCCACAGCATTACCTGAGGTCTTGGATTGCTAGTCTACTGATAATGTCACTATGGCAATCTCGTTCATAGTGAATATCACCAAGGCCATTCGAATAATATCTAAGCTCAGTGAGTACTTCCCAAACTCTTGAGTCCTTGGGAAATGGAAACGGTAGGTATCAAATCCATTGTGTAATCATCTTCCATCTCGTTATACAGCAAAACCCATCAAATCCGATCAGGTGACAACCTGAGAAAAGACACTTTTTTAGACAATGAATTGCTGTGATCTATCTGAAAGGTGGTGCTAGAATATTCAATGGTAACATTTGAAAAGGAATGGGATAAATACTTTAAGGGAAAGAGTTATAGAGAAAGAGCAAGAGAATGGGATTAATTGGAAAACTCCACCAGATAGCTGGTACAGGCAGGAGGGGTTAGTACTTCCTTCTGTGCTGTCATTTTACAATTCTATCCACAATTTGCAATGATGCCAGACATGGCAACCAAATTGAGGTCAGGATTTTATCACCTGTCCAGCCTGCTGGGACATCCCGGTCCAGCAGAAGTAAATGGCAATTTAAATGACATGCCGCATCCACCAGGGGGAGACATTTCATGACATGGCCATAAAATCCTAGCCCAAACCCCTCCCAAGACCACAAGTTACATCTCATTGACAGGTTATCTTATGTCAGGAGATAGCTCTGAACTTGTGATTGATAGGCCACACTAGAAATATACTGTTAGAGATCCGGAAATAATATTGAATCACTGGTTAACTAGATAAAAAAGCATTGAGCATGGATAAAGAGTGATTATTCAGATTGGAAGAAGGTCTTGTGGTGGCATTGTTAGTGTCCCTGCCTTTGAGCCAGTAGCTTTCAGTTCTAGTTTCACCCCCGGTCAAGGAAGGTGTATTCATGATGGGGTCAAACAGGTTGCTTGTGTCAACCTGCAGATTATTCCAACACACCAATGGTTGGCAGTAAGAGCAGGACAGACTCCTGATCAGTCACACTTAATGTGGAGTGACATCCTCAAGCTAAAAGTCTCTCGTGACAGACTAGCGACCTGTTCCAGGAATTACTACCTACGGAAACAGACAAAAGTCTGCCTTAGTGCACCACTAGATGTGGGAAAAGAAGTCGAATTGGATTCAGACTGGTAGAAGATAGAAAGTTGTTCCCAGAAAGGTTTGTGCTTGGAAAGCTAGTCATCAGTTTCGTTAATTGTTTGAACTAGGAACAAGTAACTAACTTCAGGATTTGTTGACATCGAACTGTGGGACATAGATAAAACTGTTGAAGAATGTAACATATTGCAAGAAGACATCAGAAAACTTGCAGACTGGGCAAACAGACTTTAACAGACAGGCATGAGATAGATAAAAGAGGAATATCATAAATGAAAAATAATACTGTAGAAGAGCAAAGAAATTTATGGATAGAGGTGAGCAAATATTGTGAGACAATGTTCTGGCAATGATACTGAAGTATTGGATAGTCCAATGGCACAGTGGTTAGCCATTGGTGGGTCACAGAGCCAGGAACCTGGATTCAATTGCCGGCTTGGGTTGCTACCTGTGTGGAGTTTGCACGTTCTCCTTGTGTCTGCATGAATTTCCTCCGGCTGCTCCAATTTCCTCCCACAGTCCAAAAATGTGCAGGTTAGGTTGAATGGCCATGCTAAATTGTCCCTTAGAGTCAGGGGATTAACAGTAAATGTGTGGGGTTATGGGAATAGGGCCTGGTGAGATTGTGGTTGGTGCAAACTTGTTGGGCTGAATGGCCTCCTTCTGCACTGTAGGAATTCTATGATTCTATGCCTTGTGCTCCAGAACTTGCTGCACCACTAGCCAAGTACAGATACAATATTGTCATCTACCTGTTGATGTGGAAAATTGCCCAGATATGTCCTGGTAGGTACGGAAGTTCTATCAACAGTGCAATTGAGCGGTACATATTTAGCAATAACCTGCTTACTGATTGATGTTCAGTTTGAGGTCTGCCAAGGCCACTTATCTCCTCATCTCATTATAGCCTTGGTTCAAACATAAACAAAACAACTGAACTCCAGAGGTGAGGTGAGAGGGAAACAAAAAGAGAAAATGCTTGAAAATTTCAGCAGGTCTGGCAGGATCTATAAGAAAAGAGTGACGTTTCGAGTCCAGATGACCCTATAATATCCGGAGAACATTTAACTGAGTGAGGTATCTAGGAGCCCTCGCAAAACTGAAGTCAATCATGGGAGAGACTACTGATTGGAGTCATAGCTAGCACAAAGGAAGATGATTGTTATTATTGGAAGTCAGGTTTCTCAGCTCCAGAGCATTACTGCAGGAGTCTCTCAGATTAGTGTCCTAGGCCCAACCATCTTCAGCTGCCTCATCAATGACTTTTCTTCCATCACAAGTTCAGAAGTGTTTGCCGATGACAATGTTCAACATGATTGTTGACTCAGATACTAAAGCAGTCAAGATCTGGACAATATCCAGGCTTGGACAGACAAGTGGCAAATAACATTCGTGCCACTTAAGTGACAGGCAATGATCTTTTCTAACGAGAGAGATTTTAATCATTGCCCCTTGGTAGTTACTACCATACCGAATCCCCCACTGTCAGTTTCTTGGGGGTTATCACTGACCATAAACTCAACTGGACTAACTATAATACTGTGATGTGATTTGATTTGATTTGAATCATTATTGTCATATGTATTGGTATAAAGTGAAAAGTATTGTTTCTTGCATGCTGTACAGACAAAGAATACCATTTGTAATGAAGAAAAGGAGACAGTGCAGAATGTAGTGTTACAGTTAAAGCTAGGGTGTAAGAAAGATTAATTTAATGCAAGGTAGGTCCAAAAGTCTGATGGCAGCAGGGAAGAAGCTGTTTTTGAGTCAGTTGCAACATGTCCTCAAACTTATAAATCTTTTTCCTGATGGAGGAAAGTGGAAGAGAGGATGTCGCAGTTGTGTGGAGTTCTGAATTATGCTGGGTGCTTTTCTGAAGCAGTGGGAAGTGCAGACAGTGTCAATAGATGGAAAGCTAGCTTGAGTGATGAACTGGGCTTCGTTCACAACTCTTTATATTTCTTTGGTTTTGGATGGAGCAGGAGCCATAACAAGCTATGACACATCCAGAAAGAATATTACAAAAGCAGGTCAGAGGTTAGGAACCTCCAGTGAGAACTCACCTCCTGTCTTCCCAAAGCCTGTCCACAATCTATAAGGCACAAGTCATTTTGCAAATCCAAGTGCTGCACAGAATGGGTGCAGCAGCTCCAACAATACACAAGCACTTTGACACCATCCAGGACAAAGCAGCCCACTTGTTCAGCATCCCATCTACAAACATCCACTCCCTCCACCACTGACACTCAGCAGCAGCAGTGTGTACCATCTACAACATGCAGTGCAGGATCTTAACTAAGCTCCTTCGGCACAACTTTCCAAACCCACGCCTGCTACCATATTGTAGGATGAAAGCAGCAGATACACAGGCACACCACCACCTGGAGGTTCCCCTTCAAGCCAATTACCATCTTGACTTGGGGAATTCCCTTCCTAACAGCAATGTGGGTCTGCCTATGTGGACTGCAGCAGTTCTCCATCACTTCGTCCAGGGCAATTAGGGATGGACAATAAATGCTGGCCTAGCCAGCGGCAACCCTTGGAAGAATATTTTCAAAAATATTGAAAGCAATGTTGCAGGTTCAACAAGGCAATTATAAATATTAGTGAAAAAACATTGAGGTTTACTTTGAGAGGTATGGAAGTATAAAGTGATCAAATTATGTTAAATTTGTATAAGGCTTTGGTTGGGCTGCATTTCGAGGACTGTGCACAATTTTGGCTCATGTACTAAATAAATGCAGCGAAGAACCAGAGAAAATATTCAAAAGATATCAGGGAAGATATTGAATCTGAGCATCAATAGTTATCAGGAAAGATTGCACAGAATGAGACTGTTTTCTCTACAAAAGAGATTAAGAGGTGTCCTGAAGGAGTTGCTTCCACCAGTTTCATCTGAGTTTAAACTGTCAGTGAGGTCAAAATCTGCGTCAGCATTTTTAACCCCCTCTTTTTGATTCATTCACTCCCAGTTGGCGAAGTGAGAATATTCTATTGTTCCACAATGCCCATAGGGGGCAGTGGCAGTCTACTTGTCTAATGATCAATTTCGAGGCTATTTGTTTCAGGCAACAGGCATCATAAAACAGAACTCCTGACATCAGGTGGATTGCTGTTAAGTCCATGATTGCAAAGGTGACACATTTTGCAAATCCAAGTGCTGCACACATCCACACAGAAGTGAAAGGAATGTTGTGATTAGCGAGTGTTTATTGTCTATTCTATAGTAATGATAATAAAGAATGTCATAGATTCCTTTGTCAGAACTATATTTCAAGAATTATTTTGTTTCAAAATATTGTGAATTTAATTAAGCATAGCAGCGGGCAGTAGAAAACCCAATTTAGGATGGCACTGTGGCACAGTGCCAGGAATCCGGGTTCGATTCTCAGCTAGGGTCACCGTCTGTGCGGAATCTGCACATTCTCCCCATGTCTTTCTGCGTGAGTTTCCTCCAGGTGCTCTGGTTTCTTCCCACAGTCTGAAAGATATGCTAGTTAGATGCTTTGGTGATGCTAAATTCTCCCTCAGTGAACCCAAACGGTGCCGGACTGTGGCAATTAGGGGATTTTCACAGTAACTTCATTGCAGTGTTAATGTAAGCCTGCTTGTGACACTGATAAACAAACTTAAAGGTACGTAGTTCAAATCAGGAAGAGGTCATTTTAAATTGGTACCAACTATTTCATACAAAGGGATGGCATGGTGGTACAGTGGTTCGCACTGCTGCCTCACAGCGCCAGAGACCTAGGTTCAATTCTTGGCTTGGTTCACTGTCTGTGTGGAGTTTGCACATTCTCCCCTTGTCTTCGTGGATTTCCTCCAGCTTTCCCCCACAAGTTTGAAAGACATGCTAGTTAGGTGCATTGGCCACGGTAAGTCCTCCCTCAATGTACCCAAACAGATGCTAGAGTATGGCAACTAAGGAATTTTCACAGTAACTTTATTGCAATACTTGATGTATTGATGTACTTGTTTTTATTATTGATGTACTTGTTTTTATCCTATAGGTGCTTAGGTCCACCTTGTTGTCTAACAAGGGGCATACACAAGGGTCGTGAGAGGGCTGCTCTTAGATTTTTTTTGAGTATCCTAGTGCTTCACGTCGTTAGCGTACGCTTGACCTGGACCATTTGATGGGCAACACGACAGCTCAGTGACTATCGCTGTGCTGTGCAGATACAGGGATTTGGGCCTGTGTCTGTGGGAGTTTGCACATTCTCCCTGTGCTTGCGTGGGTTTTCTCCGGGTGCTCCGGTTTCCTCCCACATCCCAAAGATGTGCTGTTAGGCTAATTGGCAAAACAAATTCTCCCTAAATTGTCTCAAATTTGGTTTTTAATCCATAGATCTATAAACATAGATAGGAATCACAGGTAGAGGTGGGAACATCGGGATGGCGGCGCGGGCTCGTTGGACCGAAGGGCCTGTTTCCCGTGCTGTTTTGTTCTTTGTTCAGTGTTAATATAAGCCTACTTGTGAAACTAAAAAATAAACTTAACCTTAGTAAACCTTTGCTGCACCACCTGCAACGCAAGTACATTTTTCCTTAAGCATAAGACCAAAACAGTTGCGTGCCAAATTCTCCATTCTCGCTGGCAGTGTGACAGGGCATATAACATCAGAGAATCCCAGTCGTATTCTCAAGAAATCCCTGTACAATTACAACAAGATTTTTTTATTCCTGTACTCTAATCTCCTTGCAATAAAGGTCAACAGCCAGTTACCTTCCTAATTGCTCGCTGTACCCATGTGTCTTTTGGTGTTCCATGTGCATGCACACTCAAGTCTCTCAAACTTGGTCATTTAAAGCTAGCAAATTAGATCAGTGACAGGTTTTGAGAAACAGTTTACCTTAAAGGGCTGCTGAGTTGCCTCATTACAGCAATTGCACAGTCTTAGATGAAGTTCAATGAGGGATGATAATTGCCTCAACTGCACAAATGAGTTAGAAAGAAAATAAGACACTGATCAGTTTTCACATAAACAGATAAAGTACAACTCCTGCTTACTTAATAAATGAAGAATAGTTTGTTTTAATTAAGGCATCTCTGCTTGAGTAAGTATTAATGATTACACATCTTCTAATGTGACATGACCACTCTGGAGTCATATTGAATCATTAAATGCAGAAGGAGGCCATTTGGCCCACTGAGTCTGCACTGATTCACTAACAGAGCATCTTAACCAGGCCCTCTCCCTGTCCCCCATGTATTTTACCCTATAAATCTCTAAACTACACATCTTGGGACACTAAGGGGCAGCTTGGCATTAACCTAACCTGTGCATTTTGAGTATTGGAGGAAACCGGAGGATGTGGAGGAAACCCATGCAGACATGGGGAGAATGTGCAGACTCCGCATAGCCGGAATTGAACCTTGGTCCTTAATGCTGTGAGGCAGCAGGGCTAACCACTATGCTGCCCTAAAAAAAAGTTTGCTTGCCAGCATCTCTTCTAAGCTCCTATCGGGGAATTGAACTCTGGCATCTGGCTTGATAGGCAAGGATACTAAACACAATACTATGTAAACTTTAAATATTTTGTGAATGTTAACATTGTTAACAGTTTACTGAAGGATAGTGTAAAAAAGTAGGAATATGGTGAGAAGGTAGGTGGGAGAGGTCGAGGGACATGTTGAGAAGCTCGCAGAATTGAAGGGAATCATGAGAATGTGGCTACAGCTAAAGGATATAGTGAAAAGTTGGGTAGATGAAGGTGTTACACAAGAAGAGAGGTTAGTTGGGTCAAATGGCTTTTGTTCCTTGTCTGAAAATTCTTCTGTAGCTTTAAAAACCTACTGGACAAATAGATAACAGAGAAAAAGGCTCAAGATCGCCAGGATAAATAGAAACAGGATTCTCTACAGACATAATGGGTTTTGTTCTTTGGGATTGCCCAGATTAGGCTGAGTAATGCAGATGGGATGTTTCTGTCAGAATCTGAAAGTTTGTGGCGTTTATTTTGTTAAATATTTTCTTGTATTTGAAAACCCCCTCAATGCACCAGATTATAAATTCTGACATTAACAATCTTCTTTTACAATTGAGCTGCACTTTGAAACATTTGTTTTCTGAGGTTTGTGGCTGAGTAGATCCAGGGATACACTTGAGGAAAACGCTTAAAATCACTTGGCCAATATTAAGATAGTTTTCTTCAGTCTTCTGCTTAAGGAAACGAATCAGAATCTGAGACAGGAAATAAGAGCACTAGAATTCCTCTTCCGCCAATTTTCCCTCCTCCTTTCTCCTCAGACCCCAACTCTCAATGGGTTACGGATTCCATGGCCAAACTTATGTACATGCCCAGAAAGGTATCCCATGTGCCCAACTAGAGAACTTAGACAGCCTGTATCTTTATAACAATGTAAAAATATATCCTGAAGATAGTTACTGCAACTCAAGGACAGTGGACGATGAGTGGCAGAGTCTGTTCAAGAGTTGATGTTTTTCAGCTGTATCCAGAAGACCGTAAGACATAGGAGTAGAATTAGGCCACTTGGCCCATGGAGTCTGCTCTGCCATTCAATTATGACTGATATTTTTCCCATCCCCATTCCCCTGCCTTTTCCCCATAACCACTGACCCCCTTATTAATCAAGAATCTACCTATTTCTATCCCAGACACTCAATAACCTGGCCTCCACAATTTTCTGAGGCAACAAGTTCCACAGATTCAGTACTCTCTGGCTGAAGAAATTGCTCCTCATCTCTGTTTTGAAGGATCATCCCTTTAGCCTGAGGTTGTGCTCTGAGGTTCTAGTTTTTCCTACTAGTGGAAACATCCTTTCTACATCCACTCTATCCAGGCCTCACAGTATCCTGTAAGTTTCAATAAGATGCCCCTTCATCCTTCTAAACTCCAATGAGTACAGACCCAGAGTTCTCAGCCATTCCTCATACGACAAGCTCTTCATTCCACGGATTATTCTTGTGAACCTCTGCGGGACTCTTCCCAAGGCCAGCACATCCTTTCTTAGATATGGGGCCCAAAACTGTTTGCAATACTCCAAATGGGATCTGACCAGAACCTTACACAGCCTCAACATAACTTAATCCTTCCCTCTGAATTATATCAACTGTGACTCAATTGAAAGCACTGAGTTAGAAGATTGTGGGTTTTAAATTCCAGTCCAGAGATTTGAACAAAAGAATCTACCTGACACTCTGATGTGATACTGAAGGTATGCTTCCCTTCTTTTGATGGGATGTTAAACTGAGGCCCAGTTTGCTCTCTTACGTGGGTTTTAAAGCTCACATGGTACTACTTCTAATCCCCGGTGTTCTGGCCAATAACTCTCCCACAATCTATATTGAAAAATAAGCACTATCTGGTCATTACCACAGTGTTTTTTGTGGGATCTTGTTATGCAAAGTTTGCCTGCTGATTGCTACATTAATATCACAGTGATTGTACTCCGAAATAATTTACTGGTTCTGTTCAGGACCCATTTAGAGTGTTGTGAGCAATTTTGGGCCCCATATCTGAGGAAAGATGTGCCGTCATTTGAAAGGGTCCAGAAGAGGTTCACAAGAATGATCCCTGGAATGAAGAGCTTGTTGCATGAGGAAAGATTGAGGACTCAGGGTCTGTACTCGTTGGAGTTTAAAAGAACGAACGGGGATCTTATTGAAACTTACAAGATACTACAAGTCCTGGAAAGAGTGGATGTGGAGAAGATGTTTTCACTAGTTAGAAAAACTAGATCCAGGAGACACAACCTCAAGCAAAAGGGACAATCCTTTAAAATAGAGATGAAGAGGAATTTCTCCAGCCAGAGAGTGGCGAATCTGTGGAGCTCTTTGCCGCAGTAGGCTGTGGAGGCTGGGTCATTCAGTGTCTTTAAGACAGATAGGTTCTTGATTAATAAGAGGATTGGGGTTATGGGCAAAATGCAGGAGAATGGGGTTGAGAAAAATATCAGCCATGATTGAATGGCAGAGCAGACTCGATGGCTATGTCTTATGGCTGTAAAAGTTCTTTGGCGCACACTGAGGTTATGAAAGATGCTATGCAAGGGCAAGTCTTTCTTTGCTCTTGCCCATTCTCTATGTGTGCAACTTATATCAAAGGTCACTCACTGATAGTGATCAGGAGCAGGAATCTGAGCAGATCTCTCATTGCCGAGCGTGCGATTAGACCTTGCTTCAGTGCAATGGATTGTGCATTTGTGTCATTCACAGTACATCAGCTTCTGGTGAGTCAGCTGCCCCTTTGTGAGCTTTGCCACTTTTATCAATTTGTATCTCATGCCAGTCACCAGACAGACAGTCATGCCTCATGCAAGCTGCGCTGCTGAAAACCGATGGAGCATCATTAGCAGTTCCCAAGCTATTTGCTAGGCAACATCTGTCATCTCTGGGGTTGAGTGGAGTGGCTACCAGAATCATCTGTCAGCCTGGCCACTCTCTCCTCCTGCACAGTCAGCTCCGTCCCGGCACATCTCCCGGATCAACTGATCGGTGCATTGTTCCCAGCAGACTGACAAAGATTGTTTAGAGAATCAGCTTGCTGCTGTCAGCAGCCACTTTCTGTACATCCTCCAACTTGATTAAAAGTTTAAAAAAAGATTGAAATTAAATTAGACACATTCAGTTCTCCTCCGGTACAAAGTAGATTTCATTAACAGCCTGTCTATTATATCCAACATTCACCAGTCAGTTAATAAAAGACCATTGTCAGAGAGGAGATCAATGATTAAATTGTAGGAATATCCAAGGCTAGTCAGCTCAGCTCCATTCAGTTAATGAATGCAACTTCCATCTAAATGTATATTGTTTGATGTACAAACTAAATTCAATTTATATGTAAATCTGACAGATTCCTCAGCCCAGATTCCTGGGTATAGGGCAATTACTCTGTTTATTTCAATTTAAAGTTAGCTTGTATAGTGTTTAGTTATAAAGCAGTCTATCCTGCTCAAATCTTGACTTAATGCCAATGATGAGGGTTTCTCACAGGTTTGATGGTAGCGATGTTTTAGCAATAACACTACTTTCATAGCTTGTGCCTTGCATTCACAGTGAACTGATGCTTTCCAGAAGCAATTAAGTATAGATTGGATGATATGTAGGGAGGATATTCCTGATGGTGGGGGAGTCCAGAACCAGCGGTCACAGTCTGAGGATTTAGGGTAAACCATTTAGGACAGAGAGGAGGAGACTTTCTTCACCCAAAGACTGGTGAGCCTGTGGAATTCATTACACAGGAAGTGGTTGATGCCAAAACATTTCATGTATTTGAGAGGTGGCTTGGGGGTGAATGGGATTAAAGATTATGGGGAGAAAGGATTAGGCTATTGAGTTGGACAATCACCCACGATCATGATGAATGGCGGAGCAAGTGCAGAGGGCCAAATAGCCTCCTCCTGCTCCTATTTTCTACGTTTCTATGTGTTTCGAACCAGAGCTTTGTAGCTGCCATGTGTGAACTGGTACAGTCAGGTCTAACAGTTGAAGGTACAAATTCTATAGTGCCAATGTGCCATTTGTAGTGCAGCAGGCCTGGAGTTACTTGCCCGATGGCCATTTGTCTTATATCCTATGGTGAATGCTTGCAGCTGGATGCTTGTGTGATTTTGGAATTACAGACAAGAAATCTCAGTAAGATAGAACATAGAAAAACTACAGCACAAACAGGCCCTTTGGCCCACAAGTTGCGCCGATCACATCCCTATCTACTAGGCTTACCTATAACCCTCAAACCTATTAAGTCCCGTGTACACATCCAGAAGTTTCTTAAAAGACCCTATCGAATTTGCCTCCACCACCACTGAAAGCAGCTACCGCTTCTGAGTGAAAAACTTACCATTGACATCTCCTCTATACCTGCTCCCCAGCACCTTAAACCTGTGTCCTCTCATAGCAACCATTTCAGAAAAAGCCTCTGAGAATCCATCCGATCTATACCTCTCAACATATTATACATCTCTATCAGGTCATCTTTCGTTCTTGGTCTCTTCAAGGAGAAAACACCTAGCTCCCTCAACCTATCCTCATAAGGCATGCCATCCAATCCAAGCAACATCCTTGTAAATCTCTTCTGCATCCTTTCAATAGCTTCCACATCCCTTTGTAATGAGGTGACCAGAACAAGTGGGCTCTGACTAGGGTCTTATAAAGCTGCAGAGGAGTCGAGAGATAAACTCAATCTCTCAATTGATGAAGGCCAGTGTACCATACACCTTCTAAACCACATCTTCTACCTGCAAGGCCAATTTAAAAATCATATGGACCCAGACCCCAAGGTCCTTCTGATCCTCTACACTGCTAAGAGTCTTGCCCTTGATATTGTACTCCTTCATCCCATTTGACCCGCCAAAATGGACCACTACACATTTGTCCGCGTTGAAGTCCATCTGTCTCTTCTCCGCCCAGTCTTGCATCCTACCTATGTCAAGCTGCAATTTCTGACATCCCTTGGCAAACTTATCAACCCATCCTTCCACTTCCTCATCCAGATCATTTATGAAAATTACAAACAGCAAGGGTCCCAGAATAGATCCCTGGCACACTCCACAGGTGACCGACCTCCATGCCTCAAATGAAGTTTGTTTTGATAAAATCTT
Organism: Sphyrna mokarran; assembly: GCA_024679065.1. Taxonomy (NCBI): domain Eukaryota; kingdom Metazoa; phylum Chordata; class Chondrichthyes; order Carcharhiniformes; family Carcharhinidae; genus Sphyrna; species Sphyrna mokarran. The sequence goes on along the minus strand of JAGIQG010000028.1, from coordinate 21,398,303 downwards.
TCTAGTACATCAATTGAATCAGGCCTGGAGTGAAGTAACTTATGCTCACTCTAATGCCAAAATCAAAGTAAAAGTAAGGGTCCAGGCTAACTTCATAATATTCCTTTGAATTTCTGGCCTGGCCCCGATAAAATCTCAACTCATGAAAATAAATGATTAGGGTTTTTTTTCAAGAAACAGGGCCCTAAATCCCCCACCAAATGATATTTTGATGAATGTGGAATATGGGCAGGCAATCCTCACTCTCCCTCTTTAGTGATTGGAATCCCCAACTGTAGGCTACACAATTAGCTCCTCACACTATTTACTCATTACCCACCACAGTTAAGAACATCCAGACCAACGCAACTAGATCCCCATTCTTTCCAGTCCGCAACACCATAAGTTGCAATCAGCTTTATACCTCAACCATCAACATATTCCCTTGCTGTGCCAAATGCTATGTTGAATTAGGTGTCTGACTATAGCAGGTTGCTGTCCAAAAGCTTTAAGAAGTGTGTATGCATAGTGAATGGCAGGCCCCAGTCATTCACTGTTGATTATAAAATGCATGTCAGTGTTTTTACAAACAAATTCCAATACAGGTGAAGCTGTCCAATAAGATTTTATCCGGTTCAGCTAGGTATTCCATTAAAATACTAGAAAGATTATTAATGTTGCAAAAACAGTCACAGATCAATTTTTTTTTTGCAAAGAAAATTTTAGGGAAAAAGACTAAAAACTCAGGTTATTTTAAATTTAAGTCATTTAATTTGAAATGCCTGTTCATTCTTCATAGAAGGCATCAAACTGCCTTCTATGATGTTTTATTTAAATTGTTTAATTCAATTTTTGGCACATGCTTTGAACAAAAGAATTTATAGCAGGAGTTTATTGTATACTGAGTCTGAAATGTCCACAATATAGCTATGTGAAACAAAATGAAGCTGCTAATTGTTATTGCATTATATCTTAACATATAAACATAAAGGATAATTCTAAGATGATTCAAAGATTTTCAAAACCATTTCAAATGGTTTTATCACATTAACACCAATTTGCTTAGTGGCAATTTAATTTATCTTCCTTCCCTGATTTGTATCTCCTTGGCTATATGTATTGCCCAATTACAATAATAACTGATTAAGTTTATGGCTTCTATTGAGGAAAAAGGAGGCATTCCAATTGTTGCCTTTTGACATGAGGAAACACCTGCCTTCAGCTCGAACTTTCACTTCAATGCAAGGCCCAGATCAGATGAGCTTCCATTGCACAAGGCTCTTATTGCAATGGTAACCAAACCTTATGCAATCAATTGCTGGGGGACTTGGGATGACATGGTGGCACTGTGATTAGCACAGTTTGATTCCTAGCTTGGGTAGAGTTTCACATTCTCCCCATGTTTGCATGAGTTTCCTCTGAATGCTCTGATTTCCTCCCACAGTCCAAAGATGTGAGAGTTGATGGATTGACCTTACTAAATTGACCCTTAGTGTCAGGGAGATTAGCTAGGACAAATGCATATGGTTATGGAGATAGGGTCTGGATGGGACTGTGGTTAGTGCAGACTCGATGGGCCAAATGGCTTCCTTCTGCATTATAAGATTCTGTGATCTATGATCTAATTGCAGTTTGCAGTTGAACTTTCAATCCCACTTCATGCCCAGAAAATCCATGCAATTGATAGCACAATGGCCAAGAGTGCTTCTGCTAACCACTCTGCTACTATCCTGCCACTTAAAGCAGCAGCAAGCTTGAATGAATAGGAACAATGTAACTGTCACAATGATTAACAGTATAATTCCTGACTCTGGTTAGGGTTTTTACCGATTGTCAGGATTCAAACAGGATGTGTCAGGGTAGAACTATACAGAGAGCACATTGACATATTCAGAATGGCAGAGATATAGAAGGGCAGTAATATCCAAAGGAGATATGCAAAAGGGACAGAAGTCCTAATATCCCTCATTTTGCTGAGCACAACATTTCACATTGAAGGGAATGAGCAAGACTTCTTCCCATTTTATCATTTTGAAACCCAAACTTCACCTGATGATCTGAGAAATGAATAATGGCACTTGTAGGATAATGAAAATGGATCTGTCACCTTAGAGCATCGAGTGAGAATCGTCAGCGAATCCACTCAACACTGATAATTCTTCTGCTGAGGACTTCCCTCTCATGGAGGTCGAAAATTGGCATTCCGCCCACCACGGGAATCATAGCAGATGAGAAGCAGACTGTGGAAAGGTCTGTTGACCCCGTGCAGGACTTTCCAGTTACAGGGCAATTCACAGCTGGAAAATCTCACCCATACTGCCTGTTGAGTTTTTATGTTCCTGAAACTACTTGTTACCTTCCCTCCCCAATTTCCTTTGTAAAAGAGAATAAAGCTGAGTTGTAAATATCATTTTGACCCTAGATCCCTTCTCAACATGTATCAACACCCCATTGGGAAAAGAAACAGAAAAACAGGGAATAAGGAATATTGCTCCAAACTGGTCATGTGTAGCTTAAAATGGAATGCCAATTCAGATGAATAATCTTATTTTCCAGCTCCTTTTAAAAGATATCAATTGATCCTGAATCATTTTCCTTCTCTGGAACGTGTTCCTCAGTGACAGAGCTCTCTTTCTCTGATGTTTAATCTTGCTTAAAGCTTGTCAATTGTTTGTAATTGTGTCTCCATCCAGTTACCTGTTGAACCTCCCTCCTTTCCCTTGTCCACCCAGCAATATTAGGCACCCACTGTTCAGTCAGCTATTTCCTACTTGGACTATACAAGAAATTCACCAGGCTAATTCCTGTGATGAGAGGGTTGTCCTATCAAGACAGACTAAATAGTCTCGGTCTGGATTCCTTGAAGTTTAGAAGAGTGAGAGATGACCTTATTCAAATATATAAGATCCCGAGGGAGCTTGACTGGATAGATGGTGAGATGATTTTGTTGTACCTGTTAATTGTCAGATACTTTCGACCAGTTGCTTACTCCAAGGTTTTATCCCTGTGCCCTTATTTGCAAGATGGGCAAAGGATGAGCCCAAGTAAAAGTTCAATAAGTTTATTAATAATAACATTATTAACCCTTAAATTATCCACATAAAACAAAAGAATACCTCAGATTCAAGTATACTACCCGCAAAGATGGTTTGCTTAAACTGCAGGCTCGATTCTCTGGGTCCCTCTGGTCTGTCATCACGAAGATGAGTCTTGATGGCAGCTTCTTCTTTCCTTCCTCCTCTGGTCAGTCTTCCAAATGGTCAAGATCACCTTCCTCGATGACACTTCGTTGTTGGTGTGTCTGAAATGTGTACTTTTATCCCACTGCCTGCTGCCTTTCCAGAAAATTCTTTGGTTTCCAGCCAATGAGGTCCCAGTGTGGGGGTTGTTCCAATACCCAGCGGGTTTCTTGATGTCTGCCTGAGAGAACACCGGGATTCGCTCCCAAGTGTCCATCTCCATGGTGTTGCTTACATGTAACTTATTATCAGATAAGGTAACTGCAGGAACTCTTGGTGACAGAAAGTCTGACTTTTTCTAATAATAGTAAGAAATCTCACAACACCAGGTTAAAATCCAACAGGTTTATGTGGTAGCAACAGCCACTATCTTTTGGAGTGCTGCCCCTTCATCAGGTGAGTGGGAGTTCTATTCACAAACAGGGCATATAAAAACACAAACTCAATTTACAAAATAATGATTGAAATGTGAGTCTTTCTAGGTAATCAAGTCTTAAAGGTACAGACAATGTGAGTGGAGACAGGTTAAAGAGGTGTGCATTGTCTCCACACAGGACAGTGAATGAGATTTTCAACTCATGGGGATTACAGATATTGTGACATGAACCCAAGATCTTGGATGAGGTCATCCTCATGTGTGTGGAACTTGGCTATCAGTCTCTGCTCAGCGACTCTGTGTTGCCCTGTGTTGTGAAGGTCTCCTTGGACAACACTTACCCAAAGATCAGAGGCCGAATGTCTACGACTGCTGAAGTGTTCCCCAATGGAAGAGAACACTCTTGCCTGGTGATTGTCGAATGGTGTTCATTCATCTGTTGTCGTAGTGTCTGCATGGTCTCCCCAATGTACCATGCCTCAGGACATCCTTTCCTGCAGCATATTAGGTAGATAACATTGGCCGAGTTGCAATAGTATGTACCATATACCTGGTGGATGGTGTTCTCACGTGAGATGATAGCATCCGTATCGATCTGGCACGCAGAGGTTGCTGTGGCAAGGCTGTGTGGTGTCTCCTGAAGGCTAGGTAGTTTGCTGTGGACAATGGTCTGTTTGAGGTTGTGCGGTTTGACGACAAGAAGTGGAGGTGTGGGGATGGCCTCGATGAGATGTTCATCTTTGTCAATGACATGTTGAGAGCTCCGGAGAAAATGTCATAGCTTCTCCGTTCAGGGAAAGTACTGGATGACAAAGGATACTCTGTCCACCATGTCCTGTATTTGTCTTCTGAGGAGGTCGGTGCAGTCTAACAATAGGCCAGTGTATTTCAATGGGGTGTGATGATATCCTGCTGGGTCTCAGTAGAATGCAATGATTTTTGGTGGATGATTGATGAGCCAGGCCCTGACATGTTTGTGTATTTGTACAATTGGCCTGCCCTTGGTTTGATTGTGTTTGATTTTAATATGCTCAATTCTTTAATTTAGGATATCCAATTTAATCAGCCTTAAAACTAGGCCCTGATTATATTACCACATTTTCAGTAGTAGGATAGTTTTGGATACATAGCTACATAGCTAGATTAAGGGTCGGTAAGTTAAAATTTCTTCTCACAGAAGGTGGTGAATCTCTGGAATTCTCTGACCCAAAGGGTGATGGAGATTGGATCATTATAAGTATTCAAAGTGGAGATGGATAAATATTTGATAGATCAAGGAATAGAGGGCTTTGGGGAATTGCACAGAAAAGGAGTTGAGGTCAGCATAGATCATACTGATTGGCAGGGCAGGCTTAAAGGGCCAATTCCTGCTTCTATTTCTAATGTTCTTGTGTTGGGTTATGTCTGCTTGTCTTATTTGTGATAACTCCATATTTGTGATAACTTGTTAACAGATAAGGTAACTGCAGGAACTCTTGGTGACAGAGGTGTGACTTTTTCTAACAATAGTAAGAAATCTCACACCAGGTTAAAGTCCAACAGGTTTATTTGGTAGCAAAAACCACTAGCTTTTGGAGTGCTACACCTTCATCAAATGAGTGGGAGTTCAAGGAATTATTATTGGCGATGAGGAACAAGCAAAGTTTTGTACAGTCTTGCCTTTCAATGAGTAAGCGAGTGGTAAGATAGTGATGGGGAGTTATAGAAAATGCCTCTGTTTGGAAACTGGAAACTTATGATGTGGGTCCAAAGAATTGGCCAGGTATGCCAAGAGAATGAAATATTTCTTTTGGGCAAACTCTGGAGCACCGAAGGTTTAGGGGTAATCTTATACAGGTCTATAAAATAGAGGAGCATAAATCAGCTAAACAGTTAATATCTTTTCCCAAAGGTAGGGGACTTTAAATCTAGAGAGCATAGGTTTAAGAGAGATAAGAAAGGGTCCAGAGGGACATATTTTTTTTCACAGAGGGTGGTGAGTGTTTAGAACAAGCTGCCAGAGGTAGTAGTAGAGGTGGTACAATTTAGTCTTTTAAAAAGTGTTTAAACAGTTACATGGGTAAGATGGGTATAGAGGGATATGGGCCAAATGCAAGGAATTGGAATCACCTTAGTGCTTCAAAAAAGACAGCATAGACAAGTTGGGCCAAAGGGCCTCTTTTCATGCTGTAAATTTTTATGACTCTAAACAGGACAGAAGGAGACAACTGGCAAAATGTCATTCTCTTTACCTCTCTATGGGATTCATTGAGTATGAGTTCCTCTGGAGAACGGCAGTAGCCTGTCCAGCTGGAAGTCATTACCTGTGCCTTTAATAAGGCAGGCCTGGTATTGGGCCATAGCCCCAGGCAGGGACTAGTATGTGCACATCACAGTAGTGGTTTTATCCTGCATTCTGTAGTAAACTATGTTCCTTTCCAGTCAGGCTTCCTGAGTCATTACATTGTTGTTCAGAATTTTCAGATAATTTGTCACCTCAGGGTAATTTGAGGTCAGCCATTAAAAGGATGCTGTCATCAGTCCAAAAAATATGTTCTGCCTACCACACAAAGTTTAGTTTTTATGAATTTCAGTGATGGTGTGATGCCAGGTATGTAGGCTGTGTATTACAATGACTGGTTCTGATCGCAAACAGGGCGATCAGAACTCTCCACTCACCTGATAAAAGAACAGTATTCCAAAAGCTAGTGGCATTTACTACCATATAAGCCTGTTGGTCTTTAATCGAGTGATGTGAGATTTCTTACTGCATTTACCCCAGTCCAATGCCAGCATCTCCACATCATGAATGTCTCAGCCAACCATAGGCAACTTCCAAGTCAATCAGTACCCCTTTTCTCTAGTAGTATAAAGAGTTGTTTGAAATTTGATACTCTTATATTTGTCCTGATGAGTACAAAAAAAGCTTCTGCAACATTTCAATTTGCATTCTTGAAATATACTTTCTGACCATCTTACAGCACCAAAATGGTCCTCAACAAAGTAATAATAACATTCAATACATCTCTGCTCTTGTTCCAGTCTTTCTTGATCTCTCTGCAGTCTTTGACATAACTGACCACACCATTCCCATCCAATCCTTTTCTTGCATTGTCCAAAACTGGGTTTGACATTAGGTGGTTCAATTCTTATTTCTCTGATAATCGACAGTGCATTTGGACCAATGACTTCTATTTCTGCCTATGCTACATCACTCTGGAGCTGTCCAAGTTCGTTCTCTTGCCACTTCCTCGACAGTATACTGCTTATTGGCGATACCATCCACAGTTATGAAGTCAACTTTCTTTTGTACTTTAAGGGGATATTCAGCGGTGGGCTATACTACTACGAACTCCTCAGAGCAATGCACTGGAATCACTTCAGTCCTGACAGATTCCTAGAGGAAAATCCAATCTTCAATCTGTACTGAATTAGTGCTAGTTTTGAGCTGCTGATTTAGGATTTTGTTAGCTTGCCCTGAGGCGGTTTGATTGGATTTGATCTTAGCGCTCATTGGGGTAAAGCAGATGTTCTCTCCAAGAACTGCTCCATTTGTTTCTCAAGTTTCATATTAAGCCCCATCATTGAATGAGAACTTTGAGTAACATGTAGAACCAATTTTAGACATTATTCCTGAAGCACATTATCTTAATTGTTTGTAGTCCAAATTAGGAATAGTTGACAAGTCATTAAAATGGCATCTCATGATCTGCCAAATATTGCCACTTTGTTTCTTGTATTGCAGAAAGAGTTGTCAGACTTACTGCAATAAAGGAACCCATACACCTGGTTCCAATTGTAGAAAAGATGATACCTGGCAACTGGTACCATCTTTTCTACAATTAAGATTGAAATTAAATCATGAAAGGAAGGCCTGCATTTGTTTGACACCTTTCACCACCTCAGAACATCCTAAAATATTCATATATCTAAAGTACTTTTGAAGGGTAATCGTTGTTGAGGGAACCCACACAGACACGGGGAGAACATGCAGATTCCACACAGTCAGTAATCCAGTTCTCTTGTGCTGTGAGACAGCAGTGCTAACTACTGTGCCACTATGCCAGCCATGTCGAGATATTGGATTTGACGATCAAAATGGATGGTGGAGCAGGCTCGAAGGGCCAAATGGCCTACTTCTGCTTCTGTTTCTTATATTTTTATTTTCTATGTTTCTGTCGAAGACACCACTGAGAGTGCAACACTCCCCAGGTGTCTGTCCAGGTTCCTGTGCTTCAGTGAAATGAGGCTTAATCTACTTCTGAATCTTCTGATGCTGTCAGACCTGCTGAGATTTTTCCAGCATTTTGTGTTTCTGATTCCAGTATCTGCAATGATTTTCTCTTACATCTTCCGACTGATAATTCTGATAGATGAATAAGTTCAATTTAATGTGAAATTCTAATCTGTTACATTGTTTAAAAATAATCTCATCTGTTCCCAGGGATCTGATTTTGGAAAATTATTTGTCGCAATTTATATTTAATTAATATAACAATTATTAGCATATATCTTTATATCATATATTAGTTTATATACTGTCACTACACTATATTGTAATAGATAATATTACTATATATAGTTAGATGTTGATCTTGGTTCACTGCTAACCCTCTCATCTCTGAGAAGGTAATGGGTTGAAGCCCCACCCTAAATTACTGACCATATTCTTTTGTTTTAAAGTATATTTATTAGTCACAAGTAGGCTTACATTAACACTGCAATGAAGTTACTGTGAAAATCCTCAAGTTGCCACACTCCAGCACTTGATCAGGTACACCGAGAGAGAATTTAGCACAGCTGATGCAACTAACCAGCAGGTTTGTTGGACTGTGGAAGGAAACCGGGGCATCAGGAGGAAATTCACGCAGACGTGGGGAAAAATGCAGACGTAGTGACCTGAATCAGGGATCAAAATCAGCTCCCTGGCGCTGTGAGGCAGAAAGCACTAATCACTGTGCCACCCTTAGCAATCTCAGTTGACACTCCAGCACAATGCTAAGGAAGTGCTGCATTGTTGGAGCTGTTGTCTTTCAACTCAGATATTAAAACGACTAGTCTGCACTCTTAAATGAAGGCAAAATATCTGAGTACTTTTAAAATATGGCAGTTCTCCTAGAATTCTGCCATGTACCACTCAACTAACACTTGGAAGAGATGACCTGCTAACTTATTTCATTATCTGGGGAAGCTTGACATGCACTCAGCAATGTTTGTGGGGAACTTGCATTGGTTGTCACATTACAACAATACTTTTAGGGATCATTATCATTTCTTCCTTGAGAAACACGTACTCACACCACAAAGCTGGTCGTGAGGCTCTTTGGGATGCGCCACACTCAAAATGGAGGGCGAAGTGAGGTCACGGTCGACGTCATTTCCCTTACCGGAAGTGCGCACTTGGCTGGCTCCCGCCGGAAGTGGGTGGTGGGGCATCGCCATTTTGTGTCTGACCGGGCTCCGGTCGCGCGGTCGCCGCTTCCGGTCGGTTTATTTTCTCTCCCTCCCCCCTCCCCCCCTCCACCCGGCGGCGGCGGCGCGAGGAGGAGATGCCCCAGAATCCGCTGCGAGTGGCCGTGGTGTGCTCGAGTAACCAGAACCGGAGCATGGAAGCGCACAGTATCCTCAGGTAACCTGCCTCGCCGCTCCCCTCGGGCCTACCGGGCAGGGGGCGAACACACCGAGCCCGTCGGGGCCTACTCCGAACCTCCGGGAGTGGACAGCCTCCTCACCGCGCGGTCCTGCACCTTCCAGAAGCCTCCCGGGGCCCACACGCGCCCGCAGTCCGCTGTCTCGGGCCTATGAGCCCCATTCGGCCGCACCCTCTCGATGGATGAGCATTAAAGGCCGGGTTGTGTCTCACTCCTCGCTCCGGCTGCCTCTCGGCCTGCACCCTCTCACTCTTTCTCTTCTTCTCCCCTCCCCCCAAAAAAAACTTTCTGCAGCTCTGGGACACCCCACCCCCAAATAAATGCTGTCTTTCTCACTCCCCCCTCCTAATCTTCAACACCCCAGTCGTGTCTGGAATGCAAAGTTGACTCCTCACTCTTTATTCGTTGTTTCCTTGAGTGTGAGGAACTTGTGGACTTTGTGTCTAACACAGTCATGCGTTCAGTTGTCTCTTTGACCACTTCTAGAAACTTACGTCAATGTACTTGAATCTGAGACCCAGCTCATTTTCATTATACCACTAAAATGCTGATTAATTTCCCGTTCTGACTTATTTACTAGCTTTCATTGTGAATTGTTCCGATAACTATCTTTCCTTTCAAATAATCATCATTCTGTACTCAAAAAAAAACCTCTTGTGCCTTATTCCCCATTTCTTTTTTCTTGCCACCCCTTCAAATATTTTTGTGGCTCTGTCATCATCTTATTTGAATAAGATTTCAGCCTCCTTCCTCAAGTCTTTTAATGTATTGATACATCCAAATCAATGTCCATCTTAGCTTCAACTTAGTGTGTCTGACTATGTTTCACTAATGCACCTCAGCCTGTTTGCAGTAATTGGAATGGTTGGCTGCATTCTCCTCCAATGTGTCTGTTCTGTTGCTCAAGTGATTACTTTATTCCACTTTTACTACTGCTAGTCATAGTTCGAAGAGCTGTTTCTGCTGCCACATCATTACCTATTACTTACCATTAAAAACATCCTCATCACAAATCCCATAATCTGCCCACCCAGCTTCAACCTGCCACGCTGACATTGAGCACTCTTCAATATTTTCTGCACCGGCCAATGTCTTTGTGCAGCAAACTGGCACAGGCAAGGCCTTGCTAGGGACTTGACTGTAACTGGTGCACCCCAATCAATGACTTGCATCAACGAAGACTACTGCCAAAATTCAGAGGAGGCCTGAGAAAGCTGAAAAATTAGCCACTGGAAGCTGTTACCTGGCTTAGTGATTGCTGCATATATTTTTAAAATCATCATTTTGGAGTTTTGCAAGAAGCAGTTCCTTGGGTGACATCAATCTGGTGTCGTGTGTACACTAATGATATAGCTTTAATTTGCCACTCTCTATCCTTGCATCACCTTGTCAGGCTACTTATCCAATGTCTAGTCTTGAATAAGCTGTAATCTTCTCCAGTAGAATATTGGGAAGACAAAAGTTAATATTTTTGGTCCCTATCACTTACATTGTCTACCCCCTTGATCCTCCCTGATCTGCTTCAGACTGAACCAGGCTGTTTGACATTTTGGAGCACTTTCTCAGCCTGAATTTCATTGTGCAGGAAGCTGCCATTTGGCCCATTGAGCCTGCACCAACAACAATCTCACCCAGACCCTATACCCATAACCCATGCATTTGGCCTCCTAGGTCTCCTGACACTAAGGGGCAGTTTAGCATGACCAATCAATCTGACCTGCAAATCTTTGAAGTGTGGGAGGAAACCCACACAGACGTGGGAAGAATGTGCAGACGCCACACACAGACTCAAAGCCAGAATTGAACCCAGATCCGGGCACTGAGGATGAATTTATCATCCTACCCCATATTAGCTGCTTCCTACCTTACTAATATCAGCTATCTCTGCCTCAGCCGATTTGCTGCTATAACCTCCATAATTATTTTCTTAACTTGATTGAACCAATTCAATGCCAGTCTAGCTGCCTTGTCATTTGCTCCCTGTAAACTTCTCATTCAAAATTCTACCATCCTGTCTTAATTTGCAGCACGTTCCATTCCCACATCACCCTCATTGGCTGATGTTGGCAACATTTTAAAGTTTAAATTACATTGCTTTGTCCTCATTGTCTGCAAGCCCAAAGAATTATGTATTCTTCACCTTGTGCAGAATCCACCCCACCACTGGTAGCTGTACTTTTTGACTTAAAAATATTGGAATTTCCTCCATAAGTCTTTTCAACTCTTTCTTTAGATTTTCTATCTTTCTTCTTTATTAGATGAAAGAGTTTTGTCATATTGTCTTTTTTTTGACTTGGCATTAACTTTTCCATATTATATTCTTTGAAGTATCTTTAAGTGCTAACCTGCCCCCCTACTATTGTATGCATCTCCCACTATCCTGTGTGCGTTTGAGTTTGAGGGGAGATTCTCTTCACTCCCGATCTCACATTGTGCCAATCCCAATGGGGCATAGCCATTGAAATTGGCTGAAATACAATACTCTTGTATTTCTTTGGTCAATTCATGGCTACTGGATTTACAAAAAGAAAAATTTTGGGACATAGTTCTAGACACTGGCCTTGGCGAGTCATTTGGGACTGGAATAATTGGCAGGCTTTGAACCCAAGAAAAAATGATTCACAATTTTGAACTATTCGGATATTATAAACCAGAAGTAAGCTTTTTTTGAAAAAATGAACTTTGGATTTCTTTTTGATAAATTATCTTCAGTTTCTTGACATGTCTGGGTTTTAAAGTTCATAATAGCATGCGCGCATTATACCAGGTGGGGTTTTTGGGGACATTTTCTTCAAAATTAAGTATATTTCTAACTTAAAATTCTTCTTCTTGTTGTTCTTGATGTGCTGTTGGGCTGTGCTGCACCTTTGTAGCTGCCTGGAGCTTCTTGGGAGCCTTTTATTAGTTCTGCTTTGCTATAGAGAACACTTGTGGCCTCTCCACAGGGAGAAAACTCAGCAAAATGAGGGGATTACTCAAATCTAGGAAAACTTGGTGTTGAAGATTTACCCATGGAAATGGGTATTATTAAATATGAACTATTTGGATGCATGTCACTTGTTAAACTTCCCTGATTTAATAAATGACTTCATTCTGTGATTACTATGACATTATTGCACATTGAGGTTAAGATGACTTGGGTTGAAGCTTAGTCACCAGAGGCTGTTGACATCTTTCACCTGCGTACTTTGCTACTGGCTATTATCCTCAGTTAATTACAGTATTGAATGTTAGTTAACCTTTCAGTAGACCTTGACTTGGGGAAAGTAAATAAGTAATAATGTAGATTAAGGGTCTTCATTAACAGTGCATATCCTTTGGGAAGAGTGTATTTTTAACATGTCCCCACTGACAGGCAGCAGGTTTTGAACGCTCCCTATTAGTGTAACTCTCAGACCAAGAGAATCGTTTATACATGATTTCTCTCTCTGATTTCCCCTCAGCTCACCAAGCTTTACAGGAGTGAGGCATGCAAACTTCCAGATGGCACTATTTCAACACTTATTTTAATAAGTGTAGGCTCAAGCCACACAAGCCTGTGCAAACACTTTACATAATGAATCTTTTTCCTGATTGATAAGATGATATTTTTCTTTCTGTTTACTACTGGTTTTCCTAGGGATTTGGTCAGATGCTGTTTGAAGGTGGGATTGGTTATACCTTAGGCTAGTGGTTTCCATAACTGGGCTGTGCCCACATAGTGTTGTTCATTTAGAATGTGCTTTTTTATGGGAAGGGATGGTTTAATAATTGATTACTTATGCTCATAATTTCTAGTTACCACTAACTGCAGCCCCTCTTCGTTCAGACCCAATTACTCTGAATATCACATTTGTTAGATTATGACTGGGTAGCTGGTATGCTGGTGCAGACCACTGCAGGAAAGTGAGTGCTCTTGTAATCTTCAAAGAGTATGGTGAGTGTTGTACTTGCCTTGTAGAATTTGTGGTGAAATTTTTAATGCACGTTACAATGTACAATGTCACATCAGGGTCTGGGTTTTGTGTTGTAGATTGTTTGATAGAATTCTTCTCAGTTTTTTTCTTCAGAAGAGACTTGGAAGTACCTAATGGAGGCCTTTAATGAATTCATAGATCAGCGTAGATGTTGTTTGGCAGAATCCAAACTATAGGCCATAAATACAACACAGTTAATTATGGAAATTTAGAAAAACCTATTCACTCTGGGAATAGAATGTGGAACTTGCTACCACAAGGATCAATTGACTTACGTAGCTTTCAGAAGAAAATTTAGATGAGAATATGGAACAAAGGAAATGAGGTAGATGGAATTGAAAGGGTTGTTGAAAGTGTAGACTTACAAGCATTGGCATGTACTGTGTTCATGGCTTGTCTTTGTGTTGTATGTTCTAGTAATTGCAAAGTATAAATGACATTGCATCTATGAAATTTGCAACATGCTTGAGATCCTTTGAGTACTCATGTTGCTTTCAAGTTGCTTTATTGCTGTTTGTTTTCCATTTGTAACCTTATTTTTGTAGATTAACTTTCAATAAATTCTTAGCACTTAAAGCCATGTGAAATTTGAATGGGTTGGCCACACTTGAGTCTCTTTGAGAAGCAGTCATAATGTGTTAAGTGTTGAAGATTAGTAGTATGCAAAAAATCATTCCACTAGGATGCTATGGCTCCAATTATGATTGTATTTTTACAAATTGCGCTCTTTGGCTGAATATTGCAGAAACTTTTGTGAAAATTAGGACAAATATTTTCTATCCTAATGTCCACATCACAATATAAACCTCAGCATACCAACCTTTGCATGATAACTTCCATCTCAGGTTAGAGCAATTTAGCAGAGTTTTTTTTTCTTGTGTGGCATTTCCCCTTGCTGTTGTCTCGTTACCATGATTGCTGGCTGCCTCATATTTCAAAGGTGCAATTATTCATGTATAAGCATAGACATTGGTTACAAGCAGGATATATGACTAAGGAGATAATCTCTGGTCTGATCCTGATGCCTAGAACATGGATCTTTCAGGATAGGTGGTTTCTGGATTTAAATCAAATGAAGCCACATCAGTTTTTAATATCTTGTATTTTGTCGTGTTCCATCAATTTTTCACTTAGTTTAAATGTTGTGAATGTTTTCTGTTAGCATGACAGCCCTTCTACACCAACACCCCAAGGAAAGCAGTGAGGAAAAATGACTACCTCTACGTCAGAACTGATAAATGTTTAATGAGTCAACAGACCTGCCTTTACAAAGTAAAACATCCCATGGTGCTTCAGAAGAGAGTAATCAAATTAACACCGATGTTATGACTGATGACCAAAGTTTGATTGGAGAGTAAAGTTTTTAATGTCTTAAAGATGGAGTGGTATAGGGAGAAAATTCCAAAGCTTGGGAACCAAGCTGCTGAAGGTTCTATGATTTTAAGTTAGTTGCAAATAGTGCAGTAATTTTAAAAGTTAGAAATGCACAAGGGACCAGAAGTAGATGAATGCAGAGATCTCAATAGGTTGTAGGAAATAAAATGGGATTTTAAGATGGGAGGCATTTCTGGACTGGGTAGCAACGTATATCAGCGCAAACATGGGTAACCAGGACTTTTCTTATCTGATAGCACTTCAGTTGTTCTCCAGCTCTGGTCTGATCTGAACTTGACCTGCAGTTTCTGATTGAGATAGAGGGGGTACCACTGACTGAATCATCTGATTCTCTTTCACAAAGCAGTGCGAATTAGATAAATTAACTACTACCCAACTGAGATTTGAAAACTCAGTATAGATCAAGATTTGTCTCTGGAGCACAGTTGACTTGTGGATACTTCTATTTGCTGACATTTGGCAGATCTGAGGATAATTCTGATGAATATCTAAAACATTTTGTAATATATTAGCAGTGTTTCCGTTCAGAATAGTTTCAGTTACAATCTTTGCAAGGGGTCAAGTACACATTACACTGCTGCTTAATTACTTAGTGCAATATTATGGTGGAATGTGAGTCTAAACACTTTCATAGTGACTTGCTTAGAATGTAATCAAGGGGTTTCTCTGTCTAAGTCGAATAAGGAGAAAAATTCAGAGCTTGAAGTTTAATGGAAAACTCACTAAAGATCAATGCAGAAATTATTGAACCATTATTACACTCTGCTTTTTGAACAGAACCATCTGGAAATTGTTCAGATACTGGAGGTGAGTGAGAAGGGGAAAAGGCACGGTAGCACAGTGGCTAGTACTACTGTTTCACAGTTCCAGGGTCCTGGGTTCAATCCTTGGCTCAGGTCACTGTCTATGTGGCGTTTGCACATCCTCCTTGTGTCTGCGTAGGTTTCCTCCTACAGTCCAAAGGTGTGTGGGTGAGGTTGACTGGCCATGCTAAGAAATTGCTCCTTAATATCAAGGGATGCGTAGTTTAGAGGGATTAATGGATATAATATATGGGGGTAGGGCCTGGGTGGGATTACATTTGGTGCAAACTCAATGGTCTGAATGGCCTCTTCCTGCACTGTAGAGTTCTATGATTCTATGCCTGTTTGAGGTGATGCTGTACGTTGATGCAGGTTATCGGAAATGAGGTGTTATTTCTTCCTGTTTTATTCCAGTAGTTGGCAGCAAGTACCCCACACAGCCAGTTCTCCAACTCTGGCACTTGATGTTCCTTGCTGTGCCAGTCATGGCTCTTTCAACCAAGATATGGAGATGCCAGTGTCGGACTGGTGTAAGCACAGTAAGAAGTCTCTCAATACCAGGTGTTGTCGCTCCTTCACCTGAAAAAGGAGTAACATTGCGAAAGCTTGTGCTACCAGATAAGCCTGTTGGATTTTAACCTGGTGTTGAGACTTCTTATTGTGTTTGAACCATTACACCCTTTCCTTTGGAATTCTTTCAAATTGTGCCATTTTTACTTTTATCGCTGCTGCTAAATATGAATTTTTCATTTGATTGCCTGCTTTCATCCTTTCTGCTACTCAGTTTTCTTTTTCCTCCTGTTCATTAACCTTCTCAACCTTATAAAACTGACTTTCTTCAGCCTATAAAATTGGAGGTTAATCCAGACTTCCTGTTTTCAGATGATCATAAAACAATATAATACAAAATGCAGATCACTCGGCTAGTTGTCTTTTATAGAATTAGCCAATTAATCCAAGGCCCTGAAACTTTAAAATGTAGTTGTCAACAGAATATTTAGTGAGTGCCGAATTTAAGTGAAGACACATAATAGCTTGCACTTTAAAATTTGGCAAGTTCTATCACATTCGTAAAAGGAATTATTGTTAAGTGAAAACTAAGTTACTTTCCCTCGTAAGCTGACTCAGCAATTGGTCAGAGATTCTGGCTCCTGAATACTACAGATTTAAGTTTTTGTGATTACTTTTTCATGAGTAGATGATTGAGGATTTCCGAATAAATGTTTTCTCTACCATTCCCAAAATCACTTGGGTCTGCTTGCTGTTTCTGCAAATACTGTTCAATATGTGATAGGGCTAATCCTTTTGAGAAGGTATACCAGACAATGAAATAGGGGGTTACAATAGTATTGCTAAAACCAGAGTAAATGGCACATGATTTAATTCAGACAATGTTGGAAGTGAATGCTGCTGAAGTGTTGCAATTATTGAAGATCAGTGAATTTGAATAAATGTTTGTGTATTTTTGGGGCAGTTCAGTGAAATTGCTTTAACATGAGTAAACTGGAAAATGGTGAGCTTTCAAAACTATCTCTGGCCCTTTTTACCTGAACATACAAAAAAAAATTGAAACATGTTGTAATGTGATGAATACTCCAAACTTCTAATTTCCGATTCTGCTTACAATTAGTCTGCTTTTGTGACCCTGCACTTGTATTAAAGGATTATCACCTTGCTCAGCAGTGTGTCTTCTCTCCATTGTTAAATTCAGAAATATTCAGTCTGAATTGACTCAGTGACCATCCTTCCATGGAGTGTTTCACTGCAATATTAGATTGGCCATCTTGAGCATTTCAGGTTGCATTTATATTTTCTTTTGATATGAAATGAAAACACTGTGCCAATAATAGAATGATGTTGTGAATACAATGAAAAGCGCCATTTAGCACAAATAAATACCTAGAAGCAACTCGATTAAAGTGAACCTGAGCTGAATTCTCTGCTTTAAATCATGCCACATATTTTCTAGTATGTTGCAGGCCATTCACATTAGTAGTTGTTGACAACCATATTGTAAAATAGCTGTAGTGTTGCACTCAACTAGTCTAGTCAACTTTCTACATTATGGGCATAATCAAAAGTTCAGCATGTTTTATGTAAACATAACTCTTTCCAAGAAACTGCACAACCCTTTCTGCTGGAAGGATCAGGTTTATTTGGGCATTGGATGGCTGTGGTGGTTATTTTTGTTCAGCTGGGATGTCCCTCCATGAACTAAATTAGTGTTAATTACTTAGAACATAGAACATTACAGGCAGAGCAGGCCCTTCGGCCTTTGATGTTACGCCGACCGATTATGAAAAAAAAAGCAATGACCCTCCAAACTAAACCATTCCCTTCTCTTCCATAAACTTATCAACTAACCTCTTAAACGCCACCAAACTTGGCGCATCTACAACTGACCTACCTCTGACATCCGTCCTATAACTACCACCCCTTAATTTAAAGCTATGTCCCCTCGTGCTAGCTTTCTCCATCCTCAGAAAAAGGCTATCACTGTCCTCCCTATCTAAACCTCTAATCATCTTATATGTTTCAATAAGGTAATTTAAATAATTTCAATAATTTAAAATAGGGATCGTGAGCCTTGGGAGTCCCTGGGAAGTGTGTAAATAGATGATATTGATGTACTTGTTTTCATCCTACAGGTGCTTTGGTCCACCTTGTTGTCTAACAAGGGGCATACATGTGATGGGTTGTGAGAGAGCTGCTCTTGGATTTTTTTCGAGAGTATCCTAGTGCTTCATGTCGTTAGTGTATGCTTGACCTGGACCATTTGATGGGCAACACAACAGCTCAGTGACTATCGCTGTGCTGTGCAGATACATGGATTTGGGCCTGTGTCTGTGGGAGTTTGCGCATTCTCCCCGTGCTTGCGTGGGTTTTCTCCGGGTGCTCCGGTTTCCTCCCACATCCCAAAGATGTGCTCTTAGGCTAATTGGCAAAACAAATTCTCCCTAAATTGTCTCCAATTTGGTTTTTAATCCATAGATCTATAGAACATGGACAGGGATCGTGGGTAGAGGTGGGAACATCAGTGTGGCGGTGTGGGCTCGTTGGGCCGAAGGGCCTGTTTCCCGTGTTTTTTGTTGTTCTTTGTCAGGAGTTGGGTAACATCAGTCTAGGCTATCTGAGTCTTTACAAAAAAAGTCCAGGTTTCTGTTAATTAGTTTAAATTTTGTGGGTGCGGAAATTGGACAGCTGTAGGATCTATGATGGAATCAGTATTGATGGATAAAATTAGAGATTTGGGGCATAGAGGGTAAAAAAAAAATAACCTTGAGCTGATGAAATATGCCACCAGAATTAATTGGAGCTTATTAAGCATGGGTTCATTACATGGTTGAAGGAAAGGGGACTGTGGGAATAAAGCTGACATGATGGATAAGGGCCGTTACTTGGACAAAGAATAAGATTTGACTTGTTGGATTGCACAACTGTTATAATTTCTATGAAAACGCTATTAAATCCCATATAGGGATGCCAAGATTCAATGTCAACCTGAGATGTATGGGAGAATAGAGTTAAACTGTGATATTGAAGTGTCTCCACCATACTAATGCAGAAAGCTTGGCTACTTCTGATCTAGATTAATACGTGAAATAATGCTTGCAAAATGCAGAACATAATGATCGACATTAGATGTGATTCTACAATTACTAAAAAATCCCGTGCCAAGAATTACATTAACAATTTAAGATTAGTTGGAAATGGCTCACTTTCACTTGCCAGCAGCTATATATGTTCATATGAAGGAACTTGGCCTCTGAAAACTAAAAGAATATATTCAGATATTGTTGGATTAAACAAAAATATGGAGGACAGTGTTGTCGTGAACAATGTGCCAATCAGTCAACTTGCTAACCAATAAGCAAACTTTTCTCATGCAACATAAATTGTTACTATTGTTGAAATTTGGCATTCTTGCCTTTATCCTGATGAATGCATGACCCAAAGCTATGACAGCAGGTTTCTTTCAGCATTATTCAAATGTTTGCTTGAGTGAAGAAGTGGCATTTGGCTAAATGATGTGGAGCTGTGTCCAACACAAGTCAGTGTCTTGGAGCTCTTTGAAGTCTTTTTGGAATAATTCACTTAAATCTGGTCCAGGTCCAGGTCAATGCCTGTTGATCTGTCACATGAAATGAGTAATATCCACAGCTTGTGTGTTGTCCTTTCAAAGTATCCAAGACTGAATATAAATATTCA
This sequence comes from Sphyrna mokarran, assembly GCA_024679065.1. Taxonomy (NCBI): domain Eukaryota; kingdom Metazoa; phylum Chordata; class Chondrichthyes; order Carcharhiniformes; family Carcharhinidae; genus Sphyrna; species Sphyrna mokarran. The sequence goes on along the minus strand of JAGIQG010000028.1, from coordinate 21,378,716 downwards.
ATGATTTTGGCATTTTATTGGATTTTTAATAATTGATGCAAGATCTTGTACACAGACCAGAATTTATCAATTCTTACTGTCTGACAAATTACTTGAGCCTATTTTCCTTTAAGCTAATTGATGTTGCATAATTTGGCTTGTAACCAGTGCACCAAATTTCAAAGAGCGCCGCAATGAGATCTTGGATATGTGAAAATTGTTTTGAAGCTTGGAAAGATCTTGTCACTGTGAAGATAGTCCCCGCTGTTTGTTTCAATAGTTGTTAGTGCCGATTATTTATTCTTTCCATATTTCAGCGTTCAACTTCATCTCTCGTTCTCAAATCCATACACCAATCCTGACTTGCAACAAATCTGTTTCTTCACTGCCACTGGGTTGAAATCCTAGAACCCCATTCCTCACAGTGCTGTTGGTGCACCGACACATGCACTGCAGCTGTTCAAAAAGGTAACTCTCTCCCACCACTTCAAACAGCTAGGGATAGGTACCACACGCTGACCTTGGAACAGTGATGCTCACATATCATTGTAAAATAAAAATTTCGACTTCAGCTTAGGGGCTACCTGATATCTGCTTTGAGGAAGATTTGAAGTTATGTTCTATGAAAGTGACAGTATTACTCTTGTTCCTGCATCAACAGCATTCCACCATATTGTCTGCCCAGGCGACATTTGCAGCTACTGCTTGTGACTAGTCAGTGGTTTTATTTCTAATTGGAATGACTGAATTCAAAGAACATCAACATAGAGATCATACTTTAAGTGGTGGGCTAGATAACTTGTAAGCTAACTAGGTGATATCAAATTAGCGGTTTGGATAGCAGTACATTTTGGGAGTCGGGTTGTTTTATCTTGTTATCTTTTCTTGGGGGAAGTTCATGTTTTGGAAGTTGCAAACTTAAATCATCTAGAAGCATCCAGCACAGAAGCTGCCCATTCAGCCCATCATGCCTGTAACAGCTCTTTAAGTGCAAATCATCCCATTCTTTGCCCAAATTTGCAAATTTCTCCCTGTTGTATATGTTGTATATTTCCCTTTGAAAGTTGCAACTGAATCTGCTTCTACCTTTTTTGTAGTACGTTCCAGATGTGTTTATAAAAACAATTCTCTTAGACTATTTTGCCAATTATCTTCATCTGCATTTCCATTGAAGAGGATTCTGTAGATTTTACTAGGTAGAAAGATCATTTGATGCCCTATGAATGGGGTTATGTGCATTAATTTTACATTATCCTGCACTTACAAGTAGCTACCTTGATCAATAACTGTCTCAAAACAGGACACTTAGCAGAAGAATGATGTTTTCAAGTTTAACTATAGAGCAACACTTTAAACAAATGAGTGAAAATGAAGCCTGTGGGAGTTGCTATTACTTCCTGCACCCCTGTCTGTTCTGTAGGTCAAAAGTTAAATTTTAGTGTGCACGTTTTTTTTAACTATACTTGTGTGAAATGTATACTGAGCAATCATCAGTCTGCTGTTACCCATCAGTTTTAATGCCTGCATATTAAACTTTTGTTTCTGGCCACAATTTATTTAATGGGCTGATGCATTGGAGTTCTCCATGTGAAAAAGAAATGATTATGGCTGTAAACTGCTAATCAAGTGAAATCCATTTGCCCTTTTGTCACTGATTGTTTAGCTTTTTTAAATGCAAATTTGACTTTGCCTGAGTTTCTTTTGTCTTCATAATGTTGGCTGGCGCTGGAGTGTAATTTCTTTGAGATCCCTTCCTTTGTCCAATATTCTTGTGTTTTCCAGATGGATTATTGGCAACCTATTGAGATATTCTTTTTTTTCTTCCATCCAGAAATTGAGGTCAGTTGACTAAAGCTACCATGAGAGCGACTAATCTGGAAAACAAAAATGAACCTAAAACCTTTTTTGTCCAATATACTGTAATATCATCCCAAGCATTTTTTTTATTATCTGCAAATTTTAATCCTGCAAAAACAGCACCACTTTTACAAGTGTCTTCAGTACAATAATTGGAAATACTTTAGTTAAATGGTGAAGTGACAAGTAATCTATTTTTAACTGCTGGACTTTTGTAACTCTACCTTAGCTCTGCCTATAGTCTCAGGGCAAGAATACTCAATGGATTACTATGGTAAATTTTACCTCACCTTGCAGCCTTGCCCTAGAATGGTAGCTTTGAATTCCAGGTTAGGGCAGTTTGCTTGATAGGGACATGTGTTGCATTTTGCTTTATGTGCCAGAATTTTTTCCTGGAGTCATGGAGCCTGACTAGCAATTTGGTAACCTAGCCAATTCCAATCTTTCTCTGATGTGAAGGCAGAGATGATGAACAAAGTGAGCACCAAAATTGGTGCACTGTTTATATAGCCTTCAGTTAGCCAAACAAGTATATTTCCTTATCACTGGTTGACACTTTACTTTCCTGAGGCATTGACATTGAAATGATTATCTAGTGTGAGGAACGTTTGTCTAACGTAGCTTTGTAACTTAGTTACTTTTGTTAAGGTTTAATATCCAGAACTTGGATGTGCAATGGCCACTTCCACCTATTGCTATTTAAGACAAAGAAATTCACTAAGTGTCTTGATTATAAATTGTTCAGATTAGTGCTCCTCAATGCGTAATTTGCTTTAGCAAGTACTGATTTCTTGAAATCTATTTTGGATTTGTTTTTTCAGTCTTGCTGTTTAAAAATGTTTTCTTCCATTCTGGTTGTGGCTGTTTGGCTTGATGTTATTAGTTGATGCAAGGCAATGACTTGAAACAACCTGTGTGGTGAACTGAGAACCATTTTGCAGCTGCTGTGTACTATGCTAGCCTCCAGTTTCTTCATATGCTATTTATATAATTTGTGGGTGAATGTTGAATAAACAAGAGGCAAATATGTGATTTGCTACATTCAGGAAACTGCAAATATGTTTGATACAAAAGCCGTAGAAGCAATCATCAGCAACAGATGAGAATTTTTGGATTGGAATAACTAACCATTTAGCATGCCAGTAGCTGAGGATTTTTTCAGAATTTGATGCCTGTTACTGTGTGACAAAGAAATATCTGATTCCTTTGGGGCAATGTTTACTGTGGAGTTATTGGAGAGGGAAAAGACTAGCTGGAAGTGGATTGCCTTGCGCTCCTATTTATAGAATGGAACATTGAAATGAATGCAACTTTTGAGACAGGATAATAAACCTTAATACAGTTAATATCAGACTGAGCCAAAGACCTGGGAGTTAGTTGGAGCAGCTGAACAATAATGTATGGGCAGTGCTCATGTAAAAATGTACCCGCTATTGGAAATCTTTGGTGCAGATGCAGTGATATTTCCGAAACACAGGGTCTTTGTGCGTTAGTAGCAGGTAATCCGTATAATTTGTAAAGTGAAATCTGAATAAATGTAGTCATGAAGTCACAGGATCATGTTAATGAAACCTTGTCTAATCATTTAAATGACTTGTATCCTAAATTGGGGAAAACAACTAAAATCAACTGGCTAGATGATATTGTGAATGTTTTTCACAACTAACCCCTACAGCATTTTTATTTGGGTAACATACAAACTCTTGGTTTCATAGAAATTGGTTATTAGACAGATGTAGTTAAGGACTATTCAGATCACCTTAATACATCTGTCCAGCATCATAGCCAGCTGTCCACGCCTCCATCTCCAAAAATGCCTAGCTGTTTGCCAGTACTTGTTTTTGCCTCCATAGTCCTGTCATCTTTATTTCTGAGCAGTCTGGAATTTGCTTCCTTATCTGCCACCAATTTGGTGTTTCAATTGAACCCTTTTTGTGCTATTTGCTATCTTGTATATTTCTGCTAATGAAATGCATATTGACCTGTTTAAAAATCAAGCTGTATTGTACCTTCCAGATTCAAAATATTTGATATTTAGAAATTACTTGATAGTATAATTCTAACTCTGATTCGAGATTTCTTGTGCTCTAAATTTGTTTATTTTCTCCTCTTTTACAGTAAAAAAGGCTTCAATGTCCGATCGTTTGGAACAGGGACACACGTGAAGCTACCGGGACCGGCTCCGGACAAGCCAAATATATACGATTTCAAAACTACATATGATCAGATGTACAGTGATCTCATTAGGAAAGACAAAGAACTGTATCCATGAGGCACACTTTGTTTTTAGGTCACTGGTTCCAAGGTGTCTGTGTTTGTATTTTATTGTAGTGGCGCGCCTATGCTGCAGTTCTGTAAATTCAAAGGGTAAGAAAATACAATGCCAAGAATGAGTCAGGTCTCCTGCGCCTTCTGGTGTTTTGTCAGTCTGCTTTAGTGGAGTAATGCAATTAATCAAAGTGTTACCCTAAGCACAGCTGGGTGCAGGTAATAGAACTCTATTTTACAAGGTTGCACCATAATATGTAGTTAATGCAGGGGCAGATTTGTTCAACTGCATGTCCAGCAAATTTTTCCTCCTTCAGCTTTATTCTCCCTCTTTAGAGTATGCCAGATTATTGAAGGTACATTTATTTTTAAATTGAAGGGAATAGAATCTTGCATACCCTTCACTGAGTTTGATATTAAATTATAACAGCCAATTTGCAACCAAATGATGTAACTCTAGTAATATACTTGGAACTTTTTTCTAACGGGGAGGAGACAAACGTGGTTCTAACTGTTGACTAGGAGTGTAGATAACAAGAGACATTGTTATTACACTGAATTATGGGAGTGCAGTGATGTCTGTGCTTTATTCTTATCCAGTGTATATATTTCGTCAGAATTCCAATGATCTTGGAGTGCCAAAATTAAATGCAGGAAATGTAGTCTGGTCTATATTTGAAGTCAAATTAGTGGACATTTTGGGGAACATCTTGCCCAGACTCCCCTTTCTCTTAGATTGAGCTAAATTACAATCCCTTGTAAGTCACATGCATCAAATTGACAGTTCATTAGATAATTAAACTAATTGTGGAAGTTAAATACTTGATTGAGATTCATTCTGGGCAAATGACTCGTGATGTTCACACTAGTTATAAGGTGAAAGTAAGTCAACAATAGAAAAAAATGAAACACCTCATTTGGCCTGGGCCAATTTTTTTGTTAGTTTGTACACCTGAAGCAAATATTAATATTGCATTGACATTGTTCAGACTATGATCAATCACTGAATTACCCCCACCTTCAAATGAATTCCTAAAAGTTTTTTTGGAAAAAGGGCAGTTTACCAGAGCTCATTTACTTGCCCTCCTATTCCCAATTTGTTTCCCTTCTTTTCTAGTTTAGTTTAACTTGCATTATGAGTTTTATAACGCATGTATCTTAATACAATTTTTCCTAATATATTTCTTATTCACTCCCTTTTCAACTGTTGACACCTGTTTTGGAGATAGTAGGATGAATTTTTTTCTCCAGTAGTTTGTTGGATGAAAGCTGTGTTCAAAGTTTTGTTTTCCAATCAGCAGCCCAGATTCTATAAGTTGATATAGTTGTTGTGCAGATCTTTGTGAAAGTGGTATAATTCATTTCCAACATATGGGTAAACTTATTTGTCCCTAGCTAAACTCCAGAGAACCAAATACAACGGGTTAAATTTCAACAGCATTATGCTGTGGTTAACTGATTCTTTATCGCGACAATATTCAGTTTCTTGTTTCTGACAATCATGAAACCAACCTTGCTTTAGCATTAATGTTTTAATAGCACTGGCAGTGATTGACATTGCTTGCAAGAATACATTTAAATAGCACAGAAAATACTGATTGTAGCCTAAAATAATTCAGTAGACATCTACCATAAATACTTCGTGTTCTTCTATAGTTATCCATTGAAGCGAAAGGAAAACTTGGCTGTGTTAAAGGATAGAATGAAACAGCATTTAAATGGACATTTAAAATCTGTTTATTATTTTAACACACTATCAAAGTGTTTGAGGATATGTTGCAAATAGAAACTTCAAACTGCAGCTTTCTTTGGGAGAAGAAAATTGGTATAGTGTCTAGTGGGGAGATGCTGCCGTTTTCTGGGTTTTAACGGGTTACTTGCAAGCAGTAAGTATGCTGTGTTTTAAACAGCATGAACACCGAAGCATTGGTGACCAAATTTAAGACTGTCACACAAATGAGCCTTCAAACTTTCTTCTGTCCCTATCTCATCTTGGGTGGATCTATATTTTGCCTCAGCACTTAACTACACAAGATCCACCTGGCCATTCTAAAGTTTTAAAACCATCCCTCCTATCCTTTACAGCCTTTTTTTTGCTAAATATGTAACCGTCTCCCACTTTGACTTGCTGATTTGCAATCCCAGATGTTGTGCCAAATTTTCACTGCCACTGTGTAAAATAATTAAAGCTGAATTATGTTTATTTACCTTTTTATGGTCCATGTTGTCTGTTAGTGTGAGGATTATCTCTAGTCCTTAAACTCTTGAATAGTCAACTATAGTGGCAAATGGTGAGCTACCTTTTCTCCCTTGTAAATATTCCTAGCCTTTGCAGTTTTGGTGCACTGTATCTAATCCAAGGTGTTGAATTGGTTGCCTTCCATTGCACTATTTCCAATGCCAGAATGCCCTTTACTTTAATTTGACACAAGCTGGACCAGTACTTTGTAGAAGTTAACTGTATAAATCAGGTGCTGGCATCTTTTTCAGAAGTGGCATGCTGAGTTTTCATTTATCCGCTGATTTAAGGTTTTGTGGGTGGCGAATATACATTAACATTTATAAGCTCTGCATATACTATAAAACAACATAATCTCTACAGCATCCAATTGGTTCTAAAGTTGCAGAGATTTCGCCTACCAATTTTCAACAGACCTCTCTTAGACATAGGCCATTTGGCCCATCAAATCTGCTCTGCCATTCAATGAGATCATGACGATTTTGACAATTCTCAATTCCACTTTCCCACCTTATCCTCATAACTCTTGATTCTCTTACTGATTAAATATCTCACTCTTCAACATAGAGACAACTTTTACAATTCTCTGTGGCAAAGAATTCCACAGATTTACTATGTAAACAAAGAAATCCCTCTTAACTTGCTTCAAGTGAGTGACCTTTCACTCTGAGATTATGCCCTTTGGTCCTGGACTCTCCCATAATCTTTCAGCGTTTATCCTCTCAGGCCTCCTGAGAATCCAATGTGTCTCACTAAGGTCACCTCTCATTATTCTAAACTCCAATGAATTCAGGCCCCATTTACTCTCATCATCTCAAAAAATCCCCCCATATCTGAGATCAACCTAGTGAACCTTATCCTGACTGCCTCCAATGCTAGTATATCTCCCCTTAGATAAGGGGTCCAAAACTGTTCAGTATTCCAAATGTGTTCTAACTAGTGCCTCATATAGTTTTAGCAAGACTTTAGTTTTATACTCTATTCTTCCATTCTCTGAAATAAATGCCAACATTTCATTACCTTTCCTTTTATCTATTAAACTTGCATGCTAGCTTTTTGATTTATATACAGAGTCCCAAACCCCTTTGCGCTACAGCTTTCTACAATCTTTTTCCATTTAAATAATGCTCCGCTTTATTCTTACTATTAAGTCCAAGTTTTTGTCACTCGCTCAACCTGTTTATATCTGTCTGTAGACTTTGTAATCCTCACCATTTGCCTTCCCACCTATCTTTGTCATCTGCAAACTTGGCAATAGTACGTTCACACCCCTCGTACAAATCATTATATATTGTAAATTGTTGTGGCCCCAGCACTGATCCTATGGAACTCCATTAGTTACACGTTGTCACTCTGAAAATGCTCCTCTTATCCCAACTCTGTCTTCTATTAGTATTCTGATACACTGCACGATAATATACTATCCCCAACACCATGGGCTCTTGGATAGCTGCTGCATTGTTGCTGACCTTTGGGCAGCTTTGGCTTTCTGATGAGCTTTCTTCTAAAAATAAATCTGAGCCATGCTGTTGCCTGAAGATCAGAAGCAACAGTGCAGCAATTAGGAAGTTTGACAAGGATGGCTTTAAAAAGATTGGAAATCCATGATTCTAATTTATTTTAGGTCCGAATTTCTAGTTTGTGGTTCTGACTGCTCAGACAGGACAATCATCTTACATGTTCAGTGGTTGCCCCTGGTGAAAACGCTGGCATTGATTAGTTGGGCCAAGTGGTGTGTATCATTGCTGTTGATACTTTGTTTGCAATCTTCCCTTGGCTCTGCATCTTGGTAGAGTTTATTTTGTGTATACATTGCTGAGCTGTGTACTGCAATGGCATTTGTTGCAAGTTAGTTGCACTGCATTCTGACTGCACAATTGCCATTTTTTTTAGATTGCAGCAACCTACTGTTTGGACTTGTAAATATCCAGCGTCACTTACTGCACCAAAACATAGAAATGCTGTACGCAGAAAATAATGCTGCCTTCATGCACTCCTTAGTATATTCTTGTTCAAAATCTATTTTTAAAAGTAAATTATGTTTGCAGCCTCTCCTGTATACAGGGCAGGTAGTGTGACAGATGGAAAACAGTCTGTCGCTTTGTCCTGTGAAATGTGCTGTTTTGGAAATTGGGTCACCCTACATGCGCAGTTACAGGTTCCCCCAATCTGGCTCAATCAAAATGGCACTTTCAGTGGGAGAGCAGATAGACTCACCACTTTTACTCACACAATTGTTAAATAAGGAGCTTTCCTAAATTGCCAGTAGAATTGGAATTCTACTATTTGAAGAGAACGGTGGATGCTATGGGCAAAATAAAGAGGCTGATTTAACTACGGGATCTGTAAGATATTTTTGCTTGAAGAATAATGTAGAGCCCTTAAGATCCCTTAATTAAATTATGGTTTGTAATGTCCCTGCACATCATCCGTTATCTGGATAATTCTGTCTGTGGTCTAGTTGTAATGGCAAATTGAGAATTCTCTGATCATTAGTTTGCTAAGACAGCAAGTAATCAAGTTAAATTGGCAGTCATAGAAGACCAGGAACATGTTGTACATGTGTACTTCAAAACATCTCAATCAATTAAATGCCTTTAAAGTATAATCACTGGTGAACTAACAGTATATTTCTGCTGAATAATGTGACTCACCTCTATAGTGCATAGTACACATAGCAAATGAGGTCGTACAAATTTATTCTGGCTTTCTTCCTTTTGTCCAAAGCACCAGACAGGGAAAAAAAAATCATCTAGCCTGACACTCTGTGCATCATGATTCACCACAGCTGCTATGTTATCATGTCCTAGGCCCAATTTCAGATAAGTTATAGTGATCTTCCTCCAACAAAAGACCAGGAAGTGGGGGAATGTTCAATGAATGCACGTTGTTCAGTACCATTTGAAACTTACTGGTTGCTGAAACAGCCTATGCCTTTACAGCAAGACCTGGACAACATTCAGGCTTGGGCTGATAAGTGGTGAGTAACATTCGCACCACACAAGTGCTTGCGCACTGGCCATCTCATGACACTTCGACAGGATAACCATTCCTGAATCCCTCAATTGTCAACATCCTGGGGATCTTTCATGAGTTTTCAGTCACTACTGCATAGTGGCAGCATTGTACACATCTGTAAGGTGCACTACAACAACTCTCCAAAACTGCTTCAATTATACTTGCCAAACTTGCAACTACTCATCTAGGACAAGGTCACCGGATGCTTTGGAATACCACTTCCTACAAGTTCTCGTACAAGCCCCTCACCGTCCTAATTTGGAACTGGCAGATGGTGGTGTTTGGTCCTTCATTTTTGCTGGGTCAAAAATCCTGGAATTTCTGTAGCAGCACAGTGTGGATACCCATATCAAATGGGCTACAGTGGTTCCAGAAGGTGATTTGCCTTCATTGCAAGAGGAATGGCTGACGAACGCTGGCATTGCAATGATGCTCACATCCCAGGAAATATATTTTTAAGCATTTTTTGAAATTATGAGCACTCTCGGACAAAAATGATAGATTATTCTTTGGCTTGAAGCAATCAAAGCTAGGCCAGGAGACCAGATTGATAATGATTTTATAATATTTAATGTCTCGTCTCCTTGTATTGGTGTTAGCCATTAAAGCCAGGTCCATGATATTTACAATATGTAGTGACTATGCTAACTTGTTGATTTAGGAACCAGAAAAGAGATCTGATATTGAATCAAGGGCAACCTTGTTCTCCCTTATGCAGTTTCTATGCATGGCTCCCTGTTTTTCCCACTTTGTGAACAAATCCCACTTTGAGTTTGTGCTTCTCTTGAAATAAATAAACCTGTATCCAGTTAACTGAGGTGATTTAAACTGCGTATAATTTCTGTCACTCATTCCCCTCTGAATCTCTCCCAGAGCTTCTCCAACCATATTCGGGTGAAGACCAAAACTGGACATTGCCATGAGAGTCCTAACCAGAATCTTGTGCAAGGACAATATGTCGCTTTGAGTATTGTTTCATAGCACCCATTGCGACCTTAAGAAAATCAAGCACCAAAGCAATAGTTTTCTTTCTTAGCAGACTTTGGTTTTGTATCCTGTGGGGTGAGATGCTCTTTTGGAGAATTGATGTATACTCGATGAGCTGAACGGCCTCCTGCACTATCAGAATTCTAACATGTGAATGTGCATGGCATTGCCCCTTTTTGTCTTGATAACATTCAACTGTTAAATGCTGTGTGCCAAATGTAGGCCTGTTCTTCCATTGAATCAAGTTGCTACACAAATTCGTGAGTGCTATCAGCAAGCTTTTGGAACCTTGGCAAGCACTCCTTTTATTTCTGAATGCCAGTGGTGAGTGTTAGCAATCTGTTGCACTACATGTGGAGAGTGTAGGTTTTGGCAGGGTCACTGTTAAGCTGCATTGTACTCACTTGACAGCTACAAAGATATGCTTCCCAGCAGGATAATCATGAAATTTCCAGCCCATGGATTCCAAAGCCTCTTGCAGCTATCTTGCTAAAACTTCTGATTTATTTAGGGCCTTGTGAACCCAAACCATTGGAGAAGCTACTTTTTATTTTAAGCTTCCAGTGCTCTGGTATTATTTCTTTGATCAGTGACTCATTTGTATGAATGATTTTGCATTTTACGATCAGGGAAAATCATTCACTGATAGTGGATCCTATCAAAACATTATCAGAATCCTTAACTTGTTCGAGGCCTGATGTGCAATTGATGCATTTTTTCAGTGGTTCATTCATACTTCAAGATGCATAATCTCAGATACATTATACGGACTTCAAAATACCAGGAACCAGCTTTTCCTCTAATCACTGACTGGTACATTATACTCTGTTTTCAGAGAGCTGATTGAAATAACTAGAAATGAGTCAAATTCCTTTTGAAAGGCTTCATTTCATAGTTACATAAAATGTACAGCACAGGCTACATGTTGTGGTGTTTGGTTGATGCTAGTGTTTTATGCACCCTACCAGTTATCTCTTTATTCATTGGAACCCCTCAGCATTGTCTCTTATTTTTTCTGTTTTGTGTGTTGATATAATTTTCTTTGTGTATCTATGCCATTTGCTTCAACTATTCCTCGCAATAGTGAATTCCACTTCCCAACCTTGAGGCAAAGATGTTTCTGTTGAAACATGTATGGATTTATTAGTGACAGCCTTATATTTATGGCCCTTTGCTTCTCCCTATGTTTTGTTGATGCTCATAGTCTATGTGCACTGCTCGTGTACAGGAGGAAACCAATGAGTCAGTAGGCAATACTTCCCCATGTAAAATGGTTGGGGAGCGGGGCTAGGGGAGGGCTAGAATTTTCTGCTACTTGCTGTAAATACTTGCTCCGCATGCAGCTCAATTTCTAATACTGAAGGGTAACTTTGGCAACAAGTTATCGATGGATCCTTTTTGAGAACCTAAATGTAGAATGGTGTAAATAGCCACACGTTGGGTCTAAAACAAATTAGGAAGTAAAATTAAAGGAGCTCTTGCTTGGGCTTTAAAAGTTCAAGAATTATCAGGTGAGGGAATTTATGATGACTGAATTAGCTAAGATCAGAAGAATGAGAATTTAGTGCAGAACACAGCTGTGGTTTATTATGCTTGTGTCTAATTACATCATTTCTCCACTTTCCTACAAACTCTTTTTAATGGGGCTGAAATTTATAAACTTGTAGATGCCTTATTGTCCCTCTGTTATCCAGAAAGATACTCAGGATTAATTGTTCATGCATGATGCATCAGAAAAGCTGGCTGATTAGAGGTTTGAAGAGGGCACTGCTGGTCTGAAGCTACTTCCAAGCCCACACTTTTGAGTTGAGTCCCCCAGACTTCTAGTTTTGTTGTTAGCTCTTTGCTATTCCTGAAATTGACCCATTTGGGATAAGCTAATTGGAATTGATGAGCTTATGAATTTATAACTGAAGTAAAAAGATTATTTTGCGGTTTAGAGACACTCTGTTCACTATAATATAACTGCAGGATGGTTGGTAAGATTTGTTTCAAGATTTCCATTCAAAAATGCAAGGATTATCGTTTTTGTTTTGGAGTATGTGCTGGTGTTAAATGTTTTGTGGGGAAGAGACCAGTATAAGTCACTGAGGGATGACACTGAATACAATTAGACCTGAGAAGCTGAGTTTCGCCTAGGGCTGAAATGATTGACCCCTCAACCAATACAACCATCTTCCTTTGTGCTATGTGCATCTTTGACATGAGTTCCCCCTCATCCCCCACACGATTCCCAGATGAGTTCAGTTTTACTAATGCCACACTTTGACATTAAGGCAACATTCCACAATAGCAGTCTCCTCACTTCAGCTTGCTCCTGTATTTGGACTAAGGCTGTATTGAGGTTTGGAAGTCAAGTTATCCTGGCAGAATCCAAACTATGATGTAGAGATGCCGGCGTTGGACTGGGGTAGTAAGAACTCAGTAAGAATTTAGCAACACCAATTTTAAATCCAACCAATTTATTTGATAGTAAAATTGCGAGCTTTCGACACTCTGTGCCTTTGTCAGGCAAATGCAGTGTTCGTTTGCCTGACAAAGACAGTGTCGAAAGCTCGTAATTTTACTATCAAATAAATTGGTTGGATTTAAAATTGGTGTTGCTAAATTCTTACTGAGTTCTTAGAATCCAAACTAAGCATCAGTGAACAGGTTACTGCTAAATGCTACTTGATTACACTACAAATACGTTTTGCTGTTGATTAGGCTGATGGGGCATTAAATGTTTGGGCTGCATCTTCCTGACTTGTATAAGCAGGGCACTCGAGGGCAACTTTCCATATTGGCTATTGGTGGTTGCTAGTGTTGCAGCTATACTGAAACAGATTATTTTGGGTATGACAATTTTAGTTTTTCAGTTTAGTTGTTACTTGAGTCAAGGTAGCTGGAAGAAAATGTCATGTAATGGTGGGACATCAAAAAGGCTGGAAAGTGTAACCAACTGTATAGCCATTGTTCTTGTATTATGGGGCAGGGTTGCAAAGATTTGACCTGACTTAATGGCTGTGGGTTTACTTTGTTGATAGTCTGCTTCCACTATTTAGGTTAAAAGCAAAATACTGCAGATGCTGGAATCTGAAACAAAAATAAAAAATCTCAGCAGGTCTGACAGCATACCTTGAGAGAGAGAGAGAATAGAGCCAACATTTCAAGTCTGGGTGACCTTTTATCAGAGCTGAACAAGAGCCTTGTCAGGACTCTAACAAATGGTCATCCAGACCTGAAATATTTCTTCTCTCTCCACAGATACTTTCAGACCTGTTGAGAATTTCCAGCATTTTTTGTTTTTGCACTGTTTAGTATGCATGTCCTGTATTTGCTAGATTAACGCATCATTTTTAGCTGCGTCTAGTGCGTATTCTTCATTTTTAATTGGGTCAAGATTGGCTATCTTGCTTGATGGTGAGGGATAAGCCAAGCCATGGGATTACAAAGTGCGATAATGCAATTCTGGTGTCAGTTATTCTGACTTTGCCTTATAGATTAATTTTGAGCTATCTGCCCTTAATCTATCTTCGTTGACCGGATATGGATGCCGTAGAGTTTTATGGCATGTGTCCTCTGTGTGAAGGGCCTTGGTCTCCATGAGGGCTGTGGTGATCATACTTACCAATATTATTATGGATACATAAACAGGAGTAGGAGGATGAAATCAAGTACGTTCTTTCTGTCATGTTAGAATTGTCATCATCTGCTGTAAGTCCAGCTTGGAACACTCAATGCACAGTCATTAGCATTAGTGTTGGGCATTAAAGACTCTCACCCAGCTTATGTTCTGTGTCCTTGCCACTTAAATGCTTCCTGCAGGTGGTGTTCAACATGTTACTGATTACCCTCACTATCCTTCCTCAGCTGGTTAATCACTAAAGTCTCCAATTCCACTTATGTAATGCTGCCTTGCTCCACTCAGCTTCAGCCAATTGCCAGAAATCATCTTCCACTTATTTACTGGCTCTATACATAACTATTAAAGTGCTTTGCTAATTGGCCTACTTTCCTCCATAAGCTTTTTTTCTCCACAAACTTGATATTCAAAATTCTGCTACATGTATCAAGTGCCATCTACCTGTCACCCTTGTCGCTACTGACCTGCATGGACTCTCGATTAAATATTGCTTAGTTTTAAAAAAATTATCTTATCATAGAATCCCACAGTGCAGAAGAAGGCTGTTCGACCAATCGAGTCTGCACCAAATGCAATCCCATCTAGATCCTATCCCCATAAGCTGTACATTAATTTTAGCTAGTGCCCCTGACACTAAAGGGCAATTTTAGCATAGCCAATCCACCTAGCCCACACACCTTTGGACTGTGAAACGAAACTGGAGCACCAGGAGAAAACCCACACAGAGGGACAACGTGCAAACTCCACGTGGTCAGCGACTCAAGTCGGCAATCAAATCCGGGTCCCTGCTGTTGAGACAGGAGTGCTAACCACTGTGCCACCAGGCTGCCCTAATTTCTCTATGGTCTTGCATTTTACTGTCTCTGGATTCTTTGAAAGCCCCATCATCCTTAGACACTTATGTGCTACTTCTGTTGCCGAATTTAATCAGTTAACTTTTGGTGGCTATGCCTTTGGCTACCAAGACCAAAATTATGGAAGAATTTCCCTTAACCCTTCCAGCTCATCTTTAAGATGCTCCTTAAAAGTTACCACTAGATGACCTACTTGGTCATCTGCACTAATACATCTATCCTTGCATGACTTTGTGTTGGATATTGCTATGTAATGTTCCTGTGAATAATTTTGGAATGTTTGATATTAATGGCACAATGTAACTACAAGTTATCAATGGACAGTTTCTTTGTCCATATTTGATGCTTGGTATTAGTGATGGTGTGAATGTGCACAGCACTAATCAAGCTTGACCTGGCAAATAATAGTTGTGACGTAAGACTCATAATGCATTTTAAAAGCATAACTCATCAAATGTGTCCTCCTTGAATTTCAGTTATAGTGTGTCGACCAACTGCTCTGCCGTTCTCATTCTGGAGCAAAGCTTTGTTTCTTTACGACAGCCATTAGGTCTCCCTTTGCATTTTATTCATGACATCTTGGTTATTTAATTTCTTTCTGTGTACACTAATCCAGACTTTCCCTTTAGTGTTCTCTTTCTCTTCCCCTATCCTGCTTTTCAACACCATAGAACTCATCTCATTACTGCTAAAATGAAAGCAAGGTACTGCAATTGCTGGAATTCTGAAATAAAATCCTGCAAAAACTTGGGCAGCATCTGTGGAGAGAGAGAAACCCTGTTGACTTTTCAGTTTGTATGACTTTTTAGAGCTGATGAGGGAAAAATATGATGGATTTTATACTGCATGACAGGCTGGAAAAGGTGGAGGAAACTAGAGGCCTGGGATAGTGAAATGCTACTGACCTGCATGGACTCACGATTAAATATTGCCTAGTTTTAAAAAAAATCTTATCATAGAATCCCACAGTTAAGAAATGCAAGTGAAATGCTGAGTAACTCAAAAGGATTGTTTTGCCCTTGGATAGTAAGAAGGAGACGATAAAGGGGCAGGTGTATCTTCTGCAATTGCATGGGAAGGGGATGAAAGACTGAGGGGTGATGGAATCAAGGGAATTAAGGGTTACGGGGAGAAAGCGGGAAAGTGGTACTGAACCACTACAGATCAGCCATAATCTTACTGAATGGTGGGGCAGGCTCGAGGGGCTGCTCCTCCTATTTCTTATGTTATGTTCTTATGATAGGTGGGAGTTCGGAAGATGTTGACACTGATGACATGCCAAAGGGAGTGTTAATGGCATGGAAGATTAAAAGTGAATGTGTCAATAGCAGAACATTGCCCAGCACTTGGTGAAAGCAAAACCTAAGAACAAATGATAGAAGGCCCTGTGTGGGGGTGGGTGGAACCAAAATGGAGGAGAGAGATCATGGTCTGGAGTTGTTGGTCTCTATTTTAAGTCCAGTAAAGTGCCAAAGTGAAAGATGAGGTGCTGTTCTTTTAGTTTGCATCGGGCTTCATTGGGATACTGCAGCAGGCCAAGGATGGATATGTGGGCATGTGAGGAAGATGGTGGATTGAAATGGTAAACGAGGAGGAGGTCGGGGTCACCCAGTCTGCTTTTGGTTTCCCAAATGTAGCAGAAACTGCTTTAGGAGTAGTGAATACAATGGACCAAATTAAGGGAGGTGCAAGTGAAATGCTGAGTAACTCAAAAGGATTGTTTTGGCCTTGGATAGTAAGAAGGAGACGACAAAGGGGCAGGAGTTGTATATTCTGCAATTGCATGGGAAGGGGATGAAAGACTGGGGGGGTAATAGAGACATGGACCCGGCTGTCACAGTGGGAGCAGGGAGGTGTGAGGAAATGATGTTTGGTGGCATCATGCTGGAGTTGGTGGAAATGGCAGAGAATTTTTGAATGTGGGTTTCACCCCATCAGCCTCCATATTATAAGAATCATCTACATGGTCTCAGCGTTAACACACTTTCCACAGATGCTGCCTGACTCTAGTTTTATAAGCACTTGCTTTCAATAGCTTGCAGATGGATTATTACAAAGGTCAAGAATTAAGTCCATGATGCAAATTTTTACTTGTTTAAATTTGTCCGAGCCAAGCAAGATTCCATGTTGCTTTACCGTTTAATACTTTATAACTTTAGTGGGGTGTAGAACATTATAGTAACGACACCTCCACCTTGTAGTTTATACCACTTTAATCTTTGTTCATAAATACCCTAATTGAACTTGAAATTATTCTTTCTTCTGCAATGCATACATGTTTCCCTTCAACTGTATAGTCAGAATTCAGTGAGCTTTTCCCTTTGTTATAAAGTAGAATTACAATGGTTTAAACACAGGAAAGGACCATTTGAGCTGATCATATCTGCTGGTTTGCTGCTAGTCCCTGGCCTTTTGCTGTAGACTGAAGTCTTTTTCTCATTTATATAATTATCCAATACCTTTTTAAAATATGATTTAATCTGTCTTCACTACATTCAATCAGTACCTCCAGATCCTGCATCTGAGGTTTTTCTTTGTTGCCTCTAGCTCTTTTTGCATTCACCTTTAAATTGGTATCCTCTGAATCTTGACTATTCTGCTAATGGGATCTATCCAGATCCCTCATGATTTTGAATATCTCAATCATATGTCCCCTTCACCCTCTCCACTAGCATAAACCATCTCAGGTTGTCCTATCTGTCCTCAAAACTGAAGTCCATTATCTCTGGGCCTATTCTCATTGATCTTTTCTGCACCCTCTCTAATACCATGGTTTTTCTCAAAGTGTGTTTTTGGAATTGAGTGCTCAGGATAAGGCTGAACTATTGTTTTAAAATTTATCATTATCCCTTTGTTTTTGTGTTCTGTTCTTTTTAAAGTTCTGGATTCTATATGCCTTAACCATTTTGTCCACCTGTGTACACCTTCAGTGATTTATGCATGAATACTCCAGGTTACTCTGCTAATGTACCTGCTTAAGATTTGTATCCTTTATGTTGCCTCTTCTCATTCTTTCTCCCAAAATGTGTCACCCACATATTACTTTGCAGTAAATTTCATCTGTCATGTATCTGCCCATTCCACCAGACTGTCTTGGTCTCTTGAAGTCTATCGCCATCTTCCTCATAGCTTCCAAGTTTGTCATATTCAATCACATCCAAGTTTAAGTCACTGATATGGATCAGGAAAAGCAGTAGTCCTATTACCAACCCAGGATAAACCCAACCATATACCTTCCCCGAGTCTGAAAAAGCACAGCTACTGTTTCCTATCACTTGACCAACTTTGTATCAATGCTGCCGCTCTTCCTTTTATTCTACTGGTCTTAATTTTGCTAACAAACCTGTTATGGGGAACTTCATTAAATGCCTTTTGGGAGTCCACATGCACCACATCAACTACATTGCTGTCATTAACCCTCTTACCTCATTTTAAAAACAACTTCATCAAATTAGTTAAATGTAATTTGTGCTTGAAAGATCCATAACATCCTTCAGCAAAGATGTCAGTGAAATCCATGGTCCATCTGATGCTCGGTTGGTCAAGTTAAACATTCTCAAAAGCAAAGTATAACATCCTCCAGCAAAAATTGTATTGCTTTTGTTGATTTATTGTTTACACATGAGTGCTTTTGGTTGCAAGGGTCTAAGCATTCATACTTGCCACTCCTTTCCCAATTTTGTCCTCTGTTTTCTTTAGATTCTCTGGATTTCCATGGTTTTTAACTTGAAAATCTGTAGATTTAAATCTACTAATGAATTTGTTCATAAGTAATTTTTTGACATCATTCGGTAATTTTTTGAGATATTGGAACAGCAACATTCAAATAATTTAGATGCACGAGAGTTAATGACCTTTGCTCCCTGACATTACATGCAATTGCTAAAGTGAATGGTAACTTGAGTTGCATATGTGGACTGCATATATCTCAATGCTTGAAAGTACTTCACAGCTAATGGCTTTGAAAGAACCGTAATCAATTTGTCCACAGTAAGGTCTCATGAACAGTAATTTAATTTGATCTATTTTGGTATAAAAACAAAAACTGTTGGGCATTCTCAACAGGTCTGGTAGCATCTGTAGAGAGATGAAAAAACTGAACGTTTTAGATTTGCTGGCATTCCCAGCACTACTATCTTTTCTAATATCTAGCACCAGCATTTACGGCTGTGTGCTCGTGATCTGTTTTGGTATTGTTTGAAGGATCAATGATGTACAGGGCACTGGGGAAAAAACTGTACTCTTTGGAAAAAGTGTTGTGGTGTTTACATCCATCCAAATAGGAAGTCAGAGCCTGGCTTTAAGCCAGAAGAATTTAATGCAGAATTTCCTCAACATTGCACTGAATATCACCCTAAATTGTGATCAAACCCTGAAAGCTGTAAGAAATTGAAGTTACATCTTGAAGGACAAAGATTTTCAGTTACAACAGAACCTGAAGATAAGCTTGTTGGTCTATTGACTTTTTTTTGAGAATGTTTAACTTGACCAACTGAGCGTCAGATGGACCATGGATTTCACTGATGTCTTTGCGTATGATCATTCCCAGAGTGTTGCATTAGCTTATTAATTTGCATGTTCCCTCTGACATCCATAATCTTGGGGCAGCAGCTTCCATTTGTATGCCAGTGATGTCCAATTTTATTTCTCTACTTCATCTTGCTGTCTGTCCAATGTCTGAGTTAGTTAACCATTGATAGGATTAGTGCCACCTATTCTGTTTGTTCTTGCTCCAACACTTGGCCAGCACACCAAATTCCATTGCTTATATTTAATTGCTGAGTAACACTGAATTTGTGAGTGGTTCTTAATTTTCTACTCTGCTTTGAGCTGGTAATCCAACCCCATCCAAAAATACTCTTTCCAAAGTTCAAGCCCTCAGCTTTTTACAAACAGTTTGAGAGAAAAACTGAGAATTTTAAATTTTAATAAGAGCAGTTTATGAAGGCATGAAAGCGAAGCTAGCTGGACTGAACTGGCAAATGTGCTTAAGGGATAGATCAATAGCGGTTCAGTGGCAGATGTTTGAAGGAATATTTCAGAATAGCCACATTCTGCTGAGAAACATTCCAAGGGGAATGCATGTCAGTAGTTGAGTAAAACAAAGTCTGATTTGCCCAAAGACGAGTGGCAGCTCAGAAGATTAGGTAGACGTAAAGGACATCAAAGAATGATTGATTAAAAAAAAATTGATATAGATGGAATGCCTAGAGTAAGTGAGAAAGCTAGCTAGTAATATAAATGATGTGGAGATGCTGGTGTTGGACTGGGGTAAACACAGTAAGAAGTCTCACAACACCACATAAAAGTCCAACCGATTTATTTGGTAGCACAGACCACTAGCTTTCAGAGTGCTGCTCCTTTAACCGGTGAGCGGGAGTTCTGTTCACAAATAGGTCATATAAAGACAAGGCATACAAAGTATATGTCCTGTTAGTGAACGGAACTCCTACTTACCTGATGAAGGGGCAGTTCTCCTAAAGCTAGTGGCTTGTGCTACCAGATAAAGTCCAACAAGTTTAACGTGGTATTGTGAGACTTCTTACTAGTAATATAAAGATAGATAGGAAGAGTTTCTACAGATAAGAAAAAAAATTAACAAAGTGAGCACTGTTCATATAGAGTGAGTCTGGGGGAATTGATAGTGGAAAACAGGGCTACGACTCATTAATTTTGCATTGGTCTTCACTAGGGAGAATACAAATAACATCCCAGAACTAGAGAATGAATGAAAGGCAGGAACTGTGGAAAATTGTAATCACTAGGAAAGTGGTATTGATCAAATTGTTGGTTCTGCAGGCTGACAAATCCCGAGGTCCGATGGACTTCACCCTAACTCCTTTAAAAGAAGGCTAATGAGATAGTTAATGCACTGCTTTTAATTTTCCAATATTCCATAGATTCAGGGATGACTCCATCAGATTGGAAGGTAAAAGGGAGGCAGAAAGTAGGAAACTACAGACCAGTTAGCCTAACATCTGTCATAGGAAAAGATATTATTAAAGATGTTATAGCAGGACACTTGGAAAAATTCCAGGCAGACAGAGTCAGCATGGTTTTGTGGAAGAGAAATTGTTTAACCAATTTTTTGGAGTTCTTTGGAAGAAGTTGCATGTGCTGTGGATAAAGGGGGACCAGTGGATGGACCATAAAATTTCCAGAAGGCATTTGATAAGTTGCCACATTAAATATCGCAGAAAAGAAAAGCCTTGTGATGTAGGAGGTAACATTGGCACAGATTGTATTGGTTCACCAATGGGACATAATTGGTATAAATGGATTTTTTTGGTTGGCAGGATGTGATTAGTAGTGTGCCACAGGGATCAGTGCTGCGGCCTCAACTTTTACAATTTATATAAATGACTTGGATGAAGATATGGTTGCTAAATTTGCTGAAAACATAGGTAGGAAAGTAAATTGTGCAAAGGATTATGGAGGCTACAAAGGGGCTTCAGTGCATGAGCAAAGACCTGGCAAATGAGTATAATGTGGGCAAATGTGAAATTGTCCATTTTGGTCAGAAGAACAAAAAAGCTTATCTAAATGGCAAGAAGTTGCAGAACTTGAGGTGCAGAAGGATCTGGGTGTCCTGCATAAACCTCCTAATGCTGGTATACAGGCACAACAAGGTATTAGGAAAATTAATAGAATGTTATTTATTGTGAAGGAATTGAATACAAAAGTAAGGACATTATTATTATTCTTTTGTACATGACCTTAGTGAGACCACATCTGGAGTATTGTATGCAGTACTAGTCTCCATAAAACCTGACAATGCAGGAGAAGACCATTTGGCCCATTGAGTTTGCACCGAATCTCCAAAAGAGCACCTTAACCATCACTCCCACCCTCTGTACCCCACACATTTATCATGGTTAATCCACCTAACCTACAGAGCTTGAAACACTACAGGGCATGACCAATCAGCCTAACCTGCACATCTTTGGAGTATGGGAGGAAACCAGAGCATCCGGAGGAAACCCACACAGGCATGCAGAGACTGTGCAAATTCCCCACACAGTGAACCGAGGCCTGAATCAAAACCAGGTCACTGGCTCTAAGGCTTCAGTGCTAACCACAGCTACTATGCTGTTGTCCTTGAAAGATCTAAATACATTAAAAGCAGTTTGGAGAAGATTTCCTAGAATGGGTGGGTTGGCTTGAGAGGAAGATTTGGTGAGTTTGGGTTTGTCATCTTTATAGAGTTTAGAAGGGTAATAGGCAAGTTAATCAAAGCCTTTTAAGATCCGGAGGGGTGTTGAGAGCTGATGTGGAGCAGATGTTTCCTCTTGTTGGAGAATCTAGAATGAGTAAGGGGTCCCTGATTAAAAAAAATCAGGGTTGTTTTAACACAAGGAGAAATTGTTTCTCTCAGGGCTGTGAGCCTCTGGAACACAGCTCCTCATAGGCAGTGGGGAAGCAGAGCTTTTGAATATTGGCAGAGCTAGATAGATTCTTGATTGACAAGGGAATGCTAGGTTATTGTGGGGGTGGGGAGGGGGTAGGTGGGAAAATGGAGCTGAAGTTAATCAGATTAGCCCTAAACTCAATGAATGGCTGAGCGAGACCAAGTGGCTACCTCCTAATTTATACGTTTGTATGTCACTACACCAGACTTCTCTCCATTATTCTTTTAACTGCCTGCCCTAATCTCAATCTACACAAGTTCCTAAATTAGCTCGAATTTTACAGCCCACATCTTTGTTCTCAACTATAGTTCTGGCCCTCATGCACCAACCAGCTCTGTTCCCCAAATGGGTGAATTCAGGGTCCTTGTTTACAGAGCTCAAGATGGCCTCATCCCATAGCATTTCTGAAATCGCCTTTACAGCTTGCAACCACCCTCTAGAATTTATTTAAATTTCTTTGCAGCCTCCATTGACAGCTTGAAGTCACCTGAATCCTCAACTTCAGAATGTTTTTACCTGTATACTTGCTGTATCTATCAGTCATCTTCAGAAAACTCTTCAAAATATATTTCTCTTCCTTGACATACAAAATAAATGAAGGATAAATCTTGGGTATCCAAAATTCCAAAAAAAAAATCTTATCTCACAAATCTTTCAGACATTAAGACATGGATGGCTCAACTTATCTCTCTTGGTTCACATAACCTATCCATACCAGGTATAGACGTACCTGAGCTAAATGGATCAAACAGTGATGTGAATTAACTAATGCTACTTTATTTAACATCCTTGTTCACAAAGCTATAGGTAAATTACACCAGACTAAGGATTATACAAATGATTTGGATATATTAAACAACTGTTTAATAGGCACAGCATTAATTAAGTGAACCATAGATTATATAGAAGTTACAACATGGGAGATAGCTCATTTGGGACAACCTGTCCAGTCCCTTATTCTTTTGGCTTTTGTCTACCTATCCAATATAATATTCTATCTATATTGCTGCCTCAACTACTTTCACTGAAAGTGAATTCCATATCCATAAGAAATTTATATTGCTTTCTTTAAATCTTGCATCTGTGCTTCTTTGTTCCAGATCTTACACATATTAAAATTAATCTGCTTCTATATACCCTGTTCTGACTTTTTTATAATTTTAAGTACTTTCTTTTCACCTGATCTGCATCGCTCAAATGCAAAGTCCAGAATCTTTCTTTTCACATTTGTTTCCTTCTCTCAGGTTGCATCACCATAAGGCATTAATATTTGTCATGTGGTTTAGAGTCCAATACAATACTCAGTAAGCTAAACAAGTCTTATTAAAATTATATATAAGCTTATATCTGTCAAACTTACACGTGTCAAGCCTAGAATTCCATTAATCAATTAATTTGATTAATTTTTAATCAACCGTATCAAATCAGTGTGCCGCCTTTAATGGCCAATGACCTCGTGCGTCTAACTACATCTAATGTTTCCAGTAGCCTGATGTCTTTAGAATGCAATGACTGCTTTCTTTATAGCTACATTATCACCTCGCAGTTAATTACTACTGGATTCCAATTTTTAAATCATTTTCCGCATCTTGTATCCCTTTTCAGCTTCCTTCACAATTCAAAGATTTAACTTTAGCTAATTTTATGATGGCTCTGCAAATTTCGACACTACTCCCTCTAAGTCTTCACATCAACTATCTAGGCAATGGTACAGTACAAATTATGTTAAATATTTAGTAGATTACCAACTCGCATTCTGCAAATCCTTGGTTTTAAGAAAATAGCACAGCACTCTTAGTAAAATACATTTGCTGTAGTGTTTTGTGGTTGTCTTTCACTGAAATACTTGAATTTTTCCAAGAAGCCGAGGCAAATTATCATTCTTGGCCTTTGTCTTTTACTCTTGGTCATCGTATTCCAGCCTAACTAATCTTTTCTTTTGTTCTTCAGTTTGCCTTCTGGACTCAAAATGGTTGAGATGCACCTTATCTTCTAACTTCCTGAACTGAATTTTTATCACATTTAGCATTTAAAACAACCTGCCTCCAAAACACATTTCAGCTCCCTTTAACTTTCCCTTCCTTGGAATCTTTTGGTAAACCTTCTGATTTGTGACCAAAGCATGCCCCTAAATCAGCATCAGCAAGGAAACCCCACTTAGACATTGATTGTTATTATCTAGCCAAGATGATCAGTTTGATCGAATTTTCTATGGTATTCAACCAGACTGACATGTCAGATCTTGGATCATTTTAATTAGTTTGACAAAGGGCAGAACAATAATTAGTTTTCTTGCTCATTTTTGTTATTCAGTGCTTAAATCTTAAGGAATGCTCGTTGTAAATATCCAAGTTGTACAAGTTTTCTCTCCAATTGGTTTGTAGCTTAAAGGCTGTAATTGTAGCATGATGATCAGCCATTTAGCCTGCACTTCTGCTTGGTGCCAAGCTTAACTTTCACCATGATCCAGATTAGAAACAGATGATATTGGGATATGAGAGTATTTTTTAAAGGGAATTTCCTAATTACAGCTGGGAGTGCTCCAGAAGATTTTGCCCACCTTCATTTGACTCTCCAACTTCAGATTTTGTTGAGGTGTAGTGATGAGATCTAATTTACATTTGCTTTTCACTAAATTATTTCTTGGATTGGTTGGCCTGACTGACGAGTTATATCTTGGGTTGCCAATTCCATGTAATCATGTACATAATTCAATGAGGCAGCAAAGAAATTGAACCTAGCCAAATTTGGCTAGTTGAGCATGCTTATTTTTAAAAATATTCTTTCACAGGGTGTGGATGTTACCTTTATCCACCCACAATTGCCATCTTCTTTTGTGTTAGGTAATGAGGTCAGGAGCTGAGCGGCCAGGTGAAATCTGATTGTCAATGAACAAGTTAATCCCGTGTAAGTGCTGCTTGATAGCATAATCAACAGCACTATCTTTCACTTGGGTCAGGAATAGACTGATGGAGTAATAATTGACTAGGTTGAATTTGTCTTGTTTTTTGTGGAGAGGTCATAGCTGGGTTTTTTTTCCATGTTGCAAGGTAGTTGCCAGTATTGTTGCTGTCCTGGAACAACTTGGCTATGGGTAAAGCTAATTTTGAAGCATATGTCTTCAGTACTATTGTTGGAATGTTGTCAAGGGCGAATAATGTTTGCAATATCCAATTTATTTGATGCCACATGGCGTGAATTGAATTGGCTGAAGCTTGGCATCTGTGTGGGGGAGTCGGGAGAAGACAGATGAAATATCCACTTGGCACTTCTGGCTATTTGTAAATGGTTTAGTCTTGACTTTTGCATTGATGTGCTAGGGCATACTTGTGGAGCCACTTCTGATAAGTTGGTTAATGGCCCACACCGTTTCTGACTGGATGTGGCAGGGTTGCAGAGCTTGGATTTGATCTGTTGATTGCTCTGTAGTTCTGTTTATCACGTGCTGCTTCTGCAGTTTGGTGTGCAAATAGTCCAGTACTGTATCTTCCTAACATTGGACATTCCTAAAAATGTGTCCAATGCTGCTCCTGGCATGCCCTCCTACACTCTCTATTGAACCAGGATTGCTCTCCGGTTTGGTGGCAGTGATGGAGTGGGAAATACGTCAGGCCATGAGGTCACAAATTATGGTTATAAATAATTCTGCTGCAATGGCCCAGTGCTTCATGGATTACCAGTTTTTGTTTTTAAAAATATTTGAAATCAGTCCCATTTAGCATTGTAGTAATGCCAGATCACACAATGGAGGGTACCTTCACGTGAAAATGCTTCTTTGTCTCTACAAGGACTGGGCAGTGATTACTCCTACCTGTATTGCCATGGATGGATGCATCTGTAGTTGATAGATTGGTGAGAGCAAGGTCAATTGTGTGCTGCTTAGCCACTCTTTGGTGATAGACATTGAACTTTTTTATCCAGAGTACATGCTGTGCTTTTGCAACTTTGTTCCCCTCCCAATTTATGATCAACATGGAGGATTACTGAGTGATCAGCTGAGAAGGGTGCAGTAAGTGGTGATCGGGAGATTTCCTTTCCATTATTGACTCGATGCCATGAGACCCATGGAGCCAGAAGATCAATGTTAATGATTCCCAGAACAACTCGCTCCTGACTGTATGCCACTGTGCTACCACCTTTGCGTCTGTCCTACTGGTGGGACAGGGCATACAGAGCTTCTGGATTACTAGTCTGGTGATATTACAATGGTTTCTCTCCTTTTGAGTTGTTTTCCCCTCCCCCACCCACCTCCCAAATGTTTAAGGAAGTAGATCTGAGGACTCAAACTCTAAAATGAGGCATTGTGTATATATATGATGCCTCCTTAGACATTCCAAAATGCTTTACAGGCAATAAAGTAATGAGGTGTAGTCACTGTTGTAATGTAGAAAATGTGGCAGTCAACATGCACATAGCAAATTCACACAAACAGCAATATGATAACAGTTTGTCTTTTTGATGTTAATTGGGTAAATATTGGCCAGTATGCTGGGGATATCTCCCTTACTCATCTTCAAATTAGTGCCAAGGGATCTTTTACATCCACAGCAGATTGGGAGAATTGGTTTGAAAGATGGCACTTCCAACAGTATTGTGCTCCCTTGGTGCTGCACTGAAGCATCGGCTTTGATCTTTGTTCTTGAGCCCTGGAGGACTTGAACCTGGAACCTTAAGACTAAAGAGGCGAGAGTGCTATCAACTGAGCCATGGCCGACACAACAAGTAACTCCAGCATCATTTTCGCCTGTGAACTCCTGAGACATTTCAACACTAAGTTGGAATCAAGACATTTCAGGAGTTTGGGTCAGTGAAGATTAAGATCAGATGCATGAATTCTTAAAGTGCACATGATTCTTTTAGTTCAAAGATCAAATCTAAGTGGAATTCCTAGTTTCAAAGTAGCTAATTGTCAATTTTATTTTAGTAGAAGTGGCTTATTATTGGATATATAATTGAAGACTTGCCATCAAAGAAATATTAAGGGTTCCAGAAGTGTTTGAACCTATCATGTAGACTGGTAATCAACAAAACTTAGATTTGTACAGAATCTTTAATCTAAAACCCATCTGAAGGAGATGGATTAGAGGGACAAAGGGATCTGTTTCTGCCTTTTTAAATAAAACTAGAGGAGAGGGCTATAAGGATGGAGGGTGGTGGGAGGGAGGGTGGGGGTTAGAGAGAAGAAACCATGGCATTCAAGCTTCCTTCTACCAGTAAGATAGAAACAGGATTGTACCATTCATTTTTTGTTTTTGTAATGCTTACATTATGGGTGTCACATCTTAATTCAATCTATCTGCCTTGGTTCCAGATCTTTCAATACCATTGCCTAACAAAATGGTTTTTAATCCATAGATCTATAAACATAGACAGGGATCACGGGTAGAATGGGAACATTGGGGTGGCAGCGCGGGCTCGTTGGGCCGAAGGGTCTGTTTCCTGTGCTGTTTTGTTCTTTGTTAAAAATCTGTTCATCAGTTCAAATGGAATGCATTAGGTATGTGGAGGTAGTTACGAAAGAAAATGAACAAGGTATTTGAGGGATGGATAAGGATTGCAGTTTTAGTGTACTGGAAAAATTGGGTTTTAGTTCTGATTTCAGCATTCTGATTTTAATTGCTTCTCTGCTAGTGGCCATATCTTCAGCTGCCCAGGCCTCTAGAATTCCCTAACTAAAACTCTACCTTTGCCTCGCTTTTTTTCTTTTTGCTTAATACCTTAAGCCTCTTTTAAAGCTACCTGTTTGATGAGACCTATTTTCACCTGCCTTGGTGTCAAATTTGGGTAACACTACAGTGAAGGGCTTTGGGATATTTTACTACAATAAATGCCAGATGTAAGTGAGTTACCATGTCTTGATTAGTATTTGTGGCAGATGAGAGCAGAGAACAGTGCAGGTCTGTGAAATGTAGCCATCACTGGAGATGTTAGCTTTGTTTGCTCGGGTAAGTTGAAACCACGCAAGGGGAGGTGTCACAATTAGACTTTTGGGGGAAAGGTTGTTGTAGTTGATTATCAAATGCAGTTGCAAAATTAAGGGACAAGACAAGATGAAGCATTGTTGCACTTGACTGAAAACAGAACCATTTCGATAGTTTGAGAACAGAGGAAGCTGACTGCTTCAAGCACATCCATTCCCTACAGTTTATTCCATCAAATTCCTTCCCCTGCTTCATCTGAAACAGAAGCTAACTATGCTAGTTATATCTCTCAAACTCTAACTTGAGTTGTTCCTAAGTGTCATTAAGTAGTTAGCGTGAACTCAGACTATCAAGACAAATGAAGAATATAGAAAACCTGGTGTTTGACATACTCTGCCCAAGAGGATTTTTTTCTTTATTCCTTCACAGTATATGGGCATTGCTGGCTAAGCCAGCATCTTTATTGTCCCACCCCTAATTACCCTTGAAGGTAGTGGTGAGCTGACTGCTTGAATCAATGCAGTCCATCTGTGTATACAAGGACTGCTGTTGCAGAGAAAGTTCCAGGATTTTGACCCTGATTGAGAGTAGATTGATAGGCAGTAATTGCGTCTTTTCTGGATAGGACATTCCTGGGCAATTTACCGCTTTGCTGAGTAGATGCGAGTGTTGTAGTTGTGCTGGAACAGATTGGCTAAGAGCACAGATAGTTCTGGAATACAAGTCATACATTCTATTGCCAGAATGTTGTCAGGGCCCATATCCTTTGCTGTATCTTGTGCCTTCAGCTGTTTACTGATATCACTTGGAGTGAATTGAATTGGCTGCAGACTGGTAGGGAAGATTTGCTGAAACTGTAGGGTACTGGTTAAACTATACCTGCAATACTGTGAACTGTTTTCGTTCCCTTTTTTGAGGAAGCATATATTTGCATTGCAGGCAGTGCAGAGAAGGTTTGTTAGGTTGATTCTAGCTGTGGATGGATTTTCTTAGGTAAGGTTGAGAAGGTTAGGTCTGTACTCGGTGGAATTTAGCAGAATGTATTGAGATATTTAGGATTGTTGGGGCTTAACAAAGTAGATGTTGAGAGGTTTTTTCCCCTTGTCACCAAGAATCTAGGACCAGAGGACATAATCTGAGAGGTCACCTGTTTTAAGACCGAAATGGAAGAATTTCTCCTCTGGGGAGTCCTTTACTAGAGGATTTTAGGGACTGCGTCGTTAAGTACGTTCAAGTGTGAGATAGACATTTTTAATCAATAAGGAGATCGAGGGTAATGGGGATAAGGTGGGAAAGTGCAGTTGAGGATTATCAGATCTCATTGATGGAACAAACTTGAGCCTTCTGCTCCTATGTCGTATGATCTTAATAGTATCTGTGATGCTGTGGAGGGGGCTGATGTGGATTATCCAGTTCACACCTTAGGTTGAAGATTGTAGCAAATGTTTCAGCCTTGTCCTTTTCTCTAATGTAATGGGCTGCCTTATCATTGAATATGGGGATATTTGTGGAGCCTCCCTCCAGAATTGTTTAATTGTTCACCACTGGATATGGCAGGACTGCAGAGTTTAGCTTCGATCTGTTGGTTATGGAACACAGAGCAGGATTTTATGGCCTCGCTCATCCATAGAACATTTCAGCGCAGAACAGGCCCTTCGGCCCTCGATGTTGCGCTGACCGATTAAGAAAAAGCAATGACCCTCTAACCTAAACCATTCCCTTTTCATCCATAAACTTATCCACGGACCTCTTAAATGCCCCCAAACTTGGCGCATCTACAACTGCAGCAGGCAGGGCATTCCATACCCTTACCACCCTCTGGGTAAAGAACCCATCTCTGACATCCGTCCTATAACTACCACCCCTTAATTTAAAGCTATGTCCCCTCGTGCTAGCTTTCTCCATCTGAGGAAAAAGGCTATCACTGTCCACCCTATCTAAACTTCTAATCATCTCGTATGTAAATTCTTGTATCCAGAAACTGTAAAGTGCTGTCTGAGATCAACGGAGCTTTCCATGGTCTGCCCCTCACCTGCTCCGATTTCTGTGGTGGGTGAGATGGTAAATTAGTTTTGTTTATTGCTTGCTGCATTTGCTATTTGGCACAAGAATAGTCCTGTAGCTTCATTAGGTAAACCTAATAGTTTAGGTATAACTGGTAGTTTCTGGCATTTCATCCTGTGCTCTTCAATGAACCAGGGTTCATTCCCTAGTTTGATAGTAATGGCAGTATCAGGGACATTCTGGGCCAGGAAGCTACAGATTATGGTTGAGTACAATTCTGGCTATTGATGGCCCACAACACCTCATGGGTATTCAGTTTTGAATTTGTTCAAAATCTAACCCGCCTAGTGGTAATGCTATGCATGGAGGGTATTCTCAATGTGAAGATGGGACATTGTCTCCACAAGGACTGTGCGATGGTCACTGCTGCCAGTACTGTTGTGGGCAGATGATCTGCAACAGATCGGTGAGGATATCATCAAGTATATTTCTCCCTCCTGTTTCCTCCTCACTGCCACTGATGCAGTCTTGCAGCTTTGTCTTTCAGAACTCTACAAGTTTGGCTTGTTATAGTGTTACAGAGCCACTCTTGGTGATGGAGGCTGAAATCTCACACCCAGATAATATTCTGTGCCCTGGCCACTTTTGGTGCTTCCTGTAAATGGTGTTCGACATGGTTTGATTCATCATTTGGACGAGGAGGTGGATGGTAATTGGTAAATGGATGGGCAGGAGATTTTCTTGTGTTTGACCTGATGCCGTGTGACTCCATGGCATCCCTTCATTCTCTATTAGTGTCTATAATAGAAACATACAACAATTGCATCACAGATGAAGATTACTCAGCTCATCGTGTTTATACTGGCTGTCTACAGGAGCAACTTGGTTAGTCCCATTCCACTGCTCTTACCCGGCAACCTTGCAAATTATCTCCCATTCGGTGCTTCATCCAGTTGAATGCCACCATTACATTCTTTGAGTACATTCCACTAGGAATGTGAACTTGCAGTGTACGTTTATTCCTTTGGGTCTTGGTCCTTGTGCTATGAGAATAGATTTATTTCATTTGCTCTGTCGAGGTGTCTCATGATTTTGAATACCTGTATCAAATCTCCTCAATTTTTTTTTTTACAGAACACAGCTTGGGCTTCTTCAACCTATCTACATAACTGAAATACCTATCTCTGGAAACATTCTTGCAAATCTTTTCTGCGCCTTTTTGAAAACCTTCACATCCTTCCTAGAGTGTGGTGCTCGGGAGGTGGACACGCTGTTCTAGTTGAGGCCAAGCCAGCAATTTTTTAAATAGTTTAATCAGAGCTTTCTTGCTTTAGTACTCTGCTTCTATTTATAAGGCCCAACAATCCTATACATCTCAATACAAAAAAGGTGAAGTGATATCAGTTTCAGCAGAAGAACAAGGAGAGATAATATAGAGGTTGTAATTATAAAGAGGATGCAGGAATAAGGCATTTCTAAACGGAGAGCTATGACAAGTGCCATTCCTCAGGGATCAGGGATGGGATCTTTGTAATATAGATAAATGATTTGGAGGAAAATGTAACTGGTTTGATTAAGTTTGCGAATGACGCAAAGGTTGGTTGATTTGTGGATAGCGATGAGGACCGTTAAAGGATACAGCAGGATATAGATCGATTGGAGACTTGGTTGGAGAGTTGGCAGATGGAGTTTAATCTGGACAAATGTGAAGTAATGCATTTTGGAAGGTCTAATACAGATGGAAAATGTACAATAAATGGCAGAACCCTTAATGGTAATCATAAGCAAAGGGATCTGGGTGTACAGGTACACAGATCACTAAAAGTGCAGGTGGAGAAGGTAGTCAAGAAGGCGTACGGCATGTTTGCCTTCATTGGTTGGGGCATTGAGTTTAAAAATTAGCAAGTCATGTTGCAGCTTTACAGAATCTTAAGCTGCACTTGGAATATAGTGTTCAATTCTGGTCGCCACACTATCAGAAGGATGTGGAGGCTTTGGAGAGAGTACAGAAAAGATTTACCAGGATGTTGCCCGTATGGAGGGCATTAGCTATGAGGAGAGGTTGGAGAAACTTGGTTTGTTCTCACTGGAATGACGGAGGTTGAGGGGCGACCTGATATAAGTCTACAAGAGTGAGAGGCATGGACAGAATGGGTAGTCAGAAGTTTTTTCCCAGAGTGGAAGAGTCAATTACTCGGCACAGGTTTAAGGTGCAAGCAGCAAGGTTTAAAGATATATGAGCCAGATTTTTTATAGTGAATAGTAGGTCCCTGGAACTCATTGCTAGGGGAAGTAGTGGAAGCGGATTTGGTACTGACTTTTAAGGGCGTCTTGACAAATACATGAATAGGATGGGAGTAGAGGGATATGGCCCTCAAAGATAGTATTTTAGTTCAGTCGAGCAGTGTGATTGGTGCAAGCTTGGAGGGCAAAATTGCTTACTCCTATGCTGTAATTTACTTTGTTCTTTATTTATAAAGGCATATGGTATACACTTTCTTATCCTACCCTGCTACTTTGATTTGTGGACTCAGATTCATAGATCAATATAGCACAGAAACAGGCTCTTTGGCCCAACTGGTCCATGCTGACCATGGTTCCTCCCCCCAGCTAGGCACAATTGCCCACATTTGGCCCATATCCCGCTAATCCTTTCCCATCCATGTACTTACCCAAATGCTTTTTAAATGTTGCTATTGTACCTGCCTCAACCACTTTGGTTCCATATATGCATCATCCTCTGAAGAAATTGCCCCTTAGGTCCCTTTTAACCACCACCACCACCACCATCACCAACCTTAAACCTATGACCTCTAGTTTTCAATTCCCCTTCGCTGGGAAAAAATCTGTTCTTATCTATGCCCCTCTTGATTTTATACCTCTAAATTATAATCGAAGGTGTCTCTATTCCTGCGTCCTTTTTAATTTCACCTTCTGTGCTCTCGTTCTTCTGCTGAAGCTGATACCACTTTATCTTTTTTTGCATGAAATTTCTTCTGCCAAGCATACACTCATTTCATCAGATTATTGTCCTCAGTTTTTCCATGTGTGTTAGCTGTCTTGTGCATCCAAGTTAGGTCATTAATATAACTGAAGAAATTCAGTGATCTTAATGCCAAGCCCTGGGCAACTTCATTCTTTCAGTATCAACCTATCCATGAGAAAATCAGGTATCCTATTTTAAAAACTTTTAATTCTTAGCCATACCATTATATTTCTCCTATTTAATATAATTCAAAATTCATTCTGTGATAGTGGCCTTGATGTTCAACCTCAAGTTGTTAACTTTACAGTGTAGCAGTCTGTTGGTTCCTTATTTGCGGTTGCCACATTACCGTGCATGTGGGTGGCAGTTGTAAGAATAGAGTTGGTACAGAATTTATGGATTTAACCTTTCTGGACAAATTTAATGATTTCATTAAGTTGATGTTCAATTACTTTCTTTTTGACATGGAGGGAAAATGTGTTTTTTGCTCATGGAATGACGGTGCCAGCATTTATTGACCATACCCAAATTTGCTTTTAAACCACTGCAGTCCATCAGTTGGAGAAACACCCACAGTGCTGTTAGGAAGGAATTTCCACGGTTTTAACCCAGAGCATTGGACGACAATATAATTCCAAGTCAGGTTGATGTGTGGTTTGGAAGGACGGATTTGTAGGTGATGTCATTTCCATGCACTTGCTACCCTTGGACCTTTTAGGTAGTCAAGATTGCGGGTTTGAAAGGTGCCATTGAAGGAGCCTTGATGAGTTGATACAAGGTGATGGTGATGGAGGGAATGAATGTTGAAGGTGGTAGATGAGGTGCCAGAAGTGAGCTACATTATCCTGGATGGTGTCAAGCATGTTGCATTAGAATGACACTCATCGAGGCAAGACACGAGTATTCCATCACACTGCTTGCCTTACAGGTGGTGGACATGTATCTCACCACCTGACTTGGTGAGTCAGGTGGTGAGATACATGCTACAGAATTCCCAGAATCTAACCTGCTCTTGTGGCCTAAGGAACTCCTGCAATGAAATGCCAAGGTTGACATGATTGACTTTCAATAACCACAGTTGTCTGCCATTATGCTAGATATGACTGCAACCAGTCTAGTTTCGCAATCCCTGATTATCATTGACCAGATTTACTACGGCTCCTTGATGCCGCATTGGGTCAAATGTTGCTTTGCTATCAAGGGCAGCCCTTCTTGTCTTGCCTGTGGAGTTTCAGCTGTTTTTGCCCATGTTTGGGACCAAGGCTGTATTGAGGTCAGGAGCAGAGTGGCCCTAGTGGAGTCTTTGGCATGACTCTCTGCACAGGAGTTTGATAGCACTCGGGGTGAGGACCAGCAAGATAATGCATGTGAATTTTTCACTGGAAGATAAGTACATGTAAGCTGCCTTTTGATTCCCTTGAGGATATCGTGCACAGCTAAGGAAACTGGGAAGAAAGTAGAGAGATCCGATTTAAAAAACTTCTTTAAGTTTTGAGCTTGGAAAAAGTGTTGCAACTTGGGAGTTCCATTGTTTATGTACTAGAAACCAAGGTTATTTAAATATTCTTTGACTTTCCTCCTTTTTTTGTCCTTCTACATTCCTCATCTATTTGCAAAAAATAACACAGCCCTGTTTACCCTACGTTTCGTATCTAAACTTAGGGCAGAACCTGTGCAAAGTCGTATAGAAAAACTGAGTGATGCTATTGGAGTGGACATGGAAAAGTGAGATGTATTTTTGAATTTGTACCATGGTTGTCTCTAGTGCAAATCTTCTGCTTGTGAACACATTTAGAAACTATTCGTTACTCACAGTACTCGGTATTGCTGACTTTATCCATTTCCCAGAGGTGGTGAAAGATTAGCTTCTACAACATAGATAATCAAGGTATTTGTTAACACAAGCATAACTACTTGGCACAAAATGTCACAGCAATTGTTCGTAAAACTCCTGAAGTTGCTAAAATTATGCTTCAAAGTCAGAATTAGGATTTTGGTTATGGGTGAAAGTAATGTTCCAATCATGTCCCTCAGCTGGATTGTTAAATTGAAGGTGATGTTTGATGTGCTGATGGTGAGGAATAGACAAATCAGCTGTTAAAGACTATTCATGCTGATGAGCCATACCTATGGAGAACTGACTGTAAATATTATTTTGAGCTGCTGATAAGTGTTTTACATCACTCGCAGAAGGTTTCATTGAGTAAATCGTTGCAATTATATGATGCTCTTTAGGATAGTTGGACTTGTGTGGTGGACAAATCCAAGCAGATATTCTGCCAACAGGATGCAAAGCCTCAGTTAATCTACCTTTAGTGGTTTGGGAACGAGATTTTGAGTATGGCACGAGAGAAAACTTTGCATTTTGAATGGGACCAATCGCACCCAAGGGAGTCATGTCTCAATAATGCAGCAGCTTCTTGGTGCTGCATTGGAATGTCAGTCCAGATTAGCAGTTGAAATCCTGTTATGAAATGTGAATTCATAAGACTTCATGACACCGTGCTATCAAGTGAGCAAGCTGAGTTTCACCTGAAAAGCAAAGTTGTTTGGTGATTATTTCTTTCTGGTAATTTTATCATTTAAAAACAGAGGAACAAATTCCCCACTTTGGGTTAGTGCTGCAGAAACCCCCAAGTGGACCTTTGCCGCTAAAAAGCAAAAATCTTTAGAACCAATATAATTTTGGTACACCTACTTCACATCAATAAATTTTATAAGGTTTTACCATCTACTGAACTTCAGTATGAATTGGACACAGTAGAATAGAATACCCAGAAGTAGGATGCAACTCCATGCTCATTTTTCATACAAATTCCTTAGCTGTGTCATTAACACAAGATTAAATGAATAGTAGACATGACCCTCACCTCCAACCCAGAGGAGGCAAAGAAACTGGCAGTTTGCCGGACAGTATGTATAGAATCTTGGGAATGGTTTGCCTCTTGGCTATGTAGTGATGCTTGGGAATCTAGAATGAGAAAGCTAAACAGAGGGTTAGAAGTGATGGGTGTTGCACTGTGTTGAATATGTATGTAGTCAACTTTTTAAACCCAATAAAAAAAAAATCTGACTTTGAAAAGGATTTGGTCTCTTGAATGTCTGAAACAACACACAGATATTCAGGTGTTTTCTGCTGACAAGTATTCATATCGGTGCTAAAATGCTGTTTACCACTCTTCAGTATTTTGTTAACTGTCAGCATCTGCAAGCATTTTTGGAAGTTCTGAAGCTATCTTTTGCAAGCCTTGTAATTTTAACAAGGCTGGTAGATGCAAAGACCGTATTATATGTTTATATAAAGGAATCATTCACAAGCTAGCAGAACTAACCAGTTTCTGGTATGTTTCAGGCAGCATTTGCACTCATCGTCAGTATTCAAGTTTGACTCTTACTTTTGTTACATACTGTCAAAAAGCTGATTGGAATGGAGCTGATCTGAACAGGGTATATAAGACAGAGCCTGCACTGCACAAGCCAAGATGTGAAAACAAATAATGGATAGCTTAATTCATAAAATAAAATGAGTTTTCAGCTTTAAAACCAGCTGAATAACAAGTTATCTTTGACAACAGCTGAAATGTTCAGCTGCATTTTGTTTCTCTTTCTATTGATCTTGAACCAAATTTTAAGTTATTCTTTTTGCTATGATGCTTTTAAGCCATATTGAGAAAGGTTAAGCAGCCACATGTGCTTGTTTGTATTTCTAAATTTCGAGATAGGTAACACCTAATCAAGTCAGCATTTAAAATCTGTTAGTTAACTACTAACTTGTGGTTACCATGTTTGGGATTTACAGTTTTTTTCTGCCCTGGGGTGGTGTGGTGGCACAGTGGTTAGAACTGCTGCCTCAGCACCAAGGACCCAAGTTCAGTGTTATTGATGCAGGCTTGATGGACTAAATGGCCACCACCTGCATTTTTAGAGATCCTATAATTCTGCAGTAATGTTTCTCCTTTATTCTCTAAGTTTGACTGACTTTAGAATACTGGTGATCAATGGGGCAACAATTTCTTAACATACCGAGGACTAGTAATTGTAATAAATTCTGCTAATTTTAGTCTAGTTTCTAAGTACAGTTTTGGATGCAACCCTATCGCATGAAGTCCAGCTGCTGTATCTGAACTAGCTGACATTTCCATATGTTCACACCTGTTCTATAGCAGTTTTATCCCAGCAATTTGTTGGCAGAATGTCCGTATTTAATGAGAAATAATTGAAGCATGTTATGGCCTAAACACTGAATACTAATTGTGTACAACCTTAAGACCGTGATTGAGGTGAGGAAATGTATAACTGAAACACTTTAAAGGAGCTCAATAATCTGGAATTCATTTGCTCTAGTTTAACTTTGGTGTTTTTGCTTCTATCTCAGTTCTGGTTGAGTATTGATTTAGATCTCTGGGCTGTTTTTTTGTGTGGGTTTTTGCTTCTTTCCTGTGTGAAGCCTGGTGTTTCCTGTAAATGAATGTTATGCAGGGCAAGAAAATCATGACATGATTACAAGGTATTAGACGGAAGTTGTAGTGCAGTATATTAATCCAGTATTGAGATTTGGCTTAATTTTTGTATTTGTAGTTTTAACCATTGATGCTTCCAACAGTTCTGTGATTCCCTTTTGCACAAGCAATACATCTTCAAATAGGTTGTGCTATGGAGAATATTTATCCAAGGAACAAGAATGTAAGTCTATGATGGCCGATCTGAATTCTTGGAACTCTTAAATCATTCAAGAGTAGCAATCTTTGCCCTAAACGAGGCATAAATTATGCCACTTTCCCATTCCCCTATCCCCATAGTCTGCAAGTCTCCTTTTAGACCATGAGATATAGGAGCAGAATTAGGCCATTCAGCCCATCAAGTCTACTGTGTCATTCAATCACTTCTTCCCTGAATAGAGGCCCAACTAGCCCCCATCCACCACCTACGGTCTCCTCTGTCAGACTGAACTTGTTCACATGTTGAACAATTCCTCAGTGCTACTGATTTGTCTAAAAAGGTGGTATTATGAGTGTCTACATGGGATCTAGCCATCTTTTTTTGTGTGGAATTATATGGAACATGCTTTGTTCCTGTCCTATTCTGACCTCATCGGCTCTCTGCTAGATTCCTAACTACTGATGCTTTTTCCTGCTCTCATCCTGAACTGTAAAATTTCATCAACTTTGCTTCCAACTTCCACCCTTCTGTCACCACCTTGTGGTCTTTCTTTCTTAAAGTTTATTTCTTAGTGTCACGAGTAGGCTTAAATTAATATTGCAATGAAGTTACTGTGAAAATCCCCTAGCCACCCACACTTTGGCGCCTGTTTGAGTACACTGAGGAAGAATTTAGCATGGCCAGTGCATCTAACCAACATATCTTTTGGACTGTGGGAGGAAACTGGAGCACCTGGAGAAAACCCATGCAGAGACCGGGAAAGCGTACAGACTTCACACATAGTGTCCCAAAGTGGGAATTGAACCCGAGTCCTTGGTACTGTGAGGCAGCAGTGCTAACCACCGTGCCACTCCAATTCTTCCCTGCCATACGACCATAAGGTATCGAATCTGCTCCATCATTCGATCATGACTGATATGTTTCTTATTCCCTTCACCTGCCTTTTCTGTAATCTTTGATCCCCTTACCAATCAAGATTTTGTTCAGAGCTATCTCTGTTTTAAATACACGGTGAAATACATGGCCTCCACAGCCTTCTGTGCTAGTAAATTCCTGAGATTTCCCACCCTTTTGCTGAAAAAAATCCATAGAATATAGGAGCAGAATTTGGCCATTCAGGCAATCTAGTTTGCTGTGCCATTCAATCATGGCTGATATGCTTCTCGTTCCCATTTTTCTGCTTTCTCCCTATAACCCTTCAACCCATTACCAATTAAAAATTTGTCTTAATTCCTCAAATTTAATCATTGTCCTGGCATCCATTGCACCTCAGGGTAGCAAATTCCACAGATTCAAATCCCTTTTGGTAAAGTAGTTTCTCCTCAACTCTGTTTTAAATTTGCTAGCCCTTATTCTAAAGCAATGAACTCGCATCCTTGAATGCCCCATAAGAGGAAGCATCCGCTCCACATCTACTTTATTCACATCTTTTATCTCGTATAACTCAATTTGAACTCTCATCATTCTTCTAAATTCCAGAGAGTAGAGGCCTAAACTGTTCAATCTCTCCTCATATGATAAACTCATCAATCTCGTGAACCTCCCTTGAACTGCCTCCAATGCCACTACATCTTTTCTGATATGGGATGATAACTGCACAGTACTCCAGTGTGGCCTCACCAATGCCTTGTTGCAACAATATTTCCTTACTTTTATATTCTGTTCTTTTAGCTATAAATGCCAACATTTTATTCACTTTCTTCATTACCTGCTGTACCTGTTTGCTGGTTTTGTGACTCATGAATGAGGATACCCAGGTTCCTTTGTACTGCAGCATCCCGAAGTCTCTTCCCAATTAGATAATATTATCACCTTCCCATGTTTGCAACCAAAATACACACTCATCCCATTACACTTCATCTGCCACATTTTGGCTCACTCCTAACCTATCATATCCATTTGCAAGATTCTTATTTCCAAATTGCAACTTGCTATCCTGCCTATTTTTGTCTTCTGCAAATTTGGCTATGGAGGCTTCTATCCCTGCATCTAAGTCTAAATCATTAACATAGATTGTAAATAACTGAACCCTGTGACAACCCACTAGTTTACTTTTTGTCATCACAAAAAAATCATTTATCCTAACTATCTTCTGTACATCAGCCAATAACCTATCCAAGCTAATAAATTATCCCTAGTCCCATGTGATCTAAGCTTTTGTGCAGCACCTTATTAAATGCTTTCTGGAAATACAGATATACTACATCAACAGGATCCCCATTATCCACTTTGCTTGTTACATCTTCGAAGAGCTCTAGCAAATTAGTCAAATGTGATTTGCCCTTCATAAAACTGACAATATTTCCAGTATTTTCTGTTTTCACTTTAGATTTCCATCTGCAGAATGTTCCTTTTCTGTAAATGATTCCAGATTGAAAATTTAAACCAAGTTCGGTGGTTTTTATTTGGTTTTTGGTGATACTAGCTATAAAACTGGCCTTAATTGTGGCATTCTGTAAAATAACATGGGCATTTTGCGGTAACAATCCTAATTTAGGGTGGGAAGAGGGGTAATGGAATTTACGCACTGAAAGCACACACTTCTGCTCCAACAGTCCTAAACCTGACAAATCATCATCTAACTCTTGGTTTGAGTTGTACAGGAGTTGACTTGCAATGCAACTGAGAACTCGTTGAGTTACTGTAGTATGTTTGACATTGTAGTGACCTTTTATTTAGAAAGATCTGTCCTGCTGAGTAGTAGTTCAGGCACTAGGGACTTCCATGATCTTCCAGGATGTCGTGCTGGTTTTTTTCC
The DNA here is from genome assembly GCA_024679065.1 of Sphyrna mokarran. Classification (NCBI taxonomy): domain Eukaryota; kingdom Metazoa; phylum Chordata; class Chondrichthyes; order Carcharhiniformes; family Carcharhinidae; genus Sphyrna; species Sphyrna mokarran. The sequence continues at coordinate 21,338,152 of JAGIQG010000028.1, read as the reverse complement.
TGGCATTTGCATTTGTGGGACAGGATCCAACAATACCTCAATTAAGATCATGATTAGTGATTTCCATTACATAAACCTCTCTGGTCTATTTTTCTAAGCAATCGAGCACCAGCTTTGATGTTGTGCCTCTTCCTAAAGGTACATGGAAAGATAAATTATTCCTAAAGATAAATGTTACAAAAAATATAAATATAGTAATGGGTTTAAATCTTAAGTTTGAGTTGTTCCATCTTGTGACATTCAGTTATGTTGCAAGCTATTTCAGTTCAATCTGTTATCAGTTCTCTTGCACTTCTCCCACCTGGGGTGTCTTTTGGGTCAGACAGAGCTACCTGCTTGCATCTATTTTCTGTAACTTGTTTCTCCTGGAATGGACGACAGCCTGTTGTACCATTCCAAATCGTGTGGCTCCTCTTATTGCTGCCTTAGGTATGTAGGAGGATTTACAGGTTGATAATCGACATGTTTGGCTACATTATTATAGACCCTCTTTGGCCATCGAGTCCTGGAGTGAGACTCAAACCCAGAGCTTCTGGCTCAGAGGCAGGAACGCTACCACTGCACCATAGAACCTCTTAACAGTTCTCTGCGATAGCCACCAATTTGCTTTTCATATGCAAGTTGATGCTTAAATTTATGCACATGACTAAAAGGCAGTTATGTCAATTGCACCTCAAAATTTCATCAAATGCCCCGAGCTGCAAAGCACCTGAAGAAAATGAATGACCTCACTGAAAGAGAGGACAGTACTGTGACCGTTTGTTTGAAGACTCCTTCAGTAGACCACAGCAGCTCAATAGCCATTCCATGCATGTAAGTGGTCACGTAGTCCATTTGAAATTGATTGATATACTAACAAAAGTCATTATCTTCCCTGGGCAGTTGGTTAACTTGTATTCTTATTGAACAGCTTGACCCCAAGAATTGAGGCTCCTGTAATCTATTTGCTGCATGCTAGTTTATAAGGTTCTTGAACACCTTCTGGATGTGTCACTTTGAACTCATTTTGGGATTTAATTGAGCAAATATACTTTTGAGTTTTGTGTAGTAAGAAGAGGGTGAAATATATCAGCATTCTATACTTTTGGGTTGTGGGGGAGAGATGATGAGAGCATTGGAGTGTGACTTGCTATTTAACTTGATGGTTCACAAGGAAATGGGTATTGCTATGCTTTTTATCAACATTTAATGCAAACGAATTCAAGAACCTAGAATGGGTCATTTAGCTACCTGAACATATACTTTCATTCCATTTTGATCGTGGGCTGATCTGTATCTTTCTTTTATCATCCAGCTCCTGTAGTATCCTTGTCCAACAAAAATGTATGTTAAAGATTCTGAGAGCAACTAATAATCTAGCTGTCAAGTGGCTGTTGGGACAATTCAGTGTACCATTGTTTAAATCAAATTCTCAACTTTAACCTTTCTTGTGTCCCTAGTTTTCTCCCAATCTCAAATAGAACTCTGAATATAGTTCCATAATATAACATTTTAATATCATCTGCAGATTTTGTATTAAAGAGAAGGGGGTCCAGGTAAATCTATTCTTGCAGATGTGCAAGCTTTCCAGCATGAGAGTTTTTGGACCCAAGATTAATCGTTTATCATATGGATGTTCATTATTAGCTGCTGTCCTGTCATCACGTTAAGGCATCAATAAGGCTGACATTTATTCTGGGGAGTAGCTTTCTTTGGCTGTAAGGAACTTATGCTTGATCGTCTGACTTCAGGTAGTTTAACCAAAGAGGGATAAGTTTCTTCAGTGAGGTAAGGCAATAGAACACAAACTATTCAGCCCTTCAAGCCTGTCCTACCTTTCATTTAAACCCTGGCTGTTGTTTATCTTCACTCTGTTTACTTTTGCTTTAAACCATACCCAATAAAAATCTTAACTGCTTGAAAAGCTCCATTGACTCAACACCAACAATCTTTTCAGGGCACAAGTTCCAGAATTCCATTACCCTTATAAAAGTGCTTTCGAAATGATATTGCTTTAATTTACGGATATGCCGTCGTGTTATTTGTCATTTATATTCATAATTTGGATGAGAATATAGGAGGCATGCTTAGTAAGTTTGCAAATGATACTAAGATTGGTGGCATAGTGGATAGTGAAGGAAGTTATCTGCAATTGCAATGGATCTTGATCAGTTGAGCCAGTGGCAGATGGAGTTTAATTTAGACAAATGTGAGGTAATGCATTTTGGTAGCTTGAACCAGGGCAGGACTTAGTTAATGGCAGGGCATTGGGGAGAGTTAGAGAACAGAGATCGAGAGGTACATGTTCATAACTCCTTGAAAGTGGAGTCACAGGCGGACAGAGTGATGAAGAAGGCATTCGGCATGCTTGGTTTCATCGTTTGGAACATTGCATACAGGAATTGGGACAATACGTTGGTACGACCACACTTGGAATACTGTGTGTAATTCTGGTCACTATTATAGAAAGATTTACTAGGATGCTATTGATGGATTGTGTTATAAGGAGAGGCTGGATAGACAGACTTTTCTGTCTGGAGCATAGGAGGCTGAGGGGTGGTCTAATAGAGGTCTATAAAATAATGGGGTGCATCACCTAGATAGTCAATACCTTTTTCCAAAGGTAGAGGAGTCTAAAACCAGAGGGCATAGATTTAAGGTGAGAGGGGAGAGATACAGAAGTGTCTAGAGAGGCTGTTTATTCACGGAGGGGTAGTGAATATCTGGAACAAGCTGCCAGAGGTTGTAGTAGAGACAGGTACAATTTTGTCTTTCACAAAGCTCTTAAATAGTTACGTGGTATGATGGGTATAGAAGGATATGGGCCAAATGTGGGCAATTGGGATTAGCTTATGGGGTTGGAAAAAAAAAGGGCAGCATGGACAAGTTGGGTCAAAGGGCCTGTTTCCATGCTGTAAACCTTTCTGACTCTATGCTCTGGATTGTTCCATCATTCAACACTTTTCATTTTGAAGATCTTGATTAAGCAACCTTTTAAACTTAATGGGATGCAATCCCAAGTTAATGCAACCTAACTTTGTAGTTTAACCCTTTGATTCCAGTATTCTGGTGAATCCACGTACTGCCTTCTAAACCCAACATTTTTTCCAAAAGTTTGATGCCTATAACTGCAGTATTTATAGGTGAGGTTTAACTGTTGACTCATTTGTGAATTCCAATCATTTTTGAGATGAAAGCAAAATTTTATTAGCTTTTATAATGACTTTCTATACTTGTGCTTTAGCTTTTTATTTGTTTATATGGACACCCAAATCCAATTCGCTTTTCTTCATCTCCTAGTCATTTGCCATTGAGAAATATTCTACTCTGTCTGACACTTGCTGCATTGTACTGCATCTGCCATAATTTTGTCCACTTGCAACTATCCCTTTGTAACCTCCTCCATCCACATGATTTACTGCCCCTAACTTGATGTAAACTACAAATTGCTTCACCAAAGTCAACATGAATAGGGAGAACAAAGTACATGAGATGATTTCCTGTTGCCTTCCTCGTGTCCTTAAAGAAACACAAGCCCTCTTTGTTTCAAAATTTCAAAGATCATAGAATCCCAACAATGCTGAAGGAGGCCATTTGACCCATCATAGAATCCCTATGGTGCCGGAGGAGGCCGTTTGGCACTGACTCTCCAGCAGAGTCTTACCAAGCACTATTCCCATGACCTCACATATTTGCTGGCTAACTTACCTTGGGACTAATCCACCTGACTTGCACATAGAACATTACAGCGCAGAACAGGCCCTTCGGCCTTCGATGTTGCGCCGACCAATTAGGAAAAAGCAATGACCCTCTAAACTAAACCATTCCCTTTTCATCCATAAACTTATCTACTAACCTCTTAAATGCCACCAAACTTGGCGCATCTACAACTGCCGCAGGCAGGGCATTCCATACCCTTAGCACCCTCTGGGTAAAGAACCTACCTCTGACATCCGTCCTATAACTACCACCCCTTAATTTAAAGCTATGTCCCCTCGTGCTAGCTTTCTCCATCCTAGGAAAAAGGCTATCACTGTCTACCCTATCTAAACCTCTAATCATCTTATATGTTTCAACAAGGTCTCCTCTTAGCCGCCTTCTTTCTAACGAAAACAACTATATATCCTAACCCTAATAATTCTCTCCAATACTTTGTCCACAACAGAAGTAAGACTCACCAGCCTATAATTCCCCAGAAAGTCTCTATTCCCCATCTTTGGCATATAGGAGGAAATCGAAGTACCCGGAGGAAATCCACACAGACGGGGAAAATGTGCTCACTCCACGTAGTTAACCAAGGCTGGAATTGAACCTGGGATCTTGATGCTGTGAGGCAGCAGTGCTAACCACTGTGCCATTGTGCCGCCCATAATTTGTCTTGGGCCTGAGACTTTTCTGTGCAGCAATTGTTGCTGCCTTGCCTACTTAGTGAAACAGACATATAGAACCTTTGCTTGAAAAGTCATTAATTGGCTGTGATGCACTTTGGGACGTCCTGAGCAACTTTAAAAAATGCAAGTCTGTTCATCAACTGCCCGTCAGTTCTGACCAAGCTTTTCGGTAATTCACTGCTCTTGCATCTGGGAAAAGCATAGATGCTCACCTCCTGGATTCTAATGCACAATATGTCTTGGTACTGGAACGCAATGTTGAGTGAACATTACATTGTTTAAGCTCAGAAATACCTAACTCCACTCCCCTGTTCAGGTGGGAGTAAAATAGCCCATGATATTTGAAAGCAGAGTTCTGTCCAAGTTATCTTTGAACAAACGCCCTTATCAAAGCCAGATTAACTGGCAACACAGCTTCTTTGTTTTTGTGAGATCTTGCTGTGCATGAATTGGCTGCTGCATTCAATTACATAACTAACAACACTCCAATTCTAATTGCTTGGGAGGGGCTATAGGGTCTTTGTAATGGTGAGTTGATCATCTGTAGTATCTTGCAGAAAGATCAACAATTCTCTAACTGGTTGAGAAGGTCAGCAGTGAAAATGAAAGAAACATATCAGCTGGGCATGACATTGGGTTAGGTCGGGCTTGGGCGTAGCCAAAGAGGAAGCAATAAGAGCTAAGAGACCAGAAGGAGAAGTTGATCAGCCTGAGTTTTAACATGTTCAAGTCCTGTTGACAAAATCACTGAAGCTTTGTTCCTGTAGTACTCACCAAAGGGGCAGACTGTCACTCCTTTGTGCAAGATCCTGTACCTCTAAACAACTGTTTGAGCTCTCATGGTCACCATGTGCTTTGTAGGGAATTAAGTATTTTTGGTGTAGTCATTGTTGTAAATTGGCAACTCCTTCAATCATACATTCCCTTTTCAGAATGCTGCTTTTCTTTGACACTAACTGTATAGTTCCCACTTCCACTGCCACATCATTGACCTTTAGTTGCCTGGGCTCTAAGCTCTGGAATTGCCTCCTTGCACTTCCCCACCCTCAGCACTTAAATTTACCTCTGTTCAAATTTTTGCTCATTCTTCCTCTGGCTTGATGTTGATTTTCTTGTCCATTTGCGCTCCTGTGACGAGGCTTGGAATGTTTTTTTCATTGAAGATGCTATATAAATACAAGGCACTCTCCAGATACTCCTATTATAGAGTGCAAGAAGTATGAATCCCTGAGAAGAGGTTACCTCTGAGCGTTTTAAACAAGTGCATGTGGAAAGATGAGAAAAGTTTAAGCCTATTAAACTGACCTTTTTTCATAGATAGCAAAAGCTTGAAATATTGTTAATTGAGAAATACTATCTTCTTGAGAGGTTAAAAAAGGGACTGTGGCCACTTGGGAGGGGAAAAACAAGCTGAAGAAATACTGTTCATTTTCCCCAAGGTGATTGAGTAAAATTCCAGGCAAAATGGCGCAATACAATTTAAACCAATCATTTGCCCCCTCTAATGCTGTTCTCTTCTGGGAGATTGCCAAGGTCCTGTTTAAAGGACTGTCGCAATCCAGTACTCACCACAAGGTATCGAGCTGGATCTGAGGAGTGTGACCTATTTTTCTAACACAGCAAGCTATGTGAAGTTTAATATGTGGAGCAGTGTATTAAAAATATCTGCCAGAGTAGTTCCTTGAGCTTAAATATTGCATTTAATTGCCTGGTGTAAAATAGGGAAGCTAGGCCGTGGAAAGCACTCAAGGATAGCTACTGTCCCATCTGACCAACTTTATTTAGTAGATTTAAGTAGCCTTTTTGGAATCCTTTGCTGCTTGTCTCGCTCGGTGGTATTGTAACCTGAGTTAGAAAGTTATGTTTGAACCTGACCTTGAGTCTGCATTCTGAATGAAGAGGACATGTTGCATTATTGGACGTGTTATTTTTACATTAGACATTCGACAGTCAGAAATCCCATTGCTGGCCATGCTAAATTGCCCCTCAGTATCAGGTGGATTATCAGGGTAAATGCAGTTATGGGGATAGACCTCGGTGGGATTGTCCTGGGTTTGATGGGTCAAATGGCCTCCTTCTATATTATAGGGATTCTGATTCTTTAAATCAGAACAAGACAGATTTGGCATCCTAGAATAGAATCCCTGCAGTGCAGAAGGAGACCATTTGGTCCATTGATCCTGCACCACAACAATCCCATCCTGTCCCTATCTTTGTAACCCCTCATATTTACTCTGCTGTTTCCTTCAACACTAAGAAGCAATTTAGCACAGCAGTCCACCTAACCTGCACATCTTTGGACTGTGGGAGGAAACCGAAGCACCTGGAAAAAAACCCGCACAGTCACAGAGAACGTGCAAACTCCATGCAGTCACCCAAAGCCAGAACTGAACCCAGTCCCTGATGCTGAGGCAGCAGTGCTAACCGCAGTGCCATTGTGCTGCCCGTAAATTGTCATGAGTCTGAGACTTTTCTATGTAGCAGTTGTTTGATGCCTTGCCTACTTAGTAAAATAGACGTATATAACCTCTATGCTTGAAAAATTAATAATTGGCTGTAATGCACTTTGGGACATCCTGAGCAACTTTAACTGGTTCTGACTGAGCTTTTAAGTAACTCATTGCCATTCATTAGCTTGATAAAACTCTAGCATCTGGGAAAAGCATAGACACTCGCCTCCTGAATTCTAATGCATAATGTAACTTGGTACTGGAGCACAGTGCTGAGGGAATGTTACATCGTTTAAGCTCAGAAATACCTAACTCATAACTCCGCTCCCCTGTTCAGGCGGGAGTAAAATAGCCCGTGAAATTTGAAAGCGGAAGTTCTTTCCAAGTTATCTTTGAACAACCGTCCCCATCAGAACCAGCCTAACTGACAGTACATCTCCTCTGTTTTTGAGATCTTGCTGTGCATGAATTAGTGCTGCATTCAATTACAAAGCCAATGACACTCCAAATCTAACTTATTGCTTGGGAGTGGCTATGATATTCGTAATGGTGAGTTGATCATCTGTAATATCTTGCAGAAAGATCAACAATTCTCTAACTAGTTGAGAAGGTCAGCAGTGAAAATGAAGGAAACAAATCATCTGGGCATGACATTGGGTTAGGAGACACTTGGGTGTGGCCAAAGGGGAAGTAATAAGTGCTAAAGAGACCAGAAGGAGAAATTGATTAGCCTGAGTTTTAACATGTTCAAATTAAGTCCTGTTGACAAAACCAGTAAAACTTTACTCCTGTAGTTATGTTGTCTAGGGGCTGACAAACTGTTCAGGTAGCCATCTGAATGTCTCGCAACTTTCTTTGCCTTCAAGTGATGGATTTGTGTTGCCAATGCTGATCTGCTTAAAGTTTATTATTGTCACAAGTAGGCTTACATTAACATTGCAATGAAAATCCACTAGTCGTCACACTCCGGCACCTATTCAGGTATACGGAGGAAGAATTTAGCATGGCCACTGCATCTCGCCAGCATATTTTTTTTGGACTGTAGGAGGAAACCCGCGCAAACACGGAGAATGTGCATACTCCTCACAGACAGTGACCCAAGCCGGGAATTAAACCTGACTCCTTGGCACTGTGATTCAGCAGTGCTAACCAATATGCCACCATGCTGCTTTTTGTGCGCAGGATATTGGTGCTTGCAGTAGTGGCGGCATCCATACTAACTGTGCGGCTTGAATGCTACCCTAGCATTTACCTAATGGAAACCACATAACGCTCTTGGGCAGTGAAAGCTGTTGGGCATAAATTTCTGTATTTGAAGAACAGAGGAATTCTGGTGTCTTACCAATATTTAGCCCTCAACAGTGTCTCAATTAATGCAGATGTTGATCTCATCTTTGAAAGCTGAATTGTCCAGATGTGTTATGGGGATAGGGTGGAGGGGTAGGGCCTGGATGGGTTGCTCTTTTGGAGAGTAGGTGCATTCTCAATGTGCTGAATGGCCTCCTTCTGTGCTGTTCATGAGAGCTTGCCACATTGGAGCAGTGACTGCATTTCAAAACTACTTCATTGGCTGAAAATGAAGGGGCACACCTTGAGATTGTGAAAGGTGCTATATAAATGCAAGCTTTTTTTCTTTTTGGGATTGTGCTAAAGGACAACTGAGAGGGTAATGCAGGCTTTTTGGTTTAAAGGCGAGTCGCCCAAGTTTAGAAGGAGGTGATGGCCTCGTGATATCAGCACTAGATATTAATTTAGAAACTCAGCTAATGTTCTGGTGATCTGGGTTTGAATCTCACCACAGCAGGTGATGGAATTAAGAATCTACTAATGACCATGAAACCATTGTTGGTCGTTGAAAAAGCCCACCTAGTTCACTAATGTCCTTTAGGGAAGGAAATCTACTGTCCTTACCTATCCTGGCCTATATGTGATTCCAGATGTGGTTGACTTTCAGCTGCCCTCCAAGGTCAGCTAGGGATGGGCAATAAATGCTGGTCAACCAATGATGTCCATGTCCCATGAATGAATTTTTTAAAAAGTTTACTTCTGTGGCAAGGCAACTTGACGAGTTCATGGGGGTAAATCTTTCCAAACCTGGACAGATACAGAGTATGAAACAACACAGGTTTACTGGGAATGGATTGTTGATTTGCTCAGGCCTTTGAAAGCTGAATTGTCCAGATGTGTTATGGGGATAGGGTGGAGGGTAGGGCCTGGATGGATTGCTCTTTTGGAGAATAGGTGCATTCTCAATGTGCTGAATGGCCTCCTTCTGTACTGTAGTGATTCCATGGTTGAGTTTTTTTACAACAATTTCTGATTGGGAATGTCACATTCTTCACTCTGGATGCTAGTGACAGCGAGAAATCAGATCCATTTTTAAAATTGAAATTTCCTCCCCATTCTTCCTTTCCCTACCTCCCTGCACCCACATCTACTCCATTTCCCCTCCCCCCAAAAAAGTGTCTACTGACTGGACAATGTGTTGTAATGGTTGCTGTGAAGAAATGCATCATCTACTGCAGGAACCAGTTTCCTACACAGTCTTGAAAAGCTAGTTTGTTTACAATTCAACATGTTAGCGAACCCCCTCAATGCACATTTGAGGCTACTTTGAAGCACTGCCTTATGGCTGAAGTTGGTTTTGTTGATTATCTAGTATCTAGAAGATCACTGGCCCCTTCCTTGTGTACATGTCTGTCTGGTTGTTTGTGGTTACATTTGCTAGGAGTTAAAGCATTAACTTTTAATGTGTTAAGTACAATACTTGTTCACTGGACTGACATTAACAAAGATAAGATTTGAATCACTTGGAATTGCAATCCTCTTCAGGAGACTCGGAATAGAAGCAGGAGTAGGTCATTCTGTCCCTGGAGCCTATTCTGCCATCAATTAGATCATTGACCTAGCGTCAACAGCTTTTTGGGAAATGTGTTCCAAATTTCTGCTATTGCATGATGTGCATCTGACATCACTCCTGAATGGCCTCACTGTGGACCCTTGGCAAAATTCATCCCCCCAAAAGTAATAGTTTCCCCTCTATTTACCTCGAATTTTTTAAATCAGAAACACCTAAATTGAGTGATCCAATCTTCTATACTCATGAGAATAAAAACTTATGCAAGCCCATAACTTAACTGTTTCAGCTTCAGTATCAGTCTGAATTTGCACTGCTATGTTACCCTTCCAAAGCAAATAAGAGCCTCCAGAGTTGTGATCCCAGAACTGAATGCAGTACTCCAAATAAGATTTTAACCTTGGCTTTGCTGTGGCTTAACATCCATCCCTTTTTATACCAGCTCTCTCTCAATAGAAACTACCATCTCATTAGCCATTTAAATTTCAAAGAGCATTTTGAATAATACATTTAAATCTGTTTCTCTAATGTTCCCAACATCTTACCATTTTAAAAATACGCTGATCTAACTCTTAACATATAAAGCAGCTGACCTCAAACTCCATTCCATTTGCTACTGTCTTGCCCTATTATTTAATTGATGGTCTTTTGCAACTTCTCTTATCTGCACTATGTGCCACCTAAGCTTAGATTGGAGATGTGACTGTCTTTTCATCTAATTCATTATATATTTTCTAAAGATATGAAGCTCTAATATGTACCTGAGAGGGATTTCACTGTTCACAGTCTCCAGTTGGTGCACCATCCATTGTTCCTACTTTTTCTACTACCTAACTAATTTCTAGCCCATGTCAAGTTATTTGCCTTTCATTTTTACTAATGGTCTATTGTGTGAGATCTCACCAAATACCATCTGGAAGTTCATATAACTTCATATTCAACAGCACTATGAAGGAAGGTTAGCTGTGAAAGCAAATCTTGGAACTCTCCCAGAAGCTGCCGGAGTTATTGTGGTAGAAAGCAGGGATGCAGCTGGTATTGTAGTTCAAGACCTTCAGATAATGTAGAGTTAATGTTTAGGAAACCAACAGTTCTTCAAATAACCTGCATGGACTCCTAAAGACTCTGGCCTCCATTCCATTTATACATAAAAGCATTCAATTCTTTAGATTTATCAAAAAGAATTTTGCTGAAAGCTCTCCACCACCCCCATTCTCAAAGAAAGGTATTGAATTAGTTCATCAACTCACTGTACAGCAACTATTGAATGCGTCAGTGATGTAAAACTTGAACACATAAAGGCTCAACTTGTCAACAAATCCACATCAAGGTGAAATGATTCTTCACATAACACAATAGCTCTTTACTGAAATCCAACATATAAAGTAATCTATTAAATTGCAATAAGCTTTTGACGTGAGATGTAATTCAACGACTTTGACAGGGGAACTGCTCTCATTCCTCTGGGGCATTTCTGTGCTAGAGCTACAAACAGACACATCAGCCAACTGAGCAAAGTACCATGTCAGATTTTTAACTGTTTGGAGAAGAGCATTTTAATCTGAAGAAGTTTCCTTCCACAACTGCCCATAAAATGGTTGCAGTGATTGGATAGCAGCATTCATTATTATCTACATAGTGCAATTTCTTTCAGAAAAGTTGTCCAATCAACGTGAGGGATTTCTGTCCTGGAGAATGGAATATTTTCTTGTTCTGTCACACAGTCTTTGTGTTATAGTTGACCTAGGATCTTGATGCTGTGTGAAAATTCCTCACTCTCTGCTCTGACTGTAGACAAGGAATTGGGTGTATCCTGCTTGAACAATGTGCATCATTACCTCGGCCAGCTCATACTTTGCCCATATGTGTGCTGAGATGCAAACAGGATTTATGATGTGGGCTCCACTTTCCAGGAGTTGTTGAAACTGCTGCAGCTCATTTCACACAAGCAGCTATAAAGATACTTTTTTAATTCATTTATGGGACATGGGTGTTGCTGACTGACCAACATTTATTGCCCATCCCTAATTGCCCTTGTTCAGAGGGCATTTGAGAGTCAACCACATTGCTGTGGCTCTGGAGTCATGTGGGCCAAACTGAGTAAGGATGGCAGATTTCCTTCCCCATTAGTGAGCTAGATGGGTTTTTTCAATAATTGACAGTTTATGGTCATCATTGGACTTTTAATTTCAGACTTTTTTTATTGAATTCAAATTGTGTCATTGGCAGAATTTGAACCCAGATCCCAAGAACATTAGCCGAGTTTCTGGATTTATAGTCTAGCAATAACATCACTAGGCCATCACCTCCCTTGTGTCCCATCAATTTGACAGAATTTGAGTATGAATTCTGGAAAGAAAAAGCCAATGGCCTAACTCAGTGCCATTCAGTACCCTTTAAACTCTTAAAGGAATAATTTTCGAGGCTATCTTCAAAGCTATTAAAAAGCTAGTTTGTGTCAGACAATAATCATTTTAGCTTTCCCAGATTTTTAAGTATGATTGCAAATGTTGAGATACTTTCTCCTTGTGCTGCTTCTATGGGAATATAGCATTGGCGAGTGCCTTTTTAGATGTCAGTGGGTCATTTCATTAGTTTTTGATGATTTCTGTTGTGAACCTTTTTAATTCCACCCAATGATCAGTCTTGGCATATCCATTTGCAAATGGCAGCTATGCAAATAGCTTTCATTCAGCCTTGCTGTCGCATCTTGATCTGGTTACCAGGAGAGAGTGCGTGGGAGAGAGTTGCCCAGTTTTCTTTTTATTAAGTCATTCATGGGATGTGAGCACCACTGGCAAAGACAACATTTGTTTCTCTGTCCCTGTTAACTCTCAAGTGGTGGTGAACCACTGCCTTGAAACACTGGTCAATTTGGTGTAGGTACAGCTACAGTGCTGTTAGGAAGGGAGTTCCATGTTTTTTTAATTCTGCAACAGTGAAGTACTTGAGTTGCATTGTGTCAGGATAGCATGCGACCTGGAGAGGAATTTGCAGATGCTAACCTCATAAGTCTGCTGCTCGTTCTCTTAGCCGGTAAAGGTTATAGGGTTTGGAAAGTGCTGTGGAAGGAGCCTTAGCGAGTACATTTTGTAGATAGTAGCAGCAGCAGCGTGTACAATGGAGGGGGTGAATATTTAAAGTGGATGGAGAGCTATTCAAGTATTTGTTTAGGATGGTGATCAACTTGTGTTTCTGGAGCTGCAATCATCTAGGCATGTGGATAGAATTCCATCACACTCCTGACTTGTGCCTTGAGGATGGTGGCAGGCTTTGAAGAGTCAGTAGGCTAGTTACTCTCTGCAGGTTTCCAACCTCTGTTTTGCTGTTGTAGCCACAGTATTTATATGGTCAGTTCAGTGAATTTTCTAGCCGCTTGTAACCTCCTTGGTGGTTGGGGTAAGTAGAGAGTTCCCTAGTCATTGGAGGACCAAGTTGCTTTCCGTCAATTGGTCTACTCCAATGAGGAATCATGCATTTGGAAAATGAACATGCCTGCAGTTTGTAGCTGTTTTGAAAACTAAATTAGCATAAAGCATTGCAAGATTTTGACTATGCTTCATGTGTTATGAGAAAGGCAAAATACTGCAGATGCTGAAATCTGAAACAAAAGTAGAAAATGCTGGGAAATGTGTTCCGGTGTCTGAAGGCAAATTTCTAAATTGAATACTAAACCAGTTGGATCCAAGTAATGTCCTTTCAAGTTGTGCTGAACAGAAGCTTCAAGGAATGAATTGTATCCCTAGTACTGTTTGGATTTGCCTTATGTGCTCTGAATATCCCATCTTGTATTTTCCCACAGCAACTAATATTGTTGGCTAGTTCATTTATCCACCATTCCCCTATTTTACCAATGTACCACATTCTATCTTTGGTCAAAACCATAAGGTTAACACGGCACTATGTGCATTCATATTGGTGTACGTGGCCGGTATAATCCTTCCTGGAGTTAATGATTCATTTGTTTGGCTTATTGACAGCATTAACTGCCCTTAACTACAGTGGTAGTGTGGTATACACTGTGGGATAGTAATGTGAAGTATGTAGAGCTATATGTGGAAATGCATTAGGGACATTAACAGCAGTTGTAAACATGTTGCGCAAAGCTCCTCTAACTGACCTGAGCTTCTGATCTCATTTCATCCTCATCCTCAACTTCCACCTTCCTAGTATTACCTGTCTCTCTCTCCCTGCTTCAGTCCATTAGGTGTGGAAGCTTTAATCCATGTTTTTTTAATTCCGAACTCGGGAGACCACTGACACATCTTCCATTCTCTGCAAACAAGTTCACCCAGTAAGCCTCTGCCTGAGTCCTAACATCAGCATGAGTCACTCATGATGACAACTCTGCTTGCTGCCCTAAGTGGCATACGTTCCTTCAAAACATTTTGATTCTAAAATGTTCACATTCAAATCCCTCTTATGTTTTGTCCACCTATCTCTACTTAAACCCTCAGAACTCTGTATTCCTCCAAATCTGACCCTCATCCATTTTGCAGCCCACCATTGGCAACTGTTCAGACTCTTAATTTCTGAATTTTACTCTCTTTTAGAAGATGTTCCTTTAAATTTCTTCTGTGGTGCAAATGTTATTTTCTACTTCTGTTGTCTGACCTTTGCCTATTAGCATGGACTGCTCCAGTATCTGAGGAGTTGAGAATGATACTGAACATTGTGCAATCACTCTTTACCATTTCTGACACAAAGGAAGGTGGTGGAAGCAGTTGTAGATGGTTGGGCCTAGAACACTACACTGAACACTTGCCTGTCCTCAGATATTTGGCTTTCAGCAGCAACAGCCATCTTCATTTGTGCTAGGAATAACTTCAACCAGACTTTACCCCAGATTTGCATTGACTTCAGTTTTGCTTGGGCATCTCGATGCCACCCTTGGTCAAATATTGCATCCATCCCGCCTCTGGAGTTCGGATCTATTGTCCTGGTTTGATTTGATTTATTATTGTCACGTGTATTAGCATATAGTGGAAAGTATTCTTTATGTGCTATACTGATAAAGCATACAGTTCCTAGAGAAGAAAAGGAGAAAGTGCAGAATGTATTGTTACAGTTATAGCTAGGGTGTAGAGAAGGATCAACTTAATGCAAGATAAGTTCATTCAAAAGTCTGATGGCAGCAGGGAAATGATCCATAGTTGATAGGTACGTGACCTCAGACTTCTGTATCTTTTCCCAAAGGACAAGTTGGAAGAGAGAATGTCTGTTGTGTTGGTATCCTTAATTATGCTGATTGCTTTTCCGAGGCAGTGGGAAGTGTAGACAGAGTCAATAGATGGGAGGCTGGTTTGCGTGATGGATTGGACGACATTCACAACTCTTTGTAGTTTCTTGTTGGACTAAGGTGTTCAGGAGCCTTGTGGCCCTGGTGCAAACTGAACATCATCTACTTAATAGCACCGTTGATTACATTTTGCTGATGCGACAGTAATTAGTTGGATTTGGTTTGTCCGGCTTCTTGCGAACTTTCCACGTCATCAGATCGATGCCAGTTGTGTGTGGCTTTGATCTTTTTTGAGGCAGGATGTTCTTGCTATGCAAGGAGTCCAGTGGAGAGCTATAATCCTAACTGATTCAATGCGCTGGAGTTTAGAAGAAAATGGGGAAGGCGGGGGGGCGGCGTGGATCTCCTAGAAACCTATAAAATTTTCACAGGACTAGATAGCATAAAATGCAGGGGGTGAGTGTTCAGAATAAGGATTATAGTCTAAGGAGTCAATGAGGAGAGATTGAGATTATATTTGCTGGAGTTTAGATGAATAAGGAAGGATCTCATAGAAATCTATAAAATTGGAACAGTAAATGCAGGAAGGATAGTTTCTGATGGTGAGATGCCCAGAACAAGGGGTCATAGTGGAAGGTAAACCATTTAAGACTGAGGTGAGAAATTTCTTCACCCAGGAAGTGGTAAATCTGCAGAATTTGCTATCCGCCAAAATATTGCATGTTTTCAAGGAGTTGAATGTAGTTCTTGGGACAAAAGGAATCAAAGGACATGGGGGGGGGGAAGAGATTAGGCAATTGGGTTGGATGATCAGCAATGACAATGAATGGTGAAACAGGCTTGAAAGTCTGAATGGCCTGTTATTCTGTTTCTATGTAATGTTATACACTGAGCCGCAGGAAAAACTCTACCTGTTCAGCTTCCCCTCCTGCAACATTTTTTTTGCATGCCCTAACCTGTTACCTGTTTCCTTTTATGTGCGTGTGTTTTTTCACTTCCCACCCATGACATCTGGTATCTGTACCGTCCCAAATTCACCCTGCCCAACAAGCAAGTTGATTGCAAGTGTGCAGATAAAATTCTTTCAGTTTTATGAATGAGTGCTCCCAGAAAGCTGAGGGCTGAGTTGCAAGAAATCACAATTTGTGCTGTAGCCCAATATCTGTATCCCAATCTCAGTAACTTCCTTGTGTCGGATTCGTGATTTTTGTCGAGAATATGATAACGGCTTGATCTGAACCATCACCAGTAATCCTTTCACGTTAAACTTGTGTTTTCAACCAGTGTAAGTATTCTGTTCCAAGTTACTTTCTATTTCTTTCTCTCCTTCAACCTTGTCCACCTTCTTGCATTCCTGTTTACCTTCTCTAAGCCCCAGTACTGAAGACAGCTGTAGCACCCCAGCTGAGATTAACCCATTTGGCACAGGCCAGAAATTAAATTTGATGCTTTTTGTATGATGCGTTACATTGAGTGGTGTTTTATTCCATTATCTGAAGTTAATAGATTATAGAATTATTTGTCACTTATTTATAGTTGCTTCAAAGTGGCTGACCTGTGTCTATATCTAAGTTCTTACCTGTAAAATTGAAGGTAGATTTGCCTTTCTGAATAGGGTAATTTACCGAATGATAGGACAGTTAGGGAGGCATAGTGGCAAAATGGTTAGCGCTGCTGCCTCACAATGCCATGGAGCCAGGTTCGCTTCCTGGCTCAGGTCACTATCTGTGTGGAGTTTACACTTTCTGCCTGTGTCTGCGTGGGTTTCCTTCGGGTGCTCCGGTTTCCCCCCTCAGTCCAAAGATGTGCAGGTTAGGAGGATTGACCGTGCTAACTTGCCCCTAAGTGTCAGGAGGACTGGCTGAGTAAACACACGGGGTTACGATAATAGGGCCTGGTTTGGGATTGTGGTCAGTGCAGACTTGATGGGCCGAGTGGCCGCCTCCTGCGTGATAGGGATTCTACGGTTTTCATCAAAATGGTTCCAAACACAAAATGGCAACCTTGCTTGACTGCCCCGTGTTCTAATTTAAATTGAGGCAGAATTAAATCCACTATACTGTCTTTTGCTTACAAACTTTAACCTCACCCAGTATACTCTGGTGCTGGGTGTTAATTTTGTTCCGTATACAAGCTTCAGTACAATGAGCTTGTGTTGAGTGTATTTGTGTTATTAATTTTCAATTCAGGCCACAAGCAAGCTCCTTCATGTCCTTAAAATGATCCGTCTGCAAATCAAAAAATGGTCTAAGCTAACAACTGGGTCATGCAGGTACATCTGTAATTTTTGACATGCTTCAGAAATGCTCATTTTCAAACTGCAGTTGCTCTTGTTGAATGATGTTATGCAGGGTGTATACTGCATTGTCTTTAATTTTCTTTGGGCTATTGCAAGTTAAAACAATTGCACATTTATGGCTCCTGTCTGACATGTTTTGTAACAGATCTTCAAAGTGTCTTCAATCCTAAAACTATAGTAACCTCCAAATCAAGTTGCTTCCTCATTGCTGTCCCCTAGTGCTATCTCTGTGTCTTTTTCCTTACTGCAAACAAGATGCACTTTCTTAATGTCCTCGACAGGGACCTCTGGTTTTTCACAGTTGACATTTGCAGCTATGGGTTGCTGTATTGAGTCCTTTTGTCAGAAGTTTAGGCTTGTTTCCATCACTCCCAAATTCGGAAAGTAACACTTCCCACATCAGCCTTTGTACAGAACTCGGAGTGCTAAAATACATGAAGATTTGCTGTGTTTATTCACCGAGTCATGTTCCTGATGAAATGCGAAGGATTGTGTTATGGTGATTACCAGCATCCCACATGCAAGGCTTTTGTGAAAGTTATTTTAATTATCAGTTTGTAAGGCTTAACTGAAATAACATGGCAAGATACAGTTGTTCTCAGTAGAATGACTGGACTTTGAATTCTATACTGTGTGCCTATAATACAAGAACGATCAGTAAAACCTCTGATAGCACTCCGAGAGAAAGCTGTGAAATGTAGATGCTCTGGTAATATGAATGAACTGAAAATGACACTCTCCTGGGCTCTGTAACTGATGCGCAAGTTTGCAGCTGTCTTTCCAAGAACTCTTGCCAGACTCTCGTAAAGAGCTTCTATGTCTGAATTGTAAATATTTCATGCCTATCTGATCAAAGGCTGATTCAGAAACTTTGCAAGTTCTGCCTTGGTGGGTTAAGTGAATCATGTAGATTTGAGAGGTTGCCTTTTGGGTCAACTCATCCTGGTGAGTACTCCATTATCAGGGCTCGTCCTTGGATTTTTTTTGTTTTAGCTGTCCCCAGGCTGTGTGAAACACTGTTTTATTCTTCAGTTCATTTTGTTGGAGATAGCCTGAAACTTTGAGGGGTCCATCCATTTGCTTTTTGAGTTTTTCAGCTCTTCACACACAATTTGGAAGATTTGAATTACGAAATAGAAAACTCTTGGCTCTGTCATCTCGTATCATTAAGTTATATGAGGATATTTTAGCTCAGAGGAGAGTACATGTAGCTGAAAGATGCACAGAACCAAACTCAGATTGTGAGTCAGAAAATTAATTTCAAGTACAATTAGCACAAAATATATCCTGCAGATTGTGAACCACAGTGTAGCAAACTTCTCTCAGAAGTGGGAGGTACTAGTTTCATTCTGTTCTGAAGATATTTTTGTTCTTTTAATATTTGAGATACCGTGTGGTGTTTAAAAGTGATGCAAGTATAGTTAAATGGGCCTAATTTACTTAATTAACTGGGTCTCCTTATCTCTTATGCCAAGTGGCCCTGGAACTTATCTTGATGGTTCCTTTCTCTTTCAAAACAGTTATTTTTTTAAATTTTATTTAGTAGTTTGGCATGTAGGCTTACATTAACTCTGCAATGAAGTTACAGTAAAAATTCCCTAGTCACTACACTCTGGCACCTGTTTGTGTACACTGAGGGAGAATTTAGCATGGCCAATGTATCTAACTGGCACGTCTTTTGGATTATGGGAGGAAACCCATGCAGACACTGGGAGAAGGTACAGACTCTGCTCGGGGACTGACCCAAGCCGGGAATTGAACTGGGATCCTTGGTGCGCTGAGGCAGCCATGCTAACCACTCTCCCACCGTGTACATATGTATCACCAGTACTGCTAGTCCAGCTTCTGCCCTGTCCTCCTCCAAAGATGGTCACCAACATTTTGCTTTAAAACCATGTTATTATTCCTAACCCTAGCTCAATCATCATTTTTCATGGGACGTTAACGACAATAAAGGTGAGATCCAAGTGCCAGTTCTTTCTTGTAGAGTTCGAAGTTGTGTATCTTTATGAAGGTTAAAAAGTGGTGTTAAGACATTTGGTATTAGTTGGGTTTTGGGCATGTATAGATGTGCTCCAGAATATTGGAACCTGCTTTTTAGCAGCAACGTGACTAGGACCAACTACTCTGATAGCTATGGAAGGCAGAGAGTCTGGGTAGGTTTAAAATGGAATTGAGATGTTTTTCTTTGCGTTCTGGCAGTTTGTTTCCCTGATGTATTTTGCACAAACTTGTTTTTGGGAGGGAGTGAGATGTTTGGGTAAAGTTATATCCTGTCTCTGCTGTCTTACTTTAGCAGAATTCCAGTTAGCTAACCTAGCTGAGGAAATTGCCATGTCTGTAATTTAAAGAGGCATCTAAAGCAATCTTTTACTCATAGCTTGAAGTGATCCTGCACAGTGTCGGTATTATAAGCATGCACTGATTTACTTTAATATGAGTATAAACAATACAGCAAGGAGGTGGTAAGTTGACCTGTCGAATCTGTTCTGATGCTGGCCTCAAACGCCTTAATTTCAATTCCCTGCTATGATTTTTGGAATATTATTGTTCTCCAAGTTTCCCCTTAAGTGCTATGTTTGACTCAGCATCACTGGATATTCTGATGTATTCAGTCTTCTAATAACCTTTTATATGGAAAGAAAATTTTTTGTAACCTCCCATTTAAGCTTCTGGTACCAATCCTGAATTTATGCTGCTTACCATATGAGTGGAAATAATCTGTCAAAACCTTTTCAGAATTTATAACAGCCACTGCTCACTCTTGCTTCTCTCCGTCTTCCCCACATCCCCCTCCCCATCCTCCAACTCCCAAACCATTTGCTGCTTCTGTGATAAAGTCAAGGGCCAAAGAACAATTGCTTCCATCAATTGTGAGTGGATTGATGACTTGACCGGGTTGAGAATTTTCCTGATTCCAACTGACTTCAGTTTTAACTAGTAGTCCTTAATGCTGCACTCAATCAGAAGTTGCTTTGTGTCAAGGCTCAGATGCTCTCATTTTGTCTCTGGAATTCAGCTCTTTGGTTCGGAACAAGGCTGCAAAGAGCTCTTGATTGGGCCCTGATGGAGCCCAAGCTGAACATTGATGAGCAAATTATTGGTGAATGTTCTGCATGGTAGCACCGTTGATGGCATCTTGACTCACTTTTAAGTTGAGTTGTTGAGAGTAGCCAGATTGGACTTCTGCTTTTTGTAGCCAACACGTAACCTGGACAGGAGTAGATGCAGGTAATACAACAGCTTGACTGGAAGTGCGACTGGTTTTGGAGCAAATGTCTTTGCTAATTCACCAGGAGTTCTCAGGGCCCAGTCCCTTTCTATTCAGTATGCTCAGCCATTGCAATATCATTGTGGGAATCTCAGCCTGTGTTTGTGGGAATCTCTTGGCACTTCTGACTGAAGATCAGTGCAAATTGCAAATACTTTGGTCTTCTATTCTTATGCTTGGATCTGCCATCATCGAGGATGCGTGTATTACTGGAGCCGTCTCCTCCTGTTAATTGTTTAATTGTCCATCGTGATTCAGGCCTGGATATGGCAGGACTACAGAACTTTGATTAGACTTATTGGTTGTGCGACTATTTTAGCTTTGTCTATAACACACTTCGTGTTTAGCATGCAGTACTGTGCTGCAGCTACACCAGGTTGGCACCTTGTTTTGGGTGTGCCTAATGCTGTTCATGACATGTTTTTCCAAATTATTGAACAAAGATTTGTTCCCTGATTTGATGGTAGTAGAGTGAGAGAGATACGTTGGACTCTGAGTTTACAGATCCTAGTGGAATGTCATTGTTACTGGTCAACAGCACCTTATGGCTGCCCAGTTTTGAGTTGCTAATTCTGAATCTATCTGACTTAATGTGGTGGTCGTGCCACACAACATAATGGAGGGTGTCCTCTGAGAAGATGCGACTTGATTTTCACATGTTCTTTGCACTGGTGTCTCCTACAAGAACTGTGCACTTATCACTTCTGTCTCCAGCAGTGAACATCTGTGATGATTTGGTTACAAAAATGTGCAAGCAGGCTTTTCCCTCTTGTTTTCTCACCACTTTTCTGCAGGATCTGGCTGATAGCTATGTCCTTCTGAACATCTCTCAGTAGTAGTACTACCCAACCACTTGTGGCAGTAATCCACCTTTCAGAGTACACGGTATATCCGATACTCTGTGCTTCCAAGTGCTGTCTAACATGACAGATTACTGATTCATCAGCTGAGGGAGGTAGGTGGTAAGCAGTTGGTTTCCTTGCCCCTATTTGACCTGCGATGAGAAATCCTGGGGCTTGGAGTCAAATGTTGAACACTCCCAGGTTCATTCCCACCTGATTGTGTGCCATTGTGCTGCTACCTCTTGTAGAACATAGCCAGAGATGGTGTGGGGGAGTCTAGGACATGGACTGTAAGATATGACTTGGTGAGTATGGCTCTCAAGCTTTTGCTTAACTAGCTTTTGGCATGGCCCTCTCAATTAAGGCACAGGTCACTTCCAAGTGGTTGAACAAAATCTTTCTGTCCTTCCACCCTCCCACCAAGTTCTCTAGTTTAAGCGCCTACAACATCCCCATTTCTGATCTGTATTAGGATACTGACTTCAATCTGATTCTATATGTCTGTGTTGCTATGCATTCATTTTGACCCAGTATGGTTTTATCAATAGTGTGGTTTGTGGATTCCATGATGAATTTGAGTCATGTGCACCTGGCTGACCAAAAAGAAACTTGCCCCTGCCATCATGTGAATCCAGAAGTCTTTGAAAATATTTCAGGAAGTTTACTGCCATGGTTTTTCATTTTCTTGCAAACTGGGAATTCTGCGGCAAGTAACTCACCACCTAACTCCCAAAGCTTCTCCACTGTCTGCAAAGCTTAAGTCAAGAGTGTGATGGAAATTCCCCTTGTCTGGATAAGTGCAGTTCCAACAACAGTCAAGCTTGATATCATCCAGGACAAAGCAGCCTATTTGATTGCCACCCACCCATCTTCCTCTCTTTTTGAGCTAAAAGTTCACATTTTCATTTTACAATTTCTGCATGGCCTTGCCCTCCACTATCTCATCTTCCATCCCTGCACCCTTCCAGGGATATCCTCCAATTCTTGCCCCTTGAGCATCATTAGTGGCCATGTCTTCAGCTATTAAGGTCCTAAGCTCTGGAATTCCCTCATAAAACTTTTCATGTCTTATCCATGCTTCAAGATTGTCCTTTAATCAAACTTTTGATCATCTGCTCTGATCTAATGCAATTTGAGTTGAAATGTTTGTTTGCAGCATCTGTGAAGTATCATGGCTTTTTTTTTTAGTTAAAGGGACTGTATAAATGAAAATTGCAGGCCTTCAAAATACTACTGAACCTCATTTATGTAAGGGTGGCACAGTGGTTAGCACTGCTACTTCACAGTGCTAGGGACCCGGATTCAATTCTGGCCTCAGATCTCTGTGTTGCATGTTTGCATGTTCTCCCTGTGTCTGCGGGGTTTTCCTTTGGTGCTCCAGTTTCCTCCCACATTTCAAATGTGCAGATTAGGTTAATTGGCCATGATAAATTGACCCTAGTGTCAGGGAGATTAGCAGAGTAAATGTGCGGATTACGGGAATAGGGCCTGGGTGGGATTGTGCAGACTTGATGGACTGAATGGCAGCTTCCTGCACTGAAGGGATTCCATGGGATCATGCATTAATGACTTAGATTTGGTAGAGGGCACAACCTGGAAATTTGCTGGTGACGAACTTGGAAATGTGATAAACAGTGATGGTGGTAGTTATAGACCTCAAAGAGGATATAAGCTAGTTGAAAGTGTTCATACTTGGCAGATTAAATTCAAAACAAAAAAAGTGTGAAACTGATGTATTTTAGTTGGAAGAATGAAAAGGCACAATACATTCTAGCTAGTTCAATTTCAAAGGGGCCAAGTGTTTGCACACATTCTCAAATGTGGCAGGACTGGTTAACAAAGCTGTTAATAAACCATATGGGATCCCAGGTTTTATAAATAGTCATTCAGAGTACAAAAGCCAGTAGGTTATGCCAAATATACAAAAAGAAAACACCAGCTTGTCCCTGGTTGGAGTATTGTGTCCAATTCTCAGCACCATACTTCTAGGAGGAAGGTTTTGGATGAGATTTACTGGAATGTTTCCATAAATAGGGAACTGCAGCTGTACAGATAGACTAAAGAAACTGGGTTGGTTCCCCTCAGGAGCAGGAGATTTGATTGAGGTGTTTAAAATTGAGAGTTTAGATTGCTTTCTCTGATTGAAGAGTTGATAACTTGATGACACAGATTTAAGGTGAAAGCTTGATTACATCATGACTAGTCTGGATGTGGAATGCACTGTTTGATGTGGTGAAAGCAATCGTAGCTTTTAGAAGAGAATCTGATGAATTGGAGAAAGGTACTCCAGAATCTGAGGAAAGAATGGTGATGGGCTACTGCGTAGTTCTTTGAAAGATGCAGTGCAGACTCGATGGGCTGAGCGTTCTCCTGTGTTGCACTATTTTCAAGATCCTATGCAGCACCAATCCTCCTATTAGAAAGTGAATAATCAGACCCATCCTCCTCCTGTTCTGGTTGTTTGCACCTGTTATGGAGTGGAATTGATTCTCTGATCATTTGCACTCAAATGAGTATAGAAAGCAGTTACTGTTAATGGGCCAGCTGTTCTCTCTGTCTGTTTCACTTGTAGGCTATAATAGATTGTACACAGACAAATCTTTCATTGCAAGTGCAGCAGTACATTTAGACTGGAAGCATCCAATGAGCTCTGTCTGGGATTGGTGGTGCCAATGTGAAGGGGAATATCCCCAAATTTCTTGTCTAAAGTTAAATTCAAAGCGTGTTGACAATGGAGAAATGAGGCCAGCTTCAATCCTTGGCTTGTGTTGGGTTAGCCATCCCAATGAGGGTGTAGGTTACCACATCGAAATTGACCTCTTGAATTGGAGAGGGGAAATTTGGTATTCTCCCTTCTGCCTTTTCTGTCTGTGTAGTGATAGCCTAATGGAAAATGTGTGCAGCAGTCAGATAAGGGCAAAGTTAAGTCGTTCACTCAAGAAACCTAGGCTTTAGGAAAAGACTAGGTATGCACAGTATGTTCAGCAACCCCAGTAGAACCCACAAGAGAGGAGGGGAAAAATGACACCGCAACAGAAATATTAGTTTGAAGAAAACAAGGCTTTAAATACCTTTTGAGTAATGATTCAAATGTGAGAAACAATAGATTCTGAGGCTGTTTGTACATTGTATGGTCGGGCTCCAAGTCTCAGATGTTACTATCATATTTGGCGTGAAAGTGTTAATAATAGAACATCAACAATGAGCAAAGTTCTCCATTAAAATAGAGTCAAATTCAAGAGCCTTCATGAAGAGAAAAAAAGTGATGAGCAAGAGTCTTCCCCTGGATGAGCATACTGAGGGGAAAAAAAATCCCACGTTACCTATGTGGAATTGGCTGAACCAGCACAGACCAGGCTGTAATTCTTGTATGCTTGCCGAGCATATACGTGACTTGCAATGGAAAAAGCATTCGGTTCTTCAAACCCAATCTTCCAGGTTTCGTGTGGCCTTCTCGTCACTTGATGTCCATTCTCTCTAATCTCCCGTGTGTTTTCATTTGAGTGATGGGAAATCTCTGGTAACAGTTTTGAGAAAGAGTTGTATTTGACTTGAACTCTGTCTCAGTCCACAGAGGCTGCCAGACCTGCTGAGCATTTTCTGTTTTTATTTCGGATCTCCGGCATTATTTTACTGAATGAAACTTGGGTGCTTGGTGGCCAATACTAGCAAGTGGTAAATTGATCTTGAAGTATGCACTGTATTAAATGTTGCGTGAATGGTGAGGATTTTGGAAAAGTTCTGCAGCAGTTGATCTGTAAAGCAGGTCTCTGTCTCTCTACCTCCTGTTGCACATGCTGGGGTGTTGGTCAAAATTGTGTTGCACCTGAGTTTCAGGAGGCAGGGGCATGTTAGCAGAAGAGAAGATGTTTTTGCAACCTTTAGACAACCTAGCTTCCCAGACTGATCCATAAATCTGTGTTTTAAATGCACAGCCAGTGCTTAATCATTATATTTGGATGTCTCCCTAATCTTTGCCTTCTCTGCATTTCCATTAATAAGCATTTATTGAAGGACAGAAATATGTTGGTGCCTGAAGTATTAGACCTCTGACATGACCTTTTTTGCCTAAGACAACTTGCCTTCTGTGTCCTATAATTTGGTGTGCTCAAGATGGCAACCGAGAATTAATCATCCAGTATTCCAATGAGAGAGAATGGAGCAGTGATGTGTCTTGACGTTCTGTGCTGAGACCAGGTAGGTGTTTATGTAGTGGATGTAAACAGATGGGGAATGTGGGGATAAAAGCTGAATGAGTTTAGATTGGTTTATTCGTATGAACTTCAGAACGTTGACATACAAAGTCTACAGTGACTTGTATATTTAAAATAAATCTTCCTGTGCTCAGCAGAATGTTTTGGCGGTTTCATTCTGATCATATTCTGAGTTGGTGTCTGTTTTTGATTCGCTCTGCGTTAACATTTTCGGACATGGCTAAGTTTCTGACTTTCACATTTCTGCCTTGTCCTTTGGTAAATAGTTAACTTCACCTGGACTAGAACCTAAGATAAGGAATGAGGTAAGATCTTGAGAATGTGAAAGTCCGCTATTGTAAATGCAGCCACTGCTTGATATTGTCCTTTCAGCACTAACACACATGTTTCAGTGCAATTTTGTTTCAAATTGCCAAACTGCTTAGTTCACAATGTATATTTTGATTTTTATCTTCTCAATTCCATCCTGCACTCTTCCCAGTTACTCCCAGAAGGGCTTACCTACAACTTCAGTGCGATGCTTGTGTTTGATCAACTACATTTCATTTTCCTGTTGCTACTGACCTACCCCAATACAAACCCTTCACACTGTGCTCATTTAGACTTCTGAGTTAACGTTTTCTCCTTTGCCTCTCCCCTCTTGCACTGACTGAAGTCAAGCCAGATTTCTGCAATGACTATCTGCCTGTCTGTATCTGATCCAGTGCCGTTTTTCACAAGCCTCTGAACAATAACTATTGATAGGTTAAGTTAAGGATGAAAGACAAATGATCCCTACCAGGCATAATCTAATCTGCAGGTTTAAAAATAACAGTTTGATGGAAATGATGTGCAAGAACCTGGACTATTTCCTCTCCACCCCCACCCTCCTCTCCTCCTCCCAAAACAAAACGTGCAAAGATGCAGGGCCAGTTGTGATATATTTATTTATTTTAATCAGTTAACCCAATGCAGATCATGAATCAAACCTTGGCCCTCTATTGCAGTTCAGATGTACGCTGCCTTAATAAGCCTCCTCCCCTCTAACCAATGCTGTGCACTGATGCTAATTGAAATAATAAATAAACAATGACTTCCAACTATCTGACTGGAAATGATTGTGTGCCAGGTAGCTTCTTCTGCATCTTTGGTGATCATCAGGCCTTTCAGATAAGGCTGAAATTGAAGACAGGATATAACTATTGGTGTGAACTTGCCTCTCAACCCTTTAGCATGTGTCTGTTTGGTCTGTTAGCTCAGTTGGCTGGACAGCTGGTTAGTGATGCAGAGCGATGCCAACAGCGCTGGGAGATGGGGTTCAGTTCCTGTACTGGCAGGAGTTATTCATGAAGGCTCGCCTTCTGAATCTTACCCCTGCCCTGCCCCACCTGCCTGAGGTCTGGTGATCCTCTGGTTAAAGTACCACCAGTCTGCTTTCTTCGTATCCCTGCCGACCTCACAATTCCCACCCCCATGAAGGGAATGAGCAGCCTATGATCATCAGAGACTATGGTGACTTCTGAAGCAATGAAAGGTAATGTTATTTTACATTATCTCCATCTGGGAGATGACAGTTGGCTAAGCCTCTCATTTTATGAGTGCAGAGGTCAAAATCCAGAATTCTCATTATTTCAGAGAAAATTGCAGCAAATTAAAATGCATGAACATTTAATAGCAAATCTGGTACCATTTAGTTCCAATGTTATAAGGAATTTAAAAGCTAATTACTGAACAAGATAACCACAAACAATTTAACTAATCATTTGTATAAAGAAAAACTGAATCTGTCAGATTTCTGCATTGGAGGATCAACCAGACCAAAGCAATTTGCTTATCTCTACTGGGATCTGATTGGTACACGTTCTGTGGCAGCTAAAGTGCAGTGGCAAATTAGAATTAAATCCAACATGTTTTAATGTCTAATTGATTGACAGCTGTAGTTTGGTTTTTGCTAATCCAGATCAATTCTAGCTGCCCCTCATTTCACCAACTTGAATTTATGTCCAAAATGAAACTGTCCCAACATTGCTTTTGAGTGATATTGGAGCATATACTTGCTCACCTGGAGGTACCACAGAGGTGATCCAAAGCAGCACAAGACAGTCCTTGCTCCTGGTGTTTGAGGGCCAGTGTTTCTTGTCTCTAAATGATTGGGCCATTAGTTCAGACTTGTCAGAATTCCCCGAGTTCAGCAATGGTATTTTAGAACTTATTTTGCATGAATTCAGTGTGACCCTTTCAAACTTTGCTCTCAAAATTCCTTTTATATTTATGATTGAGGTGGACTGCCAATCTTAATGGCCATCTTTCCAGAAGTGGTCAGCACAGTGGTTTTAGCACAGCTGCCTCTCAGCACTAGGAACCCAGTTTTGATTCTGACTTGGATCACTGTCGTGCAGAGTCTGCACGTTCTGTACCTGCGGGTGTTTTCCCCAGGTGCTCCAGTTCCTCCCACAGTCCGAAAGGCATAGTGGTTAAGTGCATCGGCGATGCTAAATTCTCCCTTATTGTGTACCTGAACACGCACCTGAGTGAAGCGACTAGAGGATTTTCACAATAACCTCATTGCAATGTTAATGTAAGCTGCCTTGTGACACCAATAAACAAACTTTAAAACAGACTGTTATTTTGTAGGATTGCTCATAAGGAGTTTCCTGTAATTAAAATTTCCCAACAATAACGGACCGGCCAGTGACAAAAGTGATTATTTGACTTCCCTAACGCAACATTAAAAACCGAACAGTGGTTTGTGTTATAAACTATTTGAGAAATCTAAATTTATCTTTGTTTTTCTGTGTGCAACTGAGAAGAAATGTCAGCCATCGACTGACTCCTCCAGTGATTAGCACAGATTTCAGTAAGATGCAACAACTTATGTTGAAATGAGTCGTTAAACTTAGAGGTTGCCATCTTTCATGGCGTACTATGTTGGTGAGCTGATCACCAATGTATCCCATATTAAAACCTGACTTTAGTAATTCGGGTCTACAAGCAACTTAAAACAATTAAAATGCTTAGTTTCCTCCCATATGGTTGCATGCTGTCCTTTACTTGCAGGGCTCTTATTGTCATAGAGCCATACAGGTCTACAGGCCTTCAGCCCAACGCATTGGTGTCTAGTTTTGTAAACGATTAAGGTTTGGGGAGCAAAATGGCACAGTGGTTAGCACTGCTGTCTCAGTACCAGGGACCCAGGTTTAATTCTCAGCTTAGGTCACTTTGCGCGGAGTCTTCACATTTTCCTCGTGTCTCCACGGGTTTCCTCCAGGTGCTGTAGTTTCCTCCCACGGTGCAAAAGACCTGCAGTTTAGGTGTATCGGCCATGCTAAATTCTCCCTCAGTGTACCTAAAGAAACATCAGTGTGTGGTGATGAGAGGATTTTCACAGTAATTTCATTACATTGATAATGTAAGCCACTAATAAATAAACTTTAAAAACCCTATTACTTAAGCTTTTTTGGATAGAAAATTTAGTTTAATGGCAGGTGTCCAGGATATGTGATGGTTAATAGGAAGTCCCTCAGCCAGATAACCTTCATTTGGAGGACGTTAGAGGAGAACTGAAATTGCAATACTCATTTACAAACTGAAGCCACTTAGTGATCTGAGCTGTGTTTGGGGCGGGGGGGGGGGGGGGGGGGGGTCTGAAATCTAGTCAGTAATTTTGTGACCATGTGACTGACCTTTTAGCTTGATACCAAGTGGAACGCGTTCATCTAAGTGTTTGTTGATATGCTTCTGTATCATTAAGTACCAGTGATAATTTATCTTGCTGGGTTTCATAAAACCCTGTCCACAGCAATAATCAAACCTTCAAACCATCCATGCTGTAACCCAGCTCCGATTGCAGCATTCCAGGCTGTGTTTATTATTGTTTGTAATGACCAATTTTGCGTTTCGTAACCTGAAAATTGAAGCAGAAATTTTGGTTCTACAAAAGGTTGCTTTTAGTTTAATTGGGATTGAATTTTCTTTCCATGTTTAAAACCTTGAGATTTGAAAGCACGTTTTTTGGTTGGGAATTGTGGAGAAAATATTTTAAAAAAAAAACCTTCCCTCTGCTTAAACCTTAAAATCACAGTGGTGGATGATTACAATAAGAAAATGCAATTCATCCCTGTCAGAGCTTCTGGGCCAAGGCACTCCATTAGTGTTGGTATCAGTAAGTTACCCATGCCGTGCACTGTGCAAGCTTGTGACTTATCCTCGAGACTCTTGAACAAAACCATTTATTACTTTTGTGAGTTTCCTGCATGAAATCAGTTTTGTTGCTATCATGGAGTCAAAATCCTGAAACTCCCTTCTTAGCACTGAGTGTATCAAACCACATGGACTGCAGCAGTTCAAGATGGCTCACCCCACCATCTTCTTGTGGGCATAGGTAATAAATGCTGGCTGGCCAGCCAGCACTGCCTACGTTTTGTGAACAAAACATTATATATTTTGTATGCTTAAAGCAATCAAGCAAATCCAAGCCATCTGGTAGGAATTTCTGCCCTTTTATTTGGCCCAGAGCTGTGATTTGAAGATGTGAATGGATGCGATTTGCTTGACTTTGTCTCGCATAAAAGCATGGGTTATGGGAAATGCAGATCTGAATGTTGCTGGCTAGGCCAGCATTTCTCACCCTCAAAGGTAGTGGTCACCTGTCATCTTGAGGTACTGCAGCCCATGTGGTTTGATACACTCAGTGCTGCTAAGAACGGAGTTTCAGGATTTTGACCCCACGATAGCAACAAAACTGATTTCATGCAGGAAACTCTCAAAAATAATAAATGGTTTTGTTCAAGAGTCTCGAGGATAAGTCACAAGCTTGCACAGTGCATGGTAAAGGAGTTTCAGGATTTTGATCCAGCAACAGTGAAGGAATGGAGCTATTGTTCCAAGTTGGGGACAGTGTTGGGCTTGGGGGGAAACTTGCAGCTGGGATGCTGTCTTTGTGCTTGGTCATGACTCTGGAAAATATTGCCAAAGAAGTTTTTTAGTGAATTGCAACAGTGCATCTTTGGACACATTGCTACCACTGCATGGGTGGTGGATGGGTGCCAAACAAGCAGGCTACTTTGTCCTGGGTTTTTGAATGTTGTTGGAGCTGTACTCGTTCATGCAAGTCGAAATTTATGGTTAATATCATGTGTACATTAAGTTCCTTGACCTCAGTGCAGATATACACAGAATGGAATTCTCCATATGTTGGACAGAAACAAGCGGATAAAATCTCGACCGGAGCGTTTCCAGACCTGCAAAGACCAGTTTGATCTAATAGTGACCTGTGAGGAGCGTGTATACGATCAGGTGCTTGAAGGTAAAAAGGTCATCCCTTGTGTTCGCCAACCCTTTGACCTAGCTGCTTGTGAAAAGTGGTTTGCTGATGCCCCATGTTATGATTTCCCAGATCTGAACTCGAGGGAACAGGAGACATTCCAGTCAGTACACGTCATAAACGTGGACATTCAGGATAATCATGAAGAAGCCACAATCGGAGCTTTCCTCATTTGTGAACTGTGCCAATGTGTAAGTCTTTGCACCTTTTGTGTATTGGGAGAACTGGGAAAGCTTATGAAACAATGTGCAGCACTGAATAACACCTCACCATGCATCCAAATGGGATCTACTGTTACCCAGACAAATGTTTACAGGTGAATGTATCGGTTTGCTGAACACTACCACACTTTGTTCACGTTGCAGTGCAGATTGTCTAAGAATTTTGCATAGTTGCTGTCACCCAATGGAGTTGTGAACGTGGAACATGCTTTGCAACTCACTGCTTTCTGCGTGCTACAGGAGACTACCATGACTGGAGTGGGGAACAGTCTGTAGAAATTAAGCAACTTTTGATTGAAAGACTGGCCAGTGTCAATTTTAATTACTGTTAAGTCGGTGCACCACGTGAGGATTTTGTGTACAAGACTCCTGTTACAACTATGCCGCTTCTGCAGTTGTATCCCTGGCAAATGCAAGTTTGATTCCCGAGCGAATCAGTTAATATAAAGTTGGTGCTAAAATATTGAAGTTACTCCATCTATAACATTTTTTTCTAAAATACCAATTCCTGTCTGAAGTTTGGCTCTCCTTTCACTTTCATTGCCCAGCCTATGCAGCTTTTTACTGTGTTACAGGAGATAGGTTTTGATGGATTCTATACAGCAACATTTAACATAAGGTTATAAATGGTTTGATTTGTAATCAGAATGTGAGATGTTGACCCCAAAATTTCAGAAGCTGGACAAATGATGGAGTCTAATGCTGAATTTTTGTGGAACTATGGATAAGAGTCTAAACACGGAGCAAGATTCATTGAGTAGAAAGTATCCTGTCACCAAATGGTGTCCATGTTGTGGAATAACACCCAGAAAAGAACTGTTCCTGAGTTTAATCCATGCAAAGGACAGTTGTGATGATGCTTTACATCTCTGCTAAGCATTACCCTCAGTCCCCAGTTTCATTCATTCCCTGCTCACCTTGCAATAGTGAACAAGATGTGGTTCTTTGAGGCTTGATGGCTTGGAGTGGTTTCAGACAAACTTCTGCACTGTCAATTGGAAATCTAGACATTTTCTGAAGGGAAAAAATGTTGCTCAATTCTAGGACATCTTAGAATTCACTTCCTACTGGATGTCGTTGAGCAAGATGTATTTAGCAAATCCATTGCAGATTGGCACTCAATAATGCAATAAGAACAGAAGAAAAGGAAGGAGAGTTGGTAATTTGTTTCTTCAAGCTTGCTCCACCATTCATGGCTGATCTATCTCAATTGCACTTGCCACACTATCCCCTTATCACCTTGGTATCACAAAATTCTAGCAATCTCTGTCCAGAATATATTCAACAGTTGAGTATCCACAGCTCCCTCGGATAGGGAATTCCAAAGTTCCACAACCTTCTGCATGTACAGGTTTCTCCTCATCCCAGTCCTAAATGGCTGACCCCGTTCTGTGACTAATTCCTATTCTAGCCAGTCAGTCAGGGGAAACCTCCATGCAGTATCTACCCTATCCATCATGTTTCAATGAGATCACCTCTCATTCTCCTAAATTTCAGACAATATAATGCAAGTGTATTCAGTCCTTAACAGGAACATTCCTACAATCTGAGTTTCCAATGTATTCATTCCAAGGCCAGCATATCAGTCATTTGATAAGGCAATTAAAACTATACACAGTGCTTCAGGTGTGGTCTCATTAAGGTTTCTACAGAATTGCAATAAGACTTCTTCACTCTTTAATCCATTTTTAATAAAAGCTAGCATATCATTTTTTTCCCTAATTGCTCATTGGACCTCATTTTGTTAACTTTGATTCATGTACAGGGATATCAAGCTGTCATCAAATTCCCAGTCTTCTATTCAAAATAAATTCTACATTTCCATTTTCCTTCCAAAGTACTTTACACTTCTAGACATATTTCACTTGTCCTGTTCTTTGCCCATTCAATTAACCTGTCTCCATCCCTTGACAGCCTCTCCCTGCATCTTTCTTGCAATTTATTTTCCCACATGTTTGTATCATCAAACTAGGATACAATACACTCCGTCCTCTTACCCAAGTCATTCTGACCTTTGCGATATCCCCACTAGTTAAAGCCTGCCACCCTAAGAATGGCATGCTTAACCCATTTATTTTTTCTGAGTCAATTCTCAGTTTGTGTTAATATCTTAGACCCAGTCGCTTGAGCCCTAATTTTGTGTAATAACTTCTTGTCTGATGGCTGAGATCAAATGCTTTTTGAAAATCCAATACTTTCCATCCACTGTAATATTAGGATGGCACAGTGATTAGTACTGCTACCTCTGTGCTGGTTCAATTCCTGGCTTAGGTCGCTGTCTGTGTGGAGTCTACATGGGTTTCCTCTAGATGCTCTGGTTTCCTCCCATAGTCCAAAAGACATGCTGGTTAGGTGCTAAATTCTCCCTCAGTGTAGCCGAATAGGTGCTGAGTGTGGTGACTAGTAATTTCATTGCAGTGTTAATGTAAACCTATTGGTGACACTAATAAATCAACTTAAATCATAGAAACCCTCCAATGCAGAAAGAGTCATTTGGCCCATTGAGTCTGCACTGACTACAATTCCACCCAGGCCATATCCCTATATCTGTACATAGTTACCAGCTAACCTCTCTAACCTACGCATCTCAAGACACTGAAGAGTAATTTTAGCATGGCCAATCATCTTAATCCACACATCTTTGGACTGTGGGAGGAAACCAGAGTACCACCCTTAAACCACTGGTGTTCCCCTTTACTGAGCTTGTTTGTTACAATCCTCAAAAACTCACTAGATGTGTCAAACACAATTTCTCTTTCATAAATCTGTGTTGACATGTCTAATCATATGATTTTCTAAGAGCTCTCTTTCCATGCCCATAACAATAGATCCTAACATTTTCTTCGTTACTGATATTGGATTCCCATCATCCCTGTTTCTCTCCTTGAATGAAAAAGGAAAATATTACATTTATTTTGAACTTTAAGACCATCTTGCAGCCAGTGAAATTTTTTTAAATTGTTATAATATTCTGGTGGTAATGTGGGAAATCTAGTGACCAATTTGTGCAAATCACATGGAATAATGATCCCAGCTAATCTGGCTTGTATTGTTGATTGAGGGATACATCTTGGCCAGGGCACAAGAAATATACTTCCCCTGCTCTTCAGAACAATGCCATCAAAAAAACCTTACAATGCAGAAGAAGGCTATTTGGCCCATCGAGCCTGCACCAACCACAATCCCACTCAGGCTTATTCCCATAACACATATTTGTCCTGCTAATTTGCATGACACTAGGGCCAATTCAGCATGGCCAATCAACCTAATCTGCACATCTTTGGACTGCGGGAGGAAACTGGAGCACCTAGAGGAAACCCACGCAGACACAGGGAGAATGTGCAAACTCCACACACAGAATAGAACCCAGGTTCCTGGCGCTGTGAGGCAGCAGTGCTAATCACTGTGCTGCCCCATACTCTTTTTTTTGTACACCTGAGGAAGCAGATTGAGTGTCAGTGTTTCCTTCAAAAGTTTGAATCTCCAGTAGTACAGCATTCTCTCAGTATTTGAGTCATGGGGCTGTGACTCAAACCCAAACTTTGCGCCTTGGGCGAGAGTGTGATCAATGGGATTATGTTTGCTGGAAGGGGAACTTCCCACCCCTCAGCATTGCCGACCCTGATTTGCTGCCAGCAGTACCACTGAGCCTTTTGCCATGACATAGGACAGTGGCCTGTATTGGAGGTGTGATTCTTCTTTGCCACTATGGGGAAGCACTTAGCCCTGCTATGTCCCCTTCTCATGGTAATGTTCTGAGAAGCCCTAACACGTGAATTGAAACCCCTCCCAGGCTGTGGCATTAAGCTGCTGCAGCTCAGTGCTCTAGCAATTAAATAGTTCCCATTTAAAATATGATTTCATAGAATCCCTACAGTACAGAATGAGGCCATTGGGCCCTTTGAGTCTGCACTGATAACAATCCCTGCCAAGTCCTATTCCCGTAACCCCATTTATTTACCCTGCTAATCCCCCTTACACAAGGGTCAATTGAGGGTTGTCCACTAAGCAAGCCCAGTCCATTAAGCAAAACCAGCCTCCCATCCGTTGACTCTGTCTGTGTTTGCTGCTGCCTCAGAAAAGTAGCCAGCGTAATCAAGGATCTCAGTCACTCTAGATATTTGTTCTTCCACTACCTGAGTCAGGAAAAAGATACAAAAGTCTGAGGTCACATACCAACCGGCACAAGAACAGCTTCTTCCCTACTGCCATCAGACTTTTGAATGGAAATTTGACCATTTTCTACTCCCTAGCTGTGACTGTAACACTACATTCTGCACAGTCTCTTTTCCTTCTCTGAAAGATTTGTCTATTTAGCGTGAAAGAAACAATACTTTTCACTAATACATGTGACAAATCGAATCAAATTTAGCATGACCAATCAACCTAAACCACGCATCTTTAATGTATGAATAATGAACTCAGCTAATATCTGAGTAATATTAATTTTGACCTAGTAGTTCATAATCATATATAACGTGACTGTGGAGAGCTGGGATGAGACTCAAAATCTGATCGTTTTTACTTAGACTGTGACGGATTCTTTTCCTGTCTGTGAAACAAAAAAAAATCTAGCTCTTCTGAAACTTTCAGGAATGAGTTTGTATTGGTTATCTTTTGCACTTTAAACTGTTGCTATGTTGCCACAGTTTTATGTTCTAAATCTTTTGAGATGGAGTGGAGAAAGGGGAGGAATCATAGAATCCGTACAGTGCAGAAGGAGGCCATTCGGCCCATCAAATCTGTACCGATCATAATTCCACCCAGGCCCCATCCCCATAACCCCATGCATTTACTCTAACTAGTCTCCCTGATAATTTAGCATGGCCAATCCTCCTAATTCCGCACATCTTTGGACTGTTGGAGTAAATGGGAGCACCTGGAGGAAACCTACCCTGACATGGGGAGAACATGCAAATTCCACACCATGACCCAAGTCTGGAATCGAACCTGGCATAATAAAGCAGCAGTGCTAGCCAGCATGCTGCCTACTGGTGGCACTGTTCATCCATCTCGCACTGAATGGGAATTGCAGACAGAAGGGCAGGTTTTCTGATTAAAAGAGGAGACAGTTGCTGCTGGAGGTTAGGCCAGGCCATTGATCTGCCTGAAGTTCTGCTCTGTGGCTTTGGGTCAGGAGCCCCATTTGGAATCAAGCGCCCCCTTGGATAGGAACTGGCACTGTGAGGTGCACTATGTGATTGTGGTTGGTGTGAGGGTGACACTGGGGAGAAAGCCAAAGCCCTCAACCCGAGCTGACAAATCAGGAGGTGAAATTTAGTATTATTGGATCTTAAGAATTAAGAGCAGAAATAGACAAATACAGCCTTTTGAGTCTGCTGGGTATTCAATTAGATCATGGCTGATCTCTTCCTGCTTTCAAATCCACTTCCCTTCCTGTTCCTTGTATCCCTTTAACCTATTTTAAAATCAGAAATATATCTACTTTCTTTTTCTTGAAACCATTTAATGGTTGGTGGGTTTTAATATTTATCCAGGAGCAGGCTAGTTTCTATAAAAGTCTTGAATCACCCGAGTTTCTTTTAACCGACCAATCAAAATTGGTTGAACCAATTTTAGAGTAGAGAATGAGTAATGAATGAGTTGACATTGTCCCAATATCACTTCCTAAATGGAACCAAGTCATTGGCTCCTCTCCCCCCTCTCTTACTAGTACGCCCCCCTTGCTTTTTTAAACACCCAATTCGCTGCTAAATGTTGACCTCTGTTTTTCTCCCATGTCGGTTGTGTTTAGATCCAGCGAACCGAGGACATGGAAAATGAGATTGACGAGCTGATCCAGGAGCTGGAGGAGAAGAGCGGCCGGACCTTCCTTCACACCGTTTGCTTCTACTGAGGAGAGGGGAAGGGGCGGTGGGCTCTGCAGTGCTAGCCTGTATATAATTTATAGTCTATTTTAAGTTTGAATCGCTGCTCGGCGCTGGTCCTGTAATGTGTCCCAATGAATCTCTCTCTTGTAGAACCGAGTCTCTATCTGACGATGGCGCAAAGTGTATCGAATATGAAGCTTCATTAAAAAAAATCCTTGGTCAGAACAAGACCCAGCCCCCTTGTGTGTTTATTGCTCCAATGGTCTCATTTCATTTTTTTGGGGGGGAGGGGATCAACGGAGTCCTTTTGTGGGGGGGGGCGTGAAGAAAATACTTCTGATTCTAAATATTTGTGGGATCAAATTTAAATGTTGGGGAGGAGAAATGTGGCAGTGAATACAAAGTGGCAGCAACATACACACAGAGAGACAGAGCCCAGGCTGCAATGTCAGCAAGAACAGGGCTGGATACAGACCCCCCCTGAAAAGGGGGAGAGGGGGGGAATTCTCCCTTCCTTCCCACCTAAACCTTTTGCCAGTCTTGGTGCTACTACCCCAGGCTGTGCTGCACCCCTCCCTCCGTCTCCCCCTATCCCAAGCCCTGCCTCTGAATTATTTATCGACCGTGGGGCGGATCAATTTGTAACTGCGGCAGGAAGCGGAGCCTCGGCAGCAATGTGGCGCATGTGAGGGTGTCCGGGGGGAGGGTGGGAGCTGGGGAAGGGGGTTACACACACACACACACACACACACACACGAGAGTGAGTGTGAGGGAGGGTGGAGGGGGCTGGCTGGGTGGATGGGAGGGAGGCACCGGCAGGAAGGTTCCAGCTTGCGGGAGGACTGGCCACACTCTCCCGGGACAGTGAGCAGGGGAGAGCGGCCAGGCAGTGAGCGGTGCCCGGGGAGTCGGACAGGAGGAAGCAGACAGTGCCATTTATGCTCCTCACCGCCAACACCATGATCTTCATGTTCGTGGGGACGTCCATGGTGATGGTAAGGAGGCCGGCCCGGCCGCCCGGCTCTGCCGCCTGCTGCATGCTGTGTGTTGCGGTAATTTGCATGGGGCTGGCGGCGGGCAGTGTGTGTGACTGAGCCCCGGGCTGCTGCTTACACACCCTCCTCACCCGCTCTCTGCCTTTGCTTGTCGGCTCTTTACAGGCGATAGCTTGCATCGTGGATATGAACGCCCTGCTCGACCGGTTCCACAATTACATCCTCCCGCATTTACGAGGTGAAGACCGGGTCTGTCACTGCAATTGTGGAAGGTAAGTCACCACCCCACTCCTTCCCCCCCCCCAACCCTCCCCCCCCACCCACCCACACACACACACACACACACACACACCAGTGTCACCCCAGGGTCACCCCCTGTCAGCCCCCCCACCCCCACCACACCAGTGTCACCCCTGCCTCCCAGGGTCAACCCCTGTCAGCAACCCCCTCCCGAACAGTGTCAGTCTCCCACAGTGTCACCCCCCCTCCCCAGTATTATCCGCAGCTGTAGTGTTACCCCATCCCCCAGTGTGACTCTCTCCCTCCCACCGTGTGCACCCTCTGCAACCCTGCCAATGTGCACCTCTGCTCCCCCCCAGTGTGCCCCCTCTGCCCCCTGCTAGTGTGCCCCCTCTGCCCCCCGCCAGTGTGCCCCCTCTGCCCCCTGCCAGTGTGCCCCCTCTGCCCCCCGCCAGTGTGCCCCCTCTGCCCCAGCCAGTGTGCCCCCTCTGCCCCCCGCCAGTGTCCCCCTTTGCCCCGCCAGTGTGCCCTGTCTGCCCCCGCCAGTGTGCCCTGTCTGCCCCCCGCCAGTGTGCCCCCTCTGCCCCCCGCCAGTGTGCCCCCTGCCCCTTGCCAGTGTGCCCTCCCTGCTCCCCGCGTGTGCCCCCCTGCTCCCCGCCAGTGTGCCCCCCCCTGCTCCCCCCAGTGTGCTCCCCCTGCTCCCCGCCGTGTGCCCCCCCGCTCCCCGCCAGTGTGCCCCCTCTGCCCCCCGCCAGTGTGCCCCTCTGCCCCCCGCAGTGTGCCCTCTGCCCCCCGCCAGTGTGCCCCCTCTGCCCCCCGCCAGTGTGCCCCCTCTGCCCCCGCCAGTGTGCACCCTCTTCCCCCCCATTAATGTGCACCCTCTCACCATCCCCCCCACCTGCAGTGTGCCCCCCCCCCCTCAGGGTGTCACACCCACCATCTCACCCCCCACCCCAAGGACGTCAACTCTGTCTCCCCCCAGGGTATCACCTCCCCACCGTCCCCCCAAGGGTGTCACCCTACACCACCCCCCCCATACCCGTCGTATCACCCTTCACTCCTCATTGTCATCCACCCCAACTGCTCCTTTGCCCACTCCACCCCACTATTACACCCCCCAGCGTCATCTCTCCCTCTCTAACCCCCAGTGTCCCCCTCTCTCTCCTCCTGATACATGTCCCCCTCTTTCTCAATCCCAGGTGCATTTCCCCTCCCTCAGCGCAACCCCCCCCCCCCCCCGTGCGCCACTGCGCCCCCCACCTCCACTGTGTCCATCCCTCCTCGGCTCTTTCCTCACCACCCCCCCCACCCCGTGCATCCACCCAAGCGTCTCCTTCCCTCTCCCCAGCATCTCCTCCTCTTTCGCTCCCAGTGTCCCTCTCTCTTTCCCCCCCTCCAGTGGCTCACGCAGTGCGGCCCCCTCTGTCTCCACCAGCGTATCCCTGTCTCTCTCTCCCTCTCTCTCTCTCCGCCACTGTCTCCCTCTCTCTCTCTCCGCCAACTGTCTCCCATCTTTCTCTCTCTCCGCCACTGTATCCCTCTCTCTCTCTCCGCCACTGTCTCCCCATCTCTCTCTCTTCTCCGCCACTGTCTCCCCATCTCTCTCTCTCCGCCACTGTCTCCCCATCTCTCTCTCTCTCCGCCACTGTCTCCCATCTCTCTCTCTCTCCGCCACTGTCTCCCCATCTCTCTTCTATCTTCGCCACTGTCTCCTCGTCTCTCTCTCTCTCCGCCATTCTCTCCTCATCTCTCTCTTTCTCTCTCTCTGCCACTGTCTCCCCATTTCTCTCTCTCTCTCCGCCACTGTCCCCCTCGTCTCTCTCTTCCACCACTGTCTCCCCGTCTCTCTCTCCGCCACTGTCTCCCCGTCTCTCTCTTCCGCCACTGTCTCCCCGTCTCTCTTCGCCACTGTCTCCTCGTCTCTCTCTCCGCCACTGTCTCCTCGTCTCTCTCTCTCTCTCCTCTCCGCCACTGTCTCCTCGTCTCTCTCTCTCTCCGCCACTGTTCCCCGTCCTCTCTCTCTCTCTCTCCGCCACTGTCTCCTCGTCTCTCTCTCTCTCCGCCACTGTCTCCCCATTTCTCTCTCTCTCTCGCCACTGTCTCCTCGTCTCTCTCTCTCTCCGCTACTGTCTCCCCGTCTCTCTCTCCGCCACTGTCTCCTCGTCTCTCTCTCTCTCCGCCACTGTCTCCCCGTCTCTCTCTCCGCCATTGTCTCCCCATTTCTCTCTCTCTCTCTGCCACTGTCTCCCCATCTCTCTCTTTCCGCCACTGTCTCCCCGTCTCTCTCTCTGCCATTGTCTCCCCATTTCTCTCTCTTCTCTCCACCACTGTCTCCCCATCTCTCTCTTTCCGCCACTGTCTCCCTGTCTCTCTCTCCGCCATTGTCTCCCCATTTCTCTCTCTCTCTCTGCCACTGTCTCCCCATTTCTCTCTCTCTCTCCACCACTGTCTCCCCATCTCTCCGCCACTGTCTCCTCGACTCTCTCTCTTTCCGCCACTGTCTCCTCGACTCTCTCTCTTTCCGCCACTGTCTCCTCGACTCTCTCTCTTTCCGCCACTGTCTCCCCGTCTCTCTCTCCGCCACTGTCTCCTCGTCTCTCTCTCTCC